>OX439477.1:11412456-13812456 GCA_949320105.2 Crepidodera aurea | reverse complement strand
AAATAAATTCATTCTATAAAAAGACCAATGACTCCAAGTCAGAACGTCGATAGAAAGTTTTTTTTATTGTTTATCTTTAACACATATGGATATAACGTGAAACGATTTTTTACTGATATACACGGTGTATGATTTAAAACTATCTATCCCCCATTTTGGGCAATCGACATAGAAGTTTCGAGGCAACGCGAGGTGTAAAATTATATTCTAAGTTCTAAGGGTAAAAACATAGTGAAGTATCTTTTATAGATGCCCCAACTATGTGCCCTCTGATGCTTGGCTTGAGTCGATGCTTGAGGCGAGGCTTGATGCGATGTTTCACTATGTTTTTACCCTTGGCGACTTGGGTTCTTCAAGCGGTTTTTGTCCCTTGCGATAAAAAACACTCCGCGTATATTTTTTGTTTACTTGAAATAATTTTGATTCCCAAACAACAATGTCGCTTTTAAGTGCCACCCTGTATACTCTCGCCATTTAATTATTATGATTCGTTTTGACGTGCCGTCTCAAAACTGCATACAAAGGATGCGTTTTGCATCTATCGACCTGTTTAAGGGTCCTTTGTAGTTCTTCCGATCGCCTGACCTCGCGCGAAAATCTGCATATAAATTAACCTTCGAACGAAAAGCCATTACGCCCTTTCTCATTACAAAATATTTTCCGGCTTCAAGAGCTTTCGAACAGAGGGGGCGAAATCACTTTGGTGTTTCAAACAAGTCTCGATGCACTTTGCAGTAGGTTGGTTTAAGTGGGAAATTTTTAAAACTGTAATAACCATCAAATACGTTTCAATTTTTTACCGCCTCTCAAAAGGGGGCTCTCAGATACCAAACCTACAGTATTTATTGGCCATAATTAAAAATAATTTTCTAAAACTCAAAAAAATGTACGCCCCTGATTCAGTTCCCCGAACTACTCATGTTACCGGGTCAGTAGACAACTATACTTTTACAACTAGCTGCATCTGTTTTATGTTACAGATTACGCTTGTTTTAGGATCTACCCAGTGAGTTGGAACGTTTCGAAAAAAGGAAAATTCCCAATGCTTCATTTTTTTGTGAGATCCATTGAATATGGGTTATTTAGAACATTATGCGCCTTTATCACCGAAACACCCTGTATAAAATTAGACAAGGAATTTATTATTATTTTATTGATAAGCGCTAGAGGACCTCGAAAAAATCCTCTCCGTATATAACAAGAAAATAAATACAAAAAAAAATCTCTATTTACACCCAAGGCACTAGAAATCTACTGGTATTTACAATTTCACCAATAACTGTCTATAATAAATAAATCAAAGTATAGTTTGGAGGTAAATCTTGCATACATGTATTTGTTGGGTATGCACAAAAAAACGCCTTTGAAAGTGCTAAGATTTACTGCAATTGTTTTCTAATACTTGTTGTATATGAAATGCAGTTTCTCTTATTATTATTATTACAGCTGCTAAATGTCAATGGCTTTGTTGTCAGTTTTCTAAAAAAATACAATAGAAAGTTTTGAATGTATGTTTTATAATTTTCCACTTTCGTTCATTTTTTTTGCTGTAAAATGAATACATCAGAGTCTTGATATATTTCCTACAACCGGTGATGCAGAATCTATATATACGAGGGTACAACCAAAAAACCAAAAAATTTAGACACCTAGAAACTAGATTGAATCTTTACATGGACGTGAAAGCATCCCCTAAATTAGTTTAGCTATTTTAGTTTACCTTGCATAAATGCCAGTGATTTTCTATAAATATAAAACTATAATAAAGAAATATACACTTGACACGAGTGAGATCTGACAAAATTTTAACGGAACATAGGATTTTCAATGTATTTTGGACAAGAGCTAACGTAGAAGGCGACCAACACAAAATCTTCGTTAGGATGTTGTATGATAAATCTAGTAAAGCAATTTCTCTATAATTACTAGAGACTTTTTTAAAAATGACGAACTTGTATCAATCAGGCATGTTATTACTCTGTTGGGAGATCTCTTCCCTCCTTCAGAATCTCAGCTGATATTCCATTTTCACAGGTATTTTTATTATTTTTCATATATTTTATAATTTTTTTTTACTTCTGCTGTCTCTGATCGATTTTTAACTATTAATCTACTTGGTTTTAACCTGATCTGGGGAGATATGGATGATTTATACATATTACAATTATTAATAATCTAGGAAATTAATAACATTAAAATAAACAAAATAGGTCCTTTGATATGGTGATGAAGCAAAGTGAATTTAAATTTCTCAATTTGTATGTCGCTGTCTGTAACATATATCGTAACTTTTAAACCATTAAAGTTCATAGATAAAAACCTTTATTATGTCTAACGATGCATGAGATTACGAGATAAAAAACAGTTGCAAAACGTGCCTAAACTAAAATGAAATGCAAAGTATCGTTTTCATTTTAAGGTTAGACAATAAGTTGTTGACACTTTACTTACATTAATTTGATTTTGAATAATTGACGACTGTTAGAAAGCATGAAAGGTACGAGCTGTATGTATGTGTTTATTTAAAATATGTTTTACAATGTTTTGAAATGTAAAATAGTTATTTGTTCTGAGGGCGTTAGTCTTGAAAACGTGTCTTTAAGTCAAATATAATTTAGACATTTATTTGTTACTTTTTTCCACGTATTTGTCAATAATTATGTCGAGCGGTAAATAAATTCAATTTGAAATATATTGTATATCGACGAGACTAAATTTACTACAGAATTTTTAATTCTAGTGCTAGTCTGAAATATTTGTCCTCCCTAGATCACCCGATCTAAACCCTATCGACTTTTTGCAGTTCCGAAGAAGACGGTTGATAGTTGACAAAGTCTTTAAAAATTGTAAACTTTTTAAAGAGAAATATACTACGTCTATAGTCGATAATATTTGAATAACCTACTATCTGTTGATTAGAAGGTATGTCGTATTATTATTGCAACTAATATAAAATCGAATAGTCACATAAATATCGCTCGTAAACAAACATGATTAGTTATAAATCGCAATTCGCGACAAAAAAAAAAACACGTATATGTTTACCAACCCGTTGAATTGTGAAAAAATACAAAAACAATAAGGTAAACGAATATTTTGTGAACAACTTCTACATGGATCGCATGTGCTAGTTTCACCTCTAGGTGTCCTAGGTGTAAAATATGTAAAATTTATAAAAAATTTGGACGACATCTTCATAGGGCCCATTTTTTTATACCTTCTGTAGATGTTCTACGTGTTCTAGGTGTCAAAATGGGTACAAATATTTCAAATAATGTCTTGCTTGTTATTTTTCTCGAGCTTAATAACCCGCTTTATCGCACGCGCTTGGCTTAATGCATTTACGCAACAATTTGAAATCACTCGGCATTTAAATGTTAGTCTAGCCTAATTTTTACAAGTAAAAATATTATTCGCTGTTTTTAGATATCATATAATTATCTTTAATAATTAAGATAAAATTATGGACGCCAAATTTCGCACTCGAAACGTTTCGCTATAGTAGTTTTTCCTAGAATTCAGCAGCGGCTGTTTTTGAAAATAAACCGTGAAGGACGTTGTGCAGGCGCCTCATTTTTCTTGACTCGTTACGAACTCTAAGCAGCGTAAAATTATCGTAAATTTATTGTATGTAAACGCACTGTGAGATAACGTCAATTTATATGTAATATTTACGAATTTATGGTACATAAAGATGTATAATAATAATAATAAATAAATAAAAATATCTTCTATTTCCTGTGAACAACTTCTTCATGGGTCACACGTTTATGTCCAGGTACTAAAATGACTTAAAACAATCCATATACCCCTGTATCTTCCCCGTGGGTGGCACCATCCTCAAAGGTTTAGAGGGGGGGAGGGGGACAAAAAAATATAAAATTTAGTAAAAAATGTGGATGACTTCTTCATGGGCCTCGTTTTCTGGTACTTCCTCCATGTATACTCGGTGTCAAATCAAAGTGGATATAAAAAGTTTAAATAATCTGGTTTCATTATATTTAAAAGAATAAACCTCAAGTGGTTAAGACTACTTCATTTTGGAGTACCTCCTCCAGGTGTTCCAAATGTTAATAACGTCATAAAAATTGCAAATAACATAAATTTATAAAAAAAATTGAACATCATCTTCATAGGTAAAATTTTTAGTATTTTTTGTTTGTGACTTCAAGGAAACTAGTTCGAAATGGGGTCGAAAGTAAAATTAGTAAAAATTGTGGATAACTTCTCCATGGGTTGCGGTTTGTAAAACTATGTTCTAGGTGTCAAAAGCTATTTTAAAATGTCAAATAATCGCCTGGCTGCAAAAAATTTGAACTTATCTTCCTTATCCAATAAAATTAGAAAGTTAAAAATGGTCAGCACGCCTCTGTTGTCCCTCTTGCCTACCCTAGTTGTTTCCTTAAATTAAATCTCGTTACAATCGAGTCGAGTGTACGGTCTAGCCGTGGATCTGCCCTGACCTTTAACCCTACATTTTAAAAATAGATGCTTTTACTGAGACGCAGTTATGGATTTTTGCCTTCATTATATATACAAAATGCTTAAAATAACATTTTTTGTTTGAGAGTGCATTTTCAGTAGGCGAAAATTATCTTTTAATCGTTTTGTCCAGTGGCGTATCATTTGAGCACCTGAAACACGCACTAAAAAATGTGACCTATGAAGACTGTCCACCTGGGGGACTAATTTCGTCAATAAACAAACTTTTGTCATTGAAGAAGGTGTCCAAGATTCAAGCCATACGTGATTATCTCAAATACTTTCAGCCTTTTTGATACCTAGACCACCTGAAGCAGGTACTAAAAAATGTGACCTATGAAGTAGGTGTCCGCAGTGTTTATTAATTTTATATAGTTTTACATTTTTAAGCGCTTCTATCCATCTGGAGGATTCATTTCGTCACTAAAGAAGCTTTCCAAGTTCGCAGTTTTTATTATATTTTTAGTTTGATATTTTTGAACACTTTTGACCACCTGTCATTGAAGAAGGTGTCCAAGATTCAAGCCATACGTGATTATCTCAAATATTTTCAGCCTTTGTGACACCTAGAACACCTGAAGCACGTACTAAAAAATGTGACCTATGAAGTATATAAATTTTATATTTTTAAACGCTTCTGTCCACCTTGGGGACTAATTTCGTTGAAAAATACGTCCAAAATTTAAATAACTTGGAGTAGGTACTAAAAATGTGAGCTAAGAAGAAGTTGTCGCAGCTTTCTTATTATATGGGGGACCTGGGGGATTGTTTATGAATGGGCGAATCAGTATTTTGGAAAACGACAATTTTTAATTAAACGATATTTCTATCAAAATCATTAATTTTGGCTATTAACTATGCGCGGTCGTGCAAAAAAAGCGAGAGATTATTTTAATCACGCTAAAATATTTTCGGCGTGACAAGTTGACCAAATATTTTTTCAGGAATTAGTGATTCACAACGATAAATACTATGAAGTGCATTTTTTTAATGTTTAATCATTCGCAATTATTATTTTCTAAATTCTTGTAATTTTTTTGTTGTTAGTATTTTCACTTTCTATTCAGAGTGTTCAATATTTTTGTTATTTATTATTACCTAGGGTAAATATTGATTTTTCTAAATTTACGTGGCATATTTCCGTCGGTTTTCTAATTTTATTCTGTTTTTCATTTTACATTAAGCGAATGAGAAATTTAATGGTATATAGTTTGAACATCCAGTGAAGTACGCAGTCATTTTTCCAATATTCACAAACCATTCTTTATCAAAAAATAGCTATTGGACCACAAAAGGTTCCTTAGTCCCTTAAATTCTATTATACGCTGATTACGTATCCGTAGCAGTACAAATTTATATTTTTTAAATAGGGTACACTTTATTTTATTATTATCCCACCGTAACAGAGTTAGAAACTAAACTTCTATCTTTAACCCACCCAACTACCTACTGTCCTACGTTTATGTGCCATCGCTAACAATCTCGAAGCTAGAAAAGCTTAAACAAGTATTAATTAGCTTTTGCAGGATTTTATGTAAGTTTGAAATTGAGTCTACCCTCATACATCATCAAGTACTTAAAGCTTTTACTCATCTGATTTATGTTTTCATTTCAAATTATTCGTAAGTCTCGTTTTATGCATTTCTTCTCTCTCTTTCTATCTCTCTATCATCGCTCTATCAATCATCTCTATATCATCTCTCTATCATCTCTCTATCTCTCTACGATCTTTCGATCTCTCTCGTTGTTTATATATTTTGTATTTTATTTTTATTCTATTTTATGTTATTTAATTTATATATTTTTAAAGAATACCTATCTTCCTTTCCAGGACAAATATGTACTTATGTAATATTTGTTTAATAAAGACGGTATTATTATTATTATTATTAAATTGTGTGGGTCTTTTTAAATTTCTTCGAAATGTAAATAATATTGATTAAACGAAATTTGTATCTTTTTATCACTATTTATATAGAAGATAATATTAACAATTGTTTTATTGTTTTATTACTGAGAATTGCATTGTCAACTAAGGTTTTAAATTATATTTTTAGATTGATAGATTTTTTTTAGAAGTAGCGCAATAAATAATAAATTTTATGGTTTTTAATTATTTTTTATATATCACCAATATATTTTGAAGTAAGAAATTTAATTCTCGCGTCTCATAAAATTTCCATTTTACGCTCTCTCAACGGCTCAACCCTAGAAAATTATAGTCGAGGCAATGAAGCACAAATTTTTTTTATAAAAAATGGACCTACCTTGTATCTTATACAAACCGGAAATTTTGACGTGAAATTCGGATTCAGTGCCCCAAAAAAACCCCCCATAACGATTTTCGGTTCGTCTTTTTCGATTGTGTGAGGAAAACCCACGGAGATGAGGTCCGCGTCCAGGTTCCGGTACACCAGGTGTTCAGGGGGTCGTTTTCGAAGTGAAATTTGGATTCAGCGCCCCAAAAAACGCTCCTACAATGATTTTCGAAGTTGTTCTTGGCAATATTGTCAGGAAAACTCTCGGAGATGACGTCCACGTCCAGGTACCGGCGCACCATGTGTCCGGGGGGTGTTCGCCTATGTCACATTTGAATTCAGCGACCCAAAAAAACCCCGGCCATCGAGTTTCTCTCCTTCCCCGCGTGAATTTTGGGAGAGTCCACGGGGATGACGTTCATCTGCGTTCCTGAGCTCCAGGTCGGCTGTGGGTCAATTTACAAAAAATTTTTGGAAGTGCATGCAAAAAACCTCATTCCGATCCGTCTTAGTGCGAAAGCTTTCAAACTTTTGGCCTTTTTAGTGCTTCATTGCCTCGACTATTAAGAGAGAAAAAAAAAGGAAACTTATTTGTTGAATTGGGTCCTTCGCAGCCGAATTGGTCGTTAACTCTTTAGCGAGATCGTGACGTAACTTTTAGCCACGCCAGAGGGAACCGTTTCCACTTTCCCCAAGGATGATTACATACCGTGAAAATCGAAGAAAAACCCACACTCTTGGTAGCAATATTTTTGCTCAATGTAAAGGTCGAAGTGTATATTCGATTTTCAAGGTCGCACCTGCTGATTTTGGGCTGCATGTATTGGCTAGTGTGGCGCTATGAAAGAATTGGAAGTCGTCCAATGAAGCCACTCTTTATTTGAATGCAGATGGGTTGCCTATGTATCGATTGTGAGAGCATAGGCGTATCGGAGAGGGTAGAAAATTGAATTTAAAATACCCATGATCTTTAAAACTACTTAAGTTAGTACTCTCGATACTGCAATAGTCAAATGTCAATAGTCTTGTGTTATTTGGCTACTGGAGTATTTACATTTGGCAACGCCGCGTAAAAGCAAAGGAGACAGAAGTATGTTTTCAGTATCTGTTTCACGCAAAAAGCTATCGCACTTGTTACAAACAAATGTGCTATCAAATGCACTAGTATACGTATGGGTTTGTCATTAGGTTATAAATAACTCAAGCACGCCGGAAATTAGAAATATAGAAATCAATGGTAAAGGCAAACATTTTTTTATATTAATGTATTTCTTCTGGTTCTCTGCAACTTTTAAAAAATATGTATCTAGAGCTACGTTTATTGATATATAAATATGAAATGAAGTACGAAAGAAAGTAATCGAAAAAATATGTAAAGCCATAAAAACAAATTGAAATTTAATCCTATTTACTACATAATTACGAAACGACACATGTATTTTGTATCGGATATGGATTACAACCACAATCACAACTTTACTAGTGCGCAAATTATCGTATTCGTTACAAAAAAATATTTATATCGCCAAAAACCGCAGGGAAAGTATTTTTAGTTTACGCATAAAGTCCTTGGAAAATCGATATCTTTTAAAATGCTATTCATCTATTATACACTACTCCAAGTAGCTCAATGACATTTTACTTTGGGTTAAAAATAACAAATCAGGTGTGTAGGGAAACGTTCATTATTATCTCTCATAAATGTCCAATAAATAAAACAATGAAAAATTAATTCCTTAGTCTCAATTGGGCGTGTTTTAATAACCACCTCTTTAATTCTTCCCCACGAGGAAAAATCTAAAACCCTAAGGTCTGGTGATATTGCAGGCCACGGAAAATGACTTCGTCTTCCTTACGTACTTGGCAAAATCAATCTGTAAATAATATAGGAAATTATGTTGTTGAAACAAGGGCGGAATCAGCAACAAAATTGTAATTTTAGGTTGTACCAATTATCGCTTTCAGAGAACAACATTGTGTCATCTGCAAAACTTATGATTTTACATTTTGTATCTAGAAGGAAAAGATTATTCAAAGATATATTAAATAATATAGGGCCCAACACTGTCCCCTGAGGTACTCCACATGTGATAGTTTGTTCTTGGCTTGTGGTGCTGCCAATTTTAACCTTTTGTTTTCTATCGGTTAGATAGTTTTTAAATAGTTGTAGATTTCTTCTATTAATAAATTAATGGAATCTTGAGTTGATTTATTTTGTATAAATCCAAATTGTATAGAATAAGCTAGTCCGTAGTAGGTCAGCTTTAGCACATCCAATGTCACAGTTGGCTTAAGTTGTCTTATGACAAAACAAATGCTACATAGTTTAGAAATAAGATTATCTGTGAGTCTTTCGCTGGTGAGCCTTTGATCAATTGTTAGGCATAGAAACTTGACCTCATCTACCTGGAGTACAGATGTGTCATCAATTTTTATTAATTGGCTTTCGTTGGCGCTTGAATTTTTTGGCTAAAATTTGAACACCCTTTAAATCTTGAAATTTATTTGCGCATAGATTCTTTTTATGAACCACCCGGTTTTTGGCTTGTGCCTTTTTAGAAAAACTGATTATTTTTCTGCACCCCGTAGAACAATAAATTTTTCACATTTTTCCCTTTCAACACATCCTGAAGAATTATCCTGTAACTTGATATTTAGTTCGACTATTAGAATAGAAATAGTAGTAGTAAGCACGTTAGTTTGCGATTTGCAATTAACCGTATCAGTTTTATTTAGCCATTTAATTAGTCGGTTAGCGTTTTCAAATCGCATCATTTTCAAGGATATTTTTAATTGTAATCGATTTTTTATAGCTGATTGTTAATTGTTTTTCACACTTTCTGTTGTAATTGCTCTATTTCGGATACTAATAAGTTGCTAGCGAAAAATCGGTTTTAACCTCCTAACCTCCTCTAGATACAGGGTGATGCAGCCGTAAATTTCTTTGTCCCTTGTTTCTTATCAGCCAAAGAACATTTATCAATCAATGTTCTTCTTGCACATCTTTTTCCCTATTTAATCAACTTTGTATATATAACCGTTAAATTTGCGCCACCCTGTATACTCGTATCTCACGTTTTAAAATATCATTTCAGGAAACATGGAGAGTGGGATTTAGATTTTGCACTAATTTCTTTTCCAGGTATCACTTAACATACTTGGGGTGTAGCCAGAGGTATCAAGGAAACTTTTTTTTAAACTAATTATCCATTGACAAGGTATATTTGAGAATAATTTTCGTTTGCTTACTTAATAGTTTTCTATTTAAATGTCAAGTAAAAAAAAAGAAAGGCTGCAGACGAAGGTCAAGTTCGCAGTTCCCAGACTTGGATCATGTTCAATGAAAAAAATAATAAAAAAAAATCTATTTGCAGTTTGGATGTACTTTAGAAATCGAAATTTCGAACAACTGTTCTCGTCCGTTATTTAAAATATAAAAATAAAATTATTTTATATACTGCGTTTCAATTCGAGTATAGGAAGAAAAATTTGTATCATTCGATTGCACTGTGGGTTCCTCAAACAAAAATAAAAAACAAATCTGCTATTTTCGATGCACGATAAAAATGTTTTTCAATTAAACGGTTATTTACACTTCTACGTATCATTTACAACTAAGTGTTGAGACATGACTTTCGTCGAATTGTTTATTTACCTGTTTTTTTTTAAACCAAAATAATAATGAACAAAAAATAATTTTCCGACCACATTATTAAACCAAATAATTTTTATGGAATAAAACAGCTCAAAGTCGGTAACACGTATATTTATTAACGATGAAATTGAAATGAAAAATAGGCCACTAGTTTCGGCTATAAACAGCCCATCATCAGGCCCACGGGCATCGAACAAACATCAAATTATTAAGAAATTTAAATATTAAAAATTTTTAAATATTAGAAACAAAATTGCCGGTAAAAAACGAATTCGCGCACATTATTTTTTTTTTACTGAATTGGCGATAAATAACCAAAAAATCCTCGAATTTTCTTCTTTCTTATCCAGCCAAAATCGGCATTTTTCGAAAAAAATTGAATTGGCCGCCATTTTTGGAAAAACAATAGTAGATAAAAAATTTTTATCTTAAAAAGAAGGATTTTGTGTGTACATTTGTCTAAGAAAATTCAACATTTTTTTCTTTATTTAAATTGCCCAATTTAGGGAATAATAAAAAAAGAATAATTCGATTTTCATTTTTTTCCAATTTTTTTATCGCGATATTTATGCTTGATTCTCTTATAAAAACTGTATTTCAGCCCAAAAAATGTTTAAAAAAATAAAAAAAATATTTCAGGTTCTAAAGTAAGATTTTTGTGAGAGAACGATATAAATCAATAGAAAAAATGAAAATCCAAATTTTTTTTTTATTTATTATAAAGAAATAAAATGTTGGGATTTTCTTAGACAAAAGTACACACAAAATCCTTCTTTTTAAATTTCTCTCTCTCTCTTTCCACTGGATTAAAACCACTTAGTTGTTAAAAAAAGTTTTTTTATTGACGTTTCGGCTTTCTATATCGAAAGCCGTTATCAAAATGACATAAAATAAATAAATTTACTAGAAACAGAACACTTGATAATCTTGCAAAAATATGCCATCAACATAGTATACATAGAATAAGATTTTGAGATTGAAGATGTCAAAATCTATTTCAATCATATTTTTGTGACGTTTCTGGGAACGAATTTTACAAAAAGAGTTAATTGCAAAAAGGATACCCTCTATATCGGGATAGTATCATAAGTTTTTATCTGGTTTTTTCTTATGATAATATTAATAAGAAAACTTCATTTATGACGAAGTATAAATTCTCTTATAATATGCAAATGCGCTATCCTTTAAAAATTCGTTCCCAGAAACGTCACAAAAATATGATTGAAATAGATTTTGACATCTTCAATCTCAAAATCTTATTCTATGTATACTATGTTGATGTCATATTTTTGCAAGATTATCAAGTGTTCTGTTTCTAGTAAATTTATTTATTTTATGTCATTTTGATAACGGCTTTCGATATAGAAAGCCGAAACGTCAATAAAAAAACTTTTTTTAACAACTAAGTGGTTTTAATCCAGTGGAAAGAGAGAGAGAAATTAAAATACAAACCACTATGAGCTTCCGAAATGAATTACCTTCTTTTTAAGATAAAAAATTTTTCTCTACTATTGGTTTTCCAAAAATGGCGGCCAATTCGATTTTTTTTCGAAAAATGCCGATTTTGGCTGGACAAATACTTTCTTTTTTTTTTTTAATTTTTACCATGTCTTCCCGACATAAAAATACATATTTTCTCCCGTTTTTTAGATAATTCGAGGATTCTTTGGTCATTTATTACCAATTCAGTAAAAAAAAATAATGTGCGCGAATTCGTTAAAGCGATTTTAAATAAACGAATAAAAACAGGTTAGTTTACAGATACATTTTGAAATATTAACAATGTTTTTTATAAACATTTTTGCTTCGTGAAATATTTCATTCGATTTTTTTTTAATTTTTTGCTTTTTCCGCGTTTATTTTTTCTTCAAATTTTTTGTTTCGGGAAACATATTCCTGCCATTTTTTTTTCGACGAAATGTTTTGCGAGAAACCTTAAATTATGCCGTTTCTTAATTTTTTTTAATGTTATTTCTTCCGCATTCCAAAACTCAACTAACATACTCAGCCAAACTTTAAAAAAGAAAATCTAAAACGTGGCCCATATAACTAAATATAAAATAATACAGGAATGAACCTTATGTAGGTTATCATCTGACAGGTTAATTTCGTACTTTTTTACCTTAAAAAAACTATTACTGAATGCGCAATAGATGAAAATAGGCAATAAATAAAATATAAAGTAACATGATATTAAGAGGCGGATACTCATTGTACGAAAATGTTAATTTAGTCGGTCGATAATAGAAATACGTGAGCTATTAAGGCCGCACCGAGTTTATTTTTGCGTTTTAAAATGTGTCTGGATGTCTAGACAAGACAGCACACATTTTATGAGTATTTCTATTTCGTTTATGTGCTTTCAAGTACCCTAAGTGCATATCTATTAGTAGATTTCATCTTGAATTGCAGTGTGTAGCCGTTTATTATTTTTATTACGTCCTGTATATTATATTTTTTTAACTTCTTTGAAACCATATAAGCCAGCAAAACACCGTTATTTATTCCACAATAATCCTTAATAGAAAATTATACGTTTATTCACTGGTGTGCCACAAGGATGTGCATTTGGGCCGATATCCACGATGTTCCTATAAAAACATATCAGATTGGTTTATGGCGACTCATTTTAAATTTTTTTTAAAATGGGACCCCTTTTGTAATTCTAATTTATATAATTATCAATAAATTCTCCCTTAGTCTCTTGAGGACGCCTATGATCCGTTGCCACGCGCAGTGACTCATTCGACTCGATTTCCTGAGAAAAACCCACGTCCATTCGCGACATAAAACAAGACTGGCATTAATTTTATAGTCGATTGTCTTTTGCCTTGTACAATATCCAATGAATCTATATAAAATTAATTGTTAAAAATGCAGACGCGATTTTTCGATCGTTATTCATTATCTGTACCGTCAATTCTCTTTAAGGTTTGTAATTTGTATTATTATTAACTTTGTCACTTTTTAATTGTAGATCTGAAGATGGTTATTTCATCGAAACTAGTCGATGTTATTCAATAATAATATCCTCCACTCATTATTCCTATCTCTTTGTTCGATAGACGCAACAATAAATCGACATTTAGATCAATCATATTTTTCCAGTTATGTTTGAACAACAAATACTTTTTTATATTATTCAATTTTGCAAAAATCGACCAAATCTTTAGATTTATTAGCCTTTCCAATGTCAGGTCAGCGTCATTCTTATTTTAAACGCGCTGTATATACTCTATACTCTCACAAACTGAACTACTTCAAGTTGAAAGAACTTTGAATCGGCCAATAAAGACAAATTAAATTTTAATTGGATTTATAACTTTATGTTGTAAATTATTAATTCGGATTTGGGTGCTTTGTATTCCACTTAAAATTTGTTAAACTCGGGATGTGCATCAACTGCACTGGTTATGTTGGAAGATAATACACTTATTTTTTATAAATTTGATTTTAATAGGATATTAACTTAGAAGGTGATAAAACATACGATTTTTTTTCATTTTTGACAACTAGAAGTGCTATTAGAGAATGTAACCCATTGTCAACTAATGAAACGCGATTATTTGTGATTTTTATGTCATCTTTGACAGAGGTACTGGAAAATCTGACGCTTGAAGAAGCTGTCCACAATTTTAACAATTTTAGACCACCTGGGCTAATAATTACTTTGAAGATATTGTCATCTACGTCAAGACGTCCAACATTTTTAACGTAAAGCGATAAATGGGAATTTCTAAACAGTTTTTAACACCTAGAACACCTGAAAGAGGTACTGGAAAATCTGACCCTTGAAGAAGCTGTCCACAATTTTACAAAATTTTACTTAATTTAGCATTTTTATACCACCCGGGCTAATAATTTGAAGATATTGTCATCTACGAAGAAGACGTCCAAAATTTTTAACGTAAAGCGATAAATGGGAATTTCTAAACTGTTTTTAACACCTAGAACACCAGGAGGAGGTACTAGAAAACGTATCCCATGAAGAATTGTCCAAAATGTTTTAAAATTTTCCTCGAATCCCTTTTTCTCAGTGTACTTATTTATGCAATTAATCAATCTACTAACATTCGCTGAAGGTATTGCGTAGCACAAAGAGGAGAGGAAAACGGTTTATATTTGGATGAATAGGTGCTATTATGTAATTGGTGTACGGTCAATTTTTCAATTCAGATCTAAAAATAGACAGCTGGAATAACAACGATAATCGTAAGGTGGCGAATTACTTTGTCAACAAATAAATTGCAAACAACAATTGAAAAATTCAGTGACGTGTGTTTTTCCACTTGAATAATTGTCTGAAATTGCAAATAACGCGTAGAAAAAAAATACGCCTTGAAATTGTCCATTTAGTCACATTTAAACAAAGTGTTTACGGGCAGCACCAACTCATAATTTGTTTTTGTAAAATTGCCATTTAACTTTTGGGTGCTAGAAGGTGGTACCGCTCAAAATAATATCAAAAATTTCATCCTAATTAAATTTCTGTAAACAGAGACCAAATAGCAGAAGTTTTACCTATGAAGAAGATGTTCAAATTTTATTATCAGCTATTTTAACAATTAGGAGACGAATTTTTTTCGAAGAAAGTATTAAAAACTCGATCCATAAAGAATGCGTCCATTAATTTGACTTATTTAACACCTTTAGATCACGTGGTGAACTTATTTCCTTGAAGATGATGTCACCTAATGGATGATTTTCAGCCGAAAAGTGATTATTTGATATTTTATATAATTTTTGACACCTAGAAAATATGATCCTTGAAGATGTTGTCCACAAATTTTTAAATTTTCCTTGGTTTGTCATTTTTAACACCTAAAAGTCTCATTTCCGTGAAGACGATGTCAGCTAAAGGAAAGACGTCCAAGATTTTCATCCGAAACGCGATTATTTGAAATTTTATACAATTTTTGACACCTAGTGGAGGTACTAGAAAATTTGATCCCTGAAGAGGTTGTCCACAAATTTTTAAATTTTACTTGGTTTGGCATTTTTAATACCTAAAAGACTAATTTTACACCTGGTGGAATTTCCTGTACATTTTATCTCCAAATTTGAGTCAGATTTTTGTTAAATAATTAAAACGTTTAACCTCGCTTCAATGAAGATAATAATGGACAGGCAGGTACTCCTTAAATGGTACTAATACTGGTCTGGCCGATAGAATAATTTATCCGCCATTAAGAACGTGCACGGCAAATTCTATAAGTTCGCTTTTAGTCTGAATGCATACATACTTTGCATTTTACCACGACCATCCTATGTGGATGCCTACAATCCAAGGACGAGTAGAATTTAATCGAAAAAAAAAAAAAAAAGAATTTAAAAATGGCGTACATATTAGAAGGATTGCATTTAACTATAGATATTTTTAATTCAAAGCTCACGATTAATTACCAAGCAGAAAAACGAATATTTTATCAATGTTTTAACCACGAAATGTTGTTGAATTCCATTACGAATATAATGTTCGGCTTGTCCAATATAAACTTTTTCACAGCGCGTTATTCCAATCAAAAGTATTTGAGTTTTCCTAACGAATTTCATTAAGGTTAATAAACTTCTTGTTCTTATAAAAAATTATTATCGAGCAGAATTCTTGATTAGTTATAGGGCTGTTGTTACCGCATTATCGATCGATGCGAAGACACGCGTCGCTTATTCACGTTTAAACGGGCACAAGGCTAGTCCGTACCATATTAAACCGGCTTGACCGTGTATCCGTTATCCGGTATCCGCGGTTTGGTATGTTCTTATTTCTCTAAGACATGGCGGGTATTTAGTCCAGGAGTTCTGCATTCACTTTCATTACTGCTACCTTCCGACGACAGATTTTCCTCGAAGATGATGTCCACTGGAGGAGCGGGCGTTCATAATTTGAGTTCTTCTGAGAAATCTAACACCTTCTAATCACCTGGAGGACCACTTACCTGGAACACCTAGAGTATATAGAAAATTTTAGTCTCTGTTAGGTGCCTGGGGACTAATTTTCTTCGGAGAAGACGTCCAAGATTTGAATCTATACATGATTGTCTGACATTTCTAAACCATTATTTACCCATAGCATATGGTGTTGTCCAGAGTTTTTATTAATATTACCTAATTTAACATTTTTTAGTAACTTTGAACTAATTTTGTCAAAGGCATATTAGCTCTCGAAGAAAGCGTCTACGATTTCAGTAGTAACGTGATTGTCTCAAACTTATATACCGTCATTGGCACCTGGAGTTACTAATAGGAACCATAACCCATGAAGAAGTTGTCCACAATTTTTTATATTCATTAAAAAACACTTGGGATCTAGTTTCTGTGAAGATGACATCCAGTAATGGACACAAAAATTTTTGTAGGGAGTATTAAATATTTGCAATACCATAGAAATGCTGTAAATAGACCTAGAGGCATCCTGACCACTAATTTAGATCATCTAGAGGAGGTAATATAAAATATAACCCATGAGGATGCTCTTACAACTTTGAATTTACATTATACTGATACACTTTTACTGCAGGTGATGTACAATCACGGAGACGACGTCCATTAAGAAATACGAACACCTAGAGGAAGCAATATAAAATAACACAAATGAAGATGCCGTCCAAATAATTTTCATCCACCATATTGCAACCAATTTTTCGCTAGCACCTAGAGCATAAGAGGAGGCGTCATATCGCCCCCAAACTAATTCACTACCGGTGGTTTATCCCTCCCCCGCACCACCCCCAACAGTCGCTCGACCCCCACACGCCGCCAACAACTTCTACTCTGTTGCCTACTCGATAGGAGAGTCGCAGACGTACGTCTAGACACTTTCCTTTTACGAAATTTCCAACGAATTTTCCATTTTCCGTTTCCCGGTGTTAGTCGGCTGGGCGACTAACCTCGTTAAATTACGTCATCGAGAGCTGACGAGGGTTTCCCGAAATTTCCACCCACGTGCCGATACAATGAAGAAAATGGGGTCTCTCTTGATTGTTAGAGTGCGCGTCATGAGCAACTTCAACGAGAGGACTTTTTTTTGATCTGACCTAATTTTATACGAAACAATTATTGACCGCTGGTAAGTGCGTGCACACATAAAACTGTAAAAAGTCATTAAATGCATTTACTAATGACGAGACGGTTCGATTTTTGTGTGCACGTTAACAAAACTAACCTATCTTCATTTACTATTTATCGCGATCACAAATATTTAAAGTTCACGTAAGTTCGTAATGTAATTTGCGTAATTTTAAATACCACATTTGCAATTTAATATTCCTTATCCGAAATAGACACTTTTATATCGATTTTGGTACCTGGAACACCTGGGGGAGGTACTCGAAAAACGGACCCATGATAAAGTTGTTCATAATTTTTATTAATTTTGTTTACTTTACGTTTTTAAATAATTTTTGAACGCTTAAAAAATTATTTCTTCGAAGAAGGCGTCCACGATTTTATTAGAATTTTGTGAAAATATACCATTTTTGACAACTTGAAAAATGATGTTACCGGAAACAAATAAGATTTCTTTTGTTTACTTGGAGAACTAAATGATATAACCCACGTAGAAGACGTCAAATTTTAGGTTGACATTTGTAACAATTGCCTGGAACACCGGCAGGATGTACTTGTAAAACCGACTCATGGAGAAGTTATCCAAAAATTTGAATAAATTTACTTATTTTAATACGCTGTAGGTGCCTAAGTGTCTATTTATTTTTAAGAAAATATAAGCCCATTGAGAAGGCGTCCAAGGTTTTTTATTTTTATATCCTATTTGACACCTAGAACACCCGGAAGAACTACTAAAAATGCGACCCGTGAAGAAGTTGTTCACAAATTTGATCATTTTTGATCATAGTCAAAAGAAAATTTTCCACCTTCAGTTGTATATATCTACATATTTTTTATACAATATTTTTTAAATTAATTATGGGCTCCACCTCGTAGAAATTCGTATTTTTTGTACGTCCATCTTGATAAACGACTAAGCTTTATATACTAGGACAAGCTTTTAAGAATTGATCATTAGATAAAACCATCAATCACACATAGTAATGTAGACATAACAATCATAACAATCAATTCTTCACACGCCATATGCTCATTTCATCCATCTTAGTCTTCCGCTTTTTTCTGTCTTAAAAGTCGGAAAGCGAAAGTCTATATATACTCTTTAGTTGTTACACCGGGTGGTTCAAAATAAAAGTTCACAGGATTTGATATGAGTCGTTTTATTTAATTTGATGTTAAAATCTTGTCACCACTTAGAGAACTAATTTTTATATCGCATTTGGTACCTAGAACACCTGGAGGAGGTACTTTTTCTCGAAGACGATGTCCAAGATTTTAAAAAAAATGTAAAACAGGTTTAAAATCCTTCTGAATTATAAAAAACGTTTCAACAATTTTTAAATAAATTGTAGATTTAAAACTAAATATTTAAAAAGATTATTAATTAAAATAAGGCAAAATTTAATATAATTTTCACCACAAAGATAAGATATACTTTTAAATAAGAAATTGTAGCAAATTTCGCATATTCTGACACTTCACAGACGTGTTGACCTATAAAGCCTGATTGTGCAAATTTTTAAACATGCTTTTAAAGATAACAGTTATCTTTGACAGTACTTAAATGTTAACAGAAGGTTCAAGTTGAGTTGAATAAACTTTCTTTCCCTGAAAATTCAGTATATAAATTAAAAGTTTAAATTATAGATATTTTTCGCTATATTTTAAAGCAATTTCCCCAGTTATTTAAATTAAAGGTCCAAATTCTTAAACAAAATAGTTAATTATGCGTTATATAGATCCTAACGCCCGGAGGACGTTTGCTGTCAGTGTCTTATAAAAGTAATGGAAATAGATACCGATTTTCCAAAACATATCAAAGAAAATATGCACCCAAAGCAACCAAAAATTATTGCCGGAGTAATCCAGACCCTCCTCATTATGCCCTAGGGCATTATGAGTGTATTTATAGGAACCGTCTCCAAGGTAAAATAAACAAATAATATACGTGAATATAAGTGAAAAATAAATGGATTTACATCACACGTCCAAAACGTAACTTGACATATTAAAGATTCGATTATTTCGATGGATATTGGTACAGAGTAATATATTTTAATATTTTTTTTAAGACGTCAAGGACATCTTTTACGAGTATTTTGAGATAAAAACCGGATAAAACGGTTTATATAATATAATAAAATGATTATTAATTCTTGGATGATTGAGAGTTTGGATTATTTACCCTTACAGCAAAAAAATTAAGTTTTATGTTGTTTGTGCAATGGTAATAGAAACGACAGATCTATTTGAGCGTGGCGAACTGATGAATCGACAATCAATACGCAAAAATGGGTGGGTGGTCATGGACTACAAGTTTCAATTAGTCTTATACTTCATTTCAGTGACGCTACTTTTGTAATTTTTACTACTACCAGGTTCTAGATGACTTTAATATAATTTGGACACAATTCGCCTTGAAGATGAAGTCACTTACGTAGAAGACGTCCTATGTTACAGCCTTACAACGATCATTCGAAACAATTTTAGCGGTTTGAACACTCGGAAAGTAGAGCCCATGAGGAAGGTGTCCATAATTATGAGGTTTTTAGGTGAGTTTAATTTATTTTGGACACCTGGAGAACCATTCTCCTTGAATATGTTGACACCTACGGAGAAGCTGACCAATCTTAGAACAGTATAACGATTATTTAAAACTCTTTTAGTGATTTAAGCACCTGGAACAACAGAGAAACTACTGAAAAATACAGCCCATGAGGAAGATGTCCATAATTTTTAATATTATGAGCTTTTTAGAGGAGTTTAATATATTGTAGACACCTGGAGAACTATCCTACTTTAATATGTCTACGGAGAAGATGGTCAATGTTAGAACAGTATAACGATTATTTAAAACTCTTTTAGTGATTTAAACACCTGGAACATCTGGGAAACTACTGAAAAATACAGTCCATGAGGAAGATGTCCATAATTTTTAATATTATGAGCTTTTTAGAAGATTTTAATATTTATTGGATCCATGGATGAAATGATCGAACAAGATTATAGCCGTATAACTAAAAAAAAGGTTGCAGTTGTACAAAAAAGTAGAAATGGCTTAAGTATTTCTACAACGTGCAAAAATCAATCATTCTAATCCATTAGACTCCCGGGCATGGTAATTTTCATTTCCGTATCCGTTATTTTGCTGTTTACTGCAATTAATTTTGACCATGAAGGTCAACCGCTTCGCAATTTGCAATGGGCGTGACTCATCTGCACGGAAGTATCAGTTTTTAATCCTTCTTAAATGTATATACAACTAGATTACAATGATTTAAGTGATATAATTTGTTTCTAATATTAACGACGAAGGTAATTACGACAAACGTCAATTACTATTTACCTTTTAACTTAAAAAAATCAGTAGACAGTTTCCTCATTACGAAGTTTGTAGTATTTCAAATAATAGCAAATTTTAAACGATCAGCCTGAAATATCGTGTCTGGTTATTCATTTAACACCTTGTACATACGTTCTGGCGACGTTAATTTCCATTCATAGCGTAGTTTTTTATCGTTATCAGTTCGAGTGTGCAATCGACGGCGCGACGTCAATTTATTCAGCAGTTGATAATGAATTTTATTACACCCGAGATAATTTCATTATTTATACTCTTTATCTGGCGAAAAAAGTGTTAGCCAAGGTAGCGAATATAATGAAATTTTCTAAATAAACATTATCAGAGGCGTACCTATTGGGATCTGACATGGGGGCGTGGCCTATCCAATATGGCGTCAATTAGGGTGAAAATTTAAATTTGACATGGGTGTTGTTCTCTTATTAAATATAAAAAATTAGTCTTACGATTGACAAAATTTGTGAAGGCAAGCTGTAATTTTTTCAGAGCAAAATATTTATTTTTCGATTTTATACAGTCATACAGTTGAACAAAATTATGGTCCGAAAAACAGAAAGGGAGAGAACAGTAAACGAGAAAAATGCTTGAGTACCAAAAGATTGTCCCGACGCCGACGTCGAGTAATGTTAGGGTAAGAATTTGATTATTTTTAAAATATAGGAATTGCCTATTTCCTAGGTTTTACGGTATCCTTTGCCACAATTTTTATAATGTAGTTTGGACAGAAAAAAAAATAGTTTCCAGGATTCATTATAATAGAAAGTGCTGCTATGAAATGAAATTATTAAAGACTATTTCACGCACTTTTCAATTCAACCAATGTGGAGCTCCAGTCAAGTTTGGATTATCGATAACACCAAACTTGACTCTTGACTCTGATTGGCCAGTCAAGTTCGGTGTTTTCAGATTTGTGACAGTTAAACGTCAAATATAAATAATCACGCTGTCCTCGCATTTAAAAATGAGCAGATTTGGGATTTCGTTCGATGTCAATGTTTCCTGTTTATTAAACATTATTCATTTCTCTGATCAACTTCTTACCTTTTTTGCTAATTTCCTCTAATTCTGCCGAATTTCAGATTTTTTACCTTTTACTTTGTTTGTGAAATAGTCTAATAAAATTCCACTCGTGATTGAATTTATCTCATAAGTCTGTCTCTTATTTCATAACTCAACTGAGTTGCTTGAAGAAAACACCACTCGTCCTGCGGACTCGTGGTGTTTTTAAGCAACTCAGTTTCGTTATGAAATTAATCGACATATTTATCGCGAAAATTCAATCACTTGTGGTATTACTACTGACAATTTTTTCAGCAATTTGTTACATATCGCTGTTTCTGTAAATTACTTACAGAAAAAAATGTTGGTCAGAAATTGTTTATAACAAATTGTTAACTCATAATACATAAGAAATGCTTTTCGTTATATGGAGCGCGAAAGGTTGTCTAATTGAAGAGGTGACATATATAATTTTCAAATTCAAAATGTACTTATTTCTCTTGTTTTTTTTTTCAGATTTATAAAGTTGAAAATGTTTTTCTTCAATTATTTTCTACCGGAGTTAGTGGATCCAAGAACAGCAAGTGGTTGGAAATAAGGAGCAATTCCCTACAACACCCGAGGATTATTGAGTGAAATTCCAATAAATCGCGATTTTTTCTACCACGTTTATTTAGGTATTCTCGCATTTTCTATTCCATTATTTTTGGGATACAATTTATTGATTACTATTTTAAATCATGGGTACCTATCAATGAATAAAATTCCTTAAAAAAATTAAAAACAAGCTTTTATACAAGCGCAATAAAAATAAAAATATTAAAAATATTTTGACAAAAACAAGATTTTATAAAATGCATCGAAGAAAAAATAATTTCTAGGTTTTTCTGTGAGTAACAGATTCAAAATATTGCATTTTTGTAGGTTGAATCAAAGAAAACATACCTCAATTCATTACCTATTTAAAACATTGGATGGTTTTGGTCACCTAATTTTTATGTTCTGCACGCCACTGGCTACTAAGAATTCATAAATGATTTATTTATTCGGTGGCAATATCTTTTGGTAAATGTATTTTGCTGTGTTGCCAAACTTTGGAAAAGATTTATATTTAGGCACGCCTACTTTTGCTGCGCGGGTTAAGGGGAAATATCGTATGAAGTTATGACGCGTTAATGAAACCCCTTAAGGAAAATCAAGACGACTGAGTAAAAGTTCCGGAGGGGCGAGGGGGGTAAGGGTAGCTAAATATACGTTTTGAGGATTAGATATTGTTTTTTTACGATTTGTGGCTGTGGGTAAAAATTGTAGATTAAAAAATCTAAAACTGACCTGACCGTTTTTCAACATAACCTCAAAATTATCAAGAAAAACGCTAAAATTCGTTTGAAACTTGGTGCAAACGTTTTTTTTTTTTGTGTTTTTAAAATTTATTTTTCGATTCTATACGAATTTAAATGAAATATTTAAAAAAAAAAATTATCAATATACCCCTAACACCAAAAGCGTTCGAAAAAGGCCATCTACAGCAGCTGCATCGACTTCTTGTACACAAATGGTGAATCGAAGAAGCTCCTCCTCCGGCTCATCATGTCTTGGCAACGACGTGATGCCAATGACCTCCGACGGGCGGTGGGTTAGCCTTGAGGAAGGCGAAAACTCCTCGCAGCCGGTGACCAACTAGGTCCCGGTGTCTGTCTACCATCGCCATTGCCTGCGCCTAAGCCACTCTTACTGACTGCGTTCGTTTCTAGGAGAAAGTGGGGCAAAAGTAAAATTGCATAGTTACAGATTTATGGTTTACTTTTTTTTTCTAATCATGGTTTTGTGTAACATTTTGACAAAAACTAATTTTTTTAAGAATTATCAATTATACCCTCATATTTTTTACGGCACTGGAGGAAATATTTCTTTTATTAATTAAAACGGCTCTTCCCTACTTTCCCCTACATTTCTAGTGACTGCTGATGACGGTTTATAATGTTTACACGTTGATGTCGATTCGTGACTAACTGAAGACTCGTTAGCGGGTTTGCGCTATTGCCAACTTTTTTTTCAACGGATTTTGTGTGTGACTTCCATACGTAAAAGAAAAAAATCAGTGATAAAAAGAGCACCGAATTCAATCAGTATTACTGGTTTAAATATAAACGTGACTTCAATCGCAAGTGTTTTTAAATGTTTAAATTTTTATTTCATCGTATTTGTATTGAAAAACTTTTGACACCTCCGGTCGCAAATTTTTGTGGGATACCTCCTAGCTATGGGATCAAAATAGCGATTTTTTTCATGTTTACTTTTTTTTTCGACACCTAGCCGAGAAAAAATTCGGAAAAAACTCCTATACCCTCAAGATTACATCCTTGAACCGATGATATTTCTCTAAATTTGGCAACGTCGTTGACCAAGTGCCTGTGCAGTCTACTACAAAGGCATCGCATACGTATGCCCCTTTCTCCCCCGGCATACCAGCAAAAACGACGGAAATTCCTTTTCACTCTTTTTCTGACGTTTTTGATCCCATGAAATGATCCCTTTTTTTGTTTGCGGGTTATTTGAGTGTGGGAATATGCACTACCGAATTAATGTACACTTGGAAAAGTACATTCTTTTATTTAAGGTAGACACAATTGTTGAACACATGAAGAACCTATTGAGCACCTGGAACACGTGACAGAAAATAACACCTACGGGGGAGATGTCCACAATTTCGATATTTTGACTTTTTGGACCAATTTTCATTTCAATTGAGTACCTGGAGGACCTACTTAAATATAGAAATAAATTCAATACCTAGAACTCTTAAAGGAAGTCTTACAAAATTTTGTACCAAACAGCGATTAACTCAAATTTTGTGGCAACTTGGAGAACATACTAGAAAAATGCAACCCAGAGGATGATCAAAATCGCAAGCAAGCATTTTCTTTAGTATTTTGGTCATCTATCTATTAAGAAAAAGATTTTTTTGTGTGCATATTACTACACCTGGGGAATGTACTATAAAATATCACCCACGGGGAAGGGGTCCAACATTTTGTTACTATTTTAATATTTATTTACCAAAATATAGCTCTTTTTCCATAATTAATTTTTCGAGCTGAATAAGCTACTTTGTAGTTAAAATTACAAATAAAAATGGAAAATTATGATATCCATATTACGACGGTAATTAAAAAAATATTGGCAAAGTATGGTACTTAAAGTTATTCGCTCGAACACTCTCGTGACAGCTAAAAAACACTAAATTATAATCAAGATGTTTGTTGAACTGTTCTGCGAAAATTAATACGGATTAGACGCTGTCGGTTTGTCTGCATTTTAATTAAATTTTGATATTTGAAATGATTCGTACCTCTTTCAATTCGAAGATGATGCCAGTTATGAGAAACACGTCTAAAAGTTCTATTAATTTTAGGTCTAAAGATTTTTTAACATTTTTTGACTACTTGGGGGACTATTGCCCTCGAATATAATGTCAACTAGATGGTATAGGTCAATTTGACACCGGAAGAACTTAAAGGACACGGTAGAACATCTTGACGACGGAGAAGACGTCCAAAATTCTTAAAAAATTGAGCTTTGTAATGATTTTGATATACTAGAGGACTATTATCCACGAAGATGATGAAAAAATTAGATGAACTAGATTTTTCTTGCAATTTACAACACCTGCAGAACTTGTGGAGCGTTGCTAGAAAATTTTACCCATGGAGAAGACATCCAAAATTCCAAAATTAAGCTTTGTAATGATGTAGACATTCTGTGACCACGAAGATAATGTCAGCTATGAGAAACACGTCTAAAAGTTCTATTAATTTTATAGGTCTAAAGATTTTAACATTTTTTGACTACTTGGGGGACCATTTCCCTCGAATATAATGTCAACTATATGGTATAGGTCAATTTCACACCGGAAGAACATTTTGCCGACGGAGAAGACGTCCAAAATTCTTAAAAAATGGAGCTTTGTAATGATTTTGACATACTACAGAACCATTATCCATAAAGATGATGAAAAAATTAGATGAACTCTTTTTTCTTGCAATTCACAACAACTGCAGCATTTGTGGAGCGTGCCAGAAAATTTGACCCATGGAGAAGACATCCAAAAATTTGTCTCAAATCGATTTTTGGGTTAAATGTTACATCCATCCAAGAAAGATACAAAACTACAAAAAAGTATATCCAGAGAAGCTGGATAGTCCGCACAGAACAAACCGACGTCACAGTACGATTACAAAATTTTATAATTCTACTATTACTTGAAGTAACTCTAATTTTACACCACAAAATGTAATATTTCCTTTGTGACGACCTTCAACTTTTCGTACCTATTTACAAGCCTCCCCGAAAAACTTCCATTATGTCTTTCTTGTCTACACGAACTCGGATTTTCATTAGCTGTGGCTAACGGTCCAACAAACGCCATTTTTCTGTCTTAACAATACAAATTTAGAATTCATGGAAAATTCTTAGCAGCAGGTACGTGGTTGGTCGGAAAATTTAGGGTAAATTATAAATAAATTAAGAAAAATCAAGACGACTGAGTAAAAGTTCCGAAAAGGGGGTGGGGGTAGGTAAATATATGTTTTGATGTCACGGCCGTCAGCTGATTCAGGTCAGTGTCTGGTTGGTTCTTAATGCATGTTATATTTTCTACAAAAAGGTTCCGAGAAAGGGATTAGTAAATAATTTTATTATTTTACTTTGAAGGTTTAGCTTTTGTGTTTCAAAAGTCTCGACTTGAAAGGTACTTAACAATTTTTTAATTTTTTTAATCCTCTAATTATAATACTTATAATTGCACACATTAATAGGGTACAATGGACATTATTTTTTATCTCTGATACCTATTAAATTAATAAGAACATTTTTAGTTATATTTTATAAATTTTCTTTGGTTTTTTGCCTACAAATATAAATTCAGAGTCTAACATCATGTAACGCTACCTTTTTCGGGAATCCACAAACATGATTAATAGTCGTATGTTTCTGTTAAAAGAAGTCTCTTGAAGAATCTATTTCGCTCTTTCTATTAATTAGAAAAAGATGATGGCAACGGGAAAAAACTATAGAAATGTGGCAACTGGAATTATTTCATTGGTCTACGTCACGGTTCATATTACGTCACGATTCATAAATTTAAATTTAATTTCCCAGGTCCCCTTTAATAATGAAGCGGAAAAATTTTGGAAATATATTCTACTGCTCATACAGTTTCATATGGGCCAATAAAAAAATTTCTTTACTAAGCCTCATTGTACGGAACGAAAATTTTGCGCATCCGTGCGCCGTAATATTAGCCACTACCTATAAAAAGACGACGTTTAGTCGTCGGTGTGCCCCGGTTTCGATGGTTTACCATATTAACCAGCTAAAATTAAGGTTTGCGTGTCGCCTTAACCTTTTTCCAGCTGATAGATCGACATTACTTGGCTATAATCGGAAAATTTGTGCAAATTTGAACGAGGTGAGGCCTCGGAGGGCACACGAAACTAAAAATATGCCGCCAGAACGGCGACGTCTAACAATATGGCGCGGTCGGTATAGGAAAGTACATGGAGAATACGAGAATTTTTTTTGTCTAGGTATAATTCTTTTGTTTTCCACTTGGAAAAGGATCATTTCGTAATTTTCGTTCCAAATAAAAACTAACATCCAAAAGTGCCACAAGGATCTGCGTTGGACCTGGTCACGATTATCAGCTGCGCTAACGATATTTTTTTTCTACAAATGCAGGCAAATAAACAAAAAATATAGCAATAATACATTTGTCATTAAAGAAATTTAAAAAACTAATAAATAAACTTTTAGTGTACTTACAAATTTGAAGAAAATTGAGTCGTTCGCTTACCTGAAAATATAAAATTTTTATATTACTAATACTATTATTATGCATGTTAGAAGTGATGTTTTTGTGCAAAATTGCCGGATAACTAGCGTCGCGTGTTTTCTAACTGTTTTGTAAAAAAAATTATAATTCCATATTAAAATTAAACGCATTAAAATACACGCACAGGCTTTATCAAAGCGCTTGTGACATTCCAATTTTTGTATTAAATGCATTCGCTTTACATAAATGTGTCTAATGAATCACTCAAGGGATGTTTTTTGCAAATATCTAGAAATATTATTTTCTAATCTATTTTACCTGTAAAAATAGAAATACCGAGAATCCCGTGGCCGATAGTAAATGGCTGGTCCCCAACACGAAGAACCCTACCTTTTGTCCAGTCCGTCTTTTTAAAATTATAATCGTTAAACGTTCACCTAGAATAACAACTGACAGATTATTCTTAGCAGTAAACCCATCATGGAACAAAGAACAATCAAGACTAAAGAAGCAGCAGAGAAGGCAGAATTAAATATAAAAGAAATAAAAATAACAAACCACTCTATGCGGTCGACTGCAGTCAGTAACCTTGCTAAAGGAAGGGTAGGTGAACAACAATTAATTAAAATTACTGGCCACAGTTCAGCCAACGCAATTAAGCCTTATCTGCAAATGGATAATGAGCATTATTCCAACATCATAAACACCCTTAGAAGTGACGCCTCAGAACCTCCAGCTAAAAAACAGAAGATCCTGCAGCCACTCCTCGAGCTTCTCACTCTACAACTGGACCCATCAACAACATTAATGATTTACCTACACCCAACGTTATCAATGAGTTAACAAAGATTTCAATACTCCTACTGTGTACCAAAATTGCAATTTATATTTTAATTGTACCATAAATAATTAAGCTTGTAGTATTTTGTGATTAAATAAACTACCAGTTTTTCAGTTTTCAAATTAATATCTACATATTTATTAGGTATGCATATATAATAGGTAGTATGTTTTGTAAGCTAGGTGTATGCAGAATAATCTGTTACTCATAAAATAGTCTTGTCAAATACCATTCGGGCATCTAATGTTTCCTGTGAAAAAAAAAATCGAAAAAACACAATGCAAAGTAATTTTTTTTACCAAAATGCATTCGTGCAGGTGCAACCACCAGCCACCAGCACTCATGCTTCTTGTTAAAATATTACTTAACGCGTTTTTCGATTTTTTTCAGAAAATTTAGATGCCCTTATGATATTACTTACGAAAAAAAAATTTTATTCGATTATTCAACTCACTTTCTAAAAAAGAATTAATCCAAATTTTTTTAGTACTTTAATATACAGTATAAAACCGTAGAGATTCAGAGAAACTAGTATTTGCAACCAACTCCGCCACTATCAATCTACATACATTTAAATTGGGTATACAAATGAGTTTTCGCATAAAAATTTTCAAGGCTGCTTGTAACTAATTTCGTACGCGTTGTTCTAGTAAAATTGCACATAAAATCCTTGGGACGGTTGTTGAGTTAACAGCAGAAATAACCCATTTATATTATTATGATTACATATACTAAAAATTTTCAATGTTTTCAGTGGTTACGTTAAATTTTATGTTTCCCCAAACTTTTATGAGGCTCTTGTCCATTGAACTATACGATATATACAGGGTGTCGATAAAAGATAATTCTAACTTATACAGAATGTTCTCGCGTGGATATATACCGTTAAGGTTAAGTCTTTCTACTTCTTTACTAATATATTATTAAGAATAGACGATTACTGATTTCCCCAACTGACTCTGGTTGTCAAAAGAGATTAACGATGTGTAGAATCATCGCTTAAAATTATGAACAACCTTTTTACATGTCTTAGCTCGTGGCCTATAAGTTTCTTGTACGATGTGACGTCTGATGCCAATTTCGAGGACCGTCCAAATGCAGAATTCGCTCTGCTGTAGCAACTTTCCTGCCAAGTCGGAGACTAGCGCTCTTTATGTTGGATATGACCTCCATCTTATCGATTTCCTTCTCATATTAAGATGCCTACAGATATTTTACACGTTTCCTACACTTTTTGTATGAGGTAGGGAAACGGGATTGTTTGATTTTGGGAAAGAATTTTAAGAAAAAATTGAATTGTTTATTGTAGACATTTTTGTAGTAAACAATTCATATCAAAACTACCTTTGTACCATTTAAGTTCGTAGTAAGTTTATCTACCGAATTTTATACATCGAAAGATAACGATCGATTTCGAATTACTCAAGGGTACATATTTTCCTGTTTTTACGGCGATTCGAATCTGCGGTTTTTGAAAAAGTTTTTCGATAACGTTTTCAATAGACGTCCTTCAAAATATCAATCAGTTAATTTTTAAATACTAATATTATATACTACACAAAAAATATCCAGGCATGACGGAGTTAATGAGCTAGAATTTCACTGGTTTTCAGTGTTAGCTCGGCTGATGACGGTTGAATTAACCGCTTAGCGGTTGATATTTAGATCAGTCGAAAATTTTAGATTTTCTGTAGACGCAGCGGCTTGAAATTAGTTTTTAAATGGGAAAGTTCATTTGAAAGCTATTAAAATAAAAAATAAAAGAAGAAGCAACCGAAGAAGAAGCAGCAACAGAAGAAGAAGAAGAAGAAGAAGAAGAAGAAGAAGAAGAAGAAGAAGAAGAAGAAGAAGAAGAAGAAGAAGAAGAAGAAGAAGAAGAAGAAGAAGAAGAAGAAGAAGAAGAAGAAGAAGAAGAAGAAGAAGAAGAAGAAGAAGAAGAAGAAGAAGAAGAAGAAGAAGAAGAAGAAGAAGAAGAAGAAGAAGAAGAAGAAGAAGAAGAAGAAGAAGAAGAAGAAGAAGAAGAAGAAGAAGAAGAAGAAGAAGAAGAAGAAGAAGAAGAAGAAGAAGAAGAAGAATAAGAAACAGTATAAAAAGAATAAGGAGAAGATGCTGAAGAAAATTCGTACGTATTTGAAAACAAATCTCCTATCTATACATTTTGTACTACCTGTGTTACGCCACTGAACAAATGTCATCAAAAAATATATTAATCTTCCCTCGTATACGAATTAAAATCATCAAGGCCACGTCTACCCTATTAACCTCAGTGTTGCTATAATTAAACTCATTAGATCTATACATATATATTATCTGTGGCGCTAAGTTTTTTATTTTCCTTTCTAAAATTAACATTTTTTAATGAAGCTACCCGAACACTTGTAATGTGTTAAATGTATTAATTAAAACAATAGAAATCATCTTTATTTTTTTATAAATATAGATTATACTCCGTTTGAAAATGCATGATAGTACAGTTTTTATGGCAAATGTCTTTATACCGGATTGTTCAATGCAGAAAAAAAGTAAATCTTGATATCTTCTTATCTGAATTTTCACTAGATTTTAGTATGACCAGCCTGAAAAATCTCGAATACAATACATCATAAAATGTAAATAAGCAAACCCTAAGGGATTAACCAATAATTCTATACCTCGGTGACGGGGAACACGAAATTACTTTATTATAAAAAATAGTAAACTGTCAATATTAAGTACCCACATTTATTTTTATAAAAATAGTATACCTACTAGATATTAGGTTAGGACATTTCCTTAAAATTTAATAATAAATACCGTGTGGCACAGAGTCATGGTACACCCCCCTTTTCTCCTTTGTTTCTCTAGCTATATTTCTGAAATTTGGAACATTGAATATGCTCACTAGACGGCAGTTTTTGACATATTTGGAAAAAAATATCAACTTTCGGTTTTTCCGGAAATGGCATCAACTTTCAATTTTCAAATGGAACACCCTGTATATTATTATATTTTTGGAATCTTCGTAATTATCTGAATCCAATGATATCTCAATTTTTTCAAATGCTAGACGTTTGTGCCATTTTTATTGCACAAATTCACTTGATCAATATTGCTTTTTATTGCCTATTATTACAGAACTCACAATTCTGCGTGCTACAATCACAGGACTACACAAACAAAAATGTAAATTTTAACTAAATTAATTTACAATCTGCACAACACTTTCTGCCGATTAGAAATTTTAATTATTTCTAAGAAAGTTGAGGGCTACTTAAATTGATCTTGAATTGTAAATATTTTCTACCTGTAGAGATTACATACTTACCAAGAATTGAATTAAATTGATATTTTTAAAAATTTTAGGAAGAAAACCCAAGATTTAATTTTGGAACAAATAATGCTAAACATTATTTTCAAACAGAGTATAATTATATGTATTTATTCATATATTTTTTACAGCTCAAAATTATTGGTCAGAAATTGGCAACTTTTTGAATTTTTTTCAAAGTTTAACCTGTGGGGGGCCACATAAAAATCTGAAAAATGCACACATAATAGGTCTTTATGATATCAAACTTAAGTATAAATTTCAACTTTGAGATTAAAAAGTAGAAGAAAAAAAATTTATTTTTATTATTTAAAATTCGCAAAATAAATATCGTGCTGTGCCAAAAATCGAGACAAATATTTCTACGTATACATTTGATCGATTCGACTTCCGGTGAACTGTTATCTTAAAACATAAAGTATGTGTATTGAAAGGATCACAATATATTAATAATATCATTATCGGTGAGCCAGAAATCGCCTATACTGATAACCTCGCATAACTTCAAAGTCGATAGTAGATTTTTACAAATGAACACAATGAAAAGTTCACGCAACTTTGTTGTTCGTTTTATTTATAGAAACAAAACAACTGCAAGCAAATACAGGGAGATTTATTCAACGATAGAGTTAAGGGATGTAGAAATGTTTTTTTTTTACTTAAAACTGTATAAGATTTCCTTTTTTTAATCGAAAAAGTGCAATAGCACTAAAGAATTTCAGTCTCCGCTCATGTAACCAGATATGTTTCCAAATAAAGACACTGGCGCCATTTTATTTTTTTGCATAACAGACATAGGGAAGCGCGAACAGCTCGACATCGTAAAACATGAAAAGTCCATCAAATTAGTTCGGTCTGAGTATTTCAATTCTTCCGAGTTAAAACGTCTGTTAGTTGCGGTATGTTGATAGTGCACTGGCCTACGACAATGAAAAGTTTGTTGCTCGCTTAATCGGATTTTGGTTCTAACGTATAGCAGTTTTAATCCTTAATAACTCATATGAATAATTTGTTTTTCATTATTTTTCCTATTTTATCAAAGATATCTTTTGTCTAAACTTGTAAATGCGGTTGCGCTGACTCTTTACCATTATTTTATGTTCTATTACCAACCAAGTAACAAGGCACTACGGCAGGTTGTCGTTCTTTTAAATTAAATAGTCTTTTAATACGCCATCTTATGCAAGTGGCAGAAAAAATGGGCCGCAAAATTAGTTTTTCTCTTTATCAAAATTTATATAGAAACCTAGAAAACTGATTGATTGAGACGCTATGTAATTAATACTCATACATGCGCCACTGATGTTTACATTTAACACTAACGCATCAGTTATTTTGGTGTAATCACGAATGAAAATTTACGTTATTAGCAAATTGAACAATCACTCGACTGTCCGCTTAGAAGTTTTGCCAAATTTCAATTTTATATCAGATATTGACGTCAAATTATATAACAACGCTTGTCTGTATAGCCGTCTACGCGTGTCATCCGTTTTTATAGACATTTTTATAAAGAAAGAATTAATTGCCCTTTTTGATTCTTTTGAATATATGCCCTGCTAGATTAAAAAATGAAAGGTCAATATTATTAAAATTGTGACACAAATATGAAAATGATAGGGCAATTAAATGCTGTAATTAGGAATTAATTGCTCGTGTTTTCTTCTAATCGTATACCCTACTAGTTTAAGAAAAAGTTGGCTTAGTAATGTCAGTATGATTTGGATAAAAACATGAAAATGATAGGGCAAGTAAATGCTGTAATTAGACATTAATTGCTCTTTTATTGTAATTGTATGTCTTGCTGGCTTTAAAAGAGTTTATTCAGATTGGAATAAAAACATGGAACACGTAGAATTTCGTTAGTGCAATTAAATGCCCTAATTAAGAATTTAAATCAATATTAGAAACAAACACTGGCGCTATATTTGACTTCGCCCGTCTCTTCCCTATCGCTTTCCCGTGCGTTTCATATTTCATGTTTGATATTTCGCAGTAATTATCTATCGGTGGTTTTTTATTTATCGTTTCGCAATTACAAAAGCGAACCAAACCAAGACCCAGGCTATTTTTGGCTTAATTTGCTATCGTGATTGATTAGGCTGTCAAGTTCATTCATGGTTGGTGTTATTCCTATCCAAAGACTATTATACGGACTACGGCTACGATGTTCGACCGGATTTTTGCCCACAAACACCTCGTCTCGTGCACTTATCGCGGATAGCGGAAGTCAACGGGGTCAATGAAAACAAAAACATCGACTCGGATTTTAATACGTACAATTTCAAGTTTACGGAATATTTTTCGAATTTTTTTTTTGGGGGAGGGATGATTTACAAAAAACAAAAAAAAACGTTTTAATATCCCCGGAAGCTCGAGACAAAAATGAAAGTTATCGGCTTAGTCAGTATTATTTTTAATGCTATACTCTGTTTGAAAATGATTGATACAAAATTTCTATGACCCAGAAGATAAACCCCAATATAACATCATAAATCAGTAGCGGATAATTTCTAAAATAAAATGTTTAAGCATTATTTGTTCCAAAATGAAATCTTGGGTTTTCTTCCTAAAATTTTTAAAAATATCAATTTAATTCAATTCTTAGTAAGTATGTAATCTCTACAGATAGAAAATATTTACAATTCAAGATCAATTTAAGTAGTCCTCAACTTTCTTAGAAAGAATTAAAATTTCTAATCGGCAGAAAGTGTTGTGCAGATTGTAAATTATTTTAGTTAAAATTTACATTTCTGGTTGTGTAGTCCTATGTGATTGTAACACGCAGAATTGTGAATTCTGTAATAATAGGCAATAAAAAGCAATATGGATCAAGTGAATTTGTGCAATAAAAATGGCACAAACGTCTAATTATACTCCTGTGAAATTAAAGTGCAATTTAACTGTGTATATGAAAACTTTAGTGTTAAATATACATGACGCTCTTGTACATGAACATTTCAATACTGTTCGGAGTATAGTTTCTAAGTGTTCACACAGGACTGGAGTTGGAGAAGCAACCATTTATAGACTTTTGAAGCAACGAAAGGATGGAAGTATTACAGTAGCACCTAAAACGTCAACTGGGAGAAAACCCACTACTATGAAACAACTGATCCGTAGAAAAGTGCATTCGTTTTATTTACAAAAAAAGATACCTGCTTTGGATAAACTTTTAGTAGACATTAATGGAGACGAAACTTTGCCAAACGTTAAAATAGACAAATTGTGAAAAACTTTACATGAATTAGACTTCGTTTGGGAGAAGAACGATAGAAAATCTGCGCTCATAGAGAAAGATGAAATTATTTGTTGGAGGAGGCAATATTTAAGGGAAATTAGAAAATTAAGAAGAGAAGACAAAAATTTTTTTTATTTAGATGAAACATGGATAAATAAAGGACATTTTGTAAAAAAAGTTTGGCAAGATACAGGTTACAAAAACTCGTCAGTCATTTATAGAAGGTTTGTCTACTGGCTTAAAATTTCCAAATGGTAAAGGTCCCCGTTTAATTATCACTCATATTGGAGGAGATAAAGGATTTGTTGATAGAGGCTTGTTAGAATTTGTTTCAAATTCTACGAAACACTACCACGAAGAACTGACTGATGATGTTTTTGAGGAATATTTCAGTCAAATGATAGATTTATTACCGACCAATTCTGTAATAGCTATGGACAATGCCAATTACCATTCAAAATTAAAGGAACCGTTACCTAACACTAAATGGAAAAAGCAAGAACTCTCCGATTGGCTAATAACCAAAGAAATAGTGGCAAAAAAGAGCTACTGCAGTTATGTAAACAACATTCACCAAAATTTAAGAAGTATAGTGTAGATGAAATAGCAAAAGAACGTGGGGTTAAAGTGTTGACCTTATCACTGTGAACTTAACCCCATTGAACTAATTTGGGCTCAAATGAAGGGATATGTCGCGAGAAACAATACATTTAAACTTCAAGATGTTCGTAAACTATTATGTGACTCCATATCAAAAATTTCACCGGACAATTGGCAAAACGCTATAAGTCATGTCATAGCAGAAGAAGATAAATTCTGGAAACTTGATATGTTAATAGAGGAAACAATAGAACCAATTATTATTTCTGTGGGAAGTGAGGAAACTGATGATGATGACTCCTTATCGGGAGAAAACAACTTACTAATTTAGGTATGTAACTCTATATTTATATTAATTAAATAAGTTTATATGACGCTAGTACCCGAAATACAAACAAATTTATATGGAATCACCCCGTATTTCTAAAAACGAAATATGAGTGTTTTATGAGAAAATATTTTTTTGCAAAGATTTTTTTTTTAGTATCTATACCATATAAATTTGATTGTGTGTATATTTATTATTAAATTTTAAGGAACTGTCCTAACCTAATATCTAGTAGGTATACTATTTTTATAAAAATAAAAGTGGGTATTTAATATTGACAGTTTACTATTTTTTATATTAAAGTAATTTCGTGTTCCCCGTCACTGAGGTATAGAATTATTGGTTAATCCCTTAGGGTTTGCTTATTTACATTTTATGATGTATTATTGTATTCGAGATTTTTCGGGGTGGTCATACTAAAATCTAGTGAAAATTCAGATAAGAAGGTATCAACATTTACTTTTTTCTGCATTGAACAATCCGGTATAAAGACCTTTGCCATAAAAACTGTGCTATCATGCATTTTCAAACGGAGTATAGGTAATTATGGTTTTATTTTGTAGGACACAGTGTACTGAATGAACTCAATGCAGTTTATTTGAGAAGGCTAGGACGATCCATTGCTGTACAATTTAAAAAATCGAAAAAAAGCGGCCTAAAACAAATATGGCCGTCATTTCCAAAAGGTAGGTACAAAATAAAAATTTTGAAAAAATATTTTTGAACCCCCAAATCATATTAGAATCTACATACCAAATATTAATTTTTTCTGAGATGGTCAACTAGTGCTGGACCACTTGATTTGGATTGACCCTTAAGCAAAAATCCCAGACAAAACATCTAAAATTCCGCCGCTTCATCGTATTCTTTGCGTTTATAGAAATGATGTAATTTTGCTGGATATGCAAAAATCAGCAGGAATAAAATAATGAAACAGGCACGTGCCGTTTTTTGCCGATAGTCCGATAAAAACGTGATTTTCGAATAATACAAGCCGCTCTGTCGAAATCGATATTGTATTGACAAAAGTTATTTTCGGTTTATTAACGATAGCATGCGACTACGATGATTTTTTATGCGGTTTTAAATTTTTGTCACCTGATACCGCTGGTACGAGGCGGTACTCGATGACGTATCCAACGAACGGGAAAAGGGATACAAACTTCAAAACAGCTCGAATTTAGAAAAAAAAAATTAATACCATACCAACGCTAGTAAAATACCACTTAAATTTTACGCCATTTACCCCTATTAGGATCTCCAGTTAAGTTGGTTATTGAATCTTTGCACAGAGGTCCTAATAGCCAAAATATTATTTTATTTTCATGTAGATGGACAGTGTACGGTGTTTTCGACATTAAAGTACTCAAAAATGTCCAGATGCGTCAGCTTTTCTTCTATTGCCGGTATCCTTTGCTGCTTTTATGGCTTTTTTCATTCTCATAGAGTAAAGGCGCGTTTCCACCGGAGAAACATCGAACAACTTTTGGGTTTCTGTTGCTTGTTCTGTTGTAAAAGTCGATTGTTTTTATTTGTTGCAGGTTTCCATTTTGAGCGGTATCTTCAAAAGAAAAATAGTCAACTTGACGAAACAGAAACAAGTCGCTGGGGCGGTGGAAACAAAAAAGCGACATATGATGACTCGTAGGGAGTTCATTCGCAACTATTATAATTAAAAACGTTAAAACAGTTTCAGTGGAACCACTGAGGGTTTCACAAAATACCACGAGACACAAAGCAACAAAAAAGTTGCGCAGTGTTTCTCCGATGGAAACGCTCCTTAAGAAAGAAGTTATCAGTGGAGTGCCGTATTATTGAAATTTGTATACGGGTTGAAAAATATCACGGCACGCCACTGGAAGTTATTGACGATCAACTTTTTTTCGATGTTTATAAACTCATTAAAAAAATGTTAACTTTCAGATCCTCCTATACGCAGCGTAAATGTTGCAAATCACCGTAAGTGTATCAGAATTATTAAATATCAAAAAAAAAATGAACTAAATCCTTATACTTGTACGTGCTTTATCGCAATCCCATCAAAGATAAAAACTGTAACAGTATTGTAAACGAGATATATATGTACCTATTTAGATATTTAAATAATTTACGTTCATATTTATTCATAATATATGCCATGAATAAATAATCAAAGATTAAAAATTGCTTATTACGAACATTTTCATACTACTTAGTAGTAGTATAGACAAACAATAGATATTTTGAAAGTTAATATTTTAATGTGCAAACCTTGGGATTTATTATCTTTTAAATTGATACAGAGGTGGTAAGCGTATTTATAATTGAGAAAATCTTCCAGGGCGATCCAAAATGAAATAACTCAAAATTTACGATTTTATTGAAGCTATTACAGCATTGTCGGCGCTTACACGGCGGTAAATTTGCACCAAACGACAAATTGGATTAAGAAACTAAGAAATAAATTTCAGACGATAAATAAAAGAAATATAATTATGGAAAAGTCCATCTACATTTTAGTTTATCAAGCTATAGAGCTTGCGCGTGCTTGGAATTTGATTTGTTGGATTTGAAAGCACAACTGACGAAGTCGAAAGTTACGATCTTTTTCTTTTCATATATTTTCGTCAATAAAAGTAAATACCGTTCAAATACAAACAAAACAACCGTAATTACGTGCGGTCCATTCGGCGCCTGCTAGATGTAGTCGTATAGTATTGAAAATAGAAACGTCTGGTTATTTCGGTTTAGAGCGAAATTGTTTCCCACCTTTCCCCCTTCAAGCGCGCTTCAGATGTCTTGGCAAACAACTGAAGCGATGAAAAAGACGTCGTTTTCTTCATTCTTTTTTTTTCGTTCTTACCGTTTATTTCTATGTGGCAAATTGTTGTTTCATATGGATAGAAAAAGCATTTGAGACTACACATATTTTTTCTCCCTTTTTTCAATATATGGGGGTTATTTTTGAAAATCATTAAATTTTAGACAATTTAATTATTAATTAATTAATTATTAACCATTTTATAGAAAAACTGTTCATTTAAAAAGGTAAAAAACAACGTTATTCTTATTTTTTTTCGTGTTTATGCGAATGCACTAACCTGAAGATGGCTGTATAGGTCGAAACTATTTAATAATTTAAAAACAAAAAATATCGATAAAGTCGAGATCTTCACCTGACATGATTTCTTTTTTGTTTATCATTATTACATTATTATAGATATTATTCAATAATAGTCCAGTAAATTAACGCCACAAAAACCCCAAACCTGGGCATCAGTCTGTCCGTCAAATTTTTCAATAATTCCGAGAAATAGAAAAAAGGAAAAAGTAACATGATATTATCTGATTTCATCTGAACTTTGGATCATGAAAAAATATTAATTTTTACGTGATTTATTGAAAAATTTGTAATCCGCTTGGGAGTCTCATTCCTTTAGAGCGTGTTCTCTAAATGCAGGGCAGGAGCTAAAAATGGAAGTGCGTTTTGGAGCCGAGCATGTCGAAAAGTATCAAATTTTTGACAAAAATGATGAGGATCATTTTTGTAGGTAATGAACTGATCTTCATTTTCGTCCAAACAAAAATTATCTAAGTGTCATATTTTCGGAAATATGGGCGAAAAAAAAAACACATTTTTGAGACCAATGGGCCATTTTCCATCTCTTCCACAAATTTCAGACAGCTGAGATTTCCGGGGGTGAATGTACCCATGAATACCTGCAAATTAAAAAAAATGGTGACGGACAGACCTGATATGCCCGGGTTAGCACCTTCGTTTATTGGACTATAATATATACTCACTATCTTTTTTTTTTCAAGGATATTTTTTTTGGAACGCCTTGTTTATAAAATTAAAAACACGTCAACGCAGTGTTGAAAAATCATCAGCGCGAATCATCAACTAGATGCATCACACGTAACAAAGGTCAGCTTCGCGCTACAATTAGATCACTATTTTCCATGTGCTTTTTTTATCTCTTCCAAAGAATGTTGGCAGTTCGAAATGAATCATATGACCACCAACATCAAAATAATATCGATTTAAAATACCTAGAACTCTTCGTTCACGTGAAAATCTCTAATTCATAAATTGCTAGTCTAGTAGGTCATATCAGGTAGTCGTGCTGGCTATTATGCTATAAAACATTTAACAAAAATGTATATCCAAATTCCAAAACAACAAGTATGGAATTTGAAATACTTCTACTACTTGGTACATATCACTTTTATGAATCATTGTTTTGTTTTAAATGCAATTTTAATTATGTCTATTACAAATTGATTAAAACCGACGAATCTATTTTTAGAACAACGGTTAATTGCACGTAGGTTTGATTATTCGGTCAAATCGTTTATGTAAAATGTCAATTGGAATTTTGGTCCAAAAACATAAATCATCCAAAAGAGATTCAGAGAAATGTGCATAATTTGGAAAGTGGGGGTTTAAGGACCTTTTTTGCTATTGGCACTGTTGCCAAATTGACCGTTTTATCGATAATATTTGGTTTTAAATGCAACATCCCGTATATTGTTTCATTTTTTTGATTTCAACGATACATCACACTTGAAATTTTATGCAATTAGAGGTTTTTAACAAATTAAAGTACAGGGTTAGTAATGTTTACTTAAAATATTTACCGTTCTTTATGAACCACCCTGTATAGACGCATTCACGGAAAAAATAGTAAAGATAAAAGTATGTATATACAAACGTTCTGCTTTCGACGAGAATGACCCTAGAATGAAATTTCCCATTAACGATTTTCCGAAAATAGACTCGCATATCTAAAGAATCATTTCACTGGCATTCCTAAAAATCTTCGCATACTTTAAGGAGGGCCCAATACGCGGTTTATTTTCGTTGATAACCACTATAGGTTCGAAATACGTTCTCGGTAACCTTATGTATTATTTTTCAGTTTTGAAAATGCATTATTGTGCGTGGGTGGAACAAAAATAATTTATATTTATGTATTCTGGCATTACATACTGATTATGTTTTGCAATAGTTTAATATTTCGCTTATTATAAGAAAGTTTTTATACACAATTTATTTTTTATTATACAGGGTGTTGTGATATTCGACCCACAACGTTTAGAGGTGTATAACTTTGATTCCGCCGTTTCTTTTTCGAAATTCGAGACTTTATAGTGAAACATATGTTTTCAATTGCAGAACAAAATTTATCGCACTTTATACAAGGATAAATAAAGTACAGAGCTAATGCGAAATTATGGGACAACACATCATGATTTCTACATGTATAAATTTATTCTTTGTCACACCCTCATTCAATCCATGTGGATTTTATTGACAGGTATCGAGCGAGGGATTTGGTACAAGTATGAATTCGATAATAAAGACAAATACAAATTAAACAAGTCATTTTGAATATGTTCGATTGTCTTTGCAAGGAAAATAACTAGCAATCTGATAATGCAATCATAATAAGAATTGCTGAATTAACTAATATAAATAAATTTTCCATCTATCGAGTAATCACAAAAGGAATTGCTTTGGATCATTCACAAAATAGGAAAACGTATAAAGAAAAATTTTGGAAATTTTATTCAGTGGCAGTGGTTTAGCATATTATCGCGTGTTGTAGAAAATGTGCGCAGAAAACTTTTTTCTATAATTTTTTCTTAGATATCCTTAAATATCCTTCGCTATTTTTGTTCCTAATAGACCACCACCCTTGTTCACTTTTCTCATTCTAAATTCGTAATGCATCGGAGTCTTAAATGCCCATCTGCTTTTTTTAGATACAACTCTCAGATAAATTTCAGTGTTTTGTTTACCATTATATCATATATTTGCACGTGTAAACATCATCCTTAAAGTCCAAAAACATTGCCAACGATAGCAAAACTTCGAATTACTTGAAGTCATCGAAATAAGAAACTTATACAAAAATGACAGGTATATTATTTCTTGAGAAACGCCTAAAATTTAGGTGACTTAATGACTTCCTACAATTTCAATGCAATGATATGCTTTCTTGGTTTCCTATTGCTACACTTAGAAAAATGTTTAAGTGAAAACTTTTTTTGTTAAAAGCATGTAATTGTATGATTTATCTAAAATTGACGATTGGATCAGAAGTCATATGAAGTGCCGGAAGAACTAAGGATCTTTTCGAGTTTTTTCTACCTTTTTCCAGTTTTTAGGACTTTTTTTTGAGTTTTTGTTGAGTATTTGGTTAAATATATTTGTTACTTAAAAAATAGAATTCTATCACATATTGTGCCTAAGGAAGTCCGATGATAAAATAAGAAAAGTTCTACAAGTTAATAGTTCCTTCACAAACTACAGACATGACTTTATTCAAACGATACAGAGAAATGTACTTTCTGAAAAGTTTTTTGTCACTGATGTTCACTTTATCTATTTTCAATTGCAGAACAAATGCCAATGCCGATCAAAGCAACTTGCACATCTGGGAATTCTATTTTTATATTTCTGCAATTGGAAATGGATAAACAATATCTTCCTGTCCACCATTTCTAGAAACATATGTTCTTTAATCCTTGCTGTTGCAGGTCGTTCTGTTTGACCTATATAAACGTCACTTAAAATCAAATTTTTGAAGTTTTAAAATAAAGATTGAGAGAAATATAAGTCACAAAACATAATTTCAAGGATTTTATTTGTGGTGGGCAACTGTCGTATCGTTCTCGTCCTTGCCATGAGAAAAATAAATTTTCAATTGAATCTATCGACTCTGTCACGTAACTTCGCATCCAACATTTCAGATGTGTCGTTGCTGGAGTAATTCCTTTTGCGATTTTCCTCGTTTTTCTTTTGTTATTCGTCCTTAAATTCTATTTCACGCCCTTTCCACGATGTAGATGTTTCTTTTAAAAGTGGTTTGAAGTGGGTGTGTTGAATCGTTATTTAGATTTATTCGGAATAACGTATTTTTTTTAAATAAAAATCCTAGCTACTGGCCGGACGCACTGTCTCGAATCTGTCTCAATATAAAAACGATCAACCTAGGCCCGGTCTAGAGTAATTCGCGGAATAGTCGAGCATGTCCGAACGCCAGAGAGGAAACAGACAATATAATATGACCAATAAGAATAATTTTTTTATAGCAGTGACCAAAACTGTTATATCACGATATGTGAATCGGCGATCATTCGCCGTGATGTTCCTATTATACGAAAATTAATTTTAGAAGGTCGGTCACTTATCCTATCCTAGATGACCTTGCCGATTTTTATTTCAACGAATATTAACCGACTCACTTTATAAAAAACAAAAAATTTGACTGGTAACCCACTGATTACTCATACGATGGTTTCTAGAAGCCGAATCGTCTAGCGTTTGTTGTAAGATTGTTCCAGAAGAAGTTTTTGAATGAGTTAAAATGTAGGGTGGTCCAAATCATGGATCCTTTATATATCTATTAAAATAACTTCGTAGCCAATTGATAATTTCGTGCAAAGCGTTGCCACGAGATTACGCGAAGGTCAAGTAGTTTTTTTTTCGTTGCTTTTTGTCACTGCCTTGACCCAGGAACTTTTTAAATTTTAACAGTAGATTAGAGCGATCCATCACTCTCAAGCAAAAACAAATAATATTCGAGTCCAGTTTGTTTCGATAAAAAAAACCACTCAGTTTTTTGTAATAAACCGATTAAAAAAATTGGAGCAATTGTTATTTTTCCATCTATCCTAATAGTCTAGTAAATTAACGCCAAAAAAACCACAAACCTGGGCATCAAATCTGTCCGTCAAAAAGTTGTAGGTATTTATAGGTACATTTACCTCCGAAAATCTCAGCTACGTGGAATTTGTGGAAGGGTGGGAAAATGACTCTAGAGTTTCCGAAAATCCGTTTTTCGACGATATCTGCCGAAATATGAGCCTTAGAGCATTTTTGTTTAGACAAAAAATGAAGAGCAGTTTATTAACTACAAAAGTTATCCCTATGATTTTTTTCGCTACACTAATATTTTTTGTAAAAACGACGTTTCAAAAATTCGCAATTTTGAGAATCCTTATCAAAATCTGGGATGCGGGGTCTGAAAATTTGAATATCCTCCCAAAACTTGAATATCCTCCCGTTTTTGTCTGGAGACAAAAGATAAGGCAATGATAACCAACTTTTTTTCACTTTTAGCACTTGATTAATAAGTTTTTTCTCGTGCACTTAATAAAATATTTGATATATATATTGATGAAAAGGTCAGAATGTGATCTTCGATTTAGTACAATTCCTAACCCCAAAAAATTTTAGCACGAAAAGAAAATAATCCTCAATAAAAAAATGTCGATTTTTAGGGGTGAGAATTTTCTCAATTTTCCGGAAAACAAAAAAATATGAAAAAAAAAGAAAACTGCGAAAACTCCGGAAATCCAAAAAAACGCCCTAAAAAACATGTTTTTTATGAAAATACACAAAAATAATTTATTGAATCTTTCTGAATATATTTAACACCTTGCAAAGCCCCATTATCCAAAAGGATTCGGTGAAATTAGTCTTTTTTGAGGCCATTTTCCCGACCTTCCACAAATTTCAGACAGCTGAGATTTTTTTGTTGCGTGTGTTGGATACAGGGTGATTCATAAAGAATGGTAAATATTATTATTTCATTTTCAAAACGCCTACCTTGAACATCAATTCAAGTTTTTGGTATTTTACTTCCATTCTTTATTAATCACCCTGTATATAAAGTAAAGTACCGAAGGAAGTATTATTAAACATAACTCTAATAAATAACCATGCATTAAGAAAATTACAAAAAGTTAATTCGAAAAATTAAAAGTGTTTCGTCAATTTTTTTTTAATTGTTTAGTAGTTTTCAAAATTTTTCCCCACAAAATTATTTAATATATAGTAAATATATAGAACGAAAAAATGTTATTAACCTACAGTTTCCACTATGACAGAGTAAACCAAACTTTATTTTTACATTTTTGCCACACCCTGTATATACATTAACTGCTAAAATCGTAACTTTTCAATTTTGTTGCTTTTGCTTTTTTCTAGATGATAATTTATGATGCAAAGAAAAATTTAATTTAAATAAAAATATATTAGCAAATAATATTGAATTTCTCCATTACCTAGGAAATAATTATAGATTCAATGTCAAATGTACGAGGTAAAATTTAAAGAAAATAGTAAAATCAAGCACATGTTTAACACCTAATTAATAATACATAAAAAAATTAATATCGAATGTCAAAATCATCTATAAAAAGTTTAAAAAGCATTAAATTGGATAAACATTGATTTGACAAATAATTGTTACTTAGAACATATCAAAAAGTAAATAGAATTCTTTAAAAAAATCGCAAGTACATTAAAGTTTTTATTGGTCTGGTCCAAAGTAAATATTTTAACAATATTTTTAAATTAATTACGTCTTTTTTTTGTTCAATCTATTTTAAATCATTTGCTTTTATCTCGGATTGCGTCATCCGAAATCAAACAAAGGACCTTCATTAAAAAGGATATTTACAAGAGGTTCATTAAGGAGTGCTTGGAATGAAAAATATTGATCCGTAAGTTATAACATTATTGGATGTTTTTCATATCCAACTCGTTAAATGAAACTTTTCCAATTTGTTTGGCCACCCAGAAGCCCTGGTTTGAATCCTCTTGATTATTTTTTGGGGTGATACGAATACCGTAGTATAAAGTACACAAGAAGAATTATGCTTGATAAGTCAGAAAGTTTCGAACTTTAAAGAAACCATTAAAGACATTTTTTCGCGTTAAGTGGCCATATTGAATTCAATCACATGGATTTAATTGTATATGGAATAAATATTTTTTTGTTTAATTTGATTTATTTATCCGAAAATACACTATTATCTTCCAAAATATTTAAATACAATATAAATCTAGATAGTTTAAAAATAGTTTTAGTCATTTTGAAGAAATGTTTCGGTAATTTTTTTTAAGTACCATGACTCATTTGGATAACGATGATTTAGTAGCACCTACTTGAATATTAAAAAAATGATATCTACGTCGTATTATCTCAATGGACACCCAGTGATAAAAAGCTAATTATACAGAAAAAACATTAAAATGGGAATTTAAAAACAATATATAAAGTACAAAATTTATGAATATCCTACATTTATATTAATTTATTAATAAATTAAGGTTACGTTTAAATTTTTATTATATTTACGGGAGAGATACTAAAACAACTTCAGAGGAAAGCTATAGTAAACCTTAGATACCTACTTAATGCATCATTTAGAATGAGATTTGTTCCACGGATGTGGAAAGTATCAGAAGTTATCATGATACCAAAACCAGGGAAACCACCACATGAAATTACGTCTTACAGGCCTATATCCCTACTAACTGTATGAAAAAATATTACTAGTGAATAACCCACTTTTGTGACATGGATATTTTCTACTTTTTTTTCATTATTTCAAATACCCAAATAGTTTTGTAACTGACACCTTTATAAGTATATGGATACCTTTAGATATTTCAAAGGGACGGAAATATTGAATATGAATGACCCAATTCGTAACAATAGAAATTTTTAGAAAATATTTCATAGCAACCCCACGCTCCGGCATTGTGGCCTTTCTGAGAAACCATCTAGCTAATCTCGAACAAGGGAACGTCAATGACAAAAGCCAAACGTTCATTTCTAAGTCTCGCAAAAGGTTGAAAATTGATTGAGGTAAAGTTTGAATAAAAATTAAATAAAATTTTGTGTAATAGTGACCCATATTCCAGTCTAGATCTTGGGGGCAATAAAAAATCCTAAAACCTAATGGCCATCATGACGACCAGATTTATAACCGTTTGATTTATTAGGAATTTGTTATTGTACAGTGAAAAAAACATTATGTAATTTTCAGAGAAACCAACGTCATAATTATTGAAAATATCTTCACTTATATGCAAATAAAAAAAATGGAAATTCCACTAGGATACTCTTAAATAAAATACCGCTTCTAACAAGCCAAAGAAAATTGATTTTCCAAGGAGTACTGTATTTTTCATTCATATAAATTTCCCACGCAGAATATAAATATTGGAAGATTTTTATGAGGGTCATAAAAATTATGTAAATTTAATTTTATACTTTAACGTACACGTGACAGTTTTAGAAAAACTACGTAGTTTTATGTAGATGTACGAGATAAATAAAAATATAAAATGTCTATTTTTGCCGTCGTTATACTGTATTTGAAAATCAAGAGAGAGTAAATTCCCAGAAATGTTTTGCAGTTATCAGTGTTAAAGGCAGTAAACCATAGACGTGCGTTTTCAAAATTAAATTAATATGGAAATAGAAATATTTAATTTGTTTTAGTTATTTATACCTAGATTACCAATTTTAGATAGATAAACATAATTCGTAAGTAGTAATTTAATTTGGGTAAAATGAAGAAAAAGTCAATATTATTTTAGGCATTTTGTTTTAGGCATATGTTTATTTACAAAATATGTATATAATATGTACAGATAATTACAATTATTTATAAATTAATATGAGGAGCTAAAAAAACAATTAAGTAGGTATATGAGAAAAAAAAAAACCAACCGCAAGGATAAAATTTGACGAGCAACATGCAAAAAATACGATAATATTAAATCTTAAAAAATAAAAATCTAAAAATAAAATTAAAGTACATAAATTAATAATTTTAAAGTTATGGTTCCTCGCACTCTGTGTCAGAAGATTCACCATCTGATTCTAGAGAAATTACAATGGGCTCTATAGTAATATCAATTATGTTATCTATACTTTATTTGAAAATCAAGAGAGAGTAAATTCCCAGAATAAAAAGTAATTCGGTATGCAAAACTATAGTACAGTACGTGCGGTAAAACTTCAATATTTGTAATGCATTCTAAATTGTTTTTGTTAATTTCAATACAAAATTTATTAAATTTCTTGGACTATCACATTATTTTATGATCTCTCATTGTTACTACAGTAGGCCTAAGAGGATTAACGTGCGTCATAGGCGTAACCAGAATAGAAAGGGATAATTGTTATTTAACGACCTCCGAATGGCAACAGCTTCTAATGACAGATATTTTGACTTAAATAGTTTCTAGAAATGAAGTTATTTGATTTTCGATAAACGTGACAAATAGTAGTGACTAAAAATGGAAGCAGTTTGTGAGTATACGCCAGTGAAAAAATTAAAACTAGACCATTTATCGCTCAATGAAAAGAGAGCTGTAGTGAATGTGTACCACTATTTTAAACATCAAAACAACATCTAAGGCAATGGGATATGGAAAATCTACAATATATAGAGTTCTAAAGGAGGAAAAATCAGGTGGAGTAACCTCACCAAAGCCGAAATCAGGTAGACCAAAACTATTAAAAGTCAACGTGGACGAGTTTTTTAAAAATGCTATTCGTAAGCTTGTTCACTCATTTTTTATAAACAAGCAAATACCAACTTTAGATAAAGTTTTGCAAGCCATTACGAATGATGTTGATTTACCCACAATAAGCCGGGATAAACTATGGAAAGTGTTACATGAGTTAAACTTTAAATTTGAAAAAATGGGCAGACACTCAATGCTAATTGATTCTGAAGAAATTGTATGTTGGAGAAGACAGTACCTCAGAAGAATACAACAAGTTAAAGCTCAAAATAAAAACATTTATTATATAGATGAAACATGGGTTAATGAAGGACATTGTGTAGGAAGAGTTTGGAAAGACAAAAATATAAAATCATCCTATCAAGCTTTTCTACAAGGATATACTACTGGTTTTAAGGAACCTATAGGAAAAGGTAAAAGATTAATTATTTGTCATATAGGCAGTACAAACGGTTTTTTTGAGAATGGTTTACTCTTATTTGAATCAAAAAAAACCGTTGATTATCACGAAGAAATGAATGGAGACGTGTTTGAGGAATATTTTGAACAGATGATTCAATTCATACCAAAAGGATCGGTTATTGTAATGGACAATGCAAGTTACCACTCCAGATTACTTGAACCTTTACCAACCACTAAATGGAAAAAGGGTGAAATTGCAAAATGGTTATCTTCTAAAAATTTAGCCTTTGACAATACAATGCTGAGGGCAGAATTGTTAACTATTGCTAAAAAACATAAGCAAAATTATAAAAAATATAATATTGAGGAGATAGCCAAAAAACGAGAAATTGAAATCCTTCGTTTACCACCCTACCATTGTGAGCTGAATCCGATAGAATTAATATGGGCTCAAGTTAAAGGTTATGTTGCCAGAAATAACACTACTTTTAAATTATCAGATGTTAAAAATCTCTTCAATAAGGCAATATCTGAAGTAACAAGTGAAAATTGGCAAAAATGTATTAGACACGTTACAGAAATAGAAAAAAAAATGTGGGAGCTAGATAACATAATTGATATTACTATAGAGCCCATTGTAATTTCTCTAGAATCAGATGGTGAATCTTCTGACACAGAGTGCGAGGAACCATAACTTTAAAATTATTAATTTATGTACTTTAATTTTATTTTTAGATTTTTATTTTTTAAGATTTAATATTGTCGTATTTTTTGCATGTTGCTCGTCAAATTTTATCCTTGCGGTTGGTTTTTTTTTTCTCATATACCTACTTAATTGTAATTATCTGTACATATTATATACATATTTTGTAAATAAACATATGCCTAAAACAAAATGCCTAAAATAATATTGACTTTTTCTTCATTTTACCCAAATTAAATTACTACTTACGAATTATGTTTATCTATCTAAAATTGGTAATCTAGGTATAAATAACTAAAACAAATTAAATATTTCTATTTCCATATTAATTTAATTTTGAAAACGCACGTCTATGGTTTACTGCCTTTAACACTGATAACTGCAAAACATTTCTGGGAATTTACTCTCTCTTGATTTTCAAATACACTATAGCTCCCACATTTTTTTTTCTATTTCTGTAACGTGTCTAATACATTTTTGCCAATTTTCACTTGTTACTTCAGATATTGCCTTATTGAAGAGATTTTTAACATCTGATAATTTAAAAGTAGTGTTATTTCTGGCAACATAACCTTTAACTTGAGCCCATATTAATTCTATCGGATTCAGCTCACAATGGTAGGGTGGTAAACGAAGGATTTCAATTTCTCGTTTTTTGGCTATCTCCTCAATATTATATTTTTTATAATTTTGCTTATGTTTTTTAGCAATAGTTAACAATTCTGCCCTCAGCATTGTATTGTCAAAGGCTAAATTTTTAGAAGATAACCATTTTGCAATTTCACCCTTTTTCCATTTAGTGGTTGGTAAAGGTTCAAGTAATCTGGAGTGGTAACTTGCATTGTCCATTACAATAACCAATCCTTTTGGTATGAATTGAATCATCTGTTCAAAATATTCCTCAAACACGTCTCCATTCATTTCTTCGTGATAATCAACGGTTTTTTTTGATTCAAATAAGAGTAAACCATTCTCAAAAAAACCGTTTGTACTGCCTATATGACAAATAATTAATCTTTTACCTTTTCCTATAGGTTCCTTAAAACCAGTAGTATATCCTTCTAGAAAAGCTTGATGGGATGATTTTATACTTTTGTCTTTCCAAACTCTTCCTACACAATGTCCTTCATTAACCCATGTTTCATCTAAATAATAAATGTTTTTATTTTGAGCTTTAACTTGTGGTATTCTTCTGAGGTACTGTCTTCTCCAACATACAATTTCTTCAGAATCAATTAGCATTGAGTGTCTGCCCATTTTTTCAAATTTAAAGTTTAACTCATGTAACACTTTCCATAGTTTATCCCGGCTTATTGTGGGTAAATCAACATCATTCGTAATGGCTTGCAAAACTTTATCTAAAGTTGGTATTTGCTTGTTTATAAAAAATGAGTGAACAAGCTTACGAATAGCATTTTTAAAAAACTCGTCCACGTTGACTTTTAATAGTTTTGGTCCTTTAGAACTCTATATATTGTAGATTTTCCATATCCCATTGCCTTAGATGTTGTTTCAACTACACTGTCAATAGTGTTTGAGGGATTTTGATGTTTAAAATAGTGGTACACATTCACTACAGCACTCTTTTCATTGAGCGATAAATGGTCTAGTTTTAATTTTTTCACTGGCGTATACTCACAAACTGCTTCCATTTTTAGTCACTACTATTTGTCACGTTTATCGAAAATCAAATAACTGCATTTCTAGAAACTATTTAAGTCAAAATATCTGTCATTAGAAGCTGTTGCCATTCGGAGGTCGTTAAATAACAATTATCCCTTTCTATTCTGGTTACGCCTATGACGCACGTTAATCCTCTTAGGCCTACTGTAGTAACAATGAAAGATCATAAAATAATGTGATAGTCCAAGAAATTTAATAAATTTTGTATTGAAATTAACAAAAACAATTTAGAATGCATTACAAATATTGAAGTTTTACCGCACGTACTGTACTATAGTTTTGCATACCGAATTACTTTTTATTCTGGGAATTTACTCTCTCTTGATTTTCAAATACAGTATAGTACAATACAGGTTTGAAAAAATTAAATCGTAGAAATTCAACAAGCATTCGATGAGTTTCTGCTGCACTTTTCTTCCAATTAAACACAAAAATATATTAAAAAAAACATAAATTAACTTCGCTTTCCATACCGACATTTGCAATAAGTATTATCATTTTTTTTAATGAAAATATTAAAATAAGCCGGTAAAAGACTGTGACGCTTGTTCCTCGATGCGTTCCAAACTTTTATTTATATTTTTTTAATGATATTTACCTGCATACCAACTAAACAAATCGTTTGTTATACATCATTCACCCGTATCGTTTAAATACTAGTCAAGTGAAGTGACTCACCGGAAAATAGTTTCTAGTATTAAAATATTTACAAACAATTACAAGAATAATGATTGTCGTTTAGAAAAAAAGTTCTCAACGTTACTAATTATATTTCTATACGAATAATAATATACGCCTAAATAACTACATTGTTTCATTCATTTTTATATAGTTCGTAATATTTCACAATTTTTTAACATTTCGTTTAATGATTAACGAATTCAACCAAGAAAAATATTTTTTCATAAAAATATCAGAAGAAAAAAAGGTCATGAACCAAGCATTGAAGTAAAGTCCTACGCCAGCCGCCGTATTCACCAGACATTGCCCCATCCGATTATCCCTTATTCGTCGGTGTTCATTAAGTCTTATTTGAAAGGGTCTAGATGTTTCTCCAATATAGAATGTATTATATTCACACGAAAACAGAATTTTTGTATCCTGAATTTCAATTTGTATTTTCTTTAATTGCCAATAGAATATTCTCCAAACTGAGGTACACTTGACCCCTCATTCAATTTAAGAAAATTAGAAGGATAGTTGTCAATAGGGAGGGGGAAAGATTATGGAATATGGAAATGGATAATAACGTAAAAATTCATTTATCCCTTACTTTTGGAGCACATTGTAATATCTAAAATGTCTATCATCTACTGACTTTGACGATTTGAAACTGAATCGTTTTATAGACTATTATTTGATTAATAAAATAAAACTCCTCCAAGTCAGTACCACAAAATTTTTATTATTTAATAATAAACAGAAGGGGCAACTAGTTTCGGCAGATCTGCCATCATCAGACCTGTAATAACGGTATACAATCAGATTAAAAATGTATATACAATCAGATTAAAATTTTTTTAATCTGATTCTATACCGTTATTACAGGCCTGATGATGGCAGATCTGCCGAAACTAGTTGCCCCTTCTGTTTATTATTAAATAATAAAAAAATTTGTAGTACTTGACTTGGCCACATTTGAGAAAAATGGATAACTTACTCTGTTTATTATTTGATTGCTTTTAAATTTGTTAAAAGGAATTTTTCACCGATAATAACCTAAAAATATATTTTCAGTTACACTAAAAATATATTTTCAGTTACACTCAAGTTACAATTCAAAAGTGACCTTGCAAAAATAATAAACTTTATCACAAAATTAAAGTTTATCTAGTTATCGTTTTGTTTTATAATATTAATAATAATAATAATAGAAACCTGTACAAAAGTGCAATACCTTTATCTACGTGTCAACTTTAATTAAATTCGAAAACATTTCGTTTCATGGCGCCAAATAAAACGTTATATACATCGATGTTTTTTCTGATACTACCATGTTTACTATTTTTAATTACATTTATAAGGTTATCTACCTCAGATCGACTTGAACACGAAACATTTAATTCGTATTATGTTTATTATGTTTTATGAATTTCTAATTATCCGGAATATAAAAAAGTGTGCCTCAAGGATCAATTCTAGGGCTAACGCTTTATTTTATTAATAAACAATTTAAACTGAAAATAGTAGAAATTTGACCAAAATATTGTAAAATAAATCACCCTGTATAGTAATTGCTACCCAAAATTAAAATTTTCCAATTTTTTCGAAATCTAAACAATTTGTAACACCACAGAGGTCAGTCAACTTTATTAAATCATCAGCATCAATTATAACTTTTTTCTAATTTTTTATCGTAATCTGGACGTCCCCCTTTTCCAATTACCTTACCGATTTGAGCATAGAATAGTTGCAAATCGCTACAATCAAACCGGTTGCTTACATACAAACTCACAGAAGGTCATAGTTCTTGTATATTTCTAAAAATAGCTCGCGACAAGAATGTTGGTACGTCCCACGGACGCGGGACGGTTGGGAATCGGAATTGAAAACGACTAAAAACGAGATTATTTCGTTCAGATCGTTTCCAACTTTGTGAAATTCGATAGCCGTTTGTAAGAAATAACCCTGTATACGAGGGCTGTTTAACACGTTGACTGCAAGACAAAATTTTAACGGAATTGTGTTCAACGATTATCTTGAGACGCAGAAATTGCAAAAGAAAAAAAAGAGGAGATGTTTCGAATTGGTTGTCCACCCATCGTATTCACCAGATCTGGTCTCCAGCGACTTTTTCATATTTCTTAAGCATAAAGTTTTCTCTTTATTTAGTTCCGAATATATAAAGAATTTTAGCACGTCATGGCAACGTTGCTTATAACAGTTAAAATTGTCGAGCAATTTTTTAAAGAATTTTAGCGCAGCATGGCAACGTTGCTGTGAAGAAAAACATTGCAAAATATTCCTGAGTACAACTCTGTAATGTACCAAACATATTGTGATTTTTTGGTACTATGGTTTTGTTGAAATAAATAAGAATAATAATAATAAATTACGTTTTTAGATTCTTCAAATTAATTTTTTTTAAAACCTTTTGAAGTCAATTTCTTTTATTGGATTCGATAATTAGATATAAATCCCGCTAACATGCCTCAATATTTACAATTTCGACGGGTTTACCAGACAGGGGTATTACGTGTAGGAAAAATATGCGAAAAATCGATGATACACTTAGGGCATGCGGATTGGGTACCGGCGTTGCCGGATCTACAGGTTCGGCCCGGTATTCGAGGAATTTATTAGATGTACGGTTATTTTTGACCTATTTCGCACTGATATGGATTTTTGTCATTAGTTTCAAATGTAATTACAATGGATGGATTTTAATTAATATATATTAATTGCAAAAAATATCAGCATGTACATAATTATGAAGAAAATTCAACAGTAAATACTAGTGGTCAATTTTTTACAGCTGGTTGTTCGTTAAAATTGTTCTGTCAATCTTTTGTTGTTTAATGGATTCAAATCAAATATTTATGAGTTTTTTACATGCAGTTCAATCGGAAATATTAATGGGATTGTTGACATTGAAATTCAATCACCTGGTCATAAAAAAGTTAAATAATTTAGTTATTAAACTGAAAAACAAAAAATAAACGTATACAGGGTGAGCCAAAGTTCTCAAATCGGAGGATTACGTGTTATGAAAAAAATTACGATTTTCAATCTATATTATATACCTATATAAGTTCCGCACAGGTTATAAGCATATTTAAAAAAATATTTCAGACTATAAAGGGTGCTCTAGAAATCCATTTTAGTACAAACTAATATATTTTTTATTAAATTTAATTAAATAAGTACGTAATTCTGCAAATTTGCCCACCCACAGGATATATTTCAATATTTATTTAAATTACTAAGTATTTAATTTTTATAGAATTTCTCCAAATCCTGATTTGTTTTTAATTCTAACAAAACGCAAGGTACAGAGGGGAACCCCAGTCAAAATTATTTACAAAAAATTTTCCAATTATTCAGATGTTTTTGAAGAAAATATTTTAATTTTAATATTAATGTAAATGTATATTTTCATTATATAAAACACCAATTAAGATTTTTTTTCATATTTATGGTATTGATAAAAAGAAAATTAAATTCCCAGTTTTTCGGTCAGTTGTTTTTGTATTTCTCTATAAATAAAACTGGAATTTTCCAATTATTAAGATATCATTTTTAGAGAAAATATTTCAATATTAATCTAAATACATCCGTTTCTTAAGTCAGAATAATATTATAAGCAAAAAATTCAGTAATGTTACGGCTCTAATCTTCTTATACCGAAGTATTTTCAGAAAAATTAGTGTGCTTTTAATAAAAGAAAAATATTAAATATGGGTTTAAATTGAGAACAAAGTTATGGTTAAACCGTAATTTTTATATTTTTCCATTCATAATAAACACAGTTTAATAACGTTTTACGAGTTAAAATTATAATTGGAAAATGTAATTTGTAAAAAAAGCGTTAATCACACTTTCTGGAAGAGCCACAAGGCTCTTAAGTTTGCATACTATTTTTATTTTTCCACATGTTCTTTTTTGAAAAAAAGGCTAATTATTAACATAACTTTTTTTTATAGAATCAACACCGTTAAACCTCGATACTTATGGATTTGATTTCATGAAGATCCTTAAATACCAAAATCCAGTGAAGTAATAATTTGTTATTACAGCGGAAGATCCATAATATATAAATAAGCAAAGTTGAAAGTTGCTATAAATTTTTGTATACAATTTGATTCCGCTTTTTAATACCTAAGTTAAAACGAATAATACACCAACTTGTAGCGACCTTAAAAAACACCCTGTACGGAGTCTCTCGATGTGCAGATTCGGTATATTTGGGTTTGAAGGTCTGGCAACAATGTAGGGCATGTTTTTCGCAAAATGGAGGCCGGTAGGCACTTGTTAGGTTAGACTATCACCCTTATTATAAAAATTACAATAAAATTTTATTAAAAATCACTCACCTCCTCTCGTCGTTTTAACCATCTTCCACAAGGGCTTTCTTCTAAAATTTCGCTCTCATCTTCAGAATCCTCGCCACTCTCCCTCGGCGATTTGTGCTCTTGTTCGTTATTCATCAGACTACCCGACATTATAAATAATATAAACTATCCCAAAAATTCACCACCTGTATGTTTTTGAACGGGTCAATGTAACTCCAACACCAAAGGTATTCCATCAGAGCATAATCCTCCAAAAAGCACTTTTTGTACACCAAATTTTTCACTATTAATAATTCTATGGGGTTTTGCACGTATCGAACATTTTTTATTTAAATACCTGAGATAAACCACCAATATCACGAGAAATGGAAAACGACACTGTTACAACTCCTTGAACTAAGTTTAGAATTTGTTGTTTAACTTGTCCTTAATTTATATAGAAGTTCCTCAGTTTAATTAACTAAAATACACTGGAGATAAGTGTAATACTAATACTTGGGAGCACAACAAAAATAACACTATGACTGTTGTATATTAAAGTGTCCCTCTGCTGACTGCTCACAAGTATTTGCAATTGACAAGCTCCGTCACTCACTCATGCGCTTAAGAATCTGATAATTTCGTAAGTAGGCAACCAAAAATACTTATAAAAATCGATTTCTTTATAAATAGGTCTTTTAATTCTTTCTGTTTATTGATTACATAAATCTAATCGGAAATGAATATTACTGCTATTTTTAATTAGACTAATGCATTTTCTGTAACATCGTTTGGTCACAAATATTGGAAATCGAAGATTACCGGTGCTACCACCTATGATACAATCATTCAAAACACTAAAATTTAAATATTGACAACCAGTATTGCAATTGTGAATGCATGCATATACAGGGCGTCTCCAAATTAGTCTCAAAACATCAAGTAGGTAGAACGCTTCAAAATTAAATGAGAAATATTCGACATTAAAACCATAAAAGGAAATTTTTGGTAAAAATATTTTATCACGTGGCACCTATGTAGGATTGGAATCTAATCGCCAAGAGCCAAAACCGATTTTTAATGTACTTGATAAGCCCAACAAAACAATATACACTGGAAAAAATAAGAAAGTTTTAATCAATAAGGAAATTTTAGAAACTACAATATTTATTCATATAAAAACAATTATATAAATATATTACAGTTTATTCACATAGTTTGTGTGGTTTACGCTTTTTTTAGAACCATTTATCTGAGTATCTTAACTTTCTTCTTTTTTTTCTTGATATTAGCTTCATTTTTAAATTGTTCAATATCACTTGTTTGCTCAGCTTCCTTTTTAATTTTTTTCTCATTTTTTACTTCATCTTCTTTTCCAATTTCTTCTACATTTTTCCTCTTCTTCTTTTTAGGTTTTTCTTCAAAATTATCGTTTTCTTTCATCAATTCTTCCAAACTGCTTTGTTTTTCTTCAACATATTCAGTTTTCTTCTTGCTTTTCTTTTTCTTCTCACTGCTATTAATTTCTTCAGTTTTTATCTCATCACTTGAAAATTTATTCGCTTCCAGTTCTTCTTTTTCACGTCGATTTTTCTTCTTCCTCTTTGGTTTTTCTTCAATATCATTTTCTTCTGTCAAGTTTTCCAAATGTTTGTCACGTTTTTTCTTCTTTATTGGTTTCTTGTTTAAACCACCTGTCAGCTCTTCTTCTTCTAAATTTATTCTATACTGATTATTATCACTTGTTTCCTTTTGCTTCTTTTTTCCTTTTTTGAGAATATTAATTTCTTCATTGTTTACATCTTTTGTGATATTTGAGACCTCAGTTTCATTCTGAACATCTTCATTTTTACTTTTCTTGCATTTCTTTTTTGAAGAGATTAAATTATCGCCATGTAGACTAGTTTCTTCTGAAAATGGTTTTTCTTTTTCAAACTTTTTTTGCTTTTTCTCCTTCCATTTTTCGTTAGCTTGAACATGCTTCTTAAAATTGAAGATTCTAGTGTTAAAAAACTGATTTTCTTCCCCTTCTTCCAACCTCTCGAACACAGCTACAAAAAAACCATTTGTATAATCTTCGTTCGGCTTGGCATACAAACAATGTTTCCCAATATCTCCAAAATCTGAAGACCCAAAATTCTGCCAAGTGTCTCCAACGAAAGCGTTAGCGGGAACCAATTTAAAATTGTAATTCGTTTCTAAAACCTGACGCACGACGTCTTCGTTTTCTTCTGGAAGAACCGAACAAGTCGAATAAACGACCTTTTTCACATCGGGGAATTTCGTTAAAGCATGTCTCAGGATTTTTATTTGAAATCCCGTCAAACTTGATAACCTACTTTGAGTTAGTTGGTTTTCTTGTTGACGATCCGTCATTCCTGAAAATAAAATAATAGGGATCAAATCTGGTAAACATACTGCAGGTATATACAATTAAAAAAAATACACACCTGTCCCAGAACAACTCGGATCGACCAAAATATACTCCACATCTGGAAAATCTTCTTTGGTACAATCCAAAACGTCCTTATTGTAAGTTTTGACGCATGTGGCACCTGATGACTCAACTATTTTGGAAAGTGTTTCGAATCTTTTTGGATTCCTTTCTGTAGCATATACGGTGCCTTGGTTGTTTAATACAGCGGCCAAATGAGTGGTTTTCATACCAGGAGCGGCGCACATGTCCAGGACCGTACTTCCGGGCGGAGGGCCCAAAATGTGAACTGGAAGGCAACTGGCCTAATAAAGTAAATTTGGTAAAAAAAATAATTTGTAAAGGAATTCACCGAAAATATTTTACCTTATCTTGTAGCAAAATGAAACCATTTTTATACGCAGGATGATTGTAAAATGTGGTTTTTGACGGAAATACCAATAAATTTGGTACATGAATGTCGACCATGAACTCCTCATTGTTTAAAGAAATTATTTTTTCTAGAAATCCCTTGTAATCACTTTTATCAAGAAATTTATTGAGCGTCCAACCATCATCTCTAAAAGAGTCTAGTGCCTCATTTAGGTTTGTTAAAATGGTGTTAATCCTAACATAGCGTGGTTTGAAATCATGTTCTAAAAAAAAATAAGGAATCCGAACCTGCATTAGTTGCCAAATTTACTTTGTTCAGTTTCTAGACCAGGGCTGAAACCTTTGAAAATGGTAAAAAGTGAAAAAAATAATAGTATATTATATTATTTTTTTTTGGTTTAAAAAATTATCATATGTAAACTTTTGCACAACCTTACATGAAATTTCTAATATTCCCCTCCTGCCCTCGAGAGAAATGCAGTATTTATCAAAAAAAATATCTACTCACGTTTTTGATAAGGTTAATCTGAAATATTTTTCAAATCTTGTTTAAATATTTAATTATGTAACTTGTAAATTTTAAATAAATTAACAAGCGTTTTATTTCGAAATTAAAACAAAAATAAGTTTTTCTATGAAATTTTTAATAAGAAAAATGTACAATGATATTGTTTATTTAGTTTATGAAATAGGGAATGGATTGCTAATACAAAAAATTAATAAAACATAATTTTTTTGCCAGTAGAATTTTTTTTCATCACATCGATTATTTTATTTTACATGTTTTTACAACTTTTTTTATAATACGCTTCTATTGGTCTAATAATCACAAAAAATAAATATAGATTCTAACAATTTGTAAACACAAGTCTTTTTATAAAATATTTTTTTAAAACCAATATTTTTGTGCTGATTTTCACCAAAGAAAATCAGAGAAATAAATTGTTAGAACCTACGGAAATACTGATTATATCTAAAAACTATTCTTTCTTTTTTTGTTCCTCGGGTTTAATAATATTTCCTTGATCATCATAATCAGGTTCTAAATAAGCAATGTAAGCATATACTACAATAATCAAATTAACAGTGATAACAGCCAAAACAACAGACCAACAAGTATTTGGAAAACCTATAACACCAAAATAATCTTTAAGCAGATATTTAGTTCCAAAAAAGGACCCAAAAGGCATTGTAAACATGAGAGCACTGAAAAATAGTAGTTTTCCTATCGCCGAAGCTGCACGTTTTGTTTGTTCGGGCAAGAGGGGCTCATTTTGATTTAATTCGCTTTTATCCATGTTTTTTTATCTGAAAAAAAAAATTACCTTTAGAATTGGTTTCGTTGGTTATATCATCACTCAAGTGCGCTTTAAATATCTGCTCATAAGCTCGAATCGTGTTTTCAGGCTTGCTCTGCCCAGGAAGGTATTTTTTACCCCACAATAATTCTACAATTAAAACTTTTGCTAACCATGGTTCGAATCTAGCTTCTTTAACCAATAATTGCGATCTTTTTAATAAAGTTTCTATTTCGTCTGTTTTTTGAAAAAGTGTCGCAACTAAAGCGTATATAGCTTTAATATTCTAAAAATTTAAACGTATGTAGAGCATGAACTGGTTGCACATAACCTCAAAATACTCACTGGATGTTTTTTCTGTTTTTCGTATACAAGACTTTTTATACTTCCTATTCCTTCACTCACTTCCTTCGCAACTAGAGCAGACACTTTATAAAGTCGGGGAACTTTGATAGAGTGCTGATTCATAATTACCTTCTTTCCCGAGTTTTCTTTTTTCTTGGAATTTAACGCACGTCACGTTGTTGATATGACAGGTTGACAGGATGACCAACTTGAGTTCCTAAAAAAACGATAAAAGCCCCTATGAAAATTTTAAATTGAAACGAATTACATTTCGAAAAATATACATAATGTATTTCTATTTTTGTATGTGAAGAACAAATATTTGTTTTTATTTTCAAATTACGTTAAATAAATAAAGAAATTTGTTTCTAATCAATCCAAAATTGACAGTTCTTGAAGTGACATGGAGGATTTTCTTGATCTAAGGTTTAATGCCTTGTTGTTTTTATGGGTGTTAAAAAACGGACAGATGAAGTGTCAGCCACTGCCAAAATATTATCAAAATATTGCGAAAAAACTCGAATTTTAAAAAGTTGTGCTTATACAAACCGATTTTTTTTCAGTTTAGGTTTATTTTAGACTATAAGTAAACCATATTTCTAAAATGTAATAGTGATTCTTTCGATGAGTCAACAAAATTTCCAAAGAAAAAAATGTGTTTTTTAATTAATCGTAAACAACATACACGAAATATGAACGTATTTACTATTATGGTACAACAAAGCTGAGAAGAAAAACGGCAAGATGGTTCCGATACCAGCCGAGTATCTCCCTGATTTTTGGGATCAGGCCTCAGCTGAATGCATGATTGAAGTTACTTGCCTCTTACCCAACGGGGTGTTAATTTTACTCAATGTTAGTTACAATGCTACCCTCGCGGAGATCAAAGAGGTTAGTCCATCCAAAACTTTATATTAAAATAAAAAAGTTCAATAAACCAATTTATAGATATATCCATGTGTTAGTTTTCTTGAACCTACAATTTTATATTATTTTTAGGGTTTTTGCAATACTGTTATTTTAAATATGTAGTAACAAACATTTTTTTAGTAAGGTTGTTGGCGTTTCAGCTACATCAACATTATGTTTAGTTTTATTTATGTGATTTGGATAAGGCAGTTTTGTTTTTATTGTATTTATGGCTATTAAATCTGTTTTTTAAATATTGGCAAGTTTGGCCTGTATACACCTTGCAGTTTTTTTACAAGAAATATTGTATTTGTACATAAATGCACAGCGAGGTTGAGTAATGTGTTTTTGAACAGAAATATGGTATATTTAGAATCCCTGAGTTACTAAAAAACATTAGTAAGTACCGCGAAATATTCTACTTGTCGTCCTGAGAATAATTTGAAGTAATTTGTTTTTTTTTTTAATTAATAGAAGCATATTTATTTGATTTGTAAAAAGTATTTAAAAACGGTTTATTGCATCGTCAATCGTACTAAAATCAACGAAAATTAATTAATTAACCGAATAATACGTTTTTATTGAAAACCGGAAAATGCAGGGCGAAACTGCATGCAAATAGAGATATTTACCTTTAGCATAACAATAAACACCCTGTATAAGGAGCTATTTGGAATTTATTTTCTATGGAGCTTATTGTAAATAATTAACTTGTCCTTTTTTTTGTTTTTGACGCTCAATAAACATATATGTAAAATGGTAAATAAATAAATATTAAAAAATCCCTTATGCAAATAAAATAATTTTAGGACTTATGGGAGGAAGCAGCAAAGTTTCCTCTATTCGGCAAACTCCACGATATGTCCGTGTATATTTTTACCTACATCAACTCTATGGCAGAGAGAGAAAAGCTTAATGATGAGTCTAGAAGATTATGTGACATTAGGCCTACCGGGGCCATACTAATTATTACAGAATGCCGTGGGGAGAAAGCGGATGATACGATTAATATATCTATCGGTCATCTGATTGGAAAACGTATGATAATTTGGTTTAATTCAAACCCAGCTGCTTATCTAATCGTTTCTTCGAATTTTTAGGATTACAAGAATTTGATTCTTTAAACAGTTCAGAAATAAACGACTTTAGATTCAAAATGAGGCGTATGGGAGACGAATTGGCTCAACAACGCCAAAAACAAACTTGGGTCGATCAATTGAACTACCAGTTTCCTCCTAGGATATCTCGCAACAGCTACATACTCAACGAAACTCTAAACGAAAAAAGGTATTTCATCTCAAAAACAAAAAAAAATCTTTTTTTTTATTACTTTTATTTAGGAACATAAAAATAGCAACGAAATTCGACCACGAATACGATATTTACGAGAAAAGAAACGAAAAGGAAATAATGCAGAGTTCGTTCACTTTTAATGTTTCCCCAACAATCAAACCCAAGAAACTGTTAGAAATGATACTGGCGAAAAGAGCGACGACGTTAAATATTAGAAACGAAAGGATCGGCGAGTATGTCCTGAAAGTTTGTGGCCAAGATGAATTTTTAATTGGGGACAATCAGGTTATTGAATACCAGTATGTACAGGACTGCATTTCTAAGGATATTATACCTACTTTAATTACTCTACATATTGACAAAGTTCCAGGTATGTATTTAATACTTTATTTAAAAGAAAAATTGTCGTGACTCGGCTATTCGTTCCTCCAATTTTATGTTTACTTCCACATTTAATTTCCTGGAATGTTTTTTTTAGTATTCCAGTCAAACGACTACGAAAGTTTGGACATTTTCGAAAACAAAGTTCGCTCTACCTCCTACAGTTCCACAAATACTTTGAGAAAGAAAAAGAACAGCGTTTCGGCATGGAGCATAACTGATAATTTTTTAGTTAAAATATGTACAGTTAGTAAATTAAATTGTGATCTTAAAAAAACCTCTGAGGTAAGAAAACCACTAGATTTCCACGCGAACGTTTTTAGGATTGATATATCATCAATTAATATAATTGACATTAGAGGGGTATAATTGACAATTGACGAATATAATTGACAATTGACCAACTAATAATTCAAGGATGTGCATGATAATTTACGAGTGTAATTGACAATTTAACAATATAAGTGACCAATAACCAGTATAATTGACAATTGAGCAATATAATTAATTCATATTGAGGAGTATATTTAAAAATTGACAACTGACGAGTACAGTTGACAATTGGGTATGATTGGCAATTAATGAGTGTAATTAAACAATACATTGAGAATTGACAGAACTATAATTAACAGATATTGACGAATATAATTGACGTGACCAATATAATTAACTAATAATTTAAGGGTATGCAGGATAATTTATGAGTTTAATTGAGAATTGAACAATATAATTGACCAATAACCAGTATAATTGACAATTGACCAATATAATTAATTCATATTGAGTATATTTGAAAATTGGTATGATTGACAATTAATGACTAATTAAACAATACACTGAGGATTGACAGAACTATTAATTATTATTAATTAACAGATACAGAACGTTTTTTTAGATTGGTATTCAGGCTGGAATCTTCCACGGCGGCAAATCGTTGTGCCAGCCGAAAAGGACAGCAGACTGCATTATAGATGATAAGTACGAATGTAAATTAAATTTAGAACTAGTCTTTGATATTCAAGTGTGCAATATACCTAGGAATGCTAAGTTGTGTTTTGTTGTATATGAAGTTAACAAATACGCCAAGGGAACCAAGACTAAGAAAACTAAAGATTCCACTAAGGTATAATTTTCTAGCAACTTTTTCCGGAGTTATTAATTTTTTTTTTCTTCTAGGAAAATAACTTTTCAAATAACCCTCTAGCTTGGGCCAACACCTCAGTATATGACTTTAAGAGTCAACTTAAAAACGGAGCTATGACTCTGTATATGTGGGCTTACGCTGAAGATATGAATTCAGATGATGTTTTACATCCTCTGGGTACTGTGGTTAGCAATCCTAATATTGAGTATTCCACGACACTCACGCTGTATATGAAAAGGTAAAACGATGCTATTGAAATATTCTCAAAAGTATTTTTTTAAACTAGAATTAAATTGGGTATCCTACAAACTTCAAATGTCACAATCGTACGTCAAAATCGTACGTCAAACTTCCAAATCCTACGTTAAAAACGTTAATTATGAAAGATATGTCGCTCTCTTAATGTAATAATTACGTGAAAATCAATAATTTTATAAATGTCAAACATCAGACGTCAAAATCGTAAGGCAAACGTCAAACCTGTAGGTCAATTTCAAAATCAGTAAAAACTTGCTTCAAGTGTAAAAAAACGTTTTACGCTCGTTTAATGTAACAATTAACCTTATGGGGCGTTAGATGACAATAACGTGCGTTAAACATCAAAATCTTATGATAAGCGTCAAAGCTGTATGTCAGACGACAAAAAGTTTGCTTTGAAAGAGTTCCTCTACAAAATATTTTAGCTGTCAAAACACTTCAAACGTCAAAAAGTTGCTTCAAACGTCAAAAATTAGCTTCAAACGTCAAGAACTTGGTTCAATCATTTAAAACATGTGTTATATGTAAAAAACGTTTATTGCACGTTGAATATAATGATTACATTACGTGAAAATTAAAATTTTAATGAAACAAGGTTATGACCCACGTTTAATGGAACAATTAACCTTCAAAAGTCGGTATTAGGTCCCCAAATTTAACAAACATTTTTTTTAGTTACGCGAAAGATCAAACCGTCGTTTTTCCTTCTGTGGAGACTATAATCAAAAACGTTGATCTGAAGGACAGCGATAACGAGACTGAACGTATTGACGAAATAACGGCGTGTAAAAAACTCTTAAATGAGATCGATAATTTGTATGAAGCCCACGATCAGGTAAATTTTAAACAAAAATTAGTTAATACTCGTTTAATTTTCTATTTTTACTCATCGATTTAATAATTTTTTTAGGATCGCAAAAAGATTTGGGCCCTCAAAAATCACTGGCGTAAAACCGAACCAGAAGTTCTACCGAAATTGCTTTATTGTATAGATTGGGATAAAAGAGAGGAAGTCAGTGAAGTAGTAGTGATGCTCAAAAAGTGGCCTAAATTGCCCGTCGAAAAGGCTTTAGAACTTTTAGATTACGCTTACGCCGATCAGGAAGTCAGAAAATTTGCTGTAGAATGTTTATATGACGTCAGGTAAGGTATTTTCTTAATTAAAATGACATATCGCGATTTAGCTCTTATAACTGCCAACAGAGACAAAACTGTAAAATTTCCGAAAGATAGTAAATTAATATTCAGCCCCACGTTGGGCGCCAATTGTTATGAAACCTTTTTTTTTTTAAGTCCTTTTTACATAATTTTATTTAATTCGTTTTAAAATACACTTCCCATAATTTTGCCCGATTTTTTACACCATAACAATATTTTTTTTTTAATTTGCTTTATACATTTTAAAAGTTTAATATTTTTTAGCGATGAAGATCTTCTTTTATACCTCCTCCAGTTAGTGCAAGCCTTAAAGCACGAGCTGTACTTGGAGTGTGATTTAGTAACATTTTTAATCAAACGAGCGCTTAGCAACCAACAAATCGGCCATTATCTTTTTTGGCACCTTCGGTAAGTACAAAATCCGCTACCCAACGTCCTTTTTATTGACAATCATTATTTCGCATAGGTCGGAAATGCAAGTACCCGCCGTATCAGTTCGTTTCGGCCTTATCCTAGAAGCCTACTGTAGGGGCACCCAAGAACACATAGTGATCCTCCAGAAACAGCTCGAGTGCCTCGAGAGATTAAAGAAAAGCAGCGACATCGTGCGGCAGAGAAAAGATAAAGAGAAAGCCAAAGCCGCTCTCAAAGAATTTCTCAGCGAAACTACGGCCGAAGTTGCCGTTAACCATGTGAAAAGTCCCCTGAATCCTATGTACAGGTGTACGAGGATAAAGTAAGTTGTATTACGTACATTTTTAGGAGTTTCGTTTAGAAAATTTTCGCGCGTTGCTGTATTTGGTCTGTCAAAGTGTGATACGTTGACAGATGACATTTGAAGTATTAATTATTGACGCATGGAAAAAGTCGATAAAAAAGGAAACTGTCAAAACAGAATTTGACTGAGAAGTTAAACCAAATGTCAAAATTTTGAACAAAAAAAAATTATTTAAGGAATAATATTAAAACTTTGTTGAAAAAATTATGAAATAGCTAAAAAAATTGCAAATTTCAATTGAATAACTGAGAATTAATATTTATAAGAGTTTACTTGTTTACCATGCTGATGGTTTTCGCTCGCGATAATAGTTTCTCGATTTGTTTTTAGGTTAGAAAAATGCCGCGTCATGGATAGTAAGATGCGACCTCTATGGATAGTTTTCGAAAACTCGGACGCTTACGGAGATGACGTTTACATCATATTCAAAAATGGCGACGATCTCCGACAGGATATGTTAACTTTGCAAATGATTAAAATTATGGACAAGTTGTGGAAGAGAGAAGGTTTAGACTTACGGTAATTTTAAGTTTTTGTTTTACACTTTTAAAACGTGTTTTTTTATGTTTTGTTATTATAGAATGAATCCATATGGATGCATATCATTAGAACATAGAGTTGGGATGATTGAAGTAGTTTTAAATGCTGAGACAATTGCGAATATTCAGAAAGAAAAAGGGATGTTCACTGCCACAGCTGCTTTTAGAAAGGGACCCATTTTAGGTAAAAAAAAACACTTGTTAAAAATATTTGCCGTTATGCATATATCGACGAAAAGCGCGAATACACAATTTTTAATAAAAAATCAAGTGGGGTAAGATCTGGCGATCTATCCATCGAATTAATAAACGAAAAAATTTATGAAAATGTACCGAAAAATACGAAGAAATCGAAGGAGCATGTTTGGAAGCAAATTACAAGATTTTGCGATGGATTTCAGATTTTTTTCTTTCACTTTTTTTCTTACAAGACCATAAAACGAGCAAAATAGCGTGGTCATATCTCATTCTTATTTTACCAATTTTTAACATAATCAAAACATAAACGGTAAAGAAGAAGGCTGTGGCTAATTATGGATAATAAACAATAAAAGTATGATTAAACAATATTATTTAGGAAAAAAAACATTAATGAGTAATACTTATGAATCATTTCCTCCCCATTTTATTTATGTATTGCTTATTCTTTTATACAACTCATGGCAACGCTGTACAGATCTATATTTCCGTCTTTGTCCGTTTCACTGATAAGTACATTTTAACGAGCGAGTAAGTAGGAATCCGTTTCCTACCTGCTTCTACCAGGAACGTATCGTAGGATTGATTTAGAATAACGATTATTTAATGTCTAATAAATGCATTCAGCTTATTTTATTTTTTATATGTATATCCATTTTTTTTATAGTTTAAATGTAGTGTATTTGTATTGACGTGTCATAAATGTCTGAACTAATTTTCTATTCTATAAGAAAAAAAGTACCTAGACAAAAAAGTGGGACCAAAAATTTTTGTGAGACATATTTTAAAGTAGGCCAAACAAATTTTAACTCAAAAAACGTGTAAAATTACACGTTTTTTGCATTTATCGGTAGAAATATTTTTTTTACACGCACCGTATATTTTTTCCTGACAGCAATGAATTTTTATTTAAATTTTTTAGCTTGGTTAAAAGACTACAACACCTCAGAAGCTGCCTTAAATAAAGCTGTCAACGAATTTACACTATCTTGTGCGGGATATTGCGTGGCGACGTACGTTTTGGGTATTGCGGATCGACATTCCGACAATATAATGGTGAAACAAAACGGACAGGTACTGCTAAATTTTTTCCTTTTTTTTTTTCAGAGTAAACTTTTGTTTTTTCTTTAGCTCTTTCATATCGATTTCGGTCATATTTTGGGACATTTTAAAGAAAAATTCGGTTTCAAAAGAGAAAGAGTACCTTTCGTACTCACCCACGATTTCGTCTACGTCATAAACAAAGGACAAAACTCGAAGGCGTTAGAGTTTAAGATATTCCAAGAATATTGCGAAAAGGTAATAAAGGAATCGATAATTATGATTTTCGAAAGGTTTTGATTCTTTTTTTTAGGCATTTATGATATTGAGAAAACACGGAAATCTCTTTATTTCTCTATTTGCCATGATGATATCGACGGGTCTGCCGGAATTGAGCTCCGAAAAGGACCTTAACTATTTAAGGGAGACTTTGGTAATTTAAAAAAAATTAACGATATCGGAATTTATTAGTATTTTATGGTTTTATTCTTTTATTTTGTAGGTGATGAACAAATCGGACGAAGAAGCTCTACTCCACTTCAGGTCTAAGTTTGATGAAGCTCTTTCAAATTCGTGGAAGACTTCCGTTAACTGGGCTACTCATAATATAGCTAAAAATAACAAGGCGTAGTTATAACTTTTTTTGGTTCGATTTTACGCTGCCAAGCTGATAAGAATAAAGTGCCAACATGTAGTAGTAATAGTCTATTTATACAGTTACGATACGAAAAATAGATTTTTGTAAATAAATTTTGTCAGTATGAGTACTTTTTTTTTCATTTTTTTGTCCAAATTAAAATAATTGTATTAGTATGCAAGAAAAAAAAACAATTGTTCATAAACGAATTCTGCTTTCGTAAACTTAGCCATAACGTATTGGACCTTCGTAAACTTAGCCATAACTTATTCGACCTTCGTATCTATACCTTCTGCCGCCACCTATTAGTCAGTAGCTATATTATAGTCTTGTAATTTCATGAAAACTTAATTATATTTTGTATTTGATTGAAATAATGGTCTGTAAGATTCAAAATAGTGAATATTTTGTATGATTTTAATTTATTTTGGAGTTATTATTAAAATTTTGATCAAGTCGGACTAGTAGGAATCTAGAAACTACGTTAATATGAAGGTGGGGAGCAGGATGACGCATGCTATTTATGAAAACAAATTAGATGAAAATGGCGTCCTGTCGTCAGGATAGTTGTATTTGAAAATCTTGAATCTTGGAATATTTAATGACCTATGCTACATCTGAGATTAAAAATTAATAAATAAGAATCTTTAATATCAGTATTGAATAAAAGAGTCAATATTTTTTAAAGAAATTGAGAAACAAACCTTCAGATAACTTGGAGAAGACCATTCAAAAATGACGAAAGAACTTTTCTAATGAAATCAAGTGCTGTGATGTGTGTTAGTGAGTGCGGAAGTGGACGTTTTTAGTTAATTTGAAATCTGGGTAAGTTTGTTTACAGTTTCTTAGCAATAGGAAATGTCAATGTGCTTTTATTTTGCTTTTTAACAAATATTTTGACCCACCCAAAACACAACTGCAAATCGCCATCATCTTCATTTGTTCAAGGTCACGGACGTCAAATTAACTCATCTTTAGAAAATTCTTATATCACCAAAGATTCTTTTTCGTTGGCTAGGAGTATTGTAGCACCAAAAAATTATATATTTTGCTTTTATAATTTTCGCAAGCTGCTGTCCTCTTACGTGGTGACGGTTCCTAATCATGCATGCCAACCTACATGTCAACATAACCAAATAAATCTTTCAAATTTTTGAGTATGTGGACTTTTCCTAGGACTCTACTGCCTTCAGGCAAACCAGCACAAAATACTATGTGCTGGATAGCGATATTAGTTAAATTGTAAAATGGAAAAAAGTCGGCATGGCAAACACACTAAGGAAAAATCCAAGAAATCAAAAAAGCGTAAACAAAGAGATGATAGAGGCTCAAATAATTACGTAGGTCTTCTCAAAACGAAACCCTTGGTAGAATACTCCGATGTGAGTTCAGAGGACCTTAGTGGACCCGAAGCAGGCGAAATACAGAGTGGTGAAGAAGAAATTATTAGTGAGGATGGTGAACTAGAACTAGAGACTGACATGCATAGAAGTACTCACCGCGGCCGGTACTCCCGCCTGGAGGAGGAATTATACGTCAGAGAATCATCCCTAATATTACATTCTCCAGGTTAGCCCAATTACTACTCATTTTATTTAATCAATAAAAGTCATTTTGCTTCATTCAAAACAAATCCACAAATATATATAAGTGTGCTTATTTTTGTCTCAGTTATTTAAACAGTTTTTTCATATGTATCCAAGGTAATTTTAATAATAATTCTATGGTAATAAATAATAAGCAAGTCCCATAATTTCAAAAAGCACATTTTTACATGTACTTATCTATTTGCATTTAGAACTATGATTTTATCTTATTTTAAAAGGCACTGAATACATACAAACTTATCACTCTAATCAGTAACAAAAAAAATGTTTGAGTGTTACAAAATTTGTCATTTTATAAAGTATAAATCTGTTTTATATCCATGACCAATAACAAAGATTAATAAACATTTTATTATGTATTGTTTATTTAATAAATAATTAGGTTCTATATTATGGGAAATTGGGACATTTAGTAAAAATATTTTACTAAAAATCGCCATTTTTACTGTTTTATCTTATTTATTTTTATAGTTAGGAATACTAAATTAATTCATACTTTATTTGAAGATAAAATATTAAATTTTTAAGTGATATATTTACAAAGGTTTTAGCACTATTTTTTTACATTTTGACATATTTGCCACTTAAAATTAGTAAAGGTGTAATTGTTATTAATTTTTGGAGCACAACGCATCATTCTTAAAGCAATACAGCTATCCTAACCTAAGAAAAGGAGGCGTGGATAATTCATCCATAAAAAAATAATACACATTTTTAGGGAGGAGACATCGCCTGGACCCATCTATGATCCCAAGGTCCCCAACGCCACCTATTTTGATTAGAGAAAGACAATTGTCTATCTCATCTCGATCATCAAGATCAAGTGAAGTGAAACAAAAGCGTAAAGTTGAAGAATCTCCTCCAACAGATTACGTAGCACCCGCAGGTTCGCCGACCTATGTCGAAGAATATGACACTATAGACAGAAAAAAACGAAAAAAGAAGGAAAAGAGACATAAAAAAGAAAAGAAACCGAAAAAGAAGAAGAGGAAAACCAAACATAGGTCTAGGAGCACGAGTTTGGGTTTGTTGTTATTTGTAACTGGTCTGTTTTTTAATTATTGATGTTCTGTTTCTATTTTAGAAAGTGTAGCTAGTGGTTCGGGTGCGTCACAGGACAGTTCCCCTAAGAAAACTCCTCCTAAATCTGAAATTGAACCGCTCTCGGATTGGGAACATCATGAAAGTTCCACTAAGAAATCTGTTGATCACAAGGTGTCAATAGATACGGGAGCTTGTTCGCCGGTCTCTAATGATAGTATAGCATCGCCTGAAACTTACGAAGTGAGGAGCCCTACTCCAGCTTCGGAAACCCCGCCCAGGAAATACCTCCGGGATTATTCTTCAAGAGAATATACTACCAGAGAATCGCCCCACACTCCACCACCTTTGCACCATTCTACAAGGTTTGTAAACGGCGTATACTTCAGGGATACGTTTTAGGACCTTTGTGGTTTATCATTAATTACTAATTTAGGTACAATCATCACTACGACGAGCCTATTCGAATCAGGGATTCTCCGATAATTATCGACGACGGAGCGTCGCCACCCATGAGATCGCCTTATAATAGGGCGACCACTCCGGATTCGTTGATGCACCCGCACTACAAACATCGCTCGTTGACTCCTAGCAGTCGAAAACGGCGGATGGAGAGGGAGATGCTTCATCGGAAACACAAGAAAGAAAAGGCTAGATTGAAGGAAAAAGCCAGGTATGATTAAAAAGATGTTTATATTTATGCTTTTTTTCAGCAGAATTTTTTTTTAACAAAATTTATTTAATATAAAGTTGTTATTTGTCCGACTAAACGTCTTCGTTAAAAAAAGGTGAAAAAAGATTTGCTAAATAACATTTTGTCATGGAAAAATTTGAAGAAAAAAAATTATATTTAATCAAAATAAAAGAATTTTTTTAATTAAAAAAAGATCAATTAGGATTTTTGCAGGAGATTAGACGAGAATTGTGCTGGTTCCGCCCTAATCGCCTTAATAATTGGCTAAAAAGCTAAAAAAAGATGTATTAAATAAGTAGTGAAATGTTTGTTTTGTTTCTTTACTACAAGGTATTCTAGGAGTCGCAGTCCTGTGTCAAGAAGGAGATCCAGGTCGTCGAGCTATGGAAGGGGTAGGCATTATGCCAGTCCTTCCCCTACGAGAAGAAGCAGTAAAAGACATAGATCGAGAAGTCCCAGAAAAGAAAAAAGTCCGAGGTAATATTTCTTAATTATTTTTGATATATCTATAAAAAAATCCAGATCATAGATTCATTTTATAAACCAAATTTTAATTTTTTTTGTAGATTAGGTCCATTTATATCCCCAAACATTTTTTTTCGGTAATTTTGACAGTGCCAATCGTTTCTTATACAAAATTCATTCTGCGTAAACCAAATTTTAATTTTTTTGTGTAGATTCTAGGTCCATTTATATCAACAAACCCAAAATATTAAACTTTTATGTATATAACCCTAACAGCCGACGACGTTGCCCCCTCCCCCAAATCTCTGGGCTGGAGCCGCCCTTGGTCGTCAAAGAGTCAAAATAACCCCCAATGAGATTGGTCCAATTTATAAAAAAAATTAAGCAAAACCATGTCGCTATAGACGTTTTTTCAAGTAGTCAAGTCCGGACTGTAGGGTGGATTTTCGATTTCTGAGATGACCTAGTCTTTCGGGGTATTCTCCTTTTTTCTCCCCACGTTTGATAGTCTTATTTGTTAAAAATATGTGCGTTAAACGTCAAAAACGTGCTTCAAACACCAAAAAAGATTCTGAAACGTCGAAAAATATGCATTAAACTTCAAAAAATGCGCCGAAACGTCAAAAAACGTGTATTACCATTAAAAAACGAATGACAATCGTTCCATTTTTAAAAGCGCAGGGCGTTGCCTCAAAATTGGGAATGGTGGTGGGCTAAAAGCCATATTTTAAAATTTTAATAATCATTTAACTTTTAAGTAGGTAGAATTAGTGGGAAGCAGTCAATTGTAGATCAATAATTAGTATGATTTCTTCGTTTTATGTCGAGCTTTCGAAAATGTTTATTTTCTTTATCAAGACAAATAACATGAAAATTCAGAAAAAATTACTTACAAAAGAAACATCAGTCTTTTTAAAACGACAAAATGACAATTTCTAAAAAATCAGTATACAGAGAGATTATAAAATGTATACTGATTTTTTATAAATTGTCATTTTAAAATTTTAACACTGATGTTTCTTTTTGTAAGTAATTTTTTTTTAATTTTCATGTTATTTGTCTTGATAAAGAAAATAAACATTTTCGAAAGCTCGACTTAAAAAACACTAATTCTAGCTACTTAAATTATTGAACAGTCACGAAAATATCCACTTATAACTTTTAAGGTATAGGCACAAGAGTCCCTCTCCTCATTCCGTAAAATCGTCATCGTTGAAAAACAAAATCACCGACGCCAGTCTTTTCGCCGAAATGGTAAAAGATCGTCGGAAGAGAGAGATGGAACTAAAGAAATTAGCGGAACAGATGGAACAGAAGAAAGACGGTGATACGAATTCGAATAATGACGTTGATTCTAACGGTAGAACCGGTAAGTATTGTCGAATAACGCAACCCGCCCTGGATTTGTGCTACAATCGATTTTGATTTTCAGAAAATAAAGAAAACCTACAAGCCGCTCCTATGGCGATGGATATAGACGATATCCCAATTCCCGATGATAACGAACCGACCAAGCTAAAGGACATTCAGTTACCCAACAGCAAATCAGATTCCATTGTAGATAAACCAAAAACCCCGCCTACTCCACCTTTACCCGATCACAACTTGACCAATCAAGCTACGATCATCCCCACCATTGTAACTACTGGACCATTGGTAACTGCTCCCAACGCTGACAGTAATTCATTGGCTGCTAGTAATTTAGAACCTGCTGCTGCCAACAACACCGCGACCAAACCAAAGAGTGTTACTAGATTACCCCTTCCGCCTGGCATCGATCAGACGCAACTAGAGGCGATAGTGTCGCCTCCTACGCCTAATAGGTCGCCTAGTCCTTTGCCCGCCCCTAGGAACGTCAACGTCCGACCGAAAACGCCGCCTAGGAAGAACATCAAGGACTTGCCTATGCCACCAGGTATTGGTTAGTTTTGTTTTAAGTTTTTTTTACGATTCACAATTTATTCGTCTCTATTTAATTGTTTTTTTTATTAAGTTTGTTTTAAAGTTATCCCCGGTACCGAAGAATTAAGCGGCGACGAGGAACTACCGAGTACGCCACCGAGAAATAACATTAAACCCGTGGAAAAACCCAAACCTTCCCCTAAACCGAAGTTGCCGGTGAAAAGGCCGACTATTCTTAAAAGAAAAGGCTCTAGAAATTTTCAGATGTGTGGCAAGGATTGGGGAGAACGTTGCGTCGATATGTTCGAAGTTATCGCCCAAATCGGAGAAGGTACGAAAATTGTTATAGTGAAATCGCGATCGACACGGAGTAAAAAATCAAAATTTTATGGGAGTTTTACAGCAGAGGCGGCTCAAACAAAATCTGTGATTTTAAATAGCCGGTAGTTAAAAGGTGTTAAAATTAAGAATTTTGCCTGTGCCGCCTGGTTTTTATTGGACATAACAATTGTAAATGATGATTTTATGTACCCCGTAAATAATATATAGGCACCCACATCTGAATTTTCCTGTTCAGGCAGATATATTACTCCGGCTCGATCGCGATTTCAGTATAACTTGTCCCCGAACGTGAGATCTTAACATCACCGACATAATTTTTTTTAGGTACTTACGGTCAAGTTTATAAAGCCAAAGATGTGTCAGCTAACGAGCTGGTAGCTCTAAAAAAAGTGAGGTTAGAAAACGAAAAAGAAGGTTTTCCTATCACGGCCGTCAGAGAAATTAAAATTCTTAGGCAGCTCAATCACAAAAACATCGTTAATTTGAGAGAGATCGTTACCGATAAGCAGGATGCTGTAGATTTTAGAAAAGTGAGTGATTTAGTCATTATTACTGAGTCTTTTGATGAATCAAATAGTTTTTTTGGTGTTTTTACAGTTTTATTTCATTTATTGACATTCAACAATGTTGAAATATCATTAACTTTGATTGTAACTTTATTTGACGTTTGGCAGTTGTGCTTTATTTGACGTTTGACAGTCCTGCTTTATTTGACGTTTGGCAGTTCTGCTTTATTTGACGTTTGACAATTCTGCTTTATTTGACGTTTGTCAATTCTTCTTTTTTATGTGACAGTTCACTTATTTTATTTACTTTTGACATTTCTTGCGATTTAATTGAAGTTTAACGGTTCTAATGTTATTTACTTTGATGTTTGAATTTTTTTACATCTTACTTTGATGTTTACAGTTCATGTGGTCAATTTATTTAACGTTTGATAGTTCTAATTGATTTTTTATTTGACATTCAACAGTTGTAATTTAACTTTCTTCGACGTCTAACAATATTCTTACGTCTTTTTTGACGTTGACAGTGTATGTGGTAACTTTATTCGATATTTGACAGTTTTGGTCATTAAAGACGATTTTTATTTTGTGATATTTTGCCATTATTCTAGGAAAAGGGGTCATTTTATCTAGTCTTTGAATACATGGATCACGATTTGATGGGATTGCTGGAATCTGGAATGGTCGATTTTAATGAACTCAACAACGCTTGCATTATGAAACAACTTCTAGATGGTTTGAACTATTGTCACAAGAAGAATTTTCTTCATAGGGATATCAAGTGTAGCAACATTTTAATGAACAACAAGTAATTAATCGCAATTTTAAGCTGGAACCTTTTTTTTTTTATTACAAAATTTCGTTTTAGGGGTGAAGTAAAATTGGCAGATTTCGGTTTGGCGAGGCTCTATAACGCCGAAGATCGTCAAAGGCCTTATACCAACAAAGTTATAACTCTGTGGTATCGGCCGCCCGAACTGCTTTTAGGCGAAGAAAGATACGGTCCTGCCATAGATATATGGAGTTGCGGCTGTATCCTTGGAGAATTATTCCTAAAAAAACCACTGTTCCAGGTAAGACATGAAACATTTAACGCACTGTTCCTAAAAAGAGCGTCACTTACAATTAGAAGCTTTCACTTGTCATTGAGAGATTTCATTTGTCATTGCAATCTTTCATTTGTCACTGAGAAACTTTCTTTTGCCATTGACAGCTTTCATTTGTCATTGAGAGCTTTCATTTGTCATTAAAATCTTTCATTTGTCATTTGGGAGCTTCCATTTGTCATTGAGATCTTTCATTTGTCACTGGGAAGCTCACTTGTCAACTGATTAGTAAAAATATTTTATCTGAGAGGGCTATTGATAATATTTCATCTCAAATTCAGGCAAACACAGAAATGATGCAGCTGGACAGGATATCTCGAGTCTGTGGTACCCCCACGCCGGCCGTATGGCCTTCTGTGATCAAACTGCCCCTCTTTCACACCCTCAAGCCGAACAAACTGCATAGGCGGAGGCTAAGGGAGGATTTCGTCTTTATGCCCACCTCGGCTTTGGATCTTTTAGATAAAATGTTGGAATTGGATCCGGATAAGAGAATAACGGCCGAAGATGCTCTTAAAGCCAGTTGGTTGAAAAATATTAACCCCGAACAGTAAGTTTTTAATTTTTTAATAAATTCGGAGCTTTGCGGGCGTCGCCACCGTTGGGAAAAGGGGAATCCAATTTTTATATACTTATTTATTTAAAATAAATTGGAAAATTCGCCTAAAGTCGTCTATTTTGACGTAATTTTTACAAATTTTTTATTTTCCTACGTTTTCTCAAAATGTTCTTATTTACCCCCAAAATGTTCTTATTTCCCCCCAAAATGTTCTTATTTTCCACAAAATGTTCCCTTTTACCCTCTTGCTACTTATGTTTTTTATCATCCATAATTACCTTTCTGTAAATTTCTTTGCGAGATTTTGTCCCCTAAAGTTTATTTGCGACGCTCATGAGAACGATTTTGTCACGACGATAAACTTTGATCGAAGATATTTGTCGAGTCCTTGTTTACACCGAGAAAAAACTTTTCTTGTAGGATCTCAGCTCCGGAATTGCCCACCTGGCAGGACTGTCACGAATTGTGGAGCAAAAAACGCAAGCGACAAATTCGCGAACAAGCCGAGGCCATGCAGAATTTGCCACCCGGAAAACCCTCCCTCATGGGCGGGAGAGGGGATAAACTCGGCGGTCTTGGAAAACCGGAAGACGCGATGGACGGTGGAGGGTGAGTCTCTTCTCAAAAACAAAAAATGTGTATCAGTGTATATCGCGTTATTTTTTTACCAAAACAAAAATATTGTTGAATCGTTACTTAATTGTTTTTTTTTGTAACTCTTTCGGCGGTGATTTAATATTGTAATGACTGATTATAAAAAAGTGAAGTTGGGTATAGGGTGTTATTTAAAATAAAACGCTGCAGGTTACGGTCAAGTTTATATACTTTTTGATTTCTTTGAAATATAATATAATAAGTAAGATGATTGAAATAACGGGGAACCACCGAGTTTTATGTTGTGATTAACAATTTTGTATTTGAAAATGGATTTAAAAAATTTAGTGGTACAAAAATCGCCTTATTTTTGGATAAGAAATTTGTGATTTGTAGAGGATAATTTTTTTAATGGTGAAGAATCCTTTAAATTAATATTACCGTCGAAATGTTACAAAATATACAGGGCGGCTGCTTTTAAGTTGGTTCGTTATTGGTATCTCTGAAACTGTTTGAGATACAAGATCGTTTAAATTGGTCAAAAGTTTTGTATAATTTAAATAATATTTTTTTGTATTTGGTGCCCAAAATAGTTGAATACGCCCCTGTAAATTTTGATAGTAACAAAAAGTGGATTACAGATATAAAATTTTAGAGCGAACATTTCATCATTATTGTTTTATCATCCTTTGGTATGCGAAATTAATATTTTTACTTTATACAAAAAAACATAATTCAATTGAGTACGGTCCTGTAAACTACGCTTGAAATAATTGGAAACAAAAAATTGCAATAACTCAGTAAAACTACTAAATAGAAAACCGTAATGTCGATGGACTTTTGATCCCAGAGAAGAAATTCCAACGGATTTAAATTTAGAGATAGATCTGGAACTCTATTAATAAATAAAAGAACATTTTTTCTTCTAATTCAGAATCTTAACTAATCGGTTCCTCTAAAACCCTCAATTTTCTGTCTAATTTAACCGACATTGTATCTTGTGAGGCAACTTAAAAGTAATCACCCCGTATACTACATCAAAAAAAAATCCGTTCCCATAACTTTTCTCTGTGTAAAAACACTGGTGACCGTGTGACTGATTTTTAAATTTTCCTCTCCAACGACAGTTTTTATTTTTCGTTTTTTTTGTGTAAAATAGTGTGATAAATCTAGAAATATTTAATGTTTTTAATGCGACGATGGACGTAGTTTATTTAGTGTATAATAATGATAATAGACAATTTAATTAAAAATAAATAATATCGATTATTGTTTTACGAAATTGTAGTTGTTTTAGATTTATATCTTTAAACGGCTGATACTTTTGTTCCATGTAGTGCACACGCAGTGGCAATGAGAGTATACAGGGTGATTTTTAAGCGACGACTAATATTTTTTAGTGACCCCTGTAAGTAAAAGCGGTTTTTTTGGGACATAAAAAGGTACATTTTATGATGAATATACGACACCGATTAACTTTTCGTACATTATTCGTTCAAAAATATAATTTACAAAAAAAATAAGGAATCGGTCCAAAAAATGTTTAACCCCTCCCCAAAGAAAGAAATATTAGAAAAAAATATAATTTTAGACCCCATCTGAAAGGTCTTTAAACAAATATGTGATATATATTTTTGAAAAACAAAATACATTTTTTATTTTTATTTTACAAAAAGATCACCCTGTATAGCTAAATATTATTTATAGTTGAAAAATTTTTTTTTTTTAATTTTTGACAGAATCGCTTTTGATTGAAAAAAAATATATTTATTCAATTGTCGCTTAGCCTGGTCTAAGACAAGCCAGCTGGGTCAAGCCACCTTTCAAACGAGGTGTTTATAAAAATATATAAATGACTCGGGTGGTTCGTCTGAAACCGACCTTAATTAACACGTAGGTTGCCACGGAAGTACCTAAATTTATTGGTGTTGCTTTGTAACATTCTTACAAAAACCTTATTGTTGTAGGTTTTCTTCTTCAAAAAAAAATCCGACGGAGTTAAGTCAGGAAATCTGTCTGGCTACTCTATATTAGACTCAAATTATTTTATTTTTTTAATTCAAAGGTTCCTGTTTGTGTCTTAAAATAATCCCGTAAAAAAAATCAAACAGATTTAAATCTGGAGATCAATCTTGCCATCGTTCAAGAGTTTTTGTTTGTATCGTGATCACCACAATCTTCAAATAACCCCCACAAAAAAAACCAACAGATTTAAATCGGTATTCTTCGATTTTTTAACTACTTGAGAGTTTCTGATTGCATTTTATACACCGCAGTTTTCATCAAATTAATTTATTTCTGTAAATCCATTGGGCACTCTATTGTTCTTAATTTATTCGGTTTTTAACCTATTTAAAAGTTTCTAGTTCTCTTTTGTACACCAGTCTTCAAATAACCACACAAAAAACCGATGGATTTAAGTCTGGAAATTTTAACAGTGGTTAAAATGCTCATTACTTATGAAACCCCTTGTATAAAAAAGTCTGGAAATTTATCGGTCCACTTTATCATTCCTAAATTATTCGATCTTTGATGCTTTCTGTTTGTATATTAAAAGTTACAGTCTTAAAATAACCCTACAGAAAAAATAATCAATGGGTTTAAATCTGGAAATCTATCAGGTCACTATTTCCATGATTTCTACAGAAAAAAAATGGATTTAAGTCTGGAGATCGAACTGGCCATTCAATTGTGCCCCCGATTAATCTTTCTATTTGGATATCTTTGATTTAGTCATATGAATAGGACAAAAACAAAATCGATCCCACACACTTTATTTTATTGACAGGGCAAAACACAAGTTTCGGCACGCAAGGGCCATCTTCAATATTTTATTTATTTGTACTTGAGATAATTATAATTTAACAGTTCAATAAAATTGAAAAAAAAATTAATCACGTATCTGCGTTCTGTCAAAAATAATATTAAAAACCCGCGAATTTCGCAACTGCAAACCAACCTTAATAACATGTTATGTTGTGCTATTTATTTAAATTTTAATTTGGTTATTTTTCTTCTGTTCATATTAAATTTTAGTTTTTTTTTAAACAGATGTACATGAATTACATTTACACAAAATTCCACATAAACGCAACAACTTAAAAAATGTTATTTTCGTGGAAACATTACAGATAAAATCGAATGTTACAAAAAAAATTAAAAAAGAGGTGCTTAAAAAATGTTATTTCAAACGATTGTAAATAGATTTTTGTAGGAATATCTTACAAAATGGAACAGTAACATTCATATGCGATTCTTCCCGCAACCGATACATCCCCAAACAAAATACGAGCATTATTTTTATTACATTCTAAAAGTTTCAGACAATTTTTGATATAAATTTGACAAAATACATTTTAATAATAAAATATATTATATATTTGTTTCTGCTTCTTAATCATTCTTTACAAGAAAGGTATTTTCAGAAATGTAACAGACTGATTCACTCGAAGCGATATTTTCTTGTTTTAAAGGCCATCTTGTATGAATTTAAGTAACTTTATTTGCTTGCGGGAAAGAAAATACTGTATACTTAATGAATGTTAAATAAAAATCATGCTTGTCGAAAAATAACATATATTTATGTCACTGTTACGGGGGAAGAGCAAGAAGTTAGTTTGTCATGAGGTGCCTTATTGTTTATTGTTAATAAAAATCGCAGAATTTATAAATTCGAATTGACAGTTTGTAAATAATAGTAAAAAAATAGTAGTGTTCCATATTGTAAATAAAGTAAATTATTATAGGTGGCAAATTAATAAAATTTGTTGAATAAGTAACATTTGTACATATGTTTATTTTATTTTGAGCTCAAAATAAAAGGGATTAATTTATTTTTGTTGCTTTTATTTTTTACCTTCTTTTTGTTGTTTTCTTTTTTATTACGTTTGTTTTCTTTTGATTTTGCATAAATTTTTGTTTGCAAGGCGTAAAAACTTGCAAAAAATAATTTATGGGATAACAATCTTTTTGTGTTAGTTGTGACAGCATGATTTTTTTAGTACAATGGATGTTTTTAAAAGTAGGGTACATTTGGCACTTGGTAGTAGTTCAGTTGCATCATTATTTTAGTACTAAAAGTTGATAAATATGCTTTATTCTTGTAAATTCATTCACAAATCCCTTACATTCTATTGCATAACAGTAAGTGTCAAACGTCAACCGTCAGGAATGTCTAAAGCATATTTGTCATTTCAAAATTCCTTTTTTGTGCATGACGTAGGCGTAAATTTTATACGATGCTTGTGCAGTTTCTTCAATCTTTTTTTTTTAATTATTTAAAGTAAAACTACGTCATCAAGATTATTAAAAAAGACCAGTGTCACACTACTTACCAAAAAAGTACCTAATTCACAGAATGGAGAGGGGAAAATAATTTTGTAAAAAAAATTTGTAAATTCCACCAAAACACGAATTTGATTTCAAAATTTAGATCGTGTATGACATTTTCGAGAACTTTTTGACAGGTAAATCGTCCATTTAGATCAAAAATTAAATAAACTCCTTAAAATTGAAATAATCGATTTTAAATTTGTATCAAATTCGTGTCATACGTCACCAGTCACAACTAACTGTCAATGGCTAAAACTTTCACACTATGAATTATATAAAAAGAGTATTTTTTTAATAGACCAGGGCTGAAGCCTTTGAAAATGGTGTAAAAAGTGAAAAAAAACATAACAGGATGAACCCCATTGGAAAAGGAAGAGAATATAACAAAAGTGAAAGGAAAAATAATTTACGGGCGATCTGAGGTCGGGAAGTGGAAGGGGGTGAGTTTTTAAGGGTAAAAAACTTTATCTCGATTTCCTGCAAAACTACAAGTCCTATGGAAAAAAGTTAAATGGCAAAGTTGTAGGTAATAAAAAGATCTACAACTTTTGTATTTATACTTTTTTCACATAAATTTTGAGGTTAATGGGTTTCATCCTATTATTTTTTTTTTGGTTCAAAAATTATCGACCCTGGTCTATAAAAGCATATGACATAGTTTTTATTTGCCACAAAAAACTTTTTTGACAAATGAAAACTAGATATTCTGTATAAATCTCTATCGATAAAAGTTGGGGTATAAAAAAGTCGTTAGAAAGTTACATGGTAAGTATTTTTTTTAAAGTATTTTTTGAGTTAATTGCTACAAGTTTTAAATGTTAATTATTACCTTCGTTTTGTTGTAAGAATTTTTGAGCTTCACAAAGTAACGAAACTGTAGCTGCATATACTGAAAATGATTAGTGAAACAACAAAAGAAGATTGTATCTAAAACAATTCAGCATATCTGTCATACTAAGCAAAGTTACATTGCGAATATGTTGAGAGATAAACCGTAAAAGGGTTTCAAGGAAAAAGTATACTCCTAAAACATCTTACACTTATTATCGTTTTCTGATATTCAACAGATCATCAAAGAATCTAAAAATGGAAGCGTACGACGCGGCTGTGCTTTCTTACGCTTTAGCATCAGCAGCTTTTAAAGATAAACCATCAGCTCTCATCGGATTGCCTCCTTTGCCTCATGACTCGCTTACCCCTCCTAGAGATACCTCTGAAGAAGTAGATGGCAGGAATTACCTATATCAGTTGCTTTACAATGTAGAGCAAATGTTCATTAATAAAACTACAGTACAATTGTCGCATCTGATGGAGATTTGTTCTACAAAACAGTCGCAGGTATAAAATTTTTGTTAAATATTAGTGTCTTATAAAAATTTGCTGTCAACAACATGTAACAGTACAAATATAAAATATAATCTGTCAGTTATCAGAGTGTATTTGCTATCATTAAACTGTCAGCTGTCAACAATATGTGACAGGACAATAGTACAAATATAAAATATAATTTGTCAGTTGTCGGAGTGTATTAACTGTTTTTATAAATAATAATAAAAAATCTTATTTGCAACTCAATTATCAGCTATCAAGTGAAAATAAAATGCGAACTTCAAATCATATGATGAAAGTAGCGACTTGGTTTTTTACTTACCCCAAATACAATATACAAGTATGGAGTTCAAGTCCAACGTTTGGTATTTTTTTCAGAACGATGCGCAAATTAGTGCCCATTTAGATGCCTTGTTAAATGAATTAAGAAGAGTTTGCAAAAGCAATCCTGGTTCAATTCATCTGTTGCAACTACAGTATGACGGTAAGTGTTACAAAACAATGTTGCTACGTTGAAAACAATATACCATGATAATGTTTGGAAACGGTTCAGTAGATCCCAACTGTGATGACACGACACACTTTTAATAATAATTTTTGGCATAATAAGAGATCAAATATACTGAAATAACTGTAAAAAAAGTTAAACTATTTTGAATATTTACTACCGGTACAGTGCAGCCAATTTTTAAAATTTATATACAGAAATTTACATTAATGTCAACATTCATTGCTGCCAATACATTTTGACAGTATTAGGGAGTTTTTAGCGTTGCAGGTACAGAGTTTTGGTAAAGCAGGACAGAAATCGAGTATACATAAAACAGTGGCAATAGCTATGACAGATGATGTCACTTGTTACCAGTTGTGTTTATTCAATTACGAAAATAAGTATCGTAACCTTATAAATCTCATTTTTTATTTGTAGATGAAACGAAAGGTGTATCCTTAAATACAGAAACTGTCTGCAAAACTTTATCGGACTTGTTCAAACAGTTTGGATTAAGTAAGGGTGCCTCTTTGGTGAAGAAATTACCAACAGCGAGCTAGTATTTTTTGTCTAAACATAATAAACGTTTACACCGAAGCAGCAGGAGTAAAAAGTCGTCAAACCGAAAGCGCTAGAAAGGAAAGTATTTGCTAATTGTATGCTATTTCTTTGGTTAGGCTGTCAATCCGTGACGTCACAAAATTAATTATACTTGTGACTCTTTTTGACTTATTTATGTAGCCTGGATTCCAATTCATTACAGGTTAGATTGAAGGTAAACGTGTATTATAATGTTTTGTGTATAGATTTTTATATTACAGTATATTTTGTAAATCAGTAAGAATAATTTCACTATTTGAGACATAGGTATTGTTAAAACACATATAATGTAAAACGCTGTATAAATTCAAAGTAAATTAAGTTGTGAAAATTGTAATGCATTTTTATTTAAAGCCTTAATACTATCTTAGATGGCATAATTGGAAGTGGATGTAAAAGTCCAAAATTATTAAATCGGCCTGGTACAAGCGCAAATAATTTGAATTTTAAATGGACTAAAAATGGATGATAGACTATAGAGTGTGGAGCTATCTTCCGTTGAATATTTTTTCTAATTTTCTGACCTTGTACATAAAAGACATTCGGTTCCATCTATCACTGTCAAATTTGCACAGACCTACATAATTGACCTAACCTTAAATAAAAATAACAAATTAAAAAACATTAAACTGCATTGTGGAGCTGCAAATGAAGGTAAATAACTTATCTTTTTAATACACAAACGATAAAAAAATTTGCATTGAATTTTATATATTCGTAGATATTAAATTAGTTAGAAACAGAGGCGGCCTTGAATATTTCCTCTCATATCAATTTATAAACGTCAACGAAAGACAAAAAAAATCAACTCAAAACACGAGAAGGCAAAAAATGCTATACATTAAAAGATTAAAAACTGGTGGGAGGATCTTGTAGAGATAAAGAATTCGTATTTAATTTTAAATCAGTCAGCGAATACTTCAAGTAAAAATGAGTGAATCCCAAGTTCCTCAAATGGAGCCGCTACAATCTGGTGAGATTTTTGACGTTTTTTATCAGATTTCTTTTGTGTCAACACTTTTTGAATTGTTCTAAAAATTTCTGCATGTATTTTCGTTATTTCTCATGGTTTTTCGTTATTTCTCATGGTTTTTTAATAATAATAATAAAGGAAGTATTATCGTTTGTTGGGCGTTGCATGTTGCAATGATAAGATTAATATGAATTCATGATTCATTCATTCTTGTTCATAAATTGTCATTCTGCATTTTTCAAGGTACATTTAGAGATTCAACTTTAAGAGCGCAAAATATACAGGGTGTATGGATGTCAATATGTACCATATCAGATCATATATCTTAATTACAAATTTGCACGATTTTTTAAGACTTTATGACAAAAATGAAAGATTCATGTAGGGTAGGATAGTAAAAAACATTTTAATCTATTTTTTTACCTTTAAATACCCCATTCAAATCAATTGAAACAATTTGACAGAAATTTAAACTTATCTAAATATTCGATACATATATAGGATGTCCCAAAAACAAAGTGATTTATTGATGGTAGTGTAGATATGCCAAACCTAAAAACTTCTCATTTTTGGTCACTCTAGAGCGATTTTGTACATTTACTTATTTTTGTAACTTTAAAAAACAAATGAAACTAATTTAAATTTATTTATACCGTTAAATGGAGAATTAAAAACACTTTTAAATAAAGTATCATTGGACCACGTTTGCACTGTTTATTAATGATGATAATGTAATAAGTCAACTCAAAAAAGTGAATGAAAAACGTTAAAACACCCCCATTATCTTTAATTCTCATTAAAGGTGAATCCAAGTTCACAATACGAAAAAAGATGTGGTCGCATATGGCCAAAAACAAACTAGCAGTATTCCCGAAACCGTTCAACCGCATTCCGAACTTCCAAGGAGCCGAAGAAGCCTCGGCTAGATTACTAGAGCTAGACGCTTTCAAAGATGCCAAATCGATCGAAGTGAACCCCGATAAACCGTTAGCTTCAGTCAGGGCTTTGGTGCTGTCTAATCAGAAGGAACTATACGTACCTTTTCCGAGATTACAAGAATGCCTGATGAAGAAGCTCGAATTGGACGAGAAATTGGACGTCAAAATGGTGGTTTCCAGATGGGGAATCGAATATACTGGTTGGTTTTAATAATTTAGAATTGTTTTCAAGTGGGTTAACTTGTATATTTGTTTAGGTACCAAAATCGACATTAAAGATAATGTAACGATTGATCTGCTGGTATTGGGAAGTGTAGCTGTTTCTAAAGAGGGCTACAGAATTGGAAAAGGAGCTGGATTTGCCGATTTGGAATTCGGCATTTTTAAAGAAATTAAAGCCATAACCGACGATACAGTTATCGTCACCATAGTACATGATTCGCAGGTGAATAACTCTCTCTAATGATTTGTAATTTTGGATCAATTAAACCAGTTTTAAATTAAATAATCCTTGACGTACCCAATCACTGTTTGTGTTCCTCAAGGTACAGTCCTGGGACCTACTTTATACATCATATATACTGCTTATAGCGTTGTCTTATTTTGTTGTCTCACTCGAATGGATGCGAAGGTGAGAGTAATACTTTGACCCAAATCGGTCAAAAACTTTGCAAGCTCCAATGCAAATTGGCAATTTTTTGTTTTGTTAAGTTGTCAATATTCTCTTCCGGACTTGATTTGTCAGTTTTGCTGATTTAAACTCCCATGGACATTGAAGATTTCACCAAAAAATTGTGGTATATTATAATTTTTGTAATTGCTTTTCATTATTTCTAAATCGTTATCAGTTTATATTCAGCATTCTTTTTTTTTTACATTAACGTAATGTCGAAACGTACTTAGTAAAATCTTATCAAAATGTTTGGAAACATTCAAGTCCCATCAATTACCTTTTACCTATCATAGATAAGTTAAAGATTAGTAATTTCTTAGTAAAACGGCTTATGAAAAATCCGGATAAGCCCAATAAGTCAACCCACATTTGTAAATATTTTTAAAAAGATTTGCTTTGACTGAATTTTTGCTCTTTTTAGCTATAATTAATCTTTCCAATCAAGTTGTTTACCTTTTTTTAGGTTTTCGATGAGTTACCACAAGATTTATTCCAAAAATACGACGTACCTGTAGATTATATTATAACTCCTACTCGCACAATCAAGGTAGAAAAGAAACTGCCCCGACCGGAAGGGCTGTTTTGGAATGAATTAACCAAAGGTCAGGTCAGGGGCAGGAAAATTTTGCAGGAACTCAAACAAAAGCACCAAAGGTACATTTTGACTTAACCTCGTATAATTTTTCGAATTTTTGTAAATTTTTTATGATTTTTTAGCGAAGGAAGGGATACGACATTAAAAGTTTTGAACCCCGGCGAACAGGCCATTCGTAGGCCGTTTTTCTGGAGCCGTTTCGATTTGAAACGAAGACAACAATACAGAAACTATCCGGACAGGACTAAGAGGGATCTAGCTCAGAACGAAAATTCTCAAATTGGCGGTATAATAATGCGCTAATTTTTAATATAAACTTGTTTCATTATCAACGTTATTTTTTAGATAATAATCAACGTCGAACTGTGAAATTCCAAGATCCGAAAAATGAAGATACAAAAGAAAATCTAGAAAACGTTCCTCCGCAAAATAGAAACAAAAAAAGGAAGAAGAAACGCCATATCGATTATTCTTTAAGAGTCAGCAACATCCAGAGAAATGTTAGGTCAGTAAAATTTAATATATTTTAATATTTCCTGCTTTCTTTTTATTTTTTAAATTTTTAATTTTTTTTAAAAGATTTATTTTTTATCTTTTATTTTATTTTAGTTTTATATTTCAAGCTTTAATTTTTTTAGTTTGATTTTCATTTTCATTTTAAAATACATTTTATAATTTTAGTTTTTTTTTATTTTATTTTTTAAATATTTATTTTTAGATTTTTAGTTTTCTATTTTTTAAATTCATTTTTAATTTAAAAATATTTAGTTTTCAATTTTCATTTTTTTTTTTTTTAATTTCAAATTAAATTTTTTATTGTCATATTTCAATTTTCATATTTGTATTTTTTGTATTTTTTACTTGTGTACATTCTAGGGTTCGCGATTTCAAAAACGCCCTGAGAGAGAAGGGCATCAAGCCGAACAACATCACTTGGAAGGGCAGCAGGGGATTTTGTTTCCTCCATTACGCAAAAAAGAACCAGAAAAAGGAAAACGAAAATTCCGACGCCATAAACAGCGTCATTGAGATGATACAGGATTTAAAAATCAACTCAAATACTCTGAAAAATTTGAACGTCAAAGTTATGGAGCCGATCACAAGGATCGAAACCGTTGACGTCACTGCTGTTTAGATAGATTTTTGAGGTTAGTAATTTTCTGTAAAATTATAGCCGGAAAAATATTTTTTTTTGTGTTTTTATTAATTTTTTATTTTTTATATATTCTAATTTTTAATTTTTTATATATATTTTTTTAACTTTTAATTTTTTATTTTATATATTTTTATTTTTTTATATTTTTTTTTGCAGGTATTGCCTGCAGGACCAGAGGAAATGTTACTGCCAGTGTTACGAATTGTGATTTTTCGGTATTAGAATTTATAATAGTTTTGCGTTACCATTTTCCAAGTTTATTTATTATTATAATTATTTTTTGTTGCTTTTTTTTATTGAGGGACGACTCTCGTAGAGTACAAAGTGCTTTTGATAAAATGTTTAGTTCCTTGTAATGCCAAACCAAATTTGTGTGATTTATCGACGTTTCGACGTTTAATTAATGCATCACAAATTTATATGATAACTTGACTCTTCCATTTTTTAATTAATGATGATGAAAAGCTTTAAGTAGATAAATTACGGAGCTGTTTGGAGTTTTATAATTTTTATTATATTCTCTTGTAAATTATAGGATGTTCAGAATATTTTCATAATAAAAAGTATTTTGTTACAAGTATTTTTTTATTTATTTACCTACAATTTAAATTGAACATGGCTGCTGGCAATTAACAATAATTGGAACCGAAAACGTAAATTTATGTTGGCAAATTTAAAAAAAAAACAATAAGAGCAATCGGAAGTGATCATAAAAATGCAACTTTCAACTTTGACTCCTCACTATTAAAAAACCAGTGGGGATATTAAAATTCGGCCTTGATAGAAACATTCTTCCATCTTTTGTTTGTCTCTTCCACAAAATTTAAAATTGTACATTATTTGTTTTTAAAATAGTGACATTATAAAGGTGACCATGTCAAACCCAGAAAAATGCAAATTTCAACTTTGATACCTCACTATTAAAAAACTAGTTGGGATATTAAAATTAGGCTTTGATAGAAACATTCTTGCATCATTTGTTTATCTCTTCCCCGAAGTTTAAAATTGTACATTTATTGGATTTAAAATAGTGACATTATAAAGGTGACCATGTCAAACCCAGAAAAATGCAACTTTCAACTTTGACACCTCACTATTAAAAAACTAGTTGGGACATTAAAATTCGGCTTTGATAGAAACATTCTTGTATCATTTATTTATCTCTTCCCCAAAGTTTAAAATTATATATTATTTGGATTTAAAATAGTGACATAAAGGTGTCCATGCCAATCCCATAAAATGCACCTTTCAACTTTGACTCCTCACTATTAAAAAACCAGTGGGGATATTAAAATTCTGTTTTGATACAAACATTCTTACAGCTTTTGTTTATCTTTTCCCCAAAGTTTAAAATTGTACATTATTTCGTTTTAAAATAGTGACATTATAAAAGTGGCCATGTCAAACCCAGAAAAATGCAACTTTCAAATTTGACACCTCACTATTAAAAAACTAGTTGGGATATTAAAATTCGGCTTTGATAGAAACATTCTTGCATCAATTGTTTATCTCTTCCCCAAAGTTTAAAATTGTACTTTTGGATTTAAAATAGTGACATTATAAAGGTGACCATGTCAATCCCATAAAATGCACCTTTCAAATTTGACTCCTCACTATTAAAAAACCAGAGGGGATATTAAAATTCGGCATTGATAGAAACATTTTTGCATTTTTTGTTTATCTTTTCCCCAAAGTTTAAAATTATACATTATTTGGTTTTATAATAGTGACATTATAAAGGTGACCATGTCAATCCCATAAAAATGCAACTTTCAACTTTGACTCCTCACTATTAAAAAACCAGTGGGGATATTAAAACTCGGCATTGATAGAAACATTCTTGCATATTTTGTTAATCTCTTTCCTAAAGTTTTGTATTTAAAATAGTGACATTATAAAGGTGACCATGTCAATCCCATAAAAATGCACCTTTTAACTTTGACTCCTCACTATTAAAAAACCAGTGGGGATATTAAAATTCGGCTTTCATACAAACATTCTCGCATTTTTTGTTTATCTCTTCTTTAAAGTTTAAAATTGTACATTATTTGGATTTAAAATAGTGACATTATAAACTGAATTTTCAACTGTTACGAAAAAATTAATATTTCCAACTCACTACAACGTTTTAACATGTAATATTAAAAACATTTCATTAACGGACACCCCGTAAAAATTTTTTCTGCAACAATCTTCTACCCGCAACCTGAACTGTATAATTTCGCTGTTTGTCCCACTTTAATATTTTTATTGAGGCTTGATTTGTATATTCCGTGACGGCATATTAATTTTCTGTGTGTCGCGTCTACTCAAAACCATTTTGCTTAACAAAAAAAAAAGTAAAGCGACCCAAACGAATTTTCTTCATGGTTATTGGGGTCAAGCATACTTAATTATTTTAAGACGGCCATTTAGACTTTTAAAACGATAATTTTAAAATTACAACTTAGTAACAACAATTTGAATTCGATACCTGTGTTGATTAGGTTCATAGGATCATAAATAATGATGAAATGTTACATTAAAGGATGAGTGGATGTGGTGGGGGAGCCTCCAAAGTGACTCCTACTGACAACCACTGTCAAATATCTTTCAAAATTTGGATTAAAAATAACACATTTCGACAGAGAATGCTATCATAGCGCGAAACTAAAAGTATTTTTTTAATCTTTCGTCCAAGATTTAGAACAATTTTTGATACCTACACCGAACTATCAAATAGGTCACTAAATACACCCCATACAGCGACACTTATTCTTGACGACACCGCCCCTACTCCATATTTTTTTAATAAATGGTATTAAGAGAATTCGCAAGTTGCTAGGAAATATAAGTGACTATTATTAAATACAAAATATAAATTTAAACGTCGTTATTAGAATAAAAGGAGAGAAAAATGGATTAAGGCACGATGTGAAACATATCGCGTGCTTTAAATCATTATGGGAGGTTTCTGGTACAGGGTGTTTGTCAATAATGGAACGGTTGAATAAAAGCGCGATAAAATAAAATCAGTTACATCAAAATCTCAATAAACGAATCTCTAAATCATTGAGATCAGGGCCAAACCGATTTTAAATACCCGAATTCGTGGAAAATTCTTAGCAGGATGTGGGTGGTCGGAAAATTTAGGGTAAATTATAAGTAAATGGAGAAAAATCATGGTGACCGAGTAAAAGTTCCGGAAGGGGGGTGGGGGTAGGTAAATATATACATTTTGAGGGTTGGGTATTGGTTTTTTATGATTTGTGGCTGAAATATGCATCATATTGAAAAAAGTTTAATGTAGAAGTTGTAGATAATTAAAAAATCTAAAACTTTTGTATTGATTATTTTTCAAAATAACCTCAAAATTATCGAGAAAATCGCTAAAAACCGTATTTTTTTCTCGTTTTTAAATTTTATCTCCCGCAAAAATATATTTTTTTAAAACGCAACTTTCAACTTTGACACCTCAATATTTAAAAAACAGTGGGGATATTAAAATTCTGTTTTGATAAAAACATTCTTGCATCTTTTGTTTATATCTTCTCCATAGTTTAAAATTGTACATTATTTGGTTTTAAAATAGTAACATTATATAGGTGACCATGTCAAACCCATAAAACCGCGACTTCCAATTTTAACTCCTCACTATTAAAAAACCAGTGGGGATATTAAATTGTTTATCTTTTCCCCAAAGTTTAAAATTGTACATTATTTCGTTTTAAAATAGTGACATTATAAAGGTGGCCATGTCAAACCCATAAAAATGCACCTTTCAACTTTGACACCTCACTATTAAAAAACCAGTGGGGATATGAAAATTCAGCTTTGATAAAAACATTCTCGCATCTTTTGTTTATCTCTTCCCCGAAGTTTAAAATTGTACATTATTTCGTTTTAAAATAGTGACATTATAAAGGTGGCCATGTCAAACCCATAAAAATGCACCTTTCAACTTTGACACCTCACTATTAAAAAACCAGTGGGGATATGAAAATTCAGCTTTGATAAAAACACTCTCGCATCTTTTGTTTATCTCTTCCCCGAAGTTTAAAATTGTACATTTTTTGGTTTTAAAATAGTGACATTATAAAGGTGACTATGTCAAACCCATAAAAATGCACCTTTCAACTTTGACACCACAATATTAAAAATCCAGTGGGGATATCAAAATTTGGCTTTGATACAAACATTCTTGCATCTTTTGTTTATCTCCTTCCCAAAGTTTAAAATTTTACGTTATTGGGTTTTAAAATAGTGACATAAAGATAATCACGTCGAACCCCAAAAAACTCAACTTTCAACTTTGACACCACAATATTAAAAAACCAGTGGGTATATCAAAATTCGCTCACTTGGTGTGGTTTGAGATATTTTGAAAGTACATGAACTTTTAGAATATTATTCATTAATAGGTTAATAGATTTTTGGTAAGTCTAGCCTACTGCATTGCATGTGAGATCACGTCAAGGTTCCCTTCGATCCAATCAAAATCTGTGTGAGTCGGCTATGAGCTTTCGATTTCTCACGTTCCATACCTTTCACCTTTCCCCCGAAAATAGAAAAATTAGGAATAGATCTACAAGGTTCATTCAGTAATTTCTGATACAAATATTTATATCTTTTTTATATTCTAATTACTCAACAATCAACATGACATTCAATTGCTAAAAAAATTGAATTTAGTCTGTCAAAACTGTTAAAACTTTATTTTATTAGGAACTTAAACTATTTAATGAATATTTTACTTAATTTTAAGTCAGATCGGTCACTTTTATTCATAACTTAAAATGTTTTATATAAGTTAATATAATCATGAGCTGAAATAAAATTGAAGCATCTCCTAAATGAGTTTTTAGTATATTTCAAAATACGGTATAAAATGAACTAAAACACAGAGATTCGCCCATGATTGACGTTGAATTTAAGCGGGTTGTATACCCTCCACCATATTGGAAATGCTAATGTTAAAATTGCGGGCTAATACTCAACAAAAAAATGTTTTTTGTACCCGAGCTTATTATGCATCGTAGATTGGCGGATGATCACTTTTTTTATATACATAAAAGAAATAACATGAAACAAATATAAAAAATATAAAAAAAAGTCATATACGTATATAAGTTATCATCCGCCGTTCTTCATTTGCCACTGAACAACTTTTGTATTTACCATTTTTGAAAAAAGTAAGTAGTTTTTTTCTAAAATTTAACATTGTTTCAAAATCTCAGAGGGCACCGAGAGGTGCTGCCCCCGACGGTCCTCTTTTAAAGCAATTAAAAATTAAAAGTTGCTTACTCAGACGTATATTTCGAATTCGCACAAATATAACCTTCTGTAATTTTAAACACTGCTACTGGGTGTATGGATTAATTCTATAATATTTTTTATTGACCAAAAAAACCCGTTCGATTATTTCTCTACAGTAAAACAAGTTCCTATGGCCAAAAAAATCGACAAAAAATTTTTTTATATCCACAATTTTCACTGGCATGCCAGAAAAGGCAAGACTCGAGGAAGAGAAAAAAATTAGTTTTCCTAAAAGATTAGGAAAATTCATTAAAAGCTTTTTTAAATTTATTGAGCTAACCCGGTATTTTTAATCAGCCTAGTGGACGTGATGGCATGTGCCGATCCAGAGTGCTTCGATTTGCCTATGAAGGTCAAGGCACCCTTGATCGTTTGTAACGTAGTTTTCGGGATTTTATGAATCACTTATTCGCGAAACTTAAGAAAAATGACCAGTTAAATGGTAGGTTGAGTAGTAGATACGTAGAAAATATTAGCTAACGTTTGAGGTGTTTCCATGGTTTTTCATAAATGACGTCATGGAGTCATACCGATTGTAGGATCTCATGTTGCAATTTTACTGAATATGACGTTCGATTGCTATAAAAATTGAACTTAAAATTAAAAATAAATCAGTGGCGTGGCATAGGAATCAACACTCGTATTTAAAAATTGTTCCAAGTACGATATTATTGAATATTTGTTATTTTAAAATAGCTTTTATATCATAGGAAAGTTTCATAAAATACTTAGAATTTTATAACTAGTTTGAAATATGAGTAATAAAATGTTATAACCATGCAAGTAACAATCGTACATGCGAAACAAAAATAAAAATGGCTATAATATGAATCAGTTGTAATTATTCGCCAGAAACTTCAATATTACTTTTAAGAGGGACATACAACAGCCTTCTTATTAATTTTATAGGTGCTTCGCTCATTAACGTATATAAATATGTGCATTTTATGCATTCGCAAATTATTTAATATCTATACATTGTGTCCAATTAAGTCGGCACCATATGGAAACCTTTTTCATTATTTGTTTTATGAAAAAAGTTATTCTTAATAAAAAGTTGTGCATGGTCTAAAACCTAAAATGCAACCATCAGATATCAAATTTTTTTAGTCGTATACGAGGTTTGTCAAAAAATATGAATTTTGCTCAAAAATAAAGTAACTTTATTTTTGAAGTATCAAAAAAAAGTTATTAAAAAACTTGTTTATAATGACACTTTACGTCAACATACCAATTTTGAACAAGATATTCCGACTTTCAGAAAATTTTAATTTTTAATATTTTTTGATACACCCCCGTAACTGAAAATTTTGAATTCTTAAAGTTCAAATATCTTGTTCAAAATCAGTATCTTGATGTAAAACGTCATTAGAAACAAGTTTTTTTATTAACTTTTTTTCCTATTTCAAAAATACTTTACTCTTGAGCAAAATTCATATTTTTTGACAAACCTCGTAAGAGACTGAAAAAATTTTATATCTTTTTATCAAGAATAACTTTTTTTTATAAAACAAATAATAAAAAAGTTTTCCATATGGTGCCGACTTAATTGGACACACTGTAAAACGGTTTAATTCGAGTGTGACATTTAAGCCGCCTTTACACCGGAGTTGAAAACATTTGTTTGTAACTTTTGGTGTTGGCAACATATAAATGTTTACAACAAATGTTTACAATTTTCTTTTATCTTTTTGTTGCAAACACCAAATCTGTTGACACCACGAAATTTTTACAACAAATTATTACTATTTTTCTAAATGTTGTCAACATTTGTTTGCAACACGAGTTTACAACCTTGGTGTAAACGCGGCTTTAGGGACGAATATTTCCGAGTCACTAAACGTCAGATTGTCGTGAAATTTTGACACGTACTTCCTAAAATTCATATGGATTTGTCAATAGTGACGCCATCTTTATGTCTTATCAAATTATCTGAGTAAATAAAACTGTAGATAACAAATGAAAAAACTAATTTATATTTAAAAAAACTGCTTGTTATTCTGTTTTATCGTGAGAAAAACCACATAAAAAATAATATCAGAATCTTGACCTCGCTTTATTAAAAAAAAACCTTTCATAAACGAAAATACAAAAATATTATAATCTGACCTTGTCTACGTTTTGCCAAAATAAATTTTTACACATACAGTCAATGCCGAATGACTTGTAAACATTTACATTTTTTTATCGCGTTATTAAATATTCTTGATCCTTTTCAACGATACGTTGTATCAGATACGAGATACTTTATATTCATTTGTCATACATTTGTAATGTTACCATTAATCCAAGGGCATTTGTTTCGGTTCTGAACTCGATGTATTTTCTAACAAAAGTTTCATCTTGCCATTATAGGTCACCCAGCAAACAATTAATCTCTGGCTCATTGCTGATGGCCCAGTGCATGGCAAACTGTAAGCAGATACCAATAATCCAGCCAGCAATGGGCCAATGAAGGCCAAGAGAGTGACGTCACGCGGCCATCTTTGTTTGCACAGGTCAACTACCAGTCTCCCACTCCAAACCCAAGCCAATCATAAAGCGTCTTAAGGAAGATTTTAAAAGTGTTTATAGTAGCTATTTTAATATTTGTGTATTCGTAAGTACATTTTACATTTTAAATGTTAAGACAACATTTTCTATAAACTCATTTTCCAGAAGTACAAAATCTATAAAAGGTTTTACAAGTCAAAAAAAATATATTTTTCATCTATATGCAAACGAAAATCGAGCTAAAATAAACGCAGTGAATATATACCGAAGTGACCAAAATCCTAGTGTGACCGCACTACATTGTACCTTTAAGGCGAACCTTCTCCTTGACGAGTAATACTCCTAAAGCTTCCATTGCTAAAATACCGTGTTATAAATATGAAAATATACTCGATAATCATAAATAAATCCGACAAACTTGATAAAGTATAAAAGAAAGTTAAGTGATTTCAAGTTAAAGTTACATTTCGATTACAAATAAATCCTTTTACCATAAATCCATACTCAACTTTATTAAAAACCTACCCTGTACAGTATCTTTCACACATGATAATTTTTAAACGACCTACAAAACAAAAACTCGCAAAACTTCCCCCCAAACCGAAAAAATTCCCCCTAATTATAAGAAAATCTCCGCCGCATGCGTGATAACGATCTAAAACACATTGCAGCTACCTATTCCGGAAACACCAATGGGGCGGCGAAGGGGTGGCACGTGGGGGGTGGGTGGTTGACTAAAAGAGGCCAACGCCGCCCTGCAGGATTGGCCGAAGACGGTTGAAAGCTTGCCAATGGGGAGGAAATGATATTTGTCGAGTGGTAATGTTACTGCGAAATGAGGGAGTTATAAGGGAAATTGTGCTTTATTATAAGGATAGTTTTGGAGTGAAATAGAATGCCGATATCTGCTTGATTGTGATGTTCGTGTATGAAAAGATTTTACTTTGTTCATTAGCGTGCGATATTTATGGCACGAAACGTTTAAAAATGATATTAAATTGGGAGATTTAACGTAAATTTTTCCAAGTTACGATTCTAAAAGTCGCGGTCTTAGAAAGAGGAACATCCAGCAAATAATTAAAAAGACAGAACGAGGTTGAATCTATTCGAGTCGACATTTTCAAGACTAGTTTTTGCTTTTCGGCTCCATCAGTTGGGCTTTCAGATACGCGTAAATTAAGCAATTAATTATGAAGCGGATAAGAGAGTTTTCAAGGGGAAACGAATTAAGAGAACGAGTCTATTCGATTTGACATCCTAAGATCGGTTTTTTCTTCCGAAACACCAACTGAAGAAGCCGAAAGATGGAAACCGGTCTTGGGATATCGACTAGAATATATTTAATTCCAAATTCGTTTCCTTATGTTATTTTCGAAGATACGAAGAAGGAAATGACACTTTACCAAGTTTTTCATCCATAAAACAAATAAAATACGCATCTGGAACGATGTAATTCAATACCAGTAGGGGCAAGTAGTCCCAGGAGTAGTCCAGATGCGGTGCAACCCACGATATATTTGGTATATATCGGAAAAATTTGTTGAGGTTGCAGAGATAATTGTAATTTTTTACTCAAATGAAAATTCGTTTGGGACTGTATTTAAAATAATTATTAGACGTAATTTCGTAACCTTTAACATTTTGGTTGACTTGCTACATGATTTTGGAACAGTTTCTTATGATTTAAAAATGTAAGAGATCCATTAAAGTGAAAATACATCATATTTAGATATTTTTTCGCTTTATTTCAATATCATCTTTAATAGAAGTATAATTTATACGAAAGAATGATATATAAGAAAATTTTCTTTCCCTAATCGTAATAGCCGCACGCCAGTGGATATAAAAGCATCGCAAGTCAATACAAAAACGCAACAAGTTTCACTGCCTAGTAAATTTCGACCTTTCGTCACAGATTTTATTTCATAACTCCGTAACTTCAAAGAAAGGCCGGACGTAACGACTTCTTTTATCGCACCTCTTTTTACTTACTCTTCTTACGCCTCGATCTTCGAAGATGCGATTTAATTGTTATTTTGTGGTTTGTTAACGAAGAAGTTGATTAGAATAAAGTAATAATGCGGACGATGACCCTCGTTTATGCAAAATAGGAGATCGACCTGCAATTGTGGTGCTCTTAAGACATTGTTTTGTGATATTTTAGAGACGTTGAATATTGTGGCGTGTTTAATATGGTAAGTAAAAATTGGATTTTTTGGGGAGCAAGGTTTTTCAAAAGATCATTTTGACCTATTTTTATTTCCTACAAAATATTTTACGAGTTTCCTGAAGTTTTAATCGAACCAATTAATAAAGAACTAAAAATTCCGAGTAATTTTTGCAAACGGACACGCGTCAATTTAAAATAATAAAATTTCACGTATACTGAAAACTTCATATTGGAAATCTGAAACCAATGTTAAACCTGCTGATCAGATTTAATTGAATGCCGTGCAGCTGCTTTAAATGCCTTTTTAAATTTGTTTACCTGCCAGTATTTATAGGCCTGAAGATGAGTTTTTTATTTTTATTTTTGCAAACGGACACACGTCAATTAAAAATAATAAAATTTCACGTATACTGAAAACTTCATATTGGAAATCTGAAACCAACGTTAAACCTGCTGATCAGATTTAATTGAATGCCGTGCAGCTGCTTTAAATGCCTTTTTAAATTTGTTTACCTGCCAGTATTTATAGGCCTGAAGATGAGTTTTTTAGCCGAAAGTAGGTGTGTTGTTTCAATTCTATCTTATCAAATAAACTGTGTGTTATTGGATTTTGTGTTTCAATTTCTGATTCAATTATTTATTTAGTTTTAAAAAATAAGAAATACGAATAGAAAATTCTAAAAAAAATAGTTTTTTTTATGGATTTAGTATGAAAACAAATGTGTATACAACTTAATTGTGTTAACATCAACAATTTTTTGATATTTCTTTTTTGAAATTTTGGTGGGTGCAAAAATCATTAAAATCACTAATCTGTTAACGTATTTTGGAACAAATTACTAGTTACTTAAGTTTTAGTACAGTAAAATTATCAAATAGATAGGAAATAATTTAACGAAATTTTGCAGATATGTCGTTAAACAAGTGTCATTTAAGAAAATAAACTCAAAACAAAGTTTTATACAACTTAATTCTATTAATTTCAACAAATTTGAATAGTATATAAAACACTCAATCAGAAATCAAAATCATTGAAATCACTAATCCCCTAACGTATTTTAAAACTAATTGCCAGTTATTTAAAGGACCCCGCACAATAGCATATGAAATTGGCCCACAGTGGGATTTGCATGAAAGGACCCCGCACCATTCTTATGGAAACGGGAGCACCGTCAAATTGTCTGAATTTTTGTTATGTGTACTTGATGTCCTGATCAACAGTGACCATGGGCCCAATCCTATCCTATGGTTAGATTTCGATATACAGCGCGTTAAAGTTCAAGATCCCGAAATTTTAAAATGTGTACCAAAAAGTCCCTGTAAAAGTTTCTGGCGGATATATGTAGTCAAAATACATCCGTAATAAATAAAATCAAAATATATTTCCTTACGTTAGTGCATTAGTGATTTTTTATTCTTTATTGACTATAGATACTATTAAAATAAGACAAATTTTTTAAAATATTGGTGGAGGTTCGCAGAGGTCTCACCAAAATTTGAAAAATAGAAATTCTAGGACTATGTCCAGAAATTGTTAATATTATTAGAATTTTTAAAAGTTTCTGGCGGATATATGTAGTCAAAATACATATGTAATAAATAAAATCAAAATATATTTTTTTACAGGGCGATTCATGTTTCCACAGGCCTTTTTGTTCAGAGTATGTATTTTTAACATGCAGAAATAGCCTGAAATATCGATAAAAGAAGTCACCGTCAAAATTTCTGAATATTGGATATAATGTAAATCTTGACGTCCTCGTTCAAAATTGTAATAGGTAAAATTGGATCGATCCTATGGCTTGTTTTCGAGAAATTACACGATTAAACTGTAAAAATATCAATTTTTACTAATAGCAACCTTTTAGTAATAAAAAATAAACAAAATATTTTTACACACTGTATTAGATTATATTGCATCGTTATATTAATTGGAAGCAGGTTAAAAATTCATACTTACAGGGTGATCTCACTTGAGCTTGTAAGATGACAAAATCAACAAATCTAAAACAGGTGCCAAACAATTAAAAGTTTATTGTTCCAATAGATAAAAAAATAGGTTGGTATATTTAAGTTTTTTTTATCGAACCCATAATTCATATTTTAAGCTCGTTTCTACAACTCCAATGCAGAGCCCTAGCGTGTTGGTTTACTTGTTATCCCTTTTTAGGAATATTTCTCTGATATTTTTGGAGAATCATATGCAATTGTGGAAAATCGATTATTCCATCGAGTTTTGACATACCTCCTATTACACCACCCTATACATTTATTTAATAGAGTTTCTTAATTTTTACTTTTAAAGAAAATACAGTGTAAATAATTAATGTAGGTAGTTTAAAGCTTTATTATGATATTAATGCTGTTTCTAAGACCATTATTTAATTTTTTTTAATTATCAAAGTATAAAAAAAATATACTGAGCAACCCTGTATTTAAAGGGTGATTGATTATTGTGACAAAGCTCAGTAGATCTGTTATAATAAAAGATACGGAAAAATGTTATTTTCAAAAATTGTAGGCAGCTTTAAGCTTTACATTTTAAAATTACTTACAATGTTACAGGGTGTTTCATAACGCCCTGCCAGATCAAAGTTTTTAATGGAACGCCCTATGTATTTTAACATTTTTAAAATCTCCTCAATGAGCTGATTTCAACGATATAATCACACTTATTCTCTAAGGTAAAGGATCTACAGCTACTCAAAAATCACATTTCTGTAAATTCTCGTGGCCGCTGTAGCTGTAAGATTAACTTATTAAAAAATAACTAAAAGGTAACAATTAATTTTATTAATTGTTTGGCAGATTTTTTAGATTTATTGATTTTGTCTTCTTACAAGCTCAAGTGAGATCTCCCTGTAAGTATGAATTTTTAGCCTGCCTCCAATTAATATAACGGTAAAATATAATCTAATACGGCGTGTAAAAATATTTAGTTTACAATATTTGGTTTATTTTTTATTACTAAAAGTTGCTATTGGTAAAAATTGATATTTTTACAGTTTAATCATTTAATTTCTCGAAAACAAGCAATAGCATCCAATTTTACCTATTACAATTTTGAACGAGGACGTCAAGATCTACATTATATCCAATATTCAGAAACTTTGACGGTGCCTTTTTTTCGATATTTCAGGCTATTTCTGCATGTTAAAAATACATACTTTGAACAAAAAAGCCTATGTAAACATGAATCGCCCTGTAAGGAAATATATTTTGATTTTATTTATTACATATATATATTGACTTCATATATCCACCAGAAACTTTTAAAAATTCTATTAATATTAACAATTTCTGGACATAGTCCTAGAATTTCTATTTTTCAAATTTTGGTGGGATCAGTACGAACTTCCACCAAAATGTTAAAAAATTGGTGTATTTTAATAGTATTTATATAAAAATAGTCAATAAAGAATAAAAAATCACTAAAAATCACTAATACACTATGTTATTTTGAAACAAATTACTAGTTACTTAAGTTTTAGTACAGTAAAATTAGCAAATAGATAGGAAATAATTTATAAGGCAACGAAACTTTGCAGAGGTGTCCTTAAATAAGTGTTATTTAAAAAAAGAAACTCAAAACAAATGTTTAAACAACTTAATTCTATTAATATCAACAATTTCTGGACATATTCCTAGTATTTCTATTTTTGAAATTTTGGTGGGAGCGCTGCAAACCTCCACCAAATTTTAAAAAATTTATCTGAATATTATACAGTGTGTCGCGCGTAAGATGAAGACACCTCCATATATTGGTTATTTGAAGGAATACAGATTTGAATTTTTGCACAGTCATACAGGGTGATGGGTCACATTTGTTAAGATAATAATCTGAAATCTAAACTTTAAACTCAGTCTACTACGAATTGACAAATACGGCCGATTCTCGATATTTTGCTTCGAGTTAAATATATCCAAAAAAAATATTAGAAAAAGTGATTCAGAATATTATTTTAACCCCATATACCGATTGTTATGACGAAATTCGCATTTTTAATTTTTTCATTATTCAACCCTCTATTACTCTGTGATTTTTCTGCTCTAGTCAGTGGCTCCCTCTCGCGCCGGCAGCCGCATGCAGCACTACGAAGAAGACGACGCCGATGCGGCCGCCGACGAAGAACCCACAGCTCGACCGCCGGGAAACGGAAATCCGCCTCCAGAGGGCGCCGTCGTCAACGGCCGATCGCAAGACGAAGATTACTACGAGCACGGTGAAGAAGAGGACGAAAAATTGGTAAACGGGGTGGTCGCGACGGCCAGTTCGAATCGTGACGGCATCGGGAACGGCGTTCGTGGAGCCACCACACCCGCTGGGAATCACAGGAGAAGTCGCAGAGGGGACACAGACGAGGAGGACGAAGGAGGAAACGGTAACGGTGAGTTTGTTCATAGATGGCGCTAATTTCTGTAAAATTGCGTTCCTCTAGAACATCTTGCATCTGGGAGATAAAAAATTAATTCTTTCGTTTGTTAAAAGGGTTATTTTGATTTAAATCCTGACAGGTTATGGGCCCGGAAGATTTACATTGATCACAAAAAGAAAGTTTTTAAAAAATTTGGATTAAAATGTGTCAGAAGGAATTGTTAGAACTACGGAAATATCTCTAGTTCTTAAAGAAACAGAGTTGCCAGATGTTTTAAAAAAATTTCTCTCAGTATCAGAAATATTATAACGCTTCCTTTGTTTCTATTTTTTAGGTGGCTACTGGCGTTCAGCCGTGGCCTCCAGGCCCGGATCTCCCTCTATGGCTGACAATGCCAGTGACGTATCTTCGATGGTACCAGCTCCTCCTCCTCCTAGACCAAAAAGTCGAGCCGAGATGACGATGACAGCTAGCCGATACTCCAATTTGTCCTATTGGAGAGCGAGGAGAGTTATTTTCTACAAAAACGGGGACCCTTTTTTTCCAGGCATTGAATTCAGGTTAGACGAATATTTATTAATAAAAAAAATAGTTAGAAATGTCTATTTTATATTAATCAGACTAATGCAAGTCCGCGTTTGAGCTAGATTGTGAAAAATTCCGTATAATGCCGCTCTAAACGTTTATACTGAGGGAATAGTTGTGAGAATCTTTTTACCGCCCCGTATTTAGATAGCCATGTTTCTATTAAAGTTTTTTTTTGTCAGGTTTAAACCAGGAAGGGACATAGTGAGCTTAGAGTCACTTTTGGACAAATTGTCTTTAAGAATGGACTTACCACGTGGTGCTAGATACATTTTTTCTATGGACGGTGACAGAAAATATAGATTAGACGAATTGGAAGACGGGGCTTCTTATGTTGTATCTTCTTACAAAACTTTCAAGGTAAGAAAATAATATATTTTCTATTTGCCAATACAATATATTGTTTATAATTCCTCAAATTTTGCAATAACAAATAATTAAAAATAGATTTTTCTGATAAATAGATGAATAAAAAATCAACAAAACTGTTCAGAGAAATAATTGATTTCTTAAAATAAATATTTTTCATGCTTACTGAAAGTAAATATTTCTGTACCAAAAATAGACCAAAAACAATGAATATTTATACCTTGTAAAATAAAAATATAAAATTGACCAAAATGTAGGTCAAACTTAACATGAAAGATCAACATATTTTACGTTCTAACAAAAATCTTGATCGAATAATATACAAAATATTATGCATTTACTTATATGCCGAGTCACTCATTAAGTAAGGCCTTAAAAATATTTTGAAGTACGTAGTTTGTCGCTAGGTGGCGCAATCTATGATTTAGAAAATAAAATTGCGTTTTTTCAAAATATTCCAGTGAAAAATATCAACATTAGAAACTGCTTTAAACAGTCATTTTTTTTGTATCGCCTATACTTGAGTGGTGGGGGAAATAAAACAAAAGCAGCATAATACAATTGATATTTCAATTGGCAACTAGAGAGCGTTATCTAGTACTTGACGTATGACATATTCACCTGTCAAAACCGAAAACTGATTTGTTTTGATGTAACCCTTTTTCAGAAATTTGCTATTACAGATTTTCCGGGAAAAACTTTAACAACTCCGTCAATTTTCATGCAAGAAAGTCAAATAAAATACTAATTTCTTGGAAAAAATTCAGCTACAACTTTTATCTTATAATTTTTTCCTCAAAACTCAATGATATTTCATTTGGCAACTAGAGAGAGTTATCTAGTACTTGACGTATGACATATTGACCTGTCAAAACCGCAAACTGATTTGTTTTGATGTAACCCTTTTTCAGAAATTTGCTATTACAGATTTTCCGGGAAAAACTTACAACTCCGTCAATTTTCATGCAAGAAAGTCAAATAAAATTCTAATTTCTTGGAAAAAAATTCAGCTATAACTTTTATCTGATAATTTTTTCTCAAAACGCATTGATATTTCAATTGGCAACTAGAAAGCGTTATCTAGTACTTGACGTATGACATATTGACCTGTCAAAACCGAAAACTGCAAGAAAGTAAGAAAAAATACTAATTTCTTGGAGAAAAATTCAGCTACAACTTTTATCTGATACATTTTTTCTCCAAACTCTTCGTTGTGAAGTTATGACGGTAAATATGAGAAGAAGTCCTCTCTCCATCTTTTAGGGGGGCCAAGACTTAAATTTTCGAGGGTTTATGTAACAATTGGTGCACTTAAATGGATTTTCTATTGGACTAGAATTTTACAAAAGCCAAGATAAATTACCATCCTAGTGAATTCTGATATTTTTTTTTGAATATTCAAGAAAGGCCAAAACTCCCGCTCCTGAATCACAAGAATGGACTTTACCCAGTTTAATTGACCGCCTTGCGAATAAACGAACTGAAAATCGATTTTCTCAACAAATACAAAACCCAGACTGGACTCACTTTCATTTAATTTCAATATTATAGGAAATTTTTGCGCACTATTAGAATTATCACATTCGATAATAATGGTGAGAAAGTTTCGCGCGATTTTATGGTACGAGTGATAACGTTGAAAATATGGTAAAAATTGCATTTGATTTGCATGGTAAAAAATTGCAAAAATTCTATAAAAGGAATATCAGTGTTTTCAGATCAATGCTAGAAAAAATTTCTGAATTATATCTATCTGAATTGGTTGAAAACTGTTTACGTATCGATATTTCGTTTTAAAAATATTTTTTCTCCAACCATCAAAAAATGTTGACATGTTTGTACTATTTTCAGGTGCAAAAGCCATCAATTCCCTTACCGTACAAAAATTTGCACGTTGCTTAGCAACACTTTTAATCCTAGGATTAAAAACGCTACTTATAATCCTAGGACTAAAAGTAATTGCATTTGAGCTCTCTAATTGAAATTTGAAGAAAAAAACATTGTCTCTTAGAAACTTAGTAAAACAAACTAATTGGGCAACTATATATAGGTATTTATTTGTTATTTATAGTGATATTGAATGTACAATTGGAACAATTATTGCCAAAATTCAAAGCACCACTGAAATTATCACTAACAATTTTCGAACAATTCAAAAGATTTTCATTAATTAATTAACAACTCAAAATATTCTCCGTAACTGTTGATGAAACATTCGAGGAAATATCTTTGTCAGGTTGCAATATTTTTCTGGCAGTATTCTCTTTGTTGATACGTTATTCTTCAATATATCCTTCTGCTACCGTACTCGATTTCCAACCTCCATGTCTTTTAAGACAAGTGAGGTCACCGCCACCATCAATAAGAAGTGTAGCAGATGTTCTTCTTAGCGAATGTCCAGTATACTCCTTCCAATTTTCTAAATTCAAAAATTTTGCAATTTCTTGCGGCACGGCACTAATTTTGTGAATACCAACAACCATTCTTTGACACTTCCCATTAACATACTTCAAAAATAAACGACGTTCCTGTATATTTGATAGCCGTAGTGCAACATATTTTCGAAATAAACGCAAATAATTATCGCCTATAATGGTAAACAAACGAGGTTTCTTGTTTTTTGTCTGCAAAATTTTTACGACCAGGACCGAGTCCATATCTTCAATGTCATCAATTTTCAAATGAACTAGTTCGTCACAACGCATAGCACCTCCAATTCCTAATACTAGAACAACCTTTATCATCAAATATACATTATCAGGTGCCATATCCAGGAACCGATCCACTTCCTCCTTTGTAAAAACCCTAGACTTTTTAGGTATATATCCATCACTTTGCCTTTTTAACAATGCTCGTAATTTTGAATATTTACTAATATCCACACCATTTTTGATATCCAGTGTGGATCGCAACATTGAATACTGTGACCAAAGAATGGATGGCTTGACGGTCTTCGTTAAATTTGAGAAATACACCATAAGAACACTCTCCGCATAGTTTTGCACATTTTTTTCTTTACACCAATCCATGAATCGCTGATATGCAAGTTCATAAACTTGGCGAGTTTTGGGTGGCAAAAGATTTAGATATACTGCTTCGGCACTTTCCAATATATCCGCAGGTATATTTTCATCGTGTTCGGGATTCATTTTGAAAGTAGCGTAAAAACTACTACAAAAATTATATGATTAGTACGTCTACTGACGTCTACTTGACAATCAATATTTACCAACAATACCAGATATCCATGACTACCGACTTGCTATCGCTGTTATAATTAATAGGTGTTCAAATTTATTACCAAATTATTAACGATTTTTGAATAAAACTAAATTTATTTTAATTTTGACTTGGTTGGAGAAAAAATAGTATATATCATACGGACTAAAAGTGCCTATTTTTACTCGCAATTTTGCATTCGCTCGGCTGCGCTGCGCTCCGCCTCGCAACTGCAAATATTGCTCGTAAAAAAAATATGCACTTTTGATCCTTATAATATAATATACTATTATCCTGGATATTAAAAACCAAAAAATACGTACAAAAAAAATTAGGTTAATTGGCAGTTATTTTAACCTACAATTTAAAGCTCAGCCTGCCGCGCGTTAACCTTCTGGCTTTTCACTATTTGGGAAAACATACCGGATATACTAATAGAATATTATTGGTAAAATTGTCACAGTCGTTTGTTTTGACTCCTCCTTTCAAGCTGGGGGTTGTTAGGAAACAACCCCTAGTAACCGATAAACGATTATAAATAAAGGCGGAGTTTTTGTAGTTTCTGTGACAAAGGTAGATATATTTTTAAAAAATGAAGAAATAATTTTACAATAAATATTTCAAATATAACTTGCTGATTTCTGAAATTTCTGAAATATTTTGTTGTGTTTTATTTACTGAAACATTTTACTCTTATCTTCAGACTTGGTGAAACTTTTATTCGGTTTTAAAAATATTTTAAACGGGCTATAAAAAAAATTAGATTAATTTTTTATTTTATGGCGAAAAAGCGAAACGTACTTTCCAGAGTATTTATGAAACTTGACTGGAATTCTTGACATTTTATTTGAGCTCGTAAATTTTTGCAAATTACCACTTTCGCTGCGCTACTATTTAAAAATGCGAACATTTTACACGTGATTAATACAGGGTGTTTCCTAATTGACGATATTTCACGGGAAGATTCTTGGGACATTTTTAAGATAAAATTGTCATGGCCATATGAACGTAGATCACTGCCCACTGTGTTTGCCTACGTCATAAACAGGAAGCAGCCACCTTGACCCCTTTATCTGGATCTTTTAACCTTGACCCTTAACCCCGGTACCAGTGACTAGCGCCAGACGTCTTTGGCGCCATCAACTGGAAATGGCGGCCATCTTGAAAAGGGTGCGTGTCATACAGGGCGGCCATCTTGAAAAAAGGGGGCGTGGTCTGCAATGCTATTGAGATAGAACATTTCCCCACGCTCAAGGGGCCCATCTTCCACTTCGCGTCGGGAGGCAAACACACACTTCGAGCAAAAATCTACCACTTTTTTCCCTTGTATAATAAATAACTATTAAAGTTGAATTGCGGTTTTGTTGGGGTTAGTTCGGTTTAAAAAAGGTACAACAGATTTTGCAACTCGATCTAAACAACCTCCTCCACTATTGAGTTCTGGAACAACGCCTGGTTTTCTTTCAATTTAAATACTTGTTTTCCAACACACTCCTAATTCAAACGGTCACATTTCGCTCCAATACGGATATAAATCGGCAATAATATGTGCAAAACATGAACATTTTTCTCAACCTCTCATATCATGCAATATGGAATTGCATTCCACATAAAGTAGAGAAACCTAAAATAAACCTCTTGGCTCGATAGTTATCCGAAGGTGTGGCAACTTTAATGTTATTAGATTTTAGTATCTGGAATGTTATTCAAATTGGGATGTTTTATGGAACCATTTGGTTTGATAACTTGGGGTCACACCCCGATGTCGTTACTTTAATCTTATAAGGGGATTTGTTTCATAAAATAAGGATTTTTTTTATTCATTTACTAATGATTCATGTATGTATGAAGACAGCGGATTTACAAGAAATATGGACTCAAGAACAGAGCCAAATGGAATTCATGGAAAATTCTTAGCAGTATTTGGGTGGTAAATTATAATGGATGGATATTATTTTTTTACGATTTTTGGTTGAAATATGCATCCTATCGAAAAATGTTGTAGATAATTAAAAAATCTAAAACTAAAACTAAAACAAATGTTAATTCAACTTAATTCTATTAATAACAACAATTTCTGGACATATATCTATACTTTCCATTTTACTTTAGTGGATGCGCTGCGAACCTCCACCAAATTTTTAAAAACTTGGAAATAATTCATAAGTCAGCAAAATATTGCAGAGATGTCGTTAAACTAGTATCATTTAAGAAATGAGACTCAAAACAAATGTTTATATAACTTAATTATATTGATATCAACAATTATTGGACATATTCCTAGTATTTATATTTTTCAAATTTTGGTGGGATCGCGCGAGCCTCCACCAAATTTTTAAAAACTTTCTCGTATTTGAATAGTATATAAAAATAGTCAATAAAAAATCAAAAATCATTAAAATCACGATAAAGTAAAATCAGTTACATCAAAATCTCAATAAATCCGTTTAATCAGGCTTCTTTATTTTTAAAACCAAGTTTACTCTTACGTAGTGGTTATAACTTCGTCTTGCATGTAGAAACAATGATCTAAATCCGACGATTCCTACACGTATTTTGTATATCGTTAGGAAATAAATCAAAATATTATTTACAGCTGCGCCTATAGGTTTACCAGAAGATGGCGTTGCTTGGAGTAAGACCAACCTCAAACCAAAGAATGATATTAATCACGTCTTCGCGTGATATGTATTTTAATAAAGATATTGATTTTAAAATACGAATCTTAATGAAGTGTATTTAATATGCGCATTTATTTGATATTTGTTTTGGACCTTGCGCGAAACAATTTACGAAACAAGGTCCATCTGAAAATTAAAATGTGAATTTGCCTAATTTGGAATTTTTTTATGATGAACGCAAGGACGTTTCGGCATGATATATAACAATTTTGGGGCAATTAATATACAGATATTATGTCGGGTCGTTAAGGAATAAAATTTAAAACGTTTTGGAGGATATTTGTAAATAGGACAGGTTATTTGGTTTATATTTCATGTTTTTTACGCTAAAGGTTGGATGAATTGTGTATTAATTTTGTTTATTAGTTAATAAAAAAACATGTACGTTCAATTGCAACGATTGTTTAATTTTCCAACATCTTTAAAGAAGTAATATAGGCATGCGCATCGAAAAAGTTCGAAGATAAAGAATTTTTACTTCTCTTGAAAAAAAAAACAAGAAAATCATAGAAAAATCCGCTACATAAACTGTATTTTCCAAATTGACATTTTTCTATGTATTTTCATTCGAAAAAAATACGAATCTTCATCCAAAAAATTTTTAAAAATTTAAAACTACCGTTTGCAGTACTTTTTTATCTACAACTTTTACCAGAAATCGCAAAGAAACTAACGATAAACACATGTGACATTAAAGAAAAAGTATAATCTCATTCACAAACTTATAAATGAACACTTTATTTCGATTTGACCCTAATTCGTCTTCAGCTAGAGGTCAGATTTGCTACGTCCTAGTTTTTCCAGTCTAACCGAGATATTCCACACGCTAATACGAATTTTCAGACGCTTTTCCACGTTTAACCTTGACGACTTTCACCCCCACAATTAATAGAGCGCAAAATTGCTGGAAAAATTGACTCGAGAAAATACTGTGTGCAAATGTATATAGTTTGACCCACTTGGGATGGTGAATAAGGGTACTTTAATTCTTTCTGTGGTTAATGATTTGTCCTTAGAAATAAAACGGCTTTTTTACATGAAACTGTTGTTGAAGTCGTTACTGATATTATGCGTAAACGGATTTATTTATTATGTACATAAGAGTCACGCGAAATTTACTGGATCTTATAAATAAAAATACAATTTAGTTCTTGGAATGATCGCGACTAACAGATATCTAGTCACTTAATCAGTTCCTAGGATGAGATATAGATGGGACCAGTTGCCAGAGAAGGATATTGAGCAAAAGCTCGCACAAAATGTTATATCGACGAAACTTGGGACTTAAGTACTTGAAAGGGTGTAGAAAACAATAGAAAAACCTTTGCTGCTCTAAAGTGTATGCTAACTTTACAATTTCGAAAATAAAATCGAAAATTTGATTTTTCAATTATTGGTTTTCAACTATATCTCACACATACACCCATTCAACTTATTAGATTGCTTTATACTACAATGATAAATATGTGCCTTTAGGAACACCCTACACCAATAGCTATGCCCGCTACAAAAGACACAATAAAAATATGCATTTCAGTGACTCCATTTTCACCACAATACCATCTTTTGGATTTCTTCTTACCCTTCTTTAATGTATCTTCACGTGGTTTAGTTTTTTGTCAACATATCTTTCGGCCTTATCCCTCCAAGTCGAAGATTCTCCAGTTATTTTTTCTTATACTTTATCAGAGACTTTATCTAGCTTTTTATTGACTTTAACCGTATTGACTTTAATGTAACCTTTTTCATTAGCAATTTGGAGCAAGATTATACCACCCCTAAGGCTAAAGCAGCTGTCTTTCCAACTCTCATAGAAAGGAAGCCAGATAATTTGCTTGCTAGCGGAGGTCTTACTAACATCCCCTAGCACCCTTTCAATTAGGGATTTGGCTTGTTTTGCGTTTTAATGGATAAACGCAAGTCTAGAAGAAGGGCTAAAAATTTCAACAGTATTGCCAATATTTTAATTAGGATACGAGTAAAAAAATTCAGTCTGTACTCCCCACCACGTTCTTTCCGAATAAACGTGACGTAGGCCAATCTCTTATTGGCAGTTAAAGTTTTTAATGAAAGTTTTGCAACTCCAACGATAAACGAACAAAAACTACGCCGTAGAGGTCACACGATACTTTACACACATACAGGGTGGTCAAAATATTTATTTTAAGGGGACATTAAAAATATTTATCGGTATGAAACATAAATGGTTTTTTTCTATAAACGAAATATCACGGTTTGAAATGAAATAATTTAAATCCTTCTCTATATACCTGGGCACAACGCCAAGTTTCTGTTTAACCAATGGAATCAAAAGCAGGTACAAACATCTCGAATTTAAAGAAAGTTAAAAGTTTAGGTCAATGAAATTGAACTCGAGGAATTTAAAGATAAAGTAACGAAGATACAAACTAAAAAATCAATAATGAAAAAAACGAATAGAAGAAAATTCAAAAAATGGTTCGTTGCAGGCAACAAAATTCCCAATTGAACCTTCTCTACGTTTCAAAAAGCAAAACTAAACAAAAAAAACAACTTTTGATCGTCCTACCCTGTAAAGGACTTCGGAGTTGGCCTCCTGCCGGACGGACCCTTCATAAACGTAGCGACCTTGAAGCGGCTCGTGTTCAGCGCCCCCTACCCTCTCATTATCACAAATCACACGGCACATAACGACTTATCAGCATAAAATCGTTTCACTTTAAATGCGATCGCGGTTGGCTAGTCCGTCGTTCATTTTCAGTTATTCTCTTGTTTCGTCCGCTCAGCTGACCGATCAGTTTTTGTTTTCTCATCTCGCCGAAATTCTTAGTTTTTATGACTGATAAGCCGCGTTGTCTTTTCATCTCGCTGTAATTTTGGCGGGCCGATCATCGCGATTGATGATTATAATTAAAAGACAATGATCAATGTGTGTTTTTTTTATGAAAAATTGATTTAAATAATTTTCTTTTTGATGCTTTGGTCTTTATGATAAGACGATCCTGAAACTTTGATACGGTTTTTGAAGATACGACAAATGTTAGATTTTGAGTTTGATGACGATACCACTTTTGCCGTTTTTACAGTACCAATGGTAAGCATTTCATTAAAAATCAACAAAAATAAATTTTATTTGTACATTTTTATTTTTTCGAATGTTTTTTACGTGTTTTTGTTTATTGTATGTTTTTTGCGAATTTATATGTATTTTTTACATATTTGTATACGTTTTTTGTATATTATTATTAATTATAATAATATTTTTTAAATTCTAAAGTAAACCAGTACCAACTATGGTAAGAATATCATTAACAATTAACAAAAACACATTTTATTTGTAAATATGTAGATTGTGGGATATTTTTATATATTTTTTTTGTATATTTTTATTAATTTTTAAAATTTTGGTATATATTTCTTTAATTATAAGTAATATAGTACCAATCATGGTAAGCATATCATTAACAATTAACAAAATACATTTTATTTGTAAATCTGTATATTGTGGGATATTTTTGTATATTCTTTTTGTATATTTTTATTAATTTTTAATATTTTGGTATATATTTCCTTAATTATAAGTAATATAGTACCAACTATGGTAAACATTTCATTAACAATGAACAAACATACATTTTATTTGTAAATCTGTAGATCGTGGGATGTTTTTATATATTTTTTTTTGTATATTTTTAGTAATTTTTAATATTTTGGTATATATTTCTTTAATTCTAAGTAATATAGTACCAACTATGGTAAGCATATCATTAACAATGAACAAAAATCAATTTTATTTGTATATTGTGGGATGTTTTTATATGTTTTACATATTTTTTGTGTATTTTTAATAAATCCGTAAATACTTTTTAATTCTATATGAAAAGAATGAAACTCCAAATCAATCGATCATAATTAATTTTGTTTTAATTTAATAGACTACTAGTTTCGGCCAACGGCGGCTCCAATGGGGGGGGGGGGCAGTAGGGGCAATTGCCACCCCCAAAAAAAGTCCGACAATGGGAGGATATTTCTCATATCTGCGTAAACCAAATTTTAATTTTTTTGAATTTTTTGTAGATTCTAGGTCCATTTATATCCTAAAAAACTCACTTTTTCCCTCAAAAATGGCCCATACATTTTTTTCGGTCATTGTCAATCGTTTTTTATACAAAATTCATTCTGCGTAAACCAAATTTTAATTTTTTTTGTAGATTCTAGGTCTATTTATATCCTAAAAAACTCACTTTTTCTCCAAAAAATGGCCCAAACATTTTTTTTCGGTATTTTTGGCATTGCCAATCGTTTATTATACAAAATTCATTCTGCGTAAACCAAATTTTAATTTTTTTGTGTAGATTCTAGGTCCATTTATATCAACAAACCCAAAATATTAAACTTTGATATATATATTGTAACGGTCAAACAAGGTGTAAACGAATGAAATGCCTAACTTTTGTTGAGTAATAATAATCATCAAATTCTACAAGTAAATAACATTAAATAATCATTGATTTTAATCTGAACCAACATTAGACAGAACGTGTTTAATTAAATACAATTTCAAATCAATCTTGAAGTAGCAATTAATTCATAAAATGTTAGATTTCTGAAGGTTAATATTAACACAGTAACTCCATAAGCAACTTGCATCGACGATTTTAAGACAATTACAAATATTTTGGCAAATAATACAATAGTAAAAATCATTCTTTTAATCTAAGGAATGATTTGGTAATGGTTAAAAGATGTATAAAAGTAATTTTTTTTTATATTATAATAATTTATTTAAGAATTTTTTTGTCAAATTCCGATCTAGGAAGCTGTGACATACAAGTTCATAAAAACCAAATTCCGCGATCAAGCGGGGCTTTTGCTAAAAAACCTCTGAAGTGTCCACATCAATACTCGTTACGTAAAAAAATGAAAATCTATGTCAAAGCCATTGTAGATCGATGAAATAATTGTAGAAATTTACCTATCAATTTCTAAAGTAAGGTTAGAATTAATTTTTCATCTGAAGATTTTGGAATTTAAATAAAATAGACTTTCCAATCAACATTTCATCATCCTGTCCTGAGGTAAATCCAGTTCCTGAAACTTTTCCTGAATTTGTATCCAGTTAATATATCCTGTAGAACATAATCCCGTATTCCTGATTGAAACTTGGTAGAATCATTTGGACCACAACGTCGATTTGCAAATAAGCAACTAAAGTTTGCTAAAAGAATTCAGAAAGTATTAAAGGTACCTTTTCATTTTCTTAAATATCGATATTTAAAACTAAACAATAAGGCCAGAGTACTCAACTAATTTAACCTATATTTTTAATTTATAATAATAAAAACAGAATAACGTAAGAAAGAATTTTACACAATAAATAACAACGATAAAATTTGAAAGATAATAATAATAATAAACCTTACACTTACTTTTTTCTGTTTTAAATATTTCACACTGCAATCGCAAATTTTGGTTTCTGTTTTTTTTTTGATTGTGAATAAATGCACACATATTTTTCTTCTGTGTCGTTATTATTGAAGGTTAAAACTTTAAAAGTCAATTTACAGAAGCACAGCTAAGATTCAAGGTTTTTATGCTTCCGGCTGAAGTGAAAGAGGCCACCCCACAAAAATAAACACGTTCTGGCTAAGATTACGTCAGAAGGTAAAATTAATCTTTTAAGAAAGTTACTTACTCACAAAATAAATTAAACTTATACAAAGACAAAAAAAAGATTAGGTGTATATATATATATATATATATATATATATATATCACGTTTCGCGTTTCCACGCGAAACACCTAATCTTTTTTATATATATAACCCTTACAGCCAACGACGTTGCCCCCCTTCCCCAAATCTCTGGGCTAGAGCCTCCCTTGTTTCTGCTCGAATTCCATCTTCATACTTTATTTATTTTGTAAGTTTACTGTCAATGTTGGAAGATTTCACTTTATGTGTGAATTTGTATCTTCACCATTGTTTATTTTACTCTACTCTTTTTCCAGACCTGAAGATGGTCTTTGAACCGAAACGTCTACTTAATTCTACATATTAAACATGTTCTAAATGTACAAAAATTGAGAAAATGTGACCGAGTAGCCCCTAATGGTTAAATCTCGTCTTTACGTTCAAGTTTCACAATTATACTTTATAAGTATTTCTGATACTGTACCTCCTCCTCCTCGTGAGGGCCGTGAGAAAAGTAGGTGGTTTTCCTTCTTCAATCCTTAATAGCCCTTTATTTTTTCATAGAAAATTACCCTATTTAATAAAATGAATATTTATGAAGCAATTGAAGCGCCAACTTTTTAAAAACACGCAATATAGAGGTACCTCAAAAAAAAATTAAATACGTATTCACCGTATAAATGAACATGACAGCGGAATATGTCATTATTCAATAAATGAAAATTCTGACCTACTTTTGAGACCCACATACAATCTTGAATAATTACTTCACTTGAATTTATAATAAATTCGAAGCAAGACAAAAAAACAGTACACAGGCAAAAATCTAACGCAGTGTGATTTATCATCACGAAAGTCGAGGTAAATTCCAGTGCCGGATTAAAGCATTTTACACCCCCACTATCCATTTCTTTTAATGCGTAATGTGATTTTTTATTTATGGTCCAAACATTTTTTTCACAAGGTATATAAAAAAATAAAACAAATAATAAAAAAATAATAAAAAAATAATAAATACAAATTTTTTACTCACCTTGCTCCAAAAAATACAAAGTTTTCTTTCCCCCCCCCACCTACTTTTTTTTATTGCGAGAATATTTTTTGAAACTTATTATTTATCTCTTGATATTTTTTATGGTCCAAACATTTTTTTTCCACACCATATTTAAAAATAAATTTTCGACAATAGTTTTTGTGGAATTTTGAAAATTACAAAAAATTCCTCGAAACAAAAAAGCCAAATAAATTGTTGAAAAGAATTTTTTTAAAGTAGTTCGTAGAAAAAAATTTATTTATTTTAAAACCTTTAGTTATGGTTTCACAATAACGAAAAAAAAATTCATCAACCAATTGCTTTTTGGTCGAAAAAAAATTCTGTAAACAAAAAAATTATTAAAAGGGCCTAAAATAAATTAAAAAAAAATTATCACATAAAACGTTGTCCAGAATTTGTTACATTCATAGTTTATTATTATTATTTTTTTCATTTTAATACTGTTGTATATCTTTTGTCGTTCTCAGTCCATCCCTGTGAAAATTCGATGCATCTACCAATGCAGCTAAGGGTTAGTTTTATTTTATTGAAGGCTTGTAGAATGCCGGATGTCCTCGAATAAGATTTATGCCCTCTATACACGTTTCAACTGCCAAAACAGCTACGTCACAACTGTAAACTCTAAAGTATAGTGACCTTTGGATAATTATATTATCAAAATTATCGATTTCTTGCATTTTCTTGTTTAAGTGACGTCGAAACAAAATTTTCCATTCAACACTAACCTCTCTCTCATTAAAATGCCGGTATATTCGTGAGCGCAGTCAATTTTTATGAATCAGAGGACAAACTGTATGTTTTTGTTTGTATTAGTCGCTCATGTTTCAAATCCATTTTAAAATGAATTTAAAATAATATGGTAAATATTTCACTTTTTAATTTTATATAAAAGTATTCATAATTAATGCAGTATAAATTATTATTACGGCTCTGCCCTTACGTTAAGTAAACAAGACACTATTTTCAACAGTGATAGTGTTGTTTTAGCTTAAAAAACGCACATAATCCGTTACACTTCCTTAAATATCATCCCAAAAAGTCAGCAAATAAGTTCTGTAATCTCTTTTCTTTCCAGGCTGCCAGTTACGGAAAGAAAAACGGCATATGGTACGCCGCCCCCGGGGGACAGGGTTGGAGTAAAGCCCCTAGCAGGAAAGCATCAATCGTTGAAACTGATGTTCCTCCACCAGGGGGCGGTCCTATTAAACCCAGTACGGGAAGAGTCATTAGAATTATTAATAATATGGATCATACTGTCCAGGTAAATATTTCCAAATGTTTCCACTATGTGTATAACTCGCATAAACATTTTTCCAGTGTCGTGTATTGCTCAACCTGCGCACTTCCCAACCGTTCGAGGAAGTCCTCGAAGATCTCGGTCAAGTTCTGAAGATGAACGGTGCGAAACGTATGTATACGGTCTCCGGGCAGGAAGTCCGTAGTTTTTCTCAGTTACGTAACGAATTCGCCGACGTGGACACTTTCTACTTGGGAGCTGGAAGCATTGGTGGCGCTGCTACTCCGGCCGTCATGCTGTCACCTGTCAGAAGAGCGAGATCGAGAGCACCTCAAACGGCGATAGTAGAAGATATCAGTAAGCAGAGACGGTCTAGGAGCAAGAGCCGACCGAGGGCGTTATATGCCCCCGAAAGTGAGATTATTAGGACTAACGGTGAGAAAATAAGGAAAAAATCATGTTTTTATTTAATGTTTTCGTTTTACAGATTATACGTTATTAGATGTTTTAAAGGAAGAACCTATAAGGGTAACAATAAAAGGCTTAAGGAGGACTTTTTACCCCCCGTTACATCACGCACCTATAGACAATACCCCACCTGAGAAAAAAATGACTCTTGAATGGGTGTATCCTTTTTTTACAAGACTTTTAGATATTCAGTATTTTTTTATAAATATAATAACCGTCCAAATAACAGAAATACGAGCGCTAAAATGATTTTAGTGTACGATTTGTTAAATTGCGATATATGCTCCATGAATCTAGTTATTATTGGCTCCTTGGTTTGTCATATGTCTGTTTTTAATCTAAGTTTATTTTTTGTAGATCGTTTTTGTTGCATTAAATAAAACATGTTATGATACTTGCTCTATACAAAATGCGCAGTCAATATCTCGACCTACATATATACATTTTTTTTTATTCCCTAATTGGTTTCTGTGCAACCTTACAAAAGTAAACTTTTCCGGCGATAATTAGCTGTAAGAAAATTTCCATTCATTTTCTTCGTTACGTTACAAGCACGTTGTACGTATTATTGTTTGTACACAGCGATAGATCGTAAGCTCAGATTGTTAGTTCACTAAACGATACATAAATTTAAAAAAGTAGAGCAACTCTGGTTATTTGCATAATTCCTAGAAAGTACAAAATTAAAAGTGCATGTCTTTAAGTAATTTTTTTAAAGATTGGGGATGAAAAACGCACAAAAGTATTTTTTTCTTGTTTGTTTTATTATAAATTAAGTATTTGTGATAATATCTAAACGATTAATAAAAATAAACGGCCGTTTTAATGTCGTCGCGCGTTAGAAAATCGTGACTCATTATAGTATATAAACGAGGTGACAGCGACGAGCCTGAATCTGAACGGACCTGCCAAACTATTATTTATTTCCCTCTCCCCAAACTGAATCAAAGGCCTTCTTCATGTCTACGTCGTGCTCATTTTCTTGCGAAAGTTCTCTTTCGCATATTGCAAAATGCGAATAGAACGAAGTTGTCAACGTTTGACGTTTGCTCGTCGAATGCGAGAAAGATGCGCTGCCACAAAACCACCTCGCTCGGTTGGATATTTTTTACTTTCCCAGCCCCCTAAGACGATTAAAACAATTTCCAGATGGAAGTCTGTCCGTCTGTCTGTGTGTCTGTATTCTTCTGTAAAGTTTTTATTTATATTTAGGTGCCTCACTGGCTTGTAAGTACATCCTGAAATTTTCATTTCTTAATTTTGAACATAACCTAAAAAAAAATTTTTTTTGAACTAAAAAATCGCAAGCCTTAGCGCCCAAACGCTTGATCCGATTGAGCTGAAATTTGGTATGTGGGTATCGCATGATCGCGGAATGAATCCGTTAGTTTTTGGTTGAAATCGCCCAACCAGGGGGCGCAGTAGCCCTATGTACATTACAAAAAAATAAAAGACCTAAAGTTTTTATTTGGCATTTAGGTGCCTTATTGGCTTGTAAATACATCCTGAAATTTTCATACCTTAATTTTAAAACTAAGCAATGGAAAAAATTTTTAAAATTTAAAATCCAAATGACATTTTACATGTCAAAGAAAAAATTGCGACCCTAAAAAATTGTTTTACTTTTTTTGACATGTGAAATGTCTTTCCTTTTATAATATTTCAAATGTCATTTTCACTTTAAAAAAATTCAAAACGAATTTTTTTTTTGGGATACCAAATATCATTTGATTTGGACTTTAAAAAATTTTACCACCAAATTAATTTTTTTAATTTTTATTTTATAACTGCCGGGAAAGTCTTGTGGCGACACAACAGATTTCTTTTCATTAGCCTCGTGTTCTGCATAGGCTTTGTTACTGTTTGCCAGCGCCACTTTAGGAGCATAACTTAATTATACATAATTTAATAATAATAATAATAATACTTTATTCATCCTTTTTGATCATAATACATGATATAGGACAGGTCAGAAATAGATTTTACATTAAAATAGCATGCACCTTGAAATATTATTTACATAGACGCTAGTTAAAAACGTTTGTTTAAAAACTCTGGTACATCATAAAAACATTCATCAATTAAAAATTTTTTAAGTTTTCGTTTGAAAACATTGAAATTGCTCTCATATCTTATACAGGTAGGCAAATGATTCAGGAATTGAATTCCTTTATAAACAGGACTTTTTTCAAATACTGAGGAAACATGTTTTGGAGGCCTGATAAGCTTGCCAGACCTGGTCGGGTAATCATGAAAATCAGAATTTAGGTTTAAATCATTAAAATTACTTTTTGTGTATAATATGCACTTGTAGATGTAAATAGAATAAAAAGTGAGGATACTGAACTCTTTAAAATGATTTCTGCATGTTTCTCTATAATCTCTCTATAATTAAAAATTAGACGGATAATCCTTTTCTGGGAAATAAAAACCCTTGATGCATTGGCCGCAGCTCCCCAGAGTATGACATTATACGACATATGGGAGTATACTATTGCATAATAGACATTAATCAATTGCCTATTTGTAAACATATTTTTTAACTGAAGTATAGCAAAGTAACTGCTGTTTAATTTTTTACAAATCTGATTGATATTGGTATTCCAACTCATATTCTTATCAAGGTAGGTACCTAGAAATTTGGTAGAACTCGAAAAAGAAACATCAGTATCCTTAATTGAGATTCTACTATTTTCAGGAATATCTGTCCTTGTAAAAAAATGCATAAGGATGGTTTTTGTCGAATTTACTATCAGAGAATTCCTTTGACACCAACTGATAAACTCTTTTGATAAAAATATTCATCTTTAAGATTAGCTCATCTGGAGATTCAGCATCAATCGCTTGGTGTCATCTGCATATAGTATCAAATGATTAGTGCTAACATATTTAGAGAGATCATTTATGTATAATAAAAATATCAGTGGACCTAAGATTGATCCTTGAGGTACGCCAATTTCTACAGGTTGGGGAAGGGACTTCTGATCTTCAATTCTAACAATAATTTTTCTAGCTTCCAAGTATGATTTCAGCCACGATAGAAATTTGCACCGAAATCCTAAATCTCGTAGTTTATTTATTGTTATATCAGTACTAACCGAGTCAAAAGCCTTTGAAAGATCAAAAAAGAGTGCACCCACATACCTTTTCCTATCCAATGAGGTGTGGATAAAATTAAGTAGGGCTATGGATGCACTCTCAGTTGATCTGCCAGGTAAGAAATCATGTTGATGGTCAGATATAACATTATACTTTTCAAGGAAAGAAAACATTCGCTTATAAATACATTTTTCTATTATTTTAAATACAATAGTTTGGACTGTTATTGGGCGATAATTATCAAGACTAAGAAGGCTACCTTTTTTATTTAGACCGAGTCAGTAACAGCTGCGATAAAAATGACAGTCAAACTGACATTTGACAGCTGTGATATGTATTGTGACTCGAAGAACCCAAATTTGTAAAAATATTCGAGAGTTCCATTTACATTTTTTATTTTTATGCTATTTATTGTCATTCGAAAGTTACAAGGGGTGTCCCATTACTCGTTTACACCCGGTATACGTTTCCCAACGAATAGTTTTCCACCATTAACCCAAAAAAAACAGATTAGTGATTTTTAATCCAGTTTATGGGGGTCACTCTATAAAATTACTACTATATTTAGCCTAATTTTGGTTTGAAACTATGTTGCGACCTAAAATTTCATAATTTGTTGTTGTTAGCGGAATAGTGACCTTCCGGCATGTCAACTAAGAATAAGATTGAGCCCTTCGTGATACTTTTTTGCGTGTCAATTCCAAATAGGGAAAATTGTAAGTGCGTTAAAAATGCTAAATTATAGGTTAGTTGGACAAAGAAAGTGGAATTTTTGTTGTCATAAAAGGCACATAGAGAAAAAAATCGTCTTAAATTTTTCTTAAACAAAAACAGATACGGTTACCGAGGGACCGATTCCAAAAGAAATCTATGGGTGCTTCCCACGGGCGAACTGCTTTATTTTGTAGCTGCAGTAGCCGTTATGTATGACAGAGACGAAGAGACGCAGAGACATTATACCGGACATACCGAGGACATACAATGGTAAGTTTTAAGTAAAAAAAATCTCAGCAGGTAAAATAAAAGATACAAAATTAGGGCATCAGTACGGAATACTGGAGACGCGGGCCTAAATGGGCCTAAAAAAACTTAGCCCTTCACAAAATTTTAAGGAAATATGATTTTAAATTTGATGTATATGGTTAGTATCCGCTTTCATGTATCAGCTTTCATTGGTGGCTCATAGATGGCAGCATAGCTTTGTTTTTTTAGTATGGAACTACATCCTTCCCGGGAAATGGTTGCGTCCGGACAGCGGGCAGGCAGAAACAGGAAAACTCAAGCTCACATAAGGATCTGGAGTACAGAAACTTTACAAACATTGTACGTTTTCGGTATGGGAGAATTTGAAGTTGGTGTATCAGCAGTTGCATTTTCACAATTGGTAAGTTTATAGTTTTTTTAACTATGTATAGATAGATAGATGTAAAAAGGGGTGGCCCTTCGGCCTATTCCACTGCGACCTTTGCAGATCTATTGTGTTTCCCCTGATAATTAGATGACTTGCGCGAGCTTCGTCCTTTTAAGTATGGTTAGGATCCCTGACAGTGGCTCTTCAACGTAGCTCTCTGCCTCTGGGTATTCCGTTCCCTTCTGTGAAAACCTTGTCCTTGCTATTCCATCGCATTCGCATAGAATATGGATTGAGGTTTCTTCCTCTGTCTGGCAAAACCTGCATGTGGTTTCTTCTGCCCGACCTATGTTTTTCATATGCTTGTTGAGTTTACAGTGTCCTGTAAGCATGCCTACTATTGCTTTTACGGACCTTCTGTCCTTGCTAAGTAGGTCTGCCGTGAGTGTAGACGATGGTTTCTTGAGAAACCTTTTTGCCTGCCTCTGTCCTGGGGATTGTTCCCACCAGCTTTGGGTTTGTTTTTCCACCCATTTGCTGATTGCTTTTTTAACTGTTGCTTTTGCTATACCGCAGAAGGGTTCTGGACCATCAAATGCCGTTGACGAGCCTTGTCTGGCCAATTCGTCGGCTTTTTCATTTCCTCGATGCCCTTTGTGTCCTGGAACCCATGCCAGGGTCACTTTCTTGCGGTTAGCTAATTCATTCAGGGCACAGGCACAGTCCCACACAAGTTTGGAGTTTACTTGGGTGGCCTTTAGTGCTTTTAGTGTTGCCTGACTGTCGGAGAATATAACAACGGACTGACCTATGCTGTCTTGTCTGTTTATTTCTCCTATGCAGAGGTGTATTGCTGCTACTTCTGCTTGAAATACTGTGGTGTCTTTTGACAGGCTCACCGGAATCATTATCCTTGGTTTTTGCCCGTATATTCCGGCTCCGACTCCTTCTTCGGTCTTCGAGCCGTCTGTGTACCAGATTGTTGCTGCACTGATGGGTGCTCCTCCCTCCCAGTGTTCTCTTTCCAGTACTTTTACTTCGTATTTCCTGTTGAAATTGTATTTGGTTACCATGGTGTCGCTGGGCATTCCTGTTAACTATGTATATGAAATATACCATTTTATTTTGATTTTAGAACGGTGGTAGTTACGTTTTGGCTGTAGACGCAGGGAGAGAAAGTATATTATCCGTATGGCAGTGGCAGTGGGGACATCTCCTGGGAAAAGTAGCCGTAAGTTTCATAAAAATAGTGTAATAACTTTGATAATTGAAAATCAAAACATCTAGTAACATAAAGGTCAATTATCTTCATTTATATACAAAAATAATCTTGTAGAAAATTTTAGCCTTAACTTGACATGAAGTTAATGGAAGCAGTGAAGTCATTCGAGTTTTCTTACCCTCTAGAATTTTCATTCTAGTTCAAAATATATATGTAGATCAAGGGAACATGTCTATACTATGTCCAACTTAAAGGATAGTGGCAACGTATGCCGATTTGAATCCACAAAGTTTTTGATGACGTCTCTCTCTAACACATTGAAAAGTGAAAGTGACAAATGTCTGCCTTCAATGTGTTAAAAAGAGACGCGTTAGAGAGAGAGAGAGAGAGAGAGAGAGAGAGAGAGACGTCATCAAAAACTTTGTTCTTTAAGTTGGACGTAGTATAGTGTATAATACTTGTGTATAAACATTCCAACGAATTGCTAATTGTCAAATAGAAAAATAAAAATATTGTGTCAACTGTTCGGACTATAAGTCCGTTAAATTTTCCGTCAAATCGACAAAGGGAAATTTGCATAAATACCGTTTTCATGTTAGTGTTTTCCTATCGCATTCGCAACGACTTTGATGCTCATTCAGTCCTTTTATTTGGCCTTGAACTTTCCGTTTCTTATTTCTTTTTTTTTTTCGTATTCGTTTATTGAAAAATGGGACTTTTCCGAATGAATTTGAATTTGAATAATTAGGAAACTCAAAAGACGTGTATTATTTTTCTGACATAAAAATGAAATGCTGTCAAAAAGATTGGAAAAAATAGTCGCCAGTAATGGATAATATTTTCAGCGACATTTTCCAACAATTTTTTTTGTAAATAAAGCATTAATTCTCACGAAAAACAGCGAGAATTTATTTAACATCCCTATAATACATGCTTTTGTTTATTTAATGGTTTAAAACTGCTGTAAAAACCTTCTATATTTAAGGTTTTTAATATATAAACCTTTTAACAATTTTCATTACTTCAGGTCATTGACCTGCACCATTCACGCTCTCATTTCCTACCTACTAATAGTCATTAACATTGTTCCTTCAAAAACGTACATTTCATAATTATTTTTCAGACGTTACAAGAAGAACTTACAGGGGCTGTTTTTCATCCTTTGGACGACAATTTAATGATAACACACGGAAAAGGTCATTTAACATTTTGGAATCGCAGAAAAGATGGATTTTTCGAAAGAACCGATATTATCAAACCGGTAAGAATCAGTCAGGCAAGTCTCATTCGACAAAATCTAATTTACTGTTATCAACTTTATCACACATAAATTTTGACAGCTGTCACTTTTTTGACACTCGATTTAGCAATAAGTTTTTTGTTTTTTTAAAGCCTTCAAGGACCTTGATCACGTCATTACAGTTCGAGCAAGACGGTGACGTCATTACGGCCGACAGCGATGGTTTCATAACAGTTTACAGCGTCGACGCAGATGGCGCTTACTTCGTTAGGATGGAATATGAGGCTCACAATAAAGGAGTCAGTTCTTTGATAATGTTATCCGAAGGTACACTATTATCTGGAGGTGAAAAAGATAGAAGGATAGCAGCGTGGGATTCCCTGCAGAATTATAAAAAGATTACTGATACTAAAGTTAGTACGAAGAATTATTTTAATTAATTTCCTTGATTAAATTGATTTTTTTTAATTAATTTTAGCTTCCAGAAGTTTTTGGTGGAGTCAGATCAATCTACCCCCAAAGACCGGGTAGAAATGACGGAAATATATACGTAGGAACGACAAAGAACAATATTTTGGAAGGATCGCTGCAAAGAAGATTCAATCAGGTACATTAAAAAAAAATGTATTACCTATTACGACATTTTTTCTTCAAAAAAAGGGCGATTTTACATTCAAACGATGTAATTTTATATATTGAGTTCATTTCTTCTTTATTACTTAGACTTGCCAGACTCACAAATATCGGGAACTTATGAGAGGTGGTTTGGTTCGAGGAAATAGTGTATTTTTCGAAGAAATAATTCAAAATGAACGTCCCTATTTCTTACAGGTACTTCTAAAATCCAATCAAAGGCATGTTGTGGACAGTAAACTTCAAAAAAATTTCTTTGATTTTATGATTAGTTTAAAATGTGTGGAAGATTATTTTTGATTGAAACTCAGGATCTCTAGATCGAGTAAGCTGGTATAGAGTTACGAAATTCTTGATTTTAGCCACAAAAAAAATTTAAAATTAGTAATGAGGAAATGACAATGCATCATGTGGAGCAGGTCAATATCACTTTACTCTCATTTACATTTTTTTCTAAAAACGAAGCCTAGAAACATAACAAATCGAGGATATATTGATAAAAATTAATTGCTTTTTCTTTCTACACGAAGGTGGAATTTTTTTGAACCATAAAAATTCCAAAAAGGACCATGGGAGTGACAAAACTGCACAAAGGATGTGAAATAAAATAACACAAGCTCCCAAGAACAAAACAATTCCACCTTCGTGTAGTTTTCTATAGTTTTACAAACCTTGATTTTGTTATTAAAGTGAAGATGGCGTTGGACTCTCCTCGTTCGTGATATACTTGCTATAACGTAAGTAAGATTATCAAGAGCGAGGTGAGTCGAATTCATTTTCAGACATCCTTTAGTGATAGGATGTCGAGCTTGTCTGCTTCTTACTGATGAGGCACAATAATGCCGAAACCGGTCTAAGAATGGCAAGCTCCTTTAATGACAAAATCGAAGTTTTTAGGTTAAAGCCCAGACTTGGTCGGGCACCAAACCACGTCTGGACTTTCGTAATTCAATACCTGGTGGGGCATATAGACCAAGGAGTAATTGTTGAAGTCCAGACGTTGGTGCAGTGTAGGACATTTTTAATGTCCTTGTTCTTGGGAGCTTGTGTGATTTTATTTCACATCCTTTGTGCAGCTTTTTCTTTGATTAATAATGTTTCTTGTTTATCGTCCACGGTTTTTTTTTCGGCTTTCCATTTTTTGTGATGTATTAAAAGTCAATCGATCATTTCATCGTTGCAATATGTTTTTTATATACCTAATAAAAAATTTAAAAAATTATGAAGCTACCTTCTCCTTCTCCCTTACTACAACCAGCGCTGTCTTCACCCTTGGAGAAGTATGCAATGCCCCAAATTCCAGCACTCGCTGTTATGCATTGTTCTGGCTTCATGACAAGCACTAGCTGGACGCTGATGATTAACTCTGCGCCATTGCTATTTGGGTCTTCCATATTTTTCCACTTTGCACGATATACATTCCACTTCCATATAAAATTGATTAGCCCTATGGCTTTATACAACCAATTTCATAAGAAAATCAATATGTTATTGTAGGTGGTCTTTGGACACGGAAGACAGCTTTGGGGATTGGCTGTACATCCAGATGACGAAATTTTCGCAACTGCAGGGCATGATAAGAACATAGCTTTGTGGAGGAAAAACAAACTTATATGGGTCACACAAGTAAGCATGCACAAACCAATAACTTCGTGGTTCTTTTGAATATATATATTTTTAGGTCCCATTTGAATGTATCTCATTATGCTTCCATCCATTTGGAGTGGCCCTAGCCGTAGGAAGTACCGAAGGTCATTTGATCATAATGAATTCAGAAACTGGAGTTGTAGTCAACACCATAAGGGTGTGTGGATCTCCGTTGAACTGCGTTGGATATAACCCTAGTAATTTTATCTTAAATATTATAAATTTTTATAAGGTCTTTGTAGTTTTACCTAGAAAGTTTTGCAAATTGGTGATTTTATAGATTTCGACATGCTCTTTCCGAATTTCAACTTTGCCACCTCGTATTTACTTGCGCCGCCATTTTGGATAAATGGCGCCTAAAAACAGTTTTTTCGCTCGTTCGCTGAAACTATTCATTTTACAAAAAAACGTTTATTATATAAATTATAGGAAATTTTCTCTACTTTAATTCATTACATAACTATTTTCATCGTAAAATGAGTCGAAAAGGAGATATTATCGAAAAACTGTTTTTAGACGCGATTTTTCCAAAATGGCGGCGCGAGCGGCAAAAATACGAGGTGGCAAAGTTGAAATTCGGAAAGAGCATGTCGAAATCTATAAAATCACCAATTTGCAAAACTCCCGGAAAACTTTCCAGATAACCTCTTCTTATTTGAAGCCCAAATGACTGGACTATTGTGGCAGATACGGAAATTTCGCAACTTCCTACTTACAATAAATTATTTTCGTTTTTAGCTGGAGATCTTATAGCTATTGCATCACAAAACGGAAGCATTTATTTATTCAGGGTAAGCAGAGATGGTTATTCGTACAAAAAATCGAATAAAATTAGAGGCGCTCAACCACTCATGCAGTTGGATTGGAGTTCCGATACGAATTATATACAAACAGTCACTGCCGATTACGATCTCTCATTTTGTAAGTTGCAATTTTTTTATTCTACTTGATAATTATGTATCAAACAACATTTTGTTCTGTAAGAAAACAGCATTTGGTATATTAGTTTTCTTTTAAAGTAAAGTAAATAAACTTTAGAACCAAATGATGTTTTATAAATTAAAAAGCAACATTTGGTATATGATTTTAATTTTATATTCAAATTAACGCTTTTTTAGGGGATGTTAAGACTTTATCTCCCGAGAAAAGTCCTATAGCAGTAAAAGATGTAAAATGGTATACTCACAACGCAACTGTGGGATTCCTGATAGCAGGTATATCCACTTTTTAATTTTTCCTAATTGAGAATAATTGTAAAATTATTTTTAGGAATTTGGAACAACCGTTTTTATCCAATGACTTCTATCATAAGCACAGCGAGTCGGTCTGCAGCTCATGATTTATTAATATCAGGGGATACAGACGGATATTTACGATTATTTAGGTATTTTGTTTTTTGTAATACTAGATATAGAATTTATTAAATTCTTTTGTACCAGGTATCCTTGCTTGAACCCCAAGGCCGAATACAATGAAGAAAAAGTCTACAGTGGTACAGTGGCATGTGCGAGATTCCTCTTTAACGACAGGAATATCGTAACCGTAGGGGGGACTGACGCCTCGTTGATGCTGTGGCAATTAGTGGAAGAATAGCGCCAGCTCCCCTACGTCTATCTTCCACCTTTGATTAAAAATGGACCAATGGGGATCGAGAGGAATTGGTTTGTTAGTAGGGATTCAGAAGAATCAGAAGAGTTTGGTACTGATTCGGATGGTACTTTCGAAGTACTGAATTGGCAATACTGATTTGGAAATAAGATTTTTCAGAAATTTGTAACACGAAAATTTAAAGAAATACACCAGCATTTGGCAACGTTGTAAGTAAATGTCAACTGTCAAGGATATTTGACAATGGCGTCTTTAGTTTCAAGGTTACATTTTTCGGAAATATAAATTGGATCATTTTATTCGAATTTTCATCTGGTTTATGCAATAACATTTTTTTCTAATACATCAAGAATAATTTATAGTAATAATATTTTTCGACTTTACTCAGAATACAGCAACTTGTCATCTACATGTCAAAACAGCTGTCAGAGAAGCATTCTTTAGTCTAACTGACAGAATTTGTTTTCGCTCCACGTAAGTTTGACATTTGACGTTTCGAAAAAATTCGGTTTGTGATAAAAATTATTTTCTATAAATTTTTAAATACGTAAAATATAACAAATTACCTCAATTTTGAGCAAACAATTAACATTTAGGGCTTTCACAAATTGGAACATATCGTTATATGCAATAAATAAAATAATAGTAAACTTCAAATCGTCGGTACCATTTATTTATGTTTATTTAAACGATTTAAATATTCGTTATTTTTTTGGTGGCAAAAATCGATGGTACACATAAAATATCACTGACAACTGCCAATAGTTATCTTTAAGTTGAGAAAAAAAATTTAATAAAATGCTTAATATTTTATTATAGGCATGGAAATTTAAATGAATTTTTACATATAAAAAAATAATCACAAATTAAAAATATAGATTAAGTAGTTATTCTTATTGGATTTTGTTAAAATGCTAGAAAGAATTAATGTAAGGAAAAAATATAAGATTTTGTAAAGTAGGTCGAAATCAATATTTAAAAATAAAGATCTAAACTAAAAATTATATTATAGTTTTATTTTGTGTTGAACAAAATTCTCTTATAGTGGTTAACAAAATTATATCAGAAAATTGGTCAAAACGTTTATCAGTATAAATACAACTGGCTGCACCTGTTTTATGGTCTCCCCACAACTACAGGTGTGTATACACTTGTTTTAGGATCTACCCTGTAAGCAAGGGCGGCTCCAGCCCAGAGATTTGGGAGAGGGGCAACGTCGTCGGCTGTTAGGGTTATATATACATAAAAGTTTAATATTTTGGGTTTGTTGATATAAATGGACCTAGAATCTACAAAAAAAATCAAAAAAATTTAAATTTTGATTTACGCACAATGAAATTTGGATAAGAAACGATTGGCAATATTAAAATTACAAAAAAAAAATGTTTGGGCCATTTTTGAGGGAAAAAGTGAGTTTTACAGGATATAAATGGACCTAGAATCTACAAAAAAAAATCAAAAAAATTAAAATTTAGTTTACGCAGAATGAATTTTGTATAAGAAACGATTGGCAATGCCAAAATTACCGAAGAAAAATGTTTGGGCCATTTTTGGATTATGGTTAGAACGAGGATTGGTGGGTTGGAATCTGCAAGATAGCCAAACGTTTCTAAATTTTCTTTGAGGTTTTTTCATATATTATAGATTAATTTAAATAGAAAAATAATTGTCAAAAAAATTTTCGATTTATTATCAAACTTTTATTAATACAATAATAATTTTATATTCTATGAAAAAATACATATTTTAAATATGTATAAAAATTGATATCAAATACAAATATATAAAAATAAACATTTTAAAATATTTAAAAATGTATTACGTTGAAAAACTGCTTTAAAATATTCATCCTACAAATTTTTAAAAATGGGTCTTAATATATTTTAATATTATTTTGGCCTAGGACCATGATAAAATATATATGGCTAAAAATACATGACAGTATTTAGGTATTTCATTTATAAATTACGTAGAACAGTAGTTTTATCTTATAAAACATTAAAGATGATTCTTTAAATAATAATAAATCATACAAACAGCCAAAGTTCTTTTTTAAAACATTAAAAATAACACAAAGAATAAATTAGAAAAATTATCAACAAAACTCGTACATTTTGTCATTTTTCAGATCACCAATCAATAAAAAAACAATATGAATTACAGAAATGAATTAAATAATATACCGAGCAGTTGTCACATAGAAAAGTTCCACACAGCCTAAAATAAGTTTTTTGACCTTTTCTGGTCAAGATGTCACTCTCTTCTTCATATCCCTTTAAGGGAAAAATACAAAGTAAGCAAACGAGTTAGGAATTTAAATTATATAAAATTTTTGCACTATATAGCACATTATTAATTGTCCATCCATTATAAGTGGCAAACATTTAATGAAGTATTCTACCTTTTCCCCTTCCTCTAACATTCCCAAATGAGCAGGAAACTGCAGTGTTTACGTCTTTAGAAAGTTCTACAGTCTCCTTAAAATTACTCTTAAAACCTGTTTCCAACTCTTTGGGTTCTAAAGATAGCGCCCCAACGGGTATTTTATTAACTACTGAGGAATCAAATAATTTTGAAAAATAAAAAGCGCTTTTGTAGTTGTAATTAGAAGCTTCAGATAGCACAGCTTGATTACCCGACTTAAGTGAGATACAAGAATCTTCATCATCTTCCCTTTGCGAAGGTTTGAATGTAGACGAGTCAAAAACTGAACTGTTTCTACTAGAACTCCCAGAATCATTATAGGACATATCAGACTCTGGAAAATGGAGGCCTGGCACTAAAATTATCCCTAAATCTGGACAGCAGTTATCACAAATTACATAAGCATACCTCACTACTACAGATTTACTGCAATATTCACTAACACCACTTACATTGTGATATTCGCAACAAATACCACCACTATAGACATAAGGATCATTTTCGATCACCCTCTTACTATGAAAAATTGTAGGCCAAACCGTACTTTTGGCCACAATATTTTTTAACACTTTAAACATATACTGGAGGTTATAAACTTTAAATATGGATTTAGATTCGCCAAAATCACAACACCACTTATCTAGAATGTGGCGAACTAATTTTAACATCTTTTCTTCAGCATATAGGGGAGGAAATCTTTCAGAACCTGATAATTTATTTGATAAAAACTGTTTTAAACCGAAATATACTTCTTCAGTATTCTCACTGTCACCTGATAATGGTGGAGGTAACTGATGAGTTTTGTTAGAAGTGGACTTAGCCTCACCTAGATAACCAAGAGGTAGAGCTCCTGGATCGACGATACGATGAAAAACATTTTGGGGAAGTACCCCGTCTTCCAAACTGAAGCAAGACACTGCTATTTCTGCTGGATAATATCGGTCTTTGGATAAAGTATAACAAAATGTATTTATGTGTATAATGAAGAAGAGTTCATCCTGAATATGACCGGCCTCACTTGTCGACTTCAAGTCGAAATTTATATTATTTTCCATTTCTTGTAGATCCTTTTGTTCTTCGAGGTTTTGCATCTCAACTTTTTCAGCAAGAAGATTACTCTTGTGTTTTTGTCTGTATCGCTGCTTGACATAACAATTTTGCTTTCTTGATGCCATTTCGTATTCTTCTTTTAACGATAATTATATATAATTCTACTTATGTAAAGATAGAGTCTTCGTCGCCCCCCGGTTCACCACGTTATATCCCGCCATTAATTATACATTTAAAAAAAGTCTATTACAGGAAGTTGACACACTTCTTCTTTTTTTTTCCATGTAACTAATGTGTTTGCCTGATCCAGATTGTTTTATTTCTTGGTCTAAGATTAATATTTTAGTATATTATTGAATATACAAATATTTTAATTAAATTAGAATAAAAAAGTAAATTACGTCTATGCATCATATTTGTCCTACTTAGTAAAAGTCATTACACTTTGCAAATATTCTGGCGCCATCTACATTTCGTTTACCTGAAATCTTAGAAACAAATGATGAATTTCTGTAATGTGGCGAGGGAAATATTAAAAATAGTTCAAATTTTGGTAATCCAATAAAAATATTTAATTTAATATAAAATTAATCCATTTTCTTTAAAAGAGAATAACATTAAATAAAACATTCACAATATGTAATTTGATATAAAGACACGCGACATATTTTGGCAGAAAAACGGTTATAATAATGAATAATTATAAACATTACCAGATAAGTAGGTATTATTGATATTCTTTTATTCATTATTTTTATCTAGTTAATTATATACGTGACATCAATAGCATTTATCACAAAACCACAATTATAAATTATAAATATTTTTAACTACAGGTCTCTACTTCGCGCTCTGGCGACTATAGATGCATACTTGATGAATCACGATGACGTCACTAAAAACCTTGGGATGACGTAAGCGCACGAATATTACAACGTGAACGATGGCACTGAGTTGAGGGCAGTTCGGTCAAGTTTTACAAAACTCCGTGACCTTTAATTTTAAATAAACCAGGAAAAGATTTCCACTAAAAGGCAAATTTTTAGAATGGTTTCATGTTAAACATACACTAAAATAATGGTTATTTGAGAAACTGATTATGGTCTCGATTATGGTGCATTTCTGTTTAAAAACTAAAATTTAAGTAAAGTAAATAACATATCCTTTTACAAGGACCTTTGATTTTTAACCGCACAAGGACCAAACTGAAATTATTATTTAAAAATTTGAATTTACAGCTAAAATTTTTAAGTGTACATTCTGTTGCATACCTACAAGGGGATCGAAAGTTTGCATTTTCTCATTTTCATGCATTAAATCAATCAAGAATGAATGTAATGCAGTCAATCAACATTTGAAATAAAACGAAATTGTATTAAACGACACATGCAACTCTGGCGGGGTGTGGGGATCGCTGAATCGGTTTGTAAATAATGTAAATGGATCTTGAGCGCTTCAGAGACAGGGCAGGTATCGGACAGTTAGTCACTGATATAGAATATTTTTACTGTGTATAAAGAACTCATCTTTGTTACTTCTACATACGCAGTTGCGAATTGGAACCTTTGCCGTTTTTCAAATACTTGAAAACTAGTAAAATCAGTACACTAAAAAACTGAATAAAATTACGCTTGACATACCTTTCATTGATGATGAGATACTAAAAGGTTATCCTAAAATAAAAATATTGTAGAAAATCGAGAAATAAATAAATAAATAAACACAACTTGGGGATAAGTGTTACAAAATAACGAATTTTTTTATAGGAGCACATTTTTCTGGTTGTTTTGTCAGCAGGAAGGAACCTAGCCACTTATTATCGATTCTAATGCCCTTTCTTTGTAATCTCTTTGTACATTTGATTTGAAATTCTTTCTAGGAAATACCATAGCTAAATAAGGTACTGATGTGTCAGTTGCGAATTCGTAGTAGTGACAAGAGCACCACACGTTCGCTGTCACTTTAAGTAATTGTTAATTTAAATATTGCTCACATCATCAATTTTAAGAAGGTATCAAAATTATATAAGTATAAAAATTGATTTGCATATAGTGTTGACGCTTTTGTTTAAATTTAAAAAAAAAATACATGGTTTACTACGAAATTTACGGTAGTTGGCAACACTTTTATGGGTATAATGCTGAAATTCAAATAAGGCTTCCATTTTTATAAACCTGCATTCTGTATAATATTGTGAATATTGAAAAATTCTGTCATTTTTATGTCTTAAAAATTTGACAGCTTTATATACTTAAAATAGACTATAGTATGTTTATGGAAATTTGGTCTAGTCCAATGCGCTAGAAACAGTCCTGTAAAGAGGGGAGAGTGTATCGCGCTTTGGGCGCCATTGCTGTGACGCGCACTTGTGTTCTGAACTCGTCCAGTGACGACCGCCCTAAAATTTTGACGTGGCTACTACGTATATCCCGTTTACCCACTCCTATTGCAGCAAACTTGGTGACGACGAATACGTAACTGGTAAGTACCCAGCTGAAGAATAATAACACACCGACATGGGACAGACACCCCTTTAAAGGTAGTGAATTTTTGAAAAAAATACATAAGGCTTTTTTACCGAATTCCTACGTGTATTTTAAACAGCTTTTAGTAGAATAGTAGCGAATATGGCGTCATAGTTAAGATTGTATATTTAAATTTAGATTGCCCGTCAGTTCGTACCGCGAATTTAATTTTTTCTCATTGTCAGGGACCTGTGCACTCTTTAAATTTTTGTTTTGTTTCGTCTAATTTGGGTGAAGACTGTACCTTAACCTCAAAATTTGAAGTGACAGCTAAGATATCGGCACGAATAATATAGTTTTTTTCATATGCGCATTTATTTTATTTATGTAAATAATTACATCACCAGTCTGAGCCCGCACTTATTGATTATTAAACTGCAAAAATTTAAAAAATAACATATTATTCAGGCGAAAACAACTTAACGAAAAAACACCAGTTATCTCTTCCTTGTACGGTTATTTTTTGAATTTTGTCAGGTATCAATACAAATTTGTAGTTAATAAATAAGATGTCGTCATCATCTAACTTTTTATTATTAAGTTTATGCGATTTTTTTTCCAATTTGACCTTGTTCTAGTAACTACTTAATGAACAAAATAACTATCTTGTATTGGAATCTAAAACTAATCAAATGGTGTTAGTTAAATCGGAACGAACTTTAAATGCAGTTAATTTAAATTTCAAATAGTATTTCTGTCGAACAATTATTTGTAAAGGTATGCATTTAATTTCTAAATAAAGGGAATTTTTATGGTTGGTTTTATTTTCCCTAGATATGAATCCTACTTTTTATTTAAGAAAATATACATCTTAATAAATTTAAAGGTTTTAAATGTAATTTTTATTGTGGAAAAAGAAACTTAGAGATTTAGATTTACTATGTGGTCAATTTAGATTTTTAGTATGCCATCTACCGGTCAATATAGTATATTGTGTCACAAGGGCAGAAAATGAGCTTTAGCAGTCCGAGGCTATTAGCTGCATAAGCGAGCGAAGCGAAGCGAGGGCAGCTAATAGCTAAGGGCTGCTAAAGCGTTTTCTGCATGTGTGAAGCCGGTCCCAGACAATCGGCGAATACGGTAATCGCGAGTTGTGTGGGACAATACACTCGCACATCGTAGATATTTTTCATCGTAATCGTGAATGCTCCATTTTCCAAGTTCTCGCGATGTGGACGTACCTCCCAGACCATTCGTGGATTTTTGATAATGCAGGGCCGTCATGCGGCGCTGTGGTCAGTCGGTTAGTCAGAAGTTGTCCGAATGAGTTTTTGTTTTTTGGTTAGTTTGATTTTTGATTGTTTTGCTTTGTGGACATTATAGCGTACCTATTTTAAGATGGTTCTGAATTTAATGTCTCTAACATTTTAGATCCCTATAATAAAAAATAATTCCTTAATACAAATACTACATTACGTAATTTATTAAAACGCTGGGCTTACTTGATTCTCCTTTTATTTATGGAGACCACCCACCATCTTCTCCGTCTTTTTAACCTTTTTGAAATTGAATACGCCGCCGACAATATCATAAAAGCATCACTCGTTATTAACCGTTGGTTAACAAGATTTCTATACATTTCTAGAGAAAAACACTAACAAAATGTTCACACAGAGAATATGTACCTAAATACTGCTAAATTTAGTACTGTTCAGTTTCAGAAATAATCACAAATACCTATTTCCAATGAATAGTTTACCGTCTGGGAGCTTCCTTTGCTTATCAAGCTGCTTGTATATCATCGGCATTCGTAATTGCTCGCGATGGTCTGGGACCGGCTTGACACACAACTGTTTTTCGTCCACCAAAAAAAACAAAAAATAGGAAAATATAACAAAAATCTTTAATTTTATAAATACAGATAGAATTTAATGAGCAACTTAAGTAATTAAAATGTACCTATTTATTTATTATATATTATTTCCAGTTGTTAAATAATTCATAGGACTTTTCGTACCATTGCGCGTTGTCTTGTTAAGTAACAAATTCTTCATCACTGCCTGAATTACTATTCAGTTTCACTAATTCACATAATCACAATTATTCAGAATCAGAACGTATTTTTATTTTAAAGTTTAATGTATGTGAAATGTCAAAGTCAAAGGTGCGTTGATAGTGAAAATCCCAAGGCCCGGAATAGTATATTAAAGAACTAGTTTCATAAGACGATGTTTATTGTATGAGTTCGAAATTATAACGCGAGCCGCTTGGCGGCGAGCGTTATAACGAACGAATACAATAAACGGATTATGAAACGAGTTCTTTACGCTATTTTTTAAAATTTTCGCCTATTTTTATTAAAAATATTTCGTACTTTTAATAGTAACGTAGTTCCTTAATTTTGTAGCAGTTGGTAACAATGATTTGACATTTATACTTGACAGTCATTTCAAGTTTGAATTTTCATTTCTTGTATTTTAAAGTTTGTAAAACCTATGTGAAAATGAGTGATGAAATGTCACCAAAAATTCGAAGGCAAATTTAGAGTCAACCGATAGCTGATTTGACATGTAGGAAATTATGCTACCAACTGTGAAAAGGCGTGCTATAATATGCGCGTTATGACCTATTATAGCACTACTTTTAGTGTTATAATAGCTATATTATAAAAGAAAATTTTAAAAATATTACTTTCGGTCTGATTTTTAGGGTTGATATGATTCATTTTCAGACATGGTAGGCGAAAAATGTATGTAATGCCTTTAACAGACAGACCTTTCAATTTAGGAAGAAAGAAATAAAACAAAATTGAAAATAAAAATAATTAGATTACCAAATCTTCGTGGTTAATTATTATTGACCAGACAAGGAATAAATGAATGAGCATTCACATTTCTGTTACAAAATATATTTAATGTCAGTTTTCAGCAATTTTTATTGGGGGTTTTTTACATCATCTAAAAAGGTTAATTTTTTTTTAAATTAATTGACATAACTTTCATAGCCTTAAATAACCCTTGTGTAGATTTTTTTGATATTTTTTAAAGACACTAAATTATTATCACCGAACTTCCGATCTGGCTTTACCACGTCCCTTATACACCCAATGAACAAGCGATAACGAGTAATACCTCATTTGAAAAATTGGTAGATAAATATTATTATCTTAAAAACATTTTTTCCTGTCTCATAGTATAAAGGAATAATTGGATTTCCTGAATGGGCATCTAAAAATGTGTTTGTTGTTGACAGGTGTTCGAAAACTAGGCCATGGATGCTATCGTGGAGGAGAAGTGTCAAGTGGATCCCCTGGCTCCGTCTCCTGATCCCCAAACTGGCATAGCATCTTCGGTAGGCGTCACTAATAACCAGCCCCATCTGGTGACAGCAACTAACATTGTACAACTGACCCTACCTTCCCATACACAAGCACAGGTAGGGGTTTTTTGCCCCTCTGTGCTTTTTCGTTTGAAAGTCTGGGCCCCGATATATCAAAAATAGTAAAATCTACTAATAAGTAAAGAATATTTAATTTTGCACAAAATACCATCCAAACATCATAATCATTAGAGAAGTCAAGACAAATAAAAAAAACGGTTGAACGTCTAATAATTTTATTTAAAATAAAAAAAATAGTTACAATTGTTTCGACCACAAGTGCCCTCTTCAGGCAGTCAATTTTACTTCTTACTCACTTTGAGTTATATATTAATTTCTTTTGAGTGTTGGAAGTTTAAGACATTTAATTTTATTGAGTATAGAGGTTTCTAGACGCCTAAAATTTGACTTATATTATATTTATAACTAATATATTTCAAAAATGTCCTATTTTTAACCTTAAAAATGGTAATAATTTTTAACAACGATTTATTACCCAAGTTACATAGAAAAATGTTGATAACACGTTCATAGATTTGCCCTAATTATATTTGTACACATTTAAAAAAATCAATTATAAACTGTAGGTATTAAATTCGAGTGCAAAAAGTTAATAAAACATGATGTATTGGAGTGTTATTTATTTTATTTAATTTTTCTTTAAATATTTTTAAAGAATTCGAAATTTATTTACGCTGATACATCATGTCAAAAAAAAGCTAAAAATTTTATGCAGAAATATACGGGGTGTCCTGTGAGCCTGGGGACAAACATACAGTGTGGATGCAAATAACACCAGAAGTTCATATAATATATATAAAATTGGCTCCAAACAATGAATATACAGGGTGTTCTATAAGTATAGGGAAAAAAAAACTTGAAATTTACAGTGACTTCCGGATTTTTCGATAGAGGCTTCACATTTTCTTATTTGTGTGCTATACTTGTAATTCAGTCAGTTGCTAATCTTTTTTGTTGCAAAATTATTTTTGCTATTTTTCTTTCGTCTTCATAAATTCTTCTGTTTTATTCTTCTTTTCTTCTACTTATTTCTATTTGATATCTTTCGACGATTTCATCCCTCTATAAATTGAATTTTTATCTTAAAAGTAATTTATGTTTAGAAAAATGATTTTTCCCCATATTTACAGAGCACACTGTATAATTTAAAAAATTAAACTATATTTTTAGATTTAGAATTATTCGAGTTATTTTTATTTTCTTTACAGTATTTTCTTTTGAATGTAGATCGATGATATATCAGGGTGTAGACTATTTTACCATAGCATGAATTGGGGGGTCAAATTAGTATAGAATTTTAAGTTATTTTTAGTCTAGTTGGTGTTTCTGTCGCCATACCGCCCATTACAAATTATCGCTCGTTCGCAGTACCTCTCGTTCTGTTTTTCCAAAAGAGCACGAATTTTTTAGTAATTTTTTGATATTACTTTCTTATTTTCATACTTTTTTGATTGTGTTTTCTATTTTTTTTAACTTGAAACCCCAGATGTTACTGCTTGAGACGAACGATAATATTTCGTTTTTTTAATATATAAATTTTAATCCAAAGTTGGAGAAAAATTTTTACCTCCAAAGCGGTACCACGTAAGAGTTTGACCATCTAGCAGAACGTAAAAAAAACGTTTTTTAGGTTCAAAGCGTTATTCAACCCAACCAACAGTCCGTCATACAAACAGCTACAAATTTACAGCCCATGTTGAGTAAAGGAAATGTCATATTGGTCAGCAGTAAACCTAATTCCGTCATACAAACGACACAAGGAAATTTGCAAACTTTAAGAGTAAGTAGAATTTTTTTTATTAACTTAATTTTTTTAGTGTGTCTAATTTATACTCCATTCGCAATTTTTTTGCATCATTTCTACTACTAACGGTCACCAAATCAGTTTTAGGGATTCTACAACCGGTCACGAATACCGGTTTTACTGCATTTTTGAACTAAGAAACTTTTTTCAGAGACTCCAGTGATGTCAGCTGTCATTAATGCTCCAGTGCTGTCAGCTGTCATCCCTTGATCTCAATGACATTATGTATCATTTTTATTAGCATATGTTATTACACCGTGAATTTTTTGATGATGTAACCTTGTCATCTGTCTTGCGAGTGTCCTAGTATTGTCAGCTGTCAATCGAAGGCATCAATTACAGCTCCAGTGCTGTCAGCTGTCATTAATGCTCCAGTGCTGTCAGCTGTCATCCGTGCTCCAGTGCTGTCAGATGTCATCCGTTGATCTCAATGACGTTATGTATCTTTTTTTTAGCATATATAATTACCCCGTGAATTTTTTGATGGTGTAACTTTGTCATCTGTCATGCGAGTGTCTTAGTGTTGTCAGCTGTCATTCGAAGGCATCAATTGCATAACCAAATCACATGTTGTTGTTAGCTCGTACACAAGTTTTCCTTTACGGGTTCTGTTTTAGTGGTTTTATTTTTAGTATTGTCATTCATGTCGTCTGTCATCCAAGTCGTCTGTCATCCAATTGCTCTATTGCGGGTGGAAACATGGCAAATTAATTCTTTAAGTGGCTGAAGATTGAACTGTTTTAGGTGGTGGAAGCAGGTGACAGTGACAGTTTTTCAGAAGAAGAATCTCCGAAAAAACGCAGGGACCTTTTGACGAGGAGGCCATCGTATAGGAAGATTTTGAACGATCTTGGAGGGGGTGAGATAGCTGGTATGTTTTTTAAATGCATGCCTTAGAAATTTTCAATGTTTAAAAAGCAAATTTCCTGTTTTCTTTTAGTTAAATGGAATTTTTTTAAAAAAAATTTTAGTAGGTATTTAAATCATTTTTTTTTAAGTTTTGAGGTACAGTTTTATATGTATATATGTATTTTTAAATTATTTGCATGGTATGAAGTTTGCACTGAAAACAATCTATGGTACGGGAAAATTATAATACGGTAAATGTTTTTCGTTTTTTTTTTAAATTATTTTCAGTGTAAAAGTCATCTTGTAGTGCATGATTAAAATTAATTTTAAATCGACGACAGAATCTCGACATTCTGTTGTCAAAAATGATATAAACCCATTGTTTTAATTCTTCAATTTTTTTATTTTTAACTTCTGCATGACGGGACTAGAAGGATTTTTTTCAAAAACTACTATTTTCCCCTTCTTAGGACATAGTCTATTGTGGTATGGGATTTACAGAAAAATCTTAAACAATGGGCTTGTCAAAATTTCGAAAAACTTGTTCGCTAAAAAAATTTATTTTTAAATACGCACTTTTTAATTTATTTAGTGAAATAATTTGATTTTCCTTTTTTTTTTTGTATATTTTTTTTATATTTTTTTAGCGAATGGGTATTTCTCAAAAGGTTTCCAATTTTGGGTGGAAAAATTGATAGCGAAAGTTTTTTCACACCGGCTGTTTTAAAAAACCGTTCATCATATAGTTTTGGTGAAGAAAAAGTAACAATAAGGGTCAGTTTTAAGTTAATTAAAATCAATTAAATACGTCTTAATTTATTGCTTAATAAAAGTGCGAAAATTAAAAATATTTTATTTCAAAGTAATTTAAACTTAATTCTACAACATATTTCTATTTCTTGCTTTGTTTTTTGCTCCGATGGATCTTAAGAGTCTTTTCTTGTATGAATTTCCTGGTTCCCGGTTTTGATTGTTGAAATTTCATCAAAACCCTTCAATCTATTCGTATAATCTAATCTTCTAAGCAAAATGCACAATCCTTCAAGTCCTGTAACACAAAATTAGGAGTAATAGGTTTTTACTTTCATTAGGAGAAAGTCAATAGTTTACCTGATATAACATTACTTCTTCTTGTTATAATTACAGATGGTAACATAAGACGTTCTGCTAAGAATACAATGTGTTCTCTTTCAAATCGGAAATCTGATTTTATGTAATGGGTTAACATTAACTCTAAATTGAGGTGATCATAGATATTTCTTCCTCGACCTTCCCTATTACTGATAAGGTGAAATAATATGGCTTCCTGTGTTGATCTTCATGTTCTTCGTCAACAAAAATATTGAAAAGTTCTTCCATAATTTCGTTAATACTTTTCTCCCATCAACTCAAGCACAATATCTAATATTTATATTTCGACACCATTGACACCCTACTATTAGCATGTCAAACGTCACTACCTTGAGAAAAGCAACTGCAATAACTCACAATTTTACGTCGTCATAGCGCTAAGGTATACGGTATACATTCTGCCAGTTTGCAATAGAGAGTTGAAGTTGTGCCAAGTACGTAAACGTTAACACCCGAATTGACATCTACGCATGCGCATTTGTCTGGAAATAGCGTTTACGTGAAAAATAGGTTTGCGTACGTACGTAAGCTTGCGTTCTCTCACGGATACCTTAAAAATCTACGTACGTTAACCGAAGATTATACGAGTGACACCGATAAATGGCGAATGTCCCAATTTTGAATTTTGACTTAAAGTAAATAATTCACAGCTTCAAAAAGACTTTCTTTATTTTTTTTTGTTAGATTACATTCAGTTGAGAAATTCCTATAGAAGTAATAATAATAATAATACTTTAATTTAGCTCTTGACTAGTATTATTTTTACATTCAGGTTTACAAAAGTTTTACAAAAAAAAAATAAATAGTTATATACTTATATTCACAACCTACATGTTCTTTTAAAGCTCATTAAATTATTGCAGTTTTTAATAAAATCAGGCAATTCATTGTATTGCTTTAATCCCTTATAAAAGAGACTATATTCTGACTATATAACTATAGTGCTTACTCTGTCTAAATAAAAATTGTTTCTTAATCTTGTGGAATATTTATATATGTCTTTAACGAACCTACAATTATTTACAAGTTGAGGCACTATAGTTGATTAATCATTTTATATATAAATAACATGGTGTTAAGGGTCACTCAAGAAGTTACTAAATATTCGTTTTTGTTTCATTTGATTTATGGAATTTAAGTGTGATTTAGATGTTCTCAAAAGAATTTCTTTATTTTTCTGTTATTAGATTACCTTCGGTTGAGAAATTCCTATAGAAGTTACTAAATATTCGCTTATTATGTTTCTAAAGGTTATTTCTCATATTTCAGTAAGATAATAAAAAACTTTCAAGTTAAAACATTTTTTATTATATAAATATTTATTTATTAATCACAATAACAAAACAATGTTACAGAATATTTATCTCTAAAACTACAAAACAACGAATCTTTACATTTTTAGAAAATATACTCAATAAAATTACATTTACAAAGTGTAGAAATGTTCAACTAAATTTAGTTGATGGCGCTTTTTACATCTTAAAACTAGCAAAAAATGCAAACAAAATATTGGTAATAAAACAAACATTAAAGTTGTTTTTGCTTGATAAAAGGTATGCTACTTTAATATTGCGATACTAACTTTACAAAAATCAATCTAGGTACATTTACTAAAATTTAATCAGCACGATGGATTTTGAAAATCTGTGTGTGCTGAACAGAACATTAAATTTCCCAAATATTGTTCCAGTTGTGTGGAGGCTCAATCGCCCATAAAGCTCTGCTCGATTCCCAACAGGATCATTGTTGAATATATGTAGCAAGATTACCTCATCCATTTCATCTTCTTCGAAATCTGAATCCCCAAGTTGTGCTGCATCAAGAATACCTTCCATCTTAAATGAAATAAATAGAGCCTAATTGAACATGTATAAAGACGTCCTTACCATAAAAATGTATCTTCTATTTTAGTAGAATTTCAACGAATCCAATTCCAATAATTATTTTGTTTTTCATTTCTATAACTCATAGTGGCTTTACACTTTAAATACTCTTCTTAATGGAGAGTAAAACCACTTATTTTATTAAAAAGTTTTTTAATTTTAACGTTTTGACTGTCTGCTCACAGAAAACAACATAAAAGCAAAATAATAAAAAATAAATAATTAACGGTTGACAGTTGACATCTACTTTACGTACGTACATGAACACTTCAACTCAAATTTCATACAACTTTATTACGTTATATTTCGTACGCTATTTTCTACGTAAAGGTTTACGTACTGTGTTTACTTCAACTCTCTTATAACTCTCTAATGACTATGTTGATAGACAACAGGAGCGCGTTCAGATGAATTTACACGAGACTAGAGTAATTTTCTTAGACCGTTTGTCCAGGTTCATCTAGAGTAATTATTATTTGCCCAAAATTTCTAAACAGGTACAAAAGACAAAAGTAAATGTTAACGAAGGTAAACGTCAAAATACAATAATTTTTAAGGTTAAATATTTTACACCAGTATTATGTAGTCTTAAAACGATTTTCTCACTAAAATGTGGTCTCAATTTTGTTGAAATGGAACATTTAAATTTTGTATTTGAAGAAAATTTAGTTACATAATGGTCTCGCTTAAATTACACATATACCCATAGACTTTTGGGTTCCACATACAGAAACACCAATTAAATTGTAAATTTTAATTATAACAGCAGATATTGCTGCTCCAGTGCAAGTGTTAATCCTATATTTTGTTTAGTTTTTTTTTTAAAGTATCTTTATCAAGTATGATTTTGACTAACTGATTTCTAGTACCAACACTACTCTCTCTATGTCAAATGTAAACAAAACTAACCTAAAATATAAACAATTAAGTACATTGTCAAAATTAAGTAAATTTCGAGGCTAGCTAATAATTATTTAGGTGAATTAATTACACTAATTAAGTACAATTTTAAAAATAATTCTTTTTAAAATTAATTGAGTAATTTTTCATGGTTGATTAAATTTTTATGATTAAATAATTATTTTTTGAGGTTAAATAATTCAATTTTTAATGGTAATTAAGTCCCTGTTCAGATTAATTAAGTACATTTTCAGGATTAATGCGTAAATTTTAAAGAACAATTTTTTTACCAAAATCAATTAAATTAAAAATGAATAGGATTTTAACTTACCCTTATTATTAACAGTAACACTTCGTTTTACCGCATAACATGAAATAATACATAAAAAAGTGTGAAAAATACACCTTTCGATTTTTTGGCACAAAATTGGGAAACCTCGTAAAAAAAATGATGTGAACATTATAATATTGTAAATTTTTGAATTCTATGATGTTCACAGAGGCAAAAATCGAGCAGACTTCGTCAGAAGCAGATAGTGAGTTGTCGTCTCACTCTATCCCATACCACACAGGTTAGTTTTCGTTACCCACCCAGAAAGAAACGGCCATTAAAAAAAATGGTCTTATTTAATAATAAATTTGAACACTGGTGGTAGTCTGTCTCCTTGCCCTCTTTCGAATTTTAAATTTTATTATTTTTTTTTAGCCCATGCGTCTAGTTAGTACGTGTCACAATTAATTTATAAAATAATTGTCAATTTTCAAATGTCAATTGTCATGATCACGTAACCCATGAATGGACGTGCTAGTAATAATAAAACTTGAATTTAACGGTGAGATTGAAAAAATTTGCCTCAAAATCGACCTTATTGCAAATGATGCTTCCGAAATAATACAGTAAATATTGAATTTTGTAAAAAATTTGAACTACGAAAATATATTTTTTTAATTTTTATCATTTTTGGCACTTTTTTGATATATTTCAAAAAAAAATTATAGACAAGTTATTGCCAAAACATATTGCATTTTTTTGGTATTTTCCACGAACAAACAAAAATCAAAATTTTGTTTAGTTTTTTTTTGACAGTTAAAAATTTTTTTCCTATATTTTTGGCATTTTTTTTTTGACAATTTTTCCCTGCTGAAAATATGTTAACACATTCGGAAAATGGCAAAAAAATGTGAATTTTTTTTTATAGACAAACAATTTTTTATTTCAAAAATATTTTATACACATTTTTTTTCTTTTTGTGGGATTTTTTTTCGGTGAATTTACTTTTAATCTTTAATTTTACTTAGGAATTTTAACGGTTTCTTTCAAATATTGTTTTACTACAAGTACCTTTAAAATATTTAATAAGACACTTCCATGATTTTTTTCTTTTGTCTAAAACAATCTAACCATCGGCTTATTTGTGACAGGTGCTCCCTAGATAATAATTTTTATTGCTCATGCACTTTTTAACTAACATTTTTACAATGTTACTTTTTGGTCAGCTGTTTTATTTTTGAATAATAGCTAGTTTTTATTAATTTAAGTGTAATGTATTAAAATTTGCGGAGGAATCATTAAATAATAATTTGAATTATGGGTTGTTACAGCGAGCGCAAAATATCCATACATTCAATTGTTTGTGTAAAATATTTTTTTTTTCAGATTTTTTCTACATTTGTGCATAATTTTTTATCAAAAAAAACTCAGTTTTGCCAGCCAAAAACCATTTTTTTCGATCAAATTTTGTTCAAGCAAAATTTTTAAACAATTTTTCTTTAAATCGAAATTTTCTTTCAAATTTTTTGTTGACTAAAATTTTCCTTGACCAAAACATTTTTTTTAACCAACTTTTTTTAACCATTTTTTTCGACCAATGTTTTTTAAACCAACATTTTCTCTCACCAAATTTGTTGTACCAACTTTTTTCTGGATGTAATCTTTTTCTCAGTCTCCTTATCATTTTTTTCTCTCTCCTAATTGGGGTCCTTTGGAGAACCATTTTAGTCACCTTACTTTTTGGACAATTATTTTCTTTATCCGCTTTCTTTAATGTCCACCTCTCACATCACATTTGTAACCCTTATTTTTGTTTTCCTATATACATGTTTTGATTTCTGGTTTCTTTTAGCCATTCTGGCCTTCTTTTCGGCCTCCTGTCATCCCGTTTCTTCTGTTATCACCCCCACATAAATGAACTAAATTGACTACCTCAAATCTATCTCAATATCTCTTTGTTACGTTTCGGATCCCTCTTCATCATATATTTTTATTATTTTTAATAAATATAAATATATATTAAAAATTGTCCTTAAAAAAAATTAGTTCCCTGTCACTATTTAATTTTGAATTCCACAATTAAATCATATTCGAAAATTACTCGAGGGATACTCGAGATGGTATTTTAACTATATTATTAAAAACAGTCCACCTTGGATAATTACGTGATTATCTTCAATAATGATAATGTGCGGTTAATCTAAATATAACGACAAGACTGTACTTTATGCAAATTCTAAACAAATTACTTGCAATTCTTAGTGAAGTGAAATTTTTCAACCTGCTGTTAACAAATATATATCGAAGACGTCGAAAGAGGTCCAAACCAAAAAAAACATAAAAACAAATAGGATGTAGGTCAAATTTTCATTATATAAAAATTTCATAACCTAACTTTAATACGAAATAAATATATACAGGGCGTTTCTAAATTACTCGGATTAATTTTCAATTTTCAAAATAATTAATATTGAGTATAACAACAATCTCAAAGATAACATATCTACAGGATGTTAAAAAATATATATTTAACGAAATCTATCAACATCTGTATATATTTTACTGGAAATTAAATTTTTTTAATGTAAAGTTTGTTAACGAATTTCATTTATACCGAAGTTTATATAAGTTTGTTTGTAAAATTTAATAACATCTTCGGCCAGCGGTCACGCCTACTTTCGTTAGCAGTCATGTCTACTTTCGTTAGCAGTCATGCCAACTTTGATTATCAACTTGATTTATATCGGTTACCTCATTTATATAATTTTGGGTTACTCCTTCTATTCTTCTTATTGTAATAAATATAATGTTTTATGTAAATTATAAACTGTACTGATCGATGCAAATGTGAGTAAAATTTTATAATAATTACACTTTTAATTGATTGATTGATTCATAAACGTCAGTGCAATCGGGATTTTATTTGCAGTGTTGCCAGCTACCGCCCTTCAAATAACGAGCGGAGAAGGAGGTCAGGGAATCCAAACTTTGACCATGACAAATGCGACGGCAGGGGGAGCCATTGTGCAATACGCGCAAGGACAAGAATTTTTTGTACCTGGTGAGTACGAGTTCCCAAATACTCATATTGTAGTTAACTCGGTAAATGTCGTATTTTGTCACAGAAACTGGCTCTGTAGGGCCACGTCGTAATTTCAGTGATTTACGAAAGCAGCCGTTTGCAAGGACAGTCGATTACTATCCCACAGTTTTTATGTACCCGAATGCGAAAGTGTTTAAGTAAGCGGGAGATGCTCGTCTTGCATCTCACTCACGGATAACGCCGTCCCATTTGCACTTAAGTTGGATGAAATATTCTACGTTATTTTACAATATATTTGGCTAATTTGCAGTCCTATTGACTGTGGTCTACGTGAGGATTTTTGATGATATAATGGCGTGAGCCGGAAATATGGTCTCACGTGAGACTATTTTGCCTACGTCATACGCGCAGGTGTTCATTATAGTCGTCAAGCTGAAATTCGCTCATCTCAGTGACGCAGTTGCCGTTTTGGCAGCGTTGCCTATTTGTTTATTAAATAAAATGAAAATTAATTATGTTTAATTTTGTAATTGAAAATTAAACAGTAATGTTATGCAACTATTTACCAAGTCCTGTTGCCGAATTGACAAAATTATTATGAAACAATGAAAACAGTTTTTGAAAAAAATCAATATGAACACAAAAATAAATAAACATAATTTTTGCACTAGAGTAACTGCTTTTAAAATGTCACGCGTTACAAATTTTTTCTTCGTTTTTCGTCCCAAAATTCACTCATCTTCTTCTTTTTTAGTGGTAGCGCAAAGCGGCAACATCTCTGGTAGCGGCGGCGAAGACCAAGCGCGCAAACGCGAAATGCGACTTCTCAAAAACCGCGAGGCGGCGCGCGAATGCCGAAGAAAAAAGAAAGAATACATCAAATGTCTCGAAAACAGGGTGGCCGTACTCGAAAACCAAAACAAAGCACTAATAGACGAGCTCAAATCGCTCAAAGAGCTCTACTGTCAGCAGAAGAACGAATGAGACCAACCGTTGGAAGAAAATTTGGTGAAGGACTGAGTTTAAAAAAAGTAGTTGCGGGGTTCGACGATAGGTGGCAGAGCAGTGCAATTTAGAAAATTCGTTCGAAAAGGTGCATTTTTTATAATCAAATTTCGTTGCGAAAACGATGTTGGAAAGTTGAAATTTTGATAGTACGTTATTGGAAATCGGGTACAGATGAACTACTGATTCTAGGCGACGATGAAATTGTTTTTAATCCTCAGGATGTTGGGGTGGGAGTTTTCAAATTGTATTTGTTTTTCTGCATCCTAATGTGTCATTAAAAATTATTTCGTTTTATAAATACCGGTGAAACCGATGAAACCTGACCTGGATACTTGATTCTTTTTAAATATCCGATTTCCAATAAAATTATTTTATTTGGAAATACTTTTTTGGATCGAAAATACCATTTTATTATCGTTAACTGATGATTGACGTTTCAACTGTCAATTATTCACTTGTCAAATGTCATTTAACTGATGATTGACGTTTCAATTGTCAATTATTCTCTTGTCAAATGTCATTTAACTGATGATTGACGTTTCAACTGTCAATTATTCACTTGTCAAATGTCGTTTGTAGGCCTTTTTTTAAGACCAATTTTTTATTTATGAAATTTTACATCTTTAATCAGTACCAGTACAGAAATACAAATTCAAAAAGTTTATTGAACATAATTATTTTATTGTTTTCCTCTTTTGTTGCCAGTAGGCGGCTTTTCCAAATCCTGCAGCAGAAGTGGTTGCAGTTTTTATAAAAGTCAATTTTCATGTCAATTCGTAAATTAACGCTTAATCTGTCAATGTGATTTTTATGGGTGTCACTTGTCATATGTCAAAGTCATAAAATCTATGAAATGTCATTTTGCGGACTTAATTTTTTTACATCAACGACACCTTTGCTCAATTTTTCTTAGACCAAAAATTAGTATTTCCAACATTTTTTAAATTAGTATTTATTATTTTTCCAACAAAACGAACTTATGGCATTTTTTCGGTGATCTGAATAATTAAAACAAAGTATTTTTGTACATTTTTAGTATAATGAATGATTTAAAAATCTATTTAATATAAATTGAGAAAATCGTTGACAAAATTTGAAAAATATTTCGATTGCGTAGGGTATCTTTAATGTTTTGTCAATGTTTTCGCCCAAAAATATCGTTTATGAATCAATTTCGGCGCATTTATCATTATTTTTCGACATCTGTCATACTTATCAACTTTTTGATTTTTTTGACAGCTGTCAGTTGTTTTAATATGGCTTTTGATTATGATTGTTGTTGACAGCTGTTACTTCTATTAATTTTATTAGATTTTTTCTATTAATAGCTGTTATTCTGATCAATATTAAGACGGTTTTTAATCGAATGCTGTCAATATTGTGATGTTTTTATTAACTGCTGTCTTTCCTGTCAATATTATGATGTTTTTTATTCATAGTCGTCTTTTCTGTCAATATTGTGACTTTTTTATTGACAGCTGCCATTCTTGTCAGTATAAAGGCTGCGTTTGTTTTTGACAGATGCATCTCTGTCAATCTTTTGACTTCTAATCGCCAAAATTGATTGATATTCGGTATATTTTAATTTGTTGACATGTAAAATACAGATTTTTCTACTGTGCAAATTAAAAAAAAACTAGGGTGGTATGAGGATTGAAGGCTTGTGAAAAGTGTTGTTTTTTAATGAAAGCCGATGTACATATATTTACCAATGACGTGTATAGAAAAATTACTGAATAAGGAATTATTGATTTAACGTTGATTTTTGGGACCCTCAAAAATGATCAAAAATGGAACTTGTTTTTATTTATTTATTATCGAGTTGTTTTTTATCTCGTTTTGGTGCTTTATTGATTTCGCAAAATACCACATTTTCCCACAGTAAATAATAAGTATTTATCTGTACTTACTTCTTTCAAATGATTTTCAAATAATTCCACTCTAAATCTACTAATTCAGATAAAATTGCTGCTGGATAAATGACAATAACGTTTCTAAAATATAATTTTTTTAATTGACTTTGACATTTAGTATGTCAGTGTCACTTGCAAAAGCTTCACTTGTCATATCAAAGCTGGCAATGCGTCAATTGTGAACTTTCACTAATTCTTGCTTAATTTGTTATATCGGCTATCAAATTTTAACTTCAAATAAGTGCTTTGAGAGAAAATGGTGGAAATAATATATTTTTTTGGTTATTAGTATTTTAATTTCATCTGTCAAATCGTTTTGGTCCTTTAAAGATACAATAATGTCACTTGTCACGATTCTAATCTAGTCTAGTCATTTTCAGACATCAGACTTCACTTTTGACTAAAATTAATTTTAGATTGGGAATTTTTGTGTTATAAAAATGAAAGTGTGGTATTTTTGGAAGTTTTTACAATATAATTCGAGTTTATTATATTTGTGAAACTCGTTTCCCTATCTGCCATGTCAGAGCTGTCAAATTTCAACTGTCACAAATTTATGTACGCTGGGATGATGGAAGTGATACATTTGTTGGTTATTTTTGAGGGTACATTTCGAGTCCAGACCTGTGGAGTGCCTTCTAGATTTAAAAGCGTAATTTGTAACGTGCGCTATAATTTTTGTTCTGTGCCATTTTTGAATTAAAACAAAATAAAAACAATAATTGTTACCTCCATGTTACAAAATACGAATTGTAAAGCAGAAAATGTTGGTCTAATTATTAGAAGTGTCGTTGAGAAGAGACACTTTTTATACAGGGCGTCCCAATAGATGGTGTGATAAAATTATTTTTCTCAAAGTTTGCAACTCTAATGGGACGCCTTGTATATCGATTAAAAGAACTTTTGTACATAAGTGTATTTAATGTATATGTATTTTTACATATCAGAGAGTAAAATTAACTTTTGCACAGCCAAAGTAACTTCTAGATTTGTAAATTTTGCGAAAGAGAGGGGGGAACACGACGATAAGTTGTTTTTTTTTGTGTAAAAAAAGAATATTTTTACATGGTTATTGTTGCCGTTGTTGTCAGATCAGACCAAATTATTAATTACTCGATTAGAGACCCGAACCTACTTGTAAATTAAATTAAAATAAAATCGGGAAATATCAAATTTATTGTTTATTTTATTATTTATTATACAGTGCGACTCAAAAAGTCTGCACCATATGGGAAACATTTTTATTATTCATTTTAGGTTTTAAAAAAAGCAAAACTTTTTATCAAGAATGACATTTTTCGTTAAAACTAAAAATAAAAAAGTTTCTCCTCTTTTGAACCCCATCCGTGGACACTCTGTATATTTTTTAAATAAAAAGATGTCGATTTGCTGGACTATGTTTTATAATATATTTGAATAATTTCTGAAATTCGTGCGCTGGTATTCATGTGAGGGAGACCATACAGGTAATAAAATAAAAAAAAATCAAACCAAACTTAAAAAAAATCTATATTTTTAGTGTAATAATGATTTGTTGATGCTTCTCATGTTTGTTGAAATTTTTACGTTTAAATAGTGCGAGAAAATTTAAGATACTTTCCATTTTATTTATTTATCTGATGAGAGTTCTTTATAATTTGGTTCCTTCTGTTTTTTGATGATAAAATCGAAATTTTCCCAAATTATATTGCTATTTTTTGGTAGTTCTGTAGTTAGGGAATTTGTAAATAAGATTATTACCTGCTAGATGTTTAAGTATTAGTTGAAATTGATTTATTATTAATATTAAAATGGATATTTTATTTCATGGGTATTTTTATTTTACCTTGATTTTCCGCATAATTAATCGAAGACGGACTTTTTTATTTATTTATTATTAATGTAAAATATTGGGATACATTTCAATAATGTGCGATATTATCTAAAGACACTCAATGCATTGTACAAAACCTTCAATACACGATAAATATTTCACCATATCATTTATAGGTATGGGCCGCTTTAAACATTTAGAAATTAATATTCGTAACCACATGTATAGATGGAACAATGCTGATCATGCGCAGATCATCAACAACATTGCCAGTTGTTCATGTACTTGTATGCAAATCTAAGATAATTTGATTTACATAATTATATATATCATTATAATCCCATAAAAGAGCCCGAACTCATCATTTCACGATTATTTAGGATCATTTAGTTCTTTTTCATATGTATTCAGAAGAGAATATATACAAGTTTGAGCATATAACAAATAACAACTGCTTGAATTGAAATAATTAGGATTTCCCACAACTCATTTGGCAACGCTCTTTAACATCAACACCTGTGACTTTGACATTTTTGGTCAGGTCAGAGCCGTTCTTGCGTCTGTCGTTGTTGAATTGTGTTCTTGGTTCAGTGTTTTTTTAATTCCGCATTGTCCTATTAGGTATATACTTTTTGTGTTATCGTGTAGTATTTAAGAGACCTCACTAGCTTTTAGTATAGTTAGAGTTATTTTCAAGATGTCTTAGTGCATGGTGTTTTCCTATAAAAACAAAGGACAAATTCTAGGAATATCTTACTTCAAGTGAGTAGATTTTCATTACTATGGCCCCCCTGTCTTATTTTTTGAAATGATTTTATAAGAACAGAGTAGACCTTTGTGTATTATGTTCTATTCATGAATGAGGTAAGTTTTTAAGGTGTTTTTTGTGACAAGTATATAAGGAACTCTATTCGAAGATAGAAAATTGTTTTCTATATTAGATAACCATGTTTTTGACATATCAATCTATGAAATGAACAATAAAATGAAATTAATAAAATTTATAGTAAAATACGCTACTATAGTTTTGCTAGGAAAATGTAAGGGATGAACTGAAAAGGAAGAAACTATCCAAACTGATCCTTTTTTCACATCAATAATATTTTAACTAATATTTTATTTATTTATAGTGTGTAACAAAAAGTATGCAACAAATGGAAAACTTGGTGACATACCTTTGACAAGAAAGGATTTACCAGTTTACAGTTATTCAGGCATGATCCCACTTTCCTTTTAATTCGTCCCTGACTGAAAATACTCATAATTTCAGTTGTACTTACTTCACTATTCCATCTTTAGAAAGTACTCACGGTAAAAGTCTATATTTCAGTGGCCATGAATTCCACTTAAAACACCCCTGTCGTGGCAGCGGTTTTACTGCGCATGCTCATCAATTTTGAGGTTAGGTGTATATTGCAAGTGTAATTTTTGAATAATAGAACGAAAAATAAACTTTCAGATTTGTATACATAAATTTATTTCTAAAAATTACATTTCTGAACATCATTTTTCATAAAGCTTTTATCACAAATCGTGCATTTCAACCGTTCGCAAACTTTCAACAAACAAGATCTACAATAAAAATGTTCACAAGGTAGTTTATATAAAAAATTCATCTCAATTTTACAAACTAGGCATTTACTTTTATCATTTTGATCGCTGGTAAAATTAACAAAATGTTTGCTTCTTTTCGCGTTAGCTATAGCTTGTTCTAGGTCGTTTTTGTCACTTTCACAGGGTCTTTTTTGTGCACCAGTTCCGGAAAAGTTGCCTACATTACCACCTAGAGTCCTTTTGACGTTTTGAAACTGCTCTCTATGGGAATTTTGTAAAATAAACATGTCTATTCTGCTTTTCAGAGCGGTATTTATAACTGGTTTCAAATTCTGGCTAAAATTTACACCTGTAAAAGGATCACATGGTTTTCTTCCAAACGATTGCTCACTCTGTATATGCTTCTCGAGTGTAGTTTGATCAACAGTATTTCCACTAGGTAAAGTCATGGGTAATGCCATTATTTCATGAGTTAAATCGTCTCTAAAATCTTCTGGAATTTTAAAATCTTCATTTCTTGAATCCGCATACGTTACAGGAGTATTAGTTTTACTAGTGAGTCTGTTTATAGTGTCTACAGTTTTTTGAGAACATAATTTAGAAGGTATGCCCCATACTTCTACTGAATTAATACAAGGAACCGATTTATTTGTACGAAAAATCAAAATTTTTATACCGGTTGCGTTTAAAAAATACTTGAAAGTGTTTGACTTAAAAAAACTTAAATTAAATTCGTTATTAAAGTTAGGAGGTAATTTTGATTTAGAATATTTCCTACTGTTACAGAACACGATTCCGGGATTATCATAAATACATTTTCCTATCGATAAATAGCTCAAATCGTCAGTTTTCGCAAATAATTCTATTCCACTACACTTTTGAGTACCAACGGTAGTGTTTAACACTATATAATGCATGTTTACAGGGCATAAAAAATTAAATTCCACCTCCACTGGAGGTTTAATCGATGGATAAGATATAAATCCGCGAATTTTATCTGTATATTTTGAACTAATTAAATTATCAACCTCGTAATTATCTGTGGAAGATGGTTTACCGACAACCTTAGGGGCCAAATTTGAATCTAAAAAATTAAACATTGTTGGAAATGAACTGTTTAAAAAACATTATGTACCCCTAATGAATTTTAAATATATTCATATTAAAACTATTAGAAACAATTATTTAGGTATTTAGATTAAAATTCCTTACAAAAATATCCAGAAAGTTTACAGAAACATGTTGTCAAGTCAATGTACAAGTGTTGTCATGTAATATGTGTCTTTGTGGTGAGTTTTCTACAAAAAATAAAGTATCGTTTTAAAATAAACACTAAAATGTGAAGATAAACACTTTTCAAATACTTTGTGATAATAATTATGTGCATTTAATTTTAACTCAGTTAAATATTTGGACTATAAAAACCGGTTTTTAAAAAATTTTATGTGTAAAATGTTATTTTTATAGGAACTGGAACATTTCTTGCATGACGAATTTTGTAATCAAACAATTTACCTATTGTTGATTTACAGATTGTAATTATTGATTTACAGATTGTAAATAAATGGGAAGTTAAAAAAAAATATTTGGAAAAACTGGCTTTTGGCGGTTATAAATCCGATAATGTACGAACGCAGTACATTCCGCGATAAAAATTTTAGTAACATTATGGTCTTCAATTTAAGTTAAATATTTTTAAATAAATGAACTATTAAACTAAACCTATTACTTACTATCGTTTAATATTAATGATGTTATGGTTTGAGATAAAATTTTACTAGTATTTGATAGGATTTTTCTTAAAACAAGATGTGTTTACTAACAGCTGGTTTGGGTGACAACCAGAATTATGTTGGTACTGGTACTACTTGCTGTCAAAGTTGAAAGTGAAATTTAATTTAGGCCTAAACCCCGCGAATGTTCAGTAAACTTTTGTAAAATAAAAATCCAAAATATGTAATTTTTTCAGAATATTTGACATTCTATCGCATTATTTTACATCAAACTGTATTTTTAATAACAAAAATTCCACATAATTGACCAATATAAGATATTTAACGACGAACAAATGTCACCTATTTTTGAGGTTATGTTGCTATTTGTAATGTAAATAAGAACAACTTAATTATTAATATTTTTGTAATAACATAAAAGCAGCTTAACTTTTAGGTATGTTTGTTGTGAACATATTTTTGTTGGAATCGAAATGTATAGTTTATGGAAAAAACGAAGGTTATTTGTAACAATTTATTGAAAATATCTTTAGTACAATTGTGACTTTCTTTAATTAAATACATGTTTTTCTTGAAACTAGCTGCTAGTACCTGGATCATGAATTACATAGATTGTAAAGAAAGGCCTAACTGAGGGGTAGACTGGAAAGACGTTTTATTGAATGCTCCATAAATGTTACTGTTTGTAAAGTAAGTACCATATTTAAAGTCTAAATACATGTTTATGTAGGGACTTAATGTTTCAATGACCTTATATAATAAACTCAATTACTAATTTAGTTAGCAAATAATATATGTTAGATATACAAAAGCTGGTTAAATATGTAATTTTTGAATAAGAAACATTCAAAATTGTCGAAATTTGGGTGTTTGTGGATTTGCAGAAAAGAAACAAAAAAATTAATAAAATTGTATTGTATAAACATCACAAAACCAAAAAGCAGTTTACAAATCACAATTATTTGAGAATATATTCAAAATAAATACAAAACAATTAACATGACTAAAAATATTGTAAAGCATTAAAAAAGCATTAATATACAAAAAGTAATCGTTGAAAATCACTTTAGGAACTTAACTTCTATGGACGATGGAATCTTGGCAAATTTGACACTATGTGGGCTTTTCGTTGAGCTGTCACTTGTCAGTGTCTCGTGGCTCCATCTGCCCGATGACATTTCTTAATGTTACTGAAAAATTTAATTTACTATTAAAACAATTTTTTATATTCACGTATAATGTGATACATTCTATTATTATAAACTACAATGAATAAGGTAATGATATGATTTTTAGCAAAAAAAATTAGGTTATACTGTTTACTACATGTTTTTCTACAACAAATTCTACATTAGGTATCACAATAGTATCTACGTTTCATTGTAAAAATGGATGAGAACTGTCAAAACAATCTTATATTTATAAAAATATGTTTTAATTTTATGACATTTGTCACAGTACATCAAATATTCGACAGTTGACTCACGTCAAATATTTGACATCAAATTTTAAGGTTATATTTTGACAGTTGTATTCAGTTAATTCAATATAAAAGGGAAAAATAGGAAAGGTAGTATGAATTTTACAGCCCAGTTAGATAAAGTAGTTAGTAGCGAATGAAATAGAAACATTAATAATGGTTAAAAAGGTAGTTATAAAAGGCCACGCTGAAATTAACAACCCCTAGAATTCAGCGACCTGTGTACAAATGAGCACCTGCACGTAATTATGCAAATTTCAATTAATTATAAACGGCAGGTGGTAGGATTTAGGCATTCATTAGTGACAGTTGCTGATTTGTATGATTATGCGCAGGTGTTCATTGACATATCTGTCAATTTCATTTGGCCTGGTTCAGGCGTACAGCGGAAGAAAGTATTCTTCGACCCTTTCGACTTATTTTATAACAGCAAGTTTACTGGTTTTAACTTACGCAAATTTAAATGTCGACCATCGTTTCTTCACTTTAATTTTAGAAAAAAAATTCAGCGTGGCTCTCATATTAATAAGTACTGTTAAAGTTAGACAAATACTACTTACGTTAGCATCATTTTTGGCTTTTAGATGCAATTTTTTTTTATATATGGCTGAGGATATGGATGGAAAAGAGACTTTCTAAAGAAGATGCGAATAATTATGTTAGAAGATTTTTTTTTTGGATTATTTTTGTATCAAGTAAAGCAATGAAATTAAAACCAATATTTTGTGTAATAAATCTCAAAATTGTTTCTCTATAATCACAAATGTCGACTGTCACTTGTCACTCGTCAAGAATCACAAGCGACAGTTAAGACATTGTAGAAAAACAACTGAAGCAAACATATAATTTTGATTTTTGTGGTAATAAAACAATTTTAAGAAATTAAATGTTTGATTTGAACTTTCTGCTTTACTTAATATAAAATTCGGTAGGAAGAATTGTGAGATACTTATTGTATGTCTACCTAATGTAGTAAAATGTCATGAACATAAGCACGGACAATCTGTATCCTGCTGCCTGGTTGCATGCATATTTCGACTTCTATTTGTACAAACTGGTACATACGCTGTAGATATTCGATGTGTCACAGTTTCCTTTTGAAGACCCGCAGTCGTTGACCTCGTATTCTTTTCTCTCTCAGACCTTAATGAAGAATTTGTCACTGAAACAAAAAATATTAATACATTATTTAAATTGTCAAACGTCATATTTTAGTTAAATAATAGCTTTCCCATCAGTGGCCGATCCAGAGACAGTTGTGTGGTCCCTTACATTTATTCTAATCACAGCAAAAACACGAAACTTGGGATGCAGCTTTACAAAAATAATAGTAATAATAGATGGATTTTTCAATAAATTACGGAAATTACGAAAGAACAAAGTAAAATTGGCGCCCAACGAGAGAATTTGCTGATGTAGATTAAGGCAATCTTGTAAAATATTTCAGAAGGATACATGGATAAGGAGTCTCTTTAATTCAATTTCATACATACCTTTGCTATTTTCTTTTTTTTGCGGCATTCTTCTCCTGGCCTCTTCACTTTTATTCTTCATTCTATCCCTAGCTGTTTTTTCTGAAGTACTTCTAATAGTCGAAATTGCTGTTTTATGACGAATTTCAGGTAAACTATTTAAAATCCTAAAAAAAAGTAAACGTGATCTCATGAGGAGGATACCATATTTATCATCTCACCTTTCTTCACATTTACTACTCGGTTCTTCTTTTTTCTTCGCAACGCTGATTGGTGTATGTTTCTTCATTTCTAAACCATTTGTTATAGTCAACTGCATAGCTTTGGTCTTCTTTATCAACCTAGGCTTCCTTGGTGTTTCTGTTTTCGCTGGTAAATCTTCGGAAGATGAACCATTAGATCTAAGAAGCGCTTCCCTACTACTAGCTCTCTGTAACCTCCTAGCTTTGGTCACGGAAGATTTTAAGTGCGCAGGCTCGGTTTTGTTCGTACTTTGCTCGGTTCTTGTCGTAATGTGTTCGTTCCTTTCGACTCTCTCCGTTCTTCTTCGGTGTTTTTCGTAACACGGCTTCGTTTTGGGGTCGAGTGTGGGTTTTTTAGGTGTTAAGCTTTCCGCTGAAGAGGAATAGTTTGTGGTTTTAAGACGGGGTTTAGTTTTGTTTGGTGTAAGATGGGATGTGGTGGTTTTTTGGTGGAAAGACTTTGTTTCAAGGATCGTTTCTAGCTTTTTCTTTTTGGATGCTTCTTCTTCATCAGAGCTTAGCCTGAAAATGCAGATAATCGGTGTTTAATGCTGATTCTTGCAATATTTTTGACTTATCTTACCTGTTATGCATTTCTTCATCAGTATATCCATTAACAGCTTGCAAAATTTGATCAGCTGCTTTCGTCAATTCGTCTAAAATGCTGCTATCGAACTCCCGACCATATTTATTCTTAATATTTTCATAAATAGGTTCTTCTTTGAGTTTGTCTGGAGATTTTTGTCTTGCTCTAGTGGGAGATGGTGAAGAAGGCTTCAGTTTCCTTGGCGAAATTGGACTTTTTTGTCTTCTGATTGGAGAGGGAGATTTTTTGTAGGTTTGAATGAGATCTGGTTTTTCTGAGAGTTTATTTTCTTTACGAATCACAGCCTGAGAAATCCTTTTGACCGGTTTTGGGGATACTTTTACCCCGAAATAGGTCATTTCTGATTTTTTTGGTTGCCTCAAAACCATACCTAAAAATTAAAAATATAAATATAAACGACACCAGAAAAGAAGTCCTAGGAATGTTACAGATCAAATCTTCTTACCGTCTGTATTATGTTTTGCAGACAGTTTTTCCACATTACTTATTTTGAAACTATCTACATTGATTTCTTCACTATGCTTGGCCACTTCAATTTGCTTGCTTTTCACTATAGATGGACTAGAAAGTTTTTCTGACGACTTCAAGTCATGTCTTAATAGTTGATCTGATGGCTTTAAGTCTGGTCGTCCGACAGGCGTCTTTCTTATAGGACTCGGTGAAAGATTCGGGCGTATAATATTAATGCTGATGTGTTTTCTTGGTTGTTCTTGACTGTGGGCGATGAGAGGTGATGTTTCTGTATGAAGCCTTTCGGTATAGTCTGAAAATGACATAAGTTAAGTATTTCGGTTATATTTGATAATAAACGCGTTTGCATTAAAAAATGACAACATCATCAACACAATCTCAATTCTGTAAAGTACCTTTCTCTATTCTAGCACCTAATTTAGCAGTCGTAGCTTCCTTGTTGCCTATATTTCTGTAACTCTTCATTTTGCTCCAACTGCCCGATAAAACGCTGCTGCTGTCATCTGTCAACTTACTGTTATCTGCCACCCTTGACAGCAAGTACTGTACTTCTTTATCTGCATCGCTGTCGCTAAGTACGTCTTCGTAGAGTTTTTTTAAGGCTTCTAGTTCTTTAGGAATATTTTCTTTTTTATCAGTTTTATTTTCAGTCTTATTGTTGATAGTGTTGAGGATAAGAGAGGTGGATTTAAATCTAGAAGGTTGATATTGTTGAGATCGTTGGTGTTTGGTATAGGAGAATGTTTTTTCGGTCTTGGCGGGAGGAGAAGGCGACAAATCTATAGTTATCTTTGTGGTGGTTGTCGAATTTTTCGTGTCTTCTGTCGTCGACATTTTGGAACAGATTTTGTGGTTAAGAGCGGAATCTTCTTTACCGATTCTGACTACTAGGCTTTTATTGAGAAGTTGTTTGGAGTCTAGAAGGTTTACGACAATTTTTTAAAATTTAAATACAATAATTGACAAAAGTTATATGTATATATATATATATATATATATATATTATATTTATTATTGGATTGTTAGAAGAGTTTATTCGTGATAAATGGCGGAATTTTGAGGAAAATATTGTCAAAAAACAGAAATCTGTAAAAAAATTGATTTTTCCATCCATATATCTGACGTAATTTTCCAGATTTTGTTACAATTTTTACATATATACCCACTGTTTCTCGAAAAATGAGGCTTAAGAGCCATCTATATTTAAAAAATAAATAAAGAAGTGATCTAAATCATTCTGAAAATAAATTTTAGATATTTAAAAATCTTACTTTTATTTCGATACAAGTTCCCGCACTATAACAATCTATCGCTACCAATATATAGTAAGGAAGCTTGCGTCACTTTAATCACGAAGAAAGTTTTCTACTAAATTTATAATGAAAAAAGTATAATATATACAGTTAATCCAAACTACTTAAAAGACATCTACTAAATCATGCACAAAAATAGAAAAAGGTACTACGAAAGATAGAGAATGTCAGATCTACATATTAATATTATAAACATTTACAAGGGATGAGAAACTAATTGTACTTCTACAACAGTTGTCAAAATTACAAAATTTGTTTTTGTTAAACTTAACGAAATCATTTGTATTTATTATTGTTATTATTATCACAAAACTGAATTATTTAGTTATATATATATTATATTTATTATTGGATTGTTAGAAGAGTTTATTCGTGATAAATGGCGGAATTTTGAGGGAAAAACTGAAAATATTGTCAAAAAACGGAAATCTGTAAAAAAATTGATTTTTCCATCCATATATCTGACGTAATTTTCCAGATTTTATTACAATTTTGACATATATGCCCACTGTTTCTCGAAAAATGAGGCTTAAGAGCCATCTATTTTTAAAAGAAGTGATCTAAATCATTCTGAAAATAAATTTTAGATATTTAAAAAATCTTACTTTTATTTCGATACAAGTTCCCGCACTATAACAATCTATCGCTACCAATATATAGTAAGGAAGCTTGCGTCACTTTAATCACGAAGAAAGTTTTCTACTAAATTTATAATAAAAAAAGTATAATATATACAGTTAATCCAAACTACTTAAAAGACATCTACTAAATCATGCACAAAAATAGAAAAAGGTACTACGAAAGATAGAGAATGTCAGATCTACATATTAATATTATAAACATTTACAAGGGATGAGAAACTAATTGTACTTCTACAACAGTTGTCAAAATTACAAAATTTGTTTTTGTTAAACTTAACGAAATCATTTGTATTTATTATTGTTATTATTATCACAAAACTGAATTATTTAGAGTTTATAGTTGTTGCAGAAATACTATACAAAATAAATCATAATTCTAAAAAAACTACAATTTAGAAAAATCTAGTATAGTCGACACGGTCTTTGGTTAGAAAATTTACCTCAATACATTAGAGTATATCTATGTAAAATGGCAACATCGTAAAATTGCTATTCATCAACCCGAACATTTATTCATGAGTTTATCGGGCTCTACCTGCAAATATATGACCGAAGCTTGTGTCGACTATAATATTTATTTATTTTTTTAACCCCTTAAAGTATGTGCTTGAGTTAATTCGAGTGCGATAAACAGGCCAAACGGTGCACACTCGAGATAATTCGAGCGCATATTATAAGCTGCTGTAATTTTCACACAAGAATATAATCGAGAATTTAAATTTTTTGTAAAATAGCCCGTCAGGATGTCGGATTTTATTTAAAACGAAATAATTATTTCTTGGTTAAGCGGTAAATTATAAGAAAAAACTACTGGAAAAATTAGTACCTACTTACTACTAAACATGCAAATAAATATACAGGGCGGTCCAAAATTTTTATTATTTTCAAATAATTACTGTGGTCTAGATTCTGTCACTAATAACGTTAAATAGACTTGGAAGTTGTAAATAGCAAAGAAATAGTAAATAAAAAAATAATTTGAACAAAGATTCACTTTAAGGTGTGATCGAAAGATTGCGCGCCAAATATTCAAGCGATCTTACCGCCAACATGTGAGGAAACGCCCGGATTGGTAGGCAGACCAACTTGGGAGGAGTCGCGGGCAGTCAATAAACTTATAAATTCGACAGTTATTTTTCTTTTCTGTGGTTTTCCCAGGTCATGAAGTATTGGCAGTTCTTTAACGGGAACGAATTGGCCACAGCCTACTCCCAACCACCCTTTAGCTAGCTAGAAAATATCTTCTGAAAACAAATATGCTTGCGAAATTTGAATTTGAGAACATTTGGCGAAAAGGAAAGGTTTGTTTCATCAAAACAATGAACCAGTTCACACATCCGTTTTCGGGATATGGCCAAAATCATTGAGCCTCGGATTATTTTCCAAACTTGAAAAAATAGCTCGTTGGTAAAAGATTTGCTAATAATGAAGTGGTGGAGTCTGTGAAAAGTAGAGGAAAATATTCGTTTCTTTGTTTGGGACTACCCTCTTAGGTTAGAACTTTATATTTTTGGACAAATCACAAATTTTCTTTCTTAATGACTTTATTGGACCACCCTTTATTAAAGAAACCCACTCACCTTTTCTTAAACTCTCTATTCTAGGCGAAATTGTCTGTTCTTCGCCGTCAAACCTTTCGTTTTCGAGAACGGTCGCCTCACCTTCCCTGAGACAGATTTTAGTGGAGTATCCTCTGTGTTCCGCCCCTTTGATCTCTTTCGAAGATTCCATCGTTTCGGGGGCGGACCAAGAGGATCTGTTTTTGTCGAAAAAATTAGTTTCTGAATCGCTGTCCGTTTTTCGGGTCGGTCGGAGGTTTTTCAACAATTTTTGGAATTCAGGTTCGTTCTCTCTTTCATTCTGAAAAAAATGTGCGTGTAAAAAACTTCCTGTGATGAAAAAAAAAATAATAATAAGAGCTAAGTTAATTTTTTCGAATTTATACATAAAGAGAAGCTTGTAAAAAAATTTTCAATAAATTTGGGCTTGAGCTTCACGAGATATGTATGTTTCGCTTATGGGTATGTAAACGATTATTAATATATAGTGTGTCCACTCGAATATTTTCATCTAAAATCGCGAGGTTATATCAAATGCCTGCAAAAGGAAGGCTTCAGATGATATTTTCGAAAAATCCTCAACAAACTTAGAGTTTCGAATTGATACGTGAAAATTAACAGTGTTCAAATAACAGGAAAAATTAAGGAAAAGAAAACTCGAGACTATAACGAACTTGCGAACAGATAAACTCTGGTAAAAACACAAGGCTACATTTTTTGAGATACCATTTTACTCAGTATAATATTTACCTTGTATATATTCATTCATTCACCTTTTCTGGTGACAGGTAGTTCACCCTTTTGCATCCTAACCTCAAAAAACATTTTTTTTTGGCAATAAATAACCAAAGAATCCTTGAATTTTCTTAAAAATTGGAGAAAATATGTATTTTTATGTCGGGAAGACATGGTAAAAATTAAAAAAAAAAAAATGTATTTGTCCAGCCAAAATCGGCATTTTTGGAAAAACAATAGTAGAGAAAAAGTATATTTTTAAATGATGATTTTATGTACCCCGTAAATAATATATAGGCACCCTGTTCTGACAGATATATTACTCGCGATCGATAGTAAATGATTGCAAATATTGACTTCTACCAACCTTATTCATAAAATTGTAATTCTGAACAGTGACAGTAGACTTCCAAATAGGTACATCCGGTTTTTCCACATGCCTCAACCTCACCCCCCACTTGTTCTCGTCATCGGAAATGTTTCCTCCATTTTGAAACGGTATAGTTTCTCCCAAATGATAAGGCGTAGGTTTCACAGGCTTATTTTTCAAAATCCCCTTAATTTCGCTATCGGTCAATTCCTTCTTGTCCTCTTCGGATAGATCTGTGTTTAGGGAGTTACCGGAATTGACAGTTACCAAAGCGAAGGTTGGCACCCTTGATTGAAGATTTTCGTAGATCGAATCGGAAATGGCGTCGTCTGAGTTGGTGAAAAGGGATTTGTCGTAGCAGGTGTCGCCGAAATGAAGTAACTGTTAATCAAAAGTCATTATTAGAAAGGTAAGTTTAGATATATATATATGAAAAGTCGCGCATATTCACTACGCCAGCCTACAAGATCACCAGATTTATTATTAGTATTATAATAGATTGAAAAAATATCTTACGGGTAATCCGTTTTTATTGAAATCTTCTAAAGTCGGCCCTGAGTTTCTTCGCCTCCTCCTAAAATTTTGAGTAGGCGGCGGTTTGTCATCGGTGGCCACGATATTTACTTTGCCAGATTCGGCTGCGAAATGTACCTCGGTTTTACAAAATTCCACTTTTTTAGTTTTCCTCATATTGTTATCATCGTCATCTTGTCTTATTTGTTCGTTCAAGGCTAAGCTGATTCTTCTAAAATTATTATCGGCGTTCCTGGTGACGTATTTCGATTCGTCCACGGCTATCGAATGACGTTTGACAGTTTGTAGTTGTTCTTTGTCCGTATCGTTCCACGATAGGTCTACTATGTTGTTGTTTTTCGATATCGGGATTGTTATTGTTGTTGATTTTAGTTCTGTGTTTGAATTCGACCAATCGGGAATGGTCTTGCGCCAGCTTTCTGTTTTCGTGGTGGGGGATGTAGATTCTTCTTGGCTGAAGCTGTTGGCAAGACGTTTTACCTGAGAGAATAAGAGTTATGTACCAAATGTTGTTTTCTGAATGCATAAAACGTTATTGGGTTCAATATTTCCTCGAAATAAAATCTTACCTGTCCAATCTGTTGATTATTCTGACTCCTATCGAACTCATTATATTTCTGTTCAAATTCGTTGTGCTCGTCAGAACTGTACTCGTTTTCCTTATAGCCATTTTTTTTCGGCGGTACCACAATTTCGGTACTTCTACAAATTCCACTGTCAGTAGAACTTTCCACTAGGTTTTTATTTTTTAATAATATCGATGTAGTGCTATCGTTGTGATTATGAACTTTCTCGAAACCGTAAGATTTTCTACGGTTGTACCAATCTTCACTTTTTGTCGTCGGTATAAGTTTAACCCTGGACTCTAGGCTGCCGGTGCCGATTCCAGGCTTCTTGTTCAGTAAAGCTTCCATACCGTAGACGTACGAACGTACCCGAGAGTTTTCCATGAGTGGCATTTCGTTTTCTTTGACTGGTGACGATTCTTCTGTCACTATACCATCGTCAGGATCGTCATCTTTATTGTTTACCTAAAAGCAATTGTCAAATGTATATTTGTTTGGTATAATATTTGATTTGTTAAGGAAAAACAAAGATTCTAAAGATGATCTATGTCAAAACGATTTGGCTAAAATAAGGCCTTAATGAAATAAGTAGATAAATTTTTCCGGTTTCTAGTACTGACTTTGTTAATCCATATTGAGGTATACTGGGGAAACAAAAAATACGGATTATGTGTTGGATTTATGCTTCTAGTTTTTTGTCTCTTCATGTAACTTGACACTTGCCGTTGCATTTTGGTATATGTGGCTAATGAGAGCTGTATATCTATGATCCACCCGACAATCTGCCAGTGCCTTCATCATTTCTTAATGCTTGTATGGGCCGAAGGCTTTGTGGTAATCCACAAAGACAAGAACGAGAGGTTTATTATACTCCGACACATTTCTCTACTAAAGACTTTACCACTTGTACCAAATTTTACACTGAAGCCAGCTTGCTCTCTAGGCTGGTATAGTTCTAGTTTTGAATCAATACGTTTTGTGATTATTTTGGTGAACAGCTTATAGAGATGTGACAAAAGGCTAATGGACCTGTAGTTTTGTTGTTGTTATATTGCCTTTTTTGTATATTAAGATAATTATGGCATTGTTCCAAGCTGTTGGTGTTGTCGCATTTATTAGGCATAGATTGAAAAGTCTACCTGCCTAAAAAGAAAAGTATTTAATCAATGTGTACTCCCTCTCATGGCGCAGAAACCCTTACTCTCACCAAAAAACTCAATTGAGAGACTTCGAATTGCTGAACGCGCTATGGAGCGCTCTATGCTAGGTTTGATCTTGAGAGACAGGGTAACGAACAATGTAATTCAACAAAGAACTAAAGTCACAGATGTAGTGGAAAGAATTACAAATCTCAAATGGAGTTGGGCGGGCCACGTGGCAAGACAGGAAGGTGACAGATGGACGAAGAAAATTATTGAATGGCGACCTAGACAGGATGCTTATAGAAACAGAGGACGTCCTCCAACCCGGTGGACCGACGATCTTAAGAGAGTATCAAACAACTGGATAAATGAAGCGCAAGACCGTTACAGAGGGAAATCGTTCAGAGAGGCCTATATGTCCTGCAGTGGACAAGAGAGGCTACGTGATGATGATGATTATGCTTCAAGTGATTATTATTAAATAAATTGGGGCAAAAATAATAGCGAGAGATATCGAAAATATATTTTTTAAATTACAGACTCTACTAACCTTATAAATGTCATTTGTAGGTGAATTAGTCCTCCTCAACCTGCCTTTAACTTCTTTGATAGATTCCACAGTTACGAATGAGTTTCTTTTTTGTTTCCTAGCAGATTCTACTTCGTCATCATTTGTTTTATCACTGCTAGAACTAGAGATCGATTGTAGTATTTGATCCAAAGCATCTAAATCTACGCTATTATTTCTAAGGGCTGTATTCAGTCTTCTACCCTTTTCTAATTCTTCTCGAATTTTTCTAACACTTCCAGTGTTTTCAGGAAGATCTACAGGCTTCGGTGCTACTGGTTTATTCTGTTTAGAAAACTGCAAGGACCTCCTGATTTTCGAGGTTCTTTTCCAACTTTGCAACTCATCCAAATCTTCAATTTGATTACTGTTCGTATCTTTTTCCGGTATGAAGCTGATGTCGTCACTGCTGCTGCTTTTAGTTCTAACTAAATTACTACGGCCATTAATACTATCACTAATATTACTATTTTTATTATTTTCACTGGAAACACTTTCTATCTCGTATATTTCTACACTTCCATCGCCCGATTCACGATCGGAAATCGTCGGTCGATCCGAGCTCTCAGGTTCGGTAACGATCGGTCTAGGAGATCGTCTGCCGAAGGCCTGCCTTACGGCGTTCTCGTGGATTTGATGGCACAGCCGTGACACTCGATGTAAGTTGGTTGCTGCGGTGATATGGGCGTGGCTTAGATGGATATCGGAGTCTATGGTTGGCTTGAGGAGATCCTTGGCGCGTTGACGGGTGGGGGGTCGCCTAGTAACGCTTCTGCCGACCGAAGCTTTAGATTTTTGCGAGGAGAGGTCCAGAGGGTTGATGGAGAGCTAAAAAGAAGCGCGAATATATTAATACTTGCAAACAAAAACGAATAAAAAACTCATTTGTGCGCATTATATTGTTTTAACATGGATGTAATACTTACAGGACACCCTGTATTTTTCAGCAACTTAATATTATAAAAAATGAAAGTTGGAATTACACTCTCGACAAAGGGGATTCGACCTTGAATTTGAAATTTTCGCAAATTAAGGATCAGCTATTTTGAGGTTAATTCATGAATTAAAAAAAATTAAACCGGACCTTGTTATAGAAGTTTAACATGTTTTGATTTTTTATGAATAATAAAATGTCTACTTAATCGCACCTTTCGAGAAACAAAAACAAAAGATTACTCGCTCGTAAAATGCAGTTTGATTTTTTTAATCGAAAAAACAAATGTGCGAAAACAACAATTTTGACACGTTTATAGATGATTAACAAAATTCTTTAAACGATAAACGTAAAGATAATATAATCAATTTGAAAGTATTTTATTACAGGTAACAAAAAAAAAGACTACTGGGTTCCAGAATGCAGTTTAATATTTAATCAAAGGTACCACGAGTCCTCCAAATTTAATTTATTAAATTTGAGAGTACGAGTGGTATTTTGAAAGATTATTTTTTGAATAATTTTTTATTAAAAACAAAGAATATATTCATTTATACAAAAGACACTTTACACACAAATGTTCAATATTTTCTTTATCAATTTCACATAAATCTATTTTTAAATTGAAAAGTCAAATATTGAGCTGTTATATATTTAAATACAGGGCCATCAAGGCAAGCGCGATTGCGTTTGGCTTAATTCGTTCAGACTGACATTTGACAGTTTTAATGTAATTTGAAGTGTTTAGGAAATATTCTAAAACTGATGTGTGTTAAAGCGATTTGAAATAAACGAATAAAAACAGGTTAGTTTACAACATTAACATATATAATATATAATAATAATTGATAATACTAAATAAAAGTTGTTAAATGATTATATTTGACATTTCAAAAAACGGTAAACAAAGTTTAATCAAAAAACAAATACGAAGAAGCGGTTTTTTCAGTATAAAACTCAATGATTGGTTAGGATGAAACCACAAAAACTGACTGTTTTGACAGACTAAAAAAAATAATCGTAAAAATATACGAAAACATAAAGGAACCAAATATTTTTACATAGGAAGGCTTAAGTGGTAAAGGGGTCTAACTTACTGGTATAGGCAGGCTTTAGGGTAAACGGCCAAATATTTTTACGGGCAGGCTTAAGGGTAAAGGTCCTCATACTTTATTATTATTGGTTCGATTTGAACGGAAAAAACGGCATAGAAGTGTCATTCATGAAGCCCATTCTTCATTTTTATTGAACCTATTTGAATGGGAAAACCAGTAAATAATATCTAGTACTTTAGAGAGAAGTGCTCCTGAAGATTGCGATGGTCTTAGAATGTCTGGAATTTCTATCAAATATGTCTGCGCTTTTATGAACATCAAAGCACATCTTGCCCTAGTACCTATATTCTCGTGTGACATTCAAAGTAGGCATATTTGGCATGTTCACGTTCAAAACAATCATTAAAAAAAATTCGTTACACCTAAACGTCGACGCAAATGCTGCTCTAATAAACCCATAGCGCTAACCACGTTTCGGCACTTCCTAAACAAGTGCGAATTCGCATCACCTAAAATTTCTAAAACGGCTCATTCGTCTACTAAAAGTCAAAATGCGTGAGTTATACTTAGGGGAGCGGGAATATTTAATGTAGTGGAGAGAGTCCTTCAATTTTTTTTAATATCCATCTGAGGTGTCTTATGTTGAAATGAATTTTTTTCAGGGCAAAAATGATTTATCAAATATTTCCAAGACAAATTCTTTGTGACACAATTTCTAGGTGGGTATTACTTTAGAAGGAAGTCCATATATAACTGGTTTTCTACAAAAAACAATAAAAAACTTGGCGAATAAACATAATATTACGATTTCAATGTTACGAGAATGTCTAATAGTTGCATAATAAAATAATTATCGTGTAGCGTTACCATGAAGGAAATAAAACTTTGTATAAAATGAGTCAATATTAAACAAACAATCGCAAAAATTTTAAATAAAATTTGTATTTCCTAAATCTCCGGATTTTCACGAACGTCCAGCAACACCGTACCGAAAAACTCACCTGCAGATTTTCGAAATCTCTGTTTACTCCCAGCAAATCCTCCTTAACCGTCGCGGAATTCGTCGAACTCCATTTGCTGGACGACACCGTTTGAGTTTTCACCACCTGGAATCGCGCACCGGGTACCTCGCTGTGGAAGACTTCCAACTGTCGCCTGGCGATCTGGTGGAGAGCACCATCTGCGTCTGATCGCGTTCTAGAGTCCACTACCTGCGGATATAGAAAGAATAGAACATGAAATGAGAATGCTCGTTTTGACTTTTGTTATAGTACGGTTAAATTTGGCAACAAGTGGAAAATACGGCGTGTTAATGAATAGGTGTTACAGATTTTTAGGGCATGTAGAAGATGCAAAAATAGAGGGAAGATTTTATATAAACATGTGCTTTTTTCAAATATCTTCAAAACGAGGCATTCAAAAAATATGAAACTTCAAAGAGCTCTAGCTTCGAAATCAAAGCTCCAAACGCACATATATTTATAGGAACTTTTCACTCTATTTTACATGATCTACATGTCCTGTAACGCGTATTCATTAACACCCCATAGAGTATAAAAAAATGAGATTTTTGTATTAATGAAACAAGAGGAGATATGTATATGTTGAACAGAAGGGGGCCCAGGTGTGACCCTTGAGGAACCCCTGAGGTTATTCTAGAAGTAGGAGAACGAAACTTACTTTCCGATAGTTATAGATTGGGATCTGTTGCTGATGTAGGAACCAAACCACCTAAGCAGATTGCCATGTATACCGACTTCGGAAAGGTTTCTAAGTAGGAAGCTATGATCGATTTTATCGAAAGCCTTACTAAAATCGGTCTAAATGGCGTGTACCTGATAACCCGTGTTCATAGTTAGATATATAATCTATGTAAATGAATAAGTTGGATTCGATTGAACGTCTCTTCATAAAGCCATGCTGTTCCAAATTTATAATTGATTTCACATCTGCATATAGAAAGTCGGCAATAATTGATTCCATTATTTTTGACATTAAACATAATTTGGAGACTGGTCTATAATTTTTTGGAAAATGCATCCCATTTGGGGCACTTAATTTGTGTCATGTATATAAACAATACTATTTAAGGATGTTTGTATTACTATACGACATTTTCGAGCTTTTTCTAACATACAGTGTGACGCAAGTTTTAAAATAAAGACTACTTGAAATATTTTTAATAAATTATGCATTTTAATTCATTGAAACAGAGTCTTGGTTTTGAAAACTGACCGGTGCCGACTAGATATTTATCTCAAAATTTTCCTGTACTATCAATTGTTGTTTGGTAGAATGATTGTTGAATAAATTACATATGTATATGTGTTTAGTGGTTGGTTAGTCATATACCAGGCAACAGCGGTCATGGGTTGCATCCCATTTTGCCATGTGCCGTGACCTTGCGTGCACTTTGTATGTTGGCTCGAGGAAAAATAGTTTTCACAACGATGCTAAGTGAAGAACCGGCCCATGTGGACTACATTCTTCGATATTGACAGATTGTATTGAGGTTATGTCCAATAATTAACGTGGTTATTAGAGCAGTTTAAAGGCGACGGTGGTGCTGGTTCGGCTGTCAAAAACGCGTTACTTTTTCGTATTGTTTAAATCGGTACGCCCTTTCCTAGTTCGAATTCAGTTGCGAATGAAGAGATTTTTTAAAAATGTTCAATTCTCGATTTGATTCTTCAATCAAAACAGCATTCGCATGCAAGAATAGTAAAAGGTGACATCTTCATTAAAGGGACTGTTTCATTTTTTTCTACAAGCATGAATTTGATTATGATACCATGGTCGATACAAAAATTGCCGTCTTTGGTAAAAAATTGCCTGTCTTACGTAAAAAATGAACTCATACGCGTCTTTTTGAAGTTCAAGCAATCCAACCTTGATGGAATCACATAAAAATCATGATGCACCATTGCCGATTTATTATCCAGTATCTTGAAGTTCCTGTAGCAGGTGTATTTTAATTTTGTTTTACCATATTTTAAAATATATTTCCAACTCCTGCAACAGGAACGGCAATGTAATTCCTACTTGTTAAACAATTTCCTGTAGCCTACAATCAAATTAAACACCTCAAAATACATTCCAAAAATCATCAATCAGATTTGTTTATGTGTCGTTATTTACAGTCAAGAAGTGTCTTAATGTCGAAATTTACTGCCATTTAAATGATTGTTATTTGAAAATTATGTAAATTATACTAGACCGCCTATCCTAAAATAGATCTGTGTCAGAGATAATATAATATGTTGATGTGATCTTAAAAATAATCGGTAATTTAAATCTTCTAGTAATTAAAAATATAATTAATTCTTTGATACGGTTAATAATACGTGCAGTATAAGGCGTGGGTGTGGGTTTGTCAAAATACTTCAAAATAATCTCTCTTGTATATAAAAACGCAAAGAAACAAAAATAATTTATAAGTTACACACTAACTCCCCTCGCCGGGGATGTAAATTCCGGCATCGAAACAAAGAAATGTTTTATAAGTTTAAACAAGTATATTATGTTAACAATAGTGTCTAAGAAAGCCACCAAACTCTTCCGGTACCACTGGCGGTACACAAAAAAGAAATTTGAATAAATTTTTTCGATTTGTGGCTGAAATATGCAGCCTATCGAAAAAAGTTTAATGTAAAAGTTGTAGTTAATTAAAAATTCTAAAACTTTTGTATTAAGTAATCATTTTTCAACATAACCCAAAAATTATCGAGAAAATATCTAAAAATTGTTTTTTTCGTTTTTAATTTTTATCTCCCGCAAAAATAATTCACACATTCTGCTAAAAAAATTTTTTGTATCAAAAATGATTGGCCGTGGTCTATTTATTTTCATATTGCAAGAACCAACCAAATCCCTCGCAATAATAAAGTATGCAAGGCGATAAAAATTATAGCAGGAAAATATAAGACATTGACTAGTAGAGAAGCAGCGTGGGCATTGCACTATCATAACCTTGTCTTAATTACAGAAATATTTGAAATTGCAAAGGTCGATGTTAAAAGATAATGGGCGATTTAACGACCTTGGCGCCTCTTAATTTATTTTCTCGTTAACAGAACGCGACGAACATCATTTTCACTTTTATTTTTATTTAATATAACCTGACGGAAATATAAAATACTATTTTAAATGGAAAAATAGATTCAAACTGTTCAGATATAGAGAAGGACCGAGCACCGAACCTTGCGGTACACCTACTTCTACGAAAGAATAGTCGGAATTGTATTTTTTAATTTTGGTTATATGTACAACTTGCTTTCTATATTTTAAAAATAAGGATATTCTTTAAAGACTGGAGGACCTGCTCTAATCGTTGAGACAGATAGATAGATAGGTAGATAATTAATTGCCATAAAAAAATGCAGAACCATTCCTTTTCTTTTTCGTTTCTGTTACATTCTAGTCTAGCTTTCCAGTTTTCCGTTTCTTGTTTCTTGCTTCTTCCTTGGCTGTTCTGGTATCCTTTTTGTTCCCTATTACTTCCTTCCATCTTCCTTATTGTTTTATATTCAAGTTTGGTTTCTATATATTTAAATCATTTGTAAAATAAACTGTCTCGCGTTTCTTCATTTTAGGTTTCCAGTTCCTTTTTGTAGTATTTTTTTTTTATTTTTTATTCCTCTTATATCTCTTGCATTTTACTCTACGTTTATATTTTTTCCTGGAAACTTTTTAATTCTTCCTAAATCTGTTTTCTCTATCTGGTTTGTCAAATTAGCCTTTATCACACGATTTTCAGGTTTTTTATATTATTGTAGGGGTTAATCTATTTCAGTCCTTGTTAAAACCGTTTTTGTCCTTTAAGGCTGTTAAAAATTCTTTGGAAATATAAGTTCGTAGGTGGCGCCACTATTGACAAATCCATACAGTTTTTATGAAGTACCAGCCTTCAAATGATACGTGTCAAAATTTCATGACAATCTGACGTTTAGTTACAGTGGTTTTAGCGAAGCTGTACAGGTAAAAAAATATTATGTATGTACGTGCTTATCGTACATAACACAAACAAAATCTGCATAACCTTAATGAATACCACTCATCAAACGACAAAGGTAGTAATAATAATATCCTCTAAGTGCGAATACCTAACCTAAGACCACTCCAAAGGTTATTCAACTGCGGCCAACCCCATAAAAATAAATAATAAAGGTGTCATCGAAATTTATGCCGATGCTCTGTCGCGCACACATACACACACACACTCACACACATCAAACTCGGCAAACAATAAAGGAAAAGAAGAAAGAAAGGATGAAGCACACCTTTGCGGGTACTTAGACAAGCCGCCTACGATGGTGTATATGCATTTTGAAATATACGTCTTTGCTCACAAGCATAAATGGTTATAGTCAAAACAAAAGATGACTGGATGCAACAATGTAAGCTTAAAATGCGTGTTTCTTAAATGCCAAAATAAATTGATATTTTGTAAAAAGAGGTGTGTGTGTGTGTGGTATGAAGGTGAATCTGTCAAAAATATGCTAATTTCTACATGTATTTTATGTAACAATGGAAAGTAAAAATTTGACACCTCGACATTTACAAGATATTTGAAAAACCATTTCTACATCTTTTCCTAATTTTTAATTAAAAGTTCCGGAAGGGGGTGGGGTTAGCTAAATATATAATTTGATGGTTGGATATTGGTTTTTTACGATTTGTGGCTGAAATATGCATACCATCGAAAAAAAATTTAAATTTTTAACTTTATCAGTGCTCATTTTCTTCGTTGAAATCTTGTCTTTACGATGGTATGAAAAATATATTGTTCGCATTGAAAAATATCGTTAAAAATGCAGAAAACCAAAAAACGACTTTTTCATAATCGATTTTTCAGTTAACCTAGACAATTTTTTATTTCTTATTGCAAGTAAGCATTGACATTGATGAAAAAGATTAATTTCTTTATCCTAAATTTCCTGGACCACCCACAAAATGCTAAGAATTTTTGGCCCTGGTCTATTAGTACGTCATTGAAAATACAAACGTCAAACCCAGAGCAGCAGTCAACAATTTCGAAGAATTAAAAATCTTGCTTAATCATTATATACAAACGTATCAGACGATCGAATCGAATCTAAAATGTCGATATCGTTGAATAGAATGTGCAATACAAATTGAGATAGATCTTTTTAGTTAAACAAAAAAAAAGCAAGCGCACGATAGCGCAAATGCGTCGTGTGTAGTGTTCACTTTCACTCATTCTAGTGTCATTTTGCGAGCGTGTATTTCCCGCGTCTTGCAAATAGATTTTTATCAAGATCCACGATTCGCTATTTCGCTCTCTTTCGCTTTTTTTTTCGCAGGAAAATTTAAAAGGATATTTTATACCTGTTGCTTTAAGCCAATCAGATGCCTTGATTTTGACAGGTTGCTATGACGACAATCTGAATTTTCCGAAAATTTTTTGGGTCACGTGACAGCTGCAAAATTAATAAGTGATAATTTCCCTGGCTTGACAGCTAAAGTAAAGTTACTTTAGCTTGACAGCTATCACTTGCGGACGCCAGAATAACAGAGGCCTAGATTATTTTTGACAAATATTTATATATTTTCCCGATAGACCCGAGCATTTTCGAAAACTCCGGAAATCAAAAAAAAACGCCCTAAAAAACATGTTGTGTATGAAATCTTTCTGAAAAAAAAGTTAGTTCAAGAACTATCTTTAAAAGTCACTGTCTTCACTAAAACTACTGGTATCACTATAATTGTCTTTTCTGAGGTTTGTTATTATAGGTTCTATTAAATTATCCATTGATATATCCACTTTCCTAAATACATTTTCTACATTTTTAACATGACCAATGCATTTTCCCCAATGTTCTCTATTTACATCTGAAACTGCCTTCAAAAACAAATTTCGCACATCAGGAAATTTAAATGTTTTATTGTTTTGAGAAACATAACCTTTTAATAATTGTGACCAGATCAGTTCAATGGAATTTAACTCTGAGTGGTTCGGAGGCAATCTGAGAATTTTAATTCCTTTTTCTCTGGCCATCTCATCTATAATATATTTTTTGAATTTGTTTTTATGTTGGCTTGCTATTACTAATAATTCTGCCTTCAAGGATTTAGGAGGACTGATGATATTTTTAGAATGAAGCCATTTTGAAATATATATTAATACAAAATTCTGAATCAATTAAAATACATACGATACGGCTATGAATAAATAAAGTCTGACTTATCTGTCAAAAGAACAGGTTTATTACAGTAAAAACCATGGAAACAAGATTAAATCTAGACAAAAACTATATTAGGCCGATCAGATGTACTACGTTCTGCAAATTAAATACTGCACTCCTTTCTTCTGTATAGTATAGTAGTAAAAAGGTTTGACTTTATTTAATTTCTGGCGTTTTAATCTGAAAGATTCATTTGACGGACATAAATAATTTGCTTGTCAAATGACAGCCATCTCATAAATTCAAAGTTGAAAATACAACGTTGCCAATTCAATTTCAGAAAGCATGGGTTTAAGTAAATATTTATAGGAACGTTGAGTAACACTGTTAAAATGGACACTTGTCAAAATGTGACACCTGTAAAAACGTGACAACTGTTAAAATGTGATACGTGTCACAATGTAACAACTGTCAAAATGAACAAATCTCAAAATGAACAAATGTCAAAATATGACACCTGTCAGAATGTAACAAATGCCAAAATGTCACACGTATCGTACTTTTCTTTATTTATTACAAAGATATAACCTAACCTAAAGCTAATCCTTTTTTTTTTGGCGGGTGGAAATGCTTTATGCACATCGGGTAAAGGTTCTTTCCTTCCCCGATAGTGTGAGACTACCCCTTACGGCTACTATTTTATTATGCGGACACTGAAACTGAAAATTTTTGAAAAAATATGATATCAATATCTGCCACACGTCGAGAGTCTGGTCACAGGTTTTTGTGGAGGTTTTTACCAAAGTATGAATATCAGACCTATAATTTTCTTTCACTGCAGATCAATAAATAATAAAATCAATTGAACATAGAGTTTTTCTTATATATAGTGATAAATAGAGTGAGCTGAGCGATCTACTGTTGACGGGACGTGTACCCTACACGCTGCTGTTGCCCGTCCCGGAAACGGGGCCTGTCCACCGTGACAGTTCGCGAAGATCAAGCGTCAGTAGATGTTGCCCTAAAAGGGTGAAATCCCCAGAAACTAGGCAACTTTTAATGCATTTAACTAACCTCTGTGACAAGCAGTTGATAAACGTCAACAACAGCTGCAGCCAATTGAAAATTAACACTGACAGCTTTTTTAATTTTCAAGCCAATCGCCAATCAACTTTTTATTTATCTCCCTATCAGTAGTTCAAGTAGATGTCGCCCACTCCGTGATTTGTCATGTTATAAATATACTTAAATTATATACTCATTGGGCTGCTTAAAAATGTAGATTTGAATATTAAGAGCGAAGCTCGGTGACCAGATATTATTAATTTATAAGTGATTTATTGAAAAATTTGTAATCCGCTTGGGAGTGTTATTCCTTTAGAGCGTGCTCTCTAAATACAAGACAGGAGCTAAAAATGAGGATGCGTTTTGGAGCCGGTTATGTCGAAAAGTATCATATTTTTGACAAAAATGATAAAGATCATCTTTGTAGGTAATGAACTGATCTTCATTTTCGTCCAAACAAAAATTCTCTAAGTGTCATATTTTCGGAAATATCGGCGAAAAAAACACATTTTTGAGACCAATCAGCTTCAGCTGAGATTTTCGGGGGTGAATGTACCCATAAATACCTGTAATTTAAAAAAAATAGTGCCGGATAGACCTGATGCCCGGGTTGGCACCTTCGTTTATTGGACTACTAATAATCCAGATTAATTTGTTTACGAACGTAATTGTAGCAGCCACTACGAAATTGATGTTTGTTGTTTTCAACTATATATGGTTACTTTCTACTCGCGATATTATTAAATTTCTTCAAAAGACGAGATTCATATTCTCGGAAGAAAAGAAATTAACGTACGTTGGACTGAATTAAACGCAAGAGAAATCTTGAAAGTGAGACCAGTGAGTTTTTTTTTTGTAAGTAAATGAATAATATTATTTATAAAATTGCTAGAAACGTATCGTGTTCCTTGGCACAAATAGTATAGAGTATTGAAAAAAATTAAAATAAGTATATGGATTTCATTTCTGTTTTATTATTTTCATTATTAAAAAAGGTAGGAACAAGCATTATTTAAATTGTATATCATTAGTTAGGTTTCTCTTTTTTGTTATACCTGGTCATCCAATAAGTTAGTAGGATGATATATAGATGGTGCCACTATTGACAAATATATTTTTAGGAAGTACTAACCTTCAAATGATATTTCCCTTGTCTTAATTTCCACCAATCACAAACGCGCCATTTTGAATTACAAATGGTTTCTAGATGAAAAATTGTATGACAGCTACGACGCTAAACAATTTTTCTGATTTTATTGTCAATAAATTTTGTAATATTGTTTTTAAACAGTGCTAGTAAGCTTTTTAGGAAGAGTGGAATATAATCCTCTCTTCTATAAAACGGCCCAGGGTGGAGAAAAAAATGGCCGTGGTGGGTGTACAACAATTAATTAAAATTACTGGCCACAGTTCAGCTAACTCAATTAAGCCTTATCTGCAAATGGATAATGAGCATTATTCCAACATCATAAACACCCATAGAAGTGACGCCTCAGAACCTACAGCTAAAAAACAGAAAAGAGAAGATCCTGCACCCACTCCTCGAGCTTCTCACTCTACAGCTGGACCCATCAACAACATTAATGATTTTCCTACACCCAACGTTATCGATGAGTTGACAAATACTTCAAACAATACTCCTACTGCGTACCAAAATTACAATTTATATTTTAATTGTACCATAAATAGTTAAGTTTTCAAATTAATACCTACATATTTATTATGTATGCATGTATAATAGGTGGTATATTTTGTAAGCTATGTGTATGAAGAATAATCTCTCATGAAATAGTCTTATCAAATACCATTCGGGCATCTAATTTTTCCTGTGAAAAAAATAGAAAAAACACAATGCAAAGTAATATTTTTTTTTAACAAAATGCATTCATGTAGGTGCAAAAATCCTCGTCTTTGACTCGGATTTTTGTTGCCACCAGCAGCAAATATTACTTAGCAACGTGTTTTTTGGATTTCTTTTCGGAAAAATTAGATGTTTCTTACGAAAATTTCATAACAATCTGGCGTTTATCCATTTTCAACGATTCAGTATCTTTGTTTGGTTTTTCATATTATTGTTTTATTTTTCCTCTTAGTAGGCGTTTCTATCTTCCTTTATTAAAATGTTTGCTGTATATTAATCGACTTGCTTTAGTGCTATCGTCTTGTTTAGATAAACGATAGCCACTTGAAATCAACAAAAGAACACACACAATTACAGCGAATTCTTAAGAAAACTATGATTCACCAAAAACCCTACATATCACAATAACAAAACGTAAAAATCAAACACTTGACGGTCTGAAGATTCTCATACAAAAAGCCGCAAAAATACATAACTGTCTGCAACAAAAAAAAAAGAAAAACATCTCGAACGAACGTTTCGAACAATGAAAAGAGGTAGAGGTCATTGAATTTTAAATTTTATTCGTGGTTTAAGGATTAATCTAGATGGCGTGCATCGAGATTTCCATCATGATTTTTAAATTTTTGGGTCTCGTTTATTTATCGGTTGTTATTATTATTATAGATGACATGGATTTTTGAAAACGCAGGTATAGTGCAGCTAAACGAATTAGTGCAGGGAAAGAGTATAAATTAAAAAATAAAAACATGTGCAATGTATAGAATTGTAGGGTTAGTAATTCCAAGCAAAATTCATATATATTTAGGTGGGGGTTTTCCGATTTCAGTGATAAAAATAGTTCTAGTAGTGAGAGATATACTGAAATTAAGTAAAAAAGATAGTCAGGCTAATCTGTGAGTATGTATAATATATCATCAAAAAAAGTTCCCTCATTTTCGCAGTTATGAAAATTTAACAGATGATGGCCTATATTATGATAACACCTGGCTAATGCCTCGTCTAATGATCGTCTGGTGCACTATTTTCGGCCATTCCTCTCCTCATTTAACTACGTGGCTTATGAGTCTGTCTATATCTCCTGTTCTGACTTTACAAGGATTGATTTATAAATTATAAAGGCCTCTTAACAAATAGAAAGCATAGACAGTTTAATTTAAAAGAAAGCATTTTTTTACAATCCACCAAATTTCGAGTATTACAAAATGTTAAGATCAGGATATTAAAATTCAGCCTACAGGAAACCTTTTTACACCTTTTATAGATACCCAAATTTTAAAGTATCTGTCTCAAGTAGATTTGAAGTGGTGGGGTTACAAACGCAACCACGTCATATTCCTAAAAATGCAAATATTTACTGTACTATAATTAACCTGATAAAGGACACGAAAATCAAAAGCTAGATCGCCAAATTTCGACGAAATATCCTTTCAAAAAAATACGAGTTTTTAAAATTTAATTAACAATTACGTAAAAAACATTTTGATTCGTTTTAACGCCTCGAGGTACAGCTTCTGATCGATAAATAATTAGCGCAATATAAAATCAAAAACCAGGTTGAAAAACGTCTACGTAAAAGGGCGGGAGTATATTCTTTTACTTAACGGAGAAACTTGATGCCCAAGATATATCATGATTTATATTGAGTAAGATGATTGAACTTTGATGAAATCTACATACGAAGGGAAGTCCGAATGTTTATTTTTAATTGATGATAACAGACCGAATTTCAACTCTTCCTATGGGATTCTTTATTTCGCCAGAAGAGATTACCGTGATTTCCAATCTTTACGTATAGGATCACTCAAACGAAGAAGGAATGTCAAAGTTAGGAGGGACAATCCAATTAAAAACTTAAAGGTACCGAACTAAATTATTTTAAAATAAAAAACTCGTGATAAAATAACTCAAAGCGAGGTTATATTTCATTATTACAAATCACAAACATTCAAATTAGCGCTGTGTCAAGTAATGCAAATACTTAGAACTTAGTGGTGCGTCTACTCACTGCTAGATGGTGGTAGAGGAAAATTAAATTAGAAATTGTATTATAAGATATTTCTTGTGTGTGTTTTAAAAGGTTTGGATGAAAGAGAGTTTAATTGAGTAATTCAATATAATAGGACAGTTTAAAAATGTGTTCAAGTTGTTTGTAGTTTTCTAATAAACAAAAATTTAAGTAATTTCATTTGAGCTAGCCATAGAATCTGCGAAAATTACGTTATTTTATATAAATATTCAATTCATAATAAATTGTTTTTTTTACGACAATATATATCCTTCGCCCCCCGTATCAGATTGGTATCATTAATCAAATAGTAAAATAAAATTTTAAATGGCGATCCATACATAAACGTGTAAGTAGTACGTGACTTGACGTACATAATTTCCGAAGATTAATATAAAAAGGACACTCTGTATAGAATTAGATACAGTTAAAGGTCTGTTCAACTACCATGAGATCGTAGATTAAGTATTACTTAACTTTAATTGCGATTTTTACTTTCTATAACGTATTAAATTTTATTTCTATTATTATGCGTTGCAAAAATTTTGATTGTTTCAGATATAATGTTTTCAAGGATTTTTCGGTTATGAAATATATTTTTTTTATATATATTATATATAATTTTCTATTGAAAATTTTCATGTTTAGGAAACAATAAATTCGACATTGGGTAGCATAGCCGTTCTTATAACAGTGGCGGATCCAGAGGGGGACCCAGGGCACCAATTTCAATTTACCTAACCTGACCTGCACTTTCTGTGAAACTTGAAGTACAAAAAATGAATTTAAAATTTTCTAAAAAGGCTCCTAAAAGTTTTACCTTGAGAAATACCGGAGTTAAAAATTCCATAGTCGATATGTCACCCTGTACATATTTTAATAAATGTTCGAAACGTCGCTTATGAGCATGAAAGTAAAAAAATTATCAGTTATAATCTCCCTAGAGCTTGAATAATTTCCGAAAAAACGAATTTGTTATTTAACATTTAATTTGAAATTTATTAGTGTGTTTCTTTGGATTCTATCATATAATATACTTCAGTCCACGTTTGCAGGGTCTAAAGTATCTGTTTTAGCCCGCAAAAATGTATATCAGATAAAATAGTAAGAAGTAATACTGAAAGAAATTGCTAAAAAAATTAATTCAACTTTACGCTTTTATACCACAAGAATTCATTTTTATGAGTGTAAAATTTAGTCGCCTTTACTTCCCCACTGTTTGTTTGTCATTAAAATCGTCAAGAAAATTAATTTCCTCATTCTCTAACCTCTGACTTAAGATCGTTCGTGCCGTTTTAAGTAGAATATAAAAAGTTAGAAATATCGTAGACCGTTCGATGTATGTCAATATAACAATTCTACTACCACTTCACGACAATCGACAATTTTACTGTTACTTGTTGCCTAATCGTTATAACAATAATATTCATTATAAAAATGCTTATGCTTATAACATTACGTGTATTGTTTCACTGCGACTACGTTTACACCGCGTGTCCTTCTATTGGTTCAAGCAATTATACATCAATAAAAACATTTAAAAGGGTTGGGAATACTCTTTAGTAATCTCCATGCCATAGTCTCTATCAAGAATTATTAAAGGCTTCTCTAACATTTCTTTTTTTTTGTATAAGTAGAATCTAAATTAATCAATTAAAAATTAATGCTTCTATAATTTTATACATATAAAAAAATTATCACCTAATTTATATACTGGGGTTACTATTGAAATTTTAAATTCTTTTGGAAATTTTGTAATACCTATGTAGTAATAATTAAATTTATTTTGTGGTAAATGGAACTTTTGTATTTTTTTTAATTTTCTGCTAAAGAAGTATGTAAATGTGTTAAATACCAAAAGAAATATTTTATAAAAAGGTTCATTCTGCACTTGTTTGTCCATCTTCAAGGTCAGGCGTGCGTGTCTTTCATGTATACATTTTTTGAAACGTCAAACGTTAAAAAACCGTGCCTTAAACATTAATTAGTTCTTTTGTAAATACAGTAATTTTCACATTTGTTGGCAGAACCTTGAAACAATCGATAGTGATATCGTGTAACTTTCAAACGGTCGTTAATTTCTCTTGTAAACGTAGTCCGTGCATCCAGATTAAGTCAAAGAAGGCGTTGCAATTTCAAAACTAATTTTTATAGGAAGGTGAAAGTTTGCATCACAAAAGGATCAATTAGATCACAAAGTAGGCTTTGTAACGTAATGGCGAACGATGGTATCGATAAAGCAGTGGGAGTGACTGAATTTAGATTTTCGAGATCACTCAACACTTAATATAAATGTACTAGGACATGAGTCCGAGTATTAAGGTGGTGACAAATTACATCACAAGGGAGTCGTTTACGAATACGAATACAGAATTTCTCTTTTGGATTTGTTTCAGTTTGAGCCAGTGCGAATCTGTCTATTTCAAGATCTTATTATTTATGATAATATTGAGAAAAAAAATGCAAGAAATGGTATTAATGACAATAATTAGTTCTCAGTACGAGCTGTTGAGTGGGTTAATGGAGCAAGTACCACGGTACCCGTTCAGATTTATGGTACTGACGGTATCTTGTTCGATTTTAAATGTTAATTGCTTTTAATCATGTGAAAAATTGATATTATTTATCTTCTCGTCGCGTTTTATGAACTTTTTATCAGTTTGTTGTTACTAATCGTATTTTTGTGTTTAAAAATGTATTGTTTTTGGTTCTGAGATACACGGCACCCTATCAGGATTCATGCCAACTTTTACTGCCCTATTTTATGCTTCCTGTCATTACATATCATCTTATTTGACCGTCAAAATCAAAAACTTCAATCATATTAGATCTGTACCAGCGAAAGAGACGGCATCACTGCTGAGACCCTGAAAGCAACAGGGCCAAGTTGGACAAAAGGATAACTAGTAACTGTTCTGACGAGTAGTGTCATTCGATATTTGTTCCCTTGCACAGGAAAGAATCCTCCACTGTATACTCCAACTACTGGATGAAGTCATGAATAATAGACCAAAGAACTTTCTCCTTCCAGAAATAGCTATGGTTTGGTCCCAGGAAATGGCAATTGCTCACGAATGATGGGGGATGCTCTTGGAACAATAATTGTCGGGACAGCCAGCGCCAGGCTAACCAAAACCTGAAGAACCTCTCTGTAACCAATACTACTCGAAGCTCCCATCTTTCCCATCGTCGAAACGTGGACGCTAAAAGAAGCCCCAACTGGAAAAATATCAGTTTAAAGATGAGGATATTCCAGAGAATCGTTTAGTCTTCTTGGATGTAATACCGCAAGGGGACTTCACCTAATTTGGCCAGAAGAACATGCAAGATGGAGAAGCTGAGTGGCAAGTGGGGAAGAGAAGGATCTCCGACACGTTGAGAGGATTGAAGGAGAAGTACAAAAGCCAAAAGTAACGAATCAACTGTGTGTCACAAATCACATGATCGATCATATTCAATCAATCGCAAGGTGTCTTAAAAATGTATTTTATTAAAAGGTTTTGAAATTTGAGCGACAAAAAAGTCATTTATTCTTACCTAACCATGTAAGAACTTTTTTTTAAGCTCTCATTCTGAGGTTGCTGACCAGCTCGTTTTCTAATTATCCACCGTATCCAATGAAATAAACAAAAGTGACTCACATATTTAATAGTAGGTCTCGAGCTGTATTAAACAAAAATTTCTACTTCGATTTCTGATTTCCAATACTATCGGAGTTAATGGGGCATTCTATTTTACAAATCAAGCGTAAAAGTGAAAACAATTGAACTAATGCTTGTATAACACAAGCCTACCTCGATCCCCGATTAAATCCAATCGTATTTTAATATCTGGAAGCTGGTAGAGTGTTTTCTATTGTTTGAAATAAATAGTGTGAAGGAAATTACTCGGTTCCTATATACCCGCTGTATTTTATTTTGCGGAAATGGTATTTTTTGTTAACGTAGTTCAAATGCCTCTTATAACGGACTGTCAAATATGTTGGGGCAACAAAATAAGGCTCCTACGGTCGACAAATCGCAGACTCCCCTTGGGGTAATTTGATTATTTTTTTTCTCTCAAATTACATGATTAAAAAATCTGAAAAAAAATCATGGTTGTAGAGGATATTGGTGCCTTTATTTAAGAATTTTTTCAGTTCCCCATCCCTTCTTTAAGCTACATAAAAAAATTAACTTTAAAAGTGAGTCTTTATAAAAAAAAAATTCATTTGAGACACAGCATATGGTTTATAGACCACCGTGAATCTAAAACTACAATTGCGATATAATTATACAAAACATTTATTACCGTAGATTCTTTTGTTCTTCCTACAACAGTCGAATTTTTACTAGGATACCTAAAGGACACCACACCCTGGCGCCACTTATACGTACCTTTTTTTCAACCTCGTATAAATAGTAAAAGGTACGACTTGCACGCGCCATATTTATTGTTTAAGTTCGCAACGCCTACATAGATCGGCTGCCGTACAGCCAGAATTGCAATATACAATTTGTTTTTCTTCTAAAACATAGTTATTATAGTGGTTGTCACCGATCGATGTCTAGATTGTGCAACAATACTAGAACCGGTCGTATTAGACGAGGGATTTTTAGGAAACCTATTTCTACACTGTTTTTACTTTTTTCAAAGTTTATTATTAAACTTTTGCTTATTCAAAATGGCGTACTTCCGGTATTATCGAAAATATCCAACAACTGCAGACTCCTTGTTAGCAAATTTTAAATTTGAAACTGAAAATAATCCGAGGGGGCTAAACCTGGCGAATATGGTGCCTAAAGAACCAATTCGAACTTTACAAGTTGTTTAAAAAAAATCTGGTACTCTTACTAGGGATGGTTAGAACACTAAAAAATAGGTTGAGTTTGCTCTATAAACATCGGCCCTCAGGGCCTTTATTTTTGAGATACAGGGTGTTGAAATTGAGACAAAAAAAATGAAAATTGCTTATAACTTTTATAAAATTTGGGAAATGTCCTGCTGAAACCAAATCTAATTATATCCAGGTTTTAGTGCATGAACGAAAATCATCCATCATTACTCTAAAACTAACCACTTTAGATCTTTAATTTTTAAAGGGATGGTTAACAAAAGATGTAGAAATGTTTTGTCGAAGACCGCTTTTTATTATCTGTATTGGTTTTTCCAGCAGGATGCGAAAAAGTTGTAGTTTAGATTTTCGATCTTCTAACATTCTAACATTTTTGTTACGTCATTATTCTAAAACTAACAACTCTATATCTTTAATTATTGGAAGAGATGTTAACAAAGGATGTAGAAATGTTTTGTCGATGACAGCTTTTTATTATCTGTATTGGCTTCTTCAGCAGGAGGATACAAAATTGAAATTTAAATTTTCGCTCTTCTAACATTCTAACATTTTTATTACGTCATTATTCTAAAACTAACAACTCTAGATCCTTAATTATTGGAAGAGATATTAACAAAGGATGTAGAAATATTTTGTCGAAGACTGCATTTTATTATCTGTATTGGTTTTTTCAGCAGGAGGCGACAAAGTTGAAATGTAGATTTTCGATCTTCTAACATTCTAACATTTTTATTACGTCATTATTCTGAAAATAACAACTCTAGATCTTTAATTATTGGAAGAGATATTAAGAAAGGATGTGGAAATGTTTTGTCGAAGACCGCATTTTATTATCTGTATTGTTTTCTTCAGCAGGAGGCGACAAAGTTGAAGTTCAGATTTTAGATCTTCTAACATTGTAACATTTTTGTTACGTCATTATTCTAAAACTAACAACTCTAGATCTTCAATTTTTGGAAGGGATATTAACAAAGGATGTAGAAATGTTTTGTCGAAGACCGCATTTTATTATCTGTATTGATTTCTTCAGCAGGAGGCGACAAAGTTGAAGTTTAGATTTTCGATCTTCTAACATTGTAACATTTTTGTTACGTCATTCTAAAACTAACAACTCTAGATCTTCAATTTTTGGAAGGGATGTTAACAAAGGATGTAGAAATATTTTGTCGAAGACCGCATTTTATTATCTGTATTGGTTTCTTCAGCAGGAGGCGACAAAGTTGAAATGTAGATTTTTACCAGTATATAGATAGAGGTTTGGTAAAAAACGGTACATTTTCAAATGTAACGCTTCATGTAACCTCAAATTACAAATTATTAACATTTTGGTTGATTGAAACAAAAGGAAATCGCAAATAAACAACCTTGTTTTTTTTATCAGATCTTTCACTCCATTACCGCTTATACCCTGGCGAAATTTATAATATGCTATTGTTTTAAAGAACTTTTTTTTCATTCACCAACGCTTTATATGGTAATTTTCTTATTGTTTCTAGATTTGCTTTCTTTTGTCTACTTTTGTTTGCTCACTTTATAGGATTAACGTATTTTTGGAGCCTCCAGTCGTCAGGATTATATATGATGCTGGTCATTGGTTGAAACTGGTTGTGAAACACATTTTTTCCAATATTGGCATTACGTAAAGTGAGTAATAGCCCCTGCACAGAACCTTGGTGAATTCCACTGTTTTAATTTTAAATATACTGCAAACTAAAACCGTCCAAACTCGTGGAGAGAGAATACGCTCGCCTTTTCACATCTTAATTTTTACATAGATATAGAAACCTTTCTTTTTTCATTCTTTGCGCTCATAAGGCTCTTACAAATACATTTCACAATCATAGCAATTGCAAGCTAGCACGCGGGCTCAAACAGTCCACGTTAGTTAACCCAACACTGAATGAAGTTATTTTTTACCTACATATTCCTTTTTTCATATGTATATGTCCATAATTATATGTATATTTATTCATGATTTTTTTTTCAATAATATCAAAAAATTAATAAATCTATGCATGAGATATCGATAATAACTAGCCTGATTAAAAGTTATACGTATCGGTATCATCTCATTAAAATATCTTCATCGTGAGAAAATAACCCCAGATTTCCGCTGTGAAATAATATTGATTACTGATTAGCTTTATGCAGTCCTGATTCATTATATTCCTCGGAATTTTTTATTACGCTCATCTTAGCACTGCTAATATAGATTGGTTCGGATTAAAGCAGTTTTTTACACCGTATTCTGGTCCTAATTTTTGAAAAGTCTTTGCAATCTTCTTGTACGTTCAAAAATAATTTCAATTGCCTGATGATGGCCGTTCTTTAGGCATTGATACTTTTACCAGTGGCGGCTCGTGAACTTTTCCATAGAGGAGGCAAGTGGAAAATAACAAAAATTTGCCGTTTTTTTTTGCGGAGATGAAGAAAACTCTTTATGGGCGAGGTTGAGAGCCTAAAATCTCAAGGTCTGTTGTGAGAGTCTCCTTTCCAGACATATTTTTCATAATTGGAGATATTAAAAGACCTTTTTTGTTTACAACTAGATTTTTTAGCGCGGGAATTCATCGTATGATTTTTATTTTAACTTAGCTCAACTCACTAAAATTATTATTTACAAAATATTCTAACTTAACCTCAAAACCACTCACGCGGTAAAGTAAACACAAACACTCAGAGAACCGATTTAAGTGATTTATTTTATGCGCATGATTAAGATTTGACAGTTAATGTCCAGTCCACTCGTTGGCTATGGGCAATGACATCATAAAATTCGCGTATTACTAAGATAATGCATTATAGCAGTGAAAGCTCTGAAAATATTTCTATGGAAGACGATTTAGGATCAAGAGTGGCGTTGTTGCCATATTAAAAACATGTCGAAAAATCTGGGATAATAGAGAAAATACTTTAACTGTGTTTAGGACTAAAATTAAATATAATTCAAATAAATGGAGGGTCTATGTGTAAATATTTCAGAGAAGGCTCAGCCTCCGTTGCCTTGTGACTTTTACTGTTATAAAATAGTGGTAAAATGCTCACCTTTCCATATTTGTGTGAAGAATTGATCGTATTTGCCGACCAATGATCGGTTTCCAATCGTGCTCGTTCGAGTGCTCCCGAAATGCTGTCGATTCTCGACCATTCGCGCACGTCATGATCGTGGAAAGGAGCCCCGCTAGATGGCGCGGCTACCACTTCCATCGTTGCTCAATCGATGTTGACGTTTTTTTTGTGCTCGTTTCGGCTGGTCGCTAGTCTCTGTCTGTACTAGGAGTGCTATCAATCCGGATTGACATCAACCTGAAATTAAAAAAAAACTTAAAAATAATATATTTTAATTTAATTAACGATCTACTTCCTGCCCTGGAATGCAGACCACGTTAATAACTTTTTCGGAATATAAAATTCGAATTTGAATTCCGACACGCTTGTTTGACCAGTTAAGTAAATTCTCCAGTTAATAAACACCTTCGCGCATTTTTCTTCAATTAAAATCAACGCGGTGGAACGAGAACACGAAAAAGGATGATACGGGAAGCTTTCAGTGCAGGCCGGAGTGTAGGCGGAGGAAAGTGGTACAGATTAAACGAATTAATTGTGCTGTCAAGGTCGAAAGATCATTTTGTAGGTATTATAAGAGGCATTTAGCCTGTATTGGTTACCAGGGAAAGTAAAAGTTTTGATGTGTAGGTTTTCGGTGCCTTATGTTCAGTTTTGTTTTGAAATAAGCTGACTATATTGGGAGGAAGGAAGCAAAAATGAGTATGCTGACCTGTAATCTTTAAAATACGGAAACATATTTTATTGTTTGTTACTTAATAGGAAAAAAGAATGTTTACTTGAATTTTGTTTTTTCGCCTTTAGCTCGAGGAGAAATTAAATTTGCAATAAAAAATATTGACATAACCTCAAAGGAATGAGACAATATCAGATTCATTACCAAACAACCAAATAATTTAAACATCGGACCATTAAGAATCATCGTTCTGTAAAATCCCTACTTAAAGGATTTTTCTGTCAAAGAAAATTTATAGCTTCATCAATTTTATTACCTTTTCTGACAGGCAATAACTTATTCCTGTTAAAATTTTGTCTGATAATTAAATTTAAATGGTCGGCGAGAATTTAAGTAGACCGCATTTAAATATTTCTGTAGATTGGTAATCTGCGATTGTCCTTACGATTTTTTTACGGCATTTCGAAGGTAAGACGACCGTCACTTGTTCTTTTTTTAACGATTATTTACATCAGGTATATAAATGAGAAACCGTGGGAGAGAAGCAGGAAATGATGCATTAAGTTTGTTGACAGGAATTCGGTATATGTTGACAAATTAAAAAGACTAGAAATTTTTGGTGTAAAAACCTTGTCAAAAAATAAGTTTTGAGGTAATTTTTTTTTTAATTTGAAAAAAAACCATTAATAAAAACGCCAAATAAATTTTATCGAAATATTTATCAATAATTAAGTTTATGAAAAAAAATGTCTATTAACTTGCTCTGACTCCAAGGGACATATCCTCCCCATTTCTAATAATTTATGAAAACATTTTGGTAAATTTAATCTTGAAGGTACATTTTTCTAGAATATCTTATAAACATTTTTTTTTTAAACTGGCGCAGTGTAATTCATCCATCATAGGGACATTTAGATCCAGTCGTATAATTTGTTCTGATTGCAGAAGCCATAACCTTCTTATTTCTAAAATTTTAGAAAAAAATTGTGTAAACATCTTCTTAAAGGTACATTTTTCTAGAATATGTAAAAAAAACAATTTTATTAGCCTGCCTGAATGAAATTCATCCTTTACAGGGACAGTTAGACCCAGTATTATAATTTGCTCTTACTGCAGAAGCCATAACTTCCTCATTTCTAAGAATTTTAGAAAAAAATTGTGTAAACATATTCTTGAAGGTACATTTTTCTAGAATATGTTAAAAAAAACAATTTTTTTAGCCTGCCTGAATGAAATTATCTATTACAGGGACAGTTAGACCCAGTCTTATAATTTGCTCTGACTGCAGAAGCCATAACTTCCTCAAGTCTAAGAATTTTAGAAAAAATTTGTGTAAATATATTCTTGAAGGTACATTTTTCTAGAATATGTTAAAAAAAACAATTTTTTAAACCTGCCGGAATGAAATGCATCCATTATAGGAACAGTTAGACCCAGTCTTATAATTTGCTCTGACTGCAGAAGCCATAACTTCCTCATTTCTAAGAATTTTGAAATAAATTTTGGTAGACATATTTTTGAAAGTATTTTCTTCTAAAATATGTCAAAAAAGCATTATTTTTATCTGTCACAGTAATATTCCCCATCACAGAGGGTTACAATATTTAATTTGCTTTGACTCCAAAGACAATAACTTTGTCAATTATAGGTTTTTAAAATATTTCTTAATAGAAATATTGTTGAAAGTATATTCTTTTAAAAAAAATAAATAATTCAATTTATTTAACGCTAAATAAATACTCACTTTAACAGAAATATCTTCATAAATCCCAATAGCAAAAATAATAATTAAAAAAATAATTGAACCACGTTGCACAACACTTAGTCAATACCGAATTTTAAGAAATAACTCCGTTCTTATGATTTATGAAAAAACAATGATTTGATTCGCGCGAATCCACGTTTCTCTTTTTCGTCTGTCATCTAAAGAGGACAACATCTCACTGATCGTTCGATCATTATCGAAACTGCCAAGTGTTAACTTTTACAACAGCTGGTGTCTTAGTTGTGCCCACATAAAACTCGACGTAAATGGTAAAGACCCGTTGGTTGGTCAGCTAAAGCCCGACGCACGCCAGCGGAAATATCACAGGATTTTATATCCTAAAATTAACTTCTGCATGGTAAGTTTGTATTCAATTCTTTTATTGTGAGTTTACGTCCATGTAAGCACCAGTTCTACTTTATTTCGGGTTTGGAGGACCTTTCGATCCTAGCCTATTTAAATTGTTGAGCTTTTGACATATCCTTCGACAACGGATAAGTAAAGCCTCGATCTAACCAGAACCTTTAGAATTAATAAAATATTCAGCCAACAAAATAACCAGACATAAAACCTATTGATTTTTTAACAATTTTTTTTCAATATCTACTAAAGAGAATTAAATAAAAATGTGTGACACCGGACTAATTTGTAAGTGGTCAACTTGGATTTTTAAACAATACTATTTCAATTTTAATTAAAAATCAGGTGGAATTGCCCGCGGAGTCATAGTTCGTTAATATTCATATATTTTTGTTTTCGCAATATCGAATATTCTCGATTCGAATAATTGGGTATAGGCGGGTTTTAGGAGGGAACTTATGTGTGGGGGGGGGGGCTAAACTAAGTGATGTGAAAACATCACAAAGCTCTGTCACAATTTTTTTTTATTTTCTTAAGTTCGCTTTACATAATTATGCAATTGGTAAATGCTGGGTCAATAACAACCTTCAGATTTCCTGATCCTTCTAGTGTGACTGAAGAGATTTGGAAACCCCCAAGTGGCCCGCTCATCTTACTGATAATAAAAGAGACGCTCTAATTTGGGATAATTTTTTATTACATATTAAACGTTTTTGGTACGTCTATGTAGATGACTGTTTTGTTTAATTTTTAAATATTTTAACATTTCTGTAAATTACTTAGAATGACATTCGTTGAATCACACATTTTGATGAAATTATAACGGTAAATTTTCGCCTTGGGGAAAAACTGTTACTTTTGGGAATACACAAACACGTTTATGCACTTTGGATTTTGCATAATTTCTTAAAAACCGTAAAAGACAATCTAAAAGTATTATATCATTATGGTGGAGCGCGGGAAAATTAAAAAAATGAAACCAAAAAAGGAAAGACAGCCTTAGAACTGAAAAATAATTGGAAAATATAGACACGCCGCCGCGCCGTAAAAAAGATAATAACCTAACTCTGGTGTCCAGTACGATTGGTGATAGCCGAAACAGGGTGGGTTATTACAATTGGTGACAGCGGTTTTTTCCTTTTTCTTGCGGGTGTAATAGATTCTCATATACCCATTTCTAATCTTTCAAGTCCCCTCAGCGCGTTTTTGTTGGTTATTTTAAGTCTACCCTGCCTTTACTTCTATTGTAGGTGAACATAACCTCACAATATTTGAAGTATGCACATTTTTGCAATTTTAAAAGAACGTGGGCGTCGCACTTCCTTAATAATTTATGCAGACATCTACATCCACAATACCGCCACCCAAGAAATCCATTAAAAAAATTACTAACAGTAGTTTCTGCATGCCTAACCCATTTAGAAGTCGGCCCTGACCTTAATGAGCCGAACCGACGCTGGAAATATCTTTTGTCATTCTATCGGAGCTCATTATTTATTTTTAAATGTATCATCGATAAACGTTTCAGATTTTTATCAATATCGAAATGTCACTTAAGCGGTTTTGGTCACTGTCCGACCCACTAACCGTAAAACATATTTTTTTTTTAGAAAGAGCATCCTTGATGTCGCCTGGAATAACCGTTCAATTATACAGGATGTAGCATTAATTACAGAACTGTTCGAATGTCCTATATCAATAACACAGTTAAATAAAAGTCAAATTGAGATTTTATAGTTGAGCCTGTGTATTTTGACTGGTAGAATCAGAATATGCAAAAATATACAGGATGTCCCAATTTAAAATCGAAATTCGGGGTCGTTTCCGATTAAACCGGATGTCGGTCATTTTGAACGTTCATATGATATAATTGGAAATATTGTCGTATATTTTTATCCCAAATCTAAAAAAAGTTCCATAAATGAAACAAATGAAGATGGTTTTAGCCTCATTGTCATCCATTTTTCGAAAAATTATGTATTCAAGGAGAAAATAGGGTGGACTTTCCGCTTTCCTTATCAGTATTTAACGAATCTGTAACGGAAGAAAAGGACGCATCTAAAAAAACTAATTTATAAATAGAATTCAACATAGAAAAATACGTCTATCGCACTTATTTAAGGACTTTACAATGGGACATCCGGTATAAATCCACAATATTGTTCGCGGTTTATTGACACTCGCTTTTTTGTTGATCTGGTCAGTTAAATTTACTAAACAATTTCTTTACCGTTTCCTTAACATTAACAATAAAAAAATAAGTAGGATAAATAAACACGAAAATACAAGTAAAAACAAGTTTTGGAACATCAAAGTTAATTGAGTATAGTAATATTTGTTTTATTGTTACGGTTCGAACAGAAACAAGATCTATATAGTTAAAATTAAGTTGCCTATACAGGGTGACTCATACTGAATATAAAATCATGATGGAAATAAAAATTTCATGATCAATCCAGCACCATCTCCCTGCAGTGGAGGGCAGGATTTTTAAAATGGATATTAGACTTTCATCTATTTTCAGAAATTATCCTCCAGAAAGTTCTGAGCTTTCAATTTTAAAAAATTAATTTTTGAAGTAAATTGTAAATTAATATGTCAAAGTGGTTTTATTACTCGAGTAACAATTTTTTAAATCCTATAGCGATGACGATAACTCGAAAGTATGTTGCAAGTCTCAACTGCTTTTTATTTAATCCATAAATATTTATAAATAGTACGTAGACTTCGAGCAAACGAGTAATAAATAAAGTAGAAAAGTTACTTTTTCAATGCAGTCGACGTCTCTAGGTTATAGCACTCATCCACTATCGAACTCACTTAATCACGAGAGTAAAAATCACCACGTCGTCGTAGATAAAAATCTTTACACTCGAGAAACACGTCGTTATATGTCACCTTGTCATAAGCGAGAACGTGCTGCGATGACATGTTCGTCATTTGTTTTAAGTTATGTCAACTGATGTCGTCGTTGGTGGAAAATATTAGAGGTTAGAACCTACAAGTGCTCGGAAAATAAATAATATACCGAAATTTCTTAAACTGTCAAATTGCGAACAAATATTTCTAACTATGTTCTTGTTATGTTGTACTTTAAAACTCAATTCTCCGTCTCACACCGCTCCTAGCAGGCAATACTGACCAGCAATACCATGAGGCTGCTGCATTTACATCACAAGAAGTACTTAATCGAGCAAAGACCGGTAGTCGAAGTGTATTATATCGGGCGTTGAATGGATGCTTGAAATTAGTACCACAGGCGGTACCGCGACCTAGTACTACCTTCTGACGATGCTTCTTCCTTGTTTTTTCAATATGGGCGGCTAGGAAGGCAACTTGATTGATTTATACAGGATGCTACCGCAAAGTAACGCCAGTATAAGAATTATTTTAATGATTTAGTTACCAATTTCGATGTCAGTCGTAACGATTTCATAGGATACTGTTCTTGATAATCATTAAAATCTCTTGGGTTACTGTTCTTGATAATCATTGAAATCTTTTGGGTTACTGTTCTTGATAATCTTTCAAATCTCTTGGATTACTGTTCTCGATAATCATTAAAATCTTTTGGGTTACTGTTCTTGATAATCATTCAAATCTCTTGGGTTACTGTTCTCGATAATCATTAAAATATTTTGGGTTACTCTTAGAAAATAATTTTTATAGAGCCTGAATTTTCAAAGTAAGCTGGATATTAAAATTCTTATTTGCCATGAAAATAAATTACGAGCCAAATCAATTCATGATCTCAACAGTATTTCGCACGACAGCGCGAAAAAGTCTTACAACAAAGGAAATATCGAACTTACCCATTATTTTTTTTTAAATCTCTAATGTATTTCAACATTGAATTGCACAAACAAATGCAAACGCGCATAACCATACTTTAAATACCAAATTTAAATACAAACCATCGTCCATCTCACCAACAATAAATCATTCCGATGTTGGTGATTTATAACCTCAACTCGAAAACGTTTACCTACAAGCGAAGGAAGAAAGAACTTCTGAGGAAATAAAAATACAGCGACATGTGCCATGAATCAATTTTAACATCGGGGACGCGGCCTTATTTCTTGAAATCGCCGGCCACAACTACATACCGGAAGAAAGAAGAAGAAAATGGGCACCTACGCGCCGGTCGTAAATTGTGGTGTTTTATGTTGATGGGGGTTTAAGGAGGAAAACAATTTTATTGTTGTAAAAAGCGTGAGAAACGCAAAGGTACATGTTTGGAGTTCGTTTAAATTTTTTTGTGATAAAATTGCCTCTTTTTTATGAAAATGGCACGAGCGACAATGACACAAAATTTGGAATTTCATAAGGAATCCAAAGAAGTTTTTGAAAGATTTGAATGATTAGCAAAAACAGTATCCCAAAAGATTTTAATGATTATCAAGAACAGTAACCCAAGAGATTTGAATGATTATCAAGAACAGTAACCCAAAAGATTTTAATGATTATCAAGAACAGTAACCCAAGAGATTTGAATGATTATCAAGAACAGTAACCCAAGAGATTTGAATGATTATCAAAAACAGTAACCCAAAGATAAGAGTCTCACTGAGCTAGGGACAACATGTGACGATGTTACAGGCAAAAGTTGCAGCAATATATCACTGTGCAGAAGAGTTTATTTATTTTTTTAACTTATACTCTTTCCATTGTGGCTGCCGAACTATAAACTAAAGAAGAGCACTATTTCGTTTAGCTATACTATCCATTCTTAATCGATGACACTTAATTTCAACTGGATTTTAATTTTCCCCTGTCTATCGTTTAATTTAAATCTAAAAAAAAGTTTAGCTCGTGACTGACTCTGTTTCTTAAAATAAAAAATGGCGAGATCCCATGGTAAGAACAGCATTCGCGTGACGAAATAATCTGGCCTTTAAACAAAAACAAAAAATCATCTTGAACGTAAAAAAAAGAAGAGAATATCGCACAGTGGGAGGTGTAAAAATCTAGCGGTACATGAAAAATCGAGAGAGCAATACGAGCGCTCTTCCTTTCTTTTTTTTTCGCTTTTTCTCCTATCTTTGGATGAAACAACACTGCCAACATACTTAAATTGCGTGTGAACTTAAGATTAAGAATGCGGTGTTGTCAAATTTAAATTTGTTACAGGGTTCTGCTACATTTCAAATTAAATGGAAAATATAACGATTTGTGCGAAAGTGAAACTTCGCCTCCAAAAAGCAGAGACATTATTCAGCAAGAATAAATCAAATTTTTTCGGACAGAAATAAATCACCGCAGATAAGATAGAAATAGAAAAAACTTCTCAAATCCATGTTGTCCATCGCCTAAAATACGTATACAGCGCAATGAAAAGTTCAACGCCATCTCTACTCTAATGATAGAAAGTTCTTTAGAGTGGATCGGTTAGAACGTGGTATCGGTCTTACGGTGCGCAGAGTTGCCGCTTACGCAAATAAACTTTTTTAATAAAATAAATAAAAATCATTAGAAACTAATATATCAATGTTATTATTTTGCTAAAAATATTTTTAAAAAGCATTTAATTAATTTAATTTAAATTCTATCGGCAACACTGTATGCCCATTACACAGAAAAGGCCTTGAGACAGCACGCATCCATAGATCGATTACATTCTATGGTACATGGTATATTTTATGGGGTGATTCGCCATTTGATATGCTAAGTACTTGCGTTCTGATATAATAGAAAAAAATTGTGTGTTCTCAGGCATGTTGGACGTCTATAGCACGAGATAAACTATAAAAACACGCAACTTTAATAGAAATATCGGTGTTGCTATCTCTACTTGGTATAATTGTGTACCTTTACCAATAGAATTTTAAACACGAACTGAAAATTATTGGGGTATTTCGTACGTCTTGCGGTTTCCTTTTTGGTGGGCCAACCTCATATAGAATTTCAATATTTGCGGATTTAATATTTTTTTTGTATTATCTTGAAAAATGTTAAATGTAATAATATTCGTATTTGCCAATAGTGAAGGCTGTAATTGTTACCTTTAACTTTTATTGTAGGTCAAGACTTTTAACTGCAAAAAATTATGTAGCATTTAATAAATACATGAACATGGACCTATTTTCCTTTATAATAAAAACATAATTAATTGATTTAATAATATACTGTTAATTTTATACAATTCTAGTTATTATGTCACTCTACCTATTTTCTATCTATTATAATTGTTACCAATTATTCGTTCTTTTTAAGGTAAACAATAATTTGCTGTGGTATTTTGTAAGTATATGAATGCATCAATGCAGGTAATCTTTTAAAAATTCAATGACGTTTGATTTCTTCTATGTAAAAAATTACGGTCATCTAAACTTCGTATCATTTAATGATAGAAATATCCCGATCATTTAAGCTGCCGCATTTATTATTATAAATGAAATTCCAGAGCCTACTTTAATTTCTACTTTAATATCTATATATTCAAGATCTTTTCGTCTTATGAGAGGCACTTTCAGCCATTTGCTGATTTCGTAAGGACTTGCAGAATATATTATGCGTGTGAATAAACTTTTGCAAGAATTTATTCGTATGCAGCATATATTGAGAGCTGTCATGTAAAGCAGTAGCAGACATCAATGGAAACAACGAACAAAACAACAGTAACGAAAACATATCGGTTTTAACAAATAAAAACCGTTGCAACGCTTCCATAGACGTATCATATCGATATGGTTTTTTTGTCACTCCAAATATATTGTTATTTTTTAAGAAAATACTGCGGTGGCAATTTTTCTTCTTAATATTTCTTCTGGAATTTCAATTTCTGTGTTGAAAATTCCAAATCTGAATCCATATTTTCAAATTTGCGAACTCACAAAACAAGTTTGACAATAACTAGCAACGTTGTTACCATAGTAACGAAATCAAGGCAGACTGTATTATCAAACAGCGATTGGAAAAATTAAAAAAAATAGGGATCGGAAAAAGCTTTTGCCGCTCAGGTGTTTTTTTATTTGAGATATCCTACAAAGTCCTCCTTTTGACATTTTTTAACCGTATCCAAACAACCATTACTGTTATTATCTAACATCTGCGAATCGCACGTCCCAAATCCATGGTATGTAATGGTAATGATTGATCTTTTAGGTCAACAATTTTTTGCGCGCGGACCTCGACTTGTGTACATACGTACATGTGCTGGCCAAATAAGGAGGTGGGTATGTTGTGTCTTACCTAATGATAGGCAGTTGTTTTATGTTTTTCAGTGCTGTGCAACAAGAAGAAGGAAGTAAATATATGAAACATAGCTGAAAACAGTGGTGGAGATTTAAAAACACCGCATTATCGAAGGAGCAATGTCGCTTTTGTGTTTTCATGTAATTTTAATGCCATGTCATTACTATTTTGGCTGCTACACGTGTTGTAAGTGAAATTATCAGGTGCGAAATTTTAAAAAATGAAAAAAAAATGGAAGAAAACGGTCTGGGTTAGAAAATGGATTGACAGAAGGAAAACTTTAGGAATAAAGAAATAAAATCCTTGAATTTGTTCACCCACATGCTTTCAATTATTGAATTGAGTATATAAATATTCGGTTACTCAATTAGTTTGTAGGATGATTAATAAAACATCAACAACTAGGCAAACTTGGACTCTTCTTCAAGACATCAACATTGGAAAAAATTCTTTTTGACGTTTCATACCTTCGGGGCCATCAAATTATTTTTTTTTAGTACCGACCTGTGTCTTTTACTACAAATATTGATAAAACGTTAAAATTCTAATTCAGTGATAAATCACACTTTTGGTTTTTATTGAGTTTTGTCTAAAAAAACATCATCAGTTTAAACAATTCTTTTTTACGATTTTGTGATCCTAAAATTTTATTGTTTTACTTAAAACGAATTCAAAGATTGTAACCGTGAAGTTTATGTTTAAAAAAAATAAACTGTTCTTGCAAAAAAATGGAAATATGACTACAAAATTAAGATTATAGGGTATTTATATGTTTTATAATCATAATTTCATATAAATTTTCGCCAAAAAACACTGGCACATTTTTTAAAATTTTCCTCATTATTTTCCATATTTTTTTGGACAATTTTTCGCCGGCTACTTTCTCTTGATGAAATACCCTCACTTTTACGTCTTACCTTGATTCGAGCATTCAAAAAGCCACGTACCTAAAAAATAAAACATCACCTAAGTTCGATTAGAATTTTTCTAAATAGCTTTTTTGATAAGTAAATTTACCATTTACTTTTTATTTATTTTTTGATCATCCTGTACATTTGCATCTTTAGATATTGCACTGCTATGAGTGTCAGTGTTACATTTTTTCAATTCAAATTATACACAAAATTTCTAACGAGTCAAGCCCCTCGCTGTAAACAGTTATACCAATTACCGTCCAAACAAAATTATTTATTTTCGCATTGGCATTGTAAAAATAACAATAATTTAGTCTAGAAGACTTGCAAACATATAATTTGACATACCTGTAACTGTTTTCGACGGTAATTCATTATATTTGACACAATCGGGTTTTAAAAATTATTATGTGACGAATTTATACAGTTACTGGGTTATTTTTGGATACATGAATCACTTTGATCACCTAATTCGAATCATTGTGTCTTCCTACGCTCCTATTCTAGGGTGAGAAAGTCTATAATTATTTAATTATATCGAATAGAAAGGTTTTAATAATATATTTGAGCAGAATTTTGGGAGGTTAATTATAAATGGATATTACTGTATATATATTTTTTTGGTAATACTTGTTTGTTAAATATTTTTACGTAATATTGTACAACATTGTGTAATACAAATGTTTAAAAAAAGCTGGCAAAAGTAAAAAATACATAACCACTTTTAACTTATACTTCAAATACATGACGAAACTTTTATATTGGGAGAATTTAAATTATACTTAATTTGTATAGCACAGTTTTATGCTTATACTTTGTTCGTGGGGTTGCTTCCTACTCTAATGCTCATCAAAGGCCAGCCAAAGCGGGTTAAAATAGTGGGATAAAGACAATGATGTCAATTCCATAAAAATTTAAATTTCGACTTTGTCGCCTTATCATTTCAAAACCAATTTATGTTTTAAAATTCAGTTTTCAGAAAACTATTTCTACATCTATTTTCCATATTACCTTCAAATATTGAAGTCCTAAAGCCGGTAATTTTGAAACAGCGGGGTGATAAAGACGAGTGTATTACCCCCATAAAAAATTAAATCATTCTATAGTTTAGAGAAGAAAGGAGTGTTGTAATTTAATTTGTAGAAGTAGTATAGGTTTACCATATCCTTCAATGCTTATTTGTAGTTAAAATAAAAATTTTAATACATTTGATAATAAAATATTTGCAGAGTCAAATCCCATTGAACTGATTTGGTCACAATTAAAAAGTTATGTTTCTCAAAACAATACAACATACCTGATGTGCGAAATTTGTTTTTGAAGGCAGTTTCAGATCTAAATGGAGAACATCTGAGAAAAGTTGAAAATTCATTTTGGAAAGTGGATATAGCAATGGAAAACTTAATAGACCCTATAATAATAAACCTCAGAAAAGACAATGATAATGATATCAGTAGTTATAGTGAAGACAGTGACTTTTAAAGATAGTTATTGGTTTATTTTTATTTTGCAAAGTACGCCTATGGAATGTGACGTTATATCCCCACTTTTACTGGTCTCCTCTTTTACTCAGAGTATAAAATCGAGCAAGATTTAAAAATGCTGTTTTAAAAAATAAATACTTTTCCAATTATTAAATTTCTACAATGAAGTAATGAAGACAAATAATATCAAAAAAATAAACCTGCACATATTTACACAAAATACTGACATTTTCTTAAAACTATTCCTTGTTTGGGGACACCCTATATATAACAGGATTTTGCTTCATACATATTGACCTCATCGGTAATGCATACTTTGACTATACCGAATACCAAGCATTTTAAACATAATTGAATTAATCACTTTTCCTTCGTCGGCTCATTACTATAAGCAATATCATGCAATTTTTGCAAAAATGTTGTAGGACTGGGTATGTGAAAACCAGAAGTCCAATAAGGAAATCGTAGAAATAGTTGACGATCTTTGGTTAACTTTAATGCGGTTTATATTTACTTGGGTTATAATCACCATTTTTAACACTGTAAAAAACAAGGTTTTCGTATGAAACTAAATGCATTGGTGTAAGAGTCAAAATATAAATGATCACCGTGTATATAAATGATGGCATAATATCGTAAAAGAAAAATAACACCAACGACAATCTTGTGTTAATGAGAATAAAATTATTTTAATTTCCCACGCAAAAAATTCCTAACAAGTTTGTAATGTTAAAAGTATACGAGGCGTTCAAAGTTCTACAACTTTTTTAATTCATTAAATCCAAATCCTTTTTTCTTCTATATATATGTTTAAAGAATTTTCGGAAATATTTCAACACGTACCTACTTTGGAAAGTTTTATTTTAAATCGCGAAAAATTTTTGCATATTTTTTAGCTCGTCAGCAAAGTTGAAGGACACGTTAACCGATTTTAACAAAAGATTGAGGTCAAAAATAAAATTGAACCCATCCATTACCATATTCAATTTGTATTTTTTTCTTATCCAATCCGTATCAACCAAATTAACAATGGATCACAGAACACCCATTTGTTGTTCTTTCAATAAAATAAATCACAATTCATAAAGATTAATTAATTAGAATTTTTGACCGCTTCCAATGATACAGCAATTTTTGAATCTTGGACGCCATCTTCATAATCAACTTCAGTTTTTTTTAAATTCATCCTACATGTTACCACCAGGTTCCTTTATAATTGTCAAAATTCCAAATTATCGTTGTTTGATTAAAATCTTGGACGCCATCCTCATGATCGATACCATTTTCAAGAAAATTCGTCGTCCAGGTGACCAAAACTTAAAATAGTATAACTATTTGCCATTAATAACATTTAATAATGTTTTGAAAGTGAAATTGGTCCTAAAAAAATGTAATTTTGTGGAAATTCTGGAAAGCTTCGTCGGGGTAGATACATTTTGGTAGATTTTCCAAGTGCTCCAGGTACCTTAATATCAAATTATCGTTGTTTTATTGAAATCATCCTCATGGTCGACATAAAAAGAAAATTGTCCTCCTATTATTCTTTTCAAAATAAAAACAAATAGCAATTCACAAAGATTTATTTAATTAAAATTTTTGAATCGCTCGAAATGATGAAGCACTTTTTAAAGAAAAATTTCAAAGTGCATCGAACTTAAAAACAAACGCTGGAGAATTTAAAATGAAAAAAAAATGCCTCGTTCTCGATTGTTTTCAGCCAGTGAACCATTTGTAACCGTGAATTTAATTTACAAAACAATTAAAATAGGTTCATCGAGATTGTTTAAAGGATAACCTAAAATCGTGGGTGCGTAGTTAAAATTTTTTTCTTAAATTTGTCCCCAATTTTTTTTACATACAGTGTAATCCAATGATGGTAAAATTGATCGGTGCTTAATTCTGATTATGAAGGAAGATAAGAAAAAGCAAATATATTTAAATTAATTTCTATGACTAGTTCTACTATATTTAAATTAATAATGCTCGTCGTTCTTATCTTTAAAGGTCATATACTTAATGTAGTACTTAATTTTAAATTAGTATATTTCCTGTACCAGATAAAGTATCTGTTACATAATGTTTAAGGTAAGTTAAAACATTTGATAATGTTTAGAAAGATATTGTCTAAAAATAATTCGAATTTTCAGAAAAAGTGGAAAGCTTCTTCAGGGGGTAGATACTCCAAGTGTTCCAGATATCTTTATCGATGCAAATAATTTTAATAATCCTTATTTGATTATTGTATTAGACATTATCCTCATGATCAACATTTTAATCAAGAAAATTAGTTTTCCAGGTGACGAAAACTTAAAATCTAAGTAACATTTGATAATGCTTATAGACTAATATTATTTCGAAAATAATTTAAATTTTTAAAAATAGTGGTATTTTAATCGCAGCAAAAACTCCACATAATCGTTGTTTGACTAAAATCATGGACGTCATCCTCGGGGTCGACATCGTCTTCAAAAAATTTGGTCCTCCAGGTGACCAAAACTTAAAATAGTGGACAATTTTGACACGATTAACATGTAATAAAGCATATAGAGTGGCATTTCCTTAAAAATAATTAAAATTTAATAAAATAGTGGATAGCATCTTCAGAGTTAATACTTTTGGTAGATATTCCATGTGTTACAGATATATTTATCAAACCAAAACTTTTCAATTACTTTTTATGAGTGCTTAGATGACAAAAATTTCAAAAAATAGATTTTTAAGAACATAAATAAATAAATTTGAATCAAGGCAACGATTTAACATCTCTATAATTGCACTTGTAAGATTTTATGTAATTTTGCACCTTTGACGAAAATTCTCTACCTCCGACACTGTTCTCAAAGTACCACGACAGAAACAATGTACAAGTTTTACAGGATAAGAACCCGAGGACCTTATATGGACCTCGTCGGATAACCAGGGTACCCCAAGACGTTTTATACGAGTTTTGAACTTTCGATGGTATTCCTATACAGGGTGGTACACAAATAAATAACGATATATAGTCAAACGAAATATTTTAAGAACATTTTATATCTTAAAATGTCTTTTACCATCGTCCTGGTTGCCCCCCTTTTAGACTGATATCATTTGGATTAAAAGTGAGGTTTTAGGCTCGAAAAAGTGTAACAGAAAATCCAAATAGGTGTCATCAACGCCTAGCTCAAACCGCTGATGTTGGAAATATGAAATATGGTAAATTTATTCTAAAAAAATCAGTCGATTTTCTTCTTTGCCACACACACTATCTGGTTACCAATTTTTTTTTAAATCTTCACCACCCTGTAGTTCATTGTGTCTTGGTACTCGCGATAGTCAGTTGGTACTTTACCGCTACACGACCGAAGAACGAATCTCGATGTGGTTATTCTTCTTTTTCTTTTTTAAACCTTCGACTCGAAATTCGAAGAAAGAAGACTTGTGGGAGAGATGCGAACATATAAGTCTGATAAAACTACGAGTGTTCGAATAAAATCGCCGATAAAAATTTATGGTATGATATGAGTTATGGTCAACACGATATTTTCTCGAACAAGGAATAGTTTTTTCATGTGTTTTAACATATATACCGGGTGACAATGAGACTAGGGCCATGCCTATATATCTCCTTCACGTTTCAATCATTGAGTAAAATTTGGTACATAGGTATGAGACACCATTTTGGATTGACAGACGACAGATGTCACCAACTTCGGTTTTTTAAATGGAAGACCCTATATATTTGATATTTTTTGGATTTCATAGCTCAAATTACATACGACAGAGTTGCCAAATTATTTTTTTTGTTATAGAAAAAATTGGGCATAAACTTGATTAGGATTTCCACGAAATATTTTTAATCTAGGTACAAATAACCAAAAAAGATCAAAGAATGCGAAAATTGGTAATAATGGTAGAAAAACAGACTAAGGATTAAAATAATTGAATAACTTATCTTTCTCATTATTTAGAAAATGTGTGATATCTGATTTTGAAAATTTTTGGTGTTACTCGGTCAAAAACGTACAAATATATACAAATACTTTTTTTGAAAAGAGCGAATATGTGCTCCAAAATTGAAACTATTTGGAAACCTCTCTCTCTTTCCACTGGATTAAAACCACTTAATTGTTAAAAGAGTTTTTTTATTGACGTTTCGGCTTTCTATATCGAAAGCCGTTATCAAAATGACATAAAATAAATAAATTTACTAGAAACAGAACGCTTGATAATCTTGCAAAAATATGACATCAACATAGTATACATAGAATAAGATTTTGAGATTGAAGATGTCAAAATCTGTTTCAATCATATTTTTGTGACGTTTCTGGGAACGAATTTTTAAAGGATAGCGCATATGCAAATGCATATTATAAGAGAATTTATACTTCGTCATAAATGAAGTTTTCTTATTAATATTATCATAAGAAAAAACCAGATAAAAACCTATGATACTATCCCAATATAGAGGGTATCCTTTTTGCAATTAACTCTTTTTGTAAAATCGGTATCCAAATTTTTGAAATATCAACCGAACAATTAGAAACACATTCGTTATTATTTAAGCATATCAATGCTGCTTCTTTAACTTTGCGGTTATAATTATTCGGTTCATTTAATAATCTAGTTGAAAAATTCCATTGTATTTTATGACCAGAATCCCATGCATGTTCACATATTTTTGATTTTTCGAATTGTTTATTTTTAATGTACGATTGGTGTTCATCAAGTCTAATATGAAAAGATCTAGATGTTTCTCCTATATAAAATTTATTACATTCGCATGGAATTTTGTAAATACAATTTTTTGTGTTTTGAATTTCATTAAAAGGTTTTGTATTTACTATTAAAGATTTTAATGTATTATTAGTTTGAAAAACTGTTTTTAAATTAAATTTATTGCCAATCCTTCTAATTTTTTCCGATAATTTTGGAATATAAGGAATTTTTACTATATTTGAAAGAATTATTGGGGGGTTTAAATTTTGATCATTAGTTTTGATGTCTCGGTAAAGTTCACGATTTATAAATTTACTTGGGTAGTTGTTCTTAATCAAGACATATTTAACAAGTGATAATTCATTATTTAAGATATTGTCATTTGAACAAATTGTTTTTGCTCTATCGGAAAGAGATTTGACAATACCTCGTTTAACACAAATTGAGGGTTTGAATTAAAATTTAGATATCTATTTGTATGTGTTTCTTTTCTAAAAACTGATGTATCAAAACAATTGTTGTTATTGTGTATTAGTACATCAAGAAACGGTAATTTTTTATTATTTTCAATTTCAATTGTAAATTTAAAGTAGGTTCTGTTCGTGCTTGGTTTTTTTCTTCCTAATATTATTTTTCTTGCGTTATCCTAAGTCAGGATTAAGTAACAAAAAATATTTAATAATAATTTCATTCCGCGCGTACTTAAGGATAATAAAAAAAGTTATTGTAGAAGTTTGTGAAGGAAAAATGAAGTTTTTTTGGACGAAAATATGAAATAAATGAAGCATGACATCAAAATAAGCATCAAAATCGTGATGTCTTGAAATCAAAAATCAAAAAGGTCAACTAAACAACTACAAGCTTTTTTATAAGAATAGCAATTAAGTAACTAGAGGTGATTTTGAAGCTCCGAATTTAATTTAAAACTTCACATTTTACAGTTTCTACAGGAGGCCTTGATTAGTTCAAAATCTAGTCTAATTGACATCAGAATTCATAGTCATTTCATCGATGAGATCAATAACAAATCCTACAGCAGGAATTTAAATTTTCTGATTTCATTTTTAACGAATAAATCGTTTTTTTCAAATGGTACCTACCGAGTGCCAACTTGCCATTCGATAAAGAATTTAATTCCCAATTCAAGGATATACATTATGTACCACTTTCTTTTTGTTAAAAACTAAACATGACATTTATTGAAAAAAAATCTGGAAAATTTGAATTTTTTTATTAAAAAATAAAAAAATTGGCAACACTGTCGTATATAATTTGAGCCATAGAATCAAAAAATATCAAATATATAGGGTGTTCCATTTAAAAAATCGACATTTCTGGCAAAACCGGAAGTCGGCCATTTTGTTTTTATACTTCTGTATTTTTTTTGATTTCTCGTCCTATTGTTTTGAGATTTTTTTTGGACAAAATTCGTTAAATGTAAGATTTCTTTTTAATTTTCAGTAAAATATTGACATTTTTTAGTTTAAATATTTTTTTCACTTTGTCGTCAAAAATTTTTTGGCAATTTTTTCCACAATTTTTTTTTAACTCCCGAACTATATTTGAAAAACAGTTTTCTCTAAATATTTTTTTCGTCAGTTTTGTTTCACAAATTTTTTTTCTACAATATTTTTGTTTCGAGGATTTCTTTCGACAAAATTATTTTTCAACTTCAAAAAATCTTTTTTCGACAACTTTGTCGTCAGTCTTTTCTAGAATATTCTTTAATTTGAACTGATTTCAAGAAAATTTTCTCTCGTATTCATCCTTAAGCCTTTATTTTTTTTTTCTTCTTCTGTCTAGAACATCCAACATTTACATGACGTATGACCTTGCACGTTACGATGCTGATTCCCATTGTGGGCGCCTTGACAGGTTAATTTGAATGAAACAAACACATTCTTTAATTATATACCTGGTAAACGCATGCGAATGTGTTTCTAATTCTTCGCAAACTCCCTGACAGCTTTTTTAACACCTCCAGTCTATCGGTCAGTGGATCTTTAAATATACGGGGTAAAACTTGCAGGGTAACAGAGGATAGTTGGTGTTGCATTATTTTTAAATTAATTGTTAGTTTAAAAACCAATTTTACATCTTCCTGCAACAACCTGTATATGGTCATGAGTAGATGAAACCTATAATCATAAAAACTATTTTAACGCCATCGATCTAACAAGGTGAATTTCTTGAAACACATATACATCTCGCAAACCAAAATATCAAACGTCAAATGTCAAATCGAATATCAAATGTCTAAAAACGTCACGTTTTAGTTTGTAATTTTCGACATTTAACGTTTGTTTTTGACATTTGACGTTCGTTTTCGACATTTGACGTTCGTTTTCGACATTTGACGTTCGTTTTCGGCCTTATACGAAGTCCTACACTAGCTTTTCCTGTCGCCTGAAAATCTGCCATCCTGGAAATCTGAATCGTCGGAATATAATGAATTGTACCATTAGAATTTATGAGAAAACATTTTTTAGGGGGAAAAATTGTGAAAAAATACAAAAAAAAAACTAGCAAAAGTCTTTACGTTTACTTTGTAATTTAAAAACCAATTTAACGTATTTCTGCAACACCCCGTACAACAATCATAAGTAGATGAAATCCATAATCATTATAAAAACTATCTTAGCGCCGCCGATCTAGCCAGGCTGCGGCCATTAATAAAATTCCCTGAAACAATTACACATCTCGTAAAAACAAAAGTCGGTTATCTCATCCACCGATCAAGTACTCCACGAACGGCCATAAATCGGCCAACAAAGTATATCTGGAGAGCTGTGGATATGTATCTAAATGGTATTTTTATTTTTTTTTATTTTCTTTATTTTTTTTTACCGTGATCGGTAATGATTGCGAAGATGGCAATTAATACGAGAGCGAGTGCCGCCATTTTTATTGTTCAACTTTTAAGGGGAGTCGGTTTTTTATCTTGAGAAGAACGTATGGGTGTAGATGAAGCTTTCTAAGCAAGTACAGGGTCATTCATTGGTATCTTTCGAAACTTTTATGGACCATATTGTTGTCCCTCCCTGTATGTTATTTCGCTAAATAATAATAATAATATACGCCGTGCAATTCACTCCCTTACGAGTGAACCCCAGAAGCTCTGCAGCTTGTGCGGGGGAGGGACGGCTATTATTATTATTTGCCGTGGCGCTCTGGGGCGACTTACTGATGCTTGATGGCGCATTTGCTTTACAGTTGTGGGAAAACCCAGAAAAACCACACAACACCATCATCGACAACGATGGACTCCTCCAGGATTTTTAAATCTTTGCAGCGTAAACTAACATCAAAGTAATTAATGTTAAATACGCTACAAATCACGCCCAGAAGTAGGCAATGAAAATTTTTATTTAAAAATCTCATTGTCTATAATATATTGCTGTAAAATACTATCATTTATGAATCACCCTATATAAAAAGTATTACCGAGGAAAATTCTTAGAATATCGTATGTAAGTTATTTAAAAAAACAAATACAAAAAATCAGTTATAATCTCACTATCATATAATTAAGAAAATAACGTTTTAATAAAAAATATACGGTAGAAAGTTTATAGAAGAAAAAATTACCGATTCTGACATTTTAAAACCCACGGTATCATAAAAATATACGTTTGACTACACGATTTAATAATTTAATTGTTAATAAATACAGGGATTTTCATTATTTAGCAATATAATAAACATTGACACAGTATTAATTATTTATGTATTTAAATTATTTCTGTTAATTAAAAATTCCATCCGCTTAATAAGGAGATAATCGACTTAAGTGAAGCGTTAATTAAATATTTTTTTTATTAGAATAGTTTTACTATTGACACAAAAAAATATTGTGTTACGGCGTCTCGTAGGCGTTTTTTAATTTCAGATATGGAAGAATGTAACAAAAATTATAGTGTTAGGTCGAAAATCATATTTTGGTGGAGACCTTCTTCAGAGAGTTGGACCTGCACCAGGTCTAATTTATACTCTATTAAATCAAATCAAGAACAAAATATTTTTAAACGCTAAAGAAACTATTATACGAATATAAATACTTATTTATATTAAATTTATTCTTATTTATAATAAATTATCTGTTGTTAAAATTTAAAGTTATATGACTTTTATTTGCATTAACTTAATTTGACATTGACGAATAAATTAAAGGTTGTGCTGCAAAGTAAATATAAATGTGTACTTGATCTTGATTGGTTAAATTGTCTTATTTATTGGTTATTAAAAGTGTTGACTTATCATTATTCAACGCTTTTTAACCAATCAAATCAATTTTACAAACACACTATTGAGAATGCATTGTAAAATAAATATTTTTTAATTATATATTAATAATAATATTGTGTTTTATGCTTGTAAAAAAATTTATTATTATTCCTATCAATTCCCAATAATATTGTAAGGCGCGTCATCTTTGTTGCACGTATGATGACACACTCTCTCTGACACACTGTTCGCTTCATTCGTTGCATCGCACTAACCAAGAGATGAGACGCGCCAATTCAATTTTCTTTTTAAAAAAGCGTACAGCGTTTTACAAAAAAGTTTAAGTAAAAAAGTTTCCCTGCTCTATTGGCAACATTTTTCTCGCTTATACTTGTTATCTATTTCCAAAGATAAAGAAGTTTCCTCGACTGACCATTTTACGCTGCAAATTGACGATATTTTGTGAATTTCCAACTAAATAAAATTCTAGGGAGTGAAAGTATTTCCACAACAAAACATTAGAGATATTTTGGTGGAGACCTTCTTCATAGAGTTGGACCTACACTCATGAGTCAGTTATTTAAAAATCTGTACACTAGGACTATTAAATACATTTCCAACTAAATAAAATTCTAGGAATTGAAAGTGAAATTAATCCAGACCATGATCGCAAATGAACTAATTTGATGTGTAAGTATTTATTTACCTCGACAAATGAAGCCACAATTTCAACTGAAGCAAATCAGGAGCAGACTTTCTGTTGTAAAATTAACACGTATTTCTTCTTTCCCACATTTTCTTGCCATCAAATATACAAATGATTCAATGACGAAAAAAGTTAACAACTTTATATAAAATATAAATAATTTAAACTTTCAAATATTGCGCCCAAACTCATTTTAAAATACCTCTCTCACTTTCTGAGACGTAACTGGTACTTCTCAAGGGTTTCTGAAAGAACTACAGCAGTGTCAAGTCTGGAGATCGGGCTGGTCAATTTATCTTCGACCAATTGACATGATTGGATATATTTTTTACTTAAAAAATATGTAACGCTTCTTATATATTTTTCAAGAAACACACCCACTACTCTTAAAACAATTATAAGGAACATAACCATGCATTTTTTTCTGTATATGGACATATTTTTAATATCCTTACACACTCCTTTTGCACCGGAAAAAACTATTGGACCGTAAAATTTGCTATTAATTTCTTAAAGAGCTTTTTATATAAAAAAATATTTCTGAATCATACTCAGTAGGTATAGTCTACTTGCCAGTATAAACACACCTTTTATGATTAATTAAATTGATAAAATCTCGAAAAATATCCATCAAAATGTTCGTAATGTGAAAGATATATTTAATAATGCGCATATCTAAATTTCTAACAATTTTATTAATATTATTATTTAAAAATTGTTATTGGACAGATTTCTTCGAAGAATGCGTCCAAGGATACGGCAATTTTCACATTTATATGATGATTTTGAATAAACTGGCTCTCAAATTAATAATTAGACCTAGTGCAAGTACAACTCTATGAAGAAGGCATATATCAAACTCTTTCTGATATGAAGAAAGCTTATATTGTAGTTTATAATAATTTTCTTGACATTTTGGGGTTAGAAAAAGTGCTTAATGGACCTAGTGTACTGATTTCTTCGAAGAGATGGTAATTTTCACATTTATATGATTTTGTATCAACTGTTCTGTAATTGATAATTAGGCCTGGTGTAAGTCCAGCTCTATGGAGAAGGCCTCTACCAAAATCTAAAGAAAGCGTATATTTAAATTTCTAATAACTTTATTTACCATTTGGGAGTCGGAAATGTATTTAATGGACCTAGTAGGCAGACTTGTCTGAAGATGACATCCCTTGAAATGATGATTCTAGTATTTTAGGTGATTTTAGAACTTGTCGGCGTATAAAATCACTCTGAAAATGGCCTCCGCAGAACTGATTACAAAGAAAACTTCATGAAATACAGAATATTAAAAAAATACTGACACCTCTGGATCTCGTTAACGATTTGTCCTACTGGCATACGGTATGTATAGACTAGTAGCATAAAGTACAGCGAATTACGTGTTCTAGTGAAAGGCTTGATAAATGTTTTCGATAAAAATAAAAAGATGAAAAATTTTCTACGGTCAGTACGGTCATATTTTAAATCAGCACACCTTGAATTACACACAGTTTAGACAGAACGGTAACAATTTATAAAAGCCGACTAAGCATAACTGTTTTGATTTGTTATACGATCACGATTTATGGATTTTTATGATTTATTTTGAACAAAACGCGCTTATAATATGACATATGTTCATTTTTCATTCATAAACATATAAAATTTATCGACATCTTCTTCATAGTCAAACCAATAACAAATTTAAACATTTTGAAATACATATTTCATATTAGAGAAATTTTGGTGGAGACCTTCTCCATAGAGTTGGATCTGCACCGGGTTAATTTACACTCCTAGGCTAGTTATTTGAATATCCTCATATAAATACTAAAATGGTCATTTTTAGTGGACGCCTTCTTCAGAGAAATCTGTACACTAGGTCTATTAAATATCCTTCGAACTCTATAAAATTATAACAAATCCAAATTTGCACAATTCTAAACACATATTTCACGCCGTTGTATTTCAGGATCTTTTATTCAAAATATTTTGATTGATATCTCAATCAAGCATCAAGATCGTAAAGGTCATCAAGAAATCTTTACAATAAGTAATCCTAATTTGAACAAAAAAAAATATGACAAAAAAACTAGGAAGATCGTGTCCAAAAATAGCTTAACGTCCAAAAAACGTGATGTAGATGATTCAATCTAATTTTTTTTACTATTTTTGTATATTTACGAGGAAACACATTCAAGGTTCAAAGTTGTAATGAGTCAAGGTGTACATATTGATTGCAATTTTTTATTTTATTTTGAGATCGTAACGATTAGAATCACTAATTAGTTTATTTAAATATTTGAGTATTTTTGTAAACAAAGATAAATCGAAGGTAAAATGTTACAAGGAAAAAAGATAGCAAAAAAACTAATCCATCAATTTGTGTCCATTTAATGTATTTGGTCAATTTAAAACTCAATTGTGACGTAGTGCTAGAAACTCTCTACGGAGATAAAAGCGTTATTCTGTAAAATACGTTAATAAAACAGTAAATCTGCAGTTTAAATCATTATTTACACAGGTTTAAACTTTTTTCAGATCAATACTCTATAGAGTCTATGGTAATCGTGTCCACTAAATTCAAGACATGTATTTATTTGGAGAATTAAATGGCACTTTTTAACCAGGAATGGATTTATTTATTTAGACAATTTTAACCTGGTCCACTAAAAACATACGTAGATGATGTCCACTGTTATTATTCAAGATTCGTTAATAATACGCAGTTTAATGAATATTCTTATAAATTTAAACCCGTTTTAAGTCAATTTTGACCTGGTGCTCGAAAAACCCTATGGAGATGACGTCCACTGGAACACGTTATTATGCAAAATTAGTAAAGCAGTAAGTCTGGAGTTTCAATCAACATCTAATAGAAATGTTAAGATCTTAATCTTACCATTATTTTGATTCGCCCTGTAGATATTCCGATGGTAAATTAAAAGGCGTACTGCCCTTCAAGAGCCTTAAATGGGCAGACCTTGACAGAGCAACTGATCGTAATTTTTTCCAAAGTTACAAGCACATACCGATCTCAAAATTAGAGGTTATCGGTTATAATTTTTTGAATGACGTTATTTCTCGTCAAATTTAACGGCCTTCATAGATTAACATCTATATATGCTACCGAAGGAGATGATAAAATACCTTCTAGATCGAATTTTATTAAAGCTGTGATTATAAATAATTGTTCCTTATTTTTATTTCCTAGGATATAATTAGCTACCATTCAAAATTGATTTAAAAAACGAACTTAAAATGTTATAAAGATGTGGACATCATCTTCATGGTTTAACGTCTCGAGTTTAAAGATTTATATTTATAGGTTTATTCAATTTATGTTTAATAACTTCCGCTGAATGTGGTGAAAATGAAAATATTATTGGTTTTAACGTTTAAAAAGCAAAGTTTTCAGTCAAGCGAATCTCAATGGAGAGCTTCTCCGTAGATGCTTCGCAGATCAGGTTAAATTAGCAAATATTTCAAAATGAAAACGTAAATGTGTATCTACTGTTTACTTAACAATTCGTCAAAACTCACTTCTAATTTTCATTTATAGATATTGGAATTTGATTCATTGCTTACTTTAATTTTATATTTAAATAGTTCAAAACTCCAGTGGAGGTGTTTTATTTGATTTCCATATATTCGGTTTCATTCAACTCGCCCACTTTTCAAGCTTTTACCGTGATTTTTTCCCGCCTCCACGTATTTGCTATAGTTCAAGTTCAGACATCGAATTACAAATAATATTAAACAATGGTGTCGAAATGTAAAGTATGTAAATATTTAATAACACTAATTGTTTGAGAATGTAAATTTGTTTTACAAATACATTAATTTTTTGGGCTTAACCTAGCTTCCTAACAAAAAAAAGTGAAAAGCAAATAGAGAAATCTACTTCCTATCATTGTTTTTTAATAAGATTTCCACCTGGGGCTTAATAACTACGAAGATGATGTCCATCGGAAAACAAATTTCCTGATCGTAATCATTAAAAGTGGAGTATGCGAATCTGAAGTATTTTATCCTACATGAAAATGATTTCCAGGAATATTAATTAAACGTTTGGACCTGGTGTTACAAAATCTCTACGGAGATGATTTCCAATGAAACTATTAAATCATAAAGACGATTAAATTCTTGAAAAGCTTTATACAAAGGAAAACCATATTTGGACCATCGTTAATAAGGATTACAAGAAAGAGAATCGGTTACAAATAAATCTGATTTTTATATTATTTTTAACGAGAAACAATTTTATTTAGAATATGAAATAGTAAGAAAAATACTTTGTATATTCGATTTAAAGTATATATCCTTGTTTGTCCACGAAAATTCATCGAAACTTTACTAAAAATGAATATGATCATATAAGAGGCAACGCAGCTGTTTAAAAGCCGGTTTAGACCTCGTGTTAAAAAAACACTGTGGAGATGTTGCCCAGTAAAAAAAAATCAGTAACTTCAATAATTTTTTGCTGTTGATAGTCACCGAAATCATCAAGTTCGATACCATATCTTTGTCACAAAAAAAATAATGGATATGTACAAAACCATTTTTGGATTATCATTAATAAAGATTACAAGAACGATAAGAAACAAATAATTAATTTCAATTTGGATTCGTTATATCTTTCCTTTTCGGATAAACAAATAATTTTTCATTCAAAACAAATTGGCTTATTTCTTTTGATTCTGACAGGTGTTATGTTCATCGCAAAATTTTGATTATTATCCTGATGTAAAATAGTAGCCAAAAAAGGAGACTGATATATAAAAAAATACAGGATTAACATTTAAAAAAAACTCTGAAATATATTAATGCTAAATTTTAACCTTGATCTCTGATATTCAGAAATCGAGCTCCAAATAAAGATGACATGAATAACAATTACGTATTAACATACAGACAGATGCCGATTCTGTAATATACTAGAAACACCAATGGACACCATCTTCAGAGAGTGACTTGTGCACCAAGTTCTAAAAAATGTTTTAAATAGATGCAGATTTCATTTTTATAACTATTTTAATGTGAATTTTTTTCACTGTCATCTTCTTCGGAAGGAAAAAGAAGCCCCAGGTCTCCTAAATAATTTTAAATGCTTTTTATTAGAAGAAGATTTTGACGCTCTTAGTCATTTTATACCCACCAGAAGTATGAGAATTACAACATCTTCATAGAATATTTAGAGCACCAGGTGTAATAATCATGAACTATGATTGATTTTTTTTTAGTTTCTTTTTCTACACAAGTTTAACACCCGTGTGAAGTTGGCACCCCCAAGTGAGAATTTGGAAAAAAAAACTATTGCATAATTTTGCCCAAGTTATGCCCAGTATTGCCCAATAGTTGCATTTTTTGCCTACCCCCCCCCTTAACAAATGAGTCAACCCTCGAATTTCTAGGGTGCGGCACCCCCATAAACGAAGTTTTGCCCAACCAAAAAAAAATTTTGCCCATCTATAGAAAAGTACCAAAATGGCGTATTGTTATTTCAGAAATTACAAACACAAAAAATTGAGTACGAACAAAATGGAAAAAATTGGAGAAAATGCATCATTTTAGTTTTGCCCAGTATTGCCCAACACTCAGTTTATTTCGCGCAGTCTCCCTTAACTCACGAGTCTACTATTCAGCGACGATCAGATTATGACGAAATTATTTAATTTCGCATTTTTAACAGCATAATGCCGTCTATGTTATAATCTGAGGGTGGGCAAAACTGGGGAACACTTAACATGGCCTAAATAAGGCTTTAAATAGTCATTCCATGAGGAACGAGTTTTGCCCAGTATCAGAATTTATTCAGCGACGATCAGATTATGACGAAATTATTTAATTTCGCATTTTTAACAGCATAATGCCGTCTGTGTTATAATCTGAGGGTGGGCAAAACTGGGATACACTTAACATGGCCTAAACAAGGCTTTAAATAGTCATTCCATGAGGAACGAGTTTTGCCCAATATCAGAATTTATTCAGCGACGATCAGATTATGACGAAATTATTTAATTTCGCATTTTTAACAGCATAATGCCGTCTATGTTATAATCTGAGGGTGGGCAAAACTGGGGAACACTTAACATTGCCTAAATAAGGCTTTAAATAGTCATTGCATGAGGAACGAGTTTTGCCCAATATCAGAATTTATTCAGCGACGATCAGATTATGACGAAATTATTTAATTTCGCATTTTTAACAGCATAATGCCGTCTATGTTATAATCTGAGGGTGGGCAAAACTGGGGAACACTTAACATTGCCTAAATAAGGCTTTAAATAGTCATTCCATGAGGAACGAGTTTTGCCCAATATCAGAATTTATTCAGCGACGATCAGATTATGACGAAATTATTTAATTTCGCATTTTTAACAGCATAATGCCGTCTATGTTATAATCTGAGGGTGGGCAAAACTGGGGAACACTTAACATGGCCTAAATAAGGCTTTAAATAGTCATTCCATGAGGAACGAGTTTTGCCCAGTATCAGAATTTATTCAGCGACGATCAGATTATGACGAAATTATTTAATTTCGCATTTTTAACATCATAATGCCGTCTATGTTATAATCTGAGGTTGGGCAAAACTGGGGAACACTTATCATGGCCTAAATAAGGCTTTAACTATTGACTCATGGGTTAAGGGAGACTGCGCGAAATAAACTGAGTGTTGGGCAATACTGGGCAAAACTAAAATGATGCATTTTCTCCAATTTTTTCCATTTTGTTCGTACTCAATTTTTTGTGTTTGTAATTTCTGAAATAACAATACGCCATTTTGGTACTTTTCTATAGATGGGCAAAATTTTTTTTTGGTTGGGCAAAACTGGGCATAACTTGGGCATAATTCAGGGCTACTTTATTTCATGATATTCGTTTATGGGGGTGCCGCACCCTAGAAATTCGAGGGTCGACTCATTTGTTAAGGGGGGTGGGCAAAAAATGCAACTATTGGGCAATACTGGGCATAACTTGGGCAAAATTATGCAATAGTTTTTTTTCCAAATTCTCACTTGGGGGTGCCAACTTCACACGGGTAAGTTAAACCACTTACTTCTTCTGTTATAATTTGAGTATAATTTAAGTGGACACCATCTTCACAGGTTATTTAATGCACCAGGTTAAAAAACATTTTCAATTAGTTTTATTTAGGGATACCACTTATACAAAATCAATTATTATAATCAAATTATAACAATCCAAAAAACGTTATAAAAATCTTCTTATAAGTAGATAAGTAGCGACTTTTAAACGCTCTAATTATTTTTTTTATCTTTCTTTTTCTCGAATTATGTAAATTTACTGTAAACCAAAACGAGTTTTAAGGCACTAACCTGCTTTAGGTGACCAGTTCTCGTCTACTTGAAAGAAGAATGTCACCGGAGCAAAATGCAGTAATGAACTAAATATTGATTTCAAGGAATATTATTTTAGTAGGCATACTATATAATATAACTAACTCTATAATGTACGTAGCACCGTTATCTTTTGTTTTGGTGGACATCATCTTCGTGGTTTTATTAAGTCATGTTGAAATTTGTAGTGTTCTGACTTATAAAATAATAATTAAGGTAAAAAAATTAAAAGTGGCAGTTTATAATCATTTTCTCTAGACCCCTTCTTCATAGCATCAGTGCATTAGGTTGGTAATTATTTAGAAAAAAAATCCATAATATAGTTTTCTAATATCTTGTATGTAGCACCGATTTCTTTTGGTATGGTGGACATCTTCAGGGCATACATATTTTTAAGAAAGATTCCATTTTCTGGTGGACACCATCTTCGTGGTTTTATTACACCATGTTAAAATACTTAATGCTCTAACTTATAACACAATAAACCATCATAAAACTGATTAATGTTAAAAAGGTGATAAATTATCCTTTATTACAGTTGAAATACTAAACTTGAAATTTATAATGGTTTTTTATTGCTCCAATTCCCACGTCGTATTTATTCAAAGATTTTTTCATTTTTATAAAAATATTTACCACAGAATTTCCCAATTTTTCTTTTGTTACATCGATTTGGTGCACATTTATTTCTTCCAGTGGACACCATCTTCATAGGATTTTCTTCCGCCATGTCAATTTTAATGCTAATTTTGTAAATAACGATCTACAATATTAACGTTTTTTCACTAGTATTTTAGTTCCCATCTGGTGTTTGATGAAACATATAAGTTTTCTTTTTTTTTCTCTTGTGGGTTTTGATTATTATTGAATAACGGATAGAGAAAACTTGTATAGATCATTTTAACCTTTTGACATCGATGAAAGTATAACAAGTTTCACTTCAGCAGAGGTTAAAAACTTAAGAAATGTTGTCAACGTTCGGGGATTGTTTTTATTGATGTTTACAACTTCCGCTTGAGGTCAGATTTCGTAATGATTTGTTGAATTTTACTGATCCGTTGCATAATGATTAAAATACTTTGTAGTATGCCCAAAAATTGTTCATTTAACTTAGAAATTAATATCATACATATTTAATTATAGAATTACGGAACTATTAATAATTTTCTATTAATAAAAGTAATGAATCATTAATTTAGAGGTTAATTGACCATCTATTCAAAATAGAAATTTATGAGAAGCCTCAATGATTCAATAGAAATCTTCAAGTTTTAAAATTTGCAGGATATTACTCGCTACTGATTGGAATATTTATTTAATCACTTAAGACTTGCTGATGGAAGTCTTCTTCATAGGGTATCCGTGCACCAGGTCCAAACCTAGCTTTGCCAACTCAAAAAGCATAAATTTAATGAAAGAATAAAGTTATGTAATTAAAACTATTTTTTATATTGTTTTAATCAACACCATCTCCATAAATAAATTTATTATTGAAGTCGTCTCCACAGAATGTTCGTGCTCCAGGTCCAAACTCAGCTTTGACAACATAAAAGCGATTAATTTAACTGAAAGAATCAAGTTTCTATGTTACAGTTTTTTCATATTGTTTTAGTGGACACCATCTTCGGAGACAAATAGTCAAAGTCGCTTAATTGAAGTTTAAATATCTATTTATATCAATTCCGTCAAAGTCATCTTCATAGAATGTTCGTGCACCAGGTCTAGCATATTTATAATAAGTAAAAAAAATAAGTCTGATTGAAAGAATTAAGTTTCTTAACCATAACCAAATTCGGCGGACGTCATCTCCAAGGGTTACTGTTTTTACTTAAGTACCAGGTCGAAATAGGTAGTAATTTTAAATGTTAACATACCTTGTAAAACTGAAAGTACTCTAAAATCCAAAAACGACACATCCAAAGTCAAATTTGACTCGAAAATAGTCCAAAAAACCGGCAAAGAATCCGTATGGCAAATGACAACTTTATTTTTCTCGAAGAAAAAAAATCACATGTACCAAACGCTATCCACTAGACCGGCCTACTTGACTCGAGTATGAGCCTCGCGCGCGGCTTCGAGAACGAGTATGAGTTGACCATCGCTAGTCGCTTGTTTAAAGATGAAGAAATCCTAAGCGACGTTGCCAATATGCCGCCGTACTGCTGAAGATTTTGAAAAATATGCAGTCCGGGAGCGCCGTTTTTGGTCGTACAACAACAACAACAAAAACTCCTTGATACAGGATTAGAATTGTTTGGTCCTTCGTATCCGAAAAAATTTAAATTATTCCTTACCGGATTTTGTTTAACCACTTTGGAGGTTAAGAAGTCTGGATTAATAATTTTTATGTCTGGAGGTTGTTAATTGTTGATTTTGTGTAGGTGTAAATTCTCAGTTGATTGATTTTTGAATGTCAACTTATTGATATTTACCAGTTTTAAATCCAGGGACGATCGTCCAAGTCGGACGGACCTTTTTAAAGACCTGGAGCAACGTAATTTTTCGATACTTTCTGAAGAAGACGTTCATAATTTAGGGGATTAATAGTCTTAAAATATTTGGGGAAATGTAAAGCAATTTATTTACTTCAAAACTCACTGGAAATGATGTCCACCGCAGTCATAATTAAACAATTACAAAATTACTACGGATTAGTTTTTAATTATTAAAATATTAGTTCAATAGTATTTTTATTTATTAGTGGAATTAACCTTATAGCGAAACTCGTAGGAGATGACGTCCATTTAGGATTTATGGAAACAAACATTAGAATATGGGCCTAGAACACGACATTTAATTCAAAACTCGCTGTAGATGTCGTTCGCATCAGCCATAATTTAGGAATTAAACCCGATAACCTTGCAAAGGGAATTTTATTCCAAACTCTTTGGAGATGGTGCCCATTAATATCATAATTTGGGAATTATAGGAATATTTTAGCGAATGTAACTTTGATAAAAAATTATTAAATACCTGATTCATGACATTTTATTATAAACATGCTGAAGAAGACGTCTACTACTATCATTAATCAAAATTTACAGTAACATACGTGGGTTTCAGTAAAAACTAGTTAAAGACCTGGTGCAAAACAATTAATCCAAAACTGGTTGGAGATGCCGTCCATCAAAACCCAAAAAGAAAAATAATAGTTTTTTTTTATATTTGGCAAGAAAGGATTACAAATTTGATTAACCCATATCAACCAAGTTTTGATTCGATGTGATATTTCATCCGAGACCACAAATTAGAAGACAATCAACTTGAATTAGTACACCCACCTGGCCCTTAAGGCTTTAATGTAACGCCCCTCACTGTGGGTGTCCCACACCATAAATAAATCGATATGGATCTGGACTAATAACACCGTGATTTTTATTTATACCTAACGGACTTTTTTCTGCGAAATTACATATTAAATTACGGTTCATTTTTTTTTCTTGGGTAGGCACCTTCTTCGTAGGATTTTTTAATGCCCCAGGTCAGGAATTGTAACATATTTGCAACTATTGTTCATTTATGGAGATCTATATGTACCCCAGCTATCGAATCCCTATAATTTATTATTTTGATGGAAGCCTTCTTCGGTGAATTTCGCTTTAATTATTGTGCACTAGGTATTTTAAAAAAGTCATTTCGACATGGTACATTATAAAAAAGTACTTTATTTTTTTAATTAATTGGCAACAAGAAATTCTACAAAAATTATTTCCACTATCCTGTGATCATATTTTTCAATTACAATTAATCTAAACCATTTTATATTATTTTCACTTTAATTTCCATGTGCCAGAACTCAGAATGAAATAAAATTGACACTGAGACTTTAATTTCGTCATATTTCCAGTTTCTATATTTTGATGGACGCCTTCTTCAGAGAGTTTCGTATTAATTATCGTACCATAGGTATTTTATAAACATATTTTAGGTTATTTTGAGTTTATTGCCTTATTAACAACATAACTGATGATTTTTTAAAAGTAATTTCTGGTAATGTTTTGTTTTAATTTTTTACTCAAATGCAACAAAAACCACACAGACTATGTTATAATTTTCGGTGGACGTCATCTTCAGAGAGTTTCGCATTAATTACCTTGCACCAGGTATACGAAACCTTCCTACTAACCCCAAAGGGCAGAAGAATAGATGCGACCATCATCGTGATCAAGCATAGATTAATGAGAGGCGCTATAAGAGCATCACCAGAGTATCTAAGTCTAAGGTCATGGCCTCATCGTCATCGTGGTGAGTGAGTGACCTCAGCGGAAGGAAGGAAGGTGGGGAACAGAGAACCTGAATCTGCCTGCAGTTAGAGGCGACGTTGCCGATATTGATAGGTTTTCCTAGCACGTTAGGAGTTTTAATTAAATATTTAAGATATTAAATCTATTTTTGCTACACCCTGTATGCAAGGGTCATGTATATAATTCAAAATTAAACCGGGTCACCTACAGATTATACTACTTCAAATTAAAAACGCAATAATCTTTGCGACGAGCTCATTTTGAGCAATAAATAAAAAATAAATCCGTTGAAAGTGGCTGTAACTCTTGAGATAACAATTGAGAGTGGTAAACTTAGCATTTTGGTGAAATTAAGAGCCATTCTTGTCTCCGTCCCGTATATAATAAATAAACAAGACAAAGGCTATATGGCATTTGAGATTAAAATAAGTATATTATCATAAATGTCACTAATAAATGTTTTTCATTGGAGATTCGTTCGCAATATACACCTACAAAAAATTTTATATTCATTCAGGAACCTGGTGCACTATTAATAATACGAAACTACGGAGATGACTTCCATTAAAGCGGAATATTATTAAAACTGGTATTTTACGATGTTATTTATGGTAATTTAGACCTAGTTCATTATCTATAATGCGAAATTCTGTGAAGACGGTTTCCACTAATGTTAAAATAAAAACTCTGTGAAGATTAATTTTTTAAAATTAAAATTTATACATATTCTGGTATGTTATCTTTGTAGTTTTTATGACCTAGTGCACTTTTATGCATTTTATAATATAATTTTCGTTAATTTAGACTTAGTGAACTATTAACAATGCAAAACTCTATGAAGATGGCTTCCACTTAAAATAAAGTATTTAAATGTCTACATTATCTGATATTTTACAACCTCAACTTTAGCATTAAATTATAAGCAACAGGAACTCTCTGAAGATGACTTTCACGAAAATTTAATTTATACACATTCTGATGATTTTTTGTAATTTATATCTAATTCATGCAAGAACCCCCTGAAGAAGGTGACCAAAAACAATGTATTTAAAAAAATCAAAGTACCAAATAATATTTATGGTAATTTAGAGCTAGTTCATTATCTATAATGCGAAATTTTTTGAAGACGGTTTCTACTAATGTTACAATAAAAACTCTATGAAGATTAATTTTTTAAAATTAAAATTTATTTATATTCTGGTATTTTATCTTTGTAGTTTTTATGACCTAGTGCACTTTTATGCATTTTATAATATAATTTTCGGTAATTTAGACCTGGTGCACTATTAACAATGCAAAACTCTATGAAGATGGCTTCCACTTAAAATAAAATATTAAAATGTCTACATTATCTGATATTTTACAACCTCAACTTTACTATTAAATTATAAACAACACGAACTCTCTGAAGATGACTTTCACGAAAATGTAATTTATACACATTCTGACGATTTTTTGTAATTTATACCTAATTAAGAAGAAGAGCCATCTGAAGAAGCTGACCAAAAACAATGTATTTAAAAAAAACAAAGTACCAAATAATATTTACTTGTGAATCTAAAACCTAATTCGACCTAGTGCCAAGAATGTCTACGAACACGCTGTCCACCGAAAAGTATTTACTTAATGACTCACGCAAGGAGTCCGGAAATGTGTAAAACATCAATAATAACACAAAACGAAAAGGTTTTCACCGCTATAATACGAATCATGATAACCTTGTCATTGACGAAAAAGAAATTAACAATAGTAGAGTTACCTAGTTTTGTTTATTCGTTTCTATTCATACGCTTGGCATAAGGTCAGCAATTGAAACTGTACAATTTAGAACATGTAGTTAGTGAGATAATGGAAATCTTCTTCGGAGAGGTTTTAGCACTATGTTAAAATCAGTTTTTTATCGTTTATTGACATAATCTCATTAAAATGACATAAAAGAGTTTGTTTGCAAATCATTTTAATCGTCTTCATGGAGGATTGGGTAACCTGCATTACAAAATAAAAGCAATTAAGTTATATTAGTATATTTTATTATAACTCTTTCGCAAACTATCAACAAACTATTATTTCCGTAACACTTAAGACGAACGCACAACATTTTTATATACTGGACATCATCTTCAAACGGTTTGGAAATGCACGACGTCTAGGTGAAGTTCGAAAGTAATTTAATCATCACATTAATTACAAAGTAAGAGATTTATTTAACGATCAAATTTTTAATGGACACCATCTTCACAGTGTTTTACATTATTTACTATCAAACACGTCTACGAGATTAATAGTTAATTACATTGAACACACTGTAAAAATAAAAATGTATTTACCGAATTAAATCTTCCTTAAATGGCGTATAACGGGTGTTACTTTTTTTTCGTCACAATCCCTGGTAACCTTAAGGTCACAGAGCTGAGAGAAATACCCCATATTTATGTAACGTTGTTATAAGGTAATGATGAAAAACGTTAGTTATGATTGGATCCTCATTAGATTCAGTTTTTAATTTGACGTTCCTAGCGCTGAGAGTTAACGGTGTAGTCAGCTTGATATTGTTATGCTCCGGAGGATTACGAGCTTACTTTGCCTGTACCAAGTCTGCAAATACTTACCAAAAAATGGTTTAATAAAAAATGGACGTCTTCTTCAGAGGGTTTATGGATTCTTGCAGTGCACCAGGTCTGTAACCAATTTTTTTAAAATTTCTATTGAAAAAAATAAATAATGTTTCGCCATTTTTTAAGAGCGCCAGGTCTCTAACTATATATTTAAATTTAAAAAAGAAATTGACGTCTTCTTTAGGGGATTTTGTTTTATCTCATGTGCACTTTGTATATAAATAACCAATTTCTAAAAACATTGGAATTTGGCAGTGCACCAGGTCTCTAATTAATTTCTAAAAAATACATAAGTTTGTTTTTCCGAAATAAATTTAAATATATTTAAATTTAAAAGAACGGACATCTTCTTCAGAGCGTTTTGATTTGTGTACCAGGTATAGGAATATATGCTTTTTAATATTAACTAGTTATTTTTATTAAATAATGTTGACGTCTTCTTCAGAGGGTCGCGCCTTTGTTCCAGTACACCAGGTTTGTAACCAATTTCAATATAAAAAAATAACGGATATCTTCTTCAGAGAAAGTTATGTTTTATGTCCCGAAAAGTTTCTTCGGAATGATATATTTTTAAATTTTGTCTGAAAGCTCCTTACTATAATGAGATACTAACAACAAATAATTTGCCAATTCTGTTGATGGATATACAGTTAGACGAGATGTTGAGATTTTTTAATAATCTGTAATCAGATGGTTGTCTATCATATCATAATTTACATAAGCTGAGAAAGTACGATGCTCGTACAAGTTTGTTGGGCTAGTAATGTCTGTATTATTACAGGCAAGTGGCTGAGCAAATCGATTTTTTATGCACTTTTTTTGCAATGGCTAGCAGGAGGAAAATATAGTTGCGGCATAAACACATAGACACGTAAAGAAGACAAAAATTTTAGGGCTGAGTAAAATTAATTTCTTCGTGGACATCGTCTTCTGAGCGTTGGGAAGATCCAGGTTGTAAAAATGCATAATTAAAAAAAATAATTCATTAAGCGCTTTAAAAAAGATAGTATTGCTTCTTAGTGATAAATAATATTGAAATTTATCACAACAATTATGAGTTTATCAATTTGGTGGACATTATCTTCAAAGAATTGTAATTCTCCATGATCTTATTAAATCCTGGAATGTCACTGTCACTGCAGTTAAAAATTAACTTTTTAACAAAAAAAAACTTAGCTAATTGTAATTTTTCCGCTCCAGGTCCTAAAAACGTTTTTCCTAAAAATCTATTACCTCTAACTTAAAATAAACCGATTTTCGATCAATGTTGCCTCTACTAATATAGGAAATTCGTGTTCACAACCCAAAACTAATGATCCAAACATAATTTTCTTACATAGACACAATAAACAGATACAGAAATGCACAAACGCTAATTAAGCTAACATTTCCGTAAAAGGTAAAAGTGGCCATATTAGAAATTAACCTCGATTGCGAGATCGTAAAAAAATGGCAGACCTAGAGGGGAAATACGAACTTTATGGAAGCTATTCATCAAAATGGCAAGATTTATTTGCAAATTTTGCACAGCATTAATGGTACTGTAAATAATTAAAGTTTTGATTAGATTTTTTTTTAATTCGGATTTTTTTTAATTAAACAAAAAATCCAATAAAGTTAAAATTCATACATTTGTAATTTTTATCGACATCATCTTTGGAGAGTTTGATGCTCCAGGTACTAAAAATATACGTTTCTGAAAGCAAAATCATTTCACTGGTCATCATCTCCGATGAATATAATATTTTGAAGCCTCCATCTTCAGACAATTTCCTTCACCAGGTCGGTAAAATACTACGAAACTTTTTTTCGAAAAATTGAAGCACCAATAAACAAATTTCTACCCATTTTCTCATTTCCTTAGACATCATTTTCAGAGGTTTGTTAGCTACAGGTTGTAAATATGAAAAAAATTTATTCATCAGTTTCTAACTTCCTAGCATACAAATTTCAGTGGATATCATCTACAGAGAGTTTAGTGCCTAGGTCGTAAAAGTCTTTGCTTAATTTTTCTACACTAACCCGTAATTATTCAGCACCAAATTGAGACAGATTAAAATAATAACAAAATAAAATTATTGAAAACGCCTTCGTCTTGAATTATCATGACATTGTTTCGACTGATCACCCACCGGTTGGTTTTTTGCAGAAATATATCGAACAATAATGTAGAAAGTTGACCAGGTGTTATATTCTATGTTACTTACCAATGACAAGACGACATAACATGGTTGTCAGATTTAAAAAATACTCGATATTTGTTTTTGTAAAATATGAAAGCCAACAAAGGTAAAAGACAAATTTATATTCATATTGACATTTCGGTGGATGCCATCTTCAGAGAGCTGTGATGCACCAGGTCCTGAAAATGGCCCTGCTGAATTCCGGATGTGATAAGAATGCCAAGAAAGCTAAAATCCTTGTTTTTTAAACAATGTCGTTCTAGTGGACGCCATCTCCTTGGCTATCTATTAATTTTTTTAAATGATTGTATTAGACTATGAGGGTCAAATAGATTAAAAAGTTATCTATTTGTTCTTTGGTGAAAATCATCTTCAGACTTTTAAAGCTTCAGGTCCCAAAAATGGCCTTGCTGAATTCTGGATTAAATAAGAATGTCAATAAAATCCTAAGAAATAACTGTTGGCGATCTATTAATTTTTAAAAATGATGGTATTAGCCTTTGAGGGTTATTTGTTATTATGGTGGACATCATCTTGAGAGAGTCCTGCTGAATTATGAACGAAATATGGTTATCAAGAGTTAAAATCCTTTTTCAATCAATTTGTCATATTGGTGGACATCATCTTCAGAGTTACGATACTCCAGGTGATAAACATGGTCGAAAAACAGTTTTCATAGTTTTAAGATCATTCAGTTCAACTGGCAACAGCGTAAATAGAAAAATGGAATTGCTTATACAAATATATAGGTGGTTATAGCATCCGGTTAAATATCTTTTAATATTTTTACATAAGTCATATTTATTAAATATTGTTTGTTGTTTTTTTACAAATCCGATGTGGGTTATTGAAAAACATTTGCTTTTTTTCCTATGACATCATTTTATTTTTTCCGACACGTAGGTTTTCCATTATAAAATTATTATGAAGAAAATGAAGGTGTCAACTCATATGCATATGCAAAAATCTATTAAAATAATTCGTTTTTGCAATACGCAAATACTATTTTCATTATACAACGAGATAATTTTTAAAATTCAGTCTTTGTTGTACCGTTTTTAAAAAAAATCCATCCTGTATAGATAAAGTACTTCAATTTTTCGTTTTCAACATCGTGCTTCCTCAGATTACTGGTTTTATATCCTTACCATTATTATAATCTTTATTTCAATACCAATATATCTACACGAGATTTATACAGAGTGAACAAAACGCAAATTTATAAATAAATAATTTTTTTTTAATATTTTTGAGGAATACATAATAAATTTTAAAAAATATCGTATTCAGAGAGAATGTATACCCATTTGGTGCTAGTATAAATAATTGTCGTGGACGTCGTCTTCAGAGAGTTGTAGTGCTCCAAGTCGTAAAAATAGTCTTGCTGAATGTAAAAAAGACTATAAGGTTAAAAGCATGATTTTTGAAATATTTTGTTATTCCAGATAGTAAAAACAGCGCGCTGAATAATTTTACCAATTACCGTGAAAATCGTCTTCAGAGATTTAACACAAAATTAACAAATTTCCATTTCCATGGACATTGTGTTGTGGTGCTTCAGGTCGTAAAAATTTGGACGTCATCTCCATCGAGAGTTAGAGAGTATGTCAACTAAGAGTTAAAATATTAATTTTTAATTTTGCTGGACATCATCTTCAACGAGTTATGGTGCTCCAAGTCATGAATACAGTTTTGCTGAGTTGCCAAATATTTTAAAAAAATTTCATATATTTTAAAAACTTTTATTTTAAGGCACCCGGTATAATTAAAAGAAGATTTATGGATGATTCCGGAAAAAATCGAACCAGGGAATGTTGAGAAAGTTATCAATTTCTTTGATCTTCAATACGGCCCTGGGGGGTCTTGTTAGCACTATGTTTAACATTAAAACATTCGTTTTGTGCTGTGAAGTCGAGTGGAAAATTTTTAAATAAAATGTTCGTCCAAGGTCTGTCTCTCCATCTCTTTTAGTATCTCTATATTACAGGGTGTTTTTTCAACAGATTTAGTGACCTGATGCATGATAAAAATATAATATCGGTGAAGTTGGTGTCCATTACAATTAATATTCAAAGACACGAAATCCCGGAGAGGTGATGTCCAGCAAAAAATTATTAATACAGATTAATGTTGCTATTCTACAGTGACCTGGTGCATCTTGTGAAGATGATATCCAGTGAAAACGTATTTTTAGATTTGCATAAGTTAAATTATCTATGAAGATGACGTCCCTTACAATTATCATTCAAGGAAGCATCAAATATTTTGACATCTGGGAAACCAAATATTATTAATAGAATTATTTTGAGAACCTGAGGTTCGAAAAAACTATGCCACTCGATGAAGATGATGTCCAGTAAAAAATGAAATATTTATTTTATCTCTTCGGAACCTGGGGCACAAGAAATATTGAAGACTCTCTGAAGATGGAGTCCATGAAAAATCAGTTATTTTTTTATTGTTTAATCTAATTCTCGAACCATCTTTAATTAAGCGAAAATATTGTAAATATTTTTTCAAAATCTTAATTTTCATCTTCTAGTATTAACTCCTACATTGATATCACCCTGTATGCAACAAGCGCCAATGATAGCTACCAAGTAATTCTATAAGAACATTCTGTAATCAAATATCTTCTGCAATAGGCTATAAAAGGCTTTTTATTGGATAAAATTGCTGGAATTTTATTTTATTTTCTTCTTTTATTCGTTTATTTATTGTCAACGTATCTAAATTAGCAATGGGCAGTTTAAATACGCTACTGGTGTTACTTTCCTACTCGTTGGATTTAATGCCCATTAGCCAAAGGCAAGAAATATTTTATTCGGAATACAGAGAATAATTACATATATTTTTTTAAACAGGGATGTACTCAGTCCAATGAAATATTTTTAAACGAATTCTGATAAGGTAGAACCTGGAGCAGCATATTTGACAGGAAGTCTGTGAAGAAGGTGGCCACCAGGTAACCATTATTCCACAATGTGTCTCGTAAATGGAGATAGTATTCTTTAAAATATTTTTCACACATTTAGACAATTATTTTCTTTTAATGTAGACCTGGTGCACCAATAACTTGTGGAGATGAGCTGCCTAAAACGATTTTTTTACAGTTCCTTGACCTTTCTGTTTTAGGGAACGGTTTTTAGAAATGCAATTTAATTTGGAACATTTTAATGGTTGATAAAGTTATTTAGTATGCACATCAGACTGTGCGCACGGTCAAAAATGCCAACGTATAAGGAATTGAAACAAATATAGAGGGAAAAACCGCGCTACTAAAACAAAAATAACTATTGGGGATTTTCGACTTCTCTTCTGTTTATCCTGCAAAATCTGATTTTAAAGTACAGAAATTCTTTTCAAAGTAAAATACATTTTCATTCGATTTCTCATAAAATTTTAATTTAATACCTTTTATATTTTCATCCAAAAAAACGTACCTACTCTAGCCATTATGTTTCTGTTCTATAGGTATAATGATCATAAAATATTTTAATCCACACCTGGGGATCTTTTAAGACACCAAGCGAATACGTAACAGATTGTATTTTAATATTTGTCTGGAAGATGAAGTCCTTATAGCCTTAAAACAATTTACGAATAAAATGACAACAGGACCTGATTTTATTGAAAGATTGTGCGCCTGTACTTGCTCTGCCTTTAACAATATTGCTTAACACATGCCTTAAGACTTGCACTGTTCCTAACATCTGGAAGTTATCGAAAGTTATACCTATCTACAAGCATGGTGACAAATTTGATATTGGCAACTTTCGGCCTATCTCAATTATTTGTAACTTTTGTAAGGTATTCGAAATTCTGTTATACAATAGAATGTATGGTCACTTAAGTAACTGTATAACTATAAATCAGCATGGGTTCGTAAAGGGTCGCTCTACTATCACCAATTTGGCAAATATAACTCAATTTATTGCTGAAAGCATTGATGAGCGGTCGCAAACTGACGTTGTGTACACCGACTTTTCCAAAGCGTTCGACAGACTAGACCACGGAATTCTTTTAAAAAATCTCGGTATGGATTATCGGCACCTCTGATTAAATTATTTAGCTCCTATTTAAGTAGTAGACGGCAGTTTGTGGTCTTTAATGGTTACAAGCCCGTCGAACACTTAGTAACATCCGGATTTCCTCAGGGAAGTAATCTGGGCCCTCTATTATTTAATGTTTTCATCAATGATATAGTTGATGACCTTGACGTTAACTATTTACTGTATGCTGATGACTTAAAATTATTCTGCCAAATTGATGATATAAGTGATTGTGTTTCACTTGCTGGTGGTGTATAAGTAATAAATTGTCACTTAACGCTGATAAATGTAAGGTAATGCCATTTTCTCTTAAAACTGACAAGATTTTACATCATTATGAAATTAATAATTCTGTTCTTGAGCGCCCGACGACATTTATTGATTTGGGGTCACTTTTGACTCCAAACTTTCGTTCGTTCCTCATATTGAGGCTGCTTATTCGTCTGCTAACAAAATGTATGATTTCTTAGCTCGAAACTCGCGTGACTTCACTGATCAGGATACTTTAAAGGTGCTGTACTATGCCTATGTTAGATCTAAAATTGAGTACGCGGATGTTATCTGGAGTCCATTTTATGACGTACACATTCAGAAACTTGAATCAGTTCAACGGAGATTTCTGAAGCTCCTTTCTTTCAAAATGGACGCTATTTATCCTCTGTAAATTACCAGCTTGATATTTTCCACTGTCGTATATCTGCGATTAATGCATTTTTCTTTGAAAAATGACATTCTTGTTAAATAATATACGTATATTCCTGTTCTGTAGTTGGGTTTGTGCTGTTTGAACAGTGTAACAATAAATAAATAAATAAATAAAGATAAACTCTGAGGTTTTTTTTCATAAAATTATAAAAACTTCTTGGCTAATAAATTTCCAATACACGTAGATTAAAAAAATATTATTTCTATCAACCAATATCGTTGAGGAAACAGGTGGTAGACCAGGTAAAGAGAGCGTACGCACAGACAACTTCTTTTTATTTATGTGATTTTTAATAGCCATGCACCTGTTGATTTTTAAATTATTAATCGAGAGATTTAAAATACAATCAATAGCTGTGGAAGCATGAACAATATTATATAATACCGGGTGTTCCATTATGTGTCTTGTAAAGCAGAGATTTGGGGGGGCAACGTCGTCGGATATATATATATATATATATATATATATATATATATATATATATATATATATATATATATATATAAGTTTAATATTTTGGGCTTGTTGATATAAATGGACCTACAATCTACAAAAAAAATTCAAAAAAATTAAAATTTGGTTTACGCAGAATGAATTTTGTATAAGAACCGATTGGCAATATTAAAATTACCGAAAACAAATGTTTGGGCCATTTTGGAGGCAAAAAGTGAGTATTTTTAGGATCTAAATGAACCTAGAATCTACAAAAGAATTAAAAAAAAATCAAAATTTGGATTACGCCGAATGGATTTTGTCTTAGAAACGATTGGCAATATCAAAATTACCGAAAAAAAATGGTTGGGCCATTTTTGAGCGAAAAAGTGAGTTTTTTTAGGATATAATGTACCTAGAATCTACAAAAAAAATTAAAATCTGTTTTACGCAGTATGAATTTTGTCTAAGAAACGATTGGCAATGTTAAAATGACCGAAAAAAAGTGTTTGAGCCATTTTTGAGGGAAAAAGTGAGTTTTTTTGGATATAAATGGACCCAGAATCTACAAAAAAAAATCAAAAAAATTAATATTTGGTTTACGCAGAATTAATTTTGTATAAGAAACGATTGGCAATGTCAAAATTACCAAAAAAAATGTTTGGACCATTTTTGGGGGGAAAAGTGAGTTTTTAGGATATAAATGGACCTAGAATCTACAAAAAAATTCAAATTGCCCCTGCTGCCCCCCTGGAGCCGCCGTTGTAAGCCAGTGGCATGATGATTTTGTACCTTTTATTTTTCATATTTATTAATAAATTTATTAACCTTTGATGATATTAGAAATTCAATTTAGCGTTAATAATCTGATAAGCACGACTTATTTGTCAAAAAGTGATTATCTGCGAATCAACAAAATGGAAGGACATCTCGCATGCCTCTGTCTACTAAGAATATTCGCAATACCAGTGACAAGCCTACCATTTATTTGTATAATGTCAGATTTCACAATACTCGATTCAAAATATTATTGCTATGAGATATTACTCAACAACAAAAACTTCGAAATGATAGAATTAATTCGTATGACCTACACAGACTAAATGCAAATAATTGGGCACAAAGAAGTTGCAATATTTTCGCTTTATTCTATACAGCTACTATAACATTACAGTCGAACAGATTTTATTTTCAAATAACAATCCTAGATCAACGAAAATAATCCTTATTCATATACAAAACTGTTTTTATTCAAACTGCTAGAGAATCTTAGAATCACAACAGTTTTTTTGTGCTTCATTGTTTACATCCTTATTCCAGAACAAATCTATCTCGCCATAGATGCATTAGTAAGGAATGATACCTTCCAAGGGAAAGATACAGTTCGCTCCGACAAACCTTCAGAGCCAGCAAAAACGTAAACGGATATCCCGATGTCCTGATGACGCGATGACCTTCCACCACCGCTCTATGATCTCCTTCTTCTTGTTCCGAGAATTCTTATGCCATCTCTGACGTCTGATATTGTCTATACCAATATCCATATTCTTCATGCTTCATTTTCATTCCTCTTTATTATTATCGCTTCTTATTCTTCTTTCTTCCTGCAATTTTCCTTAATTATTTCTTCTCTGCTTCCTATTTTTATTTTATTTTGTTCCATATTCATCTTCTTTGTTTTTTGTAGTTTGTAGTTATATTCTGTAAACATCAGTCTCAAAAAAAACTTATTTACTCTTAAATTTCGCGTAAAAATCTTGAACAAAACTGTCTCAAGATCTGGTTACGAATTGCTGTGCAAAACCATTTCTAAAAACATGGGCGTACAAAATTGATTCATGATTGCACAAATTGTTGAACAACCTGGTATGTATTGGCGGATATTGTATATTGTGTGGTAATTGCAAAAGATACAGTGTGACACACCACGTAAAAGATAATTCTGTACATAAAAACTTGTTAATTAATCCAAAAAATCAAGATATTTTAATATAACTTCGTGTACAGAATAGTTTGTGTGGAATTTTATCGTAGTTTTACAATAGCTATATAAGCTAAACAGGAATCGAAAATTGTGGTTTTATTTTATCGGAGTAATTAAAATTGATTTTCAAAGGTTTTGGTTTTAAATTGGGTAGTAGGATGGTCTGAATTAGATCCAATTGACTTTTTCCTGCAACTTCCTCTCAAAAGATACAGCATGAACAAGACAGACTGGATTAGAATGTTGTAAATTTATCGATTTTCTAAGAATTAAATTTTAAAGTTGCAGGACGACCTGATTTAGACCCCATTGACTTTTTACTGTAACTTCGTATATTGTGTGGTAGACACGAAGAAATCGATTTAAACAAAATTCGTTCGATCCTCTTTGTTTGGCGAAGGTGGATAGGAGTGCGACAAGGTTTATTTCCACGCTGTAATTCTGTAAGCTTTTTTTGTCCCGCCCTGTACATGCGCGGTCGTAAAATCTTAACAATACTTTATTTTCTTTTGGCCGTAAACTTCAAAGTGAATTACGATATTCGTAATTTTTTCCGTTGGAAGAATAAAGAAGAGATATAAGATGTAAAAGAAGTGGAACTGAAGACCATGAATTAGGCATAGTGTCGGCTGTACCACGTCATTACGTTTACACAATAAGTTCAGAACTTTAATTGACCGGTATTTTGATCACTGATATTTTGTAAAGTGAAAGTGAGTGAATCTTTTTTTGTTTCGGTCGACTTTGTATGTTTCCCGACAAATACAAGTAGGAAATTTTAATTTAATTTTGCAAAATACGCTTTGAAATGTCAAATTAACAATTTTGTTTTGATGATAAAGGAAAAAGACAAAAAAGAAATAACAAAAAAGATAGAGTAGGAATATTGGGCATAGAAGAAATACATAAAAAAGTAAAAGACATAAGAGGTCCAGAAGAAGAATATTTAAGGACAGAAGAAATATATCGCAGCATCCGACGTAAATTTCATGTATAAACGTAGCCCGACTTACCCATACCATGGCTATTGCACACAGCGTGTGTAATTCATGTATATTTATATTTTGAAAAGACTGTAGACCACAACGAGTTTGGTTTTTGTTTTAAAGTAACAGAATGAATTTTACACGCTGTATAACCTCAGAGAAAATTTTCAACAAAAAGTTAAGTAGTAATAAACCAAAAATTATTTAATTGAGTATTTGGGCCACAAATCAGAACAGTAAATCTAGCAACAATTTATTCATTTATCGCAAACTTTGTTGATGCTAAATGAATTTTTATTGAAATGTTTTTTAACTGTGACTCATAAGTATGTACCTATCTAGTGCCAAATAAACGCTTCTCCTAATTTAGAAACAAATTGAAAAATTGTTTTATTTACTTGATAGACTTCTACAAATCGTATCACAGGCTTCGCAATATTTCGCTGTAATTTTCATGCCGCGATCTCGAGTTTTAATCGAAATCAGTGGTGTAGGTTGTAAAAAATATTTAGGGTGTTAAAAAAATTGTCTAGGTACACAAACTTTTTAAATAATTAGGAAGTTTTGTTCTAGGATTGACCGATATTATTTTTTAATAATATGTACAGGATGTTTTTTTTGGAAACTGTATAAGAAGGAAGTTTTAAAGGGAAAAAAGTTGTGTATTTAAAAGGTCAACAAAAATTAGGAATAATATTTAAAGTATCTCCTACAGTTTTTGAGATATATGGGAAAAATAAAATATATCCATTTTCGCGCATAGAAATAAAAAAAATAAAAAACGCTAAAAAAACTTTCCTTTTCATGATAAATCAAATATTCGATACCGCGTTTCGTCTCTTCAGGGCTACATAAACTTATTCTTTTTAAATGATTACCTGTATTTTTAAACTCAATTTTTTCGTAACGCCCCTGGTCAAAATGGCGGAAATATCTTGTTAAAAGTAATATATATGACTCTGGGGGCTCGATAAGAAAAATTGTTATAAAGTAGTGTTGTCTTAAATGCGTACAGAATAAAAACTTTCCAAATAAAAGAAAATGAAGTTGTTAATTTTGTGTTGTGTGCTAATTATATTGGGATATCAACAGTTTTCTGAAGCCAAAAGAGGTGGAGGATCTAGAGGAGGGGGATCTAGATCTAAATCGACAGGTATTTAAGGTTTTTTTTACGCGACTATCTTTATAAAATAAATCCTGAAGACATAGAACACTGTCAACGTTGCGAATCCGTTTACAAATTACAGAAATCTGTATTTCCACTCTGAGTTAGATTAATATTATGATTTTTAGGTCACTCTAGCTGGTGGTCAGCTGGTAACAATAAAAAACCATCATCGAACTCCAAGTCCAGCAACCCATTACCTGCCTCAGTACCGGCATCCACTCATACTCAGGTTCTACCTGCGAAGCCTTCCGCGCCTAAGCCTGAGATCAAAACAAATGCGCATCTACAACAATCTGGTATTGCTCACAATACCAACCAAAAACCAATTGGATGGAATGTTCCTGGAACCAATCAACCTGGATACAAAGCAAACCAAGGTAAAGAACAGTATTTCAGGTTTTTTTTTCAGCAAACAAGTTTCATGAAGTCTCGCGAAATATCCCCAATATTACTGCATCTCTTTTTACCACAGGTAGTTTCGCAATCAAACCTCCATCGAGTTCTTTAAAACGAATTTCTACTTCTAGGCCGAGAAGTTCAAAAACAATAAACACTTTTGCTAAAATAAAAAACATCGGTAGGAACCCTAGAAGAAATAACCCTAAAAGTGGACCCAGAGTAAGTCCAGGTAAGAGTGAATGTGTGATATATCCATCACCCAGTATATTGTATAACAGTATTATTGTTTAAGTAAGGTTACCGTCGGTCGTGTTATTGTTATCAGCGACGTGTAGCAACAATGTCGTTCACTCAACCATTACGTGAGTGAACTCTCAGAAGGTATTCCAGGATAAGGCCAATACCCTACGACATTTACATGTCACCTGGCGATTCTGCCAGTCCGTTAGTTTATATGTCACATGGCGATCCTGCCACTCAACGAACCAAGAAAATATGGTTGGCCCCAAGCAGCCAAGAGGTAATAAACAAAATCCATTTGCGGGTCCCAGCTAAGGAAGTATGAGACAAGAGATATCCAGAGCCAAAAAGTCAGGAAGAAAGAAGAAAACAGTGCAAAACCTACCCTACGACATTTCTTCATCATCTTTGGACCCTTTTTCTTCTCATCTCGCATTAATTTCGCGGACTTCATTTCTAAACATACAGTACAACATTTTCTGCATTTTTTGCCATAGAAAAAATCTAAATCTTCACATTTTTATTATTTTTTGTTAATTTATCAAAATATATTGTTCCAGGTATCCAACAATCACATAGTTATGCTACAAACAGTCAACCACAGGGCGGGGCGTGGGGAAACCAAAATGGCGGCGCTTGGGGAAATAATCAACATGGCGGCGCTTGGGGAAACAACCAACATGGCGGCGCTTGGGGAAGCAACCAACATGGCGGCGCTTGGGGAAACAACCAACATGGTGGCGCTTGGGGAAGCAACCAAAACGGGGGCGCGTGGGGTAACCAACACGGCGGCGGTTGGGGAGGAGGTTACAGCCAACCCGGTTACTCCGGATTTGGAGGGGGAGGTGGTTACAGTCCTTATGGTGGAAGATCCAATTCGTGGGGAGGAGCACAGGGAGGTGGATTTGGAGGAGGAATGGGATCGTTCGGAGGAATGGGAGGATACGGTGGTTATTCGCCATACGGTACGATTATTATTACTAACGACATTCATTGAGGACAGTGCAATATATTATTTGTATATTTTCTGAAGGCAAAATGTTTTATTTCAGAGAAGAAACGAGGTTTTTTCAGCGGTGGCAGTACTTTCGGTAACATTCTGACAGGAATGGCTATTTACCACGTAACGTCAAGTCTGGCAAGAGGAATTTTTGGTGGAGGACATCAAAATAGGCCTTATACCGTCAACAATTACTATAACCAGCCTCCTGAAGCTAGGCAAGAACTAAAACTACCTTCCAATACGTTATCACTCTGTGAAGGAAATCTAAGTAACGTTTGTTCAGGTAAAAATATTTTATATAACCAAACTTTGTTCAAATTTTATATATATTGGAGTCGAAAGCCTAACTGACGAAGCCGAAAGGCAGAAACCAGTCTCGTTTACTTATTCTGTATTTTTACTCTAAGAGACACATATTGAAGAATCTGTCAAAAACTTTGCAACCCTCAATGCAAATTGGATTCGCAACCCCCAAAACTCACTTCCAAGCTTCATTTATAGATGGTAGCACATTTGCGAATCCATATCTATAGTAGAAGAAGGAAGTTTTCCACTACTTTTACCAATAACATTTTTAATATCTCTTACATCAAAGAAAATATAGAACCCAGTCCTAAGATTGGTCACCCCTGGTGTGTAGAAAAACATCTACAGATTATTTTCTTTTAGGTGCCACATCAATCTGTACCACAAACAATACAGTCCTCTGCGTAGTGACCATGTCGCAAGCAACACCCTGTGAACAAGAAAAAGCCATGTGCGTCAACACCACCATCCCTTGCACCGACAAATCTGATCCTTTGTGTCAAAATACCACTCAGCAACAGACAGAAACAACTGTCAACGTGCCGTGTTACACGAATCTGTCGGTAGATGTCAATCTGCTGAATGAACAGGGAGGTGTCAAAAATGGTGGGGAGTACCAGTACTGTGTTACCACCATGGCGGTAGCAGGGCCCGACTATAAAACCTGCACTAAAGAAAGCGTGTTAGAAAATCACGATTTCAGGAGTGTATTAGCTGGTTAGTACCTTGTCCTTCCGATAATTGACCATATTTCACCTGAAAAAGATGAGGCATTTGTCGTTATGCCGTTGGCACCACTTGCTGTCAGTTTAATGTCACCTATCAATTGTCAATGTCAATTCTTTGATATATATTTAAATATTTGAAGTATTTCAAACTTTTCAATTTATGCTTGTTAAGTTTGGCTGTTTGATAGTGTATAAGTATTTATGCCTCCCAAATGGCCCCTAAGACATCCAGGGGCAAAGTGTTCTGTGCCCCATTGCAGAAAATTTGAAATACTTCAAATATTTAAACATAAATAACAAAGAAATGATATTACAATTGATAGGTGACATTAAATTGACAGCAAGTGGTGCCAACGGCATAACCACAAGGTGAAATATGGTCAATTCATCACTTACACAGATTTATTTCATTATTCAAATTCGTTTCATTTTAATTTTAAGGTAATCTAACCTACAACCTAACCGCTTGGCCGATGATGCGTAAATATCAGGTGTACAACCAAGAGAATCCGACACAGGCGCCATCCGGTGAACTGATACTACCCCTAGACGTTCTCATCCCTTGTATAGACAACGCGACGAAACTTTGCCCACCCGATTTGGTAATTATTTGCACGGGTTTCGGTGAAATTATGTGCATTCAACCGATCGCCAAGACATCTTACAGCGAAGATTACAACACGACCTGTTACAAAAGTGACATACCCTGTCAAAAAGTTGTAGAAGAGGACTTTTTGTGTCAAAATAAGACAGAAGAAGAACTAATCGTTAAGGATGATAAGAAATTCGTTACTGTTGACATGCCTTGTTTCGCTAATATCACCGTAAACACGAATTTGCCCAATTTTGACATTCAAACTTTCAATGGTACTATACCGCAAACTGCGCCTAGTAGCTTTATGTACCACTATCACTTCTGCTTGGTTACGATGAGTGTACCGGGACCAGAAACTGATATGTGTATTATTTCTGAAGGTAAATCTTAAATACCTTCTACGAGGAAATTAAAGTGGTGGAAATTAGATAAACGATGTAGTCTTAAGAGAAATATATTCAATAAATAGCTATAGAACTTTCTCCGGCTTTAATTCTCTCAAGATGTCACTTATCAGTAATGTCATAAATATTTGACGTATGACAGTATCGGATATGGTAAGTGTAAAAACCGTAATATCGTAACAGTTGATCGTAAAATATATTCAATAAATAGCTGTAGAACTATCTCCGGCTTTAATTCTCTCAAGATCTCACTTATCAGTAACTTGATAGCTGTCACTTTTCACTATCTTGATAGCTGTCACTTTTCACTATCTTGATAGCTGTCATAAATATTTGACGTATGACAGTATCGGATATGGAAAGTGTAAAAACCGTAATATCGTAACAGTTGATCGTAAAATATATTCAATAAATAGCTGTAGAACTATCTCCGGCTTTAATTCTCTCAAGATCTCACTTATCAGTAACTTGATAGCTGTCACTTTTCACTATCTTGATAGCTGTCACTTTTCACTATCTTGATAGCTGTCATAAATATTTGACGTATGACAGTATCGGATATGGAAAGTGTAAAAACCGTAATATCGTAACAGTTGATCGTAAAATATATTCAATAAATAGCTGTAGCTCCGGCTTTAATTCTCTCAATCTGTCACTTATCAGTATCTTGACAGCTGTCACTTTTCACCATCTTGACAGCTGTCATAAATATTTGAAGTATGTCGGTACCGGATATGGTAAGTGTAAAAAACCGTAATATCCTAACAGTTGACTTCTCTCAAGCTGTCACTTATCAGTAACTTGACAGCTGTCACTTTTCACCATCTTGACAGCTGTCATAAATATTTGACGTATGTCAGTATTGGATATGGTGAGTGTAAAAAACCGTAATATCATAAAAGTTGACCGTTTTCACTGTGTAAAAAGGGCAAAAATAAAACAGAAATTATAGAATATATTTAATATAAAACAATTAATAAATGAAGTCAAAATATATATATAACATTTTACATACATTCTTAGGCAGTTTAAATAAAAGTCAGAGTTAATATCACATCACATGCTGAGTAGAAAAATTAATATTATTTTAATATTAAAAGTTTCTAAAAAAATGAGAGACAATATAACAAGAAAAAACATTTGTTCCCTAAACAGTTAACGTAAAAAGTTTAACTTTTGGTTATGAGATCAAAGAAACATTATAAAAAGAGCAAGAGAGAAAAAACAACCACATAATAAGATGGATACTCACAACTTTTCAAAAATCGAATTTTTGAGTAAAATTTCACAGATAAAAAAATGAAAGCACAAAGAACACTCTCCCATAATGAATTCAGATGTTAAGCAATAACAAAAGAATAAAATGACATCTGTCAATAACTAGGCCAATGTTCACAAGTCTTTTTTGTCAACTTTAACTATCAAAATTGCATAATTAACTTCACAAAAAAATACCAACACAAACCAAAAAATCACAGATCGAAGACTTTTAATACGTGAATATTTAAATGGCTTTTTGACAGAAAATATACAACAATGAACAAAATAAAGAAAATACTTAAAAAACACAATACAACAAAAAATGTACTGGCATAAAAAAGGAAACAGTCGAATGAAATGTCATCTGTCAATGACTAGGCCGCTATTCGCACGCGAATTTTATGTCGCCCACAAAATTTAACTGTCAAAATTGCATAATCAAACTAAGAATCTTCTATTAGTTATATCTTTAAACAGTTGAAATTTAACTGTCAAAATTAAAATCTCCCTTACACTGTCTGATAAAGTTTCTTCAGATTTTGTTAAATTGACCATATTTCACCTGAAAAAGATGGGGCATTTGTCATTAAGCCGTTGGCACCACTTGCTGTCACTTTAATGTCACCTATCAATTGTAATGTCAATTCTTTGTTATATATATTTTAAAAGTTTGAAATACTTCAAATATTTATCAAATATGTATCAAAGAATTGACATTAACAATTGAAAGGTGACACTAAATTGACAGCAAGTGGTGCCAACGACATAACGACAAATGCCTCATCTTTTTCAGGTGAAATATGGATTAAATAACACTGGATAGAAAAATACTGGCACTATTTCCAACATACAGTATACGTTAAAAAATATTACAAGGTCAGGAATGACTTTTTGATCAAAATAATACCACGTTTACTAACAAAAAAAAATTGACTTATGGACAGAAAAGCAAGTAGGCGTAACTAAAATTCTCGAAAACAATTTTTTGAGGTTAAGTAGAATCAATTTCGATATGTTCTAATTTACGGACTACAAAACGATGGGAAAAACTCCTGTAAAGAAAATTTAAATGTTTCCCGTATAAAAATAAATAAAAGCGTACATATATCTGCTAATCTGCCCCGTATATACACAAAATTTTATGACTAGAAGACAACCAACCTAGAAGTTACTACTAGTTGAGCTACCAAAGAAAATATTTTAAAAATAGCACGGTTCTTTCATAAATTCAAAAACGAAAACAATTGATCTTTTTTTTTAATTCACCCTGTATAAATTTGTTCACGCTGACGCCGGTGGCGAAGGTCGACTACTTTCCTCTATCAACTTTAACGATATCAACTCGAAAGTTTGTAAAACCACGTCCAAATTGATCTTTTTAATTTGTAAAGATGATACTAGCAGAGAAAGTACCTTCATTAAAACATTTTTACCTAAAATCAGTTTGACAGCATCTGAAATAGAAACCGCAATCAAAATAAGTAGCTGTGGAAGTTTTTAAGTCATACGTCAACGTCAATGTCATTTGTCTAACTATCAACTACTCTCTGAACTCGCTAGTTCCTAGATGCGTAATGTTGGTGTAAATATAATACGCAATAAAAATTAATAGCTGCCAATGTTCAAAAGTCATCTGTCACTGTTAATGCCATCTAACAACTCAATTTGTGACTTTCAATGTCACTTGTCAAACTTAATTTACTTACCCGGCAAACTAACTACTAATGAAGCGATATCCAGAACTTAGGTGTGATACATAAAGTGCAATCAAAATTAATATCTGTCAAAGTTAAGTGATCTGTCGTTTGTCAACTCAATATACTTATCTGGCAAACTAACTACTTATGAATCAATGAAATCTTCCGTTCCTAGTTGATATGAAATAAGTTTTCTGTCACTGTCAATGTCATTTGTCAACTTACTTTACTCACCTGGCAAACTAATTACCAAAGAATCGATGAACTCGTCCGTTTCTAGATAGAGAACGTTGGTGTTTGACTCTTCAGGTATGGTCAGTAAATTTGTACAGAAATGTTCCATGGCCCTATCTACATTTTCGATGACGTATTTTTCTATAGCGTTACCGAGCGTAAGCAAAATCGCCTTAACCACCGGTTCTCTAATTAACGGTGAATCAGTGTCAGACAAAAATTCGCAAACGATGTCAATAAGCACCTTGGTTATTGGTAATTTTGCTTCGAATTCGTCTAATTCGTCTAAAAGAGAAAACTCTTGTAAATCTTCAAGCAATTTGTCACCTGTCAAACGTCACATAGAAAACGTCAAAGTCAAATTTACCTTCAAATTCCATACTTGGAGAAAATAAAGATCGCTGAAATGTATCTAAAGAATCTATTGCTTCATAAGCTGTGTCGATTTCCGTATCTAAAGCGCAATATTGTTGTCTTTCGCTCAATAATTTTTTCATCCTTGTCAAAATATCAGCTTCCTAAAAATTACTTACTGTCAATTGTCACTTTAAAGTGAATTAATTTTTCGCTTACGTTTTGGTCTGTTTGCAAGAAAATCCAAGCGTTATCAGAGAGTTCGCATCCTTGGGCGTGGCCCGGTAGAGCAGTCTTTATGGAATGTATCGTTTTGTCAAAAACACCAGTAGCTGTTTTGGCACAAAACTTGTAAAAACTTGGAATCATGCCATCGACCTCATCCGGATCTGAACTGGCCTCAGACTCCAGTGGTTTTTGACCCATTTCGTCAGGGGGCCTACAAAAAAGCGAAATATAACCTCAACTGTTAAAACTGACACGTAATGTCAAATGTCAACGTCGAAAGTACATAATATATACTTTTGGAAGATGAAGATAGAGTTTAGAAGTATTAATCAGGCAGGTTTCTTATTAATCAAGCTTAAATAAGTTATTTTTAAAATGTTAAAAAGCTTTAAATTTTAATATTAGAACACAAAATATTTTTTTGTTAATTTGTTAGTTTTTTTGTGAGCTTGTCTTTATACCTAGCTTGAGAAAATATATCCATTAAAAACCTTAAACTCCCATAATATTTCGCCTGTACGTATCTGTAATGTTAAAATAAAATAATGTTTAACTTTTCCAAAACCTGTACGGTAAAAACTGCCATTTTAGACCAAAAATTGACTTACATTGGACTTAAAGCAGGAGTTGATAAGCTAGACTCTGAAGACCTTTGTTGTAAGAGTGATCTTAGCTTAGCTATACTCGAAGCTAAATCAGCGGTATCTTCATATTCAGGATCTGGACTGTTTGCTTCAGAAGAAGGTTCTTCCATCGATATTGATGGAATTTCTAGTTCTTTTTTATCAGTTTCCATAGAGTTTTCCTAAAAATGTACGAATACATTTGTAAATTAAGGAACGCACTTTAATTTAGAATGTTCCGAGGGAAGTTTCAAGAAATTGGAACGTAGTCAAAATTTGACAGCTGTCTTAATTAACAAATTAATCAAATGATTTGGTAAATATAACCTCAAACTGAAATCTAAATAAATATGGATTTTAAACAATTTTGTGAGTTTGCTGAAAACATAAAACAAACAAAAATACCAAAGGATAAGTATAAACTTATAACAGAAAAATTTAAACAAACTCGTGAACAATTAAAGCATGAAAACACTACTAATTTTTTTCAAATATTTAGACTGATTTTACCAAGTTTAGATAGAGATAGGGACTCTTATAATATGAAAGAAGCTAAAGTAGCTAGGATTTTAATTAAAATGTTAGATTTACCAGCGGGTAACGATAAAAATGTATTGAGTAAATCGTATTTGATGGCCCATCAGGCAACAGACTTTGGTGATGTTGTGCATTCGGTTATCAGAAAGTATTTATCAAACTCTAAAACAACGTTAACTGTAGAAGAATTAAATAACTATTTAGACGATTTAACTAAAAGAAAGAACGAACAAGAAGGCGAAGATATATTAATGAAAATATTCCAAAAATGTTCCCCTGACCACATTCGATGGGTCATAAGGATAATTTTAAAAGATCTAAAATTAGGTTTAGGTACAAATTCTATTCTTAACTGTTACCACCAAGATGGAGCATCTTTTTATGCCTCCAACAGCAATTTAAAAAAAGTTTGCGAAGTTTTACAAGATGAAAAAGTGAGGTTACACGAGTTAGAAATAGAAATTTTTGAAGCATTTCGACCGATGTTGTCTAAGAAAATAGAAACGTCCAATTTTAAAAAAGATTTACCAGAAAACAAGCTGTTTTATGTGGAAAATAAGTTTGACGGGGAGAGATTTCAGCTTCATATGAAAAATGACGAGTTTCGTTATTTTTCAAGGAATGGTTTTGATTATACCGATAATTTAGGCAAAAATTTCGTTTCAGGTTAGTAAACTTGTTCCTACAATAGAGTTTAAAGTATATTTGGTATGTTGTTGAACATTAAACTTCTAAATTTTGATTCTGTTATTATTCTATCTATATTAAAGTATTTTTTTTCTCGCACTGTATATTTATTGTCTGACTCTGGATTTTTCCCGACAAAGTTTGACTTCCAACATGTCTGGACTGATGTAATTAATGCCTGTAGAGGCAGGTAGGCCGAGGAGTAGTTATTTGAGTTTCAGGTGCAGCGCAATTGATCGTTTCACCATTTTTCATAAACTTATGTGAATCCCTATTTAGTATATAATATAAAATATAACCTGTTCGGTTTTAGGTACTTTAACGTCCAAACTTAAAGGCCTCTTACGCCCTAACATTAAAAAACTAATCTTAGATGGCGAGCTTATGATGTGGAATCGATACAGTCGAAAATTCGGTTCTAAAGGGATGACTTTAGATGTAAAAAAACTTAATGAACAAGGTCCTTATCAGCCCTGCTTTTGTGTTTACGATATCATCCTCTTAAACGATAAAATTCTCACCAATAATCCTCTTAGGGAACGCTTACAAGTAGGATTTTTGTGATGCTATTATATATCAAATTTGGTACATAAATATTTTTAGGTTTTAAAAACTGTTTTTAACCAATTCAAAGAAGGTTCTATACAACTCAGCGATGTGAAAAATGTATCTACGCGGCAGGAAATTGTCGATGAATTAAACAGTAGAGTTGACAAAGAAGAAGAAGGAATTATTATTAAAGATCCGGAATCTGTTTATAAATACAGCGATAGAAACAGTGGATGGTTCAAAATGAAGCTTGAATATTTTCAGGTATTTTTTTTAATCTATGTGGAGCTAACAGTTTTATTTTTGTAATGACCTATTAAGCTTATTATTTATATTTTCCCCAATAATTTACTTTAGGTAAAAAACCTAAAATGCTTCATTTCGGAAGCTCACAGTGGTTTGTATTTTAATTTCTCTCTCTCTTTCCACTGGATTAAAACCACTTAGTTGTTAAAAAAGTTTTTTTATTGACGTTTCGAGAGAGAGAAACCTAAAATAATGTACAGTGACAACTGACATTTAAAGTGACAACTGACATATACAGTGGCAACTGACATTTAAAGTGACAACTGACATATACAGTGGCAACTGACATTTGTAAACAATTCAAACAAATATTTATCTTTCTGTAGGATGTTATGAACGATTTAGACTTGATCTTGATGGGTGGCAACCATGAAACATCAACCTCCGATAAATTAAATTCGTTTTTCGTGGGCATAAGATCAGGCAATGGTGCGAACGGTAAACCGTTATACTTAGCTCTAGGGAAAGTAAGTTCTGGATTGAACTACGAGGAATTATCGATGTTGAATAAGACATTGAAAGTCAAAGGGAAGAACTATGATTATTTTGATTCGGAAAATTTACTTTTCGGTAAAGAGACGCCGCATTATTACCTAGAGCCTGAAAATTCTCTAATTTTCACTATTAGAGCATCTGAATTAGTTCGAGATACGCATAACGCATTTAAAACTCACTACACTTTGAGATTTCCCAGAGTTTTAAAAGTACGTGAAGACAAGCCGGTGGACGAATGTTTATCTATTAATGAATTGTTGGAACTGACTCAAAACAACAAGGCGGTAGTGAAATTGAACAAAAGGCGCTTAGAGCTCGAAGAAATTTTAAAAACTAAAGTTAAAAAAACTAAAAAGAAGGAACTCGTTATGCCGGTTATTTATGATTCGAAGAAAGTGTCGGACATTTTGGAGGGTTACAATATATTAGTAACAGATGAAAATGGACTTAACAGTCAAGAAGAGGTTCAAAGTTTCGTAAAAAGAGCTGGAGGTAAGCCAAAAGAAAGAAACCGGCCTTGGGATGTCGAATCAAATAAAATGATACCCTATAGAATTATTTTTTTCAGGTACAATCCGATACATTGCAAACGACAAAGTCGATATAATCCTAACCTCGAAACGAACGCCGTCTGTCACGAATTTAATCAAGAAACGCCCTAGATATGACATAATCCACCCAAAATGGCTCCACCGAATAATCCAAGATGGCAACCTATTAGGTTACAATCAAGATGAAATATTTTACATAGGATGGTCTTACAAAAACTGCCTTGCCGATGAATCGGATAAGTACGGCGACAGTTTTACTGAAGAAACAGACGTGGAAAAACTTAAACAAACTTTTGAGGTTATATCCGATATGGGCGACACTTTTCTTACCAATGGTACCATTAAATTGGAGGGGAAGAAATATTTGGATCAATATACGGCGTATTTTGATAAATTTTTAACCCCAACGGATCAAAAATCGAATATTATTTACGATAGTTTTTTGGATGAAATAGAATTTGCATATTGTGGTGGTAAAATCGAACAAAAAATATCGGAAAATGTGAATTTGGTGATGTATAATGGTGATAATGATAGAAAAAAAATTTTACTTGATTATTTAAAATCGATACATCGGGGCGATGTTCAAATTGCTAACAAAAGTATTATTTATGATTAAAAATTAATAAAATTATGTTATTCTAGCACGTAATCCACTTTTTTTTTATATCCCTAAAAACTTTGTTTGAACGGCTCACTAGAAGCCTTAGGAATTTTCTAAAAAAAGTCATGGGTGTACAATTTTTGGCGCCCAACGTGGGGCGCATTTGTAAAATATAGTTATTTTACAATTATAACTAGTATTTTCCCAGTATTTATCATTTTTAATGATATGTAGACATACAAAAAAGTCGATTGATTTAAAAAAAATACAAAATATTATAAACTTACCAGTAAAATTTGTCCATCAAAATTGGGCGACTCCATTTGCAACGGATTCAACCAAACAGACTCCTCCTCTTGAGTAACTTTTTCTATAGACTCAGATCTGGGAGACTTGCTGGCCTTTCTCTTTGGCGCATGCTTACTAGATTGAACCACACTTAAATTTGTCTTGGCTTGCTCAAGATTATCCTGTAATCCTGTTAATCTGAGTCCTTTTCTCAGACCTGCTCGACCAAAACCGAGGATTCCTTCAACCATACCAGCCGCTTCGTCCTGGAAGGTTTTTTTAAAAGGAATTTTCGGAGTTTTGGTAAATGTCATTCAACTATTTCAACAGCATATGATCAATAAACTCAAGGTTTCATTTGGACCTCTTATTATGTCAACTGTCAATAGTTCTGTCAAATAATATACTGCTGAAATGGTTTGTTGCAAAAAAAATGTCAAATAGTACAAAATAGCGAAAGCTTTGTGCTATTATACTGGTAAAAATGGAACCAGTAGATAAAAAGTATTTCTCTAAAAATAGTTCAAAAATGAAGAAAAGCGGCAAGCAAATGTTTGTAAAAAGTTATAATGAAGAAAAGCAAAACAAACTTCCATGCAACATCATACCTTTTGCTGTATAACAGGAATGTTATGAGTGGTGTAACAGTGTGAAGGTTTTTTTGGAAAAAGACAGATACATTTATTATCAAAAGTTCTTTAACGAAAATTATAACTTTACCTGATATTCCCCAAATTTATGCAAAGCATTGTTCATGGTCGATTCCTGCAAGTCCTTGATATTGTGGAGGGTGTGTACGGTTGCGTCGCCTTAAAATGGAGGAAAAGTATAATTACAGAGCCTTGTAACAACACTTTACAATTTAGTTACACAATATGAGAGAGAACAGTAAATCATCAGTAGATCTAGAAAGCCACATCATCAATGGGTTTGAGATGTTTGTAGTGGCTACAGAATGGAACCTTGTAACACACTAGACAATATTGAGCTTAAAATTGCTACAATATTAGAGAAAAATAACGGAATACTTAGGGGCCAACACTTTTATTGAATTTACGAAATTGTAGTGGCCACAGAACAGAATCATTACGATTTTAGAGAAAGAAATTAGTGGAATATCAGTGGACCTACCAAACAGAACCTTGTAGCAGTAAAATAGAATTATCAATATGCTAAGGTTTTTAATGAACTTATAAAAAACAAAAATAGTTTAATAAGAGTAAATCTAGAGAGCAATATAATTAATGATTTTGAGAGATCGTAGCGGCTACAATTCATAACCTTGTGACATACTTGGTTTGGAAAAAGTTAAGAAAAATAGTGGTTTTAAGATATTTACTTACTTATAGGCTTTATGGATATTTTCAAACCCTCCATGGTACTCTGAGTCGAAAGTTTAACTTCATTCAATAATATATTAGCGGAATCTTCTACGTGTTCAATTTTACCTGAAAATGTTAATAGAAAAGTGGATACTTTTTTCTGCTTTATTTTTTTTTATCTATTTTATTACTTTTTACGTTTTCCATTGCCATTGGGATGGCTTCCAGGGGATCTTGTCCCAAGGATATTCCGAAAGCAAGATCTTTGGTATCTGAATAAGTCTTTGTACTTCTTGTTAGTTTAGCTTCGTGTATTTTTACTGGTGTACTAGAAGAAGTTTTTTCTTTGGTTTGTATTTCCTTAACTTCCTGCGCACTCTCTACTTTCTAAAAAAACATATCTTAGTATCGTACAGGATCTAAAACCAAGGAGGGAATAGAAACAAGGATATACTCCAAAAATCTAGGAGTTAGTAAGACGAGAAAAAATTCTAAAATTGATTTTTCGGCGAGAATACCTAGGAAATTGTATATTTTATATAAATGATGAACCTTTAAAAATGTTTCCAAGAAAAAAAACCAAAAATAATTATTTTGATAAACGAACAAAAGTTAATAACTCAGTTCTAACCAACTATTATAAAAGAATAATGTCATTTATTGTAATTTAGTTTTAGAAATTATGGGCATATTCTTTGGGTACTTAAATATTTTATTTTTAATGCTTTCAAATTTTCTTGAAAGTGAAGTAACTTTAAATACTCTTACCTTACGAGTTTCCGATTTTTTCTTAAATTTTTGTTGTGAAAGAACACCGTTTTTGCGCTTTTTAACACCCACTTCTATCTCTTCAGTTTTGAACGTTTTTTCTACAACTTTTACTGTCGACGTCTGTGCCTGAGTTTTACTCTCTACGATTTTTTGTTCATGTTCTAATTTTTTTAGAGTTCCCGTCGCAAAATCCGCTACATCGTAATATTTATTAAGCGATATCCTACTGTAACTTTCTAAATTGTATTTTTCTTTAATCGATTTAGATCCGAGGCTATTCAGTAAATAATAGTTGATTATTTCGGGGTTAGAAATTAGATTTAAAAGAAATAAAATCAGTTTTCTTGCTACGATTGAAACTAAAATATGACAAGGCAAAGAACTCCATAATTCTGAATTTATGAAATGTCTCAGAACGTTCGTTGTAAGTTGATGAACAAAATGGTCTTGTACTTTTGGATTTGTACTTACTATGTGGGAATATCTGCAAGAAAATGTTCCCATTTACCATATTTTTACATATAAACAATATATTTTTTTCATAATCTTAAAGTCGAGGTTTCAACAAAGAAAATGAGCACTGATAGTTTGTCTACATTTAACCCAACAGAAATCGCCTTAATTTTATTATTATGCACTTACCTGTACAAATCTTCAACAGTTCCATCATATTTTTCTTTTCTTTTTATTCCTCTTCGATATTCCTTAATATGTCTCAAAAAAATATTCAAAACACCGTGTGTAAGCACCTTACTACTTACACAAGATTGCACTTCAGCAAAGCGTTTTATAACATCTTCCAAAAATAATTTGGTTTCTACAGTAAACTCAATATCAGCACTCACATAGACATACCATTTGCTAATGAAATATTTATCTATATCTTGAACTAATTTTTTTACCTTTACCGGGTCAGGTTTTACATCTCCTCTAGCTCGTTTTAAACATTTAGCTGGTTTTACTAAATCGATAGGTTCATTTTTTTGTAACAATTTGTGTAAATAATAGAAGGTTACAGAGACTGAACCAAACCAAATTAAAACGGAAAAAAACAAAAACGTTAACCCACTCACAGGTAAAACAGTAATAAAAGTGTTTAATACAAAAATTGATACCAATAGGCCGAATCCTAATAGAAGAATCTTCCAATCCAATAATACGTATGGCATGAGAGACATTTTTTGTTATTTTATGACTTATTGATCGATTTATGGGCGATAAGATTAGGTTACAAGTTTAACGTGACTCAGTATTGTAACATTTCTGTGATTATTTTATCGTGATAACAATTTAATACTATTAAAAACTGATAAATTATTTCAGGAAGTACTCTCATATTGTTTACAAATTGTAGTAGGCGGAAAGCTGTCAATGTCAACAATCCTTTAGGCCTTCACCTTTACAACAGCTACGATAATTCTAAAGTAGGGCACAGCCCAGCAACACTCAATACACTTGGGAAGTAATACTGGTTGTCTACATTGTTTCTCCCCTTCTGGGGTTCACTTGTAAGGGAGTGAATTGCAGGGCGTATATTATTATTATATATTTAACATACTTCTAAATATTGATTGAAGACGAATAGGAAAATCGCATAAAAACAACTTTTTATATAAAGACAAATATTTAATATCGGTATAAACAACTTTTTTACTAATTTTTACATAAAATATTTTTTTATGATACTAATTGTAATTCGTTGACAATTTTTTCACTATTGTTATTGCAATGTTGGTCTATTTTAATGATTTCTTCTTGAGATAATTTCGAGTGAGAATGATAAAATCTCGAGGTAATTTTCTTGACAAGAAAAATACACATTAGGGGGAAGGGCGTTAAAACAGCCACCGATACGGGAGCAACTGAAACGAAATAAATAGTGTTCAAACTATAGCCACCAAGATGTCCTGATTTAACACAAATTGATTTTTTTGGAATTTTTTTACGGATTACTAAAAAATTATCATTTGATTTTTTCGAAGTTATCCGCCTAGATGACCCGATTTAATTTATTTTTCAGGATTTTTGATGTAAAAACAAATCAATTATTAAAAATCGTAATTTTTCAAACCGTTTACAGAATATCCCGATTTGACAGCACTTCTTTTTTTTTAAGTTCTCCAATAATTTAAAAACAAAAAAAGAATAAAACAGCCAACTGACTAGCCAGACGTAATTCCATTTGAATTATCGAGTATTCACCAAAATGACCCGATTTTTTTTTCGGAATTTTTAATATTCGATTTCAATTTAATACATTTTAAAAAATAAATAAATTGTGATTTATTCATCTGGATTACCATATTCTATGAATTATAACTTGTGAAACACACCATAGTTCCTGATTATGAATAAATGCTTATTTAAAATTTTTCAAAACAAGTATTTTAATTAGCCAACTGACGTGCCAGACGTAATCCTGTTTGATTTATAGAGTATCCACTAAGCAGGCGCGGATGCAGGAGCGGGGTCACCTTGGCCATTTTGGTTCAATCCTTTGATTTTGTTATTCAAGGAGTGTTTTTATATTGGAGTAAATTAAAGATTGGTGAAAAGAATTTTAATTTTTGTATGATAATACAATATTATGTCTAAAATAAAAATCAACAACAGGTTATGGGCCCAGAACGTTTCTAATTGCGAAATAACATAGAATATTGATATATTAATCAGATATAATGACATCAACATTCTCACTCATCGAAAAATTGAGTAAACAAAATTTTGATACGTGGAATATTTTACTTATCCAACTGACTGACCAGATATAATCCGGTTTGTTTATTGGAAAATCCGCTAAAATGACAAGACATAATTGATTTTTTTTTATTTATAGAGAAATATTTCAAGAAGGCCATACGTTTTTAAATTATTTGATTTATTAACTTTTCAAATGCCCATAAATATATCCGGATTTGACACCACTCGATTTTATTAAACTTCGCTAATCGTTTGAAAAATTGAAAAAAAAACGTACCTGTTGTAAGATCGGCCTCTGGTTGCGGCAACGCAAATTTTAACAAAAATATCGCAATGCCCGTATTCTGGATACCGACCTCTATGGCTATAGTTAAACAATCTTTTGGATTTCTTCCCAACACTTTTGCTATCAGATACCCCGAAAGGTAACCCAACCAGGGTATTCCCATGCCGGCAAGTATTATCTGCAAATAAAAACAAAAATTTACCAAAACGACCAACACGTTCACCTGATTTGTCCCTATCGAAAAAATTTTTTTTGGCTTTAGGTTCGAGTCCATGCAGCCAGAAATAAATTAAGGATAGTTTTTGAACTTTTATATCAGTTCTTGTTATAGCTGGCAAACAGATTTCATTCAACAACGTCCTATTTTTATTTTTATTTTTTTTTATATATGATAAAATACGTTAATCAGTAATTTAGTGATATAAAAATTGACGTACCTGCCACGAAAACAACTGGAACAAGTATAAATTGGTGACTATAGCGAAAACTACGATAAATAAAATCAACAGCGACGAAAATCCTTTGATGATTCTCGTCATAAATTGAGCCACCTTCTTCAGGTACCTCTGAATGAGATAGCCGATCGCTAGAGGTACTACCAACGCTATGACGTATGTCATTATCTGGGAATATGGCACTTCCAATTTGGCGTTGTTGAAAATTAATCTACCTATAAATAAATTCTAGATTATTAAAGATTTAATCGTATAGAATCGTATCTACCTAACGTGAAAATCCACAAAGGCATCAATCCAAAAGCAGCGATAGTACTAGCGGCTGTCATCGAAATCGACAGGCTCAAATTTCCCTCTAACAGTACTGCCCAAACGTTAGAAGCGCCACCTGCCGGAGATACGCCGGTGAAAAACAGTCCTAATTGCATCTCATGATTATTTGGAAAAAGTAGGAGCCCCAATGTGTAGCTCAGCTAAAAAATAACGTTTTTAGGATAATGCACAATGGTGCCAGGTTGTTGTAAATATACATGTAATTATAGCATTGTATAAGGATATTACAGTAGTATCGTCTTACGGACTTTTATCAGTAGGACAATGTGAACAGATTATAGATGGCAGCACTCCCTGTGGACACAAGTCATGTTGTGGCTTGAGTGAAATTATAATTTGAAATCTTCTTTTTCATTTCTGCCTGTCTTTTGTTAATGTTATTTAGTTACAAAGAAAGGGAATTGAAGGCCAAAAATAATTAATAACTCCGGAGAAACCAGGGTTGCCAATTTGTAAGTATTTTAATAGTCTGTAAGTTATTTTAAGTAAAGGGCAATTGTGAATAAAATTGCGAGTAATCAAAAGGTCAGTCAGTCAGTAGTAAATATCAATTTTTACGTTACCGGTTGTCCACATATCGCGGTTTGATATTGACGAATTCTTCCAAAACTGACACACTGAAAATAGCTTTTTCGTTAATAATTATTTCACGGAAATTTCCCTCGGCCAAAATGTAGTAAATGGAAGTACTAATTCATGATATATCTCAAAATTTAAATTCTGGCGATTTTGGAGCAGTTATATGGATTTTTGAGTGATTTTCTAAATCGATAATGGTAATTATGAAAAATTCTAATCTGATCTAATCCAATGTTGCCAAGTTGGTTTAAATATACAAATAACTATAGAAATCGGTAAAAAATTAAAAAAATCTTACCAAAGGCATCACAACGAAATGGCCGAATAATCCTATGCCGGGTCCTACGGGTCTTTTTAAAATATTTTTGAGTTCTGACCAATCCATAGCACAACCGAAATTGATATAAAGTATGCTCACTAACGTAGCTACACTAGCCGTAAAAATAGTGTCTATGACACGTTTTTTTCTAACAACTACCACATTTAGACTGTCTTCTGATACTTCACGTGACTTGGTATCTTTACAAGATACAACCGTTTTGCCTACAAGTAGGATAAAAAAATGTTGAAGATACACAATTAACATTTCAAATGATAGAATTCTTTTTTTGCAACAGACTTACCTAAAAAATTTCCTGAAATGTTAAACGTTCCTTTCAGATTGGTTTTCGAATGTGATATGAGATATTCTTTATCCAACGATGCTATCTCGTAATTTGCACTATACAAAACGTACTCCGAATAATTATCTACAAAAAAAAAGAAATATATTATGCAAATATCCTTATTTTACAATAAAAATAGTAAATCTACCGGATTTTTAGGCTTAGAGATATTTAATTTACTTATAAAAAAAATATAGAGCCACAATGTATTAATTTTTACATGAAAATGTGCGGTTAAAAATCAATCGAGTCGTTCTTACCTTGCGGTTGGATATCATATTCAACAACAACAGATTCATACATGTTGACGGTTGTGGAATTTGGCTTAAAGTTAGCTTTAAAACTTTTAACAATGACTGCATGACAAACTAGTAGAAGTGTCACAAGTAGAATAAAAAATTGCATTAATCCTGAAAACGGACACATCTGAAAAAAAAAATAATAACAGTAAGTTTATTGAAATATCAGAAAAAACCCCATTAATAGATTTCTGGGCCATTTTCAATCTAAAGTTAATGTTGATTAATCCCCCATTAATTTTAGATTTCTGGGCCATTTTCAATCTAAAGTTAATGTTGATTAATTTTCTACTAATTTAGATTTCTGGGTCATTTTCAGTCTAAAGTTAATGCTGATTAATTCTCCGTTAATTTTAGATCTTTAGGCCATTTTTAATCTAAAGTTAATGTTGATTAATCCTTCATTAATTTTAGATTTCTGGGCCATTTTTAATCTAAAGTTAATGTTAATTAAACTTCCATTAATTTTAGATTTCTAGGCCATTTTCAATCTAAAGTTAAGGTTAATTAATTTTTTACTAATTTAGAATTCTGGGTCATTTTCAATCCAAAGTTAATGTTGATTAATCCTTCATTAATTTTAGATTTCTGGGCCATTTTCAATCTAAAGTTAATGTTGATTAATTTTCTACTAATTTAGATTTCTGGGTCATTTTCAATCTAAAGTTAATGCTGATTAATTCTCCGTTAATTTTAGATCTTTAGGCCATTTTTAATCTAAAGTTAATGTTAATTAAACTTCCATTAATTCTAGATTTCTGGGCCATTTTCAATCTAAAGTTAATGTTGATCTATCTTTTATTAATTTTAGATCTTTAGGTCATTTTCAATCTAAAGTTAATGTTGATCTATCTTTTATTAATTTTAGATCTTTAGGTCATTTTCAATTTAAAGTTAATGTTGATTAATCTTCCATTAATTTTAGATTTCTAGGCCATCTTCAATCTAAAGTTAAGGTTAATTAATTTTCGACTCAATAAATAGTTCGGAATAATATTATATTTAGTGTTCCTGGTGCACAAACGCATTGTCAAATGGAAAATAAAATATTATCGCAAAAAAATATTTATCAATAATTTTTATAACGCATTGTCTATTTTTAAGTGGTCCAGCTAGCAAAGATGTGTATGAATTGTAATAAAACGACAGTTGGAGATTATTTTAAATCATATTATCTGAGTGTTTGATGAATTTAAATCATTTAATATATCTATATATTTACAGTGCTGGTTTATCAAATGATTCACAACTGATTAAGTAATCGAAACACAATTTATCCTCTATAATAAACTTATAATTGTTATAGAAGACTATCAATATTTTAAAAGTTTGTAGTTTAGTTAAACCGATGTTACATAAGATAGATAATTATCTTATTGTCGAAAATATAAAACTCGTTACGAAGGTGGAATTTTTTGAACCATAAAAATTCCAAAAAAGGACCATGGGAGTGACACCACTGCACAAAGGATGTGAAATGAAATCACACAAGCTCCCCAGGAACAAGGACATTAAAATATCCTACACTGCACCAACGTCTGGACTTCAACAACTACTCCTTGGGCTATCTACTCCACCAGGTATTGAATTACGAAAGTCCAGACGTGGTTTGGTGCCCGACCAAGTCGGGGCTTTAACCCAAAAACTTCGATTTTGTCATTAAAGGAGCTTGCCATTCTTAGACCTGTTTCGTCATTATTGTGCCTCATCAGTAAGAAGCAGACAAGCTCAACATCCTATCTTTAAAGGCTGTCTGAAAATGAATTCGCCTCCTTCTTGATAAAAGTTTGCCTTCATATATTAAAGAGTTTTTAGTCAAAGTAGTACCGGTAATGGCAGATTAAATCTTTGACGTGTGTTTGAACCATTAGGCACAACAGGGAATTTTTTGTGAACGAGACACGCCCTTTCCAAAATAAATAGGCAATAGACTGTAAGAATTTTATGTTCGACAAATAGTGGCTTGAAATGAACTAAAAAGTTAACTTTGCACATGTACCTGATTGCTATCTTTTGTAAGATGAAAATGCGTATGTATTAGTTCTTTGCAGCCTTCGAAAACAAACAATGTCTGAGTTTTCCGTATTTTTTCCTCGTATCAAAAGTGATTACTTAAAATAACTTACTGTGTTTTTAAAAGACGAAGAGCGCTGTCGAAATTTTTATAAACACTCCAGGAAAAATTATGATCACATTAACAATAAATGCACTTCCAACATCAACATTGAATCAGACTTTAAAATGCAGTAAAGTTATTTTTATATTATTCTCCCACTATAAGGAAACAAAAATATATCGAAATATTTCAACGCATTCTGACGAATAAACAAATTAATATTTTTTCTGCTGTGGTTTAAACCGCAAGCAAAATATTTGGTTTCGTATTATCGTTGAAAAATAAAAGCTGAGAAGCTCATAACATTTGGTGAGGCCCGATGATTAAATATTTGTAAGATTAATAACCTCTAGATTTTTTTAAAACAATAAAAATATTTTACTATGTACTCAAATTAAACAAAATATTATGTATGTCGCATATAAAATTCCAGATAAATATTTTTTGAAATAAGGGATTTGCAAATAAAAAAACACAATATTTAAAATTAAATAAAAACATTTTTTGACTTCGCAGAGAACTCTTAGCTTATATAAAGGGTGTATAGTTCTTGCATTCGATATAGTAAAAGGATCTTGAGCCCTAAAAACAGAAACGAGATACATACATTTTATGGAATCATTAAAAGAAAATGATATTAATGTAAAATATAACCTCATATTAATCTGCACATCAACTAATCCAGGAACGTCGGACTCCGACAATAGTTTTTTATAACATCTTAGAGAATGGCGTAATAAAAAACAAATAGAAGGTATTGTGTTGTTTTTATAACAATTGACAACACTGATTTTAAAAGGTTTCTTTACGGTATTATTTTTTGAATAAGTTGTGTTAGTGGTTATTTTATTTATTTATTTTTTTCGAACAGTTTTAATTATTGAAAGATGTTCGTAGTGATATGTAGTTTTAAATAAAAAATGAAAAAGAATTTTTTTTTAATTTTTAAGTTACCCCACCCCCTTAAACAGCCTCAAACAATGTATAGGTACATTACGACCTAGTTAAGATTAAGTGCAATTGTTAAGTTTTATTATTTTTATAATTTATAAAAAATATTCCAATTATTTGTGATAAAAAAAATTATCTCTTGTGATAAATTAACTATACATAAAATAAATTGCCACTTCAGCTTAAATAGATTAGATATAGACTAGTCTGTCTTAAAATTTCTTTTTAAGGCACTAGATAAATTTTTTTTTGAAATTTTAACGCGCGACAACTTGCCTTAGTGCCTTGTTACTTGTTTGGTTGTGCATAAATTACTGCATTATAGACAAAAAGTATCTTTGATAAAATAGGAAAACATAATGAAAAATACAACTTGAAGCAAGTCTAACAAGTTCAGCGATACTTTATATCTACAGAAACACCTTTGTATTATAACCAACAAAATTGTTTAATTATACAAATTTCAAATATATTTACCCTCATCTTGACCCGAAGAGCTCAAACTGATTTCTAGAAAAACCTCCGAACACACAATTCGTTTTCTATATTCTGTGATAGGGGAGAGGATATTATTGGGAAATCAAATAAGTAATTGGAATTTTCAAAATTTTGTATCAATCACGCAACGGATCGTATAATTTAGAAATTAATAATTAATATTTTAAAAGGGGTAATTTGATCGACTAGGTATGATCTAATCAAAATAAGAGAAAACAGGAAATTTGGAGGTCATAGTTAGAAGGTTAGTACAAAAATATACAATTTTTACGCAGTTTGTAAAAATATCAGCAACTACAACAAAGGAATATATCGCACAAAAATGTTTCGCGTCATAAAATGACAAGCAAACGAATTTGTAATTTTCCCTTAAAGGGAAAAAATTATGAATATATATAAATAAAGTACAAAGCTAATGCGAAATTATGGGACAAAATATAATGATCTCTATCTGTGTCCAATATGCAGAATTAACCAAATAGAACAAAACTCGTCGCTTGGAGAGGCATTCGACTGGCTAAGAAAGGTACAATAGAATCAAAATTATATACTAAAAAAATACCTAGTTTGAGGTTATGGACGATAAGGGGCAACTCCAGGTTTGAAATTTAGGAACACTAATTTTTTTGTGCCAAATACGAGCCTGAAAAAAGCATCAGACCGACCCACCAATAATTTGTTTTTTCAACTATAAATGTTGCGTGATAAACGCAAAATATAACTATTTAACTAGGTATTAACAAATTACTTATACTTATTAAGATAAAAGTTTTAGATAAAAATAACGTTAGTGGAATTTAATTACGGGTAAAAATTACGAAATCTGACCTTGTAATCTATAATATATCGGGACGAGGTAAATAAATAGTAATAGTAGTAAAAATTGTTTATTTAGTTAGATAATGTCGCCTAAAATGATAAGAATTAAACTTGAATGCAATAAATTCGTGGCTGATCCACTTCCTAAAAATAACGCACCTGTCACTAGTGAACTTTTGAATGTTTTAATTTGAAAAAATTATCCTGTCATCATTGATTTGTACTTTATATGCTACAATCGTTTTTTTATTTATAATATTGAATATAATAAAAAAATAAAAATTATGAAAATACTTTTATATTTTTATAAATTTAAAATAGTTTAAATTCAAGCTCAAACTCAAGTTTTGGAAAGTCCCACAAGGTTCGAAGACAAAGTCCGTAATAAATTAAATGTGATTGCATGAAAATTATTTGATATATTTCTCGAATTCGATATAGTAAAAGGATTTTAAAAAACTATTGTCGGAGCCAAACGTTACAATATTAGTTCATGAGCAGACTAGTGTGTTTATTATATTTTAATTTAAAAAATTAGTTCCAAATCAAATTTTTAAATGCTTGATGAATGTTTTACTAATACAAATTGTAAAAAAAATAATTAAAAAGTAATTATTTCAGTACTTTTATTAAGATATTTTGAAATTTAAAGCTCCTTGATTTTTCTGTAAAAAAACTAAAACGATTGGAATTTAAAAATACTTTTTTTTTCGCGGCGAAATTATTTTCAAGAAAAATTTATTTTTGTGTCATAATTTTTGAAGATTTTGCCAAAAACTGCACCAATATATTAAACATCGTAATTCCAAATTTATTTTTCTTTATATTTTATACAAAATGTTTTTATTCCTTCTCGTATGATCCTTGATTAAATTGTTTTTAATTAATTAAAACTATTTGTTTGACAATGCATCAGCTTTCCAATAGTTCCGGGTAGATATAAATGTTAATAAGTGTTAAAAATGCATACTAGGAATAATTTAAACGTTCTTACTAATCTTTAAATAAATAAAATAGTATATCAATGACGTTTAAAAAAAACAGAGTATTAGATAAATAAATAAAGGATTTTTAACTCCTTAAATAACATTTTAAATCAATCAATTCACAAATATTTAAGTATGGGAGACCCTGTATAATATAAAAAATCTAAAAACAAGCCACTATTAGCCACAGAAATGAATTACCATGTAAATGTATACTTTTGTTTATTTGGTTTTTAATGTCAATGTAAATTTGACGTCTAATTAATTACTATTTCTTATAAAAAACATTTTAATAGAAATCTCGTAAAAATATTACAATACTAGTACTGTAATATCAACTTTTTTGGAACAAATTATCAATAAATATTTGACTATCTTGGCCATATCAGGTAAAATTAATAAAACATTTTTTCCTTTCGTAATATGAACCTGGAAAAAACGTAATTTATTGAAAAAATTAAAATGCAAAGATAAATTAAAAACGCGCGTGTAAACATTTAAAACAAGATATGGAATATCAACCGCATTTTAAAACCACAGTCAAGTTCCTGCCTGAACAATTTTTTTTAGGCCCGAAACCTTTAAGTCGATTTCAGAAATTCATTCACAGAAAAAAAGAATTTGGATAATATAGAAGAATTGGGAAATATACCGATAAAAATCATTGCCCTCGGCAGCAAAATTTGCATGCCTAAGGAAAAGAGACTTATTTATGACACACCGATATTTTTTTTATTGAGAAAATTAAGTTTTAAATAAATATTGAAAAATTTAAATAAAAACTTCTACGCTTCATTGAAATAACCTCCGAACCCCAAATTAAAAGTCAATCAGGTTCAAAAGTATACATTATATGTAAAAATAACGAATCATGTTTGTTTAGGATACACATTGACCGGTATTATTGTAAGTATGTTTCCTAATGATTTGAATGAAAATAATTTACCGATAATTAGGAAGTTGAAATAAAAAAGGAAGTTTTTGTTGAAACGTGACTTTCTAAAAAAGCAAATTGTCTACCAAATTTAAATAAAAAAATATTTGATCTATCGCAAAATAATCCATTACAGTTTTCATGTTCGTATATCAAATATCAATTTACAGGAGCTCTCAGATGAAGACGCTTTGGTAGAATATCGCAACACCTTGTAGGTTTTTATATTTTACATATCAGAAGAAAAATTGGTCTATTCATACTATACTTCTATAAATATACAAGGTATAAAACATTAATATACAAGTACAATTTTTTCTAATTTTTCTTTGCAAGGTTGCATGCTAATGTAATATTATTATTGTTGTTCTAGAATGAATAATTATTATAATTACGCATTAAATAGATGTATGTGAGAGTCAAATCATTATTAAATACTGCTAATATTAATTTTTGATGATCCCACAAAAGTTTGATTTGTCAAGATTTTTTTAAATATTTAATCTCGTAAAAGCAATTATTGGGTATATTTTGTACTGAGGAATACTACTATGATACTTTTTCGTTACAGATTTAGACCTTGAAGATATGATCTTATTTCTAGCTAATTAAAATAAAAATAACTGGCTAAATAAGTACCATATTTATATGGAAATAAAACCACTAAATTGATCATAGTTCAAATTTAAAAAGTGAAATTTTTTTTATGTACCTTGAAAGTTACATGATTAAAACTGAATACACCAGTTTATACTATTTTGACCCACATCTCTTAAGCAAATACACCTATAATGAGCTAACTTTCCCTTTTTTAATACAGATAAAAATGTAATTAATGAATCTTTGTATACAAACGTTAAGAATTGTTACAGCATATTGTGTAACAAGTGGCTGAATTCTGAATAATTATCAAAATTTCCACTTTTTTTATATTTATTTATTTGTGTTTACTTTTCAAATCCTTAAAGAAATTCAGTAAGAAACGTACCACAATTTATTACATCACACAATTTTCTAAAATACTGTCTACTATTTAAATCGTATTCAAACGAAATACGGCGTTACCTCCTAGCTATTTACAATTAAAAATCACCTTAAGACCTTATGTTTTATTAATTTTCAATATTTAAATTATTATAGAATATAATTTTGTACATAACCTTACCTTTTAATAAATATACACTGTCTGCTCTTAAAAACGGAATTCTTCACTAAAACTTAAAACTTATTGTCTATTTCTTTACGTATTTTCTTATAATCATTTGGTAAAACCAAGATTAATGATACACCTTGATCAACTATTTACTGGTGGAATCCCTCTTGAATTTTCGTAAATGAATCGTATGTATCTGTCAAGGATCTCACTTTCAAATATTAAGAGAAAGATAAAAATAAAAAAAGACGCAACTAAAACACGTTTTTGGATAGGTCATATTCAATACACTTTACGTGACAAGTTGGTTGCCTACCTAGTAGTAAACAATTAGAGATAAATTTTAATTTTAAGTACAATATTAATAATAAATATAAATATCAATATAAACATACATTAGTAACTTTTTTTTTTTTTTTTTTTTTTTTTGCGGAGGTGAAGGAAAACCCTTTATGGGGAAGTTATGAGCCTAAAATCTCAAGGTCTACTGTGAGACTCTCCTTTCAAAGCATACTCACTAAAAAACTTCACCCCCTGGTTGGGTCCGTCTGACCGAAGCCTCCGGTGACACTTAGGCCTGTCGGCCCATTGTATCTTCATTAGTAACTTCAAAGTAGATAACATAATTCTCCACTGTAAAATAAATTTAGTGGCTGGTTAAAAAAAAGGAAAGTAGTTCTACTGGACGATAGATGGTTAAAGAAAATATATGTTTAATTAATTGAATCCTAGAGGGCTTCAATGAATATAAAAATAAAATTAAATACGCCATTAACCAAACTTTACAAGATTTAAATTTGATTTTGAAGTATTGACTTTGTAAATCTGAAAAGTGTTTTGAACAATGCTTAACATTTTTTAACCTCTCATTAATTAATTTATTGATCATTTGACCTACTTTTTGACACATATTCGATCTTCCTGTCATTTCAACAGCTGATTCGAAGGTCGTGTCATATGGATTAAAGAATTTATTATTTGTTTTTATTAGTGGTACAAAATGGCAGATGTAAAGAGTTTGGAACATCCTACTTTAAAAGTGAGCAATTTAAATATTTAATTCCATACAAGTAGATAAAAATCAATAGTTCAATTTGCAAGCAGTTAAAATAAAATTTAACCATTTTTTATATCATTTTTTTTTGCTAAAACTAAACGCAATTTATAGTAATTATTTGTTCATTTATATGATTAATTTATTTAACAATAGAATTTAGTCTTGTTACTAACGTATATGATACAAATTTTTTTAAGTCTTGATATGGGATAATTTATCTCTATTTAGCAATTGTAACGAATTATGTTGTTTTCTTTTGATAACAAATTCCAAACATGCCAATTCAGTGCTGTGTAGAAAATACAATTTTTTTTGTACACATTTAATTTTTCATGTACTTGACCCATTATTCACCTTCTAACAATAAAAGAACTGAAATTTTTTGATCTTATTCACTGGTTATTTTCTTTCAAAAATGAAGCACAAATCTAGATTTATTTGTAACTCCCATTTTGTCATTTCATATAAGTTTTTTATCAGTGGAGACTGAAATAAATTGTATAAAATATAGGATTTGTACAGTAGAAAATATAGGCGATGTTTGAAGCTGTATAGAAGTTTTATTACAATAAAAATGTTGATCGGGATGCATTATATACCTACCTCTATTAGGTACTGTACAAAAACTTCAGAAGTAGTTTGCCTTCCAGAAGGAAGAATGTTAATAGCTATAATAGCTGTTAGCCTGTCTTCTAGTACTTATATTTTTCTGTCTGTTTTGTATACTATTTATTATAAATCTAATGGGGTAAGATCTAGCGAAGGTGCAGTTCACCTGAGAGTTATCTTCCCTGTTTAAAATATTCGGAAAACTCCCAATTTTTACTTTGTTTAAAATTTTTTTCGAGTGCATAATTATAAAAGTAATTAAACTTTATGATTTTCCTACATTTTTACTCAATGGTACAGGTTCCTTATGAAATTTTGAACAAAAAGTTCAGAACTGCTCAGAAGACCATAGATAGAGAGGTGTCACATGTACAACAGCAAGCCACTCTCATAGAAGAAACTCTTCAGCAATCTGAAGTCAAGGCCAAAGACATATCTTCACTACTGGGTGGTATGGTCGAAAAACTTCAGGTTTTAAAAAGGAAAGGTAAGTACTAGTTCAAGGTCTTTATATTTATTAAATATCCCAGTAAGTAATAATTGATTTTTTTTTAAATTATACATATGTCAAGTGTTGTATTCGTTATTGCTATGGGTTAATCCCAAATTACAGTTGTTGTTGTTATTATTGGTAGAGTTTACTTTCTCTCCCTCATCACTTACCCTACGACATCATTACATGTCACAAGTTAGAGAAAGTGTAGAAGAACCCTCCATCCACAATGGGGGGTTCATAAAATGATTTTTGTTTATGATTTTTTTTGAAACATATTTTATAGCCGAAGAAAGCATCGCTGAGGAATTAGTAGCCTCTAATGTATGCAAAAGAAGATTGGAACATTTGAAAGAGCACAGTACTTTAACACCATTGGGCTCAGTGTCACAGGCCGCTTTTAACCAGTGGCGCCGCAGGCGCTTGGATCGCATGGTTGTCGAATATTTTTTAAGAAACGGATACTACAACGCTGCCATAACGCTTGCTGATAGATCTGATATTAAAGATTTGACCAATATAGGTAAATATTTGGTTTTTTTGTTAATAACAGGTTAAAAATCAATCCACTTATTTTTAGATATTTTTCTGACATCTAGAGAAGTCGAAAAATCTCTAGCCAACAAAGAGACGAACAAGTGTCTGTCTTGGTGCCATGACAACAAATCGAAATTACGAAAATTGAAATCTAACATGGAATTCAACCTTAGAGTACAAGAGTTCGTCGAATTAGTTCGTTCTGATAGAAGAATGGATGCCATAAAACACGCTAGAAAACATTTTCCTAGTTTCGAAGAAGAACATTTGTCGACGATAAAGCAGGTTATGGCTTTATTGGCTTTTCCCATAACCACTGGTAAGTAGATTCCAAATAGTACCCCTCGACTGCGCTATGTAATAGCTCTAATTCCAATGGTTATAATTTTTTTTTGCAGATATTGCTCCATACAAGTCTCTCTTAGATGAGAAAAGATGGGACATCCTAATCGACCAATTTAGACAAGAAAACTATCGTCTTTTCCAATTAGCTTCACAATCCGTATTCACAGTCGCCCTGCAGGCAGGATTATCAGCGCTCAAAACTCCATATCCTTTTTTTATACAAAAAAATTATCACTGAAACATGATGGTTTGTGAGATAAGTTTATTTTAAGGTTATATTTTAATATTTGTAGTTCTCGGACCTACAACTTTTTTATTTATACTTCTCTTAACACCAACTGGCTTATATTATGCACTTTCAAACATTTATTTAAACTTGGTGGGGATTTCGTACCCTGGCGGACGGACTGGGGCACTACTTACGCTCGCACCAGAAATATATTAGAATTTTTACCATAATTGTGTCGAATTTTTTCCTTAACACAGTGTACGCAGTGCTATTCCGATGCCGGAGAAAACCGAAATCCGACTTGCCCGGTATGCCAACCATATTTGAACGAATTAGCCGAATGCCTACCGTTCGCCCATTGCTCACAATCGAGATTATATTGCCATATTAGCGGATTGCCCATGAACGAAAACAATCAGCCGATGATGTTACCCAACGGCCATATATATGGCGAACAGGTAAGAGTAAGCAAACGAATTAGAAATTTAATTTATTCAGCTTCCTCAATTAGGCTTTAGAATCCAATAAATCAAATACATGCCTGTGGGACACCTACATATTTTTTTTATTTATGGATTAAAAATTCTTCTCAAATCGAAAAAACTACTGGGACAAAAGCCCCCACAGACCGGTTTCGGCATTTTTGTGCCTCCTCAGTGAGAAGTAGATTAGCTCGACATCGCATCTCTAAACGATGTCTGAAGACTGCATTGGATCCACCGAGTACTTATAGCCACTGATTGTGACGAAGTCGGTATATTTTTATCCAACGCACTTTTCACTCAAACGCCATATTTGAGAAAAATGGATAATTTAGTTTATTTTTTTTTTGTTTTTTAGGCCCTGACCGAAATGGCGCGCCAGAACAATGGTCAAGTGATTTGTCCCAAAACTAAGGAGATCTTTGCATTCAAGAAGGTGGAAAAAGTGTTTGTAATGTAGTTTTTTGTGATATATTTTCTAGTACTCCTCGTGGTACGCTTATGTTTTTACTTCTTACAATCTTTCCATGCTAAAAACGTAGATCTTAATTTGTGTTCGAAGAATGTCTCGTGGAAGAGTGCAACACCAAAGTTAAGTTTTTTTTTACAATAACTTATATGGAATGTTGTGCGTAACTTTTTTTAGTAGTTTAATGATTTTTTTGTCAAGTCTTTACAAAATTCAGCGAATATATAAAAACATCCGGTATATTTGGAACCTTGGTTTTATTTTTTTGTAAAGATATCTAATGTGTAAAGAATTCGGGCATCTGTCGAATCGCCATGAAAAATGTTTAGACTCTCAAACACGTTTATGAATTAGCCCTTATAAATTACGAAAGTTTAGTCGGACCGAGGACTTATTATAAACATCCATTCAAGAGTTTAGTCGGACCGAAGACTAAACGGTTTTGGTCCAAGACTTACTATAAAGGTCCGTTCAAGAGTTTAGTCGGACCGAAGACTAAACGGTTTTGGTTCAAGACTTACTGTAAAGGTCCATTCAAGAGTTAAGTTGGACCGAAGACTAAACGGTTTTGGTCCAAGACTTACTATAAAGGTCCGTTCAAGAGTTTAGTCGGACCGAAGACTAAACGCTTTTGGTCCAAGACTTACGATAAAGGTTCGTTCAAGAGGTTACTCGGAGCGAAGACTAAACGGGTTTGGTTATAGCGATCGAACGATATGACACGTAAAACTATGTCTTATAGAGAGAAGTCTGAATGTCAAATTGGATCTAGTACATTCACTGATTATATCCGCTACTATAACGATGTTGTTCAATACGAATTGGAGTATCAAAATTTCACATCATAGTGATAATTCGCGTACCATTAGGATCATGCGCAAAATTAAATTCTGTTAAGATTACGCGACACGTAAAATTAAAAATTTCTTTTTAACATGATTGTGCGTATACGGCAGAATCATGGTTAATGTAAATATATGTCTACATTGTACGCGCATGATCGTGACTGGTTTCGTTCGTCGGGATCATGCGCAAAAAATCTTAGATGCGCCTAAATTAGTAAATAAACAAATATTGAGAGTCTAAATATCTTCCAGGTGCCCGTATTGTTCAATAAATTTCCATTAGAAATAAAATTCTAATTTTTATTGATGTACCTACCTTTTACTTCAGAATAAATAATTAAATATAAGGTTGTAATAAATTAATAAAAGATATATGATGAAATAAAATATTAAGTATTTTTTCAATATTTTTTCCAAAAACACGAAAATTTAGATTTACAATAACAATTATGTTCTAAAGTAACAAATATTAATTAAATAACTTAAAAAATTTAAAACTAAAACATCGAATTTAACAATTAAAATAAACGATTATTCTTAAGAAGTAATTTTTTCCATTTACTCTAGAGTATAAATTTAAACATTTAAAGCAAAAAATCAAAATTATTTTTCAAAATTTGGTTGATAAGTATATCATCATCGTCATTTTCCAAATCATCTGTAAATTGATTTTGAATCACTTTCTTTTTTTCTTCTTTTCCTTTTTTGATCAAATTCTTTTTACGGTTGTTTTGCTTTCTTTTAACCACTGTACTTCGTTTCGAAATTGTGGGATTCTTACATCTATGTATAAAAATTTCATTACAAATTCGTTAAAATTCAACATATTTATTGAGTAATTGACGTTTGTGGAGTTTGTCGGACCGAAGACTAAACGATTTTGGTCCATGGCTTATAATAAACGTCTTCCCGAGAATTTAGTCGGACCGCAGACTAAACGGTTTTGGTCCACAGCACAACAAAAGTCCTATTGAGAGTTTGTTCGGATCGCAGACTAAACGATTTTGGTCCATGGCTTATAATAAACGTCTGACCGAGAATTTAGTCGGACCGCAGACTAAACGGTTTTGGTCCAAAGTTTACAACAAAAGTCCAGTTGACGTGCATAAAAACTAGTGACAGTTTCGGTAAAATGTCACAGCTGAATGTAAGAAAAAGTGGATAGAATAACTAAAAGGGTTATAGTGGTTTCTACGTGAAGTAATAGATTTAACAAAGTAATTAGATGGAATTGTATAAGGAATTAGTGAAGTAATATTATTAAAGGAATTGCATACATTTTATATTTACCTTTTTATAAAACTAAATGTGTGCAATCTTTCCAATAGAGGCAGACTTAGAGCATCGGTGGCTTGCGTAAAAGCAGCGTTTAGACGAATCTTGAATTTGTTATTTTTTTGGAGCTTGTATTTGGGATTATTCATATTAATTTTGAAAGGTTTAATTTTGTCGGGTCTCAACCAAGCTCTTGTAACTTCGTTGGAATCGAAGAAAGTTACGTGGTACCAAGTCTACAAAAATGACTGAATATTTTAGAGGACAGTAAAAGAAAAATTGCCTCTCTTTCAACAAAAAAAAAAACTTACCGGTACCATCGAATCCTCCAACCAAAAATAATCCTGAACATCAGGATCATCTTCGACCATAGCCGGCCACCATGGGTACCCGTCTATTTTGGCCCATACTACACTTCCAGCGTTGTACAAATTATAAATTAAATACTCTTCATCCTCTAGAACTTCCTCAGGATCGGTACACTTGTTGTGCTCCGGATCAGGATTCATTTCGCAGTACCATTTTTCGGGTAAATCTAAACGTAACCTATTTTTGTAAATATCCCTGTACCGTCGTAAATATACTTCGTGTCAGCTTTTTGAGCGGCTGTAGGCTATGAAATAAGTTTCTCTGATTATAGTCTAAAGAAGAAAGGAGTGCAGTAATTTAATTTGCAGAACCTAGTACAGGTTAAAGAGGTCATTACAGATGTCAATGTGTTAATTTTTGACAATAAAAACTAAAATTTAAACTTGAAAATTTTCTTTAAACCTTTTCAATATTGAATACATTCTGCACAAAATAACTTAAATTTAAAAAAAAAAATTAAATAAATATGGAATATTAGAATAAAATAGAAATTGTACAGAGTTCTTAAAGTATAAATAAATAAATAAATGATACCAGTAGTTATAGTGAAAACAGTGACTTTTAAAGATAGTTCTTGAACTTTTTATTTTTTTAATCTTTTATTTTAGGTACTAAAGTGTTACTTTTGATGCCAAGAGATTAAAAAAAGTTTAATCCCATTCTTTTTTTTCATTTAAAATTTAATCTAGGAAGTGCATATATCTTATCATTTTATATGAAATGCCGTTATTTATATTATAGAAACTTATTTTGCAAAGTACGCCTATGGAATGTGACGTTATATCCCCACTTTTATTGTGTTCCTCTTTTATTCAGACTATAGACGGGAAATTATGATTTTTCAGCCCTATGAGGGTGAAATTTAGCACCCTAACACAGCCGCCAACATTACCAAAAAGGTTGAACGAAGTATACCATAAAAAAAAATAAAATATAAAAAGTATCAAAATTACCTAAAGGATCCTTAACGTCAGGTAAATATCTGCTTTTGTCGCACGAGTCGCAAATAACATACAGTCCAACGTTTCGAGATTCTTGAATTTTGAACATTTGTTCATACAAGTCTAACGTATCGTCTTCCAAAGAATTTTCTTTTGGTGCACGTTTTTTTATATTACCGTCTTTTTTTAAAATATTTTGTTCGGTAGAAGCTTCCGCGACTATTTTTTTGGCTTTATTTTCTTTCTTCGACTCTCTTTTCTCTTTTTCTAAATTCGATTTCCTTTCTTTTAACTTTTTTTCAGTTTTTGCCTCGTGCATAATAATTCTTTCATATACATTTTTTTTGTTTGGTTCCTTTTTCTCATTCAACTTTTTTTCAATTTTTTTTCCATTTACGCTACCTAACGATTTTTACGTTTTAAATTATACGGGATGTCGTAAAAATATGAAAATTTAAAACAAAAACCGTTTTTATTAAAAAATCCATTTAAGGAAAACAATTTTATGCATAAAGTGTGGGAAAATTACTTCAAATCGGTTTTTTTCTGCCGAAATACATATAGTGGAGTAAAAATAACTATTGAAATGAATAATTTCTCTCTCTTTCCACTGGATTAAAACCACTTAGTTGTTAAAAAAGTTTTTTTATTGACGTTTCGGCTTTCCAGATCGAAAGCCGTTATCAAATAATAACGGCTTTCGATCTGGAAAGCCGAAACGTCAATAAAAAAACTTTTTTAACAACTAAGTGGTTTTAATCCAGTGGAAAGAGAGAGAAATTAAAATACAAACCACTATGAGCTTCCGAAATGAATATTGAAATGAAATTTTTGACTTCGAGCTAGTCTCATCCCAATCCCCAAGAGAAATTGCAACAAAAAATAGTGAATGTAAAATTGTTTAAAAAGTAATAAAACATAAGTAAAAAATAAAATAAAGCAATCTTGACAAACACTTGAAAAAGTACCTACGATCTTGTAAATTTATTTAAAAGCACTTACCAGAACGTTTCAACTCCTCCGAAAATCGTCGAAAATCCTTTTCCAAATCTTCAGGTAATGTTTCTTTCCAGTGCTTCAAATATTGCTCTTTAATCCCCTGACTATTTAATAATTCCTGCGATAAACAACTTATCACACCAGAATCGTGTGGACTGCATATTCCGGTACTGTCCGATTTGAACATATCATCTGTGGATTGATCGAAAAGAGTTGGATCAGTTTCATCCAAAACGCATTTTAATTGATCAATAAGAGAAGTGTTGGAGCGGGTAGATATATTTAAAACTGCTTCGTTCGTATGTGACTCATTCATCGTTTTCGGGATATCAGGAGTTTCTTCAAAAGATAATGTTAAACTCACAGTTTTTTTCATGGTTTTGTTCATGTTCGAAGTAATACCATCATGAAGTCTCTTACGTTTTGAGGCGGACTCATCTTGGGTTTTTATCGCTTTTTCGATGTTTTCTTTAGTCGAGCACGCTGGTTTGTAATTTGGTAAACCTTTGTTTCGTATCGCAAAAGACTTTCTAGATAATGGCGGCATTTTTTCTGTATATGATACACTTAAAATTATCTCCAAACTATCAGATATAAAATGGCTTCTACCCTACGAACTTAGATACTCATTTGTTTTTAAATGCCCGCTTCTTCCATGCAGTCAACCAATCAGAACAGCAGGTTACAACTAAGCTGGTCAAATATATGATTGTACATGCCTATATTAACTGCATTTTAAAACATTTAATAAATTGAATAAATATTAAATTCAATCAAATCATTACATGATTAGTCACTTAATTATTGATTTCCCGTAGTTGTAATTAAATCATAGGCTTTCGTATTGTTTATTTCTATCGCTGAGTCGCCTATTAATTTAGATATGAGTTATGGCGGTAAGTGGGGCATTTTTTTAATTAAATTTGGTTTTTTCATAAAATATTTTTTTTAGAGATTTTCTGATTTTATAGAAAAATCCACACAAAATTCAAGCAATTAGTTTTTCTTTAGACAAGTCTCTAAACTCATAAATATTTAAATTTACTGCTGAATTAATGGTATATGAGTAAAAATATCTTATATTTATCTTTTTTTTGTTTTACCCAATAGATCTATAGGAGAAGATATTTGAAAGTCTGAACAAACATAAAAAAATTATCTAGTGAGCATTTCTTTTTTTTTATATTGCTAAATTTGGCGCCCGGTTCGCTAGTACTATCGACACTACAAAATGTTTAAAAAATATTTAACATGAAAGTTTTACTATTTTATAACTGCTTTTCTCAAAATTTATAACGGTATGACCCTTTTTACGTCTTGGCTAGAGATTTGTATTCATAAAAACTTAATATTAATACCTTTATTTGAAAGAATGAAAAATTGACCATAAAAATATACCCTGTTATATAAAGAGATAACAAGGTAATTGTCCTAATCAATAATAACCTTGCGAAAAGCAAATGATGACAAGTTTTGATGAAATAAATAATAATTTAACTATATTTGGTTTTATTTAGTATCTCAAAAATAAAAATATAATACGAACAATTACAATAAAAGCATATTTGCAACTTCCTAAAAATAAATTCTTAAAAAATCAAGAAATAATAAATATGTTTCATAAATGATCTACAATTTAAAAATCCGAAACTGCTCTACTTTCCCCTATACGGATATCAGCAAAAGCGAAATGGAGAGTATTTACAGGAAACGCGAATGAGAGAAGAGATGAAAAGCTGGATAAACTTCTTTTTCGAATAGTTTAACCAATATAATGCAATACATAATGCACATTCAATTACACAATCGAGTTATTTTTAAACACCGAAAGTCAGATGTATGCATGTTATCTCGATTAATTGTAAACAAATCCCAAATAATTTATTCAAAAATTTAAGGAGGAAATCAGGAAATAAAATACAACGTAATCGCAACGTATAAATATATCCTTATCTACAAAGTTGCAATCGGATGCACTTCGTCGCAGTTCGGTCGCATTCGGCTTTCATATTAAAATGGAGTCTATTTTATGAGCACAACGATTTGTAGTCGTTCTGAAGGTGTGATCGTATCAAATTAGATAAAGTTATATGGAAGTACGTCAATATGTGTAACCTTAGTACGTCGAAAGTGATGTAGAATTGTGCAAAAAAGTATAGTTTATTAATATCAGGTGAGTTTTTTGGCATTTACTTGGTCTTTGTTAGTTAAAATTGTGTTTAAATAAACCTCTGGCAAATCTCTGCAATGGCATAATTTGTTTGCTGTTTAACACGCATGCGTTTTGATTTTTTTGCGGGAATAATCTCAACTAGTTTATATTTAAATTCGAAGCTGTAATCTTTCATTACGAGCATTAAACATGTGTTTAAGTTCTTTATTTGACTATTTTAATCCAGTTGGGACTAATTCAAACGAGCAAGGGTTGTTTTTTTAATTGCCGACCTCCTGCTTTGTTTCCAGTTGCAGCTTTAACATACAAAGTGTGCAACTTATAAATACTGCGCCTGTATCGTTTTATAAACTTTAATGAATTATTGGTTATTGTACAGGGTGGAACAGGCACCTGCCAAGATTTATTCTTTATTTTCCTATTGACTCTAGCAGTATTAGCGATTTATTTAAATGTTTTAATAACGAAGAATAGCATAAAGTCTTTTTAAAAAGGCATCTACATTTTTTGCTGCGTCAAATAGTTTATAAAATTCCTTTATTCTTAAAGTTATTAGATATTGATAGGGTTTTTTTTTGTATTAAACTGGTAAATTTTTTTAAGATTTTCACCTAAATATAGTTTCTATACAAATGCAATAAATTGCAAAAGAATTTTTAATTAATTTTTTACCAATTACCAACTCAAAATGCTTTTATATTTTGTTCTTAGTCACCAACTAAGTATATTGATTTCTTTTTGCTTTTGTGAACATTTCTTTGTTACATTATAGAATCACTACTTACTGTAAATTCGTTAGGATTTTATTTGATATTCGAATAAAAATTAATAATGTTTTGACTTTGTCAATTGAAATAAGATAAGATACTTATTGGTTTTAATAATACTGGTTTAAACAAAAAAAGTGTGTTTTTGGTTTGTTTGGGAAAAACCGGTTTTTCCCAACCCTGTTTTATTTTCAATGAAATAGCTGGTTTTATTTTTTCCGCGGGTTGTTTCTACTCCTTAAACCCCGCGTAAGTACATCAGGTTAGTATTATTCAATTTTTATTTCACTCTGGGATTCCGGTACAAATTTTTAGTCGATTTGTTCGATTACAGTTGAAAATTCTTATTAATAAAAAAAATGCAATCTGTAACACTCTCGGGTTTCGGTTTGTCCAAACCTTTTGCTATTGTTATGCGTTATAAAAAGGTAAATTTACGAAAAACAAAGGTTTATTACCCTCTAACTTAAAAATAAACCGTGAAATAGTTGATTTTCTTTTTTCTGGGGTCTTTTCTACCCCTCAGACCTCCCTGTACAATTTATTTAAATTAATAACTTCATGTGTTTTCGATAAAACAGCTTATTTTCTTTTGTGGGGGTTGTTGCAACTCCTATATTATTTTTTTTTATTTCCTATACCCTCTTAGGAGATGTCCGCCACTGATCGTTCAGTTATCTTCGGCAAATTGACAAACATTTAATTATCACACCGCTACATGTTAGAACATGATAAAAATGACGTAATATCTTCCAATATAATAAGTTCATCGTCTGGTTTTTGAAACACCCTGTATAAAGCACTTTGTTTCGACTCATTATCGTCACATGAGTCTAAAAGCAAATATAAATTTTAATGGTACTTTAAAAATAAAATATTTTATTTTATAAATATTCAATACATACCCACGGTTTTTTGAAAATTTTTATTAGAAATAAATCTTTCTGTTTTTTGAATTTCTATATGTTTTCTACCGGATCACCCTGTACAATCCACATACGTGTATCTAACCAATTTTAGTTTGCGGACAAACCAGTAAATGTATAATTTATAGGTAATTGTGATGGTTATTATTTTTTGAACAATGCATTTAAAAATTTAAGGTGTACCTGTAATAAAACAAACGATTCTTCGCTGTAATTGGTTTTTAAATGAAATGCTTTTATACTGAGTGTTCACAAATAATGGATACAGACAGGCATAACATCCAAACTAGTACAGGGTGTCCCAAATAAAATTTGCACCCAACTATTTCCAGTTTTGTTCAAATTTTGAAAGGTCAATTTTAACCTAGAGGGGGCTCAATTTTTATCGAAGTTTCAAAGTTCTTTTTTCATCCCCCTAGCTCCCAGAACCACCCCTTGAAAAATCTTAAATGGCAAGGGGTGTTAAGTGACACATCATTTTGAAGCTGCTTTCATTATCTAATGCAACCCCGCCCTTTTTTTATTTTGAATTACTCTTTTTTGAAACAGAAAATTGAATCAAGTGGTTGTGAAATATGTTTTAACCGTTAGTAGATTTTATTTTATATCCAGATCAAAAACTATCAATTCTTTACAGTTGTAACTAAAGAAAATATTTTATTTTTCACTTGTATATTATTTGTTTATTTTACCTTGGATACGGTTGCTATAAATACACTCGTAATGCCCTATTTAAATATCGTTTGACAATACGAACAAGGAATTGTGATCGAGTGAATTTCGACCCACTGAGCCATCTTCAGACCTTTTAAATTCAATTTTGGTGTCAATGTATTTTAAACAAAGACAAAGTATTTCATAAATTAGAAACATCTTGTATATTTGTGTGTAATCACGTACATTAATACAGTCTACAGATAGAAACTTACTTAATTAATCAGGAAAAAATTCTTGATATTACAAGCATTTTTCGTTGTTGTGGCGATAATCATGATATTGTAAAAAATGTACAGATTGTGTCATGTTTTTCTTCTGTTTAATAGTAGCGGAAGTGTTTCTATAAATCATGAATTCAGATACAGTCCTACCAGAATTAGAAAACAAGTTTCGTAGGGGGGGAGGTAGCCATAAAAAAGCTCAAAATCAGTTTATTCATGAGATTCTTTTTTTACAACGTTGCCAATTGCTGGGGAATTACCCAAAATATATTATTTAGCACACTTTACTATATACGTGTTTATTTGATAAATATCATTTATTTCTTCATCAGAAAAACATGTCTTCGGTTCAAGTGCAAGTTTTGAACCCGCCCACCGTGAAGACGGGCCACAAAAATGCCGGTAGCTCGAAAAGGAAGAATAAGTACGACAGGAGTAGCAGGAAAAGGTCTAAAAGTTTTTCGGGATGCGGCATCCTGATCAACCAAAAACCGGTGTTGCCGTCTAAATTTTTATTGGGCGGTAATATCAAGGATCCCCTGAATTTGAATAGTTTGCAAGATGAAGAAATCAATAGGTAAGTTTTTTAAGGGGGCGGTGAAGTTTGTTGGAGGGCGGGGGTTAAGCTTGAGGGTGTAAATTCTTCGTCAAGGATATCTCAAAAAGTTTTTTTCTAAAAATTTCCAAAATCAATTCCGTAGTGTTTCTGAGAAAAAAAAAATCGTAAAGAAGGTACTTGATTCATTCGATAAAATTATTTTAAATACAAGAAGGATATCTCAAAAAGTATTTTTATGAAAAATTTCAAATTTTGGAAAATAAATGAGATATCAATATAAGAAAATGAGTAATTTATTCCATTCGACATCCTAAAACCGGTTTCTGCCTTTCGGCTTCTTCAATTATTCGTTAAATTTTATATAAATTCACGAATCGCGGTCAGTCGTCACGAGTGCAGACGGCGCGTTCTTTTGTTTTCTGGTAAAATGCTATAATTCTCTCGAGTGTTCACAGTTCGGCCTGTTTAGAGCGCTCGAATTAACTCGAGCGCACACGTTAAGGGATTAATATCCTCCTATTTTGTACATCACATTAAAGATACAAACTGCAAAGTCGTTTGCCAAATCTTTGAACATTTGCATTCAATAAATATTCGAGATTTGGCAAATCCGAGTTTTATTTTTATAATTTACCATCTTGAATAAACATTATGCAAATTTTGGTGCATTACGAAAATTATTTTCTCTGAAAATAAATAGACGCATTTATAAGCATTACAGGGTGGCGCAAATTTAATTGAACTCTTTTTCCCCATTTAATCAACTTTGTATCTACAGGGTGAGTCACGGTAGAGGTCCGTTGTGGCTAAACGGTCAATATTTTGAAAATTTTGTTTATTCATGGATATGTGGGTTGATAAAGGCTCCATTTTAAAATTATTTTGAATTATACAGGTTGTCCCAAAAAAGTGTGGCATATCAAAGTTATATTATTTCTTATGGAAGTCCCTATATTTTGTTGCAATTATAGATTATACGTTACAAATAAGATAAACTTTCTTAAGTATTCCCTATATCTAAGCTTTTTAGTTTTCGAGATATTTTGATATATCTAAAAATAGAAGCACTTACAAGAAAACCAATAACTTCGAAACCTATTGAATCAGCCAAATCCAATTTTAACTGAAAAAATTAGACTAATAATTGAAAGCAATAATGTATTTAGAGTTGTTTAAAATTATACAGGGCGTCCAAATTGGGATGATTCTCTAATGACACATTCAAACGACAATATCGTTCTTATTTTAAATAGGACACCCTGTATTTTATAATCCTATTATGTAGCAAATTCCATTACCTTTTAAAAATTATAAAGGTCTACTATGCCTAAGTCTATTAATTTTACAGTTATTTTTATTTTTGTTAAATTTTACATCCTATATAACGGTTTACGAAATCCCAAGTGTTCAATTAAATTTGCGCCACCCTGTATACCCCTGAAACTTTATTTTGTTGTTTGGCGAAAAACAATATTGCCAGTAATTTGTATTTAACAATTTTGTGTACTTTATTTTATTATTTTTTTAAACAAAAATTTTCACGTAGAATTATTTTTACAAATATCTCAATTATTTATCATATTTTTTGACAATTTTTTAACGACTATCAAAAGTTACTGCAGGCGATTTACTCATTAACTAATAAAATTTCGCTCTTATTTCGTTAGAGCAATGAACGCCGTTACTCCAAAATCATCACCAGTGCCCACCCCTCCGAGGAAAAAGGGGCAATTAGAAGTGATCATTCCAAAAAATATTCGCGATCCACTCAATTTGATAGATTGCGAAGATGACGCAGAATATGAACAGCAACTCTGTTCGCCCATCAAAAAGGTAAACAAACTATTTTATAGGATATTTATTTCAGCAAGACCGTGACGTCACACGTCAAAAATCTGCGGCGTTGCCAGATAGACAGTGAATTACCATATCAGGGTCAATCATTTTTGAAACAAAAAGAATATTTGTGTGAGTTAGAAATAATGGTAAATATAAAACAACCAAATTTTCCATATTTTGCACTTAATAATCATATATTGTTACCAAAATTAATAAGAAATCTGCGCCCAACGTGGGTCTGCTAAATTAAACCGGCGGCGTAACACAATAAACGGAATTTTTTTATTTTTTAATTTTTGGATAATAATAAAGGTCATTTACTAAAGAAAACTATATTTTTTTTCAGTCGAAGAAAAAACGTTTAAAGAAGCGCCGCACGATTTCAGCCACGATGGACGTTTCCGACGTAACGGCCGACGTTAGCGCCAGCTCGGAAGCGAAAACACCCGAAGCTTCGACCGACTCGGCGAAAATACCCGAAATACCGGAAACCGTGACCGCGAGCGTCCCCCCGATCGTCCCCCCGAAACCGAATCCCGTTCTATCGATAGACTTATCGAGCTCTTCGATAGCGGCCGCTAAGAAAGATCCGAAAAAACGGAAGAGCGACGAGCACGGTCACCACGTCGCGAAAAAATTCAAAAACAATTCCATGGACAAGATCGTGAGTCCGGTGGTGCCTCAACCGGGCGCTTGGTTGAAGCGCAGCAATTCGGTGAACAAGTGGGCGAAACCGAGACAAGTGAAACCTCAAGATAAGGACGCGACGTTGCCGTTGTTCAAGGAGAAAGATAAACTGTTCCAGTATGGGAATTATAACAGGTGAGAAAATGTATAATTCTTTATAGAGTAAATTTTTTCGTGCAATAAAATATACAATTAATGAAGTACGAGAAAAGTTGAAATAGCAGTTTTTATAAAAATATTTTTTTTAAATGACACTGGTGTAAACCAAATGGCCAAACTATTTCGTGTGATGTATTTGTCTAATCTCTTTTCCCTCTTTGCTCTTTTGTATTTTCCCCCTTTTCCCTTCCTTTTCTTTCCTTTTTTCCCCTTTTTTATGTTATGATAGGCTTTGTCTAATCTCTTTTCGCTCCAGTTCATTCTTTGCTCTATTGTATTTTCCCCCTTTTCCTTTTTTCCCCTTTTTTATGTTATGATAGGCTTTGTCTCATCTCTTTTTGCTCCAGTTCATTCTTGGCTCTATTGTATTTTCCCTTTTCTCTTTTTCCCTTACTGTTCTTTCCTTTTTTTCCTTTTTTTATGTCATGATAGGCTTTGTCTAATCTCTCTTCGCTCCAGTTCACTCTTTGCTCTATTGTACTTTCCCCTTTTTTTCCTTCCCTTTCTTTCCTTTTTCCCCTTTTTTTATGTTAAGATAGGCTTTGTCTAATCCCTTTTCGCTCCAGTTCACTCTTTGCTCTATGGTATTTTTCCCTTCCTTTTCTTTCCTTTTTCCCCTTTTTTTATGTTATGATAGGCTTTGTCTAATCTCTTTTCGCTCCAGTTTATTCTTTGCTCTATTGTATTTTCCCCCTTTTCCCTTTTTCCCTTCCTTTTCTTTCCTTTTTTTCCTTTTTTTATGTTATGATAGGCTTTGTCTAATCTCTTTTCGCTCCAGTTCACTCTTTGCTCTATTGTTTTTTCCCCCTTTTTCCTTCCCTTTCTTTCATTTTTCCCCTTTTTTATGTTAAGGTAGGCTTTGTCTAATCCCTTTTCGCTACAGTTCACTCTTTGCTCTATTGTATTTTCCCCCTTTTCCCTTTTTCCCTTCCTTTTCTTTCCTTTTTCCCCTTTTTTTATGTTATGCTAGGCTTTGTCTAATCTCTTTTCGCTCCAGTTCATTCTTTGTTCTATTGTATTTTCCCCCTTTTCCCTTCCTTTTCTTTCCTTTTTTTTCCTTTTTTTATGTTATGATAGGCTTTGTCTAATCTCTTTTCGCTCCAGTTCACTCTTTGCTCTATTGTTTTTTCCCCCTTTTTCCTTCCCTTTCTTTCATTTTTCCCCTTTTTTTATGTTAAGGTAGGCTTTGTCTAATCCCTTTTCGCTCCAGTTCACTCTTCGCCCTATTGTATCCCTTTTCACTTCCTTTTCTTTCCTTTTTTCCCCCTTTTTTATGTTATGATAGGTTTTTTCTAATCTCTTTTCGCTCCAGTTCACTCTTCGCTCTATTGTATCCCTTTTCACTTCCTTTTCTTTCCTTTTTTTCCCCTTTTTTATGTTATGATAGGTTTTTTCTAATCTCTTTTCGCTCCAGTTCACTCTTCGCTCTATTGTATCCCTTTTCCCTTCCTTTTCTTTCCTTTTTCCCCCTTTTTTATGTTATGATAGGTTTTGTCTAATCTCTTTTCGCTCCAGTTCACTCTTTGCTCTATTGTATTTTTCCCTTTTCCATTTTCCCTTCCTTTTCTTTCCTTTTTTCCCCCTTTTCCCCTTTTTTATGTTATGATAGGCTTTGTCTAATCTCTTTTCGTTCCAGTTCACTCTTCGCTCTATTGTATCCCTTTTCCCTTCTTTTCTTTCCTTTTTTCCCCCTTTTTTTATGTTATGATAGGCTTTGTCTAATCTCATTTCGCTCCAGTTCAATGCCTGTCCCTGAAAAAAATATTTCCATTGTATAGAAATTCCAAATACCTTTCAGAAGAGGTATCACACGACCCCCTTTGCAATTGTTGTTGAATATTAATATTTATAATTATATTATTAATATTCCTAATACACCAAACTATAGATGTGTGTCGACATCGGTTTTTTTCCTTCATTTAACAACTTAAAAATGCATGTCTATCTAAAGAAAACGAGCAAATATCGACAAAGGAAAAGTGAAACGGTAGAAAATAATGCGCGGATTAAGGTTGACGAACAATGAACAATCAACAAGAGGAAAAACAGCGGCGCATCACGTCTAGTAGTCGAGATTCTCCAAAAAAAAAGTAGGTCAACGTTTTCGGCCTGCGCTTTTAATAACGTTTTGTTTCCAAATTGTCTCCGCGAGCTTACTCGAGTTTTATTTTTTTTTTGTTTTCGGGATTATTAATGCATTCGTTGCTATTAATTTGGTGGGAGCGTTTTTTTACGTTATTATCGTAAAATTGTTTCTATTGCACGGTCGTAAAGCAAAAAATCTGTCGTTTGGATTAATACGGGTGATTTATAAATATATTGAGATGGATAAGTAATTCAATGTTTTAATTTTTATATTTTATTTTCAAATTATCTGTTTCACATATCTCAATACCAAAAAAATTCAACAACTATCAACATTCCCTACAATTTCCTCTAAAATTTATTCACGTATTATAAATACTTTTGTATTACCATTTTTTCTTTTTCTTTCCTTTTTTTCGAAATATCCCAATCGTTACCGTTCTACCTCTTCAACTTTATTTTACATTTATGATGGTTTATTTTATTTTTATCTCTTATAATTTTTATACGTATTTTTGATCGTAATCTTCTTATGTTACCCTTAAATTTGTGATTTTTCCCACTACATGCCTTTATTCTTGAGTTAATGTAATTTTCTTAATTGATATTCACAACTACTTTTTTTTATTTCCTCTTTAAGCATTTTCTCATTTTCTATATTGGATTTAATTTTTCCCTTTAATATCTTGAAATTTTCTTTGATTTCCTTTCTTGTTTTTAAATTTTCTTCCTCTGCTATGGCAATATTTGTTATTAAACCCTTCCTTGATATTTTTTTCTAATTTCAGTACTTCATTGTTCATCAAATTATATTATTGATTTGACATTACATTTGAATTCAGCGTCCTCAAAAACATATGATTATATCCTTTAATATAAGATTTCTTATTACTAAAAAGCATTTGACAGCTGTCAATTGTCAATATTATCGATTTGACATCACATTTGAATTCAGCGTCCTCAAAAACATAAGTTCTTATTCCTAGTGTACTGATTTTGAGGAGTTTTATTTATTATGTTTTAAATAATTTTTTACAAAATTTTTGTCTCGCAGCCTCTCATTTTTTTTTTAATAAAATTTTTTGTATCTATTATACTAACGAATTATTGAACTTTATCGCACTATTGGGACACACTGTATATAAAATTGTATATTTTATTGACTAAAGTGTATTTAAAGTTTATACAAACAAATTTATTATCACCGTTTATCAGGTACTACGGGTACAGAAATCCCCACAACGAAACGGATCATAGGCTGCGGGTGTTCTCTCATCACCCCTACCTGTTCGAGAACAAAGAGATTTTGGACATCGGTTGCAATATCGGCCACGTGACTCTATCGATTGCGAGAGATTTCGCATCCAAATCGATTTTAGGAATCGATATCGATCCGAAATTGATTTCGATCGCTAGAAAAAACGTAAAACATTACGTTAAGAAGGAGGAACTCTCGCCGATGGGGACCGAGGAAACTCTGAGGGGGCAGAAGGCCCAATTAAAAAAAAGTAGTGAGTTTTTTCCTATAAGTATGCCTATATTATATGGGGCCATTGACGTTCCAGGATTCCACGATACGCGCAATAAGGGCAAGGGATTCCCCAATAATGTGACATTCAAACAGGTGAGTTAAAAATTAAGCAATTTTTCTTGTAGGTAACTCAAAAAAATCTTAACATAATTTAAAAAAATTCATAACGACTCATTCTCATTCGATTTATCATGAAATTTTCCTCCATGTTTTGTTGATACTTTAATGAAAAATAACGCAGTAAAAAGTGTACAGGTATCAAGTCTGGTGGTCGAGTAGGCCACAAAACTGGACATCTTCCGCTCTCACTTAACAAGTAGTAAATTATGAGGACACCTTAAAGGTGAGACTATTTATAAAAATTTATTTTCAGAATATGTTACTGATCCCTCCCCCCCACCCCAATTTGGTTTCTGTAGTTACTTTCGACAATTACTTTTTAATTTTTTTTCAGTGATATTTTTTTCGACGCTTATTTTAATATTTTTTTTAATTTTTTTCGGCAAACTCCAAAATCTTTTATTGACAATTTTTTTTTGCTCTCGAATTTATTTCACAATTATTTTGATAATTTCACAATTTTTACTAAATTTTTATTGACAATTTTTCGACAATTATTTTTTAATTTTTTTTCAATGATATTTTTTCGACGTTTATTTTGATATTTTTTTTAATTTTTTTTTGGCAAACTTCAAAATCTTTTATTGACAATTTTTTTGCTCTCGAATTTATTTCACAATTATTTTGATAAATTCACAATTTTTTATTTAAAATTGTTTATATTTTTATGGTAAAATTTAAAAATTTTTATTGACAATTTTTCGACAATTATTTTTTATTTTTTTCAACAACAAACTTCAAAATGTTGGTTCAGAGAATTTATTTTGACAAATAGTTTATTTAAGAATTTTGATCCTTAAAAATTTTTTTGCTTCAAAATATATTTGATTTTTTTTGACTGGTTCTTTTTTTGCAGCCTTTATTTAGCTGGTTAACTTTACAACACTTACCTGCCATCATAATTTATTAAATTAAAAGAAATCTTTTTTTCAGTGTAAAATTATTCTCAACTAAAAATCACATCTCACATTCTATAATATCAAAATACAATTTTTGGCATCATGATTACATTTATTTTCCAGTGTAATTATATACTCGAGGACGACAATCTACTGGCATTGGAACAACCCCAGTTCGACGTCATTTTATGTCTAAGCATCACGAAATGGTTCCACCTGAATTGGGGGGACTCCGGTTTGAAACAGGCCTTCAGAAGGATGTACGCACAGTTGAGACCGGGAGGAAAACTCATTTTGGAGCCCCAAAATTGGGCGAGCTACAAGTGTAAGAAAAAATTAACGGTAAGTCCATATTTGTGATATTTCATTTTTTTGCTTTATTCTTTCTTTTTGTTACATTTGATTTGTTTTTTTACTAATTCTTCCTTTTTCACATGTTCTTGCATTTTTGCTTATTCTTCATTTTTGACCTACTTTTTTCTTTTTTTTTGTGACATTTAATTTTTTTTGCTTTATTCTTCCTTTTTGTTATATTTGATTTGTTTTTTTTTGTAATTTTTTTTTTTACTTTCTTCCTTTTTGACACCTTGCATTTTTACTTATTCTTCATTTTTTGCCCTACTTTTTTCTTTTTTTCTGCGACGTTTAATTTTTTTTGACTGATCCTTTTTTTTTCTTCTAATTTGGTCGTTTTTAACTAATTATTCGTTTTGTAATTGATTATTTCGATACTCATAATTTTTTTAGGAAACAATTTTCAAAAATTACAATTCCATCGAATTTTTCCCCGAAAAATTCCGCGAGTATCTTCTCTCACCTGCCGTCGGGTTTGCCAAAGGTGAAATTTTGGGATACCCATTTCATCAAGCCAAAGGTTTTAGACGTCCCATTCAAGTTTTTACCAAAAGCACGATGTTCCCAAGTGAAAGAATCGAGGCTACGCCCCAAAGCATCACGCCCAACATAGGAGGAGCGTCAGATTCTTACAGGTAGGCTTTTTCCGCTAACACAATAATCGATTTTTTACAATGAAATCAAATTATTTGCCATTTTGTTACACGTCTAATATGCTTTTTATAGTTGGCGGGTATTTGACAAGTAAAGATCAATTGTTAATGTCAAAACTAACGTCACTTGTCATTATTATTTCATGGAGTATACAGTTTTCTATCAACAAAATTTGACAAGTGACATTTATTGTCAAACTCGTTATTTCTTGCTTTTTGACAGTTCTCTGTTAATATTTGACAACTGAAATTATTGGTTATTTATGTCAAAACTAAATATCACTTGCCATTTTTAGGTCGAAAACAGAAAAATATGAAAGCCATACTCAAGGGCCTTGCATAGAACACGTCTACACGGACATTTTCGATGGCAGGTATTGCGGTTGTAGGGATGACAATAATGAAATAAACGAAAAAATAGGCGAAGAATTAAGTAAAAAGAAAATTACTGTAACCACACCCGCGATTAGTAGTGAACGTACTATGACTAGTGAAGAGGAATATCCTAGGAGTAGTCCATGTTATACGCCCGTAGAAACGCCTAGGTGAGTCATTTACATTTTCACCATCAATATTTAAAAAAAAATTATTAATTATATCAAAGTTAAACACCACGTGTCGAGACTTCTGTCAAAATTGTCATGTTTACTGCAGCTTTCATTAAAATCTCCATGTTAATTGCATCAAACTATTGTTGGATCTTGTATTTTGACAGTTGACTTTGTTCATAAACGTCATTTGTCACGACTTTTGTCAAACTTGTCAAGTTTATTGTGTCAATACGAGTTTTCGCTGACAATATTTGACAAGCGACGCATTGATTGTCAAAATATAACAAGTGACATATAAATCTCATATTTATCACGCAAGATCTCAAATTGGTATTTTTTTTGTATTTAGGCGTTCAGCGGATCCCGAAATCGAGAGTGAAAAAAGCGAAAGCCAAGGGGAAGTACCGAGGGACAGTGAACCGGAAGTGTGGCCGGATAACACTTAGATTTATGTCGAAAAAATGTAATTTCTTTACTTTCCTGTGAAATTGTAAATAATTGTTCATATTTTTTATTGAATTGAGTTTGTATGCTTTTTGTATATATGTATATGGATACGCCTAAAAAGATAGTTGTTAAGAATTACAGTTTTTTTTAAACCCATGTGTTTTATTTAAAATAAAAATTCTAAACTGAGTGGTTTTAATTAATTGCGGAAGAAGAATGGCCTGTAGAAGAATTGTCGTCAATTTGTTACTTATATCATCTTTCTGTCAAACTTGGTATTTGAGAGTTCACGGTTTTTCTATCAACAAAATTTGACAAGTGACATTTATTGTGTCAAACTTGTTTATTCTTGTTTTTTTGACAACTGAAACATCAAATTATTGATGATTTGTCAAAACTAAACAGCACTTGCCATTTTGTTACGACATGTCAAACTCCTGTTATTTTTTGCTTCAATGTTAGTCGAGTTACCATAATTTATTCTTTTATAGCAACCCACAACCTATTTTAAATTACTCTTATTTATTGCTTTTTATAGTTGGCGGGTATTTGACATGTAAAGATGTTAATGTCAAAACTAAACGTCACTTGTCATTATTATTTCATGGAGTTTAGTTTTTCTATCAACAAAATTTGGCAAGTGACATTTATTGTGTCAAACTCGTTATTTCTTGCTTTTTGGCCGGCAACCATTTTTTGTCTTAATTCTCTTGAAATAAAATGCTGTTAAAAAAGAAAACATTTATTTAAATAATATAAAATACTTAAAAATACAAATAGTTTACAATTAATACAGTAAAAGAGCCTATTTACGAATGTTTTGTTCATGTAATAAATACAAATATTTACCTATCATTATCTTTAAATAAATCAGTTAATTACAAAAGTGGAGAAGAGTTGGTCTGGTCAAAATAACTTTTGTACCACCTACAACATGACTATCTCAATAATTATTCACATTTTTATCGATTTATTTTAAATCCCGTCGTTATCGACAGGAAATTTGACAGTTTTACCATTCACTTTGACGCATCTCGACGGTTAGACATAATTTTGACATCATAAATTCCAATTTTGACATACCCGTCACGCAAGCGTGACAGTTCCGTCATAAATAACAAAACAATTGATGTTATTGTCATCATTTTCGTGACCTAGAACCACTACTCCATACTAATTTTCTCTCTTGGTCTAACTTTAAGAAACGAAACTAAAAAACACGTCAGTCGTATAAAAAGATTAAAAGATTCGTCTAAATTCAAGTTCACACCCTCAATATTTCCAAAGATTTGTTGTAACAAATGGCGATCCAATCGGGTTGCGTCGCGCCCCATTGGATTTGGTTAACTTCCCCTTCGGCTGCCGTGTACGCCAAGATGGGGTCCTCGATCGCTCTCGGCATCTGCTGGATGTCCCAGATTAGAGCTTGATGATCGTCGCCGGCGGTGCAAATGTGACAGCTAGAATGAGGAGCCCAGGCTATGCCGTTAACGCAAGCGCGGTGATTGTTGAGACGCGCTACCGGCGTGCAGGGCACTCGGACGTCGAGAATTATAACCTGGACAAGAAATTTTAGATAAAAAGGTGGAAGTAATAAAAAAGTTAGGAACCAACTATAGTACCAAATAACATAATAAATAAAAGATAAGCTGCAATTTGGCATAGTAATAATAAATGTTCAAAAACTAACAGAAATTTTGTGACTATTAGACGAGGGCTGAAGCCTTTGAAAATGGTAAAAAGTGAAAAAAAAATAATAGTAGGGTGAAACCGATTGGAAAAGGAAGAGAATATAACAAAAATGAAAGGAAAAATAATTTACGGGCGATAGGAGGTCGGGAAGTGGAAGGAGGTAAGTTTTTAAGGGTAGAAAACTGTTTATATCAATTTCCGGCAAAACTACAAGTCATATGGAAAAAAGTTAAATAGCTAAGTTGTAGGTAATAAAAAGATCTACAACTTTTGTATTTACGCTCTTTTCACATACCCTCAAAATTTATGTGAAAAATTCAAATAACCAAGTTTTTGGTTTTTTATTGGTTATGTGAAAAAAGTGTAAATGCAAAAGTTGTAGATCTTTTTATTACCTACAACTTTCCCATTCAACTTTTTTCCATAGGACTTCCACTTCCCGACCTCAGATCGCCCGTAAATTATTTTTCTTCATTTTTGATATATTCTCTTCCTTTTCCAATGGGTTTCATCCTACTATTATTTTTTTTGGTTTCAAAAATTATTGACCCTGGTCTATATCTATTATTACCCAAAATTGCTAAATAAGGAAAAAATAAAATAAAAATCCCAAACATACCTCACAAGCATCCATGGCTATCGTAGCCAAATAATTGGGGTCCTGCTTGTTCCATGCAAGCCTCAACAAAGGTGTATGTGCGGGGTCTTCGTAGATGATGGTAGAATGCTCTAAATGTCTTAAATCGAACATTCTAACAGATCCGTCTGCTCCTACAGAAGCGAACATATCTCTACCGCCTCCAGCTCGAGAGAAGGCAATATCATAAACTTCTTTGTCGTGAGCTATGAGCTGCGTTTTAACGTGACCTGATACTAGATTTACTCTGCCCATGACCTGGAAGTTATAGAGTGTAATAAAAATATATTTTTTTAGTATGTTCTCATACTATACCTGTCCGGTTTCGAGACCCCAAATTGTACAGGTCGTATCGATGGAGGAAGTTCCAACTAAATTTGGGTCGACTTCGTTCCAGTCAAAGCTGGTCAATGGTGCGCAAAAATCTGAATTTTTGTTGTTGTTTAATACACATTCTAATCTTGTGTCTGGTTCACCCGCCCTCCAAACTCTCAAGTAGTCCCCACTATGAAGAAAAGACGTACAAATAAGTTTCCACCGTTCGACAAAAAATGAAAATCACAAAAATTCAGTTTACAAAATTAACTGTGCAGATTGTGGCCTATCTATATAGGACAGTCGAGCTAATACCTCAAATAAAGAATTAGTCAGCATGAAAATACTATGAAACAAAAAACTTTATATGTTTACCCCATTTTAAGTTACTTTCAAGATAAATATTTGTTGTCTTATGATAAGGTTAACAACTAAGAGGTGAAAAATAACAATATTTGTCATATCTGGTTTTAAATATCACATTTCTTACCTTGTTGCTAACAAATCTGGAAAAATTCCTTTACTGTCTGGTATCCACATAATTTTAGTCGTAGGATAAGGGTGGTCGAAGGTACTTTTTGCTGAAAATTCACTACTATCTTCATCTAAAGAAACTATCTGGACTTTATTGTTGTACTCCTCTACAAAGCTTCCGAGAGCTAGCCGAAATCTTTTGTCGGGCCGCACGGACCAGTTCATGCTGTAAAGTGGCCAGGGGGCCACATATTTGTAGATTTCTTTACGCTTGCCCCCCGGGACTACCCCCGAGTGGGCCATTTCTATAAAAAAACACCGGTTATTCATTTTTAAACGATAATCTTGAATTTACTTACTGTGAAGATCAATTTTAACGGCTTTTAGTTTACACCGTCACAAAAATAAGAAAAATGTATTTGTTTATAACAATATCAGCTTGACCTTGCCAAATGACAGGATGAAGATGATAAATGTGACAGTTGGCAGTGTATCTATTAGTAATGCAGTAATCTGTAATAATTTAAATTGGCAGTAGAATGAAAAATCTTTTATATGCGGAATATTGTTGTTAATATTGAGTTATAATTTGCTAGTTATTTAAAAAATAAAACAAACTTTAACTTTGTTATCGTTTTCCTGTCTTTTAATATATTAATCTACTTAAAGCGCCCCCTAGTAACTGTTTGTTTACAGGGTCGCCAACGTAGTATAATAAAAAATGCAAAATAAATAAAATTTAAACAACTTTAAATCATTTATTATAAGTATTTAATACCATTTAATGAAGTTTAAAAAACCCATTGGGACAATTTTTGTTCATTTAACTTCTTGTTTATACAAAATATCTTCCTAACCCGGTATAAAGTGAGCACGTGTTTATTTGATGAAAAATAAGTACAATATTTAAAAAATGAGTGTTAAAGGATTGTTGTGTTTAAGAAAATTTACTACAGATGTGAAAACAACAAAATTATTCACTACACCCATTTATTATGTAAATGCAAGTAAGTTAACCTAAAAATGTTACAATCTAGATTGTTGACAGATAATGAACAGGTTAGGCTTCAGAGGAATTTTTACATTACCAAAGATGAAAACCGTTCTGCTTATTTATTTAAATTTTAATCAATTATACAACTAATTCATAAGGCATTTTCTCTCCTTTGAGTGCAGCTATAATATTTTGAGCTGTTAATATTCCCATTTCATTTCTAGTCTCCATAGCAGCGCTACCAATATGAGGCAAAATAACGCAATTTTTTAACGTTAATAAAGGATGATCTAATGGCAAAGGTTCAGGGATCATTACATCTAAACCAGCGCCCCAGATAGTTTTATTCTGAAGAGCAGTAACCAAAGCCTCTTGGTCTACTAATCCCCCCCTGCTGATGTTTACAAATACTGCTGTTGGCTTCATTTTTTTAAATGCAGCCTCGTTAAAAAGATTCTTAGTTTCTGGAGTTAAAGCGGCGCTGACACTTACAAAATCACTCTGAGCTAATAGTTCATCAAAAGTTACTCTTTCAGCACCTACTTCTTGTGCCTCCTTTAATCTTTCAGATCTGTTGTAATAAATAATTCTTCTAGGCTTAAAACTTTTTAAAATCCTAGCAATTTGTTGTCCGATCCTACCAAATCCAACAATACCAACTGTAGAACCTTTTAAGCCGGGACCGCACATCCAAAAAGGCGACCAAGCTTGCCATCCTCCGTTTCTAGCTTCCTCGTTAGCCTCTATAAGTCTCCTACTAGTCGCTAATAACAACGCAACTCCTAATTCTGCTGTAGCGTCAGTTAAAGCATCGGGAGTGTAACCCATTTTGATATTTCGTTTTTTGATTTCTTCAGTGTCTAAATGATCGTATCCAACGGACATCGTGGCTACTACTTTTAGGTTTTCACCTGCTTTATTTAATATTCCGGAGTCTATTTTGTCTGTTAGCAAACAGAAGAGGCCATTTTTATTCTCGATATTTTTGAGGAGTTCGTCTCTTGGTACTGGACCCGGTCCTGACCAGGATGTAACCTCACAGCTGTAAACAAATTAGTATCATTTATTTGATTAAAAATTAAGATTTTGGATTGCACTTACTGTTGTTTTAATAGATCGATAGCTTCCTTATTTACTTCTCTTGTTATATAAACTGATGGCTTCGACATTTTTATTGAGAATTCACAAAATGTAGTGGCTTGGAGAAAGTGTCTCTGACCTCGAATCGTAGTTAATAATGAACTAGAACAAAGGCGAGTGAAGCTCATTTTGATAAAAAATATTTTACCAATCAGAAGAATGAATTTATTATAAATAAAACTATCCTTATCTAAGTACTTTCAACTTTAACTTAAACTTTGTCTTCTGCATAATTTATATTTATGAAAGAATGTTTTATTAAAAAAATGGTGGTCAAGTGTGCCTTAACCATATTTGTGTTATTCCATCCTTGTCAAGGGGAGTGCTAAACTTCTCTCCTTTCATACAACACACTAAAATTATGTAAAGATGGGGTATTAGTACTAAGCTCAATTGAGTATGCGTCCGCGATATAGAAGATTTCAGTGGCTAAAGCACCAATACCGAATGTTTATGGACATTTTACATCAACAAATAACGTGACTGGCATAAATGATTCTTTTATGTATATCATGTTATTGCATTTCGGTTTGTTAATATTTTATTGGGTTTTTTTAATTAACATATTAATATCACTTATAATTCGACGTGTTTGGCAAATTAGATACAACCTTTTACTGCGCCATCTTCTAGAGAATTTTACAATTACTAATACAGAAATTTATTAATTGAAATGGTACATAAACTTGCGCTAACTTTCGCCACCAACATTCAGATGGCGCCAGTCCATTACAAATTCGCCATTTTTATTCCAGATCCCCACATCGGTCACCTCTACAGCTCTTTAATAGCAGATGCGGCTCAAAGATGGCAGCAAATTTACGAACGCGGTATGAAAATAAAATTTTCAACAGGTACCGACGAACATGGATCAAAAATTCAACAAGCTGCACATAAAAACAACACTTCTGTTGCCATTTACTGCGATAAAATTTCGTCCCAGTTTGAAAAATTGGCTCAGGATTTCAGTATCGGTTATAGCAATTTTATTAGGACCACTGCAGAAGGGCATAAAAATACGGTAGAGTTGTTTTGGGTGAGTGATATATTTATGAGGGGTGTTTCGAAACTTCAGCCATACAAAATTATATAGTTGTAGTAGTATATAGGGTGAATCTTGTGCACCTTGAATTTTTGGATTTAATTTTCGACAGATTTCGGTTGTCCACAATTTTCAGCTTTGTCCACCATTTTTTAGAACACTTTAAAAAATAACGACAAATTCTACATGTCAAAATATGAGGGATGGTACTGTGTACCGGACGAAAGCTTTTTGACTGAATCGCAATTGAATGAGGTGATTGGAAGCGATGGTAAAAAAACCCTCGTTTCAGCCGAAAGTGGACATCCTGTAGAATGGAATAGCGAAGAGAATTATATGTTCAAATTAAGTCAATATCAAGATGATCTCAAATATTGGTTGAAAACAAACGGTATGAGATTTTTTAACAAAAAATTTAAATATTCAAAATTCGTCTTTTTTTCTTGTAGAAAATGTCATAAAACCTAAAAAATTTTACAAAATTTTACATGATTTTTTAAACCAAGACGGTGGTCTTCAAGATCTTTCAGTGTCTAGGCCATCCTCTAGGGTTAATTGGGGCATTTCTGTTCCCAATGATCCTACTCAGACAGTCTATGTCTGGCTAGATGCTTTGACAAATTATTTGACAGTAGCTGGATACGGTACTGATGATAATATGTTCAAAAAATGTTGGCCTCCTGATGTTCAAGTTATAGGCAAAGATATTTTGAAGTAAGTATATTTTTGACCACTTTGAAGACACCTTTTGCTTAATCGGTATATCTTGTTTCTGTATTTTATTTTTCTGTCAAACCTGCTTCACATATTTTATGTAAATTTGACGTATTCCTGTTATACGTATGTGTAGTCGGTCCGAATACTAAACTAATGACGTTATTACATTGCATTTTCAGTCGGCTATATTTTACGTAAATTTAAAAGTAGAGTTTGGAAAATACGCCTTCGATTTTATGGCCCTCTCATTTCCAAATGAATCAAAACACGTTACTCAAAAAGTATTCGGTAGTAAAAACATTATTTTTAAACAAAAATGAGTTTATAGGAAACGTTTTAATCTATCCTGTATAATTATTGGGAAATGTTTGAACGTAGGGGTATTGTTTACTTTCAGCGATATTAAATGCTAGATACGCCACAGGTATGCAAGAAATTCGAGAAGCTTTCATTTTGGACAACGTCCATTAATTTATGGTATCCGGATATATAGTCTTTGGGTTTATATACTCCAGAAGAAATTTAATAGCTCTGCGAGTTTGTTTTTGTTTTTATTTTTCTCCAAGACTTTTCCCCCCAAAAGTTCTTGACGCTATATACTACAGTGAATGAAGGTAAAAATCAACTGTTACCTCCGATTTCGATGAACCTCCATAGATTTGCATCATATAAAATCCTCCACCAACATTTGAAATTTCTTGAATCATTTCAAATTTTGGTAAAGGACTTCAGTAGTGCATTCACCAAATTTTTAAATTCAACCAGTAATTTTTTGTACTTTTAAAATAAAATGTAAATATGCCGAATATTAAAAATCCTTGGAAAGGGAGAGGTATTTAAAATATTTTTCTTTTTCAAACGTCTTGGGGTAAAAACTACCTACAAACATTGATTTCTACACAGAATTACACAAATACTACGTACTATTTTTACTATTACTATTACCTCCGATTTCGGTGAACCTCCATCCATTTGCATGAAAATTTGGGATTGAGTATATTTTACCCTCAACTTCAAAAATGACATATGCTCGACTTGCGCTTTTTGCATTTTAGGGGTGAAATCCACCCCTTTTGTTAAAAATGGTAAAAAATGCAGAATTAAGCATTCTGGCGTAAGTCATCTCGTTTAATTAAATAAAATAAATTTTTTTCAACATTTATATGCATGATTTATGATTTAAATTAATTTTTCAACCCTTTTAGCAACCACCCCTTATATCGAAAATCATGAAAAAATCATTTTTTATATTTCTGAAATATTAAATCGCATATTAACATTACACAAACAGTTTGCTTAATGTTTATGACATAATTTTTGGTTGACTGTGAAATTTCAACCCTTAAAAACCACACCCTTAAAGCAGAATCATTGAAAAAATTCGTTTCAAGAAACTTTAATCTTTTGAATAATACATTACTGAATTGAAATCTCATTTACTGAGTATTAAAATCTTTTTTCCACCCTTAAAAACTACCTCTTGTCATAAAAATAATGGAAAATTTGTGATGTACAGAATTCCTTTCACTTTTTCTATCTTCAAAATATACATACACACACCCACACATATATATTTTGTGAGCATGTACCTATCGACACGTCTACTTCTTACTATCTATCTTTTTTCCTATATATACATACAAAATCTCTGCTCCAAAAATTTTTCCAAAAAAATGTTATTGGTTTTTTTACAATAATTCCGTTAATTTTTATGATATTCAGGTTCATCCAAAAACCATTTGAAAGGTAGTTTCAAGGGCTATAACACCGTATTAAATGTAATCTTTTAAATCCATTATTTTTTAAAAGATAAAAGGTTAAAGCACCCCGGTTACATGGTTCTCGCAGTAAAATTTAGGCTTTAAACGTTTCATCTCTGTTATTTTTTATCCTACAAAAATAAAAAAAAAGTAAAATCTTTGTTAAAAAAAACTCAAATTTCGTTCTCTATCATTTTTTAAGTATATCGAGAATTTTTGGAGTTATCAAAAGAAAACGAAATTTACAAAAATTTGAAAAATTCTGATTTTTTTCAAAAATATGCATTCTAAACCGGTCAAAATTTTTGAGATCATTAATTATGCTAAAATAAAGAAAGTCTTAGAGGGATTACTATAAATTTTAATTTTTGTGGAAATGGCGTATGTTTTATTTTTCACTTTTTCCTAAAAAATTCGAAAGGGTCCTTTTATTTTCACCATAACTTGCTTAATTTTGATGCTATCAAATTCTTCTAGAGCTCAGTTGATAGGTATTTCTGAGTACTTTGAAAAGTGTTCAGTAAGTATATTTTATAAAATGCATCGTTTTCCCGTTATTTAAGCTTGAATACTCGCCGAAAAAAAATATACATTCAATTACCTTCAAGTAAGGAATTTATCGATTTTTTATTAGCTTTAATTTTGGTAATAACAACTTTTTTGTAAAAACTTATAGCTTTTGAGTTATTTATGAAAAACCGCTTTAAAACATGCATTTTTTCCACGAAAAATCAAAATCTTTGATCTTTAATAACTCAAAAAGTATTGATTTATTTTAATAACTTTATACAGGGTGTCCCACGACGTACTGTACACAGTCCAACCATGAGTACTATGCACCGAGGCCATTTCATATCTGGTATTAAAAAATGGCTTGTTGCGTTTTTGACGGATATACAGGGTGATATTTGAAAATATGAGAATTATTCTACGTTAAGTATATCTAAAAGTAAAAATTTCAGACCAATCAAATTTGGCACACTGAGTGTGCTCCCTGAGCTCAATAAAATAGGTTTTAAAAAAATTTTAATTTCAGGTCCGGACTTAGTTTTTTTTAGATTTTTATTGGTTTTTTGAAAACAACACCCTGTAAGGCAGACCAGACAATTTTTATTTTTCTCACTTTAAAGCTTAAGGATGATACTAAGCAACAGTTAAAAAAAATTGAACGCGCAACTTTTTGTTTTCTGCAGAAAAAAATAAAACTTTGAAAAATAGTATAATTTTAATGTATTCGCATTCTTCTTATGACTGATGCTACATTGATAGCACATCATCATTTTTCAACAAAAATCATAAGGACAGTTCATTTTACTCGATATAAAGTATTATTCAATCAACCGTTGAAATTCCAGGGCCGTATTTATTTTTTGCAGTCTCTGTACCAGTTGGGGGTGATATGGATGGAGGAGATCTTTCTTTAACGTCCTGAAAACTGTGGACTTAGAAATATTCAAAATACTGGATATTCGCCGGGTACTTAGCTTCTCATTTTGATTTACCATTTCCAAAATACCCTCTTTTTGGTCTTCTGTCAGTCGCTGACCACGTTTTTTCACAAACTGTCAAAATGGACGTCAAAGCGAATTCAAAGCCTACTTGTATTTGCACAATAATCAAAAGTAATAGTTTTTTCTTTGACGTTACAGAAAGAAAATTTGTACAACTCGCTTACAGGGTGTTGTTTTTACAGGATCAATAAAAACTTTAAAAAAATTAATACGGCTCTGGAATTTCAACAGTTGATTGATTAATACTTTATATCGAGTAAAATGAACTTTTGTTCAAAAATGATGATGTGCTATCAATGTAGTGCTTCATCAGTCATAAGAAGAATGTGAATCCAATAAAATTATACTATTTTTCAAAGTTTTATTTTTTTCTTCAGAAAACAAAAAGTTGCGCGCTCAATTTTTTTTGGTTGTTGCTTAGTATCATCCTTAATCTTTAAAATGAGAAAAATAAAAATTGTCTGATCTGGCTTACAGGGTGTTGTTTTCAAAAAACAAATAAAAATCTAAAAAAACTAAGTCCGGACCTGAAATAAACATTTTTCTAAAATCTATTTTATTGACCTCAGGGAGCACACTCAGTATCCCAAATTTGATTGGTCTGAGATTTTTACTTTTAGATATACTTAACGTAGAATAATTCACATATTTTCAAATATCACCCAGTATATCCGTCAAAAACGCAACAGGCCATTTTTTAATACCAGATATGAAATGGCCTCGGTCCATAGTACTTGTGGTTGGACTGTGTACAGTACGTCGTGGGACACCCTGTATAACAAATTTTGCTTAGAATTGGTACCTCTATCGGTTCCTGGGTTTATTTTTAATAAAATAATTTCCACCCCCAGGGTATAAGCGCAAGTTGGCACTTTTGTTTCTTGAGGAACCCTCTAACTACTCACCAATTTTCATGAAAATCGATGGAGGTTCAACGAAATCGAAGGTGAAAACCTTCAGTGACTGTACTATAGGGTTTGATGTGCCCCTCCGTACCACTTCGGGAACACCTTCAAAACGGGGTCCAAAATATGAAAATTTTGAAGTTTAAAATGACATTGAATTTAAAGTAGACACATAGTGAATGACGATTTTGGTCAAAGTGAGTAGACTGTGGCTGTGTTGATTAGAATTAGAACTGTCAATCTAAAATTTTATTAATACTTTCATTACAATTTGTTCGGTCTATGGCAATGCTAGAAGAGCATTTTCAACTGGTTTTTTAATATGTTTGTCATCATCTTGGGTCAGTCTTATGTTTCCACTACTAATTTCGCCATTTCGGCAACAACACTTAGTATATATTGCGTAATTTCACGGGGTTATTTTCTCAGATGGTCGGTCAACGCTCAAACCAGAATAATTGTCAGAAAAGGGGGAAACCAAACGTACATCAAATACCACCGACTATAAACAGTTAGTAATAACCTTAACGAGCGATTTGGCTCACGTGACCGAAGTGAAGATCGTAACATGGCATTTAATAACTTCCTTGAACCTATTGTGAATATGATAAATGAACCATACCCGCATCATTACCTTGAGACCCAGTTAAATTTCTGTAGGTAATTTTCAAGTAATATACCTACACTAAAACTTTTAGAGATCATTTGTAAAGCATTAAGAAGCTTGAAAGGAAGTTTAATGAAAGTTCTGAGAAATTATGAATGTAGTATATCATGTTGTCATAGGGGATCACTACTGGGTGTTTTATGAAGGAGTAACGGCGATTTAAAGATGCTGATTTGTCAGTTTAGTCTTCGGTCCGACTGGCACACGAAGATTGTACATACAAGGTGGTCCATCTGCTATGCAATACCTTGTAACTTCTATATTTTATTATAAAGTCGATGTTCAGATTTTGGACTGGAGTAGAACTTCAATTTTTGGAAGATATATGTAGAAACGACGGAGAAATGTTTTTTTGGTCACGATGTTCTAAAATCTGGAATAGTTTGGAAATGAGAGAACGACAAACTCATTCATTTATCTTGTTTTTTTTTAAGGTTCCACGGCATATATTGGCCAGCGTTTCTTTTAGCAGCCAATTTAGAACTTCCAAAAACAATTTTCTGTCATTCCCATTGGACTGTCGATAACGAAAAAATGTCCAAGTCTAAAGGAAACGTCGTTTGTCCTTTCGAAACTGCTAAAATTTACACGACCGACGGTCTCAGATATTTCTTACTGCGCGAAGGAGTTGCGCACAGCGATGGAAGTAAGTGATACATATTAGCGGGTCTTGGGTTGATCCTTGAGGAACACCACTGGCATTTTTTGGGTTCAAAAATGATATCTTGTGGTATGTTATTATAAATATAATTTTTTAAATCAGATTACAGCGATACCAAAGTGTTGCGGGTTTTAAATTCCGAGTTAGCCGATACTTTGGGAAATTTGTTGAACAGATGTACTAGTAGTGTCTTAAATCCTGGTCAAAAATTTCCGAAAATCCAGGAAAGTGTTTTGGAGGAAGTTGCAAAAATGGATGTTACGAAAAAATTGATGGAAAGTGTGGAGAATTTACCAGGTAGGATAAACAATTCTTTTGCAGTAAATTATTAAAAGTTAATCATTTTTTTTATGACAAAATTGCCGGATTATACAATTTCCTGTTTGTCGACGTTTGATATATAGGGTGTTGTTTTGAATTAATACTTTGTCAAATTTTTACTAAGCCGAAGCTAAAAATGTCTATCGTTAATTTATGATGAATTAAAGGAATGGGTAAAATGGTTAAAACACCCGGTACATTGGTATATGTGGCCTCTATCTACCCTGTATCGACCACCAAAAGTTTAATTCTTTAAAAGATAAACTAGAAGGTTTTCTAAAAATGTCTGCGATTCGACATTTTTTTAGTACATGATCAATCAACGTTACCGTTGAAAATAATTAAAGTCGACACTCTAAACGATTGGAGAGGTCTGACTTCGAACAAAAAAAAAAAAAGACGGAATAGATGACGAAAATACCCCGAAAAGAAACGACATAGCGTATACCTGAGGGACAGAAAACTTTTTTAATCAGCGTAGTCTCATAATCGCCCAAATTTGTAGAGGTTAATGTCCAGAAAAAAATTATAGCTTGAAACCTTGTTGAGTTGATTAAAATTAGTTTTTTGTGGGATGCTTGGAATTACAGCTGGAGACTCGGTTTAAGAAGAATCAAATCGACTTTTTTTAGGGAGAAGAAACCGATTTGGATAATGCATAATCGGGTTAAATTGAGTTTCCGATGATAGTTTGGAAAATCGTCGTAACTTTAAAAAAAAATTGTAGAGGCCAAACGAGCGGAGATACGGGGCGCCGGGGACTCTTCCACACCCCCCCTCCGCGCCTCAACTGGTGCATGTTAGACCCCCCCAGACGATGCCCCCCCTAGAGCTTGTCTCTGGATCCGCCACTGGTCTAACATAATTTTGCCAAAATGATGGTACCTGTATCTTTCTTAAAGGAGAAAATCCGTAAAATAAAAATCTCCATTTTCCTGTGGAAACCTTTAAAATCTTCCGAAATCGACGCTTGTGTGTGAAAAGTTCATTCTCCCTTGTCTGGTCCAATATCGCGAGTGATAACTTCCAATTTGGATATTTTTTACGGGTCGTTCCAGTCTTGACTATTGATTTTTATTTAGAAGTTAAAAAATTGATATATAACCTTTGGTTTAACTTTCAAAATAAAACTGGGATTACGAGAGAAGTTTCTTTAAAAATTGTTTAGATTTTTAGATAAAAAGTTACTTTTATGGCGTGCATTAATAATGTAGCGGTAAAACTCTATAGGCCGTTCTCTGGATTTGTTTCCAGAAAGCAGTGACGTTGATTTCTTACTTTTTTTTATTGGTGGTCGATAAATAGTAATAAAAATAAATTTTAATTTTTCTACCTTGATTTGTCCTATGTTAGCCCAGTTGTCAGAGAGTTTGACTTCGCACAAAGTGTGATATCGATGAAACTTGGCATTTAAGTACTTGAATGGGTGTAGAAAACGATAAAAAAATCTTTGCTGCTCTAAAGTGCATGATAACTTAACAATTTCGAAAATAAAATCGAAAATTTGGTCTTTCCATTATATCTTGAAAAAAACAAAAAAAATTCGAAAAACTACGTGAAAGAGCGGAAAATTTTACTAAAAGTTATTTAAAAAAAATTTCCATTACTATAAAAAATAAGAAAGCAGGTGAGGCGTTCGGAAAAACTAAAGTATCTTTGTCTAAAATGTACGCGAAGAAAAAAAAAGAAAACATTTTAAAGAGGAGAGTCTAAGCTTTCTGAGGAATCCATTAGTTTTTATTTTTTTCTTTTCTCATAGAAAATTTGACCGGAAGTTATAATTTCTAAAATTCTCACTGATTTTTATAAAACTAAAGATATCTATTAACAGAGGCATAACAAAAAAAATCCTTGTACACTTATCATCATTATACTTTTACTTTTGATTTAAATATAATTAAAATGATGAACATTATCTCTGTTTAGTAAAACTTATGTTTTAAAATTATCATTTTTTTTTAAATATTCATTCGACGCAATTTTTATTTTCAAAATAGTGTTTATATAAATCAGAAATTAATTTTTTTAAAATAAAGTTAAAAATAATTTAGAAATTGATTTATATAAATAAATAAACACCATTTTGAAAATAAAAATCGAATGAATGTGGTAAAAAAAATAATCATTTTAAAACATAATTTTAGAAATTATAACTTCCTGTCAAATTTTCTATGAAAACAAAAAAAAATTAAAAACTAATTGCTTCCTGAGAAAGCTTAGAGTCTTCTCTTTAAAATGGTTTCTTTTTTTCTTTGCGTACATTTTAGGCAAAGGTACAGGGTTATTCATTATAAATTACCCACCCCTTATTATCGTTATTATTGCCTATAGAAAAAAGTTTCAAATAAAAGTTGAGTGGTTATAAATGTTTTTTGTTAAAATGCTATCAAATGTACAGTAGCGTGCAGATTTCAGGGGATCCAAAAAAATACTATTTTTTTTAAATGGGATACCCTGTATATTTTTACATTTTTATAATCCTCTCGACGAGAATAAAGGATCTACAGCCACCTGAAAAATCACATTTTTGGAAATTGGAAATATCATCTGATTTTTGACTAAAAAAATATGATTTTTTAGGTGGCTCTAGATCTTTATTATCCAGATAAGACATCAAGTGTGATACATCGTTGAAATGTAAAAGTATACAGGGTATCCCGTTTAAAAAAATAGAATTTTTTTGTATCTCCGAAAATCTGCATGCTACTGTACATTTGATAGCATTTTAATAAAAAACAGTTATAACCACACAACTTTTATTTGAAACTTTTTTTTTCAATATGCAATAATAATAAAGGGGTGGGAAATTTATAATGAATAACCCTGTACTTTAGTTTTTCCGAACGCCTCGCCTGAATATTTGTATTCAACGGCTCGGCGCGCGTAGAGTTTTCGAATTTGCTTTCTTATTTTTAATAATTTTTTATGGTATTACAATTTTTTTTTAAAAATAACTTATAATATAACTTTTAGTAAAATTTTCCGCTCTTTCACGTGGTGCTATTAGTTTTTCGAAATTTTTATTTTTTTAAAGATATAATGGAAAAACCAAATTTTCGATTTTATTTTCGAAATTTACACCCTTTCAAGTACTTTAATGCCAAGTTTCATCGATATCACATTTCGTGCGAGCTTTTGGTCAATATCCTTCTCTGGCAACTGGGCTATGTGCCGAGTTTCTTTTTCTGTATTGTTCTATGCATGTTTGAAGACTGTTTTCTAATTTTAATTTTTTTCGACTTTTCCAAAAAACATTATTTATTCCGTCCTTTAAATAATAAACGAGGAATTTTTTTATCGAGTACCTAACTGTTTACTAAACTTAATTAAACCTGGTCATTTTCTGTTACAAATTTAATACAAAGTAATCTAAGTATTTTGTTTAATTTTTAATTACAAATTAAACATAAAAAATTATTTCATTAATTTTTAAACAAAGCGACAACTGCGCTATCCTACGTCATTGAATGGCAACGCTGTTCCGGTTAATCTCATCACATATTCAAATTAAATCAAATATAAGAAGTTCAAACTTTTTCCTCCTCCACGAGTGGGAGAAAGACTTCGGTCAATCTTGAGACGGAAGAGTCAAAACGGATTTCCGGTTCACGCCATTGTATCATCACAAATTCACACGTACGCCAGCACACTTCCGGATTGAACGCCTACACATATGACGTAGGCGCATTCCTTTGTAGAGTCCATGTAGAGAGCGACACGCTAGGAACTGCGAATTACAACATATTTTATTTAGTACAATTTTGCCGCGAACCAAGCAACACAATGTAATTAATTAGTAATATCTTAACAGCGAACCAAGCTAGGTTTACTCATTTTTCATCTACGCTGTCCAAATGCCGTACAAAATTGATTGATTTATGATACATATTCGTAGTTACAGTTAACTTAACAACGTGGCGCCCACATTTTAATGAACGATTATCATAAATATCTTTTGAACGATACAAATTGGCGTCAAACGTCAATTTAAATGTAACACAATTGTCGCCCTGTCAAAATTTATCACTTTATTAAATAAATTTTCAATTTTTTTTGCTTTTGAAGATATCTGCAAGAGCCATTACGATAACCTTAATTTCTATAAGTCCATAGACGCCATATTAACCGCATTACACGGCGCTAACTTATTTTTCGAAACGTTGAAACCCTGGGAACTGAAAAAAACTCCGGAAACATACGAAAAACTAAACGTAGTCCTTCATTTGACTTTGGAAACGTTAAGAGTATCTGGCGTTTTACTTCAACCCGTAATACCGAATATATCTAAAGTATTATTGGATAAAATCAACGTGAGCGAGGAAGAGAGAACTTATGGTGAATTAAAGAAAATTTCTTGGCACGACAAAGAATTCAAAGAACGAAATTTGAGTGGCGAAAAAGTTGTTTTATTTAAGAGGATTGTCAGTGAGGAAGATCAGAAAGTAAGAGGAAAGAAATCGTAGGTTAGGTGAATATTTTTTGTAGTTTAAATGTTTGTAATAAAAATATTGATTTGTTTTTGCGTTTTATTATTATTAACAACAAACTGGAGTTACAGGAATTCGGACAGAGTAAGTAAGTAAATATACAGAATTTTCTGTAAAAGCGGCAACACTGCAATATAGATTAAATTATAAAATCTAACAAAAAATTCAAAGAAATGGGAAATGCGTATAGAGTGGTTTAGTCTGCAAACATGGATATATTTGTAGGGTGAGTTGATGGGTTGAGGAACGTACAAACAGAACATAGGAAAACACGGCAAGGGCGGCTCCAGTCCAGAGATTTGGGGAGGGGGCAACGTCGTCGTCTTTTAGGGTTATATTGTAAGGCTTTTTCTTGCCACAAAATTATGCCTTACGAGTGACGCCTTGTAACGGAGAATGCTCGGGCGCCAGATTATTTAATATGGTTTACTCCACAACCCTTAGAAACGGTGTCTTAGGGGCACAGGTAGCTTCAGATACAAAACTATATTGTTCAAACCCACCAAATATTAAAATTGCAACTTTGATTATTCAAATAAAAAAAACTTACCTTATTTTTGTTTAATTAAAAATTCACTTTTAACGTGTTTTTTACTTTTTTAAAAATGATAATTTTTATTTACAAATAATTATATTATTATATTATCATTTACAGGTCTTGTTACGCCACTGAGTTCGAATAAAACAAAGTTTAAAGAGATCATAGCAATTTATTTAGAGTTTTTTATATACAGGGTGTTAGCTAAATAAGTCTCGTAACTTCAACCGATGATTCTGTCTTATGACTTGCAAAAAAGTTTATTACAATATAGGTCCTAAATATGGGCCCTGTTACCAAAAATGTCAGATGGGAGCCCAGAAATTTGGGGGGCTGTTAGGGTTATAGGTATACAGGGTGATTCATAACTATTGGGACATAGGCTAAGGGCAAGTTATTAGGACCAAAATGTGGCGATACGACCAAATATACCTTAATAAAATATTGCTATGAAATAAGATACAGGGCGTTAAAGTTGAAAATTTTTTTTAGTTTTTTTCGGATAATGTCACTGTATATTTGTCAGTTATTATCAAAATCGGTACAGATGCATAACTTTGTACAAGGAATATTATTTTTATGTATGTTATATCTTTTGGTTTTACCAAAAATATGCTTGGAATATAAATATAAATATAATATGAATGAGTAATTTAAACACTTCTTCATCTGCAAATTACTATATTACTACTAAATAATGACCGTGCTATAGTGTAATGCGCAAGCGCACTGGTTCAGTATAAACTGAAGTACATGGTGTCCCAAATATATTACAATGTAGATATTATTTTACATTTTGTTACAGGGGGCGCCACGTGAATGATTCCTGATGATGAAATTAACTGGTAGCTTTTTTTGACGAAACTTTTTAGTGATTTTGATTAGAAAATATGACGTAAACATAATTTCTACATAATATTGGTACTCTTGTTTAAACACGATAATTTCACCCGTTTTCGAGAAACGATTGGCAATGTCAAAATTACAGGAAAAATGTTTAAATCATTTTTGAGGGGAAAAGTGAGTTTTTTGGATATAAATGGTCCTAGAATCTACAAAAAAAATCAAAAAAATTAAAATTTGATTTACGCAGAAGGAATTTTTTATAAGAAATGATTGGCAATGTCAAAATTACCGAAAAAAAATGTTTGAGCCATTTTTGAGTGAAAAAATGAGTTTTTTGGGATATAAATGGACCTAGAATCTACAAAAAAAATTCTGATGAAGCCGAAAGGCAGAAACCGGTCTTAGGATGTCGAATCTAATAAATTAAAATTCCTTACTGGTTTACTCAATTAAAATTTGGTTTACACACAATCAATTTTGTCTAAGAAACTATTGGCAATGCCAAAATTACCGAAAAAAAATATTGGGCCATTTTTAGGGGAAAAAGTGAGTTCTTTAGGATATAAATGGACCTAGAATCTACAAAAAAATTCAAAAAAATTAAAAATTGATTTACGCAGAGTGAATTTTGTATAAGAAACGATTGGCAATGTCAAAATTACCGTTTTTTTGTTTATAATTATTATCCTTGTGAAGTTAGGTAAGGACTATGTTCAATAGTTAATGCAGCAAAATTTTTTCAGGGGTCATTTTTTCCACTTTCCACAATACTATTTAATTGTCTTTAAAAGTGACAAATTTATTGGCAGCCGCCTACTTAGTCGACTCTCATTAAACTAGTAAATTGTTATGACTGGTATGTTTCTGTTATTTCTGTTTTTATTTTTGTAAGTTTTTAAAATAAATACTTATTTTAGGAAAAACTGTTAAATTTGTGAAATTGCTGCCTTTCAGTCGGCTCTTTTAACTTTATTTCTGTTATTTTCTTTCTTTTTTAGTTTTGTTAATTCCTAAGATTCAATTAATTCATTTTTCTTACATGACGATTATCAATAAAAATAGTAAATACGGATTATTAAAAAAAACTTTAAAATTTGGTTAATATAGAATTTACAACTTTGCAGCTTTTTAGGGTCACAGGAAAAAAGTATATAAAATAGTATCATTATTTTTAACTGCTTTATCAACAAACTTCTGGGACACCTCGTATACACAAAAAAAACATGTTCACTCTTTAAAATATGTAGAATAAAGATATCTAAAGTGTTTTCAAATCGATTTATTATTCTACTTTAAAGCAGCCTTTAAACTGCTAATAATCATAACCGCACAGTTTTCTTAAAACAGGCGTGTGTAAATATTGGTGGTAGCGCTCGGCGTACCCACCAAAATTTTAAAATTAATAAATCCTGGCGTTTTAATGATTTCATTTCATCCACTTCATCCACTCCCTCATTCTTTGATGTTTCCCTTTCTATAGAAAACAACGGAGAATATTAAACAAAAAACAATTAGAGAATAATATTTAAGTATTGACTTTTCTCACAGCCACCCTATGTAATTGCTAATTTAGACATTCACATCAGTGCAGGAAAATCCTGCACAGACATAATTTGATGTAAAAAACCGACCCTGAACATAACAGAAACTCTCATTGTGGCCTCGAAAAGATAATCGCTCAACTTAAACCAATAAATTCAATGTGAAATAGAAAATTTTAAACTCGCACAATTCCTATAACCTATAAAACACAATGGTAAACAGAGTATTAGAATATGGCAGCCAGAAATGTAGTCGAAACATTCTAATTATCTCATTCCATTGTTAAAATCGAACGCTTAGTTGCCGCTTCTAACAAATTTTCGTAGAAATGGTTTAAACTTTTCTTTGTCAATGTTTATCTATCAATATGATTTGTTGAGTTATTAGTTTCAAAAATTAGTGTTAACATAATTAGTTATTGGCGAGGGCCGAAATGTAAACAAACTCTATCTTATTCTCCTACATCTATGGCGATAACCTATTTAAACTGTATCATTCAGGATTCATAAAGTGTCGTTGTATTGTGAAAAACGTTTTTAGAAGATTTTCTGCATTTTAGGACCTATGTTGTAATAAATTTTTTTGCAAGTCATAAGTCATATCATCATATCATCGGTTGAAGTTGAAGTTACGAGACTTATTTACCTAACACATACATTAATGAGAGTACACCAAGAAAAATTGACAGTTAAAATTGTTTCTCCACATTTTATTCCATATTGCTTTTAGTTTTCTTCGGATATTTTTTTAACCATTAAAAGAAGCACTTTTAACAATCCATTTTCCCCGTGCATAAACACCTATATAAGGGTATAAAACATTTAATTTTTTTACAACAGTTCTCCTCAAAGAAGAATCGAAATACATTCAGTCTATATACAATATGTATGGATTTATATCGACATTTAATAGATTTATACAGATATGTTTGTTTCTTAATTTATTTAAGAATATTTTTTACAATTTATATATATAAATTTATATTAATACACCCTGTTTCTTAAGTCTATCGGAGAGATAAAGATATATTTGGAAAACCGGCAACGCTGCGGAATAGTTATTGGTGGGATAGGCCGTAAAAAAAAGAAATGAAGTCTTATAATTAGGAAAGTCGCTGTTATGGTTTAAGAAGCAACAATTTTTTAATAATTGAATTATTTTTGTTTTAAAATGAACGCAATATACAGGGTGTAACAAAAAGGTATGTCATAAATTGAACCACATATTCTGGGGTCAAAAATAACTCGATTTCACATAACTTACCTTTGGAAATGTGCACACAACAAAAAATTACAGCCCTTGGAAAGTACAAAATGAAAATCGATTTTTTCCAATGAAAAAGGGGCCGCATCTCGATAAAAACTAGCTTTTCGAAAAAGTGCTAAGAGGCAAAAAATTTTCGAAAATGATTAAACAAACGGTGTCACAATACTCATTTAATTGTAACGCATAGAAAAGTTTAGGGGGTTTTAGGGGTTCAAAACTCCCCCTAAAATTTTTATAAGTTGTACAGATTTCGTGGTTTTATATGAAACAGTTCATGAAATATTGGAAAAAATAGATTTTCATTTTGTACTTTCCAAGGGCTGTAACTTTTTTGTGTTCACATTTGCATTAAGGGAAGTTATGTTCAATCGAGTTATTTTTGACCCCAGAATATGTGGTTCAATTTATGACCTACCTTTTTGTTACACCCTGTATTTCTAGATATTAGCAAATTTAAAGAAAGTATTGCCTACTCAAAATCAATTCCGTAGCGTTCGGTTTTTTTAATAAATATTAAAATTTCAAAAAACAATCATAACAAGGAAAAATATTGCTATTTTACTTATTTAATAAAATATACTCAAAAACAATCAACAGTGATATGATTAGTTATTTTACAAAAATGTACACTACTAAAGAAACTTCGAAATTGCACCGCTGCTGGCACATAGTTTGTGAAAAAATTGAGCTTACAGTAAAAACGGGAAAATGTCGACCGTTTAATAAAAAATAACAGGCCAATTTAAGTATCTCAGGAAGATAATTTAAATTTCACACTTTATTTTAGAATTTTATTAATATATAGTCTGGGTTAAAAATAAGTAGAAAACCCAACAAACTCTTGGGATGCAAAAAACTGTAAATGGAGTATATTTTAATAAAACATATACAGTGTGATGATTTGCTTCGCCTTAAAACTAACTCTGTTAAAGAATAAAGAAAAGGAATGACAAATTTCTTGTTTTGAAACCATACCGGCATATAGTTAATATAAAAATTAGTAAACCGGCACATGAATTACAGAAGTGCGTTTTCCGGAAATCTTCAAATCGGTGGATTCGGCTACTTTTCAATTTTCCCACTAGAGGGAACGCGCCGGAAAATTCAATTTCGAAATTCGAATCAGTCATTCATTCTTTCGTACGATTCTTATCCTCGAAAAAGGAAAAAACTCGAGAAACCCGTTATTTATTTTTATTTTAAAGTGGGAATAAGAGGAAACTTGACGATTGCCTAACGGAAATGCGGTCGAACGAATTTAAACAGGAATTAAATACGGTGTGTCCCAATACTTGCAAAGTTGAGCTTCTACCTAAAACCTCTGTTGTCCTCGTTTTGTCAACGATACATTTGACACCTGTCAACGATATATTTGACATTTGTCATCGACATATTTGACATCTGTCAATATTAGTAATTTGCGTATCGTATGGATGTTAAGTAAGTGATTCTCGGTATATTGTATAAATATTGTTAAGGCGGTTACATTCTCCTAAGTGAAGTGGAACGCATTTGCATGAAAATAAATCAGCCAAATATACTGCGCATGTTTGTCTCTATTGGCAGTTGGTGACTCTGTTGACAGATGTCAGATAAGTCGGTGACAGATGTCAGACAAGTCATTGACTATTTCTTATTGAATTTGACATGGAGAATTGTAATAGCTTCTTTTTTTTTGATACTGGTAATTTTAGTACCCAATTAAAACTTTTTTCACACTGTTATACAATAGTAAACAGTTTTACTGTTAGTAGATAACCTATCTGTTGACAGAGGTGTTATTTTTATTTCAAATCCACCCCTGTATTCAGAAAAAAAATAAATGTTATTACAATTTTCGTTTCCGACGAAAATTTCAATGGTGACTACATCGATCTGAGAGTTGACATGTAATTGATTGAAACGTATTCAAGAGGGCTTTGATTGATTTTGGTTTTCATTTTCATTTTGCCTAAAGATAAAACGACGTTAATGGGTTTTTTGATTTGGTTTTGAAACGGTTTTGAAATTTTTGTATTGGATAAAAATATTTTGGTTATATGTCAACCCTCAAATAAACAGCTTGATAGGATCGAAATAATATCTGTACTTGAGGACATTGCCAAAAAATAGGGAAAAATGGAAGGGAAAAGGTGGAGTAGTGGGGGGCAATTTATTTTGTTTTTCTGTTCGTACAGATTGTAATGAGCAGAAGTTTTTTGAGAGAATTTATTAGATTAAACTTCGGCATAACTAAATTTATTTAAGTTACAATGAAAAGATCAAATAAGTATGTACGATTTTTCATTACCGATGCAAATCTTTCGAAAAAGAATTTAGTCTGAAATTCTTTGCAACGAATACTTAAGTTCACTTGCGACATATTTTATTTTTTATTCTACCGGAAAACAAATATTAAATTTCATAAAACAAGCAGTCACGAAGGTACATTGTTCCCAGAAATAAATTGCCGAGGAGAGACTTTTGAAATAGACATTTCGGCCATAATTAAAATTGAAAATAAAATTCGAATGTGGGATATTCAGGGAGGGTCCAGAAATTTGATAAAAACTAAATTTTCGCGACAAAACAGGCAGTAAGAAGCTCACCTGTGGCCTTAAGAAGCTACCAGAGGTTCTCAAACCGCGTTTCACTCCAGACACTGAAATCTAGCGTCTAATGGAGCAAGATTCTTAATTTTGGTTTTCTTGCTAACCATTTTTTTGCGTATGGTGTCGATTTGTTGATTAAAGATTCTGTACTCACAATTTTTAACTTCTGCTTGTTAGATAGCCACTCCGATTGAGCCGTAATTATTATATCAATATCTGTTTGAGTTTTGTCAGCATAAATGTCAATAATTGAAAATATTATGTAAGGGGAATATTTAATATCCAGAAAAAAGAAACTGTAATAAAAAATATATAAGAAGTACTGTTATTATTTCGACCCCCATCTATATTCCTCTATGAAGTTCTGAACCACCCTGTATTTCTTAGTTTTCTACATTCTTGTAGGAAACATTTAAAATAACAAACGACTATAAACTGCAGAAATGAATGACATTTTTTTTTTGTTTTTACGCACAGCCTTAATATATGAAAAATTATTCGATAATACTAAATATCTACAAACGGTACATATCAAGGATTCCTAATGTTTGATATTTATTCTACAGTCTTAAGATATATACAGGGTGTTCTATGGGACTTTTGCTGGAGTTATCAGAGACGTTACTATTTAACGCATAATTACTGATAAAATAATATAAAACAATCGTTCAGATTACTTTTAAAATCTGATTAATACCGATAAAAACTTTTTGCAAAGTGAATTCTCCTCTGTTAATGCAGAATTTCTCAGAACATGGATACCTGCTTTCAGAAAATAAGATTTCCGACCATCTGCCAGACACCTGCATACGGACACCTGCATACGAACACCTGCATACAGACACCTGCATACGAACACCTGCATACAGACACCTGCATACGGGCACCTGCGGGCTGCAATCTGGAGCCCATCTACCTCTGGCCATCTGGAATCCATCTATTTCCGGCCACCTGACGACGAACTTTTTTTTTATAATACATCTAATGACTAGCTGACATTTTATAGGATATAGTAAATATCCCAAATATATAACTGACGTTAGATTGATCTGTTGCATTCCTTTGTCCACATCTCTATTAACTACAAAAAAATCAGGCCCTTAGAACCCCCGTATACAAAACATCGTACTTTTGTTCCACAGTTACTTTCTTAAAAAAATTAATTCCTTACTACACCATGGTGTCCTGTAAGTTTTCGCAGTCCTGATGTCAAATAGCACTGATGTCTTCCAGGATGTCCTTTTCGGAGTTGACTCTGGTGTGTCTTACAGACTCGCAACTTAGATGCTCGCTCGAGAACTCGCCAAATGAACCGTTCCGTCGGGCGTTTACTACTAATGTTTTGGTGCCGTAATCTGTGACGTACTTGTCGTTGTTCAAGCTGACCGATTGATATCCACCTGTAAATAAAGAAAACATTTTAGAACGACTTAAGTTGGAAATTAAGCTAGTGGAAGAGATCGGGAAACGTTTATATCACCGCCATTTTGAAACGATTTGAGTTAGGCTTACTGTCGATTACTGAGGATTGCTTGCATTTTAGGTATAAACAAGCGAAACTGTGTCCACGGTGTAGCAACGTCGCGTCTGACTTTCGTCATGCGTTCGTCATGCAGCTCGTGCTGTAGCATGAACGCATGACGAAAGACAAACGCGACGTTGCTGCACCGTGGACACAGTTTTGCTTGTTTATAATTAAAATGCAAGCAATCGCCAAATGAAATGACGATAGCGTGTGTATGACATGCGGTCTACGTAGACAGTAAGTCTAGTAATTTTAAACTTAAAGGAAAGATGTAGAAACGTCAAAGATAAAATTACGTCACAGTAATCGATACTTACATTTACACCAAGCTGGGTAATGAGTTGTCAAAATCCTTTTGAATGCTTCCCTGAATTCAGTGTTAAATATGGAATATATTATTGGGTTAAATGCCGAATTAGAATAACCCAACCAAGTCAAAATTTTGAAGGTTATGTCCGGTATACAAGTCTTGCAGAAAGCAGTCACGATGTTTATGCAAAAAAACGGTACCCAGCAAATCAGGAACACACCCATAATTATTCCTGAAACAAACAATTAACACAAAAAAAATTATTATAGTCGAACCCACTGCTTTATGAGAATGAAAAAAAGCTATAAAAACTGCATCTGGACATTTTTGAGTACTTTAATGTCGGAAACACCGTACATTGTCCATATACATAAAAATAAAACAATATTTTGGCTATTAGCACCACTGTGCAAAGATTCAACAGCCAACTTAACTGGATATCCTAATAGGGGTAAATGGCGTAAAGTTATATGTTGGTTAACTTTCTTTAATATGAATTTACACTTTAATTATTATATTTTTTTAAATACTGGACTAAAAACAAAGATTTAACAAACATCGTATTATACATGAGGAACAACACTGGTCTCGATACTAATCCCTGAAGCACACCTACTTTTACTTACCTACTGTAATGGCGGCTTTGTGGTCGCTCACATGATACGGGCTACTGTGATGGTTATGTAGATGTATATGAAGAGCTTTGTTCTTTTGTTTAGTGCTCTTCTTCTTTGTGGTAGCGTCTGGTAAGTCAATTGGTCTAGTGATGGCTCTAATATTTTTCACGTGTTTTTGAGCGTAACAATACAGTCTACAGTAAATTCCTGTAAGAAAAAAGTATGTCACATATTATAGAACAAGAATTTTTGGAGAGATCTGCCGTATAATTCGTGTTTTATAGTTAGGACCGACGATTTTACATGCTCTCCGAGGCATGGTGGGTCATCGATATTATTAACTGATTGATAAAAAGTTCAATAATGACTTTAAAAACAAAAAAAAACTTCTTAATAGTTTCTAAGGAATGAAAGACATTTAAAAAATAATAATTGGAGTAAAGGACAAAACATAATTTCCACAACAGGAAAAATTGAGTTACCACAATGCAATATATTTTCGGAAATAAATATTGTATTCGAGGCAAAATCCCAAGCGTCCTCTCTGAATCTTTAACTATTAAAATTCTCTTTTTGAAACCACCCCTGGATTATCTGGGGGCTCTTTACCTTGATAAAATATTCATTTTTACGGCTTCGTATTCTAGGATTAACCGAAATTGAAGTTTCAAATGGGACAACCCCAATTTATGCCCTTGTTCTTTGAGATATGAATTTCTGATATGATCTGGCTACGAAAGGAACTGATATAGTCAGACAATGGGATATAGACTAGTAAATTTTCGAAAAATCGAAAGGGCGTGGATCAACTGACCGCAAAAGCTATTTTATAATCCGGTGTTATATTTAATTCCATGATAATCAATAAAAAAATACCCTAAATTAATATGTAACTTACCTATCATAACAATACATGGTACATAAAAAGAGATGCAGCTTGATACCACGGCGTACGTGGGGGTGAGATCAAGGGCGCACGTAGGGTAGTTTTGACCACCCGCGTTGTAAACTAATGGCTGAGGAGGCCTGTGAAGTCCTAAGGAAATCGGAACGAACGATATTAGGGCAGCTAGTAGCCATATTGTTGCTATGGATGCTAGAGCTACTCGTCTTGTTACCCATCTGCCGTATCTGTAATAATTAAAAATAAACACAAATTTATTATTAGCCCAGTTGTCAGAGAGTTTGACCTCGCACAAAATGTGATATCGATAAAACTTGGCACTTAAGTACTTGAAAGGGTGTAGAAAACGATACAAAACTCTTTGTTGCTCTAAATCGTATGCTAACTTCACTATTTTGAAAATAAAAATTGCGTCGAATGAATGTTGTAAAAAAAATGATAATTTTAAAACATAAGTTTTATTAAACAGAGACAATGTTCATCATTTTAATTATATTTAGATTAAAAGTAAAAGTATAGTGATGATAAATGTACAAGGATTTTTTTTTGTTATGACTCTATTAATAGATATCTTCAGTTTTATAAAAATCAGCGAGCAATTTAGAAATGATAACTTCTGGTCAAATTTTCTATGAGAAAACAAAAAAAAAATTAAAATTAATGGCTTCCTGAGAAAGCTTAGAGTATCCTCTTTAAAATGCTTTCTTTTTTTTTCTTTGGATACATTTTAGGCAAAGATACTTCAGTTTTTCCGAACGCCTCGCCTGAATATTTGTATTCAACGGCTCGGCGCGCGTAGAGTTTTCGAATTTGCTTTCTTATTTTTAATAATTTTTTATAGTAATACAAATTTTCCGCTCTTTCACGTGGTGCTATTAGTTTTTCCAAATTTTTATGTTTTTTTCGAGATATAATGGAAAAACCAAATTTTCACTTATAATACCACAAGAGCTTCAATTATTACTGGAAATTTTTTCGAGAACACGAATATTTTGAAATCTTTTTTTTGTCAAAATCATTACTGACAATTTTTTTCACCAAATTTTTGTTTTCAGAATTTTATTCAGCATTTTTTGTTTATTTCAAATATTTTTTATTGATTTTTTTTTTTAATTTATTTGACATTTTTTATTTAAACATATACACCCTGTATATCGCCATATTTTGAAAACTTACAGGGTTACCCATAACGATAGGGTTTTGTTATGTTATACAGGGTACTTTTGCATCAACTTCATAGCAACATTGATATAAACACTCAGTGTTAGATACGGTTTAATTATATTTATCATTTAGATTTATGCCTGGAGGACCGTAAAAATCAATTAAAACAAAAGCTGTAAATCTCTACAAATGTCAGACTAATATTGCAAAAAACAGCTGCTACATAGGCGTCCCTGAAAATCAACAAAAATATTAATTTTATTGCAAATACGATCAAAATATATTTTTTTAATACAGGACCTAACCAAATACGCGATTTTGTTTTTTTGTTATTTCATTTTAAACCGAGGGTATAGAAAAATTAAAAAAATTAAAAGAATACGTTAGAGAATAACCTCATACTGTACAATTTTTACTCCAAGTTTTGTCTTATCAAAAGAGTCCGATAAACTGACGTTTTACTTGACTCATGTCTAACAAAATACAAAGGTATAACATTTCATAGCAACGGTTTTGAAGTCGAAAGTTTTCTTTCAATGTCACAATACGTAAAAAATGCTGAATATTAACTTGCGAAATAAGGCAATAAGCTTGGCATTAGAAAAATACATCAGTCACTGATTGGGGATAAAAAAATTAACAAATCAAATGTAGGACATTTGGGGAAGGGTCCAGAATTTTTATAGAAACTAAATTTTCGCGGAAAGGGCAGTCATTGAGAACTTGCCTGTAGCTTTGAAAAACTACAAGGTGAACTCAAAAAGCGCGGTTTCTCGCGGGCGGCAATTTTTGTTAAGAAAAACGTTTTCTTTGCTTGTTTGGGAAAAATTTCAGTTGTTTTTCCACGGCCCATTAGATAGATAACCACCCTGTTTAATTTGTAAAAAGCCGTAGGCTGTAATTATTGAAAAAATCTTGTCTTTTGACAGCTAGAGAATTTGGTCTTAACTTTATAATTTGTTTAGGATTTGAATGGTCTTATAACGCATATTTTGTCTCACGGAAAAAATAATTAATCGGTCTTTTGAAAGAAAAGAAAAGAAAAGAAGAAGAAGAAGCGTAGAACAGTAAACGAAGATGAGGTTCTTACTTACATGATTGTCAAGAAAAATCAATTACGTTCAAATCATTTAGTCTTTGAAACAGTTATTCCATTTTAAAAGCTTTCACTGGCGTTGTCTTTACACAGACAATGGTACTGGTAAACAACGACGTCAGCAAGTTTTAAAATATTCACCGACGACGCAACATCCAACGGCAAGGTTAACATCACAGGTTACCTCGTTTCTCGTTCTTTTGGAGTTTTATATCAAGAAGAATCGCCTTTTGCGCCATATAAGTTCAATCTAGTTTGTAATTAACCCTTTTACCCACCCTTCGTACACTCATGAAAGAATGTACTAACCAAAACGATGCGGCTAGCTTGTAATATCCGTACATAACCGCCATGTATCGCAGTTACAAATCATTGTTTCGAAGTTCATCCGCGAGTTTTATCCGTCCGATGTTTGCCGGTCGAAAAGCACAGCTCTCCCTGTGGTAATTGTTAAAGTTCGATTACACAACAAAACCAAAAACAATTGCTCGCCAAAACAATTAATTATAGAGCACATACGTTTCACTTTGGGGTTAGGGTTTACCGAATGTTGGCGAGGGGGCTTTGAAATATGGCGGCTACTTTAATGCGTAACGAGTCATTAGTAATTTGTTATCTTTTTGTTAGTTTTTAGAGCTATTAATTCGGCACAAAGCAAATGAATGGAACAAGTCGTTTTTACGTCACTAATAAAAGTATTGACGTTCATATTATAACATTATTTTGAAGTATACATTATTTATTTCGACCTCTACAGCCGACCCACTTAACATCGCGTAAAAATACAAAAAAAAACGAGAGAAGGAATTTAAAAAGTACAAAAAAAAGGCCTAAACTGTTGATGTAATGCCTTTAAGCTGCCGGCTTAATAATCTAATGGGCCCTGTATTCCTCAGGGACTTGTAACAGCGTTAGTTGAATACTGATGATGGAAAGCAGTACAGAAGATTTAAACCGTACACCGTCGTTCAACAAAGCCACTCGCAGGACTGGTTTTAGTCTTAAAGGTTGTGATTTGTCTCAAGTATTTATACCGAAAAGGATTTTTTATTTATTTCGTACCTTAGTTACTGGAATTTTTATTTTTCTTCCTGGAAATATGATTGAGTGTATCTTTTAACTTATTGGCCATTGACCCACCTTGCATGGATTTCATTTACTGTAGATGAACAAAATAGTGCCTGGTTATTACACGTTTATTAATTGTAAAGCAAAAATAAACAATATGTCTAAACCTATCCAGGGTGTGTAGCGGAAACTAAGCCAGAGAAGGTAAAAACTCACTAGACTTTTTTGCAGAACATAAAATTTCCTACGAAAAAGTCTATTATCACAAATTATGGTCCTATCTCCTTAGTGACCCATCTCTCGAAGATATTTGAAAAGATTATCAAAAAAAGGCTCGTTTCTTTCCTTAATAAATACAAATTAATCTCCAACAGTCAATTCGGATTTAGAGAAACAAATTGATGCCTTGAATGAGAGCATAACCTGCCTGTGTGTGTTCATAGACCTCTCGAAAGCCTTTGCCACCGTCATCTTCTCCTTCAGTCTTTGGAAGATATCGGAACACATTGAAATTATTTGAAATTTATTTAACAACAAGGAGCAAAGCAGTAAGAATTGATGATATATTGAGCAGTTATAAGGTAATCGACTGTGGAGTACCTCAAGGTTCTGTGCTGGGACCAACATTATTCAATATATGCATTAGGCAACGGACATATCTATAGTCGGATTCGCAGATGACACTGCCATCTTTTATATTTTCCTTGAAAATGAAAGTTGAAACAGAGTTTTTCCTCGTTAAATATTGGCTAGATAAGAAGTTACTAACGGTGAATATTGATAAAACTCATTACCTACTATAATACCGTAACAATAACAATACTAATAGACGCCATACCTCTAGCTATCGTAGTTTTCTAGATACAGACGAATTTTTATTTTAGTTGTAATTGAAGGTAATTCTTTCCAAAGGGACTCTAAATACAAACATGCTGTCGTCCACTTTTTTGTAGGAAATTTTATACTAAAAAAAATAATACAGATTTTTCCCGCTATCTGGCTTCGTTTTCGCCACGTTTGCATTTTTCTAAACTTCAACAAACGGTCAAACTTACTTATAAATTACTGTTCATTTATAAATTCCCTACATTCAAATTGTTTATTGCCATAAAATAATCTCATAAATAAATAAATAAATTTATGTACTATATATTCTTTTTCACCATTTACTGATTATTCAGCAATTGCTTTTTGTAGGCAAACTTAAAAAAACATTACGTTTTATCTGAGTACGGTCCTGTTTGACAGTTTCCACGTTTTAATCTTATAAAGCGATCGTGATATTGTTTATTCCTTAAGTTAGTTCTTAATTGAAATTCTTGAGGGTGAGCTTTGCTTTTAAACAGTTCATTTTGAATAGAGTCGCGAATTTCTCTCCAGACCGCCAGAACGCTCTCAACTCAACTATGAGTTGCTACGTCTCATAAGACTGGAATACTAACTAGACTAGTGGTCTTGACTCAAGTTTAAAGAAATAATGAGAAGTGATTTTTTACTCATCTCACTTTACTCAGCTCATTAACGATGTCGGTGGTGTAAACTTGCATAAAGATAGAGGTAATGTTACACCACATACAGCTTGTAATTTTTAAGAAAGTAAGTGTACAGTTTTTTTACATTTACTTATAGAATAGAATAGAATAGAAATCATTTATTTTGTTTTGTCAACGTTAAAAATGTTCACACATAAGTAATTAACGCAAAATTTAAATTAAAACAAAGAATATAATTATTGAGAATATTGTGGCAATTTGGATCATATACTTTATACCTCCTGTACAAATCAGCAACAAGTATTTTCTGAATTTATGTTGATGTCTAATATAAAATCCTCCACCAAAATTTGAAATTTCTTAAATAATTTCAAATTTTGGTGGAGGACTTCAGTAGTGCATCCACCAAATTTTTAAATTCAACCAGTAATTTTTTGTACTTTTAAAATAAAATGTAAATATGCCGAATATTAAAAATCCTTGGAAAGGGAGAGGTATTTAAAATATTTTCTTTTTCAAACGTCATGGGGTAAAAACTACCTACAAACATTGATTTCTACACAGAATTACACGTATTATTTTTGGATTAATTTATTAATGCTTTTATTAAATGAATGTAAGCTCGAAAAAATTAACCCTAAAAATAATAATACTACAAATGACACCCATTGGTTTCTATATAGAGTAGTGCAAAAAATGGAAATATTTTGACAACAGTCTACACGAAATTTAAAATATTTATTATTTACTTGCACTCATGCAATTTTTCGTTTTTTTAATAATATTTTGACCTTTGGTTTTTTAAATATTTTTTCTGTTCATAGCGCTTGAAGCGAATAAAAGTATTTTTGAGAGGTAATTTGGAGTATTTAGTTTTGCGAGTGATGTGGATATTGTAAAAAAATAAAATAATCATTAAAAAAAGATTACTAAGGACAGCAGGATTTTCAATCAAAGTATTTTCATGTAGCAAAGATATTTTGGGTCTATTGTTAGCCGGTTTATTTGATAATTGGCCTATTACCTGCCAGGCAGTTTTCGAAATATTTTCAGAAATGGAAATTTTATTTTGGAAAAAATGTTTTTTTGTGTCTGCTACCAATTTTTTATGAATACTTTTGTGAGCGTTGTAAATGTAAGTTAATTCAGGGTGAAATAAGTAAATCTTTTAGATTTTGACTTGAAATTTCTGGAAATCCACTGTTTAACTCCACATTTTGTTTTAATTTGTTTTTTTTTCGTTCAAAACTTAGTTTGTTTAATCGAATTATTTATTAACAATACGACATTTTAATTTCGACCAATAATCAACTAGACCATCAAGTTATCTCGTTGTCGGAATACGCAATTCGAGTAATTCCGTCGAGGAATTTGAGGTCAATTCAGGATGTAAATCTCAAGGCGTGCTCTGACCAATTCTTGTTTAATTACAAATGATTTGAATGCAATCCATGGTTAACTTGTTTCTCCGATAAGGTCGATTCCAATGTGCCTCTAAATACGTGCGCGGACTTTCCGAGAAACTAACGAGATAGTTTGGTAATTATATGACAAAAGTTTTATCCGAAATTAGAGAATAGTTATGAATTCGATGAATATAATATATTTTCGAGATTTCGACTTTGCGGACAGTATACATTAACTATGTGTCTGATACACAATGAAAAAAGTTTTTTTACTGTTTCAAGCATAAAAAACGATCATGTTTAAGTTTAGTTCTTTACCCACAAATGTCAAATAAAATTTGAAACATAAAATGTAGACACGTGAGTGGGTGATCATTGACATACAGCAGGACATCATAAAACATTTTAAATAAATTGCTCGCCAATTATTCGCTTCATTATTACAGTAGTAAAAAGTGTTTTTTATAAAAATTGATGTACTTGAAACGTTGTAGTTTACATTTAGGAGGTAGAATAATGCAGAATAATCATTAATTGGGTGTATATCAATAATTACTTATTACGCTGTATGATTAAAAGCACTTTAAAGCGAAATTTCCATTAAGCCATAAATAATTCTGTATTAATATGTAAATTTAATACAACAAAGGAGTATCATGAATCATCAAGGGAGTCTAATTCAAAACAGAATAAATTCATTCGTTAAATCATAAACCCACTCTTACGGTTATGCTACATAATCGTCCGATATAGTAACACTTCTCGTCCTTGCATCATAAATTACTATTTCAAAACAGCTTTTTTAAATATTTATCTTCATAACCTAAAATATTGACACGTCATAACCTTAAAATTAAATTGAAATTAGGTACTCCAACGCAGCTGGATGCCAAGAAACTATGAATGAATCTATATAAATTCAGTTATTTCATGTGACGCCATAAAAAGAATTCATATGGAGATAACTCGTACGTTTCTGTCAAAAACTGGAAGATCGATCAACTAATTACCCAATATTCCAGTGAAAAGAAGAGACCATTACCTTCAGCAGAAACTTCGAATAGAACTACTGCATTAGAATTTCAAATGTCCTCCAAAAATATTTTTCCAGGTAATTCGTGCAACAATGACACAATTTAGTATGAAATCATGATAAAGAAACTAATAAAGTTCTAAGTAAACGAGCAGATCGAGTTGATGTACCTGGAGTAAATAAGTCCTGCATTAAAACAAACTGATATTAATGGTAAATAACTGAGAAGATTTTTAGCTTTCTTAAGTGTGCTTGTTGTATCTCACAAATTCTTAAAGAATCTGAGTATATTAGAATTAGGGAGATGTTGATGAAGACTTTTTCCTTTAACCAAACTCCTGAGTTCCGCCAATGCTTCACGAATCGAATGAATTGAAGGCAACTCATATTTCAATCGTTATCTCCCTAACATTAAATTATCAGGGAATGATAAATATCATTTAGACCACCGAACAATTATCATTTTCGCGGGATAATTATTATGGCGAATCAAATATAGAATTTAGTAAATTCGTATTATATACTCGATTAATTTTGTATCTAAATTCTGGTAAATATTGAAGTACATAAATGAGACAACTTTGGGTTTCAATTCTAAATTATTTTTTCTGTGTTTGACAATAATGAAATAAATTGGAATGGAAGTAAATATTGAGGTTTTCCTCGACTTTCACCAATTTGTAACAAAGTTCATGTGTTGTAACTACCGTATAGAGACAAATTTAGATTAATCAGTTTTGCCTGGACATCGCAATCTCTCATACGTGAGAAATAAGATCCCATAAAAACGATATATTTTCTAATTTCGCTTATATCCCTCCTGATAGATATGAAGCGACTCGAAAAAAGATTGCCCTTATATATTGGTCCATTATCTTTACGATAAAATAAAGGAGTTCTGAAATAAGGAGGAAGGAGCAAGGAGTGTTTGGAGTGAAGGGGAAGCTATAAATCGAAATTGACAGTTTGAGTACTTTTTAACGCGGCACAGGAGTAAGTAAGAGTTTCCGATGGGTCGGGAGTTGGCATTGAAGTTGACGTTGAAGTCGACAGTGGAAGAGGACACGTCACAATTTTAAAGCGTCTTAATATCAATCTCGCATTTCAAATATCGTTTTGAACAGTTAAAAAGGTATAGAAAGACAGAATTTATATAATATAATATAAAAAAAACACTCACCTTAGGGGGTCTTTTATATGTATATATCTATCTAGTGATATGGCGCAAAGATTAAGTATACTAGCTGTTGAGCACATGACATCGAAGGCCACCCAGGTGTCACAGAATTGAGCACCGAAAATCCAATATCCTGTAACGAAGAAGAGTAACCATATAGTAATAAATTTCTATTGGAAACTGTTGTCAGAAAATAAGTTTAATGGCATTTGGAAGAAGAACAAGATGGCGGCTATGACGTTATATTATCTGTCAACCTGTCGTATCTCTCATAAGGAGGCTTCACTATCTGTCGTCTGTCACTTAATGTAAGTTATATAAAACGTCATCTATAGTTTAATTATTTCATTTTCACACATTTCATTTGACAGTCTATGAGTAACTTACCTAGTATGTCATTGACGCCGGCAAATGTCATCACTAAGCATGCCACAAAAAGATCTGCGATTGCCAGACTGGCGAGGAATAGGTTCCCTATACGACGTAGCCCTCTGTCTGTATAGATTGCCACACAAACCAATATATTACCGGCTACCGAAAGAAAAATCAGCAGTGACAGAAACACTCCTAAAACAAAGGAAAATTAAATAATATTATGTTAATAGAAAACCTAAAATCATTACCACATAAAAAGATTTAAATATTTTTAATGGTTATTCGACAATCCAGTATCCGTTAGAGCGGCGCTCGTGTCAAGTGAAATCGAAATGGGCATGCGTATATGCCAAAGTTAACTGTTATGTTTGTTTACCTAAAATTCGGTTAGAGCGGGGCTCGTGTTAAGCAAAATCGAAATGGTCAGTCTTATAGTAAATAAAAATTAGGCTCAACTCTAAAAGAACAGCCTTCATAATTATAACTGATCATCGAGCTTCAGATTTTTATAAATAATAAAAAATAAGTAAAACACCGGTCCTAATGCTAGAATTTCACGACCCGTCGGTTCAAAAAAACTAATACCAACGTTTATATTAGAAAGACGAGACACTATCTCGGAATTAACGTCATATCGGATGGACACGTCTTCACCGCTCCCCCTCGTGCCATTTCAGTTTCTTTGACACATCCTCTAGGGATTCGTCCAAGACCCACTTGATGCTTATATCTGTTTACGTAACGGTTCTATAGCTTTCCGTTATCCTACTTTGGCCTAGAGACCCGGAAAATTTTCTTCTAGTTTCGTAGGGTGATTTTCGCTTGCAAAGGGACGGATTATGGGATTTTATATAGGTTATTACACGGTAGTTTGCCTCGCAGTCACTGGACATGTTGTTTATACTTAATCGGGTCGTGGCTGGTGAAAATGTAGTTAATATGCTTTGTTTATCTACAAACAAAAGTTAATCAATCTAAGCACATAGATAACCGTCTCTCATCTGAGCCCAAGTATTTTTGGAATTACATAAATTCGTCGAGGAAAAACTCTGGTACCCCACCTTGACGCCAGATCAGCCGATACCCTGAACACTTTTCTAGTGTTTATACCAATGAATAAACTCTATAAACTTTTTAAAAAGATGTGTCTACACATTATCAAAACCAAACCACTTCAGGTCGATTCGATCTACACAGATTTTAGCAAAGTCTTTAATAGAGTGAACCATAAACTTCATATTCCAAAACCTACATCTACGGGCTTTCCTCTATGGCTCACAAATTGGTTACAAAGTTATCCATCAGATAGAACTCAAATAGTAAGAATCAAGAACTATCTATCGTTTCCAATCTTGGAAACCTCTGGAGTCCCGCAGGGATCCCACCTTGGTCCTCTTCTATTTAATCTATTTATCAACGATATTGGTCTTGTTTTTCAGCACTACAAATTCCTACTTTTTGCCGATGATTTTAATATTTTTCTTGAGATTAGCAATACAAGTAACTGATCTTACTTCACTACATTCTTGGTCAATAAAAAACGGAATGTCTACTATTTGGTACTAAATTATCCTTCACTGCTTGATCCTATCATTTCTACTGTATGATAAAAATCAATCGACCCATTTATCTCTAATTTGCATAACCTCTAATTAATATTATCCCAAAAAGTGTGGTACGGTTCTGTTTTCAAAGTTTCGGGCCATGTCTACCAGTGGAAATTACCATATAGATTGCCTCTTTAAATTCGACATTTTTTAATTATTTCATCCTTTTGTAAATTCACTTCTGGCTTTTGATGTGAAACGTCGCTTCTTTTCCGCTTTTACGACACTTCGAGGACAGAAATAAGTTTTTCTAAATTGAAAACATCGGTCCTTATTTTAAATTAGTTCTTTCTAGGAAAACGTTCGTCATTTTAAAGGTATTAAAAAGGTACGGAAATAAAAGTACAAGCGCTAGAAATCATTATCCCATGTTTGACGCTGTGATTTTTTAAACGATATATACCGATAACATTGTAATACTACGTTGTTAGTCTTTGGCATTTCTTTGATATCATAGACGTACAATGTTACAGAATAAGAGTGTTTCAAAGCGTTTGATATGATTCAAGAAGTGGAAAAAGGAGTTATAATGACGTATACGTTACTGTTACTAATAAACTAGTCTGAGATCAACAAGACCCTTGGAATTTCCGTATCTCCATCTGAAGCTACCTGTGCCCCTAAGGCGCTGTTTCTAAGGGTTGTGGTCTAAACTACATTAAATAATCTGCCGCCCGAGCGTTTTCTGGTATAAGGCGTCATGCGTAAGGCATAATTTTTCTTTGAGGCAAGAAAAAGCCTGAGTGGCTCTTCAAACTTGTCGCCTAAAAGTTAGGTATAACCGGGATTGCGTTTTGGTACAATATGCATACACTGCAGAGATTTCAACAACATATTGTACAATATGGATGATGATAGCGATCTTTCTTGATATCGAAGGAAAATTTGACAATACACCAGCATATAAATTATAAATTGGTCAAGGCACACGGAAATTGAGGGCATAGAAGCTCTAAATCTAAAAAGAGAAAATACTCCAGAACTCTCACCTATAATCAAGATTGACATCATGGTGACCGCATCCTGTTCCTCGATAAATCCGATTCCATTTTCGACGTACGTGCCATTTTCAATAATCTGAAACAAATAAGAAAACAATTAAAAACAATTGAAATATTGGCTTACTAGACGTTCAATATGAGTACATCATAAATAGATAGTACTTGGAGAATAATTACATCATTCCTGATCTTTCTGGCAACGATTATTTCTCCGAGATTTAATTATGTATAAATGAAATATTTGGGAAGTCTTGGCACCCTAGTTTACATTGCTGTTACCAAGCGTTATACGTGCGACATCAAATCAAGTCCTTTCAAGCCACACCGCAATTGCTTATCCGTCCCACTAATGGTCCAGAATATCTACTTAATTGCCATACTATACTGGAAATGATGTTCTCTCTTGAAAACCAGATGCACTACAAAACCAATTAGGGTAATGAGCCATTGTTTACATTTAAGAGGTATTTTACTTTTATGAATTTTGTTGCAGGAAAATCTGTTATCCTGTTATGCAACTCAGTGCATGTCAGGATTAGTTAATACTCAAGCCGTAGAAAAGTTATCGACGTTTTGCTTTAAATCAAAATTTTAATGTGCTTGATTAGACGTTTCATGTAGTTCTAGTTAATCAGACAAGAAAGATGTAACGTTCGATGGGATAATTGAATAGTGTATACTCCAAGAGACACTAATTACAATTTAGCTTTCTGATTAATTGAAAATTAACACAAAATCTAATTAATCGAAGGTTAATTACTTGTATTGTTTCACAATAATCGCCGTTTAATTAAACGTCTTTTAGTTAATATAAAAAAAATACCAATTCGGTTGTTTCCACTAAACTATTAATATATTTTAACAGCTTGGACGATATACAGGGTATTCGTGTCACGACTGGATAAGGATTTTAATAAAGTGGAAGTATTCTATGATTCGAGCAAACCACAATCAAAATAAAAAATATTTCTTTTATGCCTTTCCTCAACCAAAATTACAACTGCCATCGAAATTCGCGCACCAGATAAAAAAAATTAAAATGACTCCCCTTCTCATATTGCGCCGTTTCGGAATTTCAGACGCTTTTCTCAAAACTTATTCTTCAAATACAAAAAGAATCCGCATTGACATTTTTCTTACCAGAAAATTCTACACTGTAACTGAGCCCAAGTTATGGAATTTTATATCAAAGATGTATATCGCTGACTTCATATTTTTCGTAGATGTAGTATGTAAGTACATACCGAAAATTTTCTGTTTAGGAGATATAAAAAATGGGTCGTGGCTAACATTATCCTGTTGCTTTCTTTTCAGCTATTCTTCTTGCATCTAAATAAAATCGTTGCTATGCTATGCTTTTATAAACCATTTAATGTAGAATTTTTGTAGAATACGTTTTTGTTTGCCATTAAATAGTTTTTAACACATTTTCGTAGTGTAGGGACATATTTTCCAGAAGTTATCATTTTCATAAATATTACACTACCCAAGTGCATATTTAACTTACTTTCAAAGTCTCCTTGGAAACAGTAGAAAGTTTATAGAAACTTTGAAGCACTTATGCGGGCCAATTTTTCTTTTTCCACAAAACAATTCCGACTCCCTGCCAACGTTCCCGGTAAAGTATACACTTTCTACTTTTATAAGGGACTATCAGGGGTCTCACTTAATACTCTGGGCTGCTGTTTTCGGGTCACATCCAAACTTTTATTGTACGACGTGTAAGTGTGTGAGTCGGTAAGGTAAGATCGTAAGAAAAGTTTTGTGTTTTTAGTTGAAAACCTACAAGCATATGCTTTAACCGTAAAGGTTGTTGCAATCAAAATACTTTATATAAAAAGTTAATTTTATTGACAACTGAGCTTGAAAAATGCTCAAGAGTGAATATATGTAGTCAAAATAAATACGTAATAAATAAAATCAAAATATATTTCCTTACAGGGCGATTCATGTTTCCACAGGCCTTTTTGTTCAAAGTATGTAAGAGCTTGTAAGATGATAAAATCAACAAATCTAAAACGGCTGCCAAACAATTAAAAGGTTTATTGTTCCAATAAATAAAAAAATAGGTAGGTATATTTGTTTTTTTTATCGAACCCATAATTCATATTTTAAGCTCGTTTCTACAACACCAATGCGTTAGAGCCCTAGCGTTTTGGTTTACTTGTTATCCCTTTTTAGGAATATTTCAATGATATACGATTATTCGATCGAGCTTTGAAATACCGCCTATTGCACCATCCTATACATTTATTTAATAGCGACAAAATGACATATGTGTGCAGAAAAGTGACAGAACTGTGCGCAAAGTAGTTACTTTGCGCACAGTTATGTCAAAATTTCTGATTGATTTGTGTTCTATAAACTGATAGTTCGTTGTCGAATGACATTTGGCTCCAATATTTTAAATTTAAATTTTTAGAATTTTACTTTTGCTATCTTTTCGTAAGTATATTTTGATATATTTAGTATTTTATTACTTACCTAATTATTTCTAGACATGTTATGTGGTTTATAAACAAATATATACCGTAGGAAATGAACCAACATACATCATCCGGCTCTGATGATTCTGATGTGGAGAATACACCATCGAAAATTGAAGAAATAGCTAGAATGGCCACAGAAAATTTATTACCAGATATTTCAAGGGGAAAGTACGAAAATCAGTACTCCAAATTTATGAGTTGGAAGGAGACAAATAAAATTAAGTCATTTTCAGAAAATGTATTATTTTTTTTCATTTTTTTTATTTATTTTTTTTTGACAATTTTTCATGTATGCGTAAAGAAAATTGTATATTAAAAACATATATAAATTATGTTACGTTATATATATTTTCTCTCTCTTTCCACTGGATTAAAACCACTTAGTTGTTAAAAAAAGTTTTTTTATTTTTAACAACTAAGTGGTTTTAATCCAGTGGAAAGAGAGAGAAATTAAAATAAAAACCACTATGAGCTTCCGAAATGAATTACGTTATATATATATCTCGCTGGTGGCTGCTGTAGCTGTAAGATTAACTTATTAAAAAATAAGTAAAAGGTAACAATTAATGATTAATTGTTTGGCAGCTGTTTTAGATTTATTACAAGCTCATGTGAGATCACCTTGTAAGTATGCATTTTTAGCCTGCCTCCAATTAATATAACGGTGCAATATAATCTAATGTGTGTGTAAAAATATTTAGTTTACAATATTTCGTTTATTTTTTATTACTGAAAGTTGCTATTGGCAAAAATTGATATTTTTACAGTTTAATCGTTTAATTTCTCGAAAACAAGCCATAGTATCCAATTTAGCCTATTACAAGATCTACATTATATCCATATTCAGAAACTTTGACGGTGACTTTTTTTTATCGACATTTCAGACTATTTCTGCATGTTAAAAATATATACTTTGAACAAAAAGGCCTGTGGAAACATGAATCGCCCTGTAAGGAAATATATTTTGATTTTATTTATTACGTATGTATTTTGACTACATATATCCGCCAGAAACTGTTAAAAATATTTTGCAGGGACTTTTTGGTACACATTTTAAAATTTCGGGATCTTGAACTTTAACGCCCTGTATATTGAAATCTAGCCATAGGATAGGATTGGGCCCATGGACACTATTGATCAGGACATCAACTACTATCACATTTTAAAAATTAAGACGGTGCTCCCGTTTCCATAAGAATGGTGCGGGGTCCTTTGTCGAAGAATGCCACTGTAAACAAAAAAAATTAAAAATTTAGATTTCTGGACACATAATGAGAGGCAATTTTGTTTCCAGCGATCTCTTTTTCTTCTCCCTTTTCTCTGTTAGACTGGGTTAACCCAAACTTGAGACAAACAATTTTTAGGTGACTTCAAAAAAAGTCAATGAAAAATTTTTGTAAAATAAAAACATTCATTCCCATAAAATAATTTTATATTAGACTTGCAAATTTTTCTTTAATTCCAAATTAAAAGACTGTCTAAAAAATCCAGCACCACCGAAACTCTAAATAAAACAAATTTTCTTTACCTTAGCGTTTTATTACAAATTGAATCATAAAAACAGATCTAAACAAAAAGTAATACAATAAAAAAGAAACAATTCCAAGTAATTCCGAACTCCGAATCCCAATCTATCAGAAATACAGAAATAAAACAAAGTTTTGTCCATAAAAATAAATACTTTCCTTTCTTTTTATACGTTTAACTAAACCACAGCAGAATCCGGAAAGACATAATTGAAAAATACTTAACTTTCTTCATTAGAAATAAAACTCACCCGACTGAATTTTGAATCAAACGATTCCAGGGAAACTGGTAGATCTTGCAGATACAAGAATTTTGATTTTAGTTTACAGACATTTAGAATACTTTCTTTGTAAAGCAAAAATTAAAAAAAAAACAGAAGAGTTAAAGGTAGGAATTAATTTGAAAATTATTTATGGTACAATTAAAATATGAATTGCAATTTTGGTACACAGTAGCAGTATTGCTTGAAATGTTTGTTAACTCATTGATAACGTTGGGTGTAGGTAAATCATGAATGTTGTTGATGGGTCCAGCTGTAGAGTGAGAATCTCGAGGAGTGGCTGCAGGATCTTCTGTTTTCTGTTTTTTACCTGGAGGTTCTGAGGCGTCACTTCTAAGGGTATTTATGATGTTGGAATACTGCTCATTATTCATTTGCAGATAAGGCCTAATTGAGTTAGCCGAAGTGTTAATTGTTGTTCACCAACACCTCCTTTAGCCAGGTTACTGACTGCTGTCGACCGCATAGAGTGGTTTGTTATTTTTATTTCTTTTGTAATTATTCCTGCCTTCTCTGCTGCTTCTTTAGTCCATTTCTAAAGTTCGTTTTTTCCCATTGGAGTGTTTTTGTACCATCCACTTGATTGTTCTTTGTTCCATGATGGGTTTACTGTTAAGAATAATCAGTTGTTATTCTAGATGAACGTTTAACCATTAGAATTTTAAAAAGACTAAAGGTAGGGTTCTTCGTGTTGGGGACCAGCCATTTACTATCGGTCATTTTTCTCCCTTCTGGGCCGTTTTATTGAAGAGAGGATTATATTCTACTCTTCCCGAATAGTAGGATTTTTGAAAAACAGTTGTAGCTATGTTTTAATCCCAGAATTATCCACTTCCTCTTTAAAATAATGAACTCTATCAAAGCTATTGTAGTTTTTGGTGACAGCTGTCAAGTTTTGCCGCGGGGAAACTCGAAAAAACTACTGACAGGAGCTGTCATACAGTTTTTTCATCTAGAAACCATTTGTAATTCAAAATTGTGCGTTTGTGATTGGCGGAAATTAAGACGAGGGAAATAGTCAACTATAAGAAAACTAATTACAATTACAAAACACTAAATCGTACTGTAATTGGAAATTATACCGTAATCAATTTTTTTTCTAAACAATTGGTTACCACCTGTCGGAACCCTGCGGACATTTTCTTTTGGGAAATTTATATCCGCTTCAGCCAAGTAATGCCCAAAAGTCCAATTAGGGAGGGAAATATATAGTAAATCTACTAGTATGGCCACAGGCCACTACTCAGGTCTCTTTATATGGAGTTTTTAGAGTAGTCAGTGGGCTAATCCTGGATTGAATACATTTTAAATAACGATATAACAGGGTCATACGTCAGGAGAACGAGCTGTACAATACATTTCAACATGTCTATTAATTCGCTAAAATTTAACGATGATAATAACAATAATAATAAAAACTAAATATAGAAATTATCACTGAACACTTGATTATTAGGTTTTTAATTTGAAACTAGAAGATTTGGGTATTCTGAAGTCATTGTAGGAATTTTACAAAAATAACTTCTGTATTTGGTAAAGAGAAAATCAGACCCCATTCAGGGACCAAGGCTTCTAAATTTTTTCAATTCTCTATTATAATTTTCAATGTGTTCTTTAAGTTTAAAAATTTTTTGAGCTGTAGAAATATTGAGTAAAGAATATAAGTTTATTTTAGGTGGTCAGATAGGGTCAAATCTGGAGATTTAAGTGGCTATTGAATAGCTGATCATCCTTGATATTGTATAGTAGATAACGGATGAAATTTCCCATTTCGTACTCAACCTATGTATGTTCTGACCCACAGACTAAATCCTACTCTCCAATTCTCCGGTTATTACTCTCAGAAAAAATGTGTCTCCTGCAGTGCAAGGGCTCCCTTGGGTGTCTTACCCCCGCTAGCTTGATTTATTTCCTGGGATTTTTTTCTGCAGTCTGACTGTGCTTTGTTGTTAGTTTTATTTCGCTTAAAATTATTTTGAGGTTAAAAAAAGAGTTAACGTTTATTGTATGAAAGCTGGCAAATAAAAAGTTACTGTATGTTGAAATAAATCAAACTTAAGAATTGTTACGTTAATTCTAAATGCTCATTTTGACCCACAGGGGGCATAATGATCCATGTAAAAATTAAGTTGATAATTGAAATACTTGACGACATGGTTTCTTTACCGTCTTGGAATTGGTCACATTCGAAGAAGTCAAGAATGATACAACCCGCTATGCCTCGGAGGCCATGTCAAACCGTCGGTCCTGACTATATAACAGTAGTTACCCTTATTGGAGTAGGTAGAATGTTAATGAAATATCTTGAATCTAAAAGGGCGTTTTTCAGGTTCATTCGGGTTGTTTTTCCTCTTTTATCTCTATGCCACGATAAATTGTGTACTAAATAAATATTCCATTATTTTTGTAAATACATAAAAGCTTCTCCAAATATCTAGTTCGTTGTAGTTTGCAATTGTAACTGTCATTGCATATATCATTTTTGAAATTGAATAAAAACAATAAATTCGTTGTATTTGTGTAATTGTTTATCCGCTGCTGTTATTTTAATAATGAAGCTCTTGTATCGAAAACGATGCCTGAACAAATACGTCCGATTGTTATCTATTTAATTGAATGTCCAAAACTGTGTTTGAATTTTTGCAAAATTAAATGAAAATGCTGCTAATGGGTCAATACGTGACAAATCAACCAGTGTATAAACCCTTGACCTTATTAATTTGATTAATTTTTGGGATATTTGTTTTTATAATCTGGAATCTATAAACTCACTTAACATTCGATAAAACTGCTCATTTACGCTATAGTTTAAAAAACCAGATCCAACCAGACAAACTATTAAGAAGATGGAAAACAAATTCAAGAAAATTGCTGATGTCTTCATCTTTGAGTGGCCATCCTTTTATCGGAAACTAGATCCTGTCACCTGCAGCCCAAAAGTCTTTTCCTCGAGCGCAAAGCTTCTCATAGAATGCAGCTGAAGATTGAAGAAACGAGGCAATGGCAAGCTGCGTTTAACAAGCGATGTATTATGATTTGCTGAAGATTATATTTTCCTTATCGATGGAGCAATGTAAATAACTGTCAGATTTGGAATGATGCTAGACACCGGATATGGAATGGAAGTTTTCACGAAAATACGCAAGCTGCACCATGGAAGGAACCAATACAGGAGCCCAGGAGATACTCATCATGACCAGGATGACTCCTATTCATCATTAAAATTATAGAAAAGCATGTCTCGACCCAACATTAGGATCCTCCAAGATATCACAGATAACACATAAAGTTCAAGAACTATACTGATGCCCCTCTACAACAAAATCCTCCCAAAAAGGAAGTTGATTCCTAGACTTCTTTCTCCTGAAGAAACAGCTTATAACAGTCGACGAAACGTCGAATTCCAAGCTCAAAATGTAGCGGTCCAAACAGTAATATTTTCATCGACTCAGGGTCGCCAAATCCGATGTTTTTACTCGAACATAACTACATGACGTTCAATCATCCTTAAATTAAAGTTAAAATCGATGAATTCCAGCTGGTGTTGAATTAAAAAATTAACGAAGTTAGGTCTACAATTTTAAAGTTCATTTAAAATCGATGATGTACAAATCGAAATCGTTTTCAAGTGTTAATTGGTGTCAACTCAACAAGTTGTAGTAGTTGAAAGCACGGGGTTTTATCGAGCAAAGCGTTACGGGGTAAGTTCGGAATATTATCGTAGACTATTGTAATGGATTATTTCGTATCCTGGTTTGTAGATACTCCCTAGAGAATAACTCTTCCTGCTATGCAATAACTACCTCTACCAACAGACTACCAAAATGATCTGTAGGATCAATAAATAAGAGTCACCACAATATTTTAACTGGTTTTGTGGGTTGTGAAAGATGTAACTAGGTAAACTCCTCGCTTCTCAACAACCTCCCTTACCTCCAATTGGCGATCAGATAGGCTGGAATAAAGACACATAGAGCTTAAGCTCTCATAAGTAAGCCTCCAGATACACTAAGTGAGCTAAACTAACTTAAGCCTTACTTTTTAACAGAAGATAAAACCACTCATTGTCCATGGATACTGAATTTAGGCTTCTTGCTGGCACGTACTTCTTGATTGAGTTTATATTTCATTAGGGAAGCAACCAAGATGGTAAAAGAACAGTTTGGACAATTTTTAGACAATTTAAACCACCTCTTTGAATAGTACTAAAGTCCAATTCCTTCTGGACTTGAACATAAGTGGAATAAACTAATCCTGTATACAGCATCTCCAATTTTCTTGAATGTTTGACGTCTAGATTTGGGTTTTAATTTATCTACTATCTTCCATATTAATTCTTCTATATTTTATGAGAGTTTTAAGGGGGGGTTATAATTTTTGTTATCAATTTATATTGATAATAATACACTCATATATTTCAAATTCCGCGAATAAAAAAAGGCTCCCGTTTTGTCTGCCATTTTTTAATATATCAAATATCCAGTTGTCATTTTATGTTACATTATTTCAGCGGTATTATTTTTATGAAATAAAACAAAAACTGTACCGTTGATATATCAGTTAAAAGCGGAAATTTATTGTTAATTAACATCTATCGAAGTTTGTAAATACGAGATATTATTTAGTTTACATTGTTTCAAAACATTGTCGTCCTACACTATAACAAATAATGTTTGAGAGTAATTTAGAGTTAACAAAACCATAAAACAAGCAAAATAGCGTTGTCATATCTCATTCTTATTTTACCAATTTTTAACATAATCAAAATATAAACGGTAAAGTTGAAGGTTGTGGCTAATTTATGGATAATACACAAAAGTATGATTAAACAATATTATTTAGAAAAAATATTAATGGGTAATACTTATAAATCATCTCTTCCCCATTTCAAATAACTTATTTTATTTATTGCTTATTCTTTTATACAACTCATGGCAACGCTGCACAGATCTATATTTCTATCTTTGACTGATAAGTACATTTTAACCAGCGAGTAAGTAGGAATCCGTTTTCTACCTGCTAATTCCACGAACGTATCATTGCGTGGGGTTGATTAAGAATAAGGAAGAATTAGAATAGCAAAAATTAAATACAGGAAGCCTTTAAATTTAAAAAAACTGGCGATTATCATGAGGAGATGAATGCAGAGGTGTTTGAAAAATGGTTTGAAGATATCATTCAACTTTTGGAACCTGGGTCTGTCATCGTCATGGATAATGCCCCTATCATTTAGAACCATTACCGAAACAATCATGGAAAAAAGCTGAAATTCAACAATGGTATATGTGTCACTGTTTCTGGTTCCTTACCGCACAGTCTGCATGTAATAATAAGGTCACCATTGTACAGTCCCATCTTGTTGAGGTGCCCCTTTACCGGCGCGTAGGCAATGAGGAGCTCTGGCTCCTATTTATTTATAACAGGTCTGTCGCTCTTTTGTGTCACGGTCCCTTGACGTATTCTTTCCCGTGTTTGTTTCCTGGGACGTTTTCCCAGTAGTAACAATACCAATTTTATAAAAATGCCCGTAGTACTTTATCAGAGAAGGTTAATAATTTAATTACGTGAGTATGATGAGGTAAAACTCGATAAAGGCACCCATATAATACAGTGTAAAAGTTCGTATAACTTTAATTTATCGATAGATTCGCGGCTGTTTTCATTTAACTAATAAATAAAAAGCTTTATACTGTTTCGATATAAACTAGAAACTAGGTTTAGTGTAGCTATTTGTTCAGCTGGATAAGTTTTACGCTTTAATGCACATTGTGTAGAGATACTTGCGATATACGTTAGGGAAAATTATCTGTAAATACAAGAGTAACGAAATGTAAACTTTGTTTCTACTATTTTCATCTGTTGGATAAATACAGACAAAAATCGGTTTCATTCGTAAATAGAGAAAGAAAAATAAAAGTAGGTATGAAGGCGGGGAGGGATAAAAACAAAGTTTTACGACCCGGGCGGCTTTTTGTGTTCGTATCGAATCAGCAAGTCGATTTTGCAGTAGAGTTTCTCATTGGACGTCAATTAAAGGTAAAGTAGAAACAATCTCTCCAATTATTAGCTTTAAAACGCTGTTCCTTCTAAAAGTCTGAGTCTGCGTGGACCCGACTCATTCTATTGTTTGGAAACGCTGTAATAAGACAATGTTGCGTACGCAGTTTGTGGCTAATAGCGAATATGATGGCAAAGATAATACTTCACTCACGACATGCATAATATATAAATAGTATATTGTGTCACAAGGGCAGCTTTAGCAGCCCGAGGCTAATAGCTGAAAATGCGCCCAACGTGGGTCTGCTAAATTAAACCGGCGGAGTAAAACAATAAATGGATTTTTTTTTAATTTTTTTAATTTTTGGATAATAATTTAGGAGCCCGTTCATATCCAATTTGATTAAATAATAATTATTAAATACCCAGCTCTGATATTATCACAAACAAACATTCACAATCTACTTTAATCCCTCAGTAAATTATCAATGCGAAAAGATTGGTTTTAATATCTCGACGGTATGTTTTTCCAACCAGTTTTTCATTTCATAGAGAGTTCTCCTGATTAAAATTAGGAAAATTCTCCTTTTATCTACAGATTTTCATATCCAATTATACGTGAAAACACAGAAGCATAACCGAACATCATATAATTATCGCGTTATACTCACATTTCATTCATATCTCATGCAAGAATCAAATCCCCAAACCCTAGGATGCAGTGGCGTAGGACGTAGAAGTATTTCATAAAAATACAAAAGGTAGTAGTTTATTTTGAAAGTCTCGTTTTTGGTGCATAATTGCAATAACTATTATTCACTAAGATAATATTAAAACTATTTTTTTCGCAATTTAATTACACCCTTGCCTCTTCCTCTGTGTCTAAACCAGGCATGTCAAACTCATATAATATTGCGGGCCACATGTTTTTACTGTTCAAAAAAATTAATGCATTAAATTGAACTGCATAAAAATAAAAACAAAATTTACTTTTAAATAATAAATTCATATATTTTATTACAAAAACCTCTCGGCGGGCAGCAATCTAAGTATTGGCGGACAGCGGGTTTGACATGCCTGCTCTAAACGAAGATGTTTATGTACAATGATTTGCACTGCTGCCAATACGTGTCTCAATTTTTTAGCTTGACTGTCCAACATATTAGTTTACCGATATAAAAGCTTCTACCTTATCAGACGTGGCAGCAAGCTGTCGGCGGAAGTTTAATATCTGTCTCGTCTTTTTAAACTCTGCACCTCGTTTTTACTTTCTCGTAGCTTACCTAATACTGGAACAAACAGCGTATTTTGGCATATGAATTTATAAAGGATGGGAGTTCAAGATTATTGCTTATTTTTACGTCACTTGCTCCTTTTTTAATGTCTAATGCACGTTCATTGATATTTGCCATTTGTTATTGACATTTGCCATTTGATTTTGACGTTTAATATTAATTTTTAAAGTTTGAAGCCTGTTTCTGGAGGTTTAAATCACCGATAACGCACTTTCATCGACATTTGTCGCTTGTTTTTGTCGGATGACGTATGTCTTGACGTTTGAATCATCGTTTTGACGTTTTAACGCACGGTTGTGACATCTATGTCTTCTGTCATTTGCTGGTTGTTTGTGACGTTTGACACACAGAGAAAATTATTTTTTTGTATAAATGTTTAGAGTAAGTCAACATAGTGTGTCGTAGAACACACTCCCTTTGAGTGACGGTCCCCATGTCATATGTCAATTATATAGTTGTACTTGTTAACGTCATCATTAACTCAAATACTAATACATCCACTAATTAAACAATAAACGCGTTAACTTACTGACCCAAGTGACCCACCCGCATGTACCCCCATGTTAGTATGGCTCTCTTGATAAATTTCTTTTCACGAAGGTGTGCGTGTGTCAACTGTTTTTTTTGTGGCCATGCATTTCCTGCCGGTTCCAAATTTATTATTGCCTTTCATTTGTTAATTGAACTAGCCCTTTGCGTTATTCTTTACGTTTTATGGATATATTTTATGTGTAGTATTTAGAATAAATCGTCGCTTTTCTTTGTCTCCATTAATTTATTTGGCAAAAAATTTTTTTGCTCTTTCAGCGTATTTCATTTGTACTGTTAAAATTCCAATTAATGAGCTGTAGAAACACCTTTGTTTCTATCAAACGAATAGAAACAAAACTTGTCTCAGAATATCCTGCATTATAATTTTGTATTCACCATATTTGAAGCTGTCGCGGTGAAGTAACTTTAAGTAACGATCAAAAAACAAAACAATGCATTTAGTCGTGAATTATGCAAAACTCAACGAACCTTCAACTGTTTTGAGTCTCGTGAGAATAGAGAAAAATTGCTGAAACTAAGAAAAACGCGCAGGCTTGCGAAGGAAGCGTTGACGTTTTTCTTTTGAGAAGCAGGTATTTAAGAGACAAGTTTTTAATGTTGGTGATTATGAAACTATTCTTAATAAAAATTAAAGGATGTTAAAGCGACGATGCATTATTTTAAGAAAAAAAACTTTGCTAATTTATTTGATTGAGTGTGCTTTGGGAGGGGAACAGTGCATTCATTTTACCAGGTCAGATCGACCTAAAATGTACGCAAAGATACTTAAGTTTTTTCCCGAACGCCTCGCTTGAATTCAGTGGGACTCAAATTAAATTTTCTTACATTTTAAAAATCAATAATATTGGAAGTTTAGTTTTTAGAGTTTTTGGTAAGTAATAATGCCTTAGCAAACTAAATACGAACCACAAATGTAATTATAAATAAAATTGAAAATAAAACAAAATATATCAAACCATAATAATATATTTGGGACATAAAATTCCACATTAATAAAACACAGAGTGTATTAACAAAAAAAAATCAAATAGAACGAATATCGCTGTAAAACCTAATATCCATCGAATCTGCCCAAAGCATTTCTGATATTAAAAATAAACCGAACTATTTCAAATAATAATGCAAACATCCAGAGGCCTTTTTGGAATTAAATTATGTATGGAGCAAATTCGAAGTATGAATAATTATGAGGTTAATACAAAAAGACCGTACGGACTTAATCGGCTTAATAATTTCGTATATAAGCGAATGGCCTTTCACAAAATTTCTACAAGCAGGATTTGCAAAGTCAGAATTTAAAGTAAGTGAAATAAGTGCGGGAGCGAAAGGTTTTACGTCTTGTAAGAGGTTTGGAATATTTTTTCGAACAAAGAACCGATCTTATTGGGAATTTTTCCAGATCGGACTTGTTATTTCAAGGGTTTTAGATCCACTGGACGTAAATCGGGCCAAATAAACAGGATTATGTAAATTTTCTTTTTGTATTTTACACAATGACGCTTCGCATTTATTTCAGTGGGTTGTAGTGGGAAGGAGTGATGAGGGAGTAGAAAGTCAGTCAGTTATAACGTTATCGAGTCGTTTTTAGAAATACCGCGGTTCTTAGATTGCGGTTAATACCACATCACTGAACTTACAGGCCAATGTTAACAGGGTTTAAATGGAGAGGGCTCATTCGATGGAGCTAACGACGGAGATGAAAGCTCCTAAGTTTGAACCCACAGTTGCTCATGCGCAGTTGATCTTGAGCTTATTTAGCACTTACAGTGCCCAAATCGCGTTACATATCTATTTCACAGGATATACCACTGAAATGGTTTTTTGCTCGCAAAAAAACGACGAGGGAGTTAACGTTCAAACTCCCATTAAGATCTGTAAGTTCAATGAAGTGTTAATACCCTACAATAAAGACCGAAGTGGTAGCTTGAAAATTATAGGTCGTGGGCATATACTTCCAAAGCTGTTGAAACTATAATATAGTCCAGTAAATGAAGGACTGAAAAGATCGAAAGCTGGGAATAAGTCGGGCATGAGTTCCCACATAGCGCAATTTGTAGGTCATCGCAGGTGTTTTAACATGAGAAAATCCTTAACGCGTTGTGGTCAAGGGGAGGGGCTGAAAATGGGCCCCAAAACCTGGAAAATGGGTTTCCCGCTAATATCTGGCTAAATATGCTAATTAGAGAATTTTTGTTCAGACAAAAAATGGAGATCAGCTCATTCTCTACAAAAATGGCCCTTATTATTTTCTTCGAAAATTCAATAGTTTTCGAGATAATGGCACCCAAAAGTCTCCTCATTTCAGCTGCTGCTCTACCTTCAGGAATTCCGCTTTCTATGAATTAACGCGTAACCGGGCGGACGAATTGTTCAATATCTCGAGAAAAAATTAATATTTTTCGATGAGTCAAAGTTCATCGGAATGGGAAAACCCGTAGCTACAATTCCATGTGACTTGAAGTCAGTTCGTATTTACCAAAAATATTTAAAAAGTTTTTTTCAACAATATTTAGAGGCTGCTTCTTTAATTTATTCATATTTTCTTTAAAAATAGTCATTTATTCTAATTTTGCCTTGATAATGGAACCTTAGGGGGTCTTAAATGACCTCAGAAATTTACTTTCATCTAATTATTAATCCTCAAGAAATAAAGAGCGGGGAACAAGAAATGGATAAACAAAAAAAGGCCGGTTTTGACTCGTGTGACCAATTTGCCTCATTTCTCGAAAATTATTAGACTCTATTAAAAATAAAAAAATATATTTGAAAAGTAGACCATCTAAGCTTTGAAATGATGTGCATTGGAAATCAATATAACGGATCATAAGATTATAATTCGCGCTTGTTCCGAAGATTCTCTGGAACTCCGAAATCGGCTAAAATATGCAAATAAACAAATCAATTGTATATTAGAACGCCAGAAAAATATTGCAAAAAAATTTCTGAGGTGCCATTATTAAGGCAAAATTAGAATAAATGACTATTTTTAAAGAAAATATGAATAAATTAATGAATCAGCCTCTAAATATTGTTGAAAAAAACTTTGACTGCTTTTTTAAATATTTTTGGTAAATACGAACTGACTTCAAGTTACATGGAATTGTAGCTACGGGTTTTCCCATTCCGATGAACTTTGAATCATCGAAAAATATTAATTTTTTTCCGAGATATTGAACAATTCGTCCGCCCGGTTACGCGCTAATTCATAGAAAGCGGAATTCCTGAAGGTAGAGCCGCATCTGAAATGAGGGGACTTTTGAGTGCCATTATCTCGAAAACTATTGAATTTTCGAAGAGAATGAGCTGATCTCCATTTTTTGTCTGAACAAAAATTCTCTAATTGGCATATTTAGCCAGATATTAGCGGGAAACCCATTTTCCAGGTTTTGGGGCCCATTTTATTCCCAGGTTTGACCCTTCAGTTACTGGACTAAATATGCAAGTGGACCAGAATCCTCCAACAAGGACCAAAATTATGCTTTAAAAGATGTTTTTTTTTCATGAAAACATTAAGTGATTCAAATGAACGTCATTATCACTTTAATCATCAACACTTTCTTATTCAGAAGAAGATGTTTCTGCTTCTGATTGTAAGGTTGCTGAAGATGGATCTATTACTGTAAATTATAATGAAATTTCGACTGATGATAATGTTACTTGTCGTAAAGAACATCAGAACGTACCTGATTTTTCAATAAGTTCGTAGAATGACGTATAGATGGTGCCACTGTTGACAAATACATAAGATTTTAAGGAATGATACGTGTTAAAATTTCATGACAATCTGACATTTACTTCGCTAGTTAAGTGGTTTTAAGCATTTTTAAAGTATTGCTATTAAATAAATGTTGTTCTCCTGGAGGTTACTTGAAAAAAATGGCATATCTGTGTTGAGGACTTTTCTAAAATGAAAAATAATGACGTCATTGCTTAACAGTAAATAGTCGATACAGAGGCCAATTTTTTCTTTTTATTTGGTCTTTTTTTATGTTATTCATAGTTTTTCAATAAATTCATTTTTTTTCTATATACTGTTCCCTTGTTCCAAATTATTTGATTCGTTTATTATCATTTATCTTGTAGTTACTGTAGTTGATTTAGCTGGTACTGCGAGTTATTTATCTGTAGTTATTGATTATTCCTTCTTTATCTGTACAATCTGCATTTTCTTGTACATATTTCAAGTCCTGGTATATCTGCATCTGATCATTCACTATTAATTTATTTTCCGTAACAGGATTTTCCCTTTCGCTGATTTTACTTGTTTTTATAACCTGTAAGAGAGTATTATACATGCAATAATACCGTTTCCCTCCAGCGCCAAAACTCTTAAAACGAATTAGTTTTAAGCGCCCGAAACAAAGGAGAAAAAGCAAAAGCTGGAATCTTTGATATAACTTCATTTGCTCGATAAGATCGGCGGTATTTTCTCAGTCCCTCGTCTTTAAACTTTACCTTTTAGAATTAGATAGGAAAGTTTGTAGTTTTTTGAACTTCATTATCGAATTTTTGATAAGTCAGAAATATTTCATATTGTAAGAGTCAGTTCCTGAAAATAGTACACTTTATAACCTATAAAGTAATAATAATTGAGGATAGTCAGACAATTTTGCTGTGCTTTTAAAATTAGCATAAAAACTTTTTGTTTTGGTTGACTGGTGCCATCTATAACCGAGCATATTTCACTATATGCTTCGTGTTTTAGTCTTTATCCATCATATTCGAGGTAGATCGGCAGGCGGTGAGACAACAGTTGGACCTCTTTGACTACTGAGCGAATATTTAACGATAAGTTACAAGTTATTATTAATTTTTATTGATTAATATAATTTCTGAAATCTTTCCGCTCCTTAAGTAACTAGTTTATGTCTAAATGGTGAATGCGCTGAAGAACCTTCACCAATTTTTTAAATAATCATCTATAAGACTAATTTAAGACAACATTTTGATTTTTGCTGCATGAAATGAGAAGTTTGAATAGAGAAAACTGCAATAAACAATAAATTATGGCGAAAATAAATTCGCAAAATAATTGTTTTAATAAAAAAATTCTAATTTTTTCAGAAATAATTGTCAATAAATCTTTTTCGAAAAAGTAATATATAGAAAAACACTTTTTAAATTTATAGAAAAGTAAAAAACTTACCAAATAAAAGTGCAAAAAATGGTGCTCAAAAATTTACGTGAAAAAAAATTGTCAAAAAGAAATATTGTTGAAAATATAATTGAATTTTAAAAAAAATATATTTGTCTAAATGGTGGATGCGCTGAAGAACCTTCACCAAATTTTTAAATAATCACCTATAAGACCAATTTGAGACAAAATGTTCATTTTTACTTCATATAATGAAAAGTTTGAATAGAGAAAACTGCAATACACTCATTTAGAGCCCAAAAATTTGGTATAACTTTCAATAAATTAATTAGTTTGACTCAAAATCCGCTAAAGACTGACTCGATATAACTATAACCGCAGGAATACGAGGTCGAACCGCAACGGAAGGGTCGCAGGAATCTTCTTCATGAGTTTGCTTCCCTCAACTTGTTGCTTTGCGGTGTTATTAAGGAGTTGCAGCGTTGTCACATTTTCATCACTCAACCATTCGAGACTCTGAAGTGCGGTTACTTTGTGAGAGTTTCATACTATACAGTGAATTTGGGTTTTATACAAGAAGTGCAGCGTAATTGTAATATAGTAATATAGAAATTCTGCGGGATAAATAAGTAAATACCTACTTAAAAAACATTATTTTGCTACTTTTCCTCTTGTGATGCTGATATTGCATCTTCGTTGATTGTATCCTTGTACCCATGTGAAATATTTCAATTTGCATCTTAATTTGCAGGAAGTAGTCAGTAAAAATGAACTTTTAATCTTATATTGCATCCTAAAGTTTTTTAGCGTTTCTTCTATAACAGACTTATAGTTTGGGTCCCTAAGGAAGCTAATGACTATGTGTACAGGAAAGAGTCAAGAAGGGAGGAGGAAGCATCAGCTGGAAAGTTATTCGGCTTTAACTGGTTTTCTCTGGCATTACTATTGTGTTTAAAATACATTTCACTAGTTATATTTTGAATTAACAATAATACGGTACGGCACAATTAACTAAACGTGTTTCTGATAGACAAGAATTAAAGACTATTAACTCATTTCTGTCAGATAGGTAGGAACTCAACTACTTACCAAATCTTCCTCTAAAACCATACTTACAAAGTTTAACATTAAGTAAACCATGATCTACTAAATCAAATGCTTTGCTTAAATCCATGAAAATACCTACACTTTTTTGTTTATTTGTTCAAATTATCATAGAGGTTATTAAGGAAGTTTAGGACAGCAGTTTGAGTAGATCTACCTATCATGAACCCGTGATGGCTTACATGAAACACGTTATACGGGGTGCGCCAATTATTTCCACTCGATCTTTAGCACCGAAACTAAAAGAGATATCAACAAGATTTTTTGTAGGTGTAGACAGTGTCACTCGGACTACAATTTTAAAATATTTTGATGTATACAGGGTGGCTAATTTTTGTGGAATTAAAATTAATTTGGTTTTTTTTAAATTGAACACCCTGTATACGATTATGTCTTCTGATTCTACTTAATATTAGATTTACGGTAGTTTTTTGTATTTGTAAATCCGACGCGGCGTTGACAAGTTATTCCTATTTTAAGCAGATTTAATAAAAAAACAGCACTTCAGAAATATTAGCACAAAAACCACATTTTTTAAAAAATTCCTCAAAAAAGCTACTATGATGTAAATGAAACATGCACCTATCACAATAATCACACAACATCTTCACCTGTTGCACAGGGTGTTTGCCGATGGCGTGCCAATAGTCTAGTTTTCAAATGGTAATAACTTAATTTTTTCAAATGGGACACCCTGTATATTTTTCTTCAGTTAGAAGCCCTCCCTAATACGCATTAAAAAAATATAGGGTTTTGCACATCTAACTTTACTATTTACTTTAATAATTGACGTTAAGTGACAAACAACATATTTTACACAATTTTTAATAAGTAGAAAATTTTACAAAGTTTAATCGTAAGAAAACTACAATAGTGAAAGTTAAAATTTATAGTAGGTGTTCAAAATGTCTTCCATTTTCATTTATACATTTTCTTGCCCTTTTTTTCATTGATTTACGCACATGTCTTAGCATTGCAGGGATCACCTGTCTAAATGCTGCAGTAATTCTTTCTTTCATATTTTCTTTTGTGGTAACTTCTTATTTGTAAACAATATTTTTAATAAAACCCCACAAGAAAAAATCGCAAGGCGATCTAGTAGGCCAATTTATAGGGCCTCCCCTTCCTATCCAAAGATCCTGAAATTCCCTATTTAACCAATTGCGAACATCTATTAGGTAATGTGGTGTGGCACCATCTAATTGAAACCACATTCCGTTGCGATAATTTTGAGGCACATTTTGCAATATGTTGCGAAAATCATGTTCTAAAAAATCTAAAAATATAGCTCCATTTACAGTCCCATCAAAGAAATAGGGACCAATTACATAATCACCTATTATTCCCGCCCACACATTCAAAGACCATCGATACTGTGATGTGGTTCTAAATAAATGTTCATTGTGGTCCGAATAATAATGGAAGTTGTGTCTATTTACACAACCGTTCTTATGAAACGTGGCTTCGTCGGAGAATAAAACTTTGTTTAAAAAGTTACGCTCTGTATTTATCTTGTTTATTAACCATCTACAGTATTCCACTCTACGCGCGAAATCACGTGGTAACAATTCTTGGTGAAGGTGGATATGATAGGGGTGATATTTATTCTTTTTTATTATGCGTCTAATTGTGGTATTGGAAATATCTGATTGCTTAATTGCCTTGTGCTTATATTGGGATCTTCAACTATACTGATCATTACCTTATATTCGTTGTCAATAGTAACAGCTGTAGTTTCACGTGAATGTTTTTCATACTTGACGGTTCCTGTTCTATCAAATCTATTCTTTAAATTCTCAAATGTATCCTTTTGTGGATGACGTCTTTCTGGGTATCTTTGACGATAGACCCTACTAGCAAGAAACGCATTTTTTTGACATTCACCCAGTATCCATATCATATCAATATTTTCTTGAACACTATAATTCTTGTTAAAATCCATTTTTTATACACAATACCGATTAAGTATAGTAGACGTGATACAATACAAAATTTTATGTTGACAATTAATGCCATAACAAAATATACCTACTGTCATTTTCATAGGTAACTTGATTTCCTATTAAAAATTGTGTAAAATATGTTGTTTGTCACTTAACGTCAATTATTAAAGTAAATAATAAAGTTAGATGTACAAAACTCTATATTTTTTTAATGCGTATTAGGGAGAGCTTCTAACTGAAGAAAAATATACAGGGTGTCCCATTTGAAAAAATTAAGTTATTGCCATTTGAAAACTAGACTATTGGCACGCCATCGGCAAACACCCTGTGCAACAGGTGAAGATGTTGTGTGATTATTGTTTTGTGCTAATATTTCTGAAGTGCTGTTTTTTCATTAAATCTGCTTAAAATAGGAATAACTTGTCAACGCCGCGTCGGATTTACAAATACAAAAAACTACCATTAGGTAAATCTAATATTAGGTAGAATCAGAAGACATAATCGTATACAGGGTGTTCAATTTAAAAAAACCAAATTAATTTTCATTCCACAAAAATTAGCCACCCTGTATACATCAAAATATTTTAAAATTGTAGTCCGAGTGACACTGTCTACCCCTACAAAAAATCTTGTTGATATCTCTTTTAGTTTCGGTGCTAGAGATCGAGTGGAAATAATTGGGGTACCCTGTATTTAAGAGCGAATTCTACCATTTTCCTAAACATAATTTTTTCCACTATTTTAGAAACACTAGATAACATGGATATTCGGCCTATAATTATCCATACATGATACGTCACCTTTTTTGAACAGTGGTATAACTTTGGCAGGTTTGAATATCTTAAGAAAAACACTTTCTTGAAAAGATCGGTTAATTAAAAACGCTAGCGGCACTTGGGTTTGTAAAGAATCGGTGCTTGATGGAATATTTTCGTTATTTTTCCAGTAATTACCATTCAAAAACTATAAAAAACATATTTTATAGACAATTTCTTTACCACTATATCTAACAGTTTTTACATAGCGCCAATACAAAATTGAGTATCGCGTATCGGTGTCAAAAAGACTCAGCCATAAATTGGAAATTATTTTTCTGTTTTAAATGCGCTATAAACATTTTTATCGCCTCTAACTCAACTTACATTAGAGTTAATCGATTTCAAAATTTAAGTATCTATTCCAGTAGAGTCAATTTAGAAATTGAAACAACCGACATCTGCACAGTAAGGCCACAAGCATAAAAAATGACCAAGGATAGTAAACTTTAGTAAAGATGTGGTTTTTGTTTGAATTAATTTGTGAATCTAATAATAATGCCAATCCTAGATGGAAAATGGCATCAAATACTTCAAAGCTTCTGTGATAAATTGTGGATATTCTGTTTTTCTGTTTAACCAAATATATCCAAAGTGACAGATTTGAATTCCAAGTGTAACATTCCATCATCAGATAATTCCAACATATTCTCTTTTAGGTTGGTTTCTGAATTGGCCTAGTCTGTAGCTGCATTTAAAAATGGATTTATGATCCACCTTTGGCCAGTATTTGAGTTTGAGTCTTTGAGCAGCTCCTCCAAAAATTTTAAGTCGATATATCACTAACTCTGATCTCGGTGATACTTTATATGCTTTTATGTTTTTGGTTGTGCAGCACTAATTTTTTTTTTAATTATACGTCTACTTTGAGCTTGAATATAGCGTAATCTTGCTGAGACCAGTTCCTCTGTCCAGAGTGGAACATTTCATTTTAAAAATGTTGTTCATAAAGATGCTGGTGTATAAAGTAGAACATTTAAAGTCCATTGGGAACGTGGTAAAGGGGTGAATTTTAAATTGACCGTTTGGAGTAAGTTTCTTAGATTACATACTATAATAAATTTGAGAAAAAAATTTTTTCAAGTAAGGTTTTGTCCAAGTTTTGGTACTTTAGGCTCAATGTGCCGTGTGAGTTTAAGAGCTGAAGTGCACGGCATTTCAAAGTTAATCGTTTTTTAATTCATGCCCTCATTTTTAATTGAATTAGTTTGAAAATTTAGTTCGAATTGTATTGAAATTACAGACGATTTGAGCATTTGTAAAAAAATGATTATTTTGATATGGATTTGTATATAAACAGTTCATTTTCGATGGTAAATAATGGATGTACCAAAAAGTTAAATTTATCGTAAGTTTCGGCCAACCCCGTATATAAATCCTATAATAAGTAACAGTATCAAACAACCTTAACACCATACGTTTCATTCCAAGTACTTATAATCTTCTTAAAGTCATAATAGACTGTAGACTTCCAAGAATTCTACAACTCCCATGACAAATACCAAAATTATGGCACTCCATTTGTTCCAGATTTAAGACCCGAAACACTCGCCTAACCTTTGACACAAGTATTTATCCGAACAATCTATTTTCTTGCGAACAATTCGGCTAATTTTGAAACAGTAATCAACGACGTACTTAACCTCAAAAACAGTCAAATAGGAGCTGTATTTTCGGCGTCCCATGTGTAATATTATTTAGTAAAGCGTAAAATGAAAGCATTTAAAAATTATTGGTGCATGAAATTTGAAGTTTGGAATTTTAGTCTTATTCGTCTATTTTAAAGTAATCACTATCCGGTTAATTACACTCGTGCCAGAGTTTTTTCAAGATCTTAAAACATGTGTTGTTAACAGTGATCATTTCTCATACCAATTTCTTTTCTACAGTTCTTTAACGTTGTCCTTAGAAAGAGAAAATTCGAAAGGTGTCATGTCCGTAGAGTACCATGGCAGAGGTATAGTTCGTGTAATATATACTGTATCCACAATTTAACAACTTTTAAACGCGGCGCCTTTGATGCTACCAAAAAAACCATGAATTGGTCGTGTAGCCGAGCCATTAGTCGTTTACATCTTAGCGATTGCACATGTTTTTATTATTTTAATTTATACTTTCCACTCTCTGGCTCCCGAGCTTTATATTAATGAGAACCCTCGATAGTGACTTTTTAGAAATTTTTAGATGGCTGGACTAAAGCGATAAGAGGTTTGTTTTTTGCCAAAAATCTACTAACAAGTTTTTCCACAATGCTGTTAAAATACCAGAGCGAACTGGATAAAATGGGGAAAGACTGTTTTTAGAAAGTTTCGTCAGCGTATTTTATTACTTGTTGCTCTAAAACTACAAATGTAAAGAGGTCTGAAAAGTTTCTCGCTTTCTTAAATTATTTCCCGGCTATAAGACTTTTCACATATCCTTGCAGAGAAAATAAAAGATGAACTCTGAAAAGTATATCCTGGTAAAGTAGAGATCTACATTCTACAACAACAACTTTACGATTCATTGCCTTAACCCTTTTTACTCCAAGGACTGTAAATAAATGAATAGTTTTTTGTTTTAGGTGAAAATATTTTTCGATTAAAGATTCAATACTGGGTAAGAAGGTAAAATTAAAGAAGTAAGTTGGAAAACTTTTATAATATTAATTTTTGACGCAAAAATATTCTTCATACAAAGTTCTGATTGATCTATAACTTAAAATATAAACCTTGCTATTTTAAGTAACCCTATAAAAAACAGTCAAGTGGGGTTAAGTTGTGAGATCTGGCAGGCCAACGCAAATATCTGAATGTAACTTTAAATTCTGATCAACTTTTTTTTCGATATTGGCAAAAATGAAGGTACTTTAATCTTTAGCAAAATTTATAGTTTTTGACGAACCTCGTATACGACTGAAATTTTTTTAAATCTGATGACTCTATTTTAGGTTTTAGACCATGCAGGACTTTTTATGAAGAATAACTTTTTTTCTTAAATTAATAATAAAAAGGTTTTCTGGTTCTTAAACGGGAAGGGGTCAAAATCGAAATGTGAATTTTTTGGGATTTGACATTGTTGTATTAAAGCCTCATAATATTAAAAATACTTGCTCTAGAAGTTCAAAATTTGGAGTAAATGTGTAGAAGAGATGGAAAAATGTTTCTATGAAGACCTCATTATTTCAATAAGTTGACTCATTTTTAAACGAGGAGGGGGTCAAAGTCGAAATGTGAATTAATTGGTATTTGACATTGTTGTACTTAAAGCCTCATTATTTAAAAAATACTTGATCTAGAAGATTAAAATTTGGAGTAGATGTGTAAAAAAGATGTAGACATGTTTTCTTAAAGACCGAATTTCAATAAGTTAACTGGTTTTTAAACATTATTCCATAATTTTTTAAACAACCAAGTTTCGTGGAGAAATACTGCAAAATGTTTATTGTTTCCTCGTTTAAGTATTTTCTGAAAAAACTCAACCTCGTAGCTGTATTCGAAGGCAATTCCATCAACAATTGTTGGATTTTCTGATTATGAAACCAATTTTACGGATCCTCTTGTATACTGATCTGACACTGTGTATAAAATCTGGATATTCATTAAGAAAGCATTATAACGATTTTAGGCGTATTTTTATGGATAATTATGCGAAATGCATTTAAAATAGAGGGTTTTGCTTGATTCTAGGCGAAATATTAAATAAAATTTAGAATAAAGTAATTTTTTGTTTACTACGATTAAAAAATAAAATTTGGCCCATACAGCGCACTTTTTATACTAGGCCGTTTGGAAATATTAAACCATGTTTATCCATTATTTATCCAAACCAAAAATAAAATAATTGAAAGTAAAATCCAAAAAAAATATATAATATCAAGTCGTAGTCAATTTGGAATCAAGTAGCGAAACGATTTTCTCTTCAATAAATGAAAAACTTGTGACGTGTTCATTTCGAACTCTGAATGGCAATCGTTAGAAAAACGAAAAACTGAATATAGCAATTTTCCACTTAAGTCGTTTAGAACAGTGTGGAAGTCTAGACACTTTCAATTTTCCATAAAACTGAGTTATTTGGAAGATCCAGTTAACATGAACTGCCTTTTAAAATCGAATCTGAAGTGGATGAGAATGATTTTTTCAGGGGCGTCGATGAAATAGAAATAGATATTTTTCATTCGGATTTTTTGTGGTTTCGGTTCCTATAATTAGCTTTCGATAAGTTTACCAAAACAGGCTGTCATACCGAGCACCTGTCAGAACATCATGAAGTTCCTACTGGTATAGTAATCGAGCCCCTTCATCCTACTGAAACTGTAAAGTAAATGCTTCTAATGCTTCTAATTACCAATAGTACATATTAAAAATTATTAAGGATCTCGTGTGGCGTTTCTAGCGACTTATTTGCTTCTTCAGAGATGTTGAAAGCAATATTAAATTCATCATCATCATCATCACGTAGCCTCTCTTGTCCAGTGTAGGACATAGACCTCCCTCAATTTCTATCTGGAACGGTCTTGCACTTCATTTATCCAGTTGTTTGATACTCGCTTAAGATAGTCGGTCCACCGGTCCTCTGTTTCTATAAGCATCCTGTCTAGGTCGCCATTCAATAATTTTCTTCGTCCATCTGTTATTAAATTATTTTAGGTTTAACTCTGTATATATTAGAATATAAATTACCCATTCACATCCTTTTCCTGAAAAAAAAAAAGAACCAGAGTTGTCAGAATTTACTCCACAAAATCCACAAACTAAATTATTGTTATCATTAAGATCATGTTTTATAATTCTAATTACGGTTGTACCTGTTTTTTTTTTCGTTACGACTATGATGGGAAATGGGAAAAGTGCTACTGAAAATTCACGCGAGAACTTTTGTTACGAAATTTATGAGTGGAAACATTTCCAGCAACAAGCTGTTGGATTCCGGGCTCCGGGGAAAGGACTCGTAAAACGAAACAGTTGAACAATTCCGGATTAGCTTTCAAGGGACTCTGAATCGAATTGGCTACGAATGTTGAAGTCGGCAATTATAAGGAATGCGTTGGTATACCGTGAAAAAGGGATGAATAGTATTGAGATAGGACAATCTATAATCGGTGAAAGTTCGGTAAAAGCAAATGTGCGTACCACTAGATTAATATAAATTTAAAATTTATTCAATTGTATGCAAAACAAGGTCTATTGAGTATGGTGCGCCGCAAGGAACATGATTAGGGTTACTTATTTCGGCATTTATATTAACGACTTTTTGTTATTAATGTTATATGAAACAATTAGTTCTGCCGACGATGCACTGGCTAAAAACTTTCGAAGCAACGTACACAATGTTACGCAACAAGCTCAATTAAAAAACTTCTTGTAATATTATAGATCTAAATTTGAATGGTATTTGTTTAGAATGGATTCTCAATACCAGTTTTTCAAACAAATGCTTTATTTGTTCAGTAACGCCACTGTAAAAAACTAGAACTCGGCAGAAATCCTATTAATATTTAATCACTTTGCATGTTTAATTTTCTTGTATAAATAAAAAAAATTGCCGTTTCCCTTTTTATAAGGCACGGATTAATTGAAAACCGAGTGAAGTCGTTTATAATAAATTTCATCCACGAATCAATTGGCGAGATTTAATCATCGTGCCGAAACAAAATGTCTGAATAATACCGGCTGAACGTCCGTAGAATATCGACGTATTATGAAAATGTATAAAATTTAATAAATAAAATGAAATTATCGAATAATGTGCTTTTCATTTCGGATTTTTTTATGTTTCGTTATGAAAATGTAGTTGTTAAATATTCTGAAAAGCTATTAGTAAATTTATATAATATTTTTTAGCGTTTCAAATCGGCTAATGCACAGCTCTAGTTGACCTGCGATAATGCCTCCTCTTTTTATGTCAGAAAAACCTTTGTACAGTTGATTTAAACGACATTAATAATATACCCACCAAACAGAAAAAGTTTCACCACAGTAATAACCAATTTGAAGTAGTGAACTAGTAAATATAAAAATATCGTCAGTGGAAGCGAAATTGACAATCTAATGACATATTTGGTAGTACTTTACAAATTTTAATTTAATATTCTGCATGGTTAAGAGTGTCTGCAGCTCAAATCATTTATCGTATAAATATTTTATACAATATTGGAGTATATTCATCATCGCTTAATTTTACAGTTTGGTTGGTATGATGTATTATGCCATGATGAGGAAATTTCAGTTCTATTATAAACCAAAATTGTATTATCTATCTCCGCATATGCACTCATTCACACGTTCTATCTATCCAAAGTTATCTTGTGGCAGTTTTATGAAAATAAATAATTCTAATTTAAGCTTCTGCTAAAGCTATTTTAGTGGATTATTTAAAAAGTATTGTACCATTCATCAAACGTTCTTAGCATTAAATAACAGTTTCTGGAAACATGTACAATGACAAGTGACAGATGACAAAGTGACGAATGGCAGGTGACGGATGGCAGGTGACCGACGACAGGTGAAACATAAAACCAGCAATTTCGGTGCCATCAACCATCAAGGTAGTTACATATAGCAATACGAAAATAATAAGAGATGGATGAACCATAATAACAAAAAAATAAGCGGAAACACGTAAATGATAAAACGAACGTTAAACTTTTGATGTTGTTACACATTTTCAGCATTTGTTAGATGCCACACAACAAATGTGTGTTTAATCTAAAAGTGAGGCGAAAAAAAAACGAGGTTATCAATCATCATTCGCAATATGTATCGATCACCGGCAGATTTGTGAGATGAGGAATGTCGAAACATCAGAGTCGATTTTGGAGAAACAAAGGGCACGAAAAAACAAAAAAAATATTAAATAGAATAATGTTGATTACTATGCAATGTTTCGAAATAAAAAAAAATTAATTTAGTTTATTTTTTTTAAGGCAAACTAAAAAGACTATTCGCAAGAAAGAAACAAGATATATAGAATGTAATAAAAAACAAATAATTGCAAAACAAAGAGTGAAAAAGATATTTGAGAAAAACATAACCTAAAAAACTTTTTTTGGTACTTAAAATATAAAAAATAGTTACGAATTTTATATAACTCAAAAAACCAAAAAATATTTTGCATCTTTTAAAAATGCATGTTTTTGGATTGCCACTTACTGTAAATATCAAGACATTATAAGAAAAATTGAAAAAGTTATAGCAAAATCAAAAATTGACGATTTTAAACGGTTTTTTTCGATATATCTCGAAAAGTAATTCGACAATCGATAAGTTCAAGAAGGTCAATCAAAAGATCTTTTTATTATCTACAACTTCCTCATTTACTAATTTCAGATTCAGCAAGAAGTTTCTTTTTTATTTACAAAAACCGTTTTTTCAATTTTACGAATTCTCTATAAAGAAACTCCTGAAAAATTGTTTTTCTTGTGAAAGATCTAACAGCATCTTGGAAAAATCCTTAAAATAGTTATTTTTATAATTTTCATATAATATATTTACATTTGTACTATCATAATTCCAATCCTTTCCTATCAGATCGTGGTTGATATTTTGCATGTTATTTTTATTGAAATTTCTGGAAGTAATGACCTGTTTTTCATGTTTAATATAAGCATCAATATCTGTTCCAATAATTGCATAGTTATGTCAGGCGTTCGAAAAAACAATTCTGATATATTTAAGCTTACGTGAGAAAGGATAAAATGAAACAGATTTTATATTTACCTATATTGTTTCATAATAAATTTAAACAAAACACTGTTTTATGTGAGAAAATGTATGTAAATCTCAAAATAAATTTTTTTTTCCTATTTCGCTGTATTTTTTGTTTTCGCGTAGAAATTTATGTAAATTTCTCAGTATGACAGATTTATTGGGGTATAAGTATATGATTACGGAGGGGGAATCAATCAAACTATTACCGTTGGCAACCAGTGGCGTAGAAGCCCCGTTTTAACAATCCTAACAATAAAATTTGCGTGATGGCTAGTACGGTCCTGAGAAAGAAAAATGGGGTGGAAATGTGGAGTAAAGGCGGCACGACATACCATTATTGAAACTCATGACTTGATGAGTATTGGTAGTTTCCGATTAGATCGTTTGTAGCATTAATTGAAATTAAAGGTGAATGCCGACATGCCTGGATTTTAGCCCGCTATTGAGTTACTAGATTCATTTCTGAGCGCAGCCTGTGCCGAGATTTAATCACAAAACGTAATATTCGCAATATTTGATACGTTACAGTCGAAAGTCGAGGCGTTTTATTAGTACGTTCCATTGGCAAATGCCTAAATCGCTTTATTTAAAAATATTCTAATTCGTTTTAACTACATTAAAATTTACTTCAAAGGAAATAAGCAAAAGCTCGGTTTCTTGATCCTTTTAAATCCATGAGGGACATATTGCAATGAAATAATCACTCTGTATATTAATAAGGGTAACCAAGGAACGAGGTCAGAAAGGAAGAGAGATTGTTCAACACTAAAAAAAGAGACATTCGAATGTTAAAAAATTTTAAAAATATAAATCTACCCAGAATTTTATACACGATGAAGAAGTTGTAATTGATAAATAATTTAAGTTAATACTAAGTTGTATGGATCTGTAGCCAGAATTTGTACATTGAAGAGATGTTAATATGGATAAATGGATAAATTGGAAGAGACTATACTAGAACCAAAAATGATTGAGTGTTTTACTGGCACTTGGCATATTAAAGGTAGTGGCGTGCTTATTAATTTTTGAAAGGGTTTTTTTCCACCTCAGATGACGATAACAGGTTCCAAAAGTTGAATGATACCTTCAAACCATTTTTCAAACACCTCTGCATCCATCTCCTCATGGTAATCGCTAGTTTTTTCAAATTTAAAGGTTTCCTGTACTTAATTTAAATACAGTGTTTTGGGAAGTTCCAAATAATACCAAATTTGGAGACCCAAACTTATTAGGCCACACCCTGCAGATGGGCCTGTCCCAACTTATTATAGATTGGACTGTATAAAGGTTGTAGCGAAATTATACATTGATTACTTGAATTTTATATATTAACGATAACTTCGTAAAAAACAAAACACTTTTTAACAAACATAGAATATAACAAAATTCAAAACTGTGTTTGCACTTGCTCAAGAAATAACTGAATGTGAATACGGGTATGAATGTAATATCATGCAATTTGTATAATTTAAAAATTGCTAAATTTATTACGTATGAACAATCCCATGATTGTGACCTGTTCATACGGAGATAGAAGTTCTACTGGTTTAATTTTGATTTATTTGAGACGCTTGTCGACAGGCGAGATCCTTCGGCAACCAATCACGGGTATGTATTTTCGGCTTTATTGTTGTGCCTTTTTTTTATCTCTTTGGCAACTTGCAGTCTCGCCAATGTGTCGCGATGTATGTAAAGGCGGTTGCCGACAAGGGCGGCTTTTAGCATTGAAGTTTTATCTCGTCGGTGAGTTACTTCCGCGTTGATTATCTGAGCGATGACCTTGATTTACGATGCGTGTTGTACTGTTGCTATGCTGGGCACTTAGGCGTGCGGTTTGGTTATTTTTATTTCCTTTGTCGCCATGGGCGTAGGTAAAAATGTTCGATTTCGAACATACAGGAAAGGTTTGCCTTAACTAAAAGAACTTTATTTTGACTTATGAAGGACGGTTCTGTCAATTTAGTGAAACCCAAACTGTTAAAATTCATTCTTTTATAATTTAACTATGTGCAGATGTATAATATAGGCACACTTTACTTGCTATTCTAATTCTTCCTTATTCTAAATCAACCCCACAATGATACGTGCGTGGAATTAGCAGGTAGAAAACGGATTCCTACTTACTCGCTGGTTAAAATGTACTTGAAACGGACCAACGTTTCAGAAAATTTGACAGAAAGCCATTTTCTCATAAGAGAGGTCCTTTTCAATATTTTATAACTAATACATTTACTTTAAGACTCGAAACAAATTAGTTGTTAACATCTGAATGTATCACATAAACCAAATTTATGAGAGCATTGACTCATACCAAAAGTTTTCCACCATCAGGATATTATTGCAATGCAGTTCCAATCTAGCCGAAGAAAATCGTTTATACGGCTACAACTAACTTCGCAATGTTCCCGTATAATCCCTTATCAAAATCCATATGGTCCCCGCTGACAATAGAAACCTCCATAATGGAAATGATCCTCGCCGAATCCTCACGTTAAGTGTAAAACTTGCTAAACGTACTCGAATGGAAATTACAAGTGTTTTGTGGTTTTGCTCAATGGAATAGACGAAATTTTAGGCGGTAATCGCAGATGACCAGTGGCGGCTCGTGAACTTTCTCATATAGAGGAGGCAAGTGGAAAATAACAAAAATTTGCCGTTTTTTTACGGAGGTCAAGAAAACTCTTTATGGGTAGGTTAAGAGCCTAAAATTTCTACTGTGAGAGTCTCCTTTAAAGACATATTTTTCATAATTCGAGGTATTAAAAGACCTTTTTTGTTTACCATCCACAACTAGATTTTACTTTACTTACTGGTTTACTCACTTTGTATTAATCTCTGAAAGGGATAAAAAAGAAGAGAGTGACATCTTGACTAGATTCAGTCAAAATTTAATGTCAATACTCTCTTCTTACCATAGATGGTAGCACATCTAAAAATGTTATCTTATAGCAGATATAGCTATTGACTTGTACGAGTTTGGAATTTTATTTATTGGATTCGAAAAGCCTAACTGATGAAGCCGAAAGGCAGAAACCGGTCTTAGGATGTCGAATCTAATAAATTAAAATTCCTTACTGGTTTACTTACTTTATTTTACTAGTAAAATAAAGTGCACTTTATTTTACAGTAAAATAAAGTGCTACTTTGTTGACGCAAAACTGTTCTATAAACAGCGTTTTATTGGTCAATCGTACATAAAATTATTATTTAAAAAATATTCCACTAAATCATGACAATCAATTATTAGGAACACTTTGGGTAATTTAATTATTTAAAAAAATTCCAACTTAACCTCAAAACCACTGTAAACACAAACACTCACAGAGAAATGATTTAAGTGATTTATTTTATGCGCATGATTAAGATATGACAGTTAATGTCCAGTCCACTCGTTGGCTACGGGTAATTACATCATAAAATTCGCGCATCGCTATTGGCAATAGCGATTTGACTTTAATGTAATGGAAGATAATGCATTATAGTAGTGAAAGCTCTGAAAATATTTCTATTGACGATTTAGGATCAAGAGTCGCGTTGTTGCCATATTAAAAACATGACGTAAAATCTGGAATAATAGAGATAATACTTTAACTGTGTTTAGGACTAAAAATAATTAAGATAAACGGAGGATCTATGTGTAAATATTTCAAAGGAGGCTCAGCCTCCGTTGCCCACTTCGGCCAGTCGCCACTGCAGATGACAGGAACCAGAGGCGTACGTAAGAGCCTTGGAAGAATATATTAAAATTAAGGTAGGGTAGCAACGCTGAGCAGCAAAAAAATCTATTTTTTACTAGAGGAGTTTCGGTAGTGTTAATGTGCAAGAACACGCCGATCGTGAAGATGTTGAGGATATTAAAGATCAACTTCCAACATGTGTCCATCAAATAAAACTAACGTCGATCCATTGACAGCTTCCGTATGGAAAATGTTGAGCCTATAGTTTAGAGAAGAAAGAAGTGCAGTAATTTAATTTGTAGAAGTAGTACAGGTTTAAGAGGTAGAAATTTTATTTTCACCTCATCCTTCAATACTTATTTGTAGTTAAAATGAAAATTTTAATACATTTGATCGGTCTAATAAAAGATTTCGTTTGATTTAATCATGTTTCCATGGTTTTTACTGTAATAAACTTGTTCTTTTGACAGATAAGTCAGACTTTATTTATTCATAGCCGTATCGTATGTATTTTAATTGATTCAGAATTGTATTAATATATATTTCAAAATGGCTTCATTCTAAAAATATTATCAGTCCTCCTAAATCCTTGAAGGCAGAAATACTCGTAATAGCAAAGCAACATAAAAACAAATTCAAAAAATATATTATAGACGAGATGGCCCGAGAAAAGAAATTCTCAGATTGCCTCCTGAATATGCAGAGTTACATCCCATTGAACTGATTTGGTCACAATTAAAAGGTTATGTTTCTCAAAATAATACAACATTAAAATTACCGGATGCGCAAAATTTGTTTTTGAAGGCAGTTTCAGAACATTTGAGAAAAGTGAAAAATTCATTTTGGAAAGTGGATATAGCAATGGAAAACTTAATAGACCGTATAATAATAAATCACAGAAAAGACAATGATAATTATACCAGTAGATATAGTGAAGACAGTGACTTTTAAAGATAGTTCTTGAACTTTTTATTTTTTTTAATCTTTGATTTTAGGTACTGTAGTGTTTTAATTTTTTGTACGTTCATTTGGCGAATACATAACCCGAGCTTTCTTTAAAAAGAATCTTTGAAGTTCATCTTCCAAACTCCCCACCAAAAACATTTCTTTCACTATAGTCTCAAGATCAACATTTGAAATAGTTTTAGTAGCTTTTTTAGGCATTGTACGCGGGGAATCTTTTTTTGTTAAAGCATTTCTTACGGCATAACAGATTCTTTTATAGATGAATTGATCCAATTCGATTTTTGACATATTCAAATTATTAATTTTGGCTTTTCGGGACTTCTTTTTAATGCTTCTTCGTGGTGGTACTGGTTCTAAAATATTTTCATGGCATCAAATCAACCAAATTTGAAAACAATTCTGGAAATAAGTTCCTTTCTTGGGCTTGTGCCAGAGTTACATCCATGTGGATTCCGTCTGTATGAAATTCATCCAAGAGATTAAAAAAAGTTTAATCCCATTAACAACATATAATTCTCCGTGTTATTTATTGGTTTATTTTTATTTTGCAAAGTACGCCTATGGATTGTGACGTTATATCCCCTCTTTCACTGCACTCCTCTTTTATTCAGAGTATAGTCGTATTGATTATTTACATCGAGATACATTTGGAAAGCTTTCGGTTTTGACGGTTCACAGTTATGCATGATATTTTGACATCAAACTTGTTTAGAGTGTTAAGTAAAACCAGGGTACGTACTTTTTTTATATGATTGCAAAAATAACGTATTTTTTTATAGCCAAGAACTGTAGAAAATAGAAGCTTTAGGGAAAACATTGAATTTTAAAAGTATCTCAGGTATAACCCCCTTTCTTTTTTTGTCATTCCCGCCTCTGCCTTTATGGACGGTTAATCGTTTAAGTAGGCTCTTATTTTGATAAGGGCGTTTCATGTAAGCCGTTTAAGGAGTTTCTGGATTTAACATAAGTACGTTAGGATTAGCATTGTACGCTTCTAGGCTCTCTCCAGACACTTTTGCCTCTTCCTCTGACATCTTCATTTCTCTTTAATTTCAGACTGGCTTCGATTCGATTTCGTTCGTAATTAACGAAAACGTCTTGTAAGATTTTAAGGGTTTTCCGATATTATGTTTTAATTAAGTTGTTTTTATACATTATTTGTCGTTTAGTTCTATACCTTAGCTTGTTGATAACACCTTTAGACACAATTTTCATATTAATAATACGGTACAATTGTATATCTTTTAAATAGCATTAAAAATGTTCTTCTTTTATATTTTTGATCACAAAATTCTCTAAATTAACTTTTGTATTCAGTTATTTATCTCATTAAATTTACAATAAATAATACTTATTTTTAAAAAAAAATTACCTCTCTGGATCGTTTAAAAGAAAAATTTAATAAAAGATATCAGGCAGAAAAATAATAAATAGAGAATTTTCGTTTTCAGAATTTTCAGACTTCTTAAACTTTCAGAGCTTTTATCCATTTGTCCAGATTTTCTTTACATATTAGGCTACAAGGAATATCTGAATAAGTGAAGAAGAAAAAAAATAACGTCGCTGTAATTACTCGCTTTAAAATATTTTAATACTTTATCTCGTATTTGAAATTGTGAAATCTTTGAGTTTTAATTTTTAATTTCTCATTGCACGTGATCTAAATGTAAATGTAAACCATCCAAATAAAGTTGCCAAGAACTTAGTTTCTCAGCGTATTATTAGACTTTTTAATCCGTATGACTTAGCCAAAAGATTTTACATTTTATTTTAAATTTTTTATATAATTTATCTTTATTTATTTAATAATGGCGATCTCAAAAATGGCTGCATTTAGAAAATAAAACTTTAAAGTGATTTTTGAAGGTAATAACAACTTTGAAGTGACTTCGGTTCCATGCGGTATGCGGAAATCACTTATGAATGTGGCAAAAACGTGGCGAGAATTACTACAAATCATATAATCAAGTGTCGCCACTTTAAAGGTATGTTAATGGTTCCAAAAACGACACTAAAACTATCAAGCCCACTTTAAGATCACTGCCACAACTAAGTGGTATTTAAGTGATATGGTTTGGTGGCCGTAACTATTATTTTCCACATTCATGTTTGTGCAACTTTGAGGTAATCTTGCTTAGTAGTTATAACGTTTCAAACACCTTCATTGGCACCAAAATATTCTCAGCGGTGAACTTTAGGTGACTACAACTAGCCAAAAATAAAATGAAGTTATTCTTACTGTGTAGGGCTAGATTTAGTGATTATTACGTAATAGCAACCCAATCGAAGTGGCGATATCAGTTTCTGTCACTATAATGCTACTTGGGCAGTAGTTTATGTTGTCTGTTATCCACATTGGCTATACATTCCCACATTTTTGCTGCTAATATTCTTTAGAGTCACGTTTTAAAAAGCTCACGTACTCGCCATCGACTGTTGTTATGACCATTCTTATTATTGTTTCCCCAACACGTACCATGTATTGAGCTTTGTTTTAGAACTTACTAGGTAAGAATAATACAGTATATTTTCCATTTTAAATCTACAGCATCATTTTATATTCCGAAGAAGGTTATTGTTGTACATAAACTTGAGTATAATGTGACAAAAGACAGGCGGTTAGAGAATTTTGGCGTAATGTTTTCAATATTCTTGAATTATTCATGTCCATGAAGCTGGCAGAGCAAGGTCAGCAGAACAAAACAAAAGTATATTCATAATTAAGTGCTAAATTAATACCCTAATGAAAAATTTAATGATCCTTTTTTCTTAAGAAAAACGCATGTTCTGCTAGCTACAGATGAACCTAGCAGAGCAGACTGTTTAAATGTTATTAAAAATTAATGAAATGCCCTAATTAAAAGTTTGTTGCTCCTACTAGCAAAAATTGCTGTTTGAAAAGTTTATTACGAACCCACAAAGGGTAAAATATTTGAAATAATTGTTAAATAAAGTTAAATTCGCCATAAAAGTGAATTTTGCGAAATTCAGTTAGAAATCAAACCAACGTTGTTATTATTGTGTTTTAAAGATGAAGTCATAAATCATTAATTATGCATTTCAAACTATTGTATAAAAGCGATGTACTTGATTGAACAGCAGTATATACAGGGTGTTTATACCGTTCCATTTCATGGTCCCTAAGCGTTTTTTTATTGTGCGCCATTGTATTTAGCCAACGGTGTGAAATAAAATATATCTAAGCAGTTATTTGTGACTAAATATAGAATTTATATTATAAAGTAAATTACGAAAGTGCTGATAACCATCAAATTATATTTAATACAAGTCTTGACGAAAAATGTCTGTCTCAAAAGTAAATGACGTATTGATCGAGAGAACTTGGGTTAAGAAATTATGTTTATTACTGGTGAAAATAGAAATGTCTTTTTTTATCAACAATCAAGGGCTCTTACGACAAATTTATATGCGTTAAAAAAAGTTTTTTTAAAACAAAATTTTGTTCAAAATTGTTTTCATCAACTTTTCTCGACACAATTTTTCTTTGGCATAATCGCAAATTTTGTGTGGTAAAGAGCTAAAATTTCTTGCATCAAAAACAAAATTAGAATAAAGCAACACTATCCTGAACCCTTCTTTTCATAAAATAATTTTCTGTGTGTACTTTAAGTTAATATCAACTCAACTTAAATGGCTAATTTGGGATAAAAATCGAGATGACTCGTAACTTTTAGAAAATTAAAATAAAAAATTCACGAGGCGATTTCCAGAAACGCTTCTCACGAAAAATATAATTTTCCTATCCTGGTTTTCAGTATTTATATTATCCGTGAGTGAGAGAATAACAACTTTAAATATAATTTATACTGCCTGGGTTCTGTTGAGAATATCTAAGGAGGATAATATTTCAACCCAACCTGTAGGCTTAGCACTGTTTTATTTTCAAGTAACGCAGTTCTGACTCCAAAATGAAATCTTTCTGAATGATGAAATTCAGCAAATACTGGTTACAGTTTATTAAAAAAATCGTGATAGCGCAATTTAATAGTATTATTTTAAAGATATTAAGATGGTTTGATTCTCAGCAGGTAGCCTTGGGTAATTACACATTTATCTCTATCACTCCTACATCAGGTGTACCACAAGGATCTCATTTTGGGCCTTTACTCTTTAACCTGTATGTCAATAATATACGTAATTGCTTTAAATTCTCTAAATTTATCATGTACGCCGATGATCTAAAAATTTATCATTCTATAACCGGCTTACCCGATAGAACTCTGCTTCAGCAAGGTTTAGATAGACTTTCCGATTATTGTAGGAAAAACAGTTTGTTTTTGAATTTTTCTAAGTGCACTTTACTCGAAGTAATATTGATTCACACAACAGTTACATCATTAATGAATCTACTCTTCAGCCATTGGGTAAGGTAAAGGATTTTGGTTTATTTTTGGATTCCAATTTGGCGATCATATTTATTATATCACTGCAAATAAGGCATTAATCGTTATTTACTGAACTGGTACTCAGGCCCGTAGAGAGAAAAATCGGGCCCGGGGGTAAAAATTACGGGCCCATAGAGAATTGAGAAGTGAAGCGTAGTGCGAACAGGGATTTTTCGGCCCCATATCGAGAACTGCGGGCCCGGGGGGAATCCCCCGTTACCCCCCCTCTCGTCAGGCCTGCTGGTACTCCTGGACCGTACTCTGATATTTAGCGACTTAATTTTAACATTATGGCTTCACCAATACATCCCTTATTATTTGGTTAATATCCATTTTTGCAGCTTTTATCATCATAATCCTTTCAAACATTGTTTACGGGAATGAATGCTTTATATATACCGCAAGGATTATAATTATGCGGAACATAAATTTTTTAATTCGGATTCACAACACGTTTGATATTTTCCTTAAATTTAAAATTCACAGCTCGTAAAGTTCCGATTTTTGCCCAGATAAAAAAAAACCAGTCCAGTTTTATGTATACATCCGACCGCATAAGAATCACATATTATTTAGAACGACGGCTTTATAAAGATGGCGTACAAGAAAATTTATTATCTGCCATTACAGTTTTGAAAGTATGTAAAACGTTTGATTATTTGGAAGCTAATCTCATAGAAAATATGCTCGCCCGGCTATATATTTAAATGTTAAATGGCTCCCTGGTACTCAGTAATATAAAATAATAAAGAAAAATGTTTAAACTATCGGTACGTCATTTCCGGAAACAATAAAACTGAATTTACAGTTCATGTATTGAGTAAAAGTTATCTACAAATAAATAATTTTTTGCGGTAGTTTTTGTCTGTCTTACAATATTATCTCGCCAACTAAACATTTGCAAAATAAAATTCATTTTTTAAATATATGTTCGTTGTAATCTCATCTTTTTCCAAGTAATTCCTAAAAGAAAATGAGATCGTATTTTATGTTTTTAAAAACGTTAGATAAGCTTAACATTAATATATGGAGTTCCTCTAATTGCGAAAAACGGAAGAATCATAAAAGAAATGGTAAAAATATTTAAATAAGCCCTGGGTACTAAATTGGTGTGCAAAAAATAAGGAGAAAGCGGAATGTAAATATACAGGGCTGAGGAGTAAAGTTCTATAAATATTTGGAGTGCCAATGTTTAGAAAAAGAGCTTAATAAACATAATTTTTCTTATTCTTTCTTATTTAACCCCAAGTTTTTTCATTTTTAATGAGAAGTGAATGATTTAATTTGCAATTTGAGAATCAACGTAACATACCCAAAGAAACATGGATAGAGATACAAGAAAATTGAAAGGAAGAAAAGATCCCAGAGAAATGGACAGGGTGATCTACTGGCAATTATTTAGGGAAAGTGATATCAACAACTAAATATATGGTGAATCAACAATCAAATATATGATGATGAAAGATAGTACCAGTGATCTGCTAGGTCGGTGCCAATGACAAAGAAGATGGAGAGTAATTTAGAAGTTTGTGAACTTGAAAGATTAAGGTCAATGTTTAGAGGAATTGGTGGTTGCCCGACGAAAGTCGGGTTTGAAGAATATTGATAAGAGGAGAAGGAGGCGAAAGAAGATAATGAAAGAATGAATGAGATATCTGAGGGAAGTAGGAGTCAGATTCTAGAAGATCTCGAAGCCAAGCGTTACTAGACCTGTAGAGCTGTTGATAGATAGATAGTTTAGTCCATAAAGTAAAATTACAATTTATAAAAAACTTATCTGACTTGTCAGTTACTAGTCTAAAATGTATAACAAAACAAAAATGTCATAACAACGATCTTTCAATTTTCTTTTTTAAATCCTCTTTCACATAAGTTTCACGTTATAACTAATTTTAGTAATTTTACCTATTAAAATAAAAATTGCTAATTATAAATTTTATTTATGTTCCCCTTTTATTTAAATAATAGTTTAATTAAAAGTGTACTTCTCAAGATATAAATGCATGGAAGAGTAATTAATGTTGAATAATAATATAATTTTTTTTATAGTACCTATTTTAAAACGCTTGAGTAATAACAGTTTTATAAAACTAGAATTTTTTAAACTTATTAGAAAATTTTTACAGTTACTGAAAATTTGGATTTTTAATATTAAAATTTCTTAAAGACTACAATCAATTTTTTATAGATAAAAAAAATCATTACTTACACAATCAGTACCATCAAAAATGTATCTCATAATCTAACATCTATCACAAACACAATCACATTTTTTTTAACAATTTCTGTTTTTAAAACGTCCATTATTTAATAAAGATTTGATTTTATTTGATAAAATCACTTACATTGACATATGTCAAAGATGTATGGATACGTGCGGTATTTGGTGCAGTAATTAGCTGTCCTATATAATTCCTAAAATTTGGATTTTTAATATTAAAATTTTTTAAACACTACAATCATTTTTTTATGGGTAAAAAAAATCATTACTTACACAATCAGTACCATCAAAAATGTATCTCATAATCTAACATCTATCACAAACACAATCACATTTTTTTAATAATTTCTGTTTTTAAAACGTCCATAATTTGATAAAGATTTGATTTTATTTGATAAAATCACTTACATTGACATATGTCAAAGATGAATGGATATGTGCGGTAAAGTGTAGTTACCGCACGCTATTTGGTGCAGTAATTAGCTGTCCTATATAATTCCTAAAATGTGAATTTTTAATATTAAAATTTTTAAACACTACAATCAATTTTTTATAGGTAAAAAAAATCATTACTTACACAATCAGTACCATCAAAAATGTATCTCATAATCTAACATCTATCACAAACACAATCACATTTTTTTTTAACAATTTCTGTTTTTTAAAACGTCCATTATTTAATAAAGATTTGATTTTATTTGATAAAATCACTTACATTGACATATGTCAAAGATGAAAATACACTGAATACATAACTAAAAAAAATAATTGGTTCAAGTGTCCCATATATCACGACCGTGTACTGCTGTCACTTCCATTTTGTGAATTAGATTTTATCGTTATGAAAGGGTCCACTGACAAAAACAATTGACATCAGAATTGGTGATAATGAATTATAATCATTTCGGACACTTGTTGGATGTTATTATTTATAGCTAGCGGGCTGTGGAATTGACGTTTTTTTTAATGGGTTGTTTTTATTAAAAATAGGAAATAAAAAAGCCTAATTGTTCCACATTTTTCTATATGAACAATTTGTTTTTTTCGTACCATCTTATAGTCGAGGTTTCAACGAAGAAAATAAATATTTTGCTTTACAAAGTTTCATCAAAAAAATTATTTTTGCGGAGGATAAAAAACAGTTTTTAGCAATTTTCTCGATAATTTTTAGGTTATGTTGAAAACGATCCATACAAAAGTTTTACATTTCTTAATTATCTACAACTTTTTTAGTAAACTTTTTTCGATAGGATGCATATTTCAGCCACAAATCGGAAAAAACCAATATCCAACCCTCAAAACATATATTTACCTATTTACTTACCCCCACCCTCTTAGGGTATTTAAAATCGGTTTGGCTCGGGTCTAATAGGTTTTAAGCTGTAACAATTTTGTAATTTAGGTACTTTAAGAAAGTAGATGATAAATGAGAGAAGAAAGTGAGGAGCAGTTCAGTAAGCTTAGCTATTTTCATATGATCGTCTGGATATATTTCTAACGAAACAATTTTGGCACACATATACGTTTTACGGTGTCTGAATTTATTGTGATGGATGTAGATGTACGGCCATATTAACTAATGCAGCTGGGACACAAGCTCCCCTAACATACGTCGCTCTTTCATTCAAAATACTTTGGTTCTGATATTTTTTGTAACCCACACTGATTGGATTTAAAGGAAAAATACGTGACTTATTTGGATTTACGACAGTTTTTTAAACTGTAATAATTTTGTATTTAATAAAACGGGTTCTATAAGAAAGTAGATGGTAATTGAGAGCATAATGTTAGCAGCAGATGCATCTGGTCGACTAGCTACAGTTGAAAACAACTTCCAATTTTGTCACTCAACCATAATGTCAATCGGTTGAACTAATACACATTTCACTTTCTCCAAAGAAACTTCTACTATTTATTTATAGAATTTAAGCGTCAAAGATCGGAAATAAGATAACAATTACATCATTTAAACTGAAGTCAAGAGCAAGCATAAATTCCCTGAAAATCAGCATAAATTTCCACACTTTAGTATTCATTAGTTTCCATGAAAATGGAGAAACGGGAAGTGGATAAGAGGTTGCGAGGGTGTTGCCGCAAGGTCATTTCCCTTAAGGAATGCGGAGACTTTGTTACATATTCCGGAGCTGCGAAATGACAATGAGGATAATTATTAATGCAAAGATTACGCCGTAAAATTGAGCAATATTACATTTTTAAAAATTGTTAAACATTTTAAAAGAGTCTTCAAATGTGTTTAACTATTTTCAATTGCAGAATAAAATTATGGAACATATAAAGATTTCTACCTGCATAAACGTATTCCTTCACACACCCTTAGGTGTCAATATGCAGAATTAACCAGTTAGAACAAAGCTCATCGCTTGGAGAGTCATTCGACTGGCTAAGAAATTTCGACTCATAGATCTTTTTTTTACTTCTGCGGTTAAGCGATCGCTTCGGTACAATACATTGACGGGTCGAGCGAGGGTTTTGGTAGGACAGGCATGAATTCGATAATAAATACTTACAAATACAAACTCAACAAGCCATTTTGAATATGTTCGATTGTATTTGAAAGGAAAATAACCAGCAATCAAAATAAGAATTGCTGAATTAACTAATATAAACAAATTTTCTATCTATCGAGCAACCACAAAAGGAATTGTTGAAAATTATTAAAAAACCATTTGGAGAGAGATAAATAAAATATAATCCTTCATCTCAAACTCAATTGTTAAGTGAGATATGAAATATAAAAGATACCGAAAAGCGTTTATCCTTAATTCCACTTTCTCCGCCTATGTTCTTCATCCTCAACCCTTGTCTTGTCCGAACTGAGACTCCAAGGATTTCTTTGGTTCCCTTTTTTTTATTTATACTTTCCTCGAAATCCCGAAAACCACATGTTTGACTCGGGTCCGGGAAGTCTTTAGTCTTTTTAACGATTTTAAACAGCCCGATTATTCGACCGGAAGATGGACTTTGGTCGGTTTGATGAAAAGTTCCCTTTGTTAATGGAAAATTGGAGCGGAAAAATGAGAAAATGAGATTAAATTCCGGAATTTATATAAAGATGTATCGATTTTTAGCAGCTCTGTGATGTTTTTTTGTAATAATTCGATATGGATGTGTATTTTACAGTTGTTGATGTGGAAAATACGTCGGAAGGGAATTAAATCAAGAAAATTTACGAAAAAAAATGTGTTCATGACGTTTTTAGCTTAGTTTGTGTTGTTTGCGATCTGTGTTAGAACTTATTATTTACGGGCAGCTACAAGCGCAGATGAAAAAGGAGGAAATCCAACCTGTGTCATCGAGTTGACTTTATTTGCCCTAAAAACTATTTTATAGCCAGTTTGAAGGGTTTCACGCCAACGTCCCTTTCCATACACATAATTTTTTCACATAAAAACTTATTTTTTCAACGCAAAATCCACCAATTTTCCTCGTCCTAAACAATTTCAACTTTCCGCAAATTTTATTAGAGGTTTAATATTTTTTTCGTCTCATAATCCTTCAAAATCGACATTTAGTTTTCAAACTTTTTATTTGATACCCTTTTCGACATTTATTTTCCACACCACTTACTTTTTCTCGCCAAAATCCATCAATCCTGCAATTTTGATACACAGTAGGAGTATTGTTTCAAATTTTTGTTAACTCATTGATAACGTTGGGTGTAGGTAAATCATTAATATTGTTGATGAGTCCAGCTGTAGAGTGAGAAGCTCGAGGAGTGGCTGCAGGATGTTCTGTTTTCTGTTTTTTAGCTGGAGGTTCTGAGGCATCACTTCTAAGGGTGTTTATGATGTTGGAATAATGCTCATTATCCATTTGTAGATAAGGCTTAATTGAGTTGGCTGAACTGTGTCAAAATTGCGGGAGCGGTTTATCTTCATGAAAAATTGTATTTAACATTAATTCATTAAAAAAGGATAATTTATCGATTACCCAAGTTTTTTTTTCCTCATTTTTTGATCTTCCAGTTATATTAATGGTCTATAGGGTATACGGAAAAACATAATACTGTTTTTAAATTGACTATCCCGTCACATCAAAATACTGCCTTAAACCTATTTTTAATGCCTTCATTTCAGGCACCCAATCCTTCGTCCTTTTATAAGTTGTCTACCGAACAGTTTCTGCAACAAAGCGTTAAAAGTGGAGTGTAAATAACTAAAGGCCAGTCACCGGAATAGTCCTTATTTCCAATCGGACCCTTTTTAGAACCATTTCATTGTTAAGACACACGTGTGAAGCAAGAGGGAGACAAAGAACTGATTCCAGAAAAAAATGCGTGACCTATAAATCAAAAGAGTCAAATCTCTATGGATACTAAGATACATTGGGCTATGTCAAATTATATTTAGTGTCTGGAATTAGCTTAGGGATATCATTATGAATCTGTAAATAAATAAGTAAGGTGGTAATTTAAATTTCAATTATTTAAAGGATATGTAACGACAATCCCTTCCTGTTAAGGGGAAACTCCCTTTGTTGTGGCATCCTTAACATCTAGTACATTATTGATGGGTCAAAAAAAATTTATCATATTTTTAATTAAAAGAAAATAGGTTAATAGGGCCTTTTAGAGCACATCTAGCCTATTTGCGACGGATTTGGAGTTATGAGTTTTTTTTTTCAAAATTTGGTAGCCCCGTTTGCCCTCCCTTAGATCCGGCCCTGAGCCAAACTACATGGCTTGGTGGATCCCTAGATATTAAAATTGACATTAATTTAAAAAAGTAAATGAACATTTTTCAAATTGACAATTTCCTATAAAAATCAATTTTTGTATCTAGAGCATTTGACGTAAATTCTGCAGACATTTTTATCATCTTCCCAACTTCTTCCGAAGTCTTTCACCCCATTTCCCTAAAAAATCTTTTTTATTTTCCCGAGATGTTAGGAGTAAAAAGAAAATACATAAATATGAAAAATTGATTTAGATAAAACGGTTGCTCGAATAACCAAGGAATTTAATGGAAACTAGAATTTACTTCTACTGTATTTTACATCTTGAAAATTGCAGAATTACTTTAATACTATGTGCCAGTATGATGGGAAATTGTCTTTTTTTAAATACAATTTTGTTGTTGAGCATCGGGTATTGATAATATCGGTAAATCGAAACACATAAAAAGGCGTTATTAAGCCGGTTAAGAAAATTGTGTGTATGGGGTAACAAGCCATTTAACCACAACAACTTTTATTGTTTGCTTTGATGAAATCTTCCAACTTTAAAGTTTTTTGTACGTGGTTAATTTTTCGAATAAAGGGATTGTCATTCACTCAAAAGTAAACAAATATCGTAAATTTTAACTTATTTTTATTTATTGAAACTCAACTTCTGGCACACGGTTTAGATTCTGAAAATTGCGTTAACTCGACTTGCAGAATATACACAAATATATCTAGACAGTTTTGCATTTTGCATCAAAACTTGATCTCTCCGGCAGATTGCATTTGTCATAAAATATGACGATTATGACAATATTTTATCATATATATAAAGTTATATATTATTATAAATGTTGAAAACACAAATTTCAAATGTGGTATTACAAAATTTCAACCTCTTCATATCTAGCCCAGTTGCCAGAGAAGGATATTGATCAAAAGTTCGCACAAAATGTGATATCGATAAAACGTGGCACTTAAGTAGAAGTGTCTGACCTAACGTATAGATGGCGGTTGTGGTTTGAAAAGAATGACTGGCAGAAAGTACCAACCTTATAAAGCTTAAGTTTGAAGTTTGACAGCGCTACGTTGTTCAGTATTTGTTTGGCAACCATCCATTTTTTTTTCATTAAGTTTTATAAGAAGTTTCCACGAATTCTGGTATTTAAAATCGGTTTGGTCCTGGTCTATTAACGAACGCACCCTTCAAGTCCAAATAAGCAACATGTATCCATCCCACTTTAATTATATGCCACCCATTTAATTTAAATCTCACAGTTTTACCTTCTTAGGTGAATAGGAAAGTAAATCAAGGGGGAAAGGCGGCGTGCTGTCCTTTCCGAAATACTTACCAAACAATTTTAATTGGTATTGCGATCTAATCGCGGTATGGTGAGGCCTAGTAATTTAAAATTAGGGCGCTAATGCGTAATTCGCCCTATCGTGCTACCTAATAATTAGTTATACGAGCGCTGCTGTTAACAATTCCGGAAAGTAACAAGATATTTTTCAATCAACAAATAAAAATTGTAAGGAAGGCTTTTTTGAGTTCCTCTCAACCTAAGGAGACCGATTTCACCCAATGCTTTTTCCGGTTGAGTTAAGCGCATCAAGCACAAAATTACAGTTAGGCGTTAAAAATAGTGCTTAAAGGACAGGTAGGTCCTTACAGGGATTAACTTTTTTTCAGTTTGTTTTAAGCCTCAGTATTAATTACCTGCTTGTTCAAGACGTAGGAAACTATCCTAATTACCATTAATTGCAGCCAGTGTTGTTAAAAAAGGACCATATAAATACTGTTTAGTTCCTCAGCGTAAATCAACAAGTTTTAGGACTCCCAAAAAACAGTTACTAACAAATCAAAACAAAAGCGTAAACAATGACTGGATGTCATCGGAAGAAAAGAAGATGATTTAGCTGCAAGCACTAGAGGCTGTCTGTGAAGATCATTTTATTGTAAGTAATACCCATTTTTAGAAAACAAAATCCTGAATTGATTCAAAATTATAGACCCATAACTATTACATCTTGCTTCTCTAAACCATTCGAATATGCGTTTTTAGCTAGACTTCTAGCATTTGTGAAGAAACATATTATGTTTCTTCACAAATGCTACAAATGATATTATTAATATCTTTTCAAGAAACCAACACGGCTTTGTTGCTGGCAAATCCATCAATTCTGCTATTACATCTTTCTATGAAAATATTGTAAACTTTATGGAAGCAGGTGAGTGCCCTGTTGGGATATTCTGTGATCTCATCACGGCTTTCGACTGCGTTCAGCACGACATCTTATTACAGAAATTATTATCGTACGACATTCGCGGAGTTGCCTTGGATTGGGTGGAATCCTTTCTAAAAGATAGGTCCCAGTATGTTAACATAAACCATAATAACAAAGACAATTTAACTTCAGTAACCTCAGATACAAGAATATGTAACATGGGCGTCCCTCAAGGCTCAGTCCTGGGACCAGTTCTATTTATACTATATACAAATGATCTAGATGAAGTAATACCTAAAGTATTAAAAGTTCGTTTCGCTGATGATTCTACTGTATTGTTTTCATCCCCAAATGACTCCGAATTAAAGGATACATGTCAAGTGTCCATGAATGAGCTGGTTAACTGGTTCGAATTACACTCTCTTTATTTTAATAGTGACAAAACAAAAATGATTAGATTCCATAACTGGCAAAATAAGTGCAACAATATTGACATAACTGTAAAAGAGTCAATTATATCCTCAGATGAAGATAGTGTTAAATTCTTAGGCATAACTATTGACAGAAATTTAAACTGGAAAGAGCACTGCTACTCATTAATTTCCAAATTAAATTCTCTCTGTTATTTATTTAGAAATCTAAGCCAAATATTAACAAAGAGTCAGTTAGTTAGCTTATATTATGCTCAGGTTGAGTCGAGGCTTAGGTATGGCATTGCCTTCTGGGGTTTGTCTACTCTATCACCTGATGTTTTTATCGTACAAAAAAGAATATTAAGAATAATAGAAAATATTTCCAAAAGAAATTCGTGCAGAAATGTTTTTATAAAAACTAACATTCTAACCTTAACTTCATTATATATATATTTGAACTGGGTGTTTATATGTATTTAAATAAAAATAAATTTCACCTAAATTCAGAACTACATCAATATAACACAAGGCAATGTAACAAATACCACGTACCTTTTTACAAATATAATATCTCGCTAAAAGCACCAAATTGTTTAGCACTTAAAATTTATAATCACTTACCTCAAGATGTGATTCATTGTCCAAATTTAGTAAATTTCAAATCTAAATTAAAACGTTTTCTGCTGAGACAATCTATATATAGTTTAGATGAATTTTTTGGTAACTAAAGAGACGTCTTATTTATATATTATAATTGTATGTAGTGTAATACCCTTTGTTTCTCATTATCTCTTTTTAATTTAAGTACCTAACTTTGTTCTTTTAGATAAATATTTTATTTATTTGTATCTTCATCTATTTTTCTTTGTAAACTCGACGATTCCTATATATGTAATGTACATGTCAACAGGTTAATAAACGTTTTTATTTTTATTTTATTGTAAGTTCATAATTATATCTTTTTACATGGTGTACTTTATATTACAACTTTTTTTTTGTAGTTTGAAGAAGATATGGTGAATTTTATAAAATACAACTTAGGAGGAGGTAAATTATCACTTTGTGCTCGTACAAAAGCCATAGTATTGAAGAAACAAAAAACACAAAATTATTGTATCTAGTCTTCTTGACAAACTCAAAACAATATAATGAATAAAAATATGCCGAAACTAGTCGCCGCCTAATTTCAATTTGTTCAATAAAGCTGTACTGAGTTTGAGAAGTTTTATTTCATAAAAGTAAGGTTAGCTTTTATAAAATGTCACTGTCACAACACAGTCAGAAGTAAATGACAACAGGTACTAGAACGTCACAGCCGATTCGGAAATATTCGGGTAGTGGTCGGATTATTAAAATTTAATTTATTTTTAATTCGAAAATTAAACGTAAATAGTGTTTTTATTAAATATTCCTGGTAAATTGTGGACCATCTATTAGCATAATTTATATTATAAGATGGTTATTAGAAGATTATCTCATAGGCGCGTCTAGCGTATTGGGAGACAGTTTTTGTGTCATTTAAAAAACAGCTGTTCTTCTTTTAATATTAATACAAAAAGAAGTATCGTCAGCAAATATAGCTGTGATTAGGTTTTCAAAATGCATACTGCCAGGAAGATCATTAATGTATAGCAAAAAGAGTAATTAATGGACCTAAAATTGAGCCCTGAGGGACACCCCACTTTTGCCATTTTCAATGATGACTGTTTGACATTTGTCAGAGTTAAATTAGATTCAAAGAGCTGTAAGCAAATTAAAGTAGTAAATACACCCAAACAGTTTTCAGCTTTTTCAAAACAATTTTCAATATATTGCACTAGAGATGATACTGTGCATCTATTGTAGATCGCCCCCTTCTAAAACCGTACCTACTGGAAAGGCGTGAGTAGGTCCGTCGGAAGAATTTAAATATGACATTAAATTATTATACATAATTTTTTTCAAATTTTTGGAGAATATAGGAAGTATAGCAATTTGTCTGAAATTACAAGGCTGAGCAGGGTTGTCTCCTTTTTTAAATAGAAAACAGACCTTAGCAATTTTCATGCTATCAGGGAATATTCCTTCAGTTAGACAAGCGTTTATAATTAGATATAGTTAAAGGTTCTAACAAAAAAGAAATGCATTTTTTCATTATAAATACGTTGAATCCATCAATATCCACCGGTTTTTTTATTTTTTAAATATTTTACAATTGATTCTATATCGGCTTGCGTAACTGGTTGAAAAAACATTGAATTTTTTTAATTGAGGAGTATTTATAAAGGAAGTAGCAGATAGGTAGGTACCTATATGCAATCTTTAATTCCTTTCCGGCTAGATTTTTTTTCCGCGAAATCGGTACGAATCTGTTTCCGTAAAATGGTATCAAAAACCTAAAAAAGAACGTAAGGTAGAGTTATTAAAACAATTATTTTACAAAGATGTTCGGATCTCGGACTATACGCACCAGTCGTTCCTCAATATCCTTTGGGACTGTTCTGCCGTTTAAAATCTTTTTCACTACCATTACTGGAGAAGAAGTTTTTTCGGACTTTTCTTTCTTCGCATTCGCCCGTTTCAATTTCTTCTCCAAGATTTGAATGCGCTTTGCCATCGCTTCTTTCTGGCCTTTTAATTTGAAGTTTTCATTGTAGCATTTTTTTTTCAACTTCTTCGCGCGTTTTTGGCCGCTTATGGCTTGATGTGACATAGGTTTTACCAGCAAATCCAGATCAATCGGCATGGTCGGAGTTAATGGCTGACCTACATTCGAATCTTCAACTGATAACTTTTTACGCGGTCGCTCTGCGCTCTTACTCTCTCTTTTCTTTTTTCGAAACGATTTGGCCTCCCTTCTGCTCATATTGGCCACCAATTTGATTTTTCCCTCATTGTTACGACGATGATATCTCTCTCTCTCTCTCAGCTTTCAGGTATGCCTCATGTTTTTTTGAATCATTTTTCATTTTTTCCCTCCTTTCTTTTTGAGTGATGCGTCTTTGTTCTTTCTGGTCTTCAATTTTCTTTTTATTGGTAGGCTTCTGCAACAGAAACAAACATCAAGACTCCAGTATTCATGTAAACACCGGCCGTCATCGCGGCGCTCAATATCAACAAAGACACTGGACATCCACAAGCGCGCGCGCGCGCACACACACACACACACACACACACACACACACACACACACACACACACACACACACACACACACACACACACACACACACATACGCATAACGGGACAGATAAGAAACACCTATTACCGTGCAAAACGAAGGCAAATTAATGCTGGCATACTAACCAGTATTTATTTTTTTGTTATTAATTGATATTTCGTCAATCGTTATACGCACCTTCTTCTTTGTTTGTTGTTCTTTGGATTTTTTCTGTCGCTGTATTATTCCGGTGAGCGATTGCGATTTGCTCTTTTTTCTGCTGCTTCGAGTGACGTGTAGTAGGTGCCATTTCTTTAAAAATAATATTAGAAACACCAATACATGAAAACCAAACAACAACTGCTACGGAGGCGACAATTACGGTAGCGACATTTCATCGAAAAATCCGTCGCTTTCACGATCAATGAGAGCAAACAATTTTTCCGAAAATTTGCTTGCTCTACAAATGCAAACAAATTCACCGAACCGAGTTAAAAGAGATTTGCAACACATATCACAACGAAAACACACATTACAGAGGCGACAGTTTCTTTTTCTTCGATAATTTTCTTGAGGGTTGCTCTCTTGTTTATAAATTGTTCACAGTCTAAACGCCCGGCGAGGATAAACATTCACAAAGAAACTTGTCACGATTCGTTTTCACTACTTAGTGCCACTTGACAACCAATTTGTCGTTGCGTGTACGCTATTCTTATAGTTTTTATTGAAATTTGCAACAAACAACAGTCAGAATGTAAACACTGACATCTAACTAAGCAGGTATCCGCCCGCGTAATACATACCGGTGATCAGTTTCGGAACACTGCTGCTATCGTTTGAGACCCTAGGCGCGCGGCAATAATGCACTGTTTTTCCGTAAACGTAGTGCCGTGACGTAAAAGCGGAAAATGGACAGGTTACGGAGGCGACATTTTCGGTGGTTGAAGGGCCGCCATTTTGTTCAAGAGTGCTTGCCGCGGGAGGCGATGAAGGAGAGAATGCTTTATTACTAGATGGAGATTTTTACCCCAGAAAAAATTTGTTTGAGGCGTTGTAGCTAGAGAACAACGGCCAGCCAGCCACTACTCCCATTTCATGACAATCACCCATATTACATTTTCAAAATTCAATCAGGATTTTCTACAAAACTGTGTGATTAGTCATCTTTATTTACTAATAAGGATAAAATTTATGATATGATGTGCTATATCAATTCGGTTTAGAATTTTGAGCATCATTGAAATATGGAAGAATATACATTTTTATTTTAAAAATAGTGATTATTTATTTATATAAATTAGAAATTATTGTTTTTTTAAATAAAGATAAAAATACACTTTATAATGTACATGGGCGGATCCAGACGATTTTCAAGAGGGGGTCTTGAGGTTATGGAATATCCCCTGCTCAGCGGAGTGACCGAGGGGCCTCCCCCAGAAATTTTATTAAATATAAAGTGCTTGAAACCTTCTTTTCGGGCTATTTTGAACCAAGAAATTTACATTTTCTTCCAATGTAACATGAAAACCATTTTATTCCAATACGATACATTTGTATATTTATTTTAATTAATAAACATCTGTATACAATTTTATAATAGCACAGTTGCCAGAGCCACAATTAGACCAAAATCTCTCATAAAATGTGATATCGCTGAAACTAGGCTCTTAGTACTTTATTGGGTGTAGAAAACGTTAAAAAAATCTTTGCGGCTCTAAAGTCTATGCTTAAGTTTACAATTTCGAAAACAAAATCGAAAATTTGGTTTTTGCGTTATCTAATATCCCGAAAAATAAATAAAAAAATCGAGAAACCAATAGCACCACGTGTGAAGTGAAGTTATTTAAAACAAATTTATTACTATAAAAAAATTATTTTACGTTTTTGAGCCAGCGATTAAGTTATATTCAGATGATTTACAAACAATATACACTGTCTCCCTCAAAGTGCAGTCGATACTTTAAATGTAGCATATCCTTGTTTGTTTCCGAACATTTTTACGCTATTCCAAATTTTAGCCGTTTTACCCGTTACCACTGCCTCTGTAGAACGAACTGAACGAGTTTCTCAACGATGAAAAGACTGAAATCATATTTTCGGAATAATACATCCACCATTGATAACAGGCCTAGCTTTGATGTCAGACAAACTCGCAGAATTACCTTTGAATAATGCTCATTCAAAGTTCAATCTTATATTAATAATTAGTTGTCTTTTAATCTTATCTTAATAATTAACAAATTGTTGTTAAGTAAAATAATGTATTTAAATAGCCTACATTGTATACAGGGTGACCCAGAGTTAAACGTTAAACGTTCAGGATCGGGTTTTCAGGAAAAAAATAAGATTTTTATTTCCGAGTTTTTAATTTTTTTCTGAAAAACTGAGCGACATACGAATAAAATTGAAGAAGCAAAAAATTTGTGTGTTCAACTGTTTAATCCAATGAAAGTAACGAACATACAAAAAAACAGTGGCGTACAATGATTTGTCCCAATATCAATTAAATTACCTTGTGGAACGTCACTGGAATTAATAATTTAATTCTAATAATATTTAAATTATTGCCGCAAATAAAAGTTTTATCAAAATCAACCAAATTGTTTTTTGAGCAATTCATAAAAACTTTTTTGTTCTAAAATCAAAACAAGTTAGGACCCAGGATTATGGGAATAAAAAATCTTATTTTTTCCTGAAAAACCGATCCTGAACGTTTGACGGTTTAACCCTGGGTACCCCATCCGTGCTGAAAAAAGTATTTATAGTAAGTATTATCTACGAGAAATGGTGGGCTCCCTCCGAAAAAAATTCCTGGCTACGCCACTGATTGCAGGTGATCCCATGCTGCAGAATCAACAGGCATCGGGAAGCCTGAAGGCCCGTATTCCATAACTCTATGTCTCCGAAATCGTGAAACGTGTTTCCGCGTTTTCACATTTTCAGGTTTACAACGTATAAGTCGAGTGTCGCCTGCGGTTTGGTGATAACACACATGGTTGTCGAAGGATCCTTTCAAACTTCGTAATAGAATAACATCTGGTATTTAGTTTTGCATTTTGCGATATTCTGCGGCTTATTTGTGGTCCAGTTGGTTATTGGCGCTTGCAGGAAACGATGAAAAGCAAGAAACAGAACGTTAGAGTCCTTGGAAGTCGAAATATTCGAGTAAAATAAATAAATTATTTGTAATAAATCTACGCCGGTAAAATTCCCAATTAACTAAAGTTAAATTTCTTGACGACACGCGTATCAACATCGTCTCTCTCCCATGTTCTGGAGAATCGTAAAAAGTTTTCTTCAAAAAGTGTTCATAAGGTATAAATCTGAATTAATAGTAATGGAGCGGGTCTACCTAACCCGAAAAAAAAACCACGCCGTCAGTGAAATATTGCTATTGTTAATAATATGAGATCCCAATCAACTTTATTACAAAAAGTTGTTTTTTAGGGATTAATCAGTCTGATTATTACAAAAAGTTGTTTTTTAGGGATTAATCAGTCTGAGTAAAGCAGTGGCGGAGACGAGTGGTAAAGAAAATATAATAATTTTTGGTTTACACGTTAGTCACAATTTAAAATCTGGTTTTTTTACATCTCTTTTGAATTTTAAACTACCTCACCCTTGTCAGATGAAAAAACTATCACAAAATGAATTTACACCACATCAATTCATCTGGTCAAAAGTTTCTCGAACGCTGTCAATCAGAGACCGATGCCAGTCATAGATTGTAGCTGCAGTAGTCACTACACTTAAGCACAATGTGGGTTGTCTAACTACAGATAAATAAATGTTATTCAGTTGTCTGGAGTTATTTATGGAGTTATTTAGTGTACCGTGTCTCATATTTGTTTTTATCGGTTTTTTTCAACTCATTCAATTGGTCTATAACAATTATTTTTAAAGAGCTTTACCTTAAGCCGTTCTATAATAAAGAAGGAACCTTTTTGACAGTTCACGAGTTGGCGGTGGCTTCCGAATAGAAAGAAGAAGAATTTTGATGCATGTCATCCCGTTGAGAGAATAAATTTGAAGTATTTTTATTTGCACACAGTGAAATTTTTTGTAAATATTATACCCTAAAATCCAGAATGGAAGATGCATTTATCCAACATCATTTTGAGGAAGTTTTCAGAGCATTACAGGACCGGGAAAATTTTGAAATATTTACCAAACTAAAAAAAATAGACAAGCCCAAAGTGTCGAGAACCTTTTTCAATATTCTGTCGAAGAACGATGTTAATTTAGGTGACAATTTAAAAACTGTCGAAAGTGGTAAAACGTCTAATAAAAGTTAAAATATCTGATACAATTAAACGCTTTTTTAAATGGCTTTCCAGTGAGGTAAATTTTTATGATTCTCTGTTAGAGATAAGAGCAAAATTTTTGGTAAATAGTAGTAAAAAAGTTACTTAATAAAACATTTAAAATTTACTATATTTGGTTTATATTCTTTATATTTTACAGCATCATAAACCCTCAATTAACGCTTAATTTTCTGGAAAATGTATTTTATTTTATTTTTATTATTTACACTGTTATCAGATTGACCGTTTTTTTTTCGATAATATTCGTCACAAGACAGAATCTGCATATCATTAAACTCAGATTTCCATTTTTGACGTTTTTGATAGAAAATAATTCAGTAAAAACAATATAACCAATCTTAGTACGAGCCTGGACAATAAATTTTAGAATTCGTAGACCTAATTAAATCTTCTAATGAACGAGGTAAATTAATAAACATGATAATATTTCATTGTAGGATAAAACAGATACATCAAAATCGTTTTTGGATATGACTGTACTATTGACACAATGAGAAATTTAATATTGTACATGAAAATACAAGGTAGTCTCTTGATATATTCATCAGATATTAAATCTGCCAAACGAATATAATGACAGTAGGAACTGTCAACGATCTTTCAATTCGGGATTGGAAATTACATCCCAAGACTAATTTCTGCTTTTGGGTTTGTTAGTTGGGGCTAAAACCGTGCTACCATCTATCAATGAAGCCTAGAAGTTTAAGCTGATAAGTTGGGGAAGAAATCTAAGTAAAGAGGTTATTATGTCTCATGTTTCTTCAAATTTGCAAGTAATGTTGACTTGCGAATCGAAATTATGTACTTACTTTTTCTCACCAAAACGATTAATAAAGTCACTAGAGATACAAACTTTAGAGTAAGAGATCTACGGCGCAGATTATCTACTAAAAACCATATTTGCCATTGAGCCATCCGGTATTTGAATAATCTAGCCCATCAAACACATATTAGTCACGCTCAAATATATGAAATCCTTTCACACACAGCATACTGAGATGACACAAAACTGTAATATATATCCAGATTTCCCCCACTCTAATTCCTTTGCCATATTCATATCCATATTCTATTCCGCTCAACCGTATTTGTGACAAACCAAATTTAATTTATATTACCAGAATTGCCATGGCTGAAATATCAACTGGGAGGGATAATAATGGAATTAATTTTTGCTGAATGTTTGCTATGACAGATTGTAATAATTTCAGTAGAGCTGTAGGAGTTCGTTGGAAATACAATAAATTTATATATGAAGATGTAGAACTTTCTGGATTAAGAAACTAAGGAACATGATTCCAGGATATTATGTCGTCAAGCTCTAATCCAATGAAAGGTTTTTAACGTTTTGGATTTTTTTAAATCTAAATTCACAACTATTTCGAACATGGTCCTTCGGGCCAACTTTTTTTATTATTTACGCTTTCTTCACCTCATGTACTCACCAGACCGGTTAACGAGTTTCATTTACATACCTGAAACAAAAAAACATACATGATAAAAAGCAAAAAAAGGGCAACAAAGATAAAAAATAAAAGAATACACTTGTCGACAACGAAACCGACTTCATTATGGTCTAAATAGAGTATACAAATTGCCGTTCGCCGCATACGAATATACAAAAAGAGATTTTTCGGGGGATTTTTCAACAGTAAACCTGTATTTCGGGCGAGAAAAACGGCGTTTTTTACGACACCATCTCGGCTGGTGATTTCGCTGACTACGAAACCGGGGAGGTAAGCAAACCAGGATCGGATTCCAGGATATTTATGGATTTTAAAAATCTTGAATGTAGTTGGTGCAGTTGAACCGCTAACTAGTAGTATCTATACGGGGTGTCCCATTAAGAATGGGACATAGAACAACCGCAGATTCTCCAATTCAAAATAAAACGATTAAGCGAAATATGCTTAGATAAAATGTTACTCGTTTCCGAAATACGGGGTGTTGAAGTTGAACACTGAAAAATTATTAATGGCCATAATTTTTTTAATACACCGTATAATGTTACTCAAATCGGCACACTTGTTAAATATCATAAAATGCACCTAACAGTAAAAAAAACAGATCAGTACGCTCTACCAGTGGCGTACGGCAGGAGTAAGTAATGCTTGTACCCCTTCTAAATGTTACGCCGCTGTCTAAATTTTAATTTTGACTATAATTTTAATTTTTTTGATATTTTCTAAGTCAATAATGTACACTTGTTAGTTTGTTATAAAGTCATTGTTTTTCGAGATATCCGCAGTTAAAGATAGATAGACATGTACTTTTTATTTGTATTATTATTAATAATATTTATTTTTACAATTTTGTCTTAAAACCAAACACAGTAAAAACTAATGTAATAAAATTTTTACTTCAACAAATTTTCAATGAGTTCACCATTAACTTGTAAACTTGTATACACTTCCTTAGACGTTTAACTAAAGACTGTCTCACTTTAAACAACTGATTTGCTTGATTTTGTCGAATTGTAGCAGCAGCATTCTGAATTTGTTCCAAAGTTCCTGACGGGTATTTATTGCTTCACCATAAACATTTCATTACATTAGTTTTTACTTTGTTTGGTTTTAAGACAAAATTGTAAAAATAAATATTATTAATAATAATACAAATAAAAAGTACATGTCTATATATCTTTAACTGCGTTTTATTTTGAATTGGAGAATCTGCGGTTGTTCTATGTCCCATTCTTAATGGGACACCCTGTATAGAGTTAATCTTGAATCCAAGTGCGTGAAACAATGAAGGTATTCAATAGAGAAACATTCTAAATGAAACTTTATATTTCTCTTCTATTGTTTATTGTTTTCTGTAGTGTAGTACTTGTTATAAAAAATAGAACTTACATGTTGCACTTAACATTATTCTTCAGGTACATGTTTTTCCTTGTGAAAATTGGTAGAACAGAAACAAGTATAGAGCAACAGATAAAGTTAGAATCCTTTGTTTCTGAGGCATCCCCCAATGTTTATCTGTTTTTTTTTTGTAAATATAGTATATGTATTCTATTTGTAAATAAACATTATTATTATTATTATAGGAATATTACAAAAAATAACAGGTAACTACTAGAATAACATTTTTTGTAACCCCGAAGAAAATGGAAATTTCTACCGAAACCAACAGTGGCTCCAAGGGGGGGCAGTAGGAGCAATTGCCAAGTCCGGCAATGAGAGGATATTTCTCATATCTGCTTAAAGCAAATTTTAATTTATTTGAATTTTTTTTGTAGATTCTAGGTCCATTTATATCCTGAAAAACTCACTTTTTCCCTCAAAAATGACCCAAACATTTTTTTTTTGGTAATTTTGACATTGCCAATCGTTTTTTATACAAAATTCATTTTGCGTAAATCAAATTTTAATTTTTTTGATTTTTTTGTAGATTCTAGGTCCATTTATATCCCAAAAAACACCTTTTTCCCCTCAAAAATGGCCCAAACATTTTTTTTCGGTAATTTTGATATTGCCAAACGTTTCTTAGACAAAATTCATTAGGTGTAATCCAAATTTAAATTTTTTTGAATTTTTTTGTAGATTCTAGGTCATAAAATACTCACTTTTTCGCTCAAAAATGGCCCAAATTTTTTTTTCGGTAATTTTGATATTGACAATCGTTTCTTATACAATATTCTTTCTGCGTAAACCAAATTTTAATTTTTTAAAATTTTTTTGTAGATTCTAGGTCCATTTATATCCTAAAAAACTAACTTTTTCCCTCAAAAATGACCCAAACATTTTTTTTCGGTAATTTTGACATTTTCAATCGTTTCTTATACAAAATTCATTCTGCGTACACCAATTTTAATTTTTTTGATTTTTTTTTTGTAGATTCTAGGTCCATTTATATCCTAACAAACTCGCTTTTTCCCTCAAAAATGGCCCAAACATTTTCTTTCGATAAATTTGACATTCCCAATCGTTTCTTATATAAAATTCTTCTGTAAACTAAATTTTAATTTTTTTGAATTTTTTTTGTAGATTCTAGGTCCATTTGTATCAACAAACCCAAAATATTAAACTTTTATAGTTATATATAACTCTAACAGCCGACGCCGACGACGTTGCCCCCCTCCCCCCCAAATCTCTGGCCTGGAGCCGCCCTTGACCGAAACACACTTAATGGGTATTTATCTAGTCCAAAATATCTTCTGAAAAACACCGTTTTTTACTCTAAAAATAAACAATCAAATATTTTTCTGCAATAAACGCGTAAAAATAATAATTTATAATTCCCAATGAATTGTCCTCAATCCACTTTAGCTTTTATTCTACGAAAAAGCGGAATATCAGTTTAAAAACCTACTTGACCTAATTTTCATTTCGAATCCTTTTTACTCAATCCGTCTCTGTATTCCGGAAACAATAGGCTATAATGAATAACGTAGACGATGAGAATTCTAATAAAGGATTTTTTGGTCTTTGATATCGTCATCCACGTCTCAGAAGGCGAGGATGTATTTTCAAAATTAGGTTTGCGCTTCTTTTGTTTTTGATGAAGTGCGAGTACAAAAATCAGTCGGCGATAATTTAATTTTTCAATCAGAATTTCGATTCTTTCACTTGAAGGTATCACAGAAATTTAAAGTAGGGAAAAATGAATAGATAAACAAACAAAAGTCTCAAAAGTTCTTGTGTGTGCGTATATGGGTTTATAAATTCCAACTGTCATATCCTAAAACCATCAGAATTTATCAACTTTAAACTTTGGGAGCGTGAGTAAAAGATCAGTCTTTATATTAATCAAAAAATGTTTTGTGTAAATGTCATTCTGTTTTTATTCCGACAATCTTTTTTTCTTTGCCACCTCGAAAACTCCCTCGACATGCATTTTTTATTTTTCTATACATTCTATTTATCCCAATCTTCTTGCTGCTTCCATAAATCCTTTTCGTGCTAGCAGCCGATCATGTGTTTCTTTCTGTTTTCTAGATAAAAATCAGGGAAGTAACGAAAATTTTTCCCAGGAGTATCGTCAGAATTTCTCTTTGTAAATATATTGGTTTGAGCAAGTTCTTTCTGAGACAATTTTTCAAATTTCAGCATGAAATTTTTACCACATATTTTTGAATATCTACAAGGTACGGTCTTTTATATAGGTCATGAATTAAAATTCATTTTTGTGTACCCTGTTTTTAGGTACGCCTGTGACAATCACCTAAGCAGGATAAGTGTCCTAAAGACGTTCTTCCTTTACACGGGACAAGAAGGATTTTGACGTCCGACGAATGAAATATTTCCAATCCAATTGGGAAATTCTGGGGATTTTTTACGTTTGTTGCCATTTTTACTACTTGTTTATGAGATTTATACAAACCGAAGGAATAAAAGAGAAAAATATGCTATATCAACCCTATATTTTTCCGCTATATTTTTACGAAAATATACAAGAATATATACATCAAAATATGACCCTGGATTTAAACCTTACAATCAAATTCTTTATTTTTCTATGGAAATAAGTAGATGTACACTTCTATAACACATTTGAAAAGGAGAAACGATAATGGAATTCTTTCTGTGTCGTTGAAGAAAGATTTCTCCTCCGCCATCTTTAGAAATCTATACAAAGTTTAAAATCCTGAACCCGAAATCCTGACATCGAAAGGGGGCATTGTCAACCAGGGATCAGAAGAGCTTCCTGATATCACCATAGAGGAAATAGAGTTAGCATTAAAAAAACAAAAAATAATAAAGCGCCAGGAGAAGACAACGTAGTTACAGACGCAATAAAAATAGGAGGCCAACATCTGCTGCTAAAAATAAAAGAACTTTTTAATCTCTATTCAATAGTAAAGTCCTCAAAAATTGGCATAATTCCATTGTTATTCTGCTTCACAAAAAGGGAGATATAGCAAAGAACTACCGACCAATAAGCCTCTTAAATCACCTTTACAAACTGTTTACTCGAATTATCAACCTGTGGAACAGGCAGGCTTTTGTCGTGAATTTGGAACGAATGACCACCTTCAAAGCGTCAAAACACTTATAGAAAAGACAATAGAATACAACAGAGTTTTAGTAATGACATTCGTGGACTTCCACAAAGCCTTCGATACAATAGAGCTAAATGCAGTGTGGAATGCACTTCAGTGTTATACCAAGTGATATACCAAGCTCATCCACAATATCTACCAAAATGCAACAATGACGGTAAAACTGCATGAAAATACCAACCTCATAACTATTGAACGTGGTGTTCGGCAAGGCGACACGATGTCACCAAAACTGTTTATTACAGTCATGGAGAGTGCATTCAAACAATTGGACTGGAATCAGAGAGGTATAAACATAGATGGCAAGAACCTAAACAACTTGCGTTTTGCAGATGATATAGTGCTATTCTCAGACAATCTAGAAGAAATGCGACTGATATTGCAGGACCTGCAGGAGGTGTGTGGAAAGCTCGGTCTTAATATTAACATGTCAAAAACAAAATTCATGACAAACCTTGTTCCCAGCTGTGGCTTAAGGATTGACGGAGCTGAGATTCAAATGATGGATAGATATGTGTACCTTGGCCATGAGGTCAGCTTATCAAGGGATAATCAGACATGCGAACTAAAGATAAGGCTCTCTCTCTCATGGGCAGCTTTTCGAAGACTTAAAGACATTTTCAAGAGTGACATTCCCGTCAATCTAAAAAGAAGGCTCAGAAACCCTAACACTAACAACAGCAACAGCTAAGAAACTTAGAGTTACACAGAGGAAGATTGTGAGATCTATGCTTGGTGTGACCTTGAAGGACCACATAAGAAACGAGGATTTGCGCGGAAGAACCGGCGTCAGCGATGTCGTTGCAACTATTGCGAAGCTTAAGTGGAACTGCGCTGGCCACGTTGCAAGGATGGGAAAAGAGGCTTCTTGAGTGGAGTCCCAGAACGGACAGCAACTGGATACAAACAGCACATAATCGATTGGAATGGAGAATGATTAGGAGGCCTATGTTCAACGGTGGACACTGAGGGCTGATTGATGATGATGATGATGATGATACAAAGGAAATTCAATGTTTTATAGAGCGAGGATGAGGGAACTGTAGCATCGAGAGATCCGTTAACGTGGTGTAATATAGTTGACTGATTCCTTAAAGAGATAAGTTTAATGCAGTAGCAAAAATTAGTATAAAAAATCTATGGTTGCTGTTATTCTAATTGACAACCAGTTTGATGTTTCTACTCCACTCGATCCAATTAGCGTCTATTTATATTAAAATGTAAAACTTTTAAAGTATAAATGGTTTTTATGAGATAAATGATAAATAAAAGCATTTTTATCCTCTGTCAACAGCGCTACCAACTGATTTGACTCGCGGATAGCGAAGCAGCAAATACAGGACGTAAAGTTTTTAAATAATCGCACACCCATAACTTTTTGAATTCCTCACGTCATGTTCCCCTCTGCAATTTCAAAAATATACTGGAGCAACGTGCAGTATGTTTGCACTGTCATCAAAAAAAATTGTTTGTTTATTCCAGTGGCAAAAAAATACATCGAAATTTCGATTGCAACAACCCATAAAAATTCACCCGTCAACAACTAACGATATCACTACCAATCCTATATAGAAAATCATTAGGGGAAAATGAAGTTAACTCCCGCGGGAAACGCATTGAAAACTCCCGCAGCTCCAAGTGTGGCTCTGATGAAAACCTCGGGACGAAATAGGAAAAAAATGGTTGACTTTAGCCACCTGTTTACTGGGGAATGAAACGGAGCATGTCTCTAAGGGTTTGCCTCATTTTTCAGCGTTGTAGGAAGGAAGTGAATGTTTGCGGGAAATAAGATTTGGGTAATGTTTTATCATTGCTGTAAAATTAAACTTTTCTTTTAGACTGATATCGTATTTTCTTTATATTAGCTCCTAATGAATATTAGAATATAGTAGCTCGAGTTTTTGTATTAGGGAAAAAAAAATAATGTCGAAAAAAATTTAAAAATCCACTTTTACCTTACTGAACATAATGTATATTTTTATAAAATAAATATTCATCCTAATCACATTTAATCACTATACGTTCGAAGATTATTAACCAAATGATTAGAATTTTCTTAAATACAATCCTTGACATGTACGTTAATTTCAGAAGTCATCGGGTTGCTTTTGTTCTTGCTGAACGTTCTCGGAGATTTCTGAGAACCTGTACGCAGTTAATCCCAGAAGTACATCTACATTTACGACCATAATTAACCAGTGGAGGCACGAAACGGTTTATTGCTGTAATCATTGTTTTTTTTTATAAAAAATGTTGAAGAAAAATGGAGATGTAGTCAGTTGAACAATCAAAGCCACACTGTTTTAATTTAAATTTGTCAGAGATATATTGGGCATCTAATATCCCAGAAGCAAGCACTTATGAAAAGGAAACTTGCGGTACGTCGCATTTGACGGAGACGTGACCCAGTTCAGGATTAAAACCACACTTTATTTGCCGTACTAAGAGGCGATTATGAAAAGATGAATTTTATTTACGGAGTTTTCGGTAACCCCGGAGTAGCGCTCACGATGGCAGCTCGATACATACTAATTTTGCCGCACTTAGGAGCACTTGAATAATTTGTCAGAGATGTTTTTGGGCATCCAATATCCCTAAATAAATGTATTATTAGAAGGACACTTGTGAAAATATATGTCTGATGTTTAGCGACGGAGTAGGAGTAGGAGAATGTGCCTACGTGCTGGAATTCGGGTGCAGGTGTTCAGAGGAACCGGAAGTTTGAGTCGTTAAGTTGGAATTCATTTATCTCAGTGGCGTTGTTGCCATTTATTTTTTATGAATGCAATGAATATTTGTTTAATTTCAATGGAAACACCCTTACATACTTCTCAACATGGTTCTTCGAGCCGAAGATTAATTTGCACAAAATATGCGGGTAGATTGATACTAATGTACCGAGAAAAGAAAAAATGTATTTTATGAAGAAGAATAATAAATTTGAGATTAATGTTAATTATCAAAAAATTATTATCTATTATCTGTATTTTCGTTAATAAAAAATCGGTAAACAGTCAAAATTTTTAAAGTCAAAATATTCATAGAATCCGTTTATCCCCTCTCTGCCATCGTTTTCCTTTTGCATATATGTCGCGTTTAGAAATACATCTTCATCTAGACACATAATTAACCCCAAGTCGTAGTTTGCAAACTTGACGGGAATGATTCAGAACTCAGGAATATAATTTGAATGAATTTGGTTATGGTGTTGCATCTTGGCAAGCTGTGCAAATTTCAGAAGGTTTGGAAGAGAGTGGGGAAATTTCAGATACATACATCATATAGGGAAAAACCGCAGAAATTTGTTGTTGATGATTTTGAAACATTTTCATTGTCACAGGAAAATTTTATCTATATTTATGTAAATATAAATATAAATCAGAAATTAATTAATTTTTTAAATAATAAGAAATTTGTTTTGTTATGCCTCTATTAGTATATTGATAAAAATCAGTGAGAATTTTAGAAATTATAAATTCCGGTCAAATTTTCTATGCGAAAAAAAATTAAATACTAATGGCTTCCTTAGAAAGCTTAGTCTCTTTAAAATGTTTTTTATGTACATTTTAGGCAAAGATACTTTAGTTTTTACCCGAACGCCTCGCTTGAATATTTGTATTCAGCGGCCTGGCGCGCGTAGAGTTTTCCAATTCGCTTTTATATTTTTAATAATTTTTTCTAAAATAGCATAATACATTTTAGAGCAGCAAAGAGATTTTTTAATCGTTTACACCTAAAAAAGTACCTACGAGCATAGTTTCAGCGATATCACATTTTATGTAATGTAATATTAGCAAAAGAAAATTTAAACTTGTATGAACAAAAAATATAACAACATTCTTTGCACTCTATAATTTTAATTCGTTAAAAATTTATTCTAAAATATTTTCGAGTGAAACTAAATTTCCTATGTGATACCTAAACAACTCGCATCAGCTTTAAGCACTTATCGTCTCAGATGGTAACTTACATTGTGTTACGCCACAACACTAAAATTAGGAAAGTTCTGCACCAGACACCAGATATTCCTCTTGCTGAAATTTACACCATCCAGGGTTTTCCAGGGAATCTAATGCCAGACAATCGGAAAGTTCTACTCGAGATTGTCAGAATGATGTATCGTATCATCGAGAAGTTAGAATTTTCGATGGTATGTCAAAGTTTTTAAATGATCGTAATTATCCCCGATGGTTTGGAGACTTTTTGTTAAATTTTTTTTTATATTAAATGTTTCAATGTTTAAGAAGTAGAATAAATGAAAGCAAATTTGTTTCAAATAACTTCCTAAGAAGTTTCTGATGAGAGCACAGAGGCGTATCATTTTTAAAAATATAAAAAAGAAAACGGTGTTTAGGGATTTTCTCGATAATTTTCAGGCTATGTTGAAAAATGGTTAATACAAAAGTTTTAGATTTTTTCATTATCTACAACTTTTATATTACACTTTTTTAATAGGATGCAGGTTTCAGCCACAAATCGTAAAAAAACAATATCGAACTCTCCAATTCGGGTATTTAAAATCGGTTAAAATAATATTTTTCCTTATTTGATTTTCCCTTGTTCGTAGTGGTATTTTGATATGACGAGTCCGGCAACACTGTTCGTAGGATTGTAAAATAGTGTGGGCAACTGCCGGTTTGCCCGTAGTAGGTCACCGTTAATTTACGTATGTTGGCCCATCATGAATGTGTAACTTGTGGGCTAGCAACAGTTTTGTATCAAAAGTCAGTTTCCCTTCACTTACACCACAAGGCCAGAAGGTTCCCGGCACTTGATTGTTTGTTGGGAGTCCAATAAACAAAAGCCAGTAAGTGATTACATGTCAGTCTCAGCTCTAATAGCCAGTAAATTATTTGATATTAAGTTATGCCGCCTGCGCCGTCAGTTGTAACATTCTAATCACGCCACATCTACGCAGTTTAACATGCTTCTTTCGGGACCAAAACCTAGTCTACACGTCGACAGTATTGAACTGGCATATTGTCCATTTTCAATTACAGAAATATAAAAACAAAATTCCCAGATGTGCCGACAAGTTGCTTCGATAGGCAGTGGCATTTGTTCTACAATTGAAAATAGATAAGACGTAATTTGTTGTAGGTACGCCAATGGAATTCATTAACGCCAACGTGATCAATCTTCCTCATCAAATCGGTTACTATTACGAAGAACAAAAACTTCGAGATTTTTTGCGTTGTTTCATCCAAACGTACGGTTAGAAAAAACGACGTAAGCCGAGAAGAGGGTGACAAATTGTTAGACGAGTTTTTTGCTTGTTCGATATTTAAAATGAAATATTTCAATCGAAGTGTGTTTTTTTTTGTAAATCGATTCTTCATACTTTTTTTTAATCGGTAATCTTCCGCGTTTTCCAAAGAAATTTTGATAAATTGATACTAGCAAGAGATCTGTGATTTGTAAGAGATTTTGTGGCATTTTTATATTTCCCAAATTAAACTTGTCGCTCCGTGGAACCCTTTTTGAGTCCATAAATGTCTATAAAGTGCGACAAAATAAATTTTCTGTTTTATTTAATAATTCCGGGCACTTGGACAGAATGTACACCTCAAATTACGTCGTTATAATCTTCTCATCGGATTTGCGCTTGCTTTGTTGACCGTCGCTAGTCAGCCGATCTTATCTATAAACTTAACACAAATATGTACCAAAGACATACACTAGACGTGCCACGTACGATGTACACATACATCCATACCCGAATCCGCCCGGAGTTTGTAATTAAAGTTCGTCACAAAAGCCAAAGTTGCTGCTTTGTTACCTCGAAGCTGTCGGCTGATTCGAAACTGTTCATTTAATTTTGCCAAACTTTACATTTACATTCAATCGAGAATTGAGCTACAACTTGCAAGTTTTGCTGTCATATCTGGTGGCCATCCAGAGAAGATCATATCATGTTTAATGGTAGCAAATGAAGGTTGGATAAAGATAAAGATGATCTCGCTGGGTTGGACAAACAATAAGAATCGCGGTAGGTAATTAAAGAAAAATCGGGAGTTAAAATTTTCTTTTCTACTCGGTCAATTCTTCGGGAATAATGGATGTCATAATCAAGGATATTAGGAATAGAAAATGGGCCATTCATCAGCCGTGGTTGACCTACTAAAGAAGCACTCCCTTGACAAGTTTAAGGGTAGATGGGACGACGAAACAGGCTGCAAACTAGCCAAGGAACTATTACAGTATCCGAACAGCGAAACAATACATGACTATAAACAGACAGAATCTGCGCACAGCCACAGGTATCCTGACTGGCCACCGCCATCTACGAAAACACCTCTACAAACGTATGACCAAGTATCAACCTACTTACAAACTAAACTGAAATGAGTAAAAATAGTAGATCCAGAGAATAAGATGACTACCATGTCAATTTCTAATTCAACAATGCCTCTAACTACTATTATTATCTCCAAATTAAAATATTCATTCTTTCTTATTTGGATCCCGCAAAGTATGTTTCTGAACTATCCATAATTCGCCTATGGCTCGGTGTAGAGCTCTTGCTTCAGAATATTTTGGAAAATTAAAAATTTCACTACCGATTTTCATCAAATATGTGATCCATGGCCACCTTACCCTTAATATCCCGACCACATAACGTAAAGTTCCATAAATACTTCCTATAGAAAGTGAATAATCTCAGGTTTGGAGTCTCTCTTGTAATTAACCTATACCTGGGGGAAGCTTTGAAACCATATTAATTTCAAACTGTGACAACTTGACATTTCGAGAACGGTTTTCGTCAGACGAATGTAGTATATGAAATTTATAGAAGATTTGTTGAGATATTCAGTTAAAGTGGAAACAAATCTTACTGAGAAAGTTCAGCCACAAACAGAAACAGAACATTTTTCTTCATACATTTTGTAAGGAATAGGTGAGTTTTTTTGTGAAAAATAAAGATCACAAAACATCACAAAACTATTGGGAATTTATATTTTCGCGGTTCATACATTCTAGTCTTTGTTTCGTTATTTGTCTAAAACTGGCAATTGTAAATCTTTCATTTTTGGAAGAGATGTTAAGAAAGGATGTAGAAATGTTTTGGTGATTACCGATGTTTGATATCTTTCTTGATTTTGACAAGATGAGGAAACAGATTGGAAGTTAAGATTTTCACGGTTCTTACATTCTAGTCTATGTTTCGTTATTTCTCTAAAACTAGTAAGACGTTTCATTTTTAAAAGAGATATTAAGAAAGGATATAGAAATATTTCACTGATGACCGATATTTGATATCTTTCTTGGTTTTGACAGTTGGCATGGGTACTTCTAGGACTAATCTTGTAAGACAAAATAAAGTTTTTATCATTAATATTCCTAAATATAAAGTTAATTAAGTATTCATCTTGACAAAAAGTGTTTTAATTGTTCAAATTAGAAGTAAAATAGTTTTTGTTTTGATTTTTTTTGTTTATTTTTCTTTTTTATTTAGGAATCACATTTCAAGCGTATTCGTGTCAAGCTTAAAACATACTTCATTAATATTTTAAGTTCATTGTGCCAGTGGAAATGTAAGGCATTAACCCTTGTTGGAAATATAATTTGCATTTCGAGATTTTAGTCTACGCAAAGACAGAGACGGACTTCAAAAATCTGTAAAATAAATATCATTTATGACTAAGGAATTTTTCTATATAAATATATGATGATTGTGACATTTTATGGTAGGTATAGTATAAATAATGTTTATAAAACAATTATAAATAAAGATTTATCGTTTTAACAAATTTTGTACTTTCCAATGAAAGATTTTGCAACCTTTACCAATAACCCTCTCAACACACGCATGGTAAGTAAAAATAAAATAGTGAAACAAACTTAAACCCTTTTTTTAAACTTTTTGTAGAATATTTCCATAAATTTATAAAAATAGAGTCCTACTCTGACATTTCTAAACTACTAGATATATTTCATAGAGGAAGAATAAAAGTTTAAAAAAAATAAGACAAATTGGCCAAAAATAAGTCATTCCTGCCCTGACATTCGTGTCGTGCAATTATATCACAAGGAAATTTATAGTTTCTTGGTGCATGAGTCGTTCTTTATTTGATTTATAGACCTGGAGGTGTATCAACACAGTATTAGGTAAAGAAAATTTTCTCCGTTTTTCCGCTATTTTTTTTCAGTTGAAAGCTGGTTTAAATGGGCCGATATCATTGCGGGTCTTGATATGGTGCTAAAATATAGAAATAGGCCAGTTATTTTAGGTTATAATCAATAAAACATATTTGGGATAGTACGAAATTTGGGACATTTCATCCATTTTCTCACAGTGCTAGTGAAGAGCATCGTTATGTATTTAGACTAAGGGAAAATACTTCAACAGGAGATGTTATCCTGACATATTCATGGACCTATCAAAAGTCTTTGACATAGTTAAAAAATCATATTTGGAAATTATTATTTTGTGAAACAAATTATACAAGAGATATTTCAATTGTAGATAACAGAGTGTATGAATAAATGATTAAGAATGTGTTTGATTCTGGGGTGCCGCAAGCATCTGATCTTGGCCTCATTATATTTAATATTAATTAACAATGGTAGGATTGGTTGCTTTTTTAAATAAATAGAGACAAGGCTTTTCTGAGATATCTTGTGTTGTAAATTTAAATTACTATTTACAACAAAACGTTTCAATTGCAGCCAACAATTATTTAAATGTCATTTACTAAACATCTCAATCCTCTTCATTCAATGCACTGGCTTAGCACTAATTGTAATATAAATCCCGATCAATTCAGTATGCCTGTTGTCTCGTATATTGATTCTAATTAATCCCCCATATCAACAAGTTCCCCATTCTGCCTATTCAGAGGCGTACTCGTAACCAAATCCAAATGGCTATAGCGCTTTTGTTTAGTTACCATAAGTTTGCGTACATTGGAATATGTGTACCTTTATGATATATATAGTGACTGTTCGTCCGCATATTTTAGGCCATGGCAAACAATGCTCTAGTCCCTTCGTACAAATTAGGTTTTGGCGACAAATAGACCAGATTTCATATAGCGAAATATGGGTTATGTACGTTTACACAGTTTTGTGTAGACATGATGTCTTAATTATTTTAAATCTTGTTTTACTGTCATCCTGGTGGCTCCTATAAGCAATACTCAAAAGACAATAGTATGCTCCGTCAGCTCTGAAGGCATATAATCTTTATTGTGATTCTACAGGGTCATAAAATAATCCTGAAACTACTTATTTTGCAAAATCATCGGGATTGTTAAGCCTAACGGTTTTGAATTTCTTGTGTAAATTCGTGCAAGTTTGGATAGATTCAAGCATCAGCGAGTTCAGTAGTGATAATCTGCTAAGGAATATTAGGGAAGGGATGCCGGATTTAATTAGTGTGTACAAAAGGGAGGGGTTGGAATAACATCACACAAAAAAGCTGAGAATGTTAATGGTGCTAAAATATACAGGCGCATTTAATATTTCCAAGCATATTTTGCAATGACACGGTGGAGGTCGCTGCACATTTTTTATATTTTGATGTATTTTATTTGACCTACTCATACAACTATGAGTTCAGGTGGCTGTGGCTTATTGTGGGCGTGACTCTCTTGGTTTAATATATTTTCAAAATCAAATTAAATGGAATTTAATGCATAATCGTCTTTTCATTTAAACTCTCCAGACTTCAGAATACAATTCATCATTTCTTTCCTCACAATTCCCGTCTTTAAATAAACATTTCGCGTTATATTTTCATCATTTTCTTTCGCCTTTTCTAATTTTTCAGTATCAGAGCAACACCTGCAGTTTTAAAAACAAGTCTGCGTCCGAAATATTCTTAGAAAATGTAATTTTCTTGGAGAGATAAACGCCGGCATCTGTCCCGGTTCGAGATTAATGTAAAAATCTTCGAGAAGCCGTGTCGGCAATCCAAGAAGCCATATATCATTCGGGGAGAAAATAAATGTACACTACAAACTATAAAAATTTCTAGATATAATTTTGTATCTTTTGTATCTTTTTTGTTACTTCTACGTACAGGGTGATCGGAGATTTAATACAAAACACGACAGGGAGTAGATGAAGTCATAAGATAATAATAAAAATAATTCAAATTTTTAAAGCAAAAACTATAATATGTTTAGATATTCTGCCAAGGGCGGCAACGATTGGTAATATCAAAATTACTGAATAAAAATGTTTGGGTCATTTTTGAGGTAAAAATTGAGTTTTTAGGATATAAATGGACCTACAATCTACAAAAAAAAAATCAAAAAAATTAAAATTTGGTTTACGCAGAATGAATTTTGTATAAGAAACGATTAGCAATGTCAAATTTATCGAAAAAAAAATGTTTCGGCCATTTTTGAGGAAAAAAGTGATTTTTTGGGATATAAATGGACCTAGAATCTTAAAAAAAATTAAAATTTGGTTTACGCAGAATGAATTTTCTATAAGAAACGATTGGCTATGTCAAAAATATCGAAAAAAAAAAAGGTTTGGGCCATTTTTGGGAGAAAAAGTAAGTTTTTCAGGATATAAATGGACCTAGAATCTACAAAAAAAATTCAAAAAAATTAAAATTTGGTTTACGAAAATATCCTCTCATTGCCGAACTTTGGGGGGGGGAGCAATTGCCCCTACTCCCCCCCTTGGAGCCGCCGTTGTATTCTGCAAATATTTGTAAAGAATAAAGAAGTCTGTGAAGAATTTCAAAATATAGAACAAAAAACTTGAAAACGACATATTCTTTTGACATTCTTCAAACTTTTTATTTTTTATTATTTATTTAAATTTTTTATTTTTTATTTGGCAAAATTTTTTTGTGTTACCAAAGTATTTTCCCGATTTTGTTCAGCCAAGATTTCAGTTGTACGATACTGAAAAATTATAAAAAACCGGTACAAGTAGATATATAATGAGAGAGGAAATGTGGAGGGAGGAATAAATTTATGTACCATTTTCTTGGGCATCCACACCAATGTCAATAAATAAAACGTGACTTTTTTATATTCAGAAAAGTGTTCCGCCTTTGGATTTCCATACATTTAAACTTTTCTGCGTGACAAAATTACTTGATAAAAACCCATTTTTTATTTTAATTTTGGTATTAAACAGTCTATGTTTCAATTTAGATTTTTTTGATAGGAATTTCGTGCTTTAATGTCATAATTTGAGTCACATTTTTTTCAGAATTTCCTAATATTTATTACAATTCCATCGTCAGGCAAAAAACAATGGTTAGGTCATAGTTAAGATGTATTTTTTTTTATTTTTGATATATTTCCACTAACCGGAAGCAATCTAGCGAAAATTCCACCATAATATTTCATACTTACTGAAATAGATTTTGTCGTAGTCCTTGGGCAAGGTTACGATATCTTTAAAATGTGATTGTTAAACGTAAAATTCAGAAAAGATTAAGATATTGAAAACAAAGTCCAGTAGTTAAAAATTCATTAGTGCAGAAGTTGTTTTGAAAGTTCATCATTTAGTTCTTGATAAAATTATTTAAAAAAACTATTTTTTATTCAGCTCAGGTACTATAATCAAGAAAAATGATCCGCGATATATTCACGTCAAGGGGCTTGAAGGAGATTTTTATCAAGAGTATGCAGTTCGTCAATTCTTGATAGAGAATAATGTTTTTATCATATATTAGGCTGTCAAGTAACATCAATTTGTAGGCAAAAATGGCTCTTTCAGCGTTCTTTGACACATTGTGTTTGGCCCATTGTCATTTTTTATCGTTTAAACATGACGGTAGAATATCGCGTCTTTGTTAAAGTAAATCTGATAGGTTTCATATTTTGGGGTAAAGTGGGTTAAAACTGCAATATATCACATAAAAAAATTGTACTAGTAGATGTATAATGAGAGTGGATTTGTGGAGTAGGTCTTTGACTGCATCAGGTTTAGGTTTCTTCAATTTCGGCTTCTCCGGTAATAAACTTCCAGGTTTTACAGTAAGCGAGCATCTTTCAGTAATAGAAAATTTAAAAGTAGGTAGCGAAGTCCTGAAAATTCGTTTCAATGCGGGTACTTTTCACTAAATACCTGCATGTCAAGAAACTGTTAAAACAAACCAGGTAGGTACATCGTTAAAAAAAATTCTGAAATTAATAAGACGTCCATTAGAGCAAAATGACTGAAATTATCGGTAAATAGGCTGTCGTTGTGGATAATTCGTATAAAGAAATTTATTCGGTTTTTAACTGGAAAAGTAAACTATTTGCTTGCATGCTCAAAGTTAAATGATCTAGGGAATATCTCGTAGTTTATTATTTTAGGCCAGTCAAAATGGGTAAAAAATAAACGAGAAAATATTTTTATTTTGTAATTAATATTGCAGCATAAAAAGAAAACGATACATAAAGAAAAAAATTAAAGGAGATGTTCAATATGAATGAAAGTTCATCCAAGACTTTTCTAATCTCCTCTGTACTTCTATTTTCTAGTCTTTGGATAGTCTGTGGCCTATTCACATACACTTTGCTTTTTAAATAACCCCACAAAAAATCTAGAGGTGTCAAATGCGGAGATCTTGCTGGGCATTCGATAGCTCCTCTTCTTCCAATCCAACGATTTGGAAATGTAATATCGAGAAACTCACGAAAGCCTAGAAGATAATGAGGAGGCGTTCCATCTTGCTGAATCCAAATTGATCTATTCAGGAGATGAGGATTTATATCACCAGGAAAGAGTCTGGCTAATTCTGGAATTAACTCTAATTCTAAAAATGCCCAGTATTCTTCACCTGTCATAGGATTTTTTATAACCTACAAAAACAGAAAAACTAGTAAACAAATTTTCATTGATACTGCAAATCGGGATACAAGTAATAAAGCTTTGGCAAAACCTCAAAAGAAGGTTGGGCACTTTTAGTAAATTAATTTTTAGTCTAAAATCTTAAATACGTTTACATTCCTAATATAATGTCCATCAAAAAGTTGATGATTGCTTGAAGAGACTACAATCCCTTATACAAAATATACTAAAGGCGACAAAATATTGCAGTTTTTACAAAACATGAAAAATAAAATTAATTTTCTTACACAGATTTTTTTGACTTGAACAAAAAAATACTTAAAAGTTACATTCAAGAGAAAAAAATGTATATAATCTCGAATAAAGCTCCACAAAAAACTTTCTGTGAAAAGGTTACATTTTTTGTCGTTATACAAAGTTCAGCAGCCCCGACCATCTGATAGGATTTCGATCAAACCTGTTATAAGGAGGAAATGGGATATTTTCGTGACAAATGAACTGAAATAGGCTAACAAAACGGTCCATCTCAACCCTCAAAGGGCAAATAAGACCGGTCAACACTTTTAAAATAGACCCTGAGTCAACTTCAATAGAAAGTTATTCATTGAAGGGCCATATTGATATTATTATTATTGTTACTATTAATTATTATTATTATTTTTATTACTAATATCTGGTCACCGAGCTTCGCTCTTAACATTCAAATCTACATTTTTAAGCAGTCCAATGAATATATAATTTAAGTATTTTTATAACATGACAAATTATTAATTAATTCGCGAAAATCACGGAGTGGGCGACATCTACTTGAACTACTGAAAGGGAGATAAATAAAAAGTTGATTGGCGATTGGCTTGAAAGTAGGCGGGAAAATTAAAAAAGCTGTCAGTGTTAATTTTCAATTGGCTGCAGCTGTTGTTGACGTTTATCAACTGCTTGTCACAGAGGTTAGTTAAATGCATTAAAAGTTGCCTAGTTTTTGGGGATTTCACCCTTTTAGAGCAACATCTACTGACGCTTGATCTTCGCGAATTGTCACGGTGGACAGGCCCCGTTTCCGGGACGGGCAACAGCAGCGTGTAGGGCATACGTCCCGTCAACAGAAGATCGCTCAGCTCACTCTATTTATCACTATATAAGAAAAACTCTATGTTCAATTGATTTTATTATTTATTGATCTGCAGTGAAGGAAAATTATAGGTCTGATATTCATACTTGGGTAAAAACCTCCACAAAAACCTGTGACCAGACTCTCGACGTGTGGCAGTTCAGTTACAAAAATAGTTCATTCGTACATTACATTACAATTTGTTCTTGGAAAATACAAAGTCACAATCAACCTTAAAATGTACTATGAAAATAGAGAATTTTAAATGTCTCTTTAAAGTTTCTTGTAAAATAAAAAATTGAAATCTATGTTAATAGTACACGTGTACAAGCATTTATTCTTTTTCTCTCTCTCGCTATGATAATGAAAACTTAAATATTAAAACTGTCCGCATAATAAAATAGTAGCCGCCACTATCGGGGAAGGGAAGAACCTTTACCCGATGTGCATAAAGCATTTCCACCCGCCAAAAAAAAAAAGATTAGCTTTAGCTTAGGTTAGATCTTTGTAATAAATAAAGAAAAGTACGATACGTGTGACATTTTGACATTTGTTACATTCTGACAGGTGTCATATTTTGACATTTGTTCATTTTGATAGTTGTTAAGATTCTGACACGTATCACATTTTAACAGTTGTCACGTTTTTACAGGCGTTTACCAGTGTTACTCAACGTTCCTATAAATATTTACCTAAACCCATGATTTCTGAAATTGAATTGGCAACGTTGTATTTTCAACTTTAAATTTATGAGAATGCTGTCATTTGACAAGCAAATTATTTATATCCGTCAAATGAACCTTTCCTTTTTTATATAAAGCGGCAAATTTAAAATTGAATTCTTTCAGATTAAAAGCCAGAAATTAAATAAAGTCAAACCTTTTTACTACTATACTATACAGAAGAAAGGAGTGCAGTATTTAATTTGCAGAACGTAGTACAGGTTCAAGAGGTAGAAATTTTATTTTTACCTCATCCTTCAATGCTTATTTGTAGTTAAAATTTAAATTTTAATACATCTGATCGGCCTAATATAGTTTTTGTCTAGATTTAATCTCGTTTCCATGGTTTTTACTCTAATAAACCTGTTCTTTTGACAGATAAGTCAGACTTTATTTATTCATAGCCGTATCGTATGTATTTTAATTGATTCAGAATTTTGTATTAATATATATTTCAAAATGGCTTCATTCTAAAAATATTATCAGTCCTCCTACATCCTTGAAGGCAGAATTATTAGTAATAGCAAGGCAACATAAAAACAAATTCAAAAAATATATTATAGATGAGATGGCCAGAGAAAAAGGAATTAGAATTCTCAGATTGCCTCCGAACCACGCAGAGTTAAATTCAATTGAACTGATCTGGTCACAATTATTAAAACGTTATGTTTCTCCAAACAATAAAACATTTAAATTTCCTGATGTGCGAAATTTGTTTTTGAAGGCAGTTTCAGATGTAAATAGAGAACATTGGGGAAAATGCAGAAAAGACAATTATAGTGATACCAGTAGTTTTAGTGAAGACAGTGACTTTTAAAGATAGTTCTTAAACTAACTTTTTTTTTAATCTTTGAGTTTAGGTAAGTACTGAAGCGTTACTTTTAATGCCAAGAGATTAAAAACAGTTTAATCCCAACATATAATCCTCCTTGTTATTTATTGGTTAAATTTAATTCGTTCAATGTTAAAGTGTCAGATGCGTAAGGTTTATTTTTATTTTTTGTAAATAATATAACTTCAAAATTTAATCTACGAAGTGGGTATATATATTTTATATGCTGTGACCTTATTTATATTATAGAAACTTATTTTGCAAAGTACGCCTATGGAATGTGACGTTATATCCTCTCTCCTTTATAGTATATTACTATAGAAACAAGTTGCCGTTGCTAGGAAATAAAACTAAAAGCTTAACTTTTCTTGTAAATATCTCGGAAGATCGAATTTTCACAGACATGAGACCTACATTTTTTGCCGATTTAGATAGGAATTAGTCTACTTTCATTGAAATCTGACGAGTGGATTTCGAGATCCTCTGAACACACACACACACACACACACACACACACACACACACACACACACACACACACACACACACACACACACATACACACACATACAAACCTTGCTCGTTTAATAGTATTTGATATAGTTGATCGTACATACATTTACATATTAATAAATATATGTATAAATAAATAAATTTAACTAAAAAAAATAGTAAATGACAGACATAATTTTTTACTGCTTATTCTTTTATTGTCATCACCGCAATGGAGGTTAGCGATTGTTATTTTTTAATATGTTTTGATGTAAAGTGGACACTGAGACAACTATTAATTAACCCTTTGGATGATAAATGAGTGGACTCTATTTTTTAGTTTTATAATGTTTTACTGCAGCTTTAATTTTTGCTTTTTTGACATGAGAAAACTTTTCTTAACATTTCATACATACGTTTTTATACCAACTGGCTTTTATTATGCACTATTCCTGCTAGCGTTTCAGATTCTTAATTATTTCTTATTCCGAACCGAGTATATTTAGGAAGATTGTGAGTGTGTGATTTTGTTTGAAATAAAAGAAGATGATTCACGGTAAAACAAGCAGTGATGATGCTGATGCGAAATGGAATAGATAATAGAAAAAAAATCGTCTAGATAGAAGAAAATAGTAAAAAACTTTTTGGAAACTCATTCAAAAAACAATAATTAAAACTTTTTTATTTATTCAACTTGCTCATATACTATTACTACATAAATTCCCTACGGAATCAGTTTCCAAGCTTTTATGCCACAAGAGATTACCGCGAAAATTGTCCAGAATAAACCGAAAAATCGACCCCTAACAAGTTTTACTCGGGGAATTGGAGGTAATTAGTGAGTTTATTTAATTACTTCGTACAACGCTACGAGAATCAATCTATGTATTGTGGAGAAAATAAATGCGATGTGGGTAAAACCACGGACATTCAAAAACACGTGTTGCTGTCTTATGATTGATTTTTACCAAGGGGAATATTAGAGGAACAACACATCGATATTGAGAAATATTTTAGCGACTTTTGGAAACGTTGTGATAAATATATTTAATGAATTTCGAGTTAGATTTATTTAAAAATATTTTGGGAGTTTTTGATGGAAATTAATGTTAATCAGGTGGAAGCTAATTTAAGATTAAACCCGTAGGGACAAAAACAAAAAGGTTGCCAAATCCGACTGACCGCGCCAGAAATGGAAACTCGTTACGAGATTTATTGTCGTCTATTGTGGTGCTGACATAATTCGTATGAGATATTTATATGTGTATACATTTTAATTATTTTGGCTTCCATAAATGTATTTTAATTTACACTGGCCCTGTACAATAGCGGAAGGACTACAGTCATAAAGCAGATGAGTGCGAAGGATTACTGAACGTTTATCAGGTGATAATCGCGCGCCTATTTCAGATATAATTGAAGCTTTTGTATTCACAATATGTGATTAATAATACCACTTACCAAAATGAATAGAACTTTAGTGGCGCTAACGGTTATATTTTACGTTAAACTTTCGTTAATTTTATCCAAACTATGATTATGCATGTTGCTATTAAATATTTCGGTTTTAGAAAGTTTAACTAGAAACCCAGCATTGTATCAACAAACAATATACATGGAAAATAATGAGTTTACAGGTATTTTAAGCAGTAGATTATTCATTAAGGCTATACAAAAGTTTGCAGATTATACAACGAAACTAGCGAAGTTTAATTATTAGATGTTGGAAATAAAAAAGGTGATGAAAATTGCCTTAAAGAAAAAATCACTTGATATATTGCACTCTAATTTTAAACAAGTAGTTTTAGGTTTTTTTCTACTAGTTAGGACCCCTATCTGAAGAACTATTCTATCATTAAATTTTGTTTCTTAAAATTCACTTAAGCATCTTTTGTTGAATTTTTGCCATTGAGTTGGTGAAAAAGGATTTTTTTTTCTTAATTTGGAGTCGTTTTCTCACAATTTCTTCCTTCAAACAGAGCTCTGCATCGTGAACTCTGAGAAAACGCAGGACCCACTTCGAATAGAGCTTTCTCATAGACAAAAGTTCAATCAAAATGGTGAATACACTGCCCTCTGATATATTTTATATGTATGAATGAATGAATCTTTATTAGTAGGAATAACGTAATATACAAATAATAATAATTCAAATTATAACTAATACTACAAAATTTTTAGATTTAAGAACAGAAATTATAAACTAACATACCTACCTTATTAATCATTAAACTGTTTCATGATTATTTACTATGTATATATCTAATTAGTTATTTCTTGAATTGGTATAGATTTTCACTGTATTTAATATTTGGTGGTAAATGATTATATTCAGCAAGTCCTTTGTACAGAAGTATTTTCATTGGACTATATAAGTTACATCTTGGCATGTAAAAATTGTCTAACTGTCTGGTGTCTGGTCATGTGTACTACCTCTATAAACAATAAATTGATCAAAATATGACGGTAAAAGTTTTTTTGTGATATTGAGATCAATGTCGTTTATATAAATTAAAAAGCAAGGGACCTAGTATGCTTCCCTGTGGTACCCCAAATTTCGCCTTGGTGGGATTTGAAAAAACATTTTTCTCCTTGGTAGTTTGTTGACGATTGTCAAGAATCCAATAGCTTCCAATTTTTTTAACATGATACGTCGGTCAATGGTTTCAACTGCTCTTTTCAAATCCAAGAAAACTGTAACAATATACTCCCCACTATCAATACACTGTTTCCATTTAGTAATTGTCAATTGCAAAGCAGATTCACATGAGTGACCATGTCTAAAGCCAGATTGATTAGCCATAAGTATATTATTACTATTAATGTATTTAAGAAGTTGCTCGTATACTGCCATTTCTTATAGCTTTTCCATCCCTGGTAGTGTTTATTGGTCGAAACTCACTTGCTAGCTATCTCACGCATTTATTTTAAGAACACAGTCACTTTTTGCTTTTTTTCATATTCAATTCTTTTTGTTTGATACAGCGATGTGCATTGTATGATAGTTTTTTAATAAAAAGCCAAGCAGAATCGATCAATTCGGTTTTATTAATCAATCATCAATAATTTCTTAAAAATAAAGATATTTTTCAAATTTAATTATTACATTTTATATTATAATGAAAAAGAACACATGATATAATTTTTATTTTATGCTGATTACTATTAATTCCCTGTTAGTATTAGTATTGATTTTCAATTTGCAAGTAAATTTAATTAAAGAGTATTTTTCTTTTTTAATGATAAATTTTTTTAGCAATTATAGCAAGAATATTCAAACCTAAAAATCTTTTATTTTTAATGTATTAAGAAATGTAATTTATATAATAATTATTATTGTTATTCGCTCAGTCTTATTTCCGGATAGGTTATTTTAATTTTACTAAGTCATTTTCATATTGTTAAGTATGCTGAAATAACAAAATTATGTTTACAGAACATTCAGTACAAAAGGTCGAGTAAACATTATAGTGCTCGGTAGACAAATAATAGGAATAAACAAAGTTTATATTCGTAATAAACAAAATTATATTCTGGAAGTCACAATTATCTGTATTATCGATTTAAACTAGTTGCTCAATTCTTTAGGTACAAAAATGAGTTTATTCTTTATAAATAACTGGACTATGATTTTTATATAATAATTTTATTCAAACTTTTGCAACCCCGCAGCAGTACAACAAAAACAAAATTAAATTGGTTTGGTTTTCAAGTTCACAACATTCACTTTAGAAATTATTTTTTAATTTTATTTAAATCTACTGGCTTTCCTAGCTCTGAGATAATTACGATTTCATTTGTATCAAATCTTTTCTTCCTACAACTTACAAAAATATTATCGATATTACTGTTATTTGAGTTTTAAATACATACTCATATAATTGATAATAAGACATAGTTCACATTTTACCGTTTTCCTACATCGCGCATCCATTAAAAAACCCAGATTTTTCTGCATTGAATGATGTTTTCTAATGCATTATCCTCGCTTGAATTGAAAGTTGATAAAATGGAAAAATATAAAGTGTCTTCATATTCAGATTTTTATATTTGAATGGAGGTTGCATTCGATGCAAATGCGAATAGTGATTTCTGTAATTGCCATAAGCATCTTGGAAAGGTAAATAACTTTTGCATTTGAGGTTTCTATCAAGGGGATTTACTAGAGTTTCTGAATGCGGAAAGAAAGTTTACGGTTTATTTAGATTTTAAATAAGATGTATTGAAAAACATTGTCAAGTGACTTTTTTTACATTTCCGACAATGACAACTGAAGATTGAGGATTGACTTTTCTTATTTAACAAATAAATAAAATAAAAAACATAAAAAACGCCGCGCACTATACCAGAACTCATACTTATACTTGTTTTTTCAAAGCTCAGATCACAACGAAAAATCTAAAATTCTTATACGCAATTTCGTGTTAAGTTGATAGGGAAAATAATGAAAAACCCCTCGTGTGCGATATGCATGCGTGTACGAGGAAAATTTAAAACGATACAATGCATGATAATAATAATTTTCAGCCGATAAACGATATTGAAAATCTTTTTGACTTCAACGCTCGGGACGTTATCAAAGCCGGCGTTCTAGATTATTGCATTAAAGCATGACTAAATTGCCTTTTTTAAAGATCGAATTTTCATTTTTTTATAAATAGAAAAACATATACATAGGATAAAAGGGAAATGAAATGAATTTTTCCCAGCGATAATGTGGGAATGTACATTCCTAATTATCAATTTTAAATACCTTGATTTTGACTCCTAATAAACAAATATAGCAAACTGTTTGTAGATCTGTTTGTGTACTGAATCATATAAACTGACAAAGAATACCCTCTTCCTTGGAGTCACAGTTTTGTAGACGTGCGATCCTGTTTTCACGGTTTTTTTCAGGATTTTTCAGGGACAATAATAAACCCTGTCTGAGCTTTATTTATATTAGTTATCGTACTTAACACCTCACGAATCATGTCCTTATATTGATAAATCAGCAAGGAGTAGAAGTCCTTGAAAGAGAAATATGTCTTTAGTGAATTTGGATAAGAGTAGATTTAGTATTTTTTATTTGAGCGAGAAAACTCTAAATTGTTCATTATAATTAAAAACTTCTTGTTATTGAGGCGTTAGAAATTGTACAGCAGTTGCTTTAAAATTAATTCAACTAAATGATTACATTTTTAATTAATTTTAAAATACTTAAAATATAATAATCTAAGGTCAAAGTTTTTTGATAATTACCTTATTTTTCGTAACACCAATGACATTTAATAAGGAAAGTGGATTCAATCATTTTAATTAAAATTTCAACTTGCTCGATAAATTAATAAAGAAGTGAGAGCGTCTTGAAAGTTCCAAGGTTTCAGAATTTCTGGGTTTATTAAAGTCAAAACTTTATGTCGATGATTACCCATGACTTAGTACTGGTTAATACAGGGTATTTTAGATTCCAACCCTTCCTTCTTTAACAGCATTTTCAATAGCTATAGCTTGAATCTATTGTGTTTTATATCCTAAGCATTCTTTTCTTTCTTTTGCAGCATTTTCAAGATCTATAGCTTGAATTTAATATCTGATAAAATAAAAATAGAGATTTTACATTATTCCAATACACCCTAGAGCTCAAAGAATTTGAAATGAATTTTGTAATAAAATATTACACACTTTAAAAGATAAATATTCTTTCCACCTTCGCTATTAATTTAAACCCGAATATATATATTTCACAGTCTATTTACTTTAAAAAAAATTAATGGGGAAATTTCCACTGTACTATCAAATACGGATAATGCAAATCTTCTAAAATTAATTCGGTAGACGCGGAGACAAATGAAGATATTACTTTCATTTGTTTAATCTAACCCTTGGAATTGTCTCAGTTCGTAATTTTTGGATGGTTCCAAAGAAAATTATGTCATTTGTTTGAGTTGATAACTTTGAGAAGTTCCACACAGAAGTTTGATTGTTTTTATTCTAGAGAGCGTCCCAAAAAAAAATTATTATTAAAAAAAAAGCCAAGCTCTTGAATAATCAAGCCGTCTTTGAAAAAAGAAGCTAAGATTTTAAAGTAGCAAAGCAAAACCTTTCTTACAGAATACTTGAATTTTCAAGCTGTTTCAAGCCAAGCTTTCAATGTGAACATTTTCCTACAAAGCCTCTGATAACCATAAGTTTTTAGAAGAAGACCCACCTGATGTCAAACTTTTAAATTTCAAGCCAAACTACTTGGCTTGGTGAATCCCTATACCAAAATAATATGTGCTGCACCCAATGTGTTCACGCACAGTTCATTTTTCTTTAATAAAAGTTACATTCCAGATATCCCGAAAAAAGCCTTTACCAACTGATTTATCTTCACGAAAAATTTCAAATATCACTCTTAACCTCTGATTCCCATCTTTTCATTTGGGTTTTCAGCAGATTTTTATGCGTACGATGCACACCCAGCAAAATTTCAGATTGCCTCATGATTTATATCGCATAAACGTCACTTACACTACTAGGACGATTATTTATCACGCCAGATCCAGATTTCCATGTGATGTTTGTAAGTGGTTGTATAACGCGAGGGATCGAGACAGGTCCGGTTAAATTGTTTTTCAACGGTATTCTAAAATGGGTGCCATTCATTTAGATATTCAAACAAAGTAACAATCTGCAGTTCTAGAAAGAATATTATGACCAAAGTCTACTAGATAAAGCATCTGGTATGCTTCAAAAATTTTCTATTAATAATTTTCAAACAATTTATTCATGGATATCAAAAAAAGGTAAACTCAAATAGGAGATGATTCTTCTTTAAATCTGATTTTAGGCGTTTAAACTTCGTCGAAAGCTTTAATATAAATTAAACAAGAAAATGCATACTTAATAAAGTTTCTCAAGTAGGTGTACTAGAAGCAGATGAAAGAATTTTTCAAAAGTTAGCTTAATGGAATACACCTTTTTAAGAGCTATTCATGTGTTTAATTTTTAAGAACCTGGACGTTTAAAATTGTTGACGCCGACCCTGTACGTTATTATTCCGATGTGTACATGTGTTGTGACAGATTTTGGGCTTCTTTTTATTTTCACAGATATTTGTTTGCGTGCGTTTTCCTAGAAAGCTTTAACGCATGATAAATTGAGGTCTAGGTGATTGTTTACTTTGTATTTCGAGATTTCACATTGGTTTTCGAGGATTATAGAGGTTTTACCCAAATTAATTTTCAGAAAGTGTCACACACAAAATGGATTGGAAGTTTCAGTTATGATTAATTTTGAAAGAAGGGGTAAAAAACCTTCATTTACTAACAAAATTGTAAAAAAAGAATAATATACCACACCAGGACACGTCGAGGTACAGATGATCCGGAATTTTTACACAAAACACTTTTCAACAAGCTGAATTATTGAAGATACTTAAACGAGAAAAAGTATTTCCAATTTAAAATGTATAAAAATTCGTGATTTATTTCAGCCTGTTTAAAAAAATGGTGGATGTTTTATTTCAGTGGAACGAAATATTTTAAAAAATGGTGGAGGTTTCATTTAGGCGGAACGAAATATTTTAAAAAATGGTGTAGGTTCAATTTTGGTGCAACAAAATATTTAAAAAAATGGTGGAGGTTTCCTAAAATGCGCGAATTTTATGTTTTAAAGTTTAAGTAAGAGAGTTTTCGATGACGCTGACAAACATGTATACCATGGACTAACGCTATAAGCCTTTTGAACTCGCTAGATTAATTAACGCCAACAATAAAAACCAGTTTCAGGTTTATAAATGCCCTGACCAAAACGAGTGGAAAATCTATTAAAAAAGCCCACCGGCAATACATCCTAGTCGATTTTAGAAAGCATTCTCTGCTTAGTTTAAACCCCGAATCGATCCCCCGTCCTTCGATAACACACTTTTAATGAAAACTGTCGGAAAATTTAGGTGACTTGCTACTCAAATTGTCGCTCCAAATTCAGCCGGAAGGGCCTTTCACAAAAATGTGCCCTAGGGTAAATACGGCCGATGGTAAAAACGTTTCAATACGAGTAAAGGGCTTACGGGAAGGTTCGTGAAAATTGTTAAGAAACTGGTTATCAATGTTTTAAAGATAAGATTGCTTAGAGGGCTCTTTGAGCTTTTGGGTGTTTTCCAAGTGTGGGTTGGGATAAAAATAATAAATATTTACACTAATTAGGAACGGTATTTTCAGAGTTATATAGAGATGCCTACGGGCTGATTAATGTATTGAAAGTAAGGTAATATGTCAAAACGTTGTTGTAAATACGACGAATGAAAATACAAAATCCAAGACCAGATAGTTTATTTAAATCATCATTTCTCCATCTAATTTTGGCTGGAAATAAAAATTAATTTAAAAGTAACAATTTATGCACCCTCTCAAAGTTTGACATGAAATATAGTACTGCAATTGCTTCAAACAACTACTTGGCACAACAGGCATTGGATACAAAAATGGTTCGATGAAAATATCAACACTTCTTTTGGCGTAGTATCGACAAATTGTCAGAAAAATGTATATACCGCAATGGGCAATACTTTGAATACAATATTTTTTACCATTTTCATACATACCGACACATTTACTTAGGGATATTAAACAATTATTTTAATTTTTGGAAAATGGTGTTTCTATATTACATACATACAAAATAAACATTTATGGTACTTAGTGTGTGCATTGGTTTGGTATAAAACAGCTTATAGAAATTCATGCTTATTGTCTGATTGAACAAATTCTAAAATCCATTACGCAATTAGCGGCTTCATTAATGGTTGCAGCATGGGTGAGGATTTGAAACAATGTAAATAAATATAATAATTAAAAATGTTTTGCTCCAAAAATCAAAATCAAATCAAAATAAATATAGCGCAGATAGAAAAAAAGTTGTTTTAGATAAAAATTATTGTCGAACGAGCTTTAAAATTTAAAAATTTAAGTCCATTGAATTCATTAACAAGAAAATGATTTTCGCCTTGAAAATGGAGAAATTTTTCGTTGTCAAACAGGAATAATTTTTTTTAGATTTTTCTCGTTATATATAAGCTAAGGCTTTTTCAACGAGGTATCACATGACCCCATCCAACCATTTTTCGCTGTGTGACAGAGGGTAAGAGGGGGCGAGGGGAATTTTTTACTATATTTTTCCTAACACTCGAATCACATAATAAAATCAAATAGCATAATAGCGTAATGTTTAAAGTTCGCGCCATTATGTATCTACTGAGTGGATAAAAGTTGAATTTTATATAACGGTTTATTTAAACAGTCATCCCAAAACCATGAAAAATTGGTGTTCCTCAAGGTACAGTACTTGGACCGTTGCTTTTTATTACGTACATAAATACCTTGCTACAAACTGATGTAGATGTTAATATCATATCCTATGCTGATGATACAGTACTTATTTTTAATGATACAACATGGGAAGATGCTAAAAAGTTGTTTGAATTTTTAAATACTTTTTTACTTATGTAAAAAGCCCGGCATTTTTGCAAGGCAATAAGCTAAACCAATTTAGAAGACTTGGAAGGAAGGACAGATTATTTTGAAATATTGGCATACGTGAGAAATTGCGTTTTAACTATTAAATAGTGAATTTATTTAATGTTGACAATTTTTTTTTAATTTAAATGGTAAATATCTGTTGATTAAAAGATTACGTTTCCTTTGCGTACGTACAAAACAAAAGAGACAAACCCTAACCCTAAACTCTGTTATCAAAATCAATATTCGCCTTCATGTTGGCGACTAATTACCGTTCATAATATCCATTGTTTTTACGTTTAGTAACTCCCGGTAAATTCACTTAATGGAAGAATTCATTTACGGAGGTTTGGCAATTTAGTATATACAACTTTGGGGGAGCGTTTCTCTAACGAATACATTAATTTATGAATGGATAGGTCGAATACGATAGAGAAAAATAATCGAAAAAATCGCTGAATAGCCACGGTAGACTGTTACTAACAGTGTGTGAGAGTAAATCGTGTCGGTGATGGTACTGTGAAGTTTTTTAATTACCAGTAAGTTGCCCCAAAGCGCCACGGCAAACAATAGTAGCCGTCAATCCCCCGCACATGCTCTGCTTCAATCATAAGAGGGTGAATTGTAGTGTGTTTATTATTATCAATATTTATTTATTTATTTGCTCTATAGGTCTTGAAGGCCTAAGGCTTACATTAAATTTTCGAGTATCTATTACACTATTCCACACCATTTCTTTCTGTCTTATGTTTTTCTATCCAGTTTCTAGCTTTTATTGTCTTTAGATCTCCTTCTGTATTGTTGATCCATCTCTTTCTTGGTCTACCCTTTCTTTTTCTGCCTATTGGTTTTCTTTTTAGCACTAATTTTGCCACTCTTCCTCTATTTAACCTGTCTACATGTCCCTGCCATCTCATTCGTTGAGCCTTGACAACTGATATGATATTATGATTTTTATACAGTTCTTCCTATTCCTGGTTTGTTTTCTTCTCCACCCCCCTCCCATCCTTGTTCCTCCGTAAATAGCTTTTAGCATCTTTCTTTCCCACCTTTTCATCTTTACTTTTTCTGCTTTATTAAAAACCCCTGTCTCACAGACCTATGTTGTTGTTGGTCTTATGACTGTAGTGTAAATTCTTTCTTTGATCTTTTTCGATGCGAACTTTGATTTCATGTTTGTTAAACATCCATATTTACGGTTTCTTTTTGCAATTCTTGCTTGCATTTCATTAATTATTAATGGTGATTCTTTTGACCATAAAAAATCTAGTAGCAGCGGATTTCTCCACGATTTTTTCAAGATCAATTATTATTATTATTATTATTATTATTATTATTATTATTATTATTATTATTATTATTATTATTATTATTATTATTATTATTATTATTATTATTATTATTATTATTATTACTTTATTGCTTCCAAAACCAAAGTTTACAGCAAGAAGTACATGAGTAGATATATCATAAACTATTAGAATTATTAATATAAGTAATCTAAAAGGAAAACAAAAAACAATTGTTATTTGCAAAGATATAAAAAAATCACAATATTATTCATTCATAACAAAAGAACGTAACTTGAGGATATTCCAGATATACTCACATATCATCTTGGGTTCTATAATGGTTATGTTTTGAAGAGCAATTATAAGTGAATCGATATTCTGAAGACAAGATATATTTTGTTTCATCACAGTGTAAATAGGACATTCAAATAGGACATGAAAAAGGGTTTCTTTTTCTTGTGTATTACATACAGAGCAAATTAGATCTGGATTAATAAAATAATTATCACCGCTTAAAGTAAATTTAGTCTTAAATTTGTTAGTCAATCGCAATTGGGCCAGAGTGCGTGTAATCTGGATGGGCAATTGAAAAAGTAAATAAGTGCTTGGTCTTTGCGATGTATTAAGTAGATTAAAAATAAGCAAATGGGGATAACGAGAAGCTATAGAAACATCTGATTCGTGTAGAAACGTGTAATACTTAGAAATTAAATTTCTTCTATACGAATTCACCGTAATGTTACTAAGGTCGGTCCAACCATCCAGAGAATTGGTTTGAATAAAGAGATCTTTCATTTGCAGTATCCAATTATACTTCGCATTAATTTTATCTCGTAAACGGAGTTGTTGTTGAAAACAAATCTTTGGATAACGATGATTGTCCATATTTTGAACTTTGTGTATCCAATTGAGAGAAAACTTAAAAATATTAAAGGCAATTTTTACTCTTCCGGTTTCTAAATGTACTATGGCATCAGGAGTGGTTTTTGGAAGTAAAAGAAGTCTCTTCAAAAAATTTAGCTGAACCCTTTCCAATATATTTAAATATCTGAGACCTCACACAGGAACACAATTAAACATCACACTGAGAGCTAATGATTCAAATAATTTCATTCTAGGAAACCAAGTATTAATTTTAGTTTTAGACATTATAGGGAGCAAGGATCCTACAGCCTGTTTTCCTTTAGTAGCAGATAAAATTGACATTTCGTGAAAAAGTCCAGAGGAAGTGAATGTAACGCCTAAATAAGTATACTTATTTGTTGTCTCGACCATTTGGTAATTATAATAAAAATTAGTGCTACATTTTTGAAATCCTCCCCTACAAAATTGCATAATTTTCGTTTTTTTTAGATTAACTACTAATTCCGGCAATATTTTTCTAGAATTTCTAACTTTCTTACTACATCAATTTCGGAATGAGCTAAGATAACCAAATCATCTGCATATAATAAACCCAACACGTCTTTTAAGCCATCAATATTCAGTCCCAAAGCACCATTTTCACAAAAAAAAGTTTGACTAATGTGCAAGTGGATAACCGAGCTAAGGGTAAAAACGTTGTCGATACATCCTCTTCCTGACCGAAATCCTGATTGGCATTCTGGTAGATCAATTAAATAATCTATCCCCTTTAAGAAAACAAACAAAACTCGCACCACCCTTTCAGCAAATATAAGCACATTGAAAAAACGGCAACCACCCTGACACAAACAGTATAACAAACGAATGAATGAACGAAAATTTCCGTGTAACGGTATTTCCAGAATTACTTTCGCCCAGTTAAGTAAAACAATGGAAAATTTAATAAAAGGCACTTTGCATGATGTACCTTTTGGCTACGTTTCTTTGTAATTTTTTTGGTACATTAAACGATTTCACGCTTTACCATATCTTTTTGATGAGTCTTATTTATTTACCGTAAAATATCGCTTCTCACTTAAAAAATTTGTTTAATCTCGGATACGTGGATTTATTTTTGTTAATTATTATAATTTAGAAATTGCTTGAGGTATAAATTTCATTCACAGGGTGAAGCACTAGTGTCTCAAAGTTTGATATATCTATTACGACGTCAGCATAGAGCTGAAACTATTGCAATGCATGACGAAGAAGGGGCAAGCTGTATATACAGATCAAATATAGAAGAGGGGCTAGAATTGATCCTTGGTGGACTCCAAACGGTAGAGTAAAAGATGTGGCAAGCGATTTTGACTCTAATGGTTCTGTTCGAGAGGTAGGAATGTATAACTTTAATGATGTTGTTAGACTTTCTGCACATCAAGAATTGTGATGCGGCTTGGGATAAGGAGGCTTGAGTCTGGAGGTTAAGAATGTCATCTTGGATGCTGCATTAGAGTTAGAAGCTGTGTCGGGAGAGATGATTTGGCGCGAGTGTTTACCTATACCAAAATAGTTTAAAGAAATTATTTGAAAAATTGGATTGAATTTTAAGTATACGAAGCTCCTGTACTATTTCTTTAAACACAAACGACTCTGGTTCAATTCACGGAATTTATTCCTTTCCAGCATTTAGACTTATTCGTATCGGACACGTACTTATAGAAGTTCCATATATATTTCAATTACCAGTCGAAACTCTAGTAGGATCTGAGCTAATAGGATCAGTTTTGAAGTTAGAACTTTTATTCATAGTTGTGTATGTAATATATTATTATAAAATAATTGGGTAGGTATAAGTTCGTCTAGACTATAATATTCATGGCTGTACAGACAAAATTGTAAATTTAAAGAAAAACTGTTTCTTTCTAAGCTAAATAACCAGAACCGTGGTAAAATTTGATGCTTTTTTATCAGTAACGAATAAAAATGTTTGGACTACGCTATTGACTAGAAAAGTTATAGACAATTGTCTTTTACTTTTTTGAAGTTAAACAAACTGAACTTCTTTATTTTTCTAGCGAGATTGACATATTAATTTCTGCAACGAAATTATATAAATATATAAATTATTATTTTTAGAATAAATTTATGAAATAAAGCCATATTAAAAATTCCTGTCTTGTAGTCGTACAGCTGTTTTGCTAATGAACGTTTATTCTTTACTATCCCCTTTTCAATCTTCAGGAAATCCTCCTCTTCGTTTATATCTCACATCAGCTCCGTTGTCTCCTTGACGCAATTTCTCAAGGTTTTAACTAAAAATAAATTTGCGTTTGACTCAAGTGTCATATTTTCTCTTTAATTCCACTGACTTTTACATAGTCCGTAAGCAAGACGGTCTTCGGTTAACCAGAAAATAGCGACAATTGAAATAAATTTAACATTTGAAATGTGCTACCAATAAAAATACCACAAACATAATCCAATCCTTTCGAAATGTATCAAAATCTGGGATAGATGTACCATCTGCTTTGACTCTACGACTATATTTTTAAAATACGCCTTTTAGAAAGTTTAATTATACCTTGTTGTTTTGATAAAAGTATAGATAACAGAGTGGGTATCAGAATTTAATTCGAAGGTCGATAGGAATGTTAATTTTGTCATGATGATTTCGACAAATAGGGTTGATATAATATGACGCGAATGCTTGAGGGTGAAATGTCTGTTTACAGCCATGTTTGCCTATGGATAGAAACAAACAGCTGTCAAAACAAAAGGGACTTGATATGTTTATTATAGCAGGTGTTTACGTAAGTTGCAGTTTATTGAAGCCTTAATTAAAGTGGTTTTCCACAAGGAATAATCTGTCTTCTCATAGGCCAAGAGGTTTTGTAGATGCTATAACGATCTAGAAAGCTTAAAATGAAATGAAAATCGTATTTTATCAAAAGTTTTCGTTGTTTATTTACGTAATTTTACACAAACGAGAATTAGTAACACATCCTCTGGTATAATACATTTTACGACTTAGCTTCAACAACGCCATTTTGCTTCGGCAGTGACATTGGAGGAAGAGGAAAACGCGACAATAATTTGCAGAGATTTACATGGAAATTTCACATGGAAATTTGGCAGGGAATTCGATAAAGATATTCCATTGTTTAAATCTCCACGATCTCTAGGATTTGCATGCGGAGGAAATGAAAGGCTGAGTTATAAAATTTGGAATGTTAGCAGCTAGTGGATGAATTTAAAACATGATATATTTGCATTTTAGTTGAGAAAAATATTTGTTTGCATAATTGAAATGGTTAGGCTGGACGTAAATATAATATTTTTAATTGGGAAAACTAATCTCAACAAAACAATTCCTCTTCTCTATGAAATTAAGTAATTAAAGGGTCAGCTTTTTCGAAAACGCGAGCGTACGTGTTATTCGTCTGACAAAAACACGAGCGTACAAGTGGTACAAGATATTCAACCGTTTCGGTGTACCTTCAGCATCTTCCACTGATCAAAACATCGATAAAGTGAAGAAAATGGTGTTGGTAAAACGTCATTCAAGCCTGAAAAAGATAGCTCAGGATCTGGACATATCTCATAAATTCCTTCGCACCATGTCAGTTGATGTTTTGGGCATGAAACGCGTTACGGTATGGCTTGTACTGACGAAGGTGTCATGTACTTTTTCATTTACCGAAAAATATCTACAGCTTTCTAGATTTCAATGCGAGGTATCAGCCATAACTGCTTTTCTAGGTATGAGTTTAATATGACATTTTTTATGGCTACTTAGGAACGTCGATGAAGATAAACTGAATCACCTTAATTTCTGTCATCCAATTAATGCAAGTGTATGCGATAGAAACGGCCCTGCTAATATATCACCCTATATATATTTATTTAGGAAGTCAAAATATGCTTTTGTATTTGGTAGATTCTTAAACCCAGTGAGCCATATCTACTTCCAAGACATTGACCAATAATTCCATATCCCAGCAAGATTGATAATCGAAATTCGTAAAACTGACATTTAAAATCGCCGTATTTCATTTCCCATTATCCCCTTTTCGCTTAATTCCTCTTCAAATACCACAATATCCGTTCGAAATCGTCCGAACCCCCATACATTCGTTCATTGTTTTCGAAAATATCCATGATTAAAGTATCTTATCACCAGAAATTCTTGATTGATTTATATGGCACAGCGTGACGTTAAAACTAGCTCTAGTCTGATATATGTAGCCGGATATACGCAAATGTGTAGCGAGGCCATGGATTAACGGGCAGGGTTGTATTCATTGATTTCTATCCCCACTTAGAAGTTAGTTGTACTGAACTGGATATCGTCATATATAAGATATGGGAAACAATTTGTTCACATAGATTTCATAGACGAGACTACCATAAATAAATATAACTCTGAATACTCGATAGTAAGGACAGGTGTTCCACAAGGCTCAGTACTGGGTCCCTGTCTTTTTTTACTTTATGTGAACAGTAACAGTTTAGATTTGCTTCTAAGTGAGCTGTTTTTTACCATGTATGCGGATGATTTATCCTTAATAATATCTAACGTCATCAGAAAATATTCGGATGATATTAGAGGTCGTAAGCCAGTGGTTGAGAAGAACATAAGCTCTTTTTGAAGATAGTGAAAATATAGTCAGCAACTTTTCACACATTTCACTTAATATAAATAATTGCTCAGTAAATCATAATGTGGAAGCTGTTAGTATTCTAGGAATTGATGGACTTTAAATCTTATATCAACCTTTAATTCTAGTCATTTTTTGTTTAAAAACTTAAGAAAATTTTTAAATAGGACTCAGCTATTTTAAATCCACCTTAGCAGGAGATGTATTTATTGATCAAAAACGAATATTTAATTGCCTGCCAAATGATATTAAAAACATTGATATATTAAATATTAAAAAAAAGGACTAAAAAAACTATCTGACAAAAAATTGTTTCTACTCATTAGCTGAATATTTTAGTACTTATTACCATTTACCTCTTATTGTTTTATTATTTTATTGACTAAGTATTGCTATTTTGTATTTTTTATCGTTTAAATTTACTTTTAACTAATAGATTTTACGAGCAAGCATATTCCCTCCAAATAATTCACAAACTACCATATTTTTCTAACTTTCAATTACAGCAAAACTTCTGTATTTCAACAATCTACCAAAGTGTCATCAACGAGCGTTTTGCTTGTATTCCAAATTACTTGAAGTATTTTGATAATCCTCAAGAACATTATAGGAGCGTCAAAACTCGTTAAGAGAAGTTTACTAGTTATATAGCAACAAAATAAAATGGTATTATAAGCGACAGTACCGGCGTAAGGTGAAATAATTTTTGAAGTTATGGAAGAAAAAGTCCTTTTTATCTCACAAGTTATTTATTGAGGGTGCGACCGGCTTCGGCGATCAAATCGCCATCATCAGGCCCTGCGTGGAAAAATTATGGAGTTAAAAAACAAATTTGTTAAGTTACATGATTTTAAGGAATTTATTTTTATTTTTAATTTATAATTTAATTTAATTTTATTTCAAAAAAGCAAAAACTCACCATAACTTTTCCACGCAGGAATTACCACAGGAAAAACACCAACAACATGTCAGCACATAAATCAAAATAAGGAACGAATTGTACAGGTCCCCAATATATAAATGTAATTTATAAAAATTTAAAATATTGTTATAAAATTTTAAAGCTTTTTAAAAAACCAGTCATAAGGACATTTACATACAAATTAAAAATTAAACTAACAAAGAGACATTTTAAAATTAGCTGGTTAAACAGAGGAATAAATTTTATCTCTATCAACAAAGTTTTTATACAAGTGAGACGTCATAAAATATTTTAACCAATAGGAAATGGTTAGATTTAATATGGGTAAAACAGGAATTAATTAATAAGATGATAAAGTAATCTGTAATAAGAAATATCGAAAACGTATGGTTTGTTGAATATGAGGTAGGTTAACATATATAATATAATTATTTAAATATTAGAATTTATTTTAAAAATAAGAAATTGTAATGTAACATTTTAAACTGAAAACATTTAATATTAGAAGCTTTTGTATTTGGCCAAGGGTTAGACAATAAAAAGAAAAATTAATTGTAGGAGAGAAAAGGACGAAGATAATGAAAGAAACGAACAAACCGTTTCAGACTGAAAAGAATTGGAAAAATGACAAGAGTGGGGGTTCGCTGATAAATAGCATAAAAAGGAGCAATGATGTTCTTTTTAAGTGTGCTAAAACAATGGAAGGCTGAAGTTATTTGACGTGAGAAAAGTAAGTTATAAAATTGGAAAAAACTGTACGAATAAGTAAATTATGATTGAAAAGATTTTAAGGAAATTAAATAATTAAATGATAAAGTATTCTTAAATTAATGCTGAAAAAGTTGGGGTACTATTGAAGTTAATTTGGGCGTTTAATGAACATGTGGGATTGAATTTGACGTTTTTTGCAATTTTCAGATTTTCAAAGTTATCAAGAAGAAATCTATTACTCACTGTATGTAGAACTCTAAAACCCGAGATAGAGTCGAAATCATGTCCAATATCTAGAAGGTGGTTAGCGAAATGGGAGAAGCCCGTGGTGTTGGTATTAAGGCATCTTGTATGTTCCCTCAAGCGCACTTTAAAATTTCGGAAAGTCCTTCCAACGTAGGAACAAGGGCAAATGGAGCAATTCCGGATTGGTCCATGATGTCGACTTTATCTTTGTTTCTGATAAAAAGTTTACTTATGGAATTGGAAGATTTGAAAGAAACTTTAAAGGAATCTTTGAACAAGTTTGCTATTCGATAAGAGAAGCTACCTATAAAGGTAAGTGATAAATACTTACGATTGTCTAGCTCGACCATTGGGGGGGTAGTTATATAAGCATTATTCTGATTGATTTTATTTTTCTTTTTATTAAGCATTTTATCTATTAAATTACAATCGTAGATGTGGAAACTGGCTATTTGTTTGATAGTATCAAGCTCTTTGTTGAAATTTTGTAAGGAAAATGGGACTTTTAATAGACGTTCTAAGTAACAATTAAATGATGCTAATTTATGTAAAATAGGGTGGTTAGATAGGTTGTCTATAACAACACCTGTATGTGTTGGTTTTCTAAAAATATTAAATTCAAACTTCTGGCTATGAAGATGAGAAATAGTCAGGTCAAGGAAGTTGATAGACTTGTTGTTCTCGATTTCTAAAGTAAATTTTATGTTGTTATGTATGTCATTGATGAAGTTTAGAAAACTATTCAACTTATCTAAGTTATCAGTCCATAGTATTAAAATGTCGTCTACGTATCTATAGTAAAATTTAATATCTGAGTAAAAAACGTTATTCTGTAAAATGTTGATATTCTCAAAGTTATGCATGAATATATCAGCCAATATAGGGGATAAGGGGGAGCCCATTGCTAGGACAGTCTTTTGTGTGAAAATTTCGTTATTAAAGGAGAAAAAACTTTGTTCGAGGCAGACTGTTAGTAAATTAATGAGTTGGATGAGTTCATTGTCTGACAAATTAGAATTGGATAAATGTGACTTGATGAAATCCAATACTTCTGGTATTGGTACGTTAGTAAAGAGATTAGATACATCTAAAGAAATTAGATAATCTGTGTCTCCAACATGGACATGGACAACATGGACATCCTTGATCCTATCTACCTATCTACCAATTATTTACTGTGTGGATAAAATGATCTTTGTAATGTTCTTTGAGAATTTCATTAAGCCATTTTGAAGTATGGTATGTTGGGGAATTTACAAAAGAAACAACTGGTCTAATGGGTATATCTTGGAAGATATTTGTCTTATGTATTTTAAGTAGTCCATAAAGGCGTGGTATTAGTTTGTAGTCGGGTTTGAATTTATTGTAAAGAGATGTAGTGATTAAGTTTTTGCTGTTTTTTAAAATGTTCTTGAATTTAGTATTATATTTATTAAGGGGGTTGTTAATTCTTTCAAAGTCATTAGTATCTAAGAAATTATATATTTTTGCCAGATAGTCAAATTTGTTCAGTAAAATGAGGCAATTGCCTTTGTCAGCTTTAGTTAGTATTAAATTATTGTCTTTTATTTTTTTAGAAATATTTTTAATAAGTTTGTCATTAAAAGTTCCAGAAGGGCGACCTATAGTAGAGGAAGATGTTTTTTCCTTTTTAAGTAAATGAATTACTTCATTTCTAAGCAAGTCTTTATTTTCGAATTCAAAGTTTCCACAGCTAACGATTCTAAGTTTTTTCCATATGAGGAAATATCGGTAGTGACTGGGTTAAACTTAATGCCATTTTTGAGGAAATCATTTTCTTCTTGTGTGAGGACACAATCAGAATAATTAATAAGTGGGGTATGGAAATTAACTAATGTATTAGGTTCTGAGTTTCTATGATTATTATTTGTATTAGTGATAAGAAAATGTAATTTTTTATTCAATTTTTTCATTTTAAAAATATATTGAGAAGCAATATAAGATTCTAAGTCATTTAAAAAATAGTTCAAAATTTCGTAAGGCCATACCTCTTTCAACAAATCATACGTGGACTTTAAACGCAAGTCTACGTAATACAATTTCTGGTATTGAGTCCTAATTTCGTCCTTGACCATGAGCAGTTTCAATCTGGAGAGGCACCTTCTACTGTGAGAAGAAAGCTGCTCCCTATCGACTTTGATGTTGATATATTTAGGTGTTACATGTTCTTGGAGACAACGATTATTAAAGTAAATGTTGCAGTTAATTTTCATCCTCCTAAGAGAGTTTCCTGAAATAATTTTTCTTAGTCTTTTTTTCCCGAGAGAAAACAAATAACAACTCTCGAGCAAGCAACCTACAAATGCCCATGCGAAAAACACGGCAATTCAAGATTTATGTTTCCACTTTCATTTTGATTATTCGCCTCCAAACGCTTCCTACGCTCTTATATATATTTCGTAATCTTTGTAAATGCCAGTTTTTCAATTTCTTTACGCGGTGATCCCACTAATTAATTATATATTTAACACTGGTTTACATCAAATACTTGTATCACTAAATAGTAACAGGAATGGCGGAACCTAGTTCAATTGCTCTTTAGAACCTTATTCTCAAATCGATATCATTTGTAAAAATTTATCAAATTTTTTTTTTGCATCAGAATTTATAACACAAAACTCTCTATCACCGCCCCTGTTAACTAGCGGAGGTAAATCGAATTAAATTCTTCGAAACTTTACACCGGGAGATGGCGCCAGCGCTATTATGTATTTCGATCTAGAGGGTCATGGGAAAAGTTCGTTTTAACTATCGAGGAAAGTTTCTTTGATGGAATTTGTTGTGATTTTGTTAAAGGGATGAGAGCGGGTGTATTTATTATCTGAATTAGAATAATGATAAAATGGAGAAGTTTGGAAAATGTTCGAAAATTAAATGAATAATGATTAGAAGTTTGGAGGTAAATTAATTTGTTTGTAGTACGGCCATTAAGATAATTATATAGTATTTTGGGGGTGGTTTTGTCAAGTTGCCAGTAAAGAAGAAAAGATTTATATACAGCGCGTTTCATCCTATTTCGTTTGTTGATGAGTGTTTAGATTAGGTAATTGCGTATCGCCGTTTATTGTAAATCTGTTTACATTTCGATTTATATGCTGTTTAAAAATGTATATGGTTATTTTAAAAATACTTCATATGATACTAAATAAAATTAATTTACCGGAACAAAAATCCTCTCAAAAAATAAATACACTCAACCACAAAGAAAATAAGAAGCACGAGGACAGAAAATAATGAAAATAATCGAGGCACGTTTACAGTTTGTCCTTGAGAGCGTCATAAGTTAACTCGGAACCGTATGACACTCAACTCCAGATGAGGGATAATTTCAACTTTATTAATATCACCATTGTGGTCTTTGTGAAAACTTTCGGACCCTACTCGTTTATAGGGGATGTTTTAGTTCAATTTATTTTATTTTTTTTGCGTATAACCGTTTTTTGGATAAAATAACGTGTATCTTTTATACAATAGACACTTTCTTGTATTATTCCAACAGTTTAACCCCCGTTACGCGTTCTCTTTTTCCTCCTGAACGAATGCACGGAATAAAAATTGAAAATTCGCAAATCCGAATCCCATCAATCCTAATTTATTTCAAACACAAACCTCTAATAATTCTGCGTAATTTGTTGGAAAGGCACAGAGAGAGCCGGATAGAAAATTCACTTCAGAAATCCGAGTTCCAGATTAAAAACGAATTTATTTTGAGATTTTTCGTTTTCTTCGTAATTCGAATTTGGATCCGGTCCATCGAACTTTGATAAACGACGTTTCTACAATCAAGGAAGCAATTTAGGGTCGTCCGAATCGAGTGGGTCAAAAAGTTTCTAGTTAAAACCGATCGGGAAAGTTATAACAACAATTTGTAAAGCTATCGAATGGAGGTCAATAAAAATTTATCGGTTGGTAAAACGTCTGTAGATTTATTTCGAGTATTAGGAACAACATTTTTAACGAGGTGTCATTATATCGGTCGAACTAGTCGTTCACTTTTAAAAACATCGACAAAAATAGTTTAATAAGCAAAGAAAACAAATTAAATTTCTCCTAAATTCCGTGAAACTGAAAGGCAACATCACAAATCACTGCCGTTTTGATTCATTTATTCCCTGGAAAATTAACGATGTGATATATAACTTTTACATGTTGATTCAAAGTTTCTTTTATAAGAAGAAAAGTAGATAATACGGTTTTTAAGGAGAGTTGGTAAGTTAGAGAGGATGGTGAGTAGGAGAGAATGGCATTATCCTTTGCTCGAGCAAGAGATTCTCCAAAGTTAGTTTAACGACAAACAAGCACCGCGATCGTCAATTAGGCGATATAGGTGTACAAAAGTGTGCAGAACATGAATTTGAATGGCAAAAGTCTCTAGGGGCAGGTCTCCACCGGCAGGTCTTTAGAAGGTAGGCACATTTCTCAAATCTAACTTCAAACGGCTAAAAAGAAATGTCAAACGTTAAAAGTCACAATTTATATACACATTCGCCTTTAATTAAATCAATTTTTTTACGTTTAAATTCTTAATTATGGCATTTACTTAATTAGCTTCTAATTGCGTTAAAAAGATGTTGTATATTTCATAGTTTTATCCCAATTTAATGATAATGATAAGAACGTATTATTAAAATACACAAACAAGCTTTAAATTTTTAATTAGGGCATTTAGTTAACATTTAATTGCCTTTAAAAAATGTTTTGTAAATGTTTATTCCAATTTTATTGATATTGGTCTGCCAACACAAACAAAAATACTTAATTAGAGCATTTACTTAATTAGCATTTAATTAGCTTAAAAAAGTGTTGTGTAATAATAATTTTCCGTCAACTTATATTTATGCTAGAAGAACATATTATTAAAATTCAAAAAAGAGCGTTACATTTTGCCTCAAAAATTGTATTTTGTATATTCGTATCCCAATTTTAACAATAATGTTCCGCCAATTTTTTCTTGAGCTATCGAACATACGATGAAAATAAACCAATAATAGTAATAAATCCCTAATTAATTTAGCACTTAATTGACTTATGTATTTCATATTTTTATTATAATGTTTCTTAAGCTATCAGAATGTTTTAAAAGTAAGGCATTACATTTATAATTGGGGCACCTAATTAGAATTCACTTATCCTATATTTTTGACATGCTAGCAGAACGTGTAATTAATATAAAAAATGGACATTTAATTATTTAGCTTTTATAAAACGATATGTACTTTAATACATGCAGAAAATTGCAGTTGTATTCTTTAAATTATCTGTCCAGGTATATTGTATACTTTAACCAAAGTAATGGGGTTCTTTGAAACTAAATAAGGTTGCTATCGGGAGACTTGACAAAAGTGTCATAGACTTAGAAGAGTTTTGTAGGACCCTGTGAATACCAATAGAGTTTGTTGATTCGGCATCTGTCTGTAGAAAATTAAATTTACTGTTTTTATCACGACATCGCGAGGCTTCTGATCTGCTATATAAAAGATAAATATGATTCAATTTTCCTGTCTGGCTGTCGTGCTCCAAACAGCAGTTTTAGAAAAAAAATTGAAGCTGGTGCCTGCTTTTAACGCGTCATTTTAAAACGTCAAACAGAAAAATCGGGAGATTGAGCGGGTCAGTGAAAATTCTTTACCGTTAAGTTTCTTGTCTTCATTTGTGGTGAAAGTAACATTAAATTGCTATAATTCTTATAAATAACTTGAGCTCATTCTTGAACATTTCATTTTTACCAAATTTAGCCTCATCACACAACATTATGAATCTGGAATATCATGAATTATTACTAGTCCATTTAAAAATGTTCTAGACAAACCACCGCTGCATAAACAATTTAACTATAAATCCGTAATTGCTGTTAAAGAACGAAGTTTGATCTTCAAAGTGCTAAAAAAGCAATTTTAAACTTTGACAAAACTTTTATTTGTGTTCTCGAAACTTTTCACGGGGGAGGGGAGTGGGGGGTTAGAAGCATCAAATTTAAGTTAAATTATCCGGATCTTGGTGAGATGCCAAAGTTGTGTTTGTTTGGCTTTTAAACTGTTTCCAAAGTAAATTAAACTAAGTGAGTAAAGATTGGATCTTTCCAATAAACGTACGTATAATAAAAAGATCTAAAATATATTTTGTAGAGATGAGGCGAATTCCAAAATCGCAATTTGTAATGATTAACACGTTCGCCGTTATCGCGGTCTATGAAAACAATATTGGTATTACTTATTCCCCCGGCTTTAGAGATAAAAGCTTATTAGCTAACTGAGATGTATGGCTATCTACTACCATATGTGTTTTTACTTCGAAGTCTTTAATAAAACATTTGTAAAATAAATAAATGCATTTAAAAAGTATAAATGCTTCTTACATGGCTTACTGTTAGATAGAATAGACTGACTGATTTACATGCTCTCGCGTGCTAAGAATTAAAATTTTTCCGCATAATTTAACTTCAATGGTAAACACAATTATCCTGCATTGTCCTTTTTTGCCAACGCCGGTATTTGCCCGTCGGTCGGTATTCTAAATATAACTTTTTTCGTTTATATCAATCATCCAAATCCCTTTACCAAATAAATTAAAGATTTATTTGCTCCCTCGTCGTAGATTGTCACAACTGTAAAAAATCCCTCATCCCTTATCAATCAAATCCTGATACGGGCCAAAGGATAAATATTTGGGAATTTGCGGCTAGCGTTCCTCGGTTTTCCATATATTTGCAGAGATGATAGGGACTCGACCATTGCCGGAGAAGGGATAAAATAGGTTCTTCTTCGAGACTCAAAATTATGGGGACTACGAAAAGTAAAATTTGCTAAAACGATAAATAGACAACATCCTGTATACGACGGTTTATTTAAAAAACCTGTAATATTACAAATTACATAACTATCGTGTTAATCCCGGTCAATTTTTTTGAAGAGTAAAATAATTTTCAAAGTTTTTGGTGCAAAGTTATTTTTATTTTTTGTGTATACCGAAAATTGCTCAAAATTATACAGTAGTATAAATGAACTTAATATTAAATAATATCAAGTCACAAAACATCCAAATAAAATAAGTATTTCGGTACAAAGTCATAGACTTTCTGGATAATTTTTAGTCGTAGTCCCCATTTTAAAAAATGGGTAAAAAAATAAAACTTCACTTAGATGACTTCAAATCTAGATGTATTTTTTAATGCTGAACAATTTTTCTAAATAAAATTTCCCGAGACTTTTCAAAATAACGGTACTTTATTCTTGTCTCAAAATCAAATTTTTGGGGGCTCCTCGTATATTACGAGTGTTTTACTATATTTTGTTGGTGCATGTTTAGTTTTAGGGGCCGCACAAACTTTTATCAAGAATAACTTTTTGTCGAAAAACCCTTAATAATAAAATTTTCCATATGGTGCGTACTTTGGGGATGACACTGCTATAATCAGTTTTTATAAATGTTATTTTGGTTATACCAGATGTTATTTTTGAAAGAGCAATCAAGAAATATCTTTTAAATACAACTCCTCGAGTAACTATTTATAAAACAAGAAAAAAAATATTCTTAAGGGCGCGATCTTGTACGTCAAATGTAAGCCAAATTATGTCAAAATAATGTTGGTAAATTTCTAAACAAAAATTAAGAAATAAAAAAAATTACAGTTAACAAAACCATCTTTATGTTTGTTTTTGACCCCATCATTGAGTTTTTGAAATCACTAATCGTTTTAAAAAAAAATCACAGTCGACAGTCATATCTTAAAATAGAAATTTAAGAGATATTATATCTATATTTAAAAAAAAAACCTGGAGTTGGGATTTCTACATGGATAATTAAAATATGGGGTTTCACATACAGATACAAATCATCCTGTGTATGTTACCTTGGTCTCTCTTGCACGCGTTGAATGATATATCCTTCTCTTCCTAACTTATGGCATTTTCTATTTGGGGCGGAATTGGTCTAGACTATCTACTTAAAATTAAATTTTCGGATAGGGGTGCTGTCAGCTCACCTAATACCTATTAGCAAACACTAAATCAGTTTGTAGCTTATTTCATTCTCCCTCTCTCTATCTGAATTTTTGTAATCGTAGTGGTCCAATGCATCTACTAAAAAAAAAATTGGTTACGCTACTGTTAAAAGAATGCCAACTTATCACTCACATTGGATTTGTCAATCCAAATACTGATGAATAGAATTGGGGTGATCAGTATGGAGATTATTGGGGAAATTTTGTGGTCATTAGCCACGAATGACATGTAAAAGGTTTCGATAAAAGAGGAACATGAAAAGAGGCTAAAAGATAATTATTTTTTCATACCACATGGCTCGCGGCGCGGCTGTCTGAATATCTAAATGAACTGGTTGGGAAAACCATACAAATTAATTTTTTTAGCAAATATTTAATATTTTTTTTAATGTATTACATTTTTGTTCCTAAAACTAACTAGTATTATTAAAAATATTTCAATCATCCTTAAAATATCCCTAGCAAAAGTCAACATTCTCAGAATACACTCTGAAAATTACTATATTATGTTAAAATAATATTTTCCTGAAGTTCCATCCGAGCTGTAAAATACGTTCACATTTCCTAGAACACGTTGATCACCTCTCTGTCATTGGTTTTACGGCAAAAATGGCTGCCGCAAATGTGTGACGGCTCGATATGAAAAATGTTTACTTTAGAAAATGATTTACTCATCCTTACCATTAAACCTGAACACGAATATGAGTGAATTGGGAAGAAAAAGCGGTTTAAATGACAAGTTTTTTTTTTCTGTGTATGTGAGAGGGATATTTTGTGAAAATCGACGCGATTTCATATGCATGAAAAGGTGCTTTATATTTTCTTTCGTTCGGGTTTATCGAGAAAAAAAATTTTATCAAATTTATTTTTTTTTTCAAGAAGTATATGATGATTTTTAACCGTTATTGTCAATGCATAATTGATAACTTTGTTTCGTTATTCACATGTAGAATGTTTGTTTTAAGTCAAATTCTGTCATCATTGATTTAAATACTATTATTTTTACCGGTCATCCCAAATCTGCATGCCACTGTGCTAGTGATTCCATTTTACCAAAATTTAGCCATAGCAACACAACTTTTACTCAAAACATTATTTGTGTACGCATCTTTTTTCTGCCAATTAAAATTTACACTTACATTTTTATTTAAATTTATTTATTTTTTTCAGGTAAGGCATCATCAATAATCTATAATCTGCTATACAGTAAGTAAACAGCCAAAAAATCGAATCTGTCTTATACAGGGTGACCCAGGGGTACGTGCATGCTTCATAACTTTTTTTCTATTCAAGCTATCGGTTTGATTTTTTTTAAACGATAAGACCGACAATGGGGCACATTCTAAAAATATTTCTATCTATATACAGGATGTCCCAAATAAGATACACAACTAAGTTCTGGTTTTTTAAATGGCAACCCCGCATTTTTGTTACATGTTACACCCGGGTTTCTTAGACTTACCTGCAATAGTTTTTGACTTATGTCAATTTATGTGTCAAAATAACGTCGTGCAGAGATTAACAAAAAAATTCAGAACTTCAGAACTGTTCAGTCGATTCCTTAAGCTTCAGCGCATCTTCTGAGTTGTAGGCGAATTCGGAGTCGACGTTCTACCGCCTACTACGATTTTTTGAAAATTACAAATTACAAATAGCAATAACTCGACTTTTTCAAATGCATCACCCTATATTTTATTACATCATTGCATGGCATTTTTTAAGAGCTTTTTGCTGATATAGGGTTTGTTGGGTCTATTTTGTAAAATTTGCGAGATTTATTGCAAAATAAGAAATGTTGACGGTTTATTCGAGAAAAAAAAAGGAATCGAGTAGGCCGCTGTCTTAAAATTTGACACATCCACATACTTTCAATAATTATACGCGTCTAATTAAAGGAGAAAAAAGGAATCGAGTAGGCCGCTGTCTTAAAATTTGACACATCCATATACTTTCAATAATTGTATGCGTCTAATTAAAAAAAAAGATTAAGTTATCTTGAACAGTTCTGAAGTTCTGAATTTTTTTGTGGATCTCTGCACGACGTTATTTTGACACATAAATTGACATAAGTCAAAAACTATTGCAGGTAAGTCTAAGAAACCCGGGTGCGTTATATCGACAATTTAATGGCGAATCTAAAAATGTAACAAAAATGCGGGGTTGCCATTTAAAAAACCAGAACTTAGCTGTTTATCTTATTTGGGACATCCTGTATATAAATAGAAATATTTTTAGAACGTGCCCCATTGTCGGTCTTATCGTTTAAAAAAAAATCAAACCGATAGCTTGGATAGAAAAAAAGTTATGGAGCATGCACGTACCCCTGGGTCACCCTGTATAATATAATGTATCCAAACTTTTAATTTATCTATTTTTGTAAATATTGTATATTTGTTTAGAAGAAGAGCTATGGGGGTTCTGCGATATAAAAAAATACGTGTAAAGAAACTAAAGTTTGTTATATCCATTTCAAGGTCACGGGTCTATTCGGCGTTATCAGTTTGCGATTTGTTACCCAATCGCAAACTGATAATACCATTATATATTATTAATGACTTAAATGAAAAGCAATATCCTATTACTGTATTTTTTGACTTAACTAGTGCTTTTGACACAGGCAATCATAACCTATTAATCGAGAAACTATATCGCATTGGAATTAGAGGAGTAGCTGCGGACTAGATAGAAAGTTACTTAAATAACAGACGCCAAGTATTAACAGTAAACTCGTCGACATCTCAACCTGCGTTTGTACCCATGGGAGTGCCGCAAGGTTCAACTCTGGCACCTATCCTATTCATAATTTTCGCCAGCGACATTATATACACATGTAAACAACAACAGAAAATGATTGTCTATGCAGATGACACTTGTAAAATAGTTGCTGAAAGTATTTACCCCTAACAACTGAAAACGGCTCTGATAATGGGCTAATTGTTAATGTAAAAGAACTGTGTATATGACTTTTCAACAACAAAGTATAACCTACGACTTCTGTCCTCTAATCATACTCGACTCCAAGTCAATCGCACAAGTTGAACACTTTAGATATTTAGGAGTCACTTTGGACCAAAAACAGCTTCATTTCAAGTATTGAAATTGGCATATTATGGATTAGTACGATCTGTTTTATCTTATGGGCTACCTGCTTGGGGAAATTCCCCACATATATTAAAAGTATTTCTAAAACAAAAGAAAATAATAATTTTAGATTTTCAAAGAATGATGAATGCGTTTGTATGTGTGTGTGCATGTATACGTATGTAATGTCTAGATGTTTGTGACCTTAGCTGTGAACTATGTAAATTTTATTTTCTAAAGTTTAATAAAGTATTATTATTATTATTACCAGCTGGCTCACATACAGAAATGTATTTATTTATGAATATTTTCTCTATTATTTATTATGTTTATCATTTTTTTTACAACTGATACTTGTTCCTTTCAGTATTTTTTTGCTGATGATAACAAGTGATGAATAAATAAGAATTTCTATGTTTTCTGATATTATTCTTCACAATAAATCTGAATTTAGAACGTCCCAATTTCCACTATACCATTCCTATCATATCACTGTTATATCACCGGTCGATGTTCCATATCGACGTATTTCTATTTCTGGCGTTCGTGTACCAGCCTGCTCTTCTACGCCACTGAGCACATAATTGTCGCCCTTTGGGGGGATTAATAACGTTCTGTGGAGCTTTTCTATTCACTTACAAGAATTTCCAGATTTTTTAGATTCTCCCAACTCACGCGAACACCATGCAACACGTGTGGATCTATCTGTCATTCTACATATGAATGGAGCCAAAAAAGGGACCTACAGGGTGGCCCTACCAAAAGAAATAATTATATTTTTGTAAGAAAACGAGTCGATTCTACACAGTGGCGGATCTAGGAGGGAGGGCTGCACTTAAAATAGCCTAAAAATAAGTTTTCAAGTTCTGTATATTTAAACAAAATTCCGAAGGAGCCCCCTTGGCTCCTCCACTGAGCAGGGGATATCACATAACCTCTAGATTCTCTCCCGCCCCCTTGAAAATCGGCTGGATCCGGACATGATTTTATCCTATCACAGGATCTTGTAACGCATTATTTTCATATCTAAAAAAGTGATTTTAATGTAATTTTCAAAATTTCATTTATTTTTTTTTAATTTCTTAAAACATACAAATGTGGTAATTGTTTTGGGTTGAGGAAAAAAAACATCGCAGCTCTGCTTTCTATCTTGGATCCCCTTGTCAATGACTACCCTCCATTTGGTACGATCGTTGTATGAAAAAGGTTTTTTCGTTTTAAAAGAATTCGTATTTCGAAGAAGAGTCGTTTTTAGTGCCGGTTTTAAGACTTTCAAGGAACCTAAAATTTTTATCAAAGGAACGTAAATTCGTATTTATAGTGATCGCTTTTACGTCTGCCGTAGGAATTTTTACTTCAATGCATAAATTTTATTATGGAATTTTCACAGTCATATCAGTTGCAATATAAAACTCTTGAAATTATGTAGAAAAATTGCGTTTAATGTTAGAAAGTCGTATAAAAATTGTAGTATGAAACATATGCAAAAGAAACTATTCACACCATTTTTTTGGCGTTTAAAAAATTCCAGTAATATTAAAATATTTAGGATTGTGTTTGACGTTTATAAAAAATATGCACCTGATTTATAAATCACAAAAAAAACATATGTATTGTAGCCAAATTGTTATTAATAATTTAAATAAATGAAATTTAAAATCAGAGAACATGTTACATTTTATGAAATATAGTAAATGGATTTTGATATAAAAAAACACGTTACATTAAAATTTTAATTAATTTGCAGTACGTTGTATTGAATATTATGAATTAATAAAATAATATTTTTTAACTACAATTATAACAACTGTTAGATTTTAAGTTGAGGCTAAAATCAATATTATTTAGTGGTTAATAATTCATTCAGTTCTTCTTCACTATCTACAACTTTATAGGCGACCTGATGTTAAGCACACATTTAACTAGACAAAGTAGAAGAATGGCAGACAGATTGAGGAATGTCAACATCGCTTTACATGGTAGGTTTTCCCTGGAAAGGCCAAAATTAAATTGTTGAACTGAATTCGTCAGCCTTATATAAAAATGTTAATTTTTTGAAAAATTGGAGGTAGTAATTTTATTCATCCACCATTTTTAATCAACCTGGATTGTTTTCCTACAAATTTTGGGCTGATATTCGATCAACAATTCTACCATTCTAACTTGATGGGATTAAAAATTCTTCTTTTGGGAAGTAAAAATAGTTTTGAAGAAATGACATCATAAATTTTAAATTAGTGTGAGATTTAGTTTTTTGAAAACAACTTAATTTTTTATTGCCTTTATTATAATATATTTCAATATCCCACTCTTTAATCTACTAATATGATAGGTATAATAACCAACCGCTGAAATATTGTTTTTAAAATTTTGGTGGTTATTAAAAGTTCATCCACCATTTTTTTTAATTTTTGGTGGTTGTTAATATTCATCCACCATTTTCTTAAATCTTAATTCTCGCTGAAACTTCGTCACCAACTAGAATTTTAAAATTTTTATCTATTAAAAAATCATCGATTATTTTTAAATTCTGGCTTTATAAATCCCATTATGCAACCGAATTCTAATTTATGCATTTCATTTCATTAACGAAGTATTTTAAATTAAGGATATAGTTCAAGCGTTGGTTTGCCCAAAGGATGGAATAAACTAATCCTGAAAACTGAATAATCCTTGTGACCAACCGCTGAAACTTCGCAAAATACTCGTTTGGTCCAATACAATTTTTTTTCAATTTTTGGTGGGTGTTAAAAGTGCATCCACCATTTTTTAAAATTATTAAGACGAATGTTATTTTATCAAAAATGTTACCGACAAACAATTTATTTCGGTTTCGGTTGTTGAAGAATGGAAATAAAAAATGCTCCTTTCAAATGTACAGAGTGGTATCACAATATTATTACATCAATAAGTTGTAAAAAAATGCTGTTTTGATTTAAAAGCATTTTTATTTCTTCATTCCCTTCAATATTTTATATTCTACTATCCATTTAGATTTCTGAAGTCCAGATGTTTAAAACACTACTGTGGTTTTTAAATGGAATCTGTAACTAAACTCTAAATCATCCAGTTTATTTCAATTTTGAGGTCTTTTAAATAAAGAAAACAGTTGAATGAGGCCTGTGATTTGCTTGAAGGATAAAGTAAACTAATCCTGCAAATTTAATAATTCTAGTAAACAAATGTTTGGTCCAAAATTTTTTCATTTTTTGGTGGTTGGTAATAGTTCATCCACCATTTTTTGAATTTTTTGTTAGGACTTACCGTCAAACGATTTATATGTTAGTTTAAATGGTTTCTTTGCTGGGAAAAGGAAATTAAAATTGGTATTATCTTAAAATGAAAAATGAAGTATAACTCTATATAAATTTTTCTTATACCAAACGGCGTTGTCTGTACTTCAAGGAAAGTAATGAGTGATAATTTGCCTGAAGCAATCGATAAACACCTAAATCTCATCATGTCGGACTACTCGACTCTTGAATTTGCATATAAATTAATTATTTCAGAGGTGCACCTCTCCCGGAATACATATCATTTTCCTCGGTTTGTGATTCTAGAGGTTAGTTTTCGTTTATGCGGAAAATTTTCACCTCAAATTAGAAATTCTGAATTCAGTGAATTTAAACTATAATAGAAAAGGTATCTCTTTAATTTTAACTTTTCTGATAGCTTTTAAAATTATAAATAAAAGCATTATTAATGTTAATATGAGGTTAGCCTTGATTTTCAGCTTAAAGTATATTAAAGTCTCTTCAATGTACAAATTCCGGCTAGAAATCCATACAACTTAGTATTAACTTAAATTATTTATCAATTACAATTTCTTCATCATATATAATATTCTGGGTAGATTTATATTTTTAATATCTCTTTATTTCTGTGTTGATCAATCTCCTTCCTTTCTGACCTCGTTCCTTGGTTACCCTTTTTAAGATAGAGGGTGATTGTTTCATTGCAATATATCATCTTTTGGTTCCAATCCATTTTTCAGACCTTCATAAATCATTCTAGCAAATAGAAATACATTCTTCCTAAATTATAAAGGATTTTGACGATGTATCAAACCTACCTCCCCCTCTTCTACTGCCATTTAACATCTACTTTTTTCGTATTTCATTTATACTCGATTATTTTACTCGTTTTTCAAGTTTTTTACCTTCATAATTCAAAACAACCATAAACAAAATTGTTTAGAAACCCAAAAGTTGTTTTGTACTTTTACAGACTATATTAATTCAAAATAACTGAATTGTGTTGTGACAGCAACGAAATAAGTTGTTGATTTTTCCGACTACATTATTAGATTTCCTAAAAGGTAAAGGATATTTTATCCAACGATAAAATATCGATAATAAAACTGAAATTTATTGAAAATGTTTAAAGCAGCATTCAATATGGTCAGGAATTTTTATGGTAAATTTTTCATTTTACCATCTTGTGAACTCAAATTACTGACCTTTTCATTGGAATCGATTACGTACAGGGTGAATTAGTTTATATATCCTGTTTCTAAGAAGGTTGAATTCTCAGTGGGTTACTTTGGTGAGAAAATTATTTACTTTTATTTTCAATTTATACTTATATTACGTAGCAATTTTGTGCTTATACTACTTTATTACTAAAAATTTTTAAGATTAGAAGCAGGAGGTTTTTCTCTCCATACAAATGCGCTGTAACAGACTTCCTGAAATTTTAGGATATGAGCTATTAATACATCCGCCTAGCAACAAAGGTATATGGGTGTTTGAAGTTAAAACGCTCTTTCTTTAAGCATAAAAATATTTTTTGATACATTTGTTGGATGAGAGAAGTATTCTTTTGTTATATTAAAATATTTCTCTATGTAATATCATTACAAGTTTTGAAAAATTGTTCTTATTGTTTTTTTTAATCAAGCAAATTTATCTGGATTTTTTTTTATCTACTTCAGTTTACTTTGAACTTACAAAAATTACCCAGTATAATTTAAAAAAACTAGTTTTTCATCTTTTACTGAATCTATTTATAGCAAAAATCTCATTTTCTCTTGGTTCCCAAAACGTGATTGTTTCATATACACGCAAATTTCCGTTTTTTGTTCATCCCATTAATATTTTACATTTTCCATTCGTCGAAAACAAAACCATATAAAAATGAGAATGAAATAGTCACGCTGGCGCTGGTTTGTTCGTTACATTACAGAATTTATTCGAAATGCATCAATTTGATGCTAAAAATTCTGCAATTGCAACTCCAATTAGGGTCCAAATTAGTTTGATTCATCAAAAAAGTTATCGCTGTTTTTTTTTTAAATGAGTATTTAAGAAAACGCAAAATAGGTGTAAATTTTTTTTTAAGTTAATCAGAATACCGTGGGAGAAAAACTGAAAATATAAAAAACAATATGTATTGTAATAATTTTTCAAATTATTATTACTTTTAATTTTAATATTTTTATTTAATTTTTCAATAAATGGTTTTGTGAAATTTGAAATTTATTTTTTATATAATTTTTAAATAAATGTTTTTGTTCATTTGTAAATTTTTATTTGTTATTTAAGTTTAATCTTTTGTTAATATCACCACGACTATGCTCAATTGTTGTTATATATATCTTAAAATCTTTTTAATCTCAGGGATTATTTACTTGTGAGTTATAGTTCTTAGATCTTCCTTTTAATCTATGCTACTGATATACCCGGTACTTTTCAATAAAATAAAATGTTGGTTCAATAATTAAATGAGTTTATTTTAATAGAGAATATAGAAAAAAAAATTGACAAAGATCAGACTAAATTTATTAATATGAAATACTTGCACTCACACACATTCATCCAATGATATCTTCTTTCTAAAATGATTTTAAATTTGGCGCAATAAATTTTTAAACTAAAGTTGGCACACCGAGTTACTAAGACAGTGAGTAATCTGTCCGTCTTAACCACAAAAGCGCGTGTCCCATACGTTATTTTTAGTATGCAGCACGTTACAAATGATATAATAATAATAATAATAATGTTTATTCATTCCATAATCTACATAATACAATACAATATAATTGTTTAGAATATAATATATATCGACCATGATTAAATAAACATAAACATCACCACTGAAGTATAATAAATACTTGTTTGTGGTTACAAAATTGTAATATATAATTTAAAACTGTAATTAAAAAAATTTAAAGAATTTTTTTTTTTTTTTTTTGTTTTATTTTTTTTTAACTTATGTAACAAGAGACTTAAAGTAGAAAAACATGGCCCCTTTTTTTAATGTGTTGAACCATCTATAATTTCGTGTATATCGGTTCGTTTACTTTGTTTTAAAAATATTATTAATTTCTTTTTAAACCGTTTTAAGGTAGTTTCATCTTTTCTGAGTTTATGAGTTTATACCTTCAACTATCAGTGTTTCTTCCTCTTCTAACTCGTACAACTAGTGATATGTTGCAACTAGACTTCTAGTGATGTGATGTTTCCAATTTCTGTTGATTCTTCAGGTGATATATGCTCAATTGAGCAAGTTATTGAAAACAATATCCAGTTGATACATAAATTAAGCCCAACAACTTCCAGGCAAGTTTTTGTTTGAATATTATTAGAGATTATCCACTTACTAATCATAAAACAAAGTCGCAGTTATAATTGGACTTCCAGAATATAAATGGCTTTTTTAATTTTGTAACTTCTTCTTGTAAAATTTTGATAAATAAATTTCCAAAATTTCTATCCTAGACTCTCTTTCCTTTTAAGCTTTTAAATTAACATTTCTTAACTTTTTTTCTAGACTAGACTACCATTTTTCAACTAACTCCCTTTTTTAAACTTTTAAAATAAAATATCTTCTTCAAATCTTTGTACTAGTCTTTTCTCTACCCTCTTATCAACTAACTTCCCTCATTTTTTTTTGTTGCTAGGTTACCTTCTACCGTGAAACAAAAAACTCTCAAATTCTATCTGACTTTGTTTTAATTATTTCAAAAATTTTGATTCTATTATATTTTATTATCAATTTTATGTGTTTTGATTTTCATAATTTTAATTATAACAATTAACATACTTTTCCTTTATATTCTGGTGTCTAATTTTATACATTTTATTAATTTATAATTTAGTTACCAAAGTTGGTATCTTTGAATTTCATTTTAAACAGTTGTCACAACTTTTATTTTATCTTGCTATACAGGTTGTCCTGACATTATAATTTGTTATATAGATTGTCCCGAAAATAAATTGTTGGTAAAATTTTGAATTTTGAATCTTATTTAATTTTGATTTTAATTTTTAGGTTAATATCAGAGCTTTTCAAAAGGATTTTCACTATTATATTGATCTCACATTAAATCATTGGGCATAGTCTGGGTATTTGGTTTCTTTAATTTTTAATTTAATTTCCTCTAAATGTTATAATTTTGATAATGTTAAAATTCCATTTCAGTATATTGTGATAAAAATGTTTAAAGGAAGCAGAAAAGGCTTCATCCTAATATATTGCGAAGTTGCCTGATTGGTAGAAAAATCCATCTATATCTGATTACAGTTCGGCAGCAAAGAAGTGTTAAATAAGCTTTAATTATTTTGATATTAGTGGTTGTAGATGTAAAATTGGCTTATTCATTGTGGAACTATTTAAGAGTAAGAGGAAAAATATGGAAAACACTATCTTAAATTATTACCCCCCTCCCAAACATTTGACCCGTTCCTCATGAAGCCCAAAATCTCATAAGGAAACCATATAATTCCAGCGTAAGTTATCCTTTGAAAATTAAAGAAAATAATTAAAAATTATTATCTATCGCAAATTACTTTTTAGGTAAAAACATGTGAAAACTCCATATCGAGCACAAACGCTATTTTTACCACCAAGTAAACAAAATTCAAAGCTTTTTTCTGAATAGCCTCCAATTTTTGGTTTTATACCCTTTTTACATGCCACTGTGATGTTGCAAAAAATCCATTATGCATTTTTCTATATTGTTACTGAAATATCCACAACTTTTATGGTTATTTTATGACGAAATTACACCCCCTGAGTATATAAAAGTTACCGTGAACGAAAAGGAAGCATCTTGTGTTTTTTTTTGTTTTATAAGTCAAATAATGTTATATAATATTGCAGTCAATAGTTATTTTTGCTTGATTGAGGACCATAAAGGTTAAAATACAAAACACATACATATTGAAGCCACTCTGTCAGCTGCAAACAGAATGTATGGATTCATTGCGCGCATCACGAAAGATTTCTCCGACCCATCTACATCCAAAACGTTATACTATGCCTTCGTCAGATCAAAATTAGAATATGCATCTATAATTTTGAACCCATCTCATCAGTTATACATAGAAAAGGTGGAATCGGTTCAGCGACACTTTCTCAAACTTCTCTCCTATGGAACGGACAACATATATCCACCAATTGGTTTCCCCCATGAAGCATTATTGGCTAGACACGCTATGAACAGTCTAAGCTGTTGTCGTGGTTGTCACTCCACAATTTTTTTGTTATTAACAACATCATTGACCCACATATTCTGTAAAAACTCAATTTTAATGTACCACGAACAGATATTTTGAAATACTCTCCACTGTATAACATGCGTGTCAAATGTAATTCTGCAAGTTGTGAGCTTGATTTTTTTTTACTGTTCAATCTCTGTGATTAAATCCTACTTCTTCAGTTAATTCTGTATGTATTGTTATTTCATTAATTTGTGTTTATCTTATATTGTACTTTACTTTATTGTACTACAATTGAAACTTATATTCCTGTTCTTTAGTTGGGTGTAACCTATAGGACAGTGTAAGATGAAATAAATATTGTTATGAATGCGCTAATCTTGTCATTTTTTGACGTTTGTAGAAAAAATGTATATAAATGTTGTTTTTCACCACTTGCTGTTGAATCACTCCATACTTTTTTCCATATTTTGCTTTCCAGATTCTTTTAACTTCAGTTAATTCTGTATGTATTGTTATTTCATTAATTTGTGTTTATCTTATATTGTACTTTACTTTATTGTACTACAATTGAAACTTATATTCCTGTTCTTTAGTTGGGTGTAACCTATAGGACAGTGTAAGATGAAATAAATATTGTTATGAATGCGCTAATCTTGTCATTTTTTGACGTTTGTAGAAAAAATGTATATAAATGTTGTTTTTCACCACTTGCTGTTGAATCACTCCATACTTTTTTCCATATTTTGCTTTCCAGATTCTTTTAACTTGCCTCAGATACTATACCTCCACTGTCTGTGTATTTTCTAATTAAAACCTTTATACCACGTTATTTTTTTGTTTTTTATAGATGAAAGCTTTACTTACTCTTTAATACATTTTTTACTCTTTTTCTTCTACTCCTATTTCTTCTTTTAGTGATTATTTCTCTTGCTATTAATAATTTTAAGTTCAGCTTCGATTTTTATGAGAGATTTCTCAAAAAGGCTTCAATACTTCGTCTCTTTGCGCGTTACAAAATAAGTGATGTACATTTTTTTTTAATTTAAAATGAATATTGCAGCAAAGAAAAATCTCTATTTTATCGAAAACGTCTCTCCATATTCTTTTATTCAAAAGTCGAAGTGTCTCGAATTCCTTTCACCCGTAAAATCGAATAGAAATAAAAGTCAACTCTAAGTTGAAAATGTTTGAAGTAAACATTGTCTTTTTAGAAGATAATTTTATTTTAGCCCTGTTTCATATTAGTACCAGGTCAATGGATATATACAAAAAAATTATGCTCTGTTGGATGAAATCGTTAAAAACTTCGATTTGCTTCTTCCTTTATTTGTTATTGACAGATATGTAGGAAATTTGAAATAATTAGGTAGTTTTATTTATTTTTTAATAACGACGTTTGTGTTGATTTCGATTTAAATTATTGTTTCTATTTTTTAATTCATTTCTTTAACTCATAGTGGCTTTGTACTTCAAATACTCTTCTTTATGGATATTAAAACCACTTATTTTGTTTAAAAGTTTTTAATTTTGACGTTTCAAAATATATAATAAAAAATTTACTCTAGAAACAGAACACTTGATAATCTTACAAAAATATGACAACACCATAGGACACGGAGAAAGATTTTGAATTGAAGGCATTTGCATATTATAAGAGAATTTATACTTCGTCATAAATGAAGTTTTCTTGATAATATTATCATAAGAAAAAACCAGATAAAAAAAATGATACCATTAAGACCAATAATAAGTTCTATAAATTCACCTTGTCAAAATTTAGCAAGATTTCTACTAAAAATAATAGATCCGTTATCAGGAAATACTAATTCCTTTATCAAAAATTCAAAACATTTTTTAGAAAAATTATCAAAAATTAAAATTACAAATTCAGATATACTTAATGGTTAGTTTTGATGTTAGTTTATTTCCAAATGTTCCTGTCGATAAAACTCTTAATCTTGTGAGAAAAAAGTTGACAAGTGATGATACATTAATAAATAGAACTAAATTAAGCGTCTCAGCAATTCTAGAATTGTTGGAATTATGTATTAAAACTACATATTTTCAATTAAATAGTGATTTCACCAAAATTGTGTGATATTTTCATGGAGGATTTTGAAATGGAAATTGTAAATAAATAAAATGTAAGGCCTTCTGTCTGGTTTAGATATGTAGATGATATATTTGCAATTTGGCAACACGATAGAGAAAATATTAATACATTTTTATATAATATTAATAATTCTGAACCTACTATTGAAAATTGAAAATAATAAAAAATTGCCGTTTCTTGATGTACTAATACACAATAACAACAATTGTATTGAAACATCAGTTTTTAGAAAAGAAACACATACAAATAGATATCTAAATTTTAATTCAAACCAAACAGTTTTTCAAAATAATAATACATTAAAATCTTTAATAGTAAATACAAAACATTTTAATGAAATTCAAAATACAAAAAATTGTATTTACAAAATTCCATGCGAATGTAATAAACCATTCGAAAAATCAAAAATATGTGCATGCATGGGATTTTAGTCATAAAATACAATGGAATTTTTCAACTGGATTATTAAAAGAACCTAATAATTATAACCGCAAAGTTAAAGAAGCAGCATTGATATGCTTAAATAATAACGAATGTGTTTCTAATTGTTCGGTCGATATTTCAAAAATTTGGATGCCTATTTTACAAAAAGAGTTAATTGTAAAAAGGATACCCTCTATATCGGGATAGTATCACAAGTTTTTATCTGGATTTTCTTATGATAATATTATTAAGAAAACTTCATTTATGACGACGTATAAATTCTCTTATAATATGCAAATGCGCTATCCTTTTTTCAAAATTCGTTCCCAGAAACGTCACAAAAATATGATGGAAACAGATTTTGACATCTTAGTAGATAGATAATGAGCACCCCTAGATAGTTTAGGCCCATGAGCACAGTTAAATGGTTTACCCCCATGGGAAAGGTTTTATGGTTTCGCGATAAAGCCTGGCGAAGGTCAAATGGAGCCGTGATAAGCTCAAGGTTATCTGATAAGCAGCTATAAAAACCATGGGTACAGTTAGATGGTTTAGGCCCATGAGCACACTTAGCTGGTTTAGGACCATGAGCAACCTTTCCCGTCTAACTGTGCCCATGGGCCTAAACCATCTAAGTGTGCTCATCAGATGACCTTGGGCTTATCATGGCTCCATTTAACCTTTCCCATGGGGGTAAACCATACAACCTTTCCCATGGGGTAAACCATCTAACTGTGCCCATGGGCCTAAACCAGCTAAGTGTGTTCATGGGCCTTTTTTTAATTGCAAGTGTAAATTACATTTAATAAATCACAAAAATATGACCTGGAAAAGAACAAATTCAGCTCGTCGACAACACCCTATACAATCACACATTTTTTTACAACAACCAACCAAAATAAACTTTAAAATGTTTAAATTAGGAATAATAAAAAAGTTTCAAAATATTTCTATCCCATTCAAAATACTTTATGCATTCTTTTGGAACATGGGGTACCCATATAATCGTAAATTATGTGCATATATTTGAATGTTTAAATCGAAAAAATGGCGGCGTTTAAGAAGCTGCTGTCAGTAAAACGGAAATTCGTATACACGCCAAAATATCTCTCATACACTTTTGATGTTGATGTTACGTAATATTTGTTGGTTTTTTATTTACAGAAGCCGACTGTCTCTAAATAATTTTATTCGAATCAATGTCAAGATATTTTGGCATATGGAGAGCAATATAAGTGTTTGAAACATTTGAAAATATTTTTATATACCGGTTTTGAACGATGTGAATTAAATTTGAGTCACTGAGTGATATCAGGATATAAATGTCTGTAGGAAGAATTATACAGATAGAAAATCAGTATAAGAGTTATGAGACTTTCGCTTTCTTCCTCCGTAAGTCTCCATACGAAACCGCTGAAGTTTTCTTTGCAAATTTTCGTTTATTTTACCAATTAGAAATAGGCCTTGTTTTCACGCGAATGTTTCTGGTTATTAGATTAAATCTTACCCCGTTTAATGAAGCTGCATTATCCATATTCTTCACCACAAAATAGTCAGTGTTATTTTCCATTATTAAGATAGATTCCATTGCCACTACACATTTTAGTTCATCTGAAACAAAATTAAAAATTAACGTTTGTTGTAGCAATAAAAAAAACTTTTTATTTAAAAATCATAAAAGGACTACACCAAAAAAAATCACGTTTTGCTGACAGGTTTAAATCCACTCTATTTAATATGAAATCGAAATATTCTGCTTTTTGTAATTTTTTTTTTAAATGAATGTATACATTTGTATGAGGTTTTTTTAACATTCTGTTTAACCTGTTGTTTCACCCTCCCACGGCATTATATGTTCGGTGTCGAAGGACAATTCCACATATTCATACTAATCACTGGATTTTCTAGCCATTCGTTAACGAAGTAATCATAAAGGTAGATTATCCGTATTCAAATTTGATAGGATTATTGTGGTTCAATTATTGTTGTTTTCGTTCTTGTTTACCTATAATTATTATTTAATACCATGAAAAGAGACTTAAAATTGTTATTCAAATACCTTATAATCAAAAGCAACCACCTGATTTGTATTTTGTAAAATATCTGACCGCAAGTGCAACACTACCTGCCGAAATATTTTAGATTGGACGGATTTGCAACGATAATTACCTTGACCGTATATGCAACGACCGGATCTGGGCCTATATCGAAACAAATTGTATTTTATTTAACAAATTATGCATTGAATCTCTAGAGTTACTATAAATACATTATTTGAAATAGTTACTAAGCGTTCCTGTATTTCTTGACGATCCACAACACCCTTCCAAATATAAATTTGGATTTATTAATAAGCCTCATGTTCTCAAGATTCAAATCTCTGTGACTCAAGCAGTCTGTGCCCAAACATCCCTCATGACCAAATACTTGTGGGTCATTCTAGTGTATCTAATACTAAGCCTTCTCAGTGATTTTGCTGATTTGGCTCATTCAACTCGAGGTTGTTGGAGAAGTGTGTCAAGCATCATTCCCAAGTAAAACTTTACGACATTATATAGATCTTCCTGTAGGTTTAGATTGATTTTAAAGGAGTTGGTATGTTAATATAAGTTACTAGATGTATCATTGGCGGCTACATTGCTCCAGGAGAGTGGTAAACCGCGAGGTCCATTTTGGTATATAGGCCTCGTCCATTAGTACCCATTACTCAGCCATTAGTAGCCATTACTAGCCAATAGTGAGGAGCCATTAGTGTACAAAAATTTAACTCGCGGTTTACCCCTCGGCTCCAGGTTTATGAATTCGTCTAGTTGAGCATACTAGTGGGTTTTTTAGATTAAGTTGTTGGATTCCTTTGACGACATATGAATGATTTTATTCTATTTGCGTTATGAGTTTTGTGTACATTTTCTTCAGATGGTGTTTAGCCCCTCTGATGATGGCCTTAGTTCAAAAGGTTAAAGGTTTTTTGTATAATTTTATTGTAAATTAAAAAAACCAGTTTATTCCTTGGAAATAACTGTATTTAAACAAATCCACTGCGGAATTTCCTGACGTTACCCTCCCATTTAAAATCCTTTGTAAAGCCTTATTTCACATTCTGGTATATAATACCAAAAGAAATTTACATTTAAATACGATGAAATCCATCAAATATTTCCAAACAGTATTCGGCTGTATAAAAATAAAATTATTTTCATTGAAAGCCCACAAAAAATTCCAATTTTCTTGATTCTTAAGAACTTTAATATACCGTCTGCGTTTCGAGAGTTTTCTATAAATGTTTAATTTCCTTAAAAACTTGGCTTGGACTGCTCTCACTTAAAAATCGCTTTTTACTGAAATTCAAGCTGTAAAAACGCTGAAAAGTGCAGCAAATATCGTTTTAAGTGAAAAATATTTTTGCAACGACCATCTGCTAACTTTAATGGAAAATCATTTTTATAGTAAGAGAGCAAAGTAAGCAAAATTCAAATTAAATTTCCTATAAGTTTTGGATACTTTTAAAAGGGATCTTCAGAGGCCCCAGATGCTACCTTTCTTCCTATGCCTCGAGCATCCCTAAAGGCATTGCAGAACTCTTCAGAATTTCTTAAAGAGTAGCACTCTTTAGGTTAGAGGCTTCTTCTAGATGTATTAGTAGATGGGCACTTCTTGCAGAATACTCCAGAGGGTATTTATACGTTTTCAACCTATTTTACTAACTCTAAAAAGGCCCTACACCCAACATCTCTTCAGAGTTTTCTATGTAGATAGATGCATATATGTCACCATCTAGAGGTCCAATACTTTTTGCAGAATTGTCCAGAAACTTCTTGTACGTCTCACAGCGTCTTTTAGTAGATGAACTCCTCAGGACACTTCTTACAGAACACTCTGTTTCCAAACCTGTTTTAGAAGATCCATCTCTCAGGATATTTCCTGCAAAACTCTTTAGAGGACCGAAACCCAGCATCCTCAGGGAAATTCTCGTCTTAATTTACCTTTTCCATGCCCTATACCTACTAACCTCTAGGGACTTTTTGGCAGAACTTCCAATCTGTTTTTATAGGTGGGTTTTCTATGACACTTCTTGCAAAACTCTTTAGAGGTAAGACACCAAGCATCTTTCAAAGAACTTTTTGTACAACTCTTTTACGCGAAGGCCAAGGTATAAATTGGCCGACGATTAAAGAATATTTTTAGTATCATCATCTACTCCAGATCACTAAGCCTACGTGGGGAATGGGAAAAAATACCAGCGTGGTTCAAACAGAACTGACTGGTATTTCAATTGCCACAAAAGAACTAACCAGAAAAGGAATTTCTGGTAAAAACATAATAATCTGTATTGACAGCAGACAAGCTCCACTAGCCTTGAATAGACAGCGTGTTACATCAGGGCTAGTATTAGAGTGCCATCAAGCTTTAGCTAACGCCTCGGTAGATAACAATATTATCCTGAGGTGGGTTAAAGGTATTGCCGATTTCTTAGCCAGGGAAGCGGCTGGACTGAGACTGTTAGGACCCAACGATACCTACGGGTTGACGACTTCGGCAATTGCGGAACTAGCTAAACGTTACACCCATGCTCAATCTCTAAAGAGACGGGATGAAACCAAAGGATGCAGTTTTGCCAGGGTCACACTGGGCGACCTTGGGAAGCTGGCGATGACCAGGAAAAACCTACGTCTAGCAGTAGGATTTCTGACTGGCCACTGTCAACTAAGCAAACACCTCCATACAATGGGGCTAATGGACACACATATACAGAGATAGTATCTGATGGTGCTACCCTGGTGAGCAAAGTTTACAGTTTAGAAGTTGGACAGTTTCCGATTGATGGTTTAAATTTAATATTCCTGCGTATTGTCACCATACTATAGAATTCAGTTGCTATCATTTTCTTGTCAAATGTTTTTATATTATTACACGAGGCACTGTTTAAAGCAGCTCCAGAAGTTTCTTATAGAAAATCGTTTCGAATCGAACGTTCTCCTAGTGAAATAGAAAAGTTGTTCGGTTCCTAGACGTTTTATAGGAAAAAGCAAGCAAAATTCTTTAGAAAACGTATATGTGAAACATTTAAGTTATTACAAGTTGCAAGTCGAACATAAAGAATTGTAGGGCGTTGAACAAAAATAAACGAAAGGGGTTATTGAGAATTGGAAAAAATATATTAAAAATAGAAAGGCTATTTGTGTGTATAAACGCAGAATTTTCATGTTTCGTCAAATTCTTTGACGAAATCTACACAATCGAAGGAGATAAGGCGTATCGATTTTCCCGAAAATCTTTCGCTTCAACCAAAATCGCTCTGTAACGTTATTATTAACAAAAAGTCAACTTATTCGGACCGCGGGTCACTTGATTTGAATTAGTTTTTTTGCATTTTTTTATTAATAATTGTTTTTCTATCCCATCTTCTTTAACAGTGATTGTGTCGTCATTTTTTCTCATTTTTTCTACTTTTTCTTGGTTAAATCAGTTGAAATATATTCTATCTGTCTGCGTTCTTAGATGTTTTTTAATTCTTCTAAAAACTTTTCTCAGTTTCCCAGTTTAAATTTTAATTTATTCAAACGAACTCTTCCCATTCAACTCAACCGCCAAAAATCCTTGGAATATGGGAAAATTAATTCTGCCGGACAAAACTTTTATAGACATCATTAGTCATGCTAGGGAACTAGTTTGTCAGCTCTCTTTTGTCGTGAAAATAATTGTGTTGAGATTATAATGAGTGTGGTGTGAAAATTTCTAATTTTAACACAAAAATATTAACTGAAATTATTTATGTAGGATATATTTTATCCACGTCCAAAAATTTTTCTGTCTATTACATTCAATGCAAACTCTTCGCGAGTATAATCATCTAGCGAACTTACCGCCACCATGTAACGAAACCTGATTGGTCGGTGGATTCGATTGCCAGGGTTTATTATTATCGTCATCTTCCATTTTTTGTCCAAAATCTTTGGTGTGAGCACTTCGAATAGAGCTTTCTTATGGACAAATCTATCTCACGGCACTTCAATGTACGATAGGTTAAAACTATTTTCTAGTCTTTTTTTATGTTTTCTAGATAGGCGTGATGGCTGATGATAAAAAAAAATTAGCTGAACTAAGCCTCTATATTTTCATTATCACCCCTTTGTATTAAATAGATTTACAATTTAAATGTAAACTTAATTAGCTTGATTTTAAACAAGAGAAGCTAATTGAAAATTACAAATTTCATAATTAAAATTTAAATCAAATATAGGGAATGCAGCAAGTTCAATTTACTGCATTTCCGCAAATAGTTTTATGCCGACGTTAGTCGCTCTTTGAATCTCAAATATATATGTAAAGCGTGTACCACACTAGAGCGGTTTTATGACAATGCTATTAGGGTGTAATCCGGGAAAAGTAGACAAAAATAGACAAAGAAAATATAAAATTTTATAGCATTTTAATGTAAACATAATTTTAAGTAAAATATCAAAATTTACACAACAAAGTATATCGGCAATTCTCTCGGAAAATCCTTTTTGAAATTTTTGTTTTTCTGTCCTATTAGTCAGTATAAATTAATATATTATTTGTCCCATATTTCCTTAAAAATAAAATTTAAAAGTCACAGTAATTCAGAAAGAAATGAAGCTGTGATTTTTTTTTGTAATGGACTTAAATGAGTTAAAAGGGATATACTATACTCGTGATTAAAAACCATCCCTTTTACTTCATGATGAGTACTAAAAGTTCTACAAAACGGTAATAATTATCGAATAAAGCTAATAAAATTCTTTTATGAACGAGAAGTAAAGAAGTTGTTAATGATGTAATGTTACTTCTTTGTAGAACTATTTATTTTCTTTATATGGTTCTCCTTTGCAATGGTTTAAAACTTAACTAGAAAATAGAAATCAGCAGGTTCGTGCGAATTATGAGGATACTTCAAATCTGCCAATAAGCAGTGGAGTACCTCAAGGTTCAGTATTAGGTCCAATTTTATTTTCATTATTCATCAACGATATCACAGACTTAAAAATAAGTAGTAGAATTACTTTATTTGCCGATGACACCAGTGTAACCTGGGGTAGTTCTGATATGCAGACATTACAATCTAGCATAAGCAAAGATTTTTGATTCTATACATTTTCTTTTGCAGTATTTCGCGAATTAAAATTTGATTATAGTACACGAAAGAATGTTTACTCCACAATTCGCGTTTTCCACCCTTAACATATTGATGTATTCGGGGTATTATCTGAGCAGAGTGTATTTTGTTGTTTAGAGATGAATTCATTATTATACGATTTGTTTGCCCTGAAATCATACGATTTTATGTGCGCTGCTTTCCAACTGACGTTTCTTTGTATGTGTTTTATATGATAAAAGCGCATAGAATTCCAATTCTCTATTATCTGAACCGTTTTGATTTTTATTTTTATTTTTTACCTATTATAACGATAAGTTTTTAAACAAAATATATACGATCTAATCAATCTACCAATTTGTTTAGGTATTTTTTTTTGTTAAAACTGTCAAGACTACTTTTTTCTCGCAAGTCATTATTTAGCTACAACATTTTTTCACCTCCTAACTACATTTTCGGACTAATTTAGACTTGTTTGTAATGGAAATTTGATGGATGAGCTAATGTCGAGAAAGTATCGCAAAATGCATGATAAATGGTATATTTATCTTCAGAAAAAAAAACACTTTTTACTGATTGCCCGCTGGGGAAAAGAGAGGTCAAGGGATGGATTTTCTTTGTGAAAAATGATTATGCATATTTTAGTCTATTCTTTGAAGGTTAAAAGTCATCAAAACTTCTCAATCGAGGAGAATAGGTGCGATTTTGATAAAAAATATTCATCTTTGTTGTTATCAATTATTTTAAACCCTTTCTTCCAAAATCCTGGCCTTTACTTTACCTAGGACACTTGATAATTGTATAATTTCGGCAGTATCTTATATCAACTGTTGAATATATTTGCAAATGGCCTATACAATTTTAAATTTTATTATATCCTTATAGTATTTAGTTAACATCCCAAAAGCACGACTATACACTGTATTCAAGTCATTTAGCTGGGATTATAAAAGAGTCGCATGTTTTGTTAAAATTAGTAGTAAGAAGTTTGCTGTCAAACCAGCATTTTATCTTTGCAAGGTCAGTTTCAACTTGATTTTTGAATCTGGGCCATGTAGCGTCGCTGTAAAATATGGCGGTATCACCGGCAAATCCTATAATGTCGCCAGTTTCTTCTAATAAAAATAGATTATTAATGTAAATAGTAAATAATGTGGGTCCTAAGATTGTACCTTGTGGAACTCCTTATTCAATATTTTTATATGTTCTGTAAAATTTCACATAAAAAAATTATTAAAAAGAATGACTGTTGGCCATGTCGCAACTTTCTTACTATTCCATAATCGAATATCCCATATTTTTTACTTTATCCACCCTTACGATCTAGTAGTCCATGTGTCCAGATTCATGAATATTCATTATTCGAACAAAACTAAACGATAACGTTTCGGTCTCAGTTATTTTTTTTCGTATTGTAAAATCCGACGCGGAAAGTGGAAACATCGAGTTGTTGTTTTAATTTACCCCTTAATTACGAGCTTTCTCTTATTTTGTTGTGGTAATCGCTTCCGGACTAGCGAGGTTAAAACGGCCATTATCGGTTTTATAATTTGATAAAATTGTAAACGACAAATCTCCGAATTACAAACTTTTTTAGATCTGCCAGAGTTTTAGTATCTTGAATACAGGACAGTGTTTATCTTTTTCATTTTTTTTTAAATTATAAATAATTTTCGCAACAAAGCGGAATCAAGTTCGTTCCTGGTTTTTTAACAACTTTTTGTTGCAAATTTTGGTAAATCAGCTTTGACTGAGTTTAGTCCAAGGAGCTCTATCAGAAGCTTCCATAGAAGTTATTGCAGAAATGCGTATCACCTGTTAGAACTATTTCTGAGTGAAATATTAACGTTTTGAACGAATCATTCACTAAAACTACCTGAATATTTGAGGTTATGTCCACTTTCTCAATCTTAATAAGCAAATAACCAGAAAACTGACGAAAAAACGGAAATTGAAGACATAAATATAAAACAATCTCAGCACAAGTGAAATCAGGATGGTAGGTGAAAAAACTTGTCATCATGAACACATCTGTCCTCGGCAAATTGTCGGATTTTGCCTTGAGAAATCCAGCTTCAGTCATTGTACTCATTGTATTTATTTTCCTGGACGTTTCCAATGACTCAATAATAAAACAATAATAATCAAACACTTTTGAAACTCATCAACAGAATCATCAACGACAAGACCACGAAAATATTGTTGACATAGACTTTGACGTCACTAAAAGGTCAGACCAATCATTGCGTTTTACCTAATTTAAATTTCCTTGGCAACTTTCTCATTTTCTCAAGTTATAATGATAATGATTTAGTAACAAAGTCGATGGTGAAAACAAAAATTCGAGAGATTTTGTGATTCATGCATATGGCCTATTCCTGGAGATTAGAATGTCGAGAAAAACCGATAAAATTACATATTTTTCCAACGTCGAGAAGCCACTTAACGCTATACTCGATGTTATCAATAAAAACAAAATAAACTGGTACATTCTCTTCATTTATTGTGAGAGCGAGGCAAATGCAAATAGCAGAATGCACAGTTCACTAAGTGCGCCTTATCTGGGGCGATACTTGCATTTTTAATGATCTTCACGCCGAGTAGATGGCGTGGTTTCATCCTGCATCAACTGCGGCTTAAAGCAAAACCATGAAAGCGGACGAGTTTAAATTACAGGGTGTACCAAATAAATTTACCGTGTAATCGGTTACATGTTAATTTTCAGGTAACTAAGTGGTCGTTTTTTTTTAAATTTGAGTTAAAGTTAACGGTTTCTTCTTTTGTAACTACTACAGATATACCACAAGGCTTCCATCTGGGTCCTTTATTATCCAACCGTGAGAATAAGTTACATCCCTACGTCGAGGTATCTCCCCTACTTTTTTTAATATATATTCCAACGAAATGTTCTGACCTATATGTAGGTATATGTGTGAATAAATTTTGTGTATCTTTTGATTTTTGTGAGACATTTTGATTTACTTAAATATCATCATGATATTAGCACAGTTAACGATCGATCATTGTTTGAAAATCTCCAAGAATTGAAGGGTTATTTTGTACCTACTTTATCGGATATTGAAGACTAAGGGAAACTGGCACTTGGGAAGGGGAGAAAATTAATTTGTAATAGACAATTTTCTAAATTCATTTCTGAGAAGCAAGTCGAATAAAGAAGGAGAGACGAATAATGGAAAGAGTTTCCTCGAATATACCATGATTGAGAACCTTTCTTTCGTTTAAAATATTTGTTTTAGCAGCTCGTCCTTATTGAAAAGTTCATAATGGCTCATTGTGATACTGTTACAGGAAAATTAGATAAAAAGTGATGGAGTGAAAAGCCTCGACGGAACCTTTAGGAGAAACATCAAATTGTTCATTGATTAATTGTAAACTTTTCGGTCGTTTATATGTATAATAATGTTTCGATTTTGTAGAAATTCGTTGTTTTGTACTCGCGCCAGTCGCGTGAAAACAAAATCGGTTTCTAATCAGGAAATTGAGTCGATGTGGAAGTTAATATTTGAATTCTGTCGATAAAATTGTTTATTTTTTAAATTGCGAAGAAAATATTTAGCCAAATTAAAAAACGGAAAAATAGATAGCAACAAACGAAGGCTTGGAATCGGAAACAGAAGAAGAAGAAGAATAGGAAGAATAAGAAGAAGAAGACAAAAACTTTGATAACCTTGTAAATGACCTTCTGGACAGTTATTATGAACAAAAATGGGTAATTTTCTATTAAGATAAAAACAAATTTGGATGTCTATATAAAGCCAGAGGAAACCATAATTTATTAATTTTAGTCCAGTAATAATTGGTAATTTAATTATGAGGCAATAAATGCTTTTCAAAGAATGAAGTAAACACTATGTTTAAAGCATTTTTATAAATAGAAAATATTTTTCTAAGAAAGACAAAATGTATTGTGTCAGAATTGTTCGTTATTGATGACTTTTATATTATTATGTTATTTTATAATGGTTTATTTCACAGCGCGGAATTGAAGGAAATAAAAATGTGTGATAAATTAGTGTGACTATTTCCCTCGTCTTAATTTCCACCAATCACAAACGCGCAATTTTGAATTAAAAATGGTTTCTAGATGAAAAAACTGTATGACAGATCCTGTCAGCAGTTTTTTCGAGTTTACCCGCGGTAAAACTTGATAGCTGTTGTCACCAAAAATTACAATATCTTTGATAACAAGCAATTATGGTCTCCTAGGACACCAGAAAACGACGCTAAACAATTTATCTGATTTTATTGTTTTATAATATTGCGCTAGTCATCTTATGTAGTGAAAATGAGTCGCTTTGAAAGTGATTATATGACTAATATTCATCTGGCGATTGAGAAAAGTGTACCGTACAATACTGTTAAAACCCATACGTCAATACGGTAACAGACTGTGAAGGCTTTCACGGCCGGTCAAATTAAAATCTAAAGTGTTTTCCGGGCCTTGAAGCCGTGGTCCAATGGAATTTCTTCCTGACGTTTCGTCTACAGCTGCGGTAGACATTATCAAAGGCGATGAGGCAGTGGACGAAGTGATCTCCCGTGCTTCCCGACGTTGACTGATTCGACAGTGGTTCTCTCGGTCGTATTTATACCCCCGCCGTTGCGCTGCAGTAGGGGGGCTGGGGTGGGGATGGTGGTGGTGGTGGCACGAGGTTTCGGCGTACTTGATGTATGTCGAAGAACTCGCTTCCAGTCTGGATTTAGGAACGTAATTTCTTCCTTTCGGTTAAAATTGTTGTCTTGCTTAAATATCTCAATGGTTTCTCTGGTTAGTCTCGGATAGTAACGCTGCGTTTGATGTAAAATCTCCACCTCTTTAAAAAGAATGTTGTGACCTTCAGAGAGAGCGTGCTCTGCTACGGCTGACTTTTGTGTTTGTCCCAGCCTGCAACTCCTTTTGTGTTCCCACAGCTACATGAAACTCTATAAACTCCGGGCGCTGATAGGGGATCTCTGCGGTCTTTGGCCGATCTCAAGCTCTGTTGTATTGTACGAGTGGGTTTAAACACAGTCTTGACCTTGTGTTTTTCCAGTAGCCTGCCGACCCTATCCGTGACTTTATGGATATATGGTAGACTGGTCCTACCGCGCTTTTCCTCATCATCTCCCGTTGTTTCTTCTTGGTGCTCTACATTCCTTGGACGGACGGCCCTATGGAACTCGTGTCTGCTGTATCCATTCCAACCAAAGGCTCTTTCTAGATGTTTCATTTCCCGTTCCAATTCTGCCGGCTCACATATTCTCTTGGCTCTCACAGACAGAGTTTGTCTTGGATGATGGTTTGATCCGTTGTTGAGGTATCGGTCAGTGTGTGTTAGTTTTCTATACACGGTATGCGCAAGCTTTCCATTCGGCCTCCTTGATACCAAAACATCCAAAAACGGTCCTTCCTTTTCAGATCGGTAACAGTTTGCGGAATTCTGCAAGGGAAAGAAACTACAAGCTTAGAGCAACTAAACCTAATCCTGAAAGATTGGGCGTGGAATATGAAGAAAGAAAGCAGTGAAAATTACAAAGAACTAGTTATGAAGACAATGTGGAACACCGTTGCAAAAAAAATGCAAGAGATGTATTTTATGAAGTTGAAAATAATTTTTGATCCATTCAAAGATATTATCTTCAAGTCTAGTAGGGAAGCTCGTAATGCGAAACGAAGGAATTTGCACATGTACGCCAATAAAAGGAAATCAAGCTCTGCTTTATTAAAATTGGACCAATACTACGCAATGGTTTTATTATGGGACATTCCGGCGGGACTTCAGCAAAAATTTTACCATCGCTTCAGTAGAACTTGCCCGGAGAGGTGGAGAAGCAGTCAATTGCGAGTTCATTATTTTAAAGAGGAAGTGGATAATTCTGGGATTAAAACATTTAGATAACATAGTTACATATTTTTTAAAATAACTGATTTTCAAAAATCCTACTTTTTAGGAAGAGTAGAATAAATAAAATGGCCAAGGGTTGAGAAAAAAAATGACGATAGTAAATGGCTGGTCCACAACACGAAGAATCATACCTTTTGTCCAGTCCGTCTTTTTAAAATTCTAATGGTTAAACGTTCAGCTAGAATAACAACTGATAGATTATCTGCAAATTGATAATGAGCATTATTACCTCATAAACCTCATAAACACCCTTAGAAGTGACGCCTCAGAACCTCTAGCTAAAAAACAGAAAGCAGAAGATCATGCAGCCTCTCCTCGAGCTTCTCACTCTACAGCTGGACCCATCAACAACATTAATGATTTACCTACACCAAACGTTATCAATGAGTTAACAAATATTTCAAACAATACTCCTACTGTGTACCAAAATTGCAATTTATATTTTAATTGTACCATAAATAATTAAGTTTGTAGTATTTTGTGATTAAATAAATTACCTGTTTTTCAGTTTTCAAATTAATACCTACATATTTATTATGTATGCATATATAATAGGTAGTATGTTTTGTAAGCTATATGTACGCAGAATAATCTGTTACTCATGAAATAGTCATGTCAAATACCATTCGGGCATCTAATTTTTCCTGTGAAAAAATCGAAAAAACACAATGCAAAGTAATATTGTTTTAACAAAATGCATTCTACAGGTGCAAAAATCCTCGTCTTCGTCTCGGATTTTTGTTGCCACCAGCACTCACGCTTCTTGTTAAAATATTACTTAGCAACGTGTTCTTTCGATTTGTTTCGGAAAAATTAGATTCTCTTATGATATTACTTACGAAAAATCATCTATACAGTTTGAGATATAAAAAAATAAGGAGAGGGTAGCTTCAAATTTTAAAATTAGTTACAAATATAGCAAAATCTTCTGTAACATTTATATTAAAAATGTTTTTTAACCGGAACATCCTGTATTTGACTACAAATAATATGAATTCCTCCTTATGTCCTCATTTCAACCTTATTTTAATATAATACGCACCGATGTAGGTATTTTCATTCTTTAAAAGTATTTGGGAAATTTACGACTTTTCAAATTACTTGGCTATTTTTTATATTACCGTAACGCACTGGCGTTTATATTTACGTGTTACAGGAGTTTTGGGCATGTAGAACTTGCAAAAATAGAGTGAATAGTTTGTATAAACACGTGATTTTGGAGCTTTGGTTTTCAAAAATATATGAAAGCTTATTGGAACTTTTACTCAATTTCTGCATGTTCTGCATGCCCTAAACCCTATATAATTGAATGCACATATCGTATAGATCTACAAGATTGCAAGTACAATATCAAACAGATCTATCAAGAGATTAAAGGAAGATGACCTAAAGCGAATGCCAGAGTAACGGTCCAAATGAAAATTTGATTAATTACAAATTAAAATCGATTGGACCCCGAAGTAATATTGCAAACACGCAAGGGACAACGGAAAATTAGACAGAGCAAGCAGATCTTGATTTAAACTTGCTACTAAAACAGATTGAGGATTTTCTAAGTCAAATTTTAATTTGTATGGTTATTTTTATCTTTTGTTCTTGTAGGAATTTTTGATTTGATTATTTAGGTGGAAATCAAAGTCCAGCATCAACGAAATGTGAATCCAAAGTTTAAAACTACATCGTTTTCAAGACGTAAAATAAAATGTATTGTTCATAAATAAATAATAAAATAAATCGGCAAAATGATCGATAAAAACATCCAAATTAAGCTTTTCAACAGCTGAAATGGAAAGATTAATTAGTGAGCTTTTAAGGTATTAAAAATATTATTTAACTGAATTTTATACTTTTATGAGCTTGGAGTTCAACTCAATGGCAGAGCTAGAAAGTCTAAGCGCTGTAATGTAATAGTCAAACCACATTTTAAGACTTTCCCTTCCTGTCAATCCCAAAAATTTGGAAATTAATTTTTACATTTTTCGATTGTGTAAGCGAATAAGAAAAAAATAATTGAAAGCAATTTTAGAAAATCTAGGAGTGTCTCCAGAAGGGCAGGATGAATTTGTCATGTTACTATCGTCAAAAGTGTTCTCTTCATATTAAAAATTCACTTGTTTCAGCATTCAGGTTGAATCGTTTTTAAATGCACTTTGTATACAGGGTGTGTCATTGCGAAGTGTCCATACTAGAACGCATATATAACAAAAATTGATATCAACTAATATTATGGCTTTGAGCTAACAATTAAAATAATTTATTTTTTATTTTTCTACGATTAATACGATATGACAATTCAAAAATGGGTGTTTAAGGAAAGTGGAAGATTCTAGCATAAATATCTGGAAAAATATGACTTCCACAAAAAAAATGTATACAGGATGTTTCATAGTTAAACTGTTTAACTGCAAATAGAGGGTACTTAGGTGATTCCAAATAACCTTGGTTGCTGGGTCTAACGCCTTTAATAACCGAGATACGGGGTGTTTCATCCATTTCGGCCAATATTTTGATAAGCCGTAACTTTAGAACCGGATTAAGAAGAATTTGTAAAATTTGAAAATCACCAAAACAACAGCCTCTATATCAGATTTTTTAAAATTGGGATGGATATTTGGAAAGAATGGAAAAAAATGAGTTAAAGTGTACATTTATAAAAATATGTCAGTTTTTTCCATTCGTTTCGAATGTCTGATCCAATTGCTTTGGGGATTTTCAAATTTTACAAATTTTTCTTAATCCGTATTTGGATTTGAACTGTATTGTAGTCCTTACACTATACTGCTTGTGAAAATGAAAAAAATGCATTTGATGTAATTTGACGTTAAAACTCCAGTAGTAGAGTGGGAAGTGCACTTAAAAAAAATATGACTTCCATAAAAAAATGTATATTACTAACTAATGAGACAACAAGATTGGGAACATTTTAAGACCTTCCAGAACCGTTTAACATAAGCAGAAAAAAAGTTATGGACAAAATAAATTTTATTCAAATTGTTTTTACGCCATTTTTTTAAAAAAAAATCCTTTTGAAGAAAGTCGTGACATATGTGTCTACAATTATCAAGTAATTTTTAGCCCTATCGGGTAATTATTTTTTAAGTTTTGGTTTGTTAAAGTTGACCTAAATTTTTGTTTCTTTCTCATAAGACATTTTCAATTTTTGGTCAATAGCGTGGAAAGTATTGATTTTTGAAAAAAAATTAAAGAGACAAGACTTCGAACAAATGTTTTTCCGAATAATTTCCATTTTTTTTTTAAATATTTTGTCTGTAACGAGATAACGAGATATGGCCGTTTGAAATTGCATACAATTGCATTTATAACCATCAATGTCATTTTTTCGGGTCAAATATTGAAAAAACGGCCATTCTAATGAAAAAGTTTTAAAATAGTTTATTGTACATCTCGATATTATCAGCCAAAAAAAAGTTACGCGCAAAAAATACATTTTTTTTAATGAAATTAATATACGCCCTATAACTCGGGACGGGTTTATTTTCATGAAAAATTGTATTTAACATTAATTCATTAAAAAAGGATAATTTATCGATTTTTTTCCCTCACTTCGCCCCCCCCCCCCCTTCCCCCCGCAAACAAAGATCGACAAATTCTAACATATAGACATTTTAGAAATACAATGCAAAAACCCCATGAAAATCGATTCACTGCCAGTGCCACTCTCGATCGAGATTTTTTTACTTTTTACTACTAACGGTACTCCATTAATAACAAAATAAATAATTTCTTACTAAACACAAAGTAAGCTGAAAATGTATAATTTGAAATAATCCAAATTGTAAAATTGATTTTTTTTTTTTACATTTTTACATTTTACACTAAAAAAAAACGATTTTTTTATTAACATTTACCTTCGAAACAAATCCAAAAACTCCCAAACGAAAATCCTTTGGACGCGAAAAGGCGGCAAAAACAAAGCGAGCTACGACGAAACGATCGGCAATCGGAGAGGGCACAAGCGCTTTCTGGATTGGCTTGGGATAGCTCGCGCACGGCGGTCGCATCAAGACTAGCATTACTGTTTTCATGGTGGCCCCGTACCTGCTGATGTCGCTCTTTTTGGGCGCCTGTTTCTCGATGCTCCGGATTCTTATCCAGAAACTTTGCCAGGAATGTCGAAAGGACATTGGATAATTACTATTTCGAGGTGCGAGACCAGTAAATTTTATGGTAAATGGGTAAGGATGAACAAATATGCTTTGCAGGGATAGCAGGATTAAGTCTTGGAAATTCTGGAAATACCTAAACTGAACAAAAATATAAAAAAATTAAATGAAGAAAAATATGTCAAGTTGATAGACAATAGTTTCAAATAAATAAGCGTCAAGATGTTTTGGAAAGTAGTCTCATAATATCGTTAAGAAATAAAGTTATATTAAAGAGATTCGCAGACTCACCTTGGTTTTTAAAAGCTTGGCTTGAATTCGACTCACAAGAAACTGATATTGTTGTGACTTAACACATGAAAATGGCGTCGATGACGCGTTTGACAGAGCCCCACTGATAACTAGAGCCATTTATGACCAAATTTTGGTTTCACATTTACAGCCTTTCGAGTATTGACGGGGATGAAAATGGTATATCATAAAGATATCATATTCTTTCTATCCCAGCATGAGGTATGACAATTAGAAAATGTTTGTTACCACAATTTATAAATTTATAAGTAGCTTTAGAGTTAACATTCCCATTTTAATCTACATATAACATTCCCAACAGCTAAATGCATAATAAATGCAGTCTTTTAAAACTTTTAAAAACCTCATTCTGACTTGCATACTTGACATAAAATTTTGTGAGACATTAATATTAATACTAGGCAGTATCATCGCTTATTCAGAACCACTAACGCTCTGTGTCTCGCCTTTCGCTACTAATTCTGATAAAAATTTAAAAAGCGTATTAATAAAAATTCAAAAATCTCTTAAAAGAAACATTTCGTATTCCCTCCACGAACTGATACGGCGCATAATGTTATACCGCCCAACACAGAAAAGTTTTTATTTTGTTAAGAAACTTTTATAATGTAAATTAAATATTTATGTCTACTCCACAAGTTTCCGGCTAATTGAAACAGAAAATATGAACATTTTTAATTTTTTGTGACATTCAGAAAAAGTTTGTAACGTTATAACTAACGCTACAGGTCTTACATTTTAAACCAGTTGAGAATGCTCTTCCAGCATTGCCATAGACCAAACAAATTGTAATGAAAGTATTAATAAAATTTTAGATTGCCAGTTCTCATTCTAATCAACACGGCGACACTCTACTCATATTTCGGACCTCATTTTGAAGGTGTTCCCGAAGAGGTACGGAGGGGCACATCAAACCCTAAGCTTACTTTTTGATGCTCTATCAAAATCTGAAGTCAGAATTTTAAAATTCATAAACCCTAATGTAATATCAGTTGCCTATGGTGGTTTAGATTGGCAATCAACCTTGTTCGATCGTTTGGAACAAAAGGAGACCTAGGAAGTTATAGAAAGGTTTTGAGCAGACCTCGAGATATTGTAAAGCAGACCTGGGAGATATCAAGTCCTCTCTTCATTCCACTAACCTGTCTTCCGACACTAACACTTTTTGCCATAAAGAAAAATATAGTGTATAATATAGTGTCAGTTATCTGCCATATCTGAGATTGTATCTATTTTAATTTTTTTATACAGTACACTTAATTAAACCTGGTCATTTTATATTTAAAATTTAATATTAAGTATTCATTGTAATCTAATTTTTTTTATTCATTAAATATTATTTTTTTAATTCTATTTTGAATTTAATTTTAGAAAAAAAGAAGATAGAACATAATAAAATGACATGAAAATGTTCAAAAACGAAACATACCCCGAGTGAGGAGAAGTTGTGTTAGAATCCTTTATAATCCTTGTACGCATTTAATCGAAGCATAACCCGGCAATAATGAAACCAAAACCGATGTGAGTTTAGTGCGGCGAATGCCTAAATGAACTTCGAAAACTTCTATTTTGAGAAGTACCTGGTCCTTGCTGACATTTCCCAAATACAAAGGATGCTAATTTTACCGATAAGAGCACGAAACGCCGAATTGGATGGTCACAGGATATGCCAAAAGGGTCCTTTCCAGAATGAGATGCCGCCTTTCTAGTGTGAGCGGCGGATAATTTGGGTAGTCTGTGTGGGGTTTTTACAAGATTAATGTTTTAATGTGTTTCGGGGTGTTTATTTATCGGTTTTTTGTCCCTCGGAGACAAATTTATTTTCTAACCTTGGGGTTAAGACGCTCAGGTAAAAGAATGCGATCTTTTTTAATAGTGAATGTATTTTTATACTTCGTAAAATGGAGAAGAATTTTTTTCTGAATTACTATTTTTTATATCAATTTCAGTTCAAAGGACGTTCAAAGGAGTGCAGAATACTATGAAGAAAGCCTTAAGCCTACACTCTAAAAAATGGTTGTGAAAAACTTGATAAGTATGGTAATTTATAAGCCTCAAAAGTATATTGTAAAATTATTCACAGAATAATGTATGTGAAAAATACGGCCAACGTGAAAATATATTGTGAACATTACTGATTTACAGAATTCATTCTGTGAATGAAATTGTACAGGTTTAGTTATGTGAATACCCCACCATCTGAACTGCGCACTATTGGATTTCTATTTTTAGAACTCGGTCTCTCAGAGGAAAGCTGATGTTAGGCAAATTAGTTGAGGGTTACGCGAGATTGGAACGCAGTAATATTGTTTTTCTCCCTAAGCAATATTTATTTGTATTCCAAGCAGTTTCGCGGTGTGGGCCGACCAGAAATCGAAATAGGTGAGTGTGAAATTGTAATTTTTGCTAGTGCCCACAGCAAATCACTAATGCAATATTTTCTAGGTTAGAAACCAACTACGACACTTTATTTTGTATATCTGGAAAAGACAAATATAAATGATAATGGATACGAACCAGAGATGCTGCAGTAGCTAATTCCAAAGATCCTGATGTTCCTTTGGTTTTTATTTGAACCAAAAATTCTGAAGGGACAGATACTTCTTAATAAAAAGAGCATCCTTTTCGGCGTCTACTTTGTAATTGGCTGCTTGAAGTGATGAATACTCCGCGTTCTTACAAACTTTTTTTTCAAATATTTTTTACCATTTTCATACAATAAACGTGTAGCATTTTTTCTATCAAATTTTCGGGCATTTGATTGATTTTTTTTTGCGAAAGTCTTTTTTTTCAATAAGAAGTTAAACATTTGTTATTCACATTTTACGAAACTTTTATATAATAAAACGCCTTTTTTATGTTTTGTACCTTCGTTTGTTCTTTCTGTTGGCAAATACCTAATTAGTGATCAAACTTGTTTCGGGATAATAAGGAATAAAGTTTCCTTGTTAGGAAAATTTTAATTAAAAAGAAAAGGTGGTTTATCTTTCATGTTTTGTTGGATATACGGAGTGTTTGACACATTAGTGGTTTGCAAGAATTAAGGAGACGCCCATTTTTTCTTCATCTACGCTTCCGATTGCATCTACTTTAACATGTGTTAACCCGTATTTTCTTCTAATAAAATCAAAAAATTTCCTTCAGTTAAGTAGGTAGAAAACCATTTTGCATCATCAAAAAACATCCAGTAGGAAGCTAGAACAGCTCGAAACGAAAAAAGTAAAAAACTATTAGAGTTTCAGTAAATTTTCCCAGGGGTTATATGACCAGAAATAGAGAACATTTTTACACGAAGTTACAGTTAATTGTCAAAAGGACATGAAGTCCGTTCTGGCTTTGAAGTTGTACTTTCGTAATATTATTATTGCTCTTGTTCCCTTTACACGGTATTCGGGTTTAAAATCGGACTTGATCTGTTGATAAAAAATAGTTTCAATATTTTTTTAGCTCTTACGTTGTATAACGAGAAGGCTATACCAAATAAAGTATATTTTAATAAGCGAAATAAAACTGCGAATGACTCATTATAAAATTCTTTGATAAAATTATTATAATAGATAAAAACCACAGAGTTCCAATGTTTGTAATGTTGACTAAAACGAGTATGTTATATAATTTTAGACTGTGTTTTGTGTTATTTAAATTTCATATTTTTTTACATAGTTTATGTACCAAAAAAAAATGAGTTGAATCCGAAAGATTTAGATATAAAAATTCCTGGAAATAATTTCCGGCATTCTATTAGATGTACAACTTTGCTTCCGCCGTTTTCCCATAGATGGCTAATGCGGTAAGTAAGTAGTGGTCGAAATAAATAGATCAAAGTCGATTGTTGTCTCCATCATAATACTATTCTCGATTGAAAATGACAGTTTACAAGCCAAATTCTCGTCTTTTGCAGGAGGTTTTAATTTTCTACTTCATCTAATTCTCTAGAATACTTATGGCATTTTATAAGGATAATTGATTTGATTACTCGCAATTTTATGCACAATTGCCCTTTACTCACAAAATTACTTACAGACTAGTAAAATACTCACAAATGTCAGTAATTACTCACAAATTGGCAACGCTGGTCCATACGTCTTCCAATTCTCTTTGTACCTAAATAACACATTAACAAAAGAGAAGCAGAAACGAAAAAGAAGATTTCAAATTATAATTTTACTCAAGCAACGACATGCCCTAAGGACATGACTTGTAGACACTGGGAGTGCTGCCATCTACAATCTGTCTACATTTTTCCTAATGATAAAAGTCCTTAAGGCGATACTACTATATTATCATTATATAATGCTTATGGTGAAGCGTGTAAACGCAAATACAACCATCTTTCTTTCAATAATAAAAAAGATGACAATATGTATGAACTTTTCGACATATTTGGCTTTTGCTGCATAAATTGGGATAGATCCGATATCCGCCTTAATATTTCTACATTCAATTTTCGCCGACAAAACGAGAAAAGAAGGAGATGGACAAGATGGCCGCGTCACAAAAAAACCGATATATATGAATAGAATGAGAAAATACATATGTAATATCACATATTCCAGACTGATACCCTTTTGCCCTTTTCAATGTCTTTGATATTGACGCAAAATGACAATTCATGTAATAGAAAAAGTTAGGAAGATGATGCCAATTTAATTGAAAAAAAAATGGATGGGGCAATTTTTTTTCTGTTTATATGTAAAAAAATACCAAAATAAAATATTTTTGTTACTAGGGGCATAAATTTTATCAGAAAAATGTATCTCATAATATAATTATCAGATTCAAAAAGCAAAATATACATAAATTATTTTAGTGTGATATTTTCAAAAAAAAAACCGAGCAACCACAAATATTTGAAGCTATAATATAACACAAAAGAAAATATTGAATAAAAAATGGCAAATCTAATAATAGGCCAGTCAGTAGAGGGGTTGAATCTTGCAAACGGTGGAGTAGTAAATTTTATTTTTGGAACTTGTTTATATGTGTATTAGGAAGAAAATAACAAAGATGGTAACACGAAAAATGTCGGGAGAACTTTTGGAAGGCTAATAACTTTCAAAATTTCGATTTTTTTGGGTGAAATATGCACTAAATATATAATTTAGGCAAGGCAATTGATATATTATAAAAAAATAGAAATTTTGAGCCCTCCCACACATTTCTAGCGTAAATAGTTCCCGAGATATTAAGGAAATTGTAATTTGCTAAACACAGTACGTTGTCTTTTTTCACAACACCCTCCATTTCTAGCCTCACACGCGCACCGGCATCCGTAATCTCACTGTTGTTTGCAACTGGATCAAGGAATCTTCTGCATATGGTTTTCAGATCTTTTGAAGCATTGATCATATTCCCGAGCTTCATCTTTCCTTGGCCAAAGATTGCAGACGTGGTGTCGCATGCTGTGAAAGTGTGAATGAATAGGATGATGTCATGATCGAACTTGCATGAGTAGTACACATCAGCTGCACCCCCTCTTCCAGGCTTCTGAAAAAAAAATTTGTAAGGATGACCAAGCCCTGTCATTAGCACTAGAATGTCTACATCCTCGGCAACAATCGCAACATATTCATGCTCCTTAGCCTTGGAGATTGCTGTTTCGACTATCAGCAAGTCAGCATCTTCTGTGGCCTGCTTACATTCGATTTTAAAATCTTCAAAGTGACTCTTCAGGACCTCAATAAAACGTTGTTTGTTTTTTTCATTACTCAGAAACTTTTGCTAATTGACTTTATTGACAGTGTTTTCATTGAAAATCACTTCTGAAGATTGGTGAACTCTCATCCGCCGTAACCGCTCGCTTCTTTTGGTACCACTCTGAGCTGGGTAACCGTCAAATACAAGACTTACGTTTGTGCACCCATGGTAGTGCCTTTTTAAAAAAGAGGAGTACAACATAGCAATGTTGGCGAAGGAAGCATTTTGAGGCCAAACAACTTTATGAAGCATATCTGCTTCCATCTACAACAGCAAAATACTGTTTTATATCGGTAACATCGGAGGGGATAGGGATGAATGCTGCTGCTGCTGCTGCTGAAGCCTTGGTTCCTTTCCTCATGGCTCCTTTTGCAAAGATTGACATCGGGAAAGGAGCGAGTTCATACGTAAAAAAGTCTTTCAAATCTTCATCTGATTGTTTCTAAAGGCACATTCGTTGAAACAATATCAAGGGATCAATAGTTGGTACTTTAAGGCCACCTACTTTAAAACTGCCTACATCAGATGCCAAGGTTACAACCTTGTCTCTTCTTTTGAAGGTAACATTCTTGAAGTTGCCATGATCAACCATCTTGGCCACCATTTTAAGATCGATTTCCTGAGCCAAATGGCAGTTTACATTAGTTCCCCCAACAACACCACTGCTTAAAGAAATGATAGAATCTGAGGATAGAAATGGAGGGTGTTGTGAAAAAAGACAACGTACTGTGTTTAGCAAATTACAATTTCCTTAATATCTCGGGAACTATTTACGCTAGAAATGTATGGGAGGGCTCAAATTTTTTGTTTTTTTATAATCTATCAATTGCCTTGCATAAATTATATATGTAGTGCATATTTCACCCTTTTAAGCCAAAAAAATCAAAATTTTGAAAGTTATTAGCCTTCCAAAAGTTCTCCCGACATTTGTCGTGTTACCATTTTTGATATTTTCTTCCTAATACACATATAAACAAGTTCCAAAAATAAAATTTACTACTCCACCGTTTGCAACTAAACCCCCTTTTTCCCCCTCTACTGACTGGCCTATAAACACATGAAAAAATACTTGGAACTAATCAATAGTAGACAAGGTCCAATCAATTTTAAAACAAAACAAATTCTCAGGAAGAGATTTATTAGAAATCATCCACCGTCCCTGAAGAATATGTCAAAAATTCAAAATTTACAAAAACATCTACCGCCTATAAAATTCTTTTCAACCGAGTTCACGTCGAATTTAATAGAATATAATGAAATAAATAAATCAACATCATATGTCAATAAAACACAAACAACAAAAGCACCCTGTTCTAATTTTACTATTAAGTGAAATTAATTTAATATAATTTTTTCTAGAGAGTATCTGAAATTTTTCATTTGGTCTAAATGAAATATTATAGAAAACTCCTGTTTTTAAGCAATTACTCAGTCGTCTTCATTTATTAATTTACTTATAATTTACCCTAATTTTTCCGACCACCCACATACTGCTAATAATTTTCCATGAATTCGGGTATTTAAAATCGATTTGGCCCAGAAAAATGGCAAACAAACCCCCACACCTTATTATCGCCTCCTGTATAAATAAACCAAGAAAGTTGATCCATCCGCTTTCTAGAATAATATTCGAAAACGCATTTCCCATCCAACCGAGTCTATATTTCCCTCGACTATAGATCTGTATTGATATATCCTACATTTTACCCGTTCGTATGTACTAGTTTAGACCCAATCAGGACCATTTGTATGATCTGAGGGTCCGCCATGATGGCGAGAGGGAAAGCCGCTGTATAACTAGGATCAAAGGTAGTCGTGGAATGCCCTTATTCGAACCAAATCAGAAGTGCGATTCTCAGAAGTGGGAAAAGGGTCTTTTATGGGTTTATGGAAAAATCTTATGTTCGATTTCAGTACAAGAGAATTGAAATAAACTGTTTTATATACACAAAAAAAACGTTTTGTTTTATTTTGCTAAATTAAATATCAAAAATAGAGAATTTCACATTAAAATTAATTTTTAACGCTATCTTTCAGGCTTATCACATTTTCCTCGTACAAATCGGTTATTTTATTTTCGAAACCTTTCACAAACCACTTCTCGACTTTCTAACCTCAAAGTTTGCGAACCGATTTCGCACAATGACATATTTTGTATGCGCAACGAATCCTTCAGGGATATCAAAATTTTTCCAAGTCTTCTTCGATGGCATTCAGGCATTATTGTATCGTCAAAGCGAAGGCCTCTATATTTTTAAATGACCACCGTCAGAACTTTTCGAAACTCCTGAAACTTCTACAACTTTCTTTTGAACTCGATGACCATTAATATCCAAGGTAAGCGAAACTTAAAATTTTTTTAAGGAAGAAGAGAAGATTTTCCGAAGTTTTCTTATACAGGGACGAATCAAGAGACACACAAACAATGGTCTGAATAGTCGACTGTGAGCAAACGCGATACCCAGTTCGAATAGAGCGTTATTAATGACAAATGTTCCTTCAAAAATGCAAATACATTGCCATCTGATACCTTTAAGGTATCAACTATCTCACGCAACTTCTATTTACCATTAGCCAAAATTATTTTGTGGACTTTTTTATGTTTTCTGAAACAACTGCCGAATTTGGGCAACTCATATATATCATTCTACGAACATTTTGAGTAACCAGGTATACCACTGAAGTGCCGTTTGATCGCAAACTACTTGATAACACCTCCTTGTTCCCCTTCAAGATAACCACAGAAAACCCGAAGAGGGTTTAGGGTTGTTTCCCAACGTCTTAATTCGACCCTTTAAGGACCTTATCACACCCTATGCGTCTAGACAATCACCAAAACAAATTAATTAATTCTATATCAGGAAGGGAAGGTCGCTGCAAAGATGTACAAGAGGTGTTGGTCAGGAATAAGGATCTACTGAAGGAACTGCAGGAGTTTGCTAAGATATGAAATCCAGCGGGATGAGAAACATAGTGGAGAATGGGATATATGAATTTTTTTACATAAAAAATAGGAAATTTAGCGTCACTAAAATCACTGTAATTTGTGAAATAAACGTCAGATTGTCATGCAATTTTGACACGTGTCATTTGAAGGATGGTACTTCTTAAAAATCATGTGGACTTAATAATAGTGGCACCATCTATATGTCCTCATACGAACTTACTGAGTTAGCAGATAATTAAACATAAAAAGAAACTAAAATGATACCAAACTTGCTTGGAAGTAGTAAAATAAAGTTTGAAATGCATAAAAATAAAGATAGTATGAGTATGCATGAAAGATTTTTCACTTCAAGCCGTTGAGCTGTCTCAAAACATTAATTTTAAAAAACAATAAGGACTTAATAGTACATTATTTAAAAACTAACTTCTGTTTTGCGGTGTCTGTGGTGAATCTGTTGGAAAATTAAACCTCGCTTGCAACCCTTATAATTTTAAACACACAAGTTGGGAATTTTATTAAACATTTCACTGGCATCACCTTGTATGAATCTTCACCTAGTTTGTGCCGCAAGTCGACTATAAATGCATTAGATAAGAGCAAGTAGGGTCTCTTGCAGTGCAAAAGTCTTTCTAGATGATCTACTTCGCCAAATTAAATCTAAAACTTCTCGGCGAAAGTTCGTCGTTGCTTCGTAACTTTACACTAACTAGTTTTATATATAAGAGTCCCCGTTGGATAAGAACCGCTATATTACATTAACGTGAAATAAGTTTGAGTTAATAACTTTGAGTAAAGTGTAAAAAAAATATTAACTTAAATCCTTATGCAAGTTTAAACCCCGTAAATAACTTCCATCAAAGAGAAAATAATTATCAAATATTGACATTGCTTTCATGGTCTACACAAAAGCGGTTTCAGCTACAGACGTATTTCACATTCCTGTGGTCTCTTTTTTGTTTTAAAATGTCGCTTTAATAAAACTATAGCTTTTCCTCGTATATATCCAAAAGTATAGTTAACATTTTATTCACGCAATAAAACTTCATTCGAATTTCCTGTCACATGCATTTGTTTGCAGTTGTTATGCGATTAATTGAACATTCATTTGAATCCCGATTGATGTGGAAATTCAGGATGTACTCGGAACGTGTCCAACGCCAACCGAGATTTGTTGCGTTCCAGTTTTATGTCTCCCACAAACAGTTCATCAACGGCCGTATATTAGCAGTTACATGATGTTTCGATAAAGGAAATTGTTTATTTTATAATTAGAATTATATATAGGATTTTTCATTGGGTAACGCGTATACGTTATTATACACGGCGTTTGAAAGTAGAATGGTACAAGTGGGCGCCGGCAAGTGGGCACCGCCAAGTGGGCGCGAGGACAACTGGGGACAATTGGCATCCAATGCTAATGTAACCATGAGTATGGCCATCCAGTATAATACATTTTTCTTTCATCAGTGTAAACAAATCAATAAAAAAATAATACAAAGATTATACTATTTCGAGGATTCTGAGTGCTTATGCTTGTTGGAAAGCGTAACCCCGAACTTTGAAATTCCGAAATAAGTACGAAGTTGAAAACTGTTTGAAACAGTTTCGCAACCGAAAAGTTTCGATTGCGGCAATCAGTTCTCTCGCTTTAGAGCCAAAATTTTGTTTGATTCGATATCACACGAAATTCTTTATTTAGTTAATTGACCTTCGACCTTTAAATTCCAATATTTGTTCAGAAACGTTTCTGGCGTTTATATACAGCACGTGGGAAAATTTTCGGATTGTCAGTAGGTCAAACGCACTTTATTTTTAGAAGGTTTTGAAGTATTACTCGAATTTGTTTTATTAAAAATATGCTTTAGGCGCAATATTAATAATACACAACTAACCAGTTCATATAAAAGAAAATCCTATTTAAAATTGAATCCTTAATACACACCTGTTACGAATTCATTCCGATTGAAGCTTTTGACCGTAATCACGCGCTGTGATGATGTTTTCGTTGTGTTTACATTACTTTTCTTAAGGATGGACAAACTTTAGAATTTGTTGTTAAAGACTGATACAAAAATATAAAATATAAAGTATATAATGAAGCGGAAACATTTTGGAAATGTATTCTACTGGTCTTTTTTGACTCTACTTCAATCAAATTTTTGACTCTACTTGCCTTGTCTTCAATCAAAAATTCTACAAACAAATTTTCGGTACTGCCATGGGTTCTAATATCTCTCCAATAATATCAAGTTACGTTTTAGATGAACTCCTAGAATATTGCACAAATAAAATCACATTCGAAATTCCTTTCCTCAAGAGATATCTTATCCTCTCTGTACCAGGAAACTTTAAATATTTTTAACAGTTTCGATCCAAATATTCAGTTTACTGTTGAAAAAGAAACTGATAATTGAGTTCCATTCCTGGATTTAAAACTAATAAGAACGAACGACAATAAAATCATTACTAGATGGTACAGAAAACCAATTAATAGTAATCGGTTACTAAATTTTCATTCAAACCATCCCATGAAAATCAAAATAAATTTAATTAATAACCTCAAAAACAGAGTGGTTAAGGTCACTCATCCATCTTTGAGAGATGAGTATCTGAAAGAACTTCAACACATTCTTTTAGAAAACTCATATCCCAAATCTTTAGTGAATAAAATTCTATTTCTGTTTCAAATTCAAACATCCACCAACAACTGACCAAATTTCAATACAACATGTACGTTTTGTACTTCTATCAATTTAACTTCAAGTTAGTAAGAATTTTATAACCATTTTTTTACTTTTGTAATCTTTTGTAGATGTCTTGATAAAGGAAATAAACATTTCCGAAAGCTCGACCATACAACAAAGAGTATTCTTTAACCTAACCCAGTTTTTTGACTGCATCCTCAAGATAAATCCTCGTTTTTCTTGGATTTAAAACTTTTTTTCTAAAATATATTATATATATTATTAATAAAAATGTTGTTTACAACATGTATTTATCATTTCCAATAATTTGCATAATTCGATTTCACCTCAAATTACAAATTTGAATTGTATCATAAATTCAACGAAATTGTTTGAAACCTTAAAGATATTTCGGGCCCAACAATACACTCAGTATGAAAGTTATAATTAATTCTTAGAAATAAGTATGCCACTTTCATTGTTAATTAAAAGTGAGTTTACGACATTTAAATTTCATGTTTCAGAGATTTCGGTATCAATTAGGAAGTTAAGGGTTTTGAAGTTACTTTTCAGTTTTCAGCTGAATCGGCAGAAGTGCTAGAAATTCGCGGTTTTGAATGGATTATATAAAATGCGGTATTAAGCGAAACAACCGAGTTTATATTTTTTATTTGCGCCCTATTAAAGTATCCGGTGCTAAAAAATAAATAAAAAACATTCTTTTTCTAATTTCAGTTGAATATGTTTACCTTTAGCTCAATATATACCGTTAGTTCAAAACAGTACATGGTATAATATATAATAAATATTATTCCCTATAAAAAGTAAACAGTAGAATAGATTGAGTGGAACCTTTCGCAGCGTGGAAACCAATCAGTAATTGCGCCTGTTGCACTAATTACCATAAATCACCGTACATTCGAACATTATTTTTATTGCTATTCAGTCGTATGGAGTTATTTATGACATGCGTACCGTGTATAATATGTGTAAGTTCAAAGCGGCGAATCCATTAATGTTTTTATCTGTTTTTTCAGCTCATTCAATTGAGTTTGGGAGAACTATAATATTTTTGCAATTAGTTTCGCAAGATAATTGGCAAAAAAAAGTAGTATAAAAATAAATTAGAGTACAAGAATTTGTGATAAGTACTAAAATCGATACCAAAATTTGTTTTTCGGAATATTATCATGTGAATTTAAGAGAAATATAAAAATGTTAATATAAAAATTGTACATAAAAAAGGTGCAGCTTAACCAATAAGGAATCCAAAAAAATAAAAATCAGGAACAGTTAATTTTTGTGGAATTTTGACGGAAAAAATACAAGGAAAATGAGGTTATTTAAATAGAAATTCTAAAAATAACATCAAAATCGTGTTTTTTGGCTCAAAATACATAATACATAAATTAGCAATTGCTCTAACATCAAATGCAAATTTGGAAGATTTAAAAATTCATCAAGTCCGAAAAAAAAATATTAATATTTTTAAGGAAAATACTTAAACCTGTAAGAAAATACAAAACCTTTGAATCTTGACATAAAAGGGTAATTGAGATAGAGCAACGATTAAAAAATGTAAAAATTGAGAAAAACTAATTGTTTGGCGAACTTTGTCAAATTTTTTGATAAAAAGAGTAGGAAAAATAGGTATGTCTACCGAAAAATGCTTTTCATCGCCATCTATCTTTAATATACCCAAGCACAGTTTCTAATACACGCGTAGGAAAATATCTGTTTGAATTTTCACATAATTTTATTACCTGAAAAGCAGATGGCAGTGTGACAACAAAAATCAATAAATTTAATTTATCCTGTACTGGTGACTATTTCCCTCGTCTTAATTTCCACCAATCAAATCGCGCAATTTTGAATTGAATGAATGAAAAAACTGTATGACAGCTCCTGTCAGCAGTTTTTTCGAGTTTACCCGCGGCAAAACTTGACAGCTTTTTTCTGAATTTATTGTCAATAAATTTTATGATATTGTTTTTAAACAGTGCAAGTCAGCTTATGTAGTGAAAATGAGTCGCTTTGGAAGTGATTCTATGACTAATATTGATTTGGCGATTGAGAAAAGTGTACCGTACAATACCGTTAGAACCCATACGTGAATATGGAAACAGTTTACGGAATTCTGCAAGGCAAAGAAATACGAGCTTTTGGAAAGTCGACAGCAGTCAGTAACCCATTATTCCATCATCATAAAAACCCTTAGAAGTGATGCCTCAAAACCTTCAGCCAAACAACCGAAAACAGAAGATCCTGCAGCCACTCCTCGAGCTTCTCACTCTACAGCTCGACCCATTAACAACAACAAACTTCGAGCAAAAACAAAATCAGATAATCGGAGACAGTCTTCACGTTGTCTGTGCTGTCCGCACTGTAAGAAATACGTCTTTGACGTTTCACATAAATATTCGGGTTATAGTATTTAAACGTTAGAATACTTTTGTCATAAACTTTTGTAGACTCTATAAGGAATTGCTCACTGGAGCAATCCTTTAACGATATGTACAAACACACCAAATAGCAGACGTACTCGCAAAAAAAGGGGCTGAAACACCATTTCTGGGACCTGAACCCTTCTGCGGAATAAGCACCAGTACAATATTTGATGAACTTGGAAAAGAAGTAAATAACAAAAGATCCCAATACTGGATAGGACTAAAAGGAATGAGGCAGGCCAAGACACTACTGGGAAACTATAACCAGAAGAGATCTGACGACTGCGTCAGTAAAAGTAAAAATAAGCTCAGCATACTAACGGGTATCCTAACAGGATTAGTAGACAAAGAAGAATGCAGATTCTGAGAGGAAAAAGAGGAAACCTCTATCCACATTCTCTCAGAATGCATTACCCTGCAAAATCCAAGGGTACGATACCTCGGAGAATATCAAATAGAAGAGGAAGATCTACCTAACCTGAAGCCTACCGACATCCTGAACTTTTTGAAAGCAATAGGACTGGAGGAACTGCTCTAAAATCGTTGAGACATCCTCAACGATTGGGCAGCAGTAGGGGGCACAATAGATCTTATAGGTCGCAGTGTATCGACACCCCCATCACAGATAGATAGATAGAACACACCAAATTAGAGGGGTCTATATCGTCCCCTGATCCTTTTTTCTAAATATTGGACTGGGATAATAATTCACAAAACTCTAATTTAACCTTTAATTATATTTAAACTTTTATTATCCTGTAGAATGTACAAGGATCTATTTTAAACTAAAAACATGATATTAATTATAACTCTAAAATGTATCTGAAACTAAACTAAATCATGCGATATCTAGGCTTCTTCCCTAACAAAATCTCCGGCACTTTTGTCTGCATCAATAACAGCATCTTCTTTATTTTTCCCTTCCGCAATAATATCCCCTTTAATTAAAACCACTTCTTTACCTGTAGAAGCATTGTCAAAATTAGGAAACATCCTCGCATGGTACGATTTGATACTTCTTTTGATACCCAATTGGGCTTCTTCTTCCATTTCCATATGCAAGATTTTCATTACCGATTGATCCTTATCTACATCGAGGATATCCAGAGATGACTGACTTCCGCTTTCGCCGAGATCGTCAGACCAGATATCCGAATCTGATTTTAAAGAAGCTTGAAAAGAGCGACTCAGTCTTTCAGCGAACGATTCTACAGTCACTAGCATGAAAGCTTTGCCGCAACATTCGTAAAACAGGGAGATTATTTCGACGGTCGGATTGTGGGGGATAAAATCCCCAAAACCTATAGTGGAAAAACAAATAAACACATAGTAAAAAGAATCAAAAACTTTCCATTCTTCGAAATAGCTGAACAATAGAGCACCCAAGAATATGTAACTCGTCAAAATAAATAAAGCGACCAAAATTGGTAGGTTGAATTCGTCGTCGACCTCAAAAGTTGAAAGGTCTACGGTTGTAGGAGTTTCTTCGGATAATCCGGCGGTAGGTGCATCGCTTGCTCTAGATTTTCCAACTGGGGAAATAGGCATCTCAGTTAGTAAGTCCATATTTCGTTCAGTGAAGGCATCCTGAAAAAGAAATTTATATTTTTGCTACCCAAATTTTTTACTCCAAAATTATCTTTGATCAATTGGAACCTATCTGAGATGGCGTCAATTAGGGTGAAGATTTAAATGTGACACGAGTGCTGATCGCGTAATAAATATAAAAAATGAGTCTCACGATTGACCAAAGCGAATGAGCTGGCAAACTAAATTTTAAATAAGCTTTAAATAAGAAAAAAATTAATGAAAGTGACATTTGCTGTGTGGACGTAGTGGCTTTCTGTTTATCAGTGTCGAATTTGCGAGGTCATCCCATCCCCATCAAATGAATGGGAAATTTGCAGGAGATGGACAAGTGATGATTGTTGGTTGTTCCTGCAAGGCTTCTATGTCAATAATGGGATGATCGTACTTCTTCCTTGCTTTGTTCACTGGATTAATCAAGTATGATTTTCATTGTTTCAATATTATGATTTCTTTCTTCTCTTCGTGCTCTTCGTGTTGATCAATTTTTTTTCGCACTCTGAAATGGTTTTGTTTATGTACAAAATATTTATCCAACTCCAGAAAATAATGAAAGATCCTGGTACTGCGCAGTACACTTTATTTTTCGATTTTTCACGCCTATTTGCTACAATTTCGGTCATTATTTATCTGAAAAACCAAAAATGTTCACCCTACTTTGAGTTCGAAAAAAAAGCGCCAGATGGCGTATCGCTGGATGTCAGATATCAATATTCCTCAAAAAGTTTGAATTTTAAAAAGAAATGTTTGCCGCAAGTCTCCCCTAATAAATTTACAGATAAAATTTTGTCCGCTCGCCCCCTCTATACCGAATTGAAAAAAGATTCTACATACTGCTTTAACATTTTTGATTTTTTTACGGCAACTTCCAGTATAATAAAATCTTCTAATAAGAGCCCATGCATATTTGACTAGTTTGGTAAATAGTTTTCCTAGATCGGTTAAGAATAATAGAAAAAGTGGAATTCCTATTATGCCATACATCATTGTTAAAATCCTTCCAACTCTAGTAACAGGATATACTGCACCATAACCTAAAATAAAACAAAAGTTCCGCAAGCAAATCTAACGAAGACATCTTTTAGAGGTTTTCACAGTTAAACATTTTTTTTTCATGTTTTTCCTGCTTTTTATAGGTATTATTAAAGGTTTTTAAATGTTTTTTAAAGGGGTTTAAAGGTTTTAAAAGAGTTTTAAAGGTTTTTAGAGGTTTTTAAAGGTTTTAAATATTGTTATAGATTTTTAAAGGTTAATAAGGACTGTTACAGGTTTTTAAAGGATTTTAAGTTGTTTAAAGTTTTTTTTTAAGATTTTAGAAGTTTTTTAAATGTTTGTTAACAGTTTTGGTGGGTTTTAAGGGTTTTAGATTTCTAAAGCTTTTAGAGGGTTTTTAAAGATTTATAAAGATTGTAAAGATTTTAAAGGTTTTTAAAGATTTTTAATAGGTTTTTAAAGATTGTTAATGATTTTAAAGGGTTTTAAAGGTTTCTGGAGGTTTTTAAAGGTTTTAAATATTGTTATAGATTTTTAAAGGTTAATAAGGACTGTTACATGTTTTTAATTGATTTTAAGTTGTTTAAAGGCTTTTTTAAGGTTTTCGAATTTTTTTAAAGGTTTGTTTGTTAAAGGTTTTGACTAGTTTTTAAGGGTTTTAGATTTATAAAGCTTTTAGAGGGGTTTTAAAGATTTTTAATAGGTTTTTAAAGATTGTTAAAGGTTTTAAAGGTGTTTAAAGGTTTTCAAAGGGTTTTAAAGGTTTCTGGAGGTTTTTAAAGGTTTTAAATATTGTTATAGATTTTTAAAGTTTAATAAGGACAGGTTTTTAAGGGATTTTAAGTTGTTTAATGGCTTTTTTTAAAGGTTTGTTTGTTAAAGGTTTTGATGGGTTTTAGTTTTATTCAGCTTTTAGAGGGGTTTTAAAGATTTTTAATAGGTTTTTAAAGATTGTTAAAGGTTTTAAAGGTGTTTAAAGGTTTTCAAAGGGGTTTAAAGGTTTCTGGAGGTTTTTAAAGGTTTTAAATATTGTTATAGATTTTTAAAGTTTAATAAGGACAGGTTTTAAAGGGATTTTAAGTTGTTTAATGGCTTTTTTTAAAGGTTTGTTTGTTAAAGGTTTTGATGGGTTTTAGTTTTATACAGCTTTTAGAGGGTTTTTAAAGATTTATAAAGATTTTAAAAAGGTTTTTAAATATTTTTAAAAGGTTTTTAAAGATTTTTAAAAGTTTTTTAATAATAGGTTTTTAAAGGTTGTTAAAGGTTTTAAAGGTTTTCAAAGTGTTTCAATGGTACCTAGTGTAGTATATACTGTATATGAATAAAAAAATCCTGCCCACAGGCTCCAAACTTTCTTATGTAAATGTAGTATAATAAGAGGATAATCATCGTAAAATTTAGCTATTCTTTTTTCGTATTTCTCAAGAAGTACCCTTGAATCTTGATCGTAAACTTCTTCTGCTAAATTTTTATTTCCCAATATAAACAATGAACTGACCAATTTGTTTTTTGTATTCGGGTACATTTTCGTTTTAAATTCGGTTTCCAATGTACCTGCGAATAGATTATCAATATTTTATACATACAGTAAACTGTTAGTTATTTGTTTATTCGATCGAAAAAACCCAAGACAGCATTGTTTCTACAATTTATCAAATATTTTCTGAAAGTACAGAAACAGCGCCGTCTTGGAAACAGTTGAACGAACAGTTTCCTGTAGTTATCGACATTGCGCCAATTTGTTGAGCTTGACGTGAGTCGATACTGTTTGTCCAAAGTTTCCTTCTATCGGTGATAGAATTGAGATGGAATCTTAAATTTATCTGCGATAGGTGGAAACTCCATTTTAGATGTATATTGAAGCACATAAATGTTGTGGAAAATACCTTCAACAACCATAAACACGTATCCAGGAATAAAAGTTCCAAAAAACAAAATGGTGCAACATTTAACGAAATAAATGATGGTTGGATTTCTAAGAGCGACATAGTTGAATACGTACTCTTCGGCTACGGTTATAGCTGATGCAGCTTTTTGCAAAAACGGCATTATTTGTAATATTCTTACGATTCAAATAATCCATAACTGAAAAATATAAATAGTATAATAATTAAAATATGCATCTTTATGATAAAGAAGATAGCGAACTTTGCCACAAGATTGGTACACCCTGTATGTACCTAATAATAAATATTTGTGAACATTACCTTCTGTTATTGGGTTTAAGTTTTATTTCCATATTGTTTGGAACACGTTTTTAGTAATATTATGATGTCAAACTAAAAAAATCCTGAAAATTAGAATTTTGATTTGATAATATAGATAAGGAATCATGTTTTTGAAATAAAATTGTATATATTACCTCAAGTTTTTTATTTTTTCATGTATTTTTGCTTCGTATTAATTCTTTTGATCTTCAAGGTATGTGATATCTGACATATTTATAACTCAATTTCATCGATTTTATTGACAGCGCAATTTCAATTTTTCTTCTTCTTTACGTCAAGGATATTCACCCTTCACATATTTTTTCACCCAAACAAAAATATTAATACAAAATATTCAAAGGGATCGGTAGCTCGAATCCCACTGAAGCGAAAATGATTTTGATTTTTGATTAATTAAAAATTTCGAAATTAATTTTCATATACTAGGTTTGATTGCCTATAGTCCAGTAAATTAACCCCAGATAAACCCCAAACGTCATCAAGTCAAGACAATACCACTATGTTGGATTTCTTTTTGCACTTTCCTATAAAAAATACACAAGTGTTGGACCATGTAGAAAGAATATTGGAAAATAAAGAAGCTTTCATCAGATTAGTGAGTTTTTTTTTGAAAACCCATATTATTGAATTACTTTGAATATTCTTGGAATATAGGTACAAGGAACATTCTCAGAAGATATTAGGAATATTCTTTTCAGGATATTCCTGGAACATCCTGGGTATATTCTGGATATTCCGGGAATATTCCTTATAGAATATTCTGGGAATAACTAAAATTTTCGCCAGCAGCACATTCTAGGAATAATCCAATATCCCAAAAAGAATATTCTATGAATATTCATGAAATATCCGGTGCTGTCTGGAATTATCCAAAAGGATTCGGTGAAATTAGTCTTGATAAAAAAAATAAATAAATTTGTAATCCGCTGGGGAGTGTCATTCCTTTAGAGCGTGCTCTTTAAATGCAGGGCAGGAGCTAAAAATGGAGGTGCGTTTTGGAGCCCGTTATGTCGAAAAGTATCATATTTTTGACAAAAATGATAAGGATCATTTTTGTAGGCAATGAACTGATCTTCATTTTCGTCCAAACAAAAATTCTCTAAGTGTCATATTTTCGGAAATATCGGCGAAGATCGGCGAAAAACAACACATTTTTGATACCAATGGGCCATTTTCCCGCCCTTCCACAGCTGATATTTTCGGGGGTGAATGTACCCATGAATACCTGCAAATTAAAAAAAAATGGTGCCGAACAGACCTGATGCCCGGGTTGATACCTTCGTTTATTGGACTATAGGGTTCTAATTAATTAATCCGTAAATAAATTGTATTTTTTATAGAAAGTTTATTACAAAAAATAAAAAATATAACACAATTATTAAATTTTATGAGGATATCATGGACTGAAGTTAAAATAAACCTTCAAAATATACTTTCTTATAATCTTATTTTATGTATATACTTTTTGACCTTATAATTCCATGCGTAGCCTCGTCTCGCTCCTCTATTTCCAAAATTCTATTGACATCTTCGTCTCTTCCCAAATTAAGACTATCCAAGTCAATAGAATCTTGAGATGCTAAACTGTCTTCGGAACCATAAAAGGAGTTTTCAGATTCCAATTCAGCATCTTGCATGGAAGCACTAAAGTAATCTTGTATCCCCATTATCAACATCGTGCATAAGGCTAGACCGAAGAATATGATGAAAATTGATATGACAACAGAGAAGGGATGATGAGGAATGAAATCTCCGAAACCAACGGTGGATAAAGAAATGAACATGAAATAAAATGATTCAAAAAACGGCCATTTTTCAAAGTACGAGTAAACCAGAGCTCCCAGAAACATATAGACAATAAACAAAAATATCGTTAAGGATATTGGTAGATTGAAATCGCGGTCGATATCGAAGGTTGATGGATCTGCCGTTGTGTCTTCTGATGAAATTGAATGTGCGCCTTGGCCTTGGCGCTCTTGGGAACTTTTAGGTAAATTAAAGGCGGAACCCACCTCCACAAAAGGATCCTAAAAGAAAAGAAGAATTTTATATAAGGAAGGAATAGTTCCAAGTTATTTGCAAACTTATGTTTTGGTTTTACTTACAACAGTAGCTTTTTTCTTGTGTTTTTCAAAACTGCCAGTATAATAGACCCTTCTAACATAAGACCATAGAAATTTATTGACCAAAGTGATAAATTTTCCAAAATCTGACAGGGCGACCAGAAAAAATGGTATTCCAACTATTGCATAAATTATCGTAAGTAGTCGGCCAGTTACAGTACTAGGCGTTAACTCCCCATAACCTGAAACAAAATGGTGTGAAACATCTTGCGAAATGGGGTACCCAACACTCGCGAAACTTTTTTTGCACATTCGACGAATCCCCTAGCAATTTTAAGCAACAGGAAAGAACATCAAAGAACTCGGGGAAACTCAGGAGAACTTTGGGAATTTTCAAAAAAGTTTTAGAAACTCTATTGAAGCATGGAAAACTGGGGAACTCTCTAAAACACAGTAACTTCAAGGAACTCCGGAACTTTAAGGACTTCTATGAAATCTGTGGAGAATTTAAGAGAGACTTTCGAATAGAAAATTTCTGTTGATAATGCAAAAGAAATTTTGTAAAACTCTAGGAACATCTGGGAGATACAAAAGATCTTCGATTAACCCCACGAGATTCTAGAAACCTTTACGGAATCTGGGGCACTTTTGAAATACTCTCGAGAACTCCAAAGAAAAACGCTAAGAAACTCATTGGAGAACTCTGAAGTAGAAAAAATTACTATTTCTAAAAATGTTTCAAATTAAAATTTCTGTGGATAAATTAATAAAGTTTTGAGAACCTGTAAGGATATGTAAAAAACACTGGAAAGCTCCGAGAAACTCTGGGGAACTAAGACAAACTGGAGAACTTGGGGAAATCTGAGAAAACTCTAGGAAAATCTCCGAAACACTTGACAGCAATAAAAAACTCCGGGACATTCCAAAGAGGTGGAGTAGGAACTCTGGGAAACTCCAAAAATTCTGAAAATCTCAATAAAACTTGCGGATCTCTAGGGAACTGCAAATATCGTCAAATTTAAAGAACTTTGGGGAACTCAGACAAACTGGAGAACTTCGGGGACATCTGAGAAATCTCAATGAATTCTATTAATCTTGATGAAATTCGAGTAACATTGTTTTGGAAATCTCTAGGAAAATCTCTGAAACACTTGACAGCAATAAAAAACTCCGGGACATTCCAAAGGGGTGGAGTAGGAACTCTGGGAAACTCTAAAAATTCTGAAAATCTCAATAAAACTTGCGGAACTCTAGGGAACTGCAAATATTGGAACTCTCGATTAAATCTGATGGACTTAGAGGAATTCTAACTATATTATGGAGAAATGGAAAATACTTTAGGAAACTTTGGGAAACTCTAAAGAACTGTGGAACTTCTAGGAACTCAAAGATATCTAGAAAACTTTAATAAGCTCTGGCGGTCCCAGTGAATACACTACCTAAAGTGGTATATACCGTCCCAGCATAACATATGGAATTCCACAAGGTCCAAAGTCTATCGCCACGGTTGTTTCTGATAAAAATTTGATCCGCCTCCTTTTTAACTATTAGCACTCTATATTCCTCAATAATACCGTCTACTTGTGTTCTAAAATGTTCCTCATCAGTGGAATTCTTTGATATCTCTCGCAGATTTTTAATTAATATTACTCTATCTTCTTCTAAGTCATAGGGGACAAGCGGTGTTTCATTTTGACCTAAAATGGAAGAACAGAAGAATTGCATCTTAAAAAATCTAACTTTGATAAGATATAACTTTATGATGCATCCTCTATACTTTAATACATACTACATACCTTCTACTATCATAAATAAATATCCAGGAATCAGAGTTCCAAAGAAAAAAGTAATGCAGAGTTTTAAAATGTATACCAGGTTTACATTTCTTGTTGCGAAGTAAGAGAATAAGTAATCTTCAAACTTTTCTAATCCGTTTTTAATTTTTTCCATGGTATTTCAAAAACCAGCTCTCATATATATTATGGTCACTGAAAAAACTAACAATATAATAATTGTTCATTGCATTGAGTTTAAAAAAGTTTGTCAGCATTAGAATTCTTCTCAAAATGCATCTATAGATTCCAACTCCGCAGATTTATCCAAGAACGTCAAACACCTAGAGAACATGATAAACCTAAGTGGGACATTCGTAGAAACCTAAATATTCTTCTGCAGATGTATCTGTAGATTCAAGCTTCACAAGATCCTGGCCAAGAACATCAACCCGATAGGGAATATCATGATAGCACCCTTTACTTAAAGTGGTTCGATATTCAAGTTATCTTAAGATGATTATTTTTCAAAAATATATAAAAAGAAGACTCAAAAATTAAAATATAATGAATTTGATACTTACACTTGCAATGTCAGTTTCTATCTGACAATTCTGGCAATTCAATTGTCAGATACCGATATTTAAAAAATTTACAAAAGAGATTGTTGACCCCTCAATTATTGTCTGGTTATCTAAAAAACTTTAAGGGAACTTCAAGGAACTCTAAGAAACCCCAAAGAGTTTTGGCGATCTCCATTAATTCTTAGGAAATTGATAGATTTCTGGAATATTCGTAAAAATGTCTAAGAAAGAAATATGGGAAAATTTTAGGAGCTTTGGGGAATTCTAAAGAAGAGTCTTAGAAGCGTATTAGAAGCCTGGGTAGAATTTAAAAATATATTAGGTCTGATAAACTGTTAAGTTCAGAATTAGATGATACGTTCCAGCAGAACTCTTGGAGTCTTTAATGTTACTTACTCTGCAGGGATCATCAATTTAAACTTCTTCATTCGTACTGTATACATAAATAGCGTCAAATAGGATTTAAAAACAACATTCCTTAACTTTTCTTTATTTAGTAAATTATTTTTTTCCTTAACTAAAACAGTAATATAAAAACGTTTTACAATATAAAATATAGTTAATCTTTCTGTAACATCCTGCTATGTTTGTTCTTCCATTTTTGGCAGGATAAATCCATAACTAAACGGCTCATTTCCAGGCTTCTTCTCATTTTCATCACTAATTTTAGGTATATCATCAACTTTATTATTGTCAGGTTCTTCAGTAACAACATCTAGTTTTTTCTCATCGCCCTCTTCGGGTTGAACTCCATTTTCTATTTCCATCTCTTCTTCGGTAACTTCAAAACCCATAGTGGAAGATAATTTTATGGAAGCCTGTTGGAAGGTATCACTAAGTTTGACTTGAACCACGTTGATGCACATAGACATAAGAGCCAGTCCAAATACTAGATAAACTATGGAAACAATCATGCAGATGGGATTTCTAGGTATGTAATCCCCAAACCCTATCGTAGATAATGAAATAAACACGAAGTAAAACGATTCAAAAAACTGCCACTTCTCCCAGGCACAGTATATCACTGCACCTATGAACATATATGCTACCAATATGAATAAGGCTAGAGATATTGGTAGGTTGAATTCATCATCGATTTCGAAATTAGAAAGATCTGGTGTCGTGGGATTTTCTTCAGAATGTACGGTAGCTGTTGCTGGTGTGCCTCCATCTGCTGGCTTATCGGGTTGTTGGTCTTCGTTTGAAACGTTTGAAGGCCTTCGGAACGTTGCTATTTCGTACATGAATTGAGCTCCCTTAAAGATTTCCTAAAACAAAATAAATAATTACACACATACGAACAAAAACGTTTCTTTAAACGCACCAAAAATTAGTGCGTTTGAAGGAAGAGATTGCGATAAAACTACCCCAAATGAAGCAGAAATAGGTGCTCTTTGCATCAGTATTTCAAGCAGAAGTACATGCTATAGAGCTTTGTCTGAGGGAGAATATTGACAGGCCTTATCATGTAACAAAATCAGATCAAAATTGATCCCTCGTTCTGGCTAACCAAAATAAGGTAACGCTTAGATGGGTCCCAGGACATAAAGGGATAAAAGGCAACGAGGAAGCAGACGCCCTGGCAAGGAAAGCCTCAGCGACCAAATTTACTGGTTCTGAACCGGCGTTTGGCATTCCCAAATCCTCAGTACGACTCTCGCTGACTAGGTGGATGTTAAAAGAAGACCAGTCACGCTGGGATCTCGTGCTGGGCCAATATCTGTATTAGAGGAGTAATGATGAGAGTGGTTGAAGGGGCAATAGGCTATAATACATTTGGAATATTTTGGTACAGTGTCATATTTATAAAACACATATTTCAATTTCATTTTCTAAGGAATGAGTGACTTCCATGTAGGTTACAGTAAAATGGGAATTAATGTGAATCGATAAATAAATAAATTACCATGGAAGACTACGAAAATTGTTTGGAATGGGAATACAATCTAATACAACAGATAAAAGGAAAAAGTAACATGGTATTATAGCTACCGGTTCCTTCTTTCATCTGAACTTTGAATCATGAAAAAATATTAATTCTTACGTGATTTATTGAAAAATTTGTAATCCGTTTGGGATTGTCATTCCTTTAGAGCGTGCTCTCTAAATGCATAGGGATAGGGATACAATAAAAAAATTGTCTGCAAACAGTTTATGGGATCGTTAGCAGCATCCGAAGCAGAACCACACGATATATTCTTAATTATATCAAGTGGGGCATTTTTAAAAAACAAATTAAAAGAATTAGCAACATCTGCGGGATTCTCAAGTAGGGTATTTTCATTTGACAGTAGTGATATGTTTTGATTTTCAATACTTTTATTTTTTGTAAAATCATTTGTTACTTTCCAGGCGATGTAACGATGTAACGGACATAGTACAATAAGTCTTAAGGCTGCAGTATTGAGGCATTTATAAACCTCAGTAAGGTACATCGAAAAATGTGTCCAGTTCAACATAGAAAGAAATTTTCGCAGACAAGAGATCATCATCATGTCAGACAGCCGAGCAGCCATTAATGCCTTGAACTCCCACGTAATCAATTCCAAGATGGTTTGGGAGTGCCTAGAGAATCTAAACGAACTAGACAAGAACAACACTGTTACCCTCCTATGGGTTCCGCGACATACTGGAGTGGAGGGTAATGAAATAGCAGACGTACTTGCAAAAAAAGGGACTGAAACACCATTTCTGGGACCTGAACCCTTTTGCGGAATAAGCACCAGTACAATACTTGATGAACTTGGAAAAGAAGTAAATAACAAAAGATCCCAATACTGGATAGGGACGCCAAGACACTACTGGGAAACTATAACCAGAAGAGATCTGACGACTGCGTCAGTAAAAGTAAAAATAAGCTCAGAATACTAACGGGTATCCTAACAGGGCACTGCCGGCTGAGAGGCCACTTAAAGAAACTCGGATTAGTAGATAAAGAAGATTCTGCGAGGAAGAGGAGGAAACCTCTATCCACATTCTATCAGAATGCATTACCCTGCAAAATCCAAGGGTATGATACCTCGGAGAATATCAAATAGAAGAGGAAGATCTACCTTACCTGAAGCCTACCGACATCCTGAACTTTTTGCAAACAATAGGACTGGAGGAACTGCTCCAATCGTTGACGTTAACGATTGGTAGCAGTAGGGGGCACAATAGATCTTATAGGTCGCAGTGTATCGACACACTCATCACAGATAGATAGAGGTATATAGCCATAATCAATCAATCAAAATGATTTTTTTATTACAAACATTCAAAATAAGGCCGATTTTTCGTACTTACCGTGACTTGCGCACTTTTGCGTACATTACGGCAGCTTCCCGTATAGTATACTCTTCTAACAAACGACCATAGAAATTTAATCGCTCTGGTGAATAATTTTCCGAAATCCGTTAAGGCAATAAGGAAAAGCGGAATACCTATTATGGCATAAACTATGGTTAGTGCTCTTCCTGTTTGAGTTGTGGGATAAATGTGACCATAACCTAAAAAAAAATAATATAAACGCAGTGTTTGACAAAACGTGGTCTGCTGCAGCTTTAATTCTTAACGTTTTAAAAATGTATGCATAAACCGGTATATTCTTACCGATAGTAGTTACAATAGACAAAGCATATACAATTCCGTTCAAAAAACTCCAAGACCTCTGCCCGCTGTACGACGTCATTCCAGCTTCATGAGCCACATGAAGTTCTTCCTCAAAAACTCTCAGTTTATTCCTAAATAAAGATTTCCAATCGTCTTCTCTAAAATTGTGGCTCTTTATCCACAACAAGTCTATAAAATCTCTCTTGACTCGCTTGACTCCACATTTATAAAAATTCTCGAATTGTCCTTCTGTGAATTTAAAAACAAAACCTCCAATACCACAGTATATCATAATAAGGAACAATTCGAACATACACTTGGTCCATAACAATTTCACTCTCTTAAATTCTACCTTCATTTCTATCGTATACTTTTTGTACTCCCTGTATATCTCTCTAATCGAATAAAACCTTAAAATCCTGAATAAATCTTTTAATCCCACTTCTGGTAATTTTACAACAGTTTTTCTGGACACTACACTCTTTGATGTAGGGTCTAAAATTTCGACCACTTTTGCTGAATACTTAGGAATATTTCTCCTTTGTTTTAGACCAGAAACAGAGCCTGGTCTAAGAGCTCGAGCCTTTTTTATGATAGGTCTTGTAAGGTCTTCGTCAGGTACTACTTGAGCTAAACTAGAATCTGAATATTTCCTAGGTTTTCGCTGTTTATCACACTCTAATATCTGAGCTTGTCTAAAAGATTCTACAAGTTCTTGTTCTGTTATTTTATTGGGCGCACTTCGAGATCTTTTGATTAATTCTTTATCCTTTCTAAATCTATCGCGACCTTTAATAGCTGCGTTAGTTAAAGATTTTTTTGTTTTGTTAAATAATGTTAGAACCTCTTCCTGAGCTAGATCTGATAAAGACTTTTTGCGTTCTTCTGACCTTGCAGCGAAACGTTTACTAGGTCCTTCCGAGGTTGCTTTGGTCTTCCTAAACAAAGCATACAGTTCTTCTTGAGCTAAATCTGAAAGGCTCTTCTTGCGTTCTTCTGACTTTCTAGTAAAGCGCCGTTTAGGTTTAGAATCTTTTTGGTCTAAGTTCGAACGTTCTTCAGACCTAGCGGATCGTTTCTCAACCTCTTGGGCATATCTAAATTTGTCTTCGAAGGCTTTAAGTTTCGAACGGAAGCTATTAGTTCTCGAAACATTGTTACTCTCTACGGATGGTGAGTCTGTTTCGCTAACATTTCTGCTATGCCCAGACTTGTTTCTCTTAGGTCTTCGCGGGCGTTCGGGAGTCTTCGGTTTACCATTGATAACCTCATCTTCCGAAGTCGTTTTCTCATCGAGTTTTCTCACCGGAGTTGGATCGCGTTTGGTTAAACTCGTACTACGTTTCTTAGTAAATTTTCGTCTTCGTCTCGCGACGTTATCACTAAACAATTGTTCGTCAGTTAAGAGAGATTTGATTTTTTCAATGTCGATTTGTTCATTTTCGGTCCGGTTGTCAGCTGTTTGGCTAGTTTCGCGCGATGCTGGCTCCGAAGCCATGCTTTCTAGACTGAGTTAAAATTAGATTTTAAATCTAGGGTAACGCTGGTCTTGGTGCTATTTTTAAAGTTGGTTTTTCGATGTGCGAAATCGGTTTGATGCTTGCGATTGTAGGTGGCTCTGGGTGAACGAGTTTTAGATATTTAAAACGTTTAAGATAAGATAAAATTATGTCAAGAGAAACTGTCGAATATAGAGATTAAGGGGGTTCTATACCCTCCGCCATATTGGAAATGATAATGTTAAAATTGCGGGATTAATACTTAACAAAAAAAAATATTTTTTTGTATCATCGTAGAATGGCGGATGATCACTTTTTTTATATACATAAAAGAAATAACATGAAAAAATATAAAAAAGTCGTACACGTATATAAGTTATGATCCGTCGTTCTACATTTGCCACTGAACAACTTTTGTATTTACCGTTTTTGAAAAAATAAGTATTTTTTTTCCAAAATTGAACATTGCTTCAAAATCTCAGAGTGTACCGGGAGGTGCTGCCCCCCGACGGTCCTCTTTTAAAGCAATTAAAAATTAAAATTTTACCAGATTTATATTTCGAAAGGTTTGTCTTGTGTGTAGCGGCTCCCGGAACCTCTCGCCTTGCGCTCGTGCTCTGTCGCAGTTTTACAGAATCCTGGCCAATCAGAAAAGGTCATTGTATGGCGAAACCCGAATTCGAGTTTCGTTAACGCAAACGAGGAAGTTAATTGAAGACAACAGATATTCTGATTGACTTCAATATAGGTCATTCCACGATGACGTAGGTGACAAGTCGGCCATATTTGCTGGGAGGGACACAACTTTATGACACAACGTTAGTTTCATATGTAAACATCAGAAAGATTTTTGTCAAAGTTCTTTATTCAGAACAAATAAATAGAAAATTCCACATTTTTGTAATGTTATTAAATGCTCAAAGAGATAATGTATCATTTTTCCGATTTCCTGCTGTTTTGACAAACGGAGGGGATCATTTAAATGCGTTGTCTAGTGAATGAAGAAATTCTTGAATTGAAGCTTTGAAACGAGGTACATTTTCTGAAAGCCAAGTGAATAATAGACGTGTTTGTTCTAGGCATTTTATAACAGGTATTTTTGGCGATCCTTTATATGTATTTTTTTATTATTACTTGTGTAAATTTTTGGTAAACCCACTCTGTGACTAGTGACAGTTGACAGAAAACTGTTAAATTTAATTTTACCAGGTGATATTGTTTTAGCCGACAGAGGTTTTTTAATTCAATATTCTCTACAAATATTAACTATACCAGCCTTTACAAAGGGAAAAAATCAACTACATCCCACTGATTTGGAAAATACACATAATATTGCCACTGTACGAATTCATGTAGAACGAATTATTGGCCTTTAAAAAAAATAAGATTTTTCATGAAACAATAACAGTGAGTATGTTATCTAAAAAAAGAGATGGTTATATTAGACAAAATTGTAGTAGTGTGTAGTGCATTTATAAATATGTGTCCCACGCAAATACCATTGAATTAATTTTTTGATTTCATAATTTATATTATTTTATGAATATAAATCTGTATTATTTCTATATATTAAATACAATTTTAACAATTTGGCTAAAATACTATGAACAGCCCTGGCCTCATACAACTTATAGAATTGCAAACTTTTGTAAGCCTTACGCTGTTGTCCCGAATAAAAACTGTGAGTTAGTATGCAAAATTTATAGAAAAGAGGTTTCTATACAAGTTACTCATATTAGTTTCGTTCGCGCTCAAATTCAAATGCTCAAATGTCAAACTGCAGATAAACAAACAAACATTACGCGTTTCGGGCAGTTCAAATTAATACCTATAGATCGCATAAAATTGTGTTCATGTCAATAGAAATCTAATTTCCATCCACGACTCAAAATGCTACGTCTAGATGTCGTCCTTATCCGAGAATTGGTGACTATGCAACCGCAAATACACAGATGTATTTCATGATGCCTAACAATTTCTTTAGAGGGGCGCTCAGCGAAGACGTAAGGGGCGAGGATTTCGAGGTTATGTATGAAATTGACAGAGTTGATGGGTATAGAATACTCTTAATAAACATTATTTTAAAAATAAAAAAGGCGCCTTTTTGAAGCATCTAGAAAGGCCTCCTGGAACTTTATCTTGCATGCTTTGTACCATAAATGTTTTTTTACCATTAAATAATATTTATTTTATAAAAAAATATTTTTACCTATTCCTTACCTAAAGTGGTATACACGGTGGCACAATAAACAATTGCGTTCCATAATGTCCATATTTTTGTTCCCCTGTTAGCCATTATGAGGGCATAATTTTGATAATATTCAATTATTTTATCTTCATATTCTTTTACTAATCCAGACGCTCTTCCCTCCCACTCTCCTTCTGATTTTTTATCAGGCAATGTGATTGAGAGATTTCGTAATATTCGGATAAGTCGATATTTGTCGTCGTGTAGATCTTTGTCTTTTAGTTGAACCTCGTTATGACCTAAAAAAAACATAAACAGATCAAGACTCCCTTTAGTATCAAAAAAAATTCTAATTTTTCTTTTGGTACTGAAGATTTAGTATATCTCTGAACAAATGTTTTGAATTTTTTTATTGAATTTCTATGACATGTTGCTAAGGTTTTAAGGTTCCTACTATTTCTAATTTTTTTGGTACTGAAAATGGGACTAGGATACAATGGCGGCTCCAGGGGGGGAGGATTGCCCCCTACCCAAAGTCCAGCAATGAGAGGATATTTCTCATATCTGCGTAAACCAAATTTTAATTTTTTTTGTAGATTCTAGGTTCTAGGTTCCATTTATATCCCACCAAACATTTTTTCCGGTAATTTTGACATTGCGAATTGTTTCTTATACAAAATTCATGCTGCGTAAACCAAATTTTAATTTTTTTGATTTTTTTTTGTAGATTCTAGGTCTATTTATATCCTAAAAAAATCACTTTTTCCCCCAAAAATGGCCCAAACATTTTTTATCGATAAATATGATATTGCCAATCGTTTCTTATACAAAATTGATTCTGCGAAAACCACATTTTAATTTTTTTGAATTTTTTTTGTAGATTCTAGGTCCATTTATATCCAAAAAACTCACGTTTTCCCTCAAAAATGGCCCAAACATTTTTTTCGGTAATTTTGACATTGCCAATCGTTTCTTATACAAAATTCATTCTGCGTAAACCAAATTTTAATTTTTTTGATTTTTTTTGTAGATTCTAGGTCCATTTATATCCTAAAAAACTGACTTTTCCCCCCAAAAATGGCCCAAACATTTTTTCCGGTAATTTTGACATTGCGAATTGTTTCTTATACAAAATTCATGCTGCGTAAACTAAATTTTAATTTTTTTGATTTTTTTTTGTAGATTCTAGGTCTATTTATATCCTAAAAAAATCACTTTTTCCCCCAAAAATGGCCCAAACATTTTTTATCGATAAATATGATATTGCCAATCGTTTCTTATACAAAATTGATTCTGCGAAAACCACATTTTAATTTTTTTGAATTTTTTTTGTAGATTCTAGGTCCATTTATATCCTAAAAAACTCACTTTTTCCCCCAAAAATGGCCCAAACATTTTTTTTCGCTAAGTTTGGCATTGTCAATCGTTTCTTAGACAAAATTCATTCTGCGTAAACCAAATTTTATTTTTTTTTGTAGATTCTAGGTCCATTTATATCCTAAAAAACTCACTTTTTTCCTCAATAATGGCTCTTGCTAGGATATAGGTATTATTCCTACATCAACAAACGTCTGTTTTCAAAATTTTATTGAAGTTTTATGAGGCGCAAGAATTCACTCTGTGTTTTTAATTTTTCAGCATTTTCTAGAGCTCTACAAGCACTCAAATTTTGGTCAGGGTACTCTTAACGTTATTTAAAATTAGTAAGAAGGTTACCTAATCGCGTTGCCATTGGTAAATCCGCTACTAGATTTTGGCTGCCAGTTTTAGCCTCATCTTTATTACATAACCCTTGAAACTCCAAAGCCATTAAACAAACTCGAAAAAGCTTTCATCACCACTACAACATTAAAAACTAAAACGCGATAAAATTACTGATATATATTCTTTTAAACACTCGAAAAAAATTAGGCTCGATTAACGTAAATATTTAGAAAAATCACGACCTCGATCAACTGTTTTTATTGCTTGTTTTTATTTTGATGAGTATATTCTTGCTGTTGAGATGAAAAAAGAAAAAAATGTAAGAAACCGCGCGGTCTATGTGGCTTTTGGAAATTCTTAAAATAAAATCGGTTGTGGTATTTTTGGAAAGTAGGTTGAAAATATTTTGAAGAATTTAGTACGTGAAGTAGGAGGTACCAGGGAATTCAAAAAGAAAAACGTTATTACTGATCCTACACCGGCTTTATGTATAGGTAAACGTTTTTTTTAACTCCAATTTACAGCAATCTGCCCTTATATAGCTAGGACTGACGGTTTTACATGCTCTCCGAGGCATGATGGGTTGCTGATATTGTGAAATGATAAAACTTTAAGTTTGTAAAGTTTTAAAACAGTGCACAAATAAAGACGAGAATATCAGGCCAACATAAATCTAAACAATTGCTCACACATTATTAAACCCACCCCAAATCTTTTGTGTTCTAATGCTTTAAATCAGCACTATTAAGTCCACCAATATTTTTGAAATGATACCTCTGATTTGATTTGCCTAAAAATGAATTCCGATTATTTTTTTTTCATTTCAGTGTAAAAAAATCCATGAAATTTTTTCTTAAACACCCAGTGCATTAAAATCGAAACAACCAAGTAATTCCGTTAAATTTGACGCACTCGCGGCACTTAAATTCAGATTAGCGAAGTTTTCGAAATAGAAAAATAAACAAATTACTGCAGAAATAGTAAAATAAAATAAAAATAAAAATTATTTTTAAAATTAAAGTTGTGACGCCTCTGTTTATAATAATTTCAGACATTTCGATTTTATTTTTAGATATATATGTATATTTTTATTAAAGTAGGAGTAAATACAGTAGTTTGATTTCTTACTTATCCCAACGAATTATCAGAGGCTTTAGATGAAAGTATTAATCAAGATACATAGGAATATAGAGTCATTGTGCTTCAATCGCGTCTTAAAAGACTTGCCAAGAATCAAAATAAATATATCAAATGGCCCAATAATAATAACTAGTAATGCAAGGCCGAAAACTCAAAAAGGGGCAGATAATCGGGAACCTAAATAGAAGAAAAGTTGGCAAAATTTTATACCACCATTCACAGAAGAAATAACTGAGCCCTTGAGTTGAATCTCAAAAGGACTTTTCGTTCATGGCAACTTAGGAAAAAGAATTAAAAGGGTAAAAGATATTCGTATATTTTATATCGGTCTCTAAAAAAAAGAAAACGCAATTATTAAGATTTGCGTAAAAATAGTTCTGGCGTTACTTTTATGATCGATTTGCACCGATCCAATTTCAACGCATCATTAATTAATTGATTTTTAATTCTAAAAATAATTTACATAAATATATATTAAAATCAAAAACGTTTTATAGATAGTAAAAACAGTTATAAATTTAGGAATTAAAGTATGATTCATTTACATCAGTTTTTATATAAACAATCTTCAATATATGCTTTTTTAACTTCTCGAAATAGATCCGTATAAATCTGTCAAATGATCGCGAATTTTTATAGTACAAGGGCGTATAAAAGGGTAAAAATATTTATAATTAGAATATTTTTTCGATGTCCAGCATATATTGTTTGAAAAAATTTATAGTAAAATAAGAACTTTCAAAAAAAGTTGTCAAAAAATGTGGAAAAAATGTGTTTAAAAAATTGTCAAAGTAAACAAAAAAACGAATTTTAGGATAAAAATATCGACTATACCACAAGAGGTTTTAGCTGTGCGGTAATTTATCGAAGAACAAGAAAAAGTCCGAAATTTTTTATAGACTATTTCCCTTGTCTTAATTTCCACCAATCACAAACGCGCAATTTTGAATTACAAATGGTTTCTAGATGAAAAAACTGTATGACAGCTCCTGTCAGCAGTTTTTTCGAGTTTACCCGCGGCAAAACTTGACAGCTGTTGTCACCATAAAGTACAATACCTTTGATAACAAGTAATTATGGTCTCCTAGGACACCAGAAAACGACGCTAAACAATTTTTCTGATTTTATTGTCAATACATTTTGTAATATTGTTTTTTAACAGTACTAGTCAGCTGTAGTGAAAATGAGTCGCTTTGGAAGTGAGTATATGACTAATATTGATCTGGCGATTGAGAAAAGTGTACCGTACAATACCCTTAAAACCCATACGTCAATATGGAAACAGTTTAGAGCAATTAAACCTAATCCTGAAAGATTGGGCGTAGAATATGAAGAAAGAAAACGGTGAAAATTACAAAGAACTAGTTGTGAAGACAATGTGGAACACCGTTGCAAAAAAATGCAAGAGATCTATTTTATGAAGTGGAAAACAATTTTTGATCCATTTAAAGACATCATCTTCAAGTCTAGTAGGAAAGCTCGTAATGCGAAACGAAGGAATTTGCAGATGTGTATTTTGTAGTATTTTGTGATTAATTAAATTACCTGTTATTCAGTTATCAAATTACATATTTATTATGTATGCATATATAATAGGTTGTATGTTTTGTAAGCTATGTGTATGCAGAATAATCTGTTACTCATGAAATAATCCTCTCAAATACCATTCGGGCATCTATTTTTTCCTGTGAAAAAAATTAGATGCCCTTATGATATTACTTACGAAAAGACAACAAAAATGTTTCAGAAAGTAATTTGTTTTTTTAACACAAAATCTAGCGTTATCCACCTTTATAAAAAAATTAGTAAAACAAATGTATTCGATAAAAAATTATAAAAAAAATTGATAAACATATCAAATTGGTTTATCAGTAAATTTGCGTATTTAAATCATTTTTTGAAAAGTTATTAAAATGTTAAGCAATATCTTGACACCTGTCTATCCATTATACTAGATCGTCATTTAAGATTTGAAGGTTTGCCATTTTCATTTGTCACCGGTTATTTTCGTTGAAAAAAATCTTCGAATGTACTTTCTGGAATTTTTGGGAGATAACATGAAACATTAAGTCTATTTATATAGCAGGACACAATTTGATATTGATCAATTTTAAACAACTGTTGTTTTTTTAAATTTATTTCTTAAAAAAGTGGTTAAAAATATACAACGTTGAAATTAATTCTTGCCGCACTATAAACACATTTTTTACACCCACTTCTGGTTCTAATAACTATCCCTTAATGTTTTAAAACGCAAATGTGGGGCAAAGACTGCGCAAGATGATGATTTATCGTGTCAAAGGCTACTGACAGCTCTCTAAACATTTAGTGATGTTAGTATCTTTTGTTAGAAGAGTTTCTTTAAATGAAATGTAAATTATTCTGTACTAGTTTTTTGAAAATTTAGGCGATTAGCCTTCCAATACAACTTCCATAAAAATAAATCATTTTTCCTGCTCAAAAAAATTCATCTTCATCTAATGTCCAATCGATGATTATAGCATCTTTAACGAGGGAAGTTTATGGTTTGGACCTATTTAACGAGTTATAAAATATAATTCTATCAGCTACAATGACAAAGTAAGGCATATGATAGAATAATAAAAGTTCTACAAAATAGCTATTAAAGAAAGTGAATAAAAAAGTTTGCTGTGTTTTAAGTAAGTAAGGGAATATCGCGTCTCATCGGCCACATGGCATCCGCGTTCCTGATAAGACTAGTACATGCATTTCAGCGTATAACAAAGTAAAGTAGGGTTAACTTTAACAAAAAAAAACTTACCTTCAATATACACAAACAATAGAGCGCCTCCAACGGTATAAAGCGATAACACAATCGACAAAAAACAATGCGTAAACCACTTCCTACTCAAATGTTTAATTTTTCCGTAACACCAGTACGAGCACTTTTCCCCTATGCCCATTCCGGATTTGGCAGTACTCATAGTAAAGTCTCTAATCCCGACAAACTGTCTGTTCATAAACATCGAAGCTTTTCTTCCATACATTCCCGGTTTAGGAGCCCCATAGGAACCTATAGTGTGGACCGATCCTGGCGTGTAAGGTCCTGAACTGTAAGCTGTGTGGGGTCCGTATTGTCCTTGTGGTGGAGGGATGATCAGAGTTGGTCTGGCGAATCCGACTTTTTTACTGGCAATATCTACGCCTGGTGTTCGAGGTTTGCTGCTAGTTGTAGATTTCATGGAAGATGTATCTGTCGCCATTTTGGTTTCTTTAGTTGCTTGAGCTTATTTGAATTTAAAACTGAATTGTTGCTGCAAAGAAAAAAAATAAGCTTCACAGTATTATCTATTGACAAATTTTATGCAGGCGAGCAGCGCCAATATTTTATATAGAAAATCCTTAAACTCAATCCAAAAGCTGTGGAGAAGTTGCGACTGAAGCACTTTAGAAATGGCGCCTTTAGAAATAAAATGGCTACTGTGTATATCAATGTAAAAATCAAAGTTAGAGGCAAGTAAAGATTGTTGGATAATTTATTTAAAGAGAGTGTGAACTATACAAATACTTATGATACTATCCCGATATAGAAGATATCCTTTTTGTAATTAACTCTTTTTGTAAAATAGGCATCCAAATTTTTGAAATATCAACCGTACATTTAGAAACACATTCGTTATTATTTAAGCATATCAATGCTCTGCCTGTATACTTATCGGGGTTGGGACTTGTCAAACTTCATATTATGTACTTAAACTAAATAATAGATAGACGAGCATCGGTATAATAACAAATTATAAAAAAAGAAAAAAAAAGAAAAATATATCTGTCATTTTTTATGCTAAGAATTGATACCAAAATGTATTTATATATTTTATTCAGTAGAGAAAAAAGAAATAGATTTACCATAAGGGAGAGTTTTTGATTTAATGATGAAAGGCAACAAATTGATATAGTTTTCCATTATCCAAAGTTTAATATTTTGATAAAAGTATCATTATTATTATGAATAAATTTTTTTATTTCATATTTAAATTTATTAATTTTAGCTATATTTTTAATTTCCAGTGGGATGGAGGACCAAAGAAATATTTTAATGTATTATTAGTTTGAAAAAATGTTTTTAAATTAAATTTATTGCCAATCCTAATTTTTTCGGATAATTTTGGACTATAAGGGAATGATGTATTGGGGGATTTAAATTTTGTTCTTTATTTTTGATGTCTCGGTAAAGTTCACGATTTATAAATTTGCTTGGGTAGTTGTTCTGAATGAAGACAGATTTAACAAGTGATAATTCATTATTTAAAATATTGTCATTTGTACAAATTGTTTTTGCTCTATCGGAAAGAGATTTGACAAGAATATTGTCAATTTTCAATAGTAGGTTCTGAATTATTAATATTATATAAAAATGTATCAATATTTTCCCTATCGTGTTGCCAAATTCCAAAGGTATCATCTACATATCTGAAACAGACAATTTCTATTTCAAAATCCTCCATGAAAATATCAAACAATTTTGGTGATAAAGGTGAACCCATTGCCATACCAAAATTTTGCTGATAAAAATCACTGTTTAATTGAAAATAAGTAGTTTTAATACATAATTCCAACAATTCTAGAAATGCTGAGTCGCTTAATTTAGTTCTATTTATTAATGTATTATCACTTGTCAACCTTTTTCTCATAAGATTAAGAGTTTTATCGACAGGAACATTTGGAAATAAACTAACTACATCAAAACTAACCATTATATCTGAATTTGTAATTTTGATTTTTGTTCATTTTTCTAAGAAATGTTTTGAATTTTTGATAATGGAATTAGTATTTCCTGATAACGGATCTATTATTTTAAGTAGAAATCTTGCTAAATTTTGACAAGGTGAATTTATAGAACTTATTATTGGTCTTAATGGTATTTGTTGTTTATGAATTTTAGGTAAACCATAAAAAGAGATCTTCGGTATTTATCACTTAGGAAATTTTTATTTTTATATAAAGTTTTGTAAATTTTGTTTTCAATACTAGTAGTTGGATCTTTATTTAATTTTGAATAGCTACCGATTTCAATAATTTCGTTAATTTTGTTATCATAATCTGTTTTGTTCGTGACAACCGTCGCGTTATTGCCGGTAAAATCTTAACTGTACTGTCATTTTTTAAATTTTTAATCGTTTTAAATTCTGCGGAGATTAAATTTTGATTAATTTTATAAGATTTTTCTAATTCAATTTTGCAATGTACCTTGTATTCGTTGCTTAAGTCAGTTGGTAAATTTTGAGAAGCGTTTTCTATAGAACTAATAATATCAAATTTTGGAGTTACCGAATAATTTAAACCTTTAGCCAATAATAAATTTCTGTGTTATAGAAATGAATGTTTTGTAACTTTACCACTTGCATAAGGGCGACTAAAATCAATTCCACGGCTATTTGACACAGTTTGAACATATGAAATGAAATGTTAAGTGTTAAAGCGTAAACCAAAAATATTTATGGAAACGAATTTGAAACTTAATTTATTAGATTCTATATCTCAAGGCTTCGGCTTCAGTTAAAAATGATAAAAGAAGCCGAGTAGAGAGTTTTGGTAAATTAAAAATACAAAAAATCCTAACGGGGAAAGCATTTTTTATTAGGATATTATTTAATCAAATAAATTGATCTACGATTTTTCTGATACTCCCTCATACTACCAGGCGAGAAAAACATCTCTTTTGTTAAATAAATCTCGACATAAATAGTTTATATTAGTTTTTCTAATCATTATTACTAACCTATAAAAAATATTGAGCACAATCCATCTATTTTATAATAATTATCACATAAAACTATTTACAAAAATATCACTAATAAAAATCACATAATTTAAAAATTCTCGAAACGCAGGTACTTTGGATTCTTTGGAACACAAGAATATTTTTGAGGCGTCTTGACGGACACGGAGCGTCGCGACGAATCGCTTATTTTTGTTTTGGGTTAGCGAAAACTCTATTTTCTTTAGTGGGAAAGACAGAAGATATTTTTGGAAAAATCGTTGGTATTTTTTTTAGCAGCGGTAGAATATTTTCGGGTGTGATAATGGAATTTTTACAGGTGACGGTAATGGCATAAGTAATGTAAAGGTGGAAGGGGGGTAAATATTGTTTTTTGTTACACTAACTAAAGAAAAAGTCTATAAACAACATAACTTTGATCTGCCATTTTTTAATGTGAATTTAATGTAAATTTTATATAGGAGAAACATCTAGACCTTTGTATATAGGATTTAATGAACACCAATCATACATTAAAAATAGACAATTCGAAAAATCAAAAATATGTGAACATGCTTGGGATTTTGGCCATATAATACAATAGATTTCTTCAACTAGATTACACAGGCCCACAAAACAAAAAAGTGGAATGAACTTTACATGTGAGTGTACTAGCCTTATGGATTTTGAGTCGCTGAATACGAATCCGGTCTAAGAATTTCCTCTGGACCCCCCAGTTTTCCCCTAGCCGAGGGGAAATGCGTGAAATCTTAGAAATTTCAGTATCTATGAAAGCAATTTCGATCTACGTAAAACGATAATGTTTTCACGTATCTCTAGTCGTTTAGTTCTAATTTCACAGTAGAATTTCCCTAGATTACCTCAGAATTCCACTAGCCTAGGGGAAGAAGTGTTAAGCTGGGCAAAACTTATATATAACAAAATGTTCCACAGTACTTCAGAATTTCCCTACGCTAGGGAAAAACGTAGAAAATTGTGCAAAAATCGAAGTTTCATGCAGGCCTTTTTCGTACGGAAAAGCTGATATTTTTCTTCTGAGTTGCCGTGTCCATTTCTGTCATCAGAATTTTCATCCAGCCTCACAATTGTGTTATTAGACCAGATACATCCAAGACCTCTCTTAATATCCTTATTTGAAAATATTTTGTGTTCAATATCTTAGACAAGTTATTACAATATTCCCTGAATGTAAGGGTACTATCTATATGCACCCCCAAGAATTTAGTAGATTCAGTGCCAATAATATCTATTAGAATTGTTAATCTTAATGTCTTTAGAACTTATTTGTCTATTTTGATAACAGTGAAATTGAATATAAGTTGTTTTGGAAGGATTACACTGTAAGGAATTTTGAGCAAGCCATTCCGATATATTATTTAGACTAAGATTAATTTAATTTGTTTGAGTTTTATCAGGAAATAGGGATTGTAGCATCCAAATATAAACTAAATTTGGATTTTCACTGACTGTTTAAAACTTCTTCTATGTTTTTGACAGGAAATATTTTAAAGTTTGTCTCGTCCGCATGTATGAACCACACTGTACATTATTTTGGAGTTTGTCACCAGAGGTAATGATCTGGAATTTATTTTTTTTAAACTCGTATGTCGTCTAAATATAAAACGGTAAGCTCATCTAGTCAACTATGATGATTTAGAAAATACGTTGCGCGAACTATTTATAATTCGGTACGTCACTGTTAATACGAAATATTTATGTCTGTTTGTAATAATTTATTTTTTATAAAGCGATTTTTAAAATAATAGTACGTTGTTGAAATATTTTAGAAAATAAGGATTTTAGCATTGATGTTAATCAAGAAAGTGAAATAATTCATTTAAAATACTTATAGACACCGATAAGGATTCTCTTGACAGAAACATGATTTTACAAAATGCACTGAAGAAAAATAATTTCTTTAATTGTTAGACCTAGGCTTTTCTGTGAGTAACAGATTCAAAATCTTGCATTTTTGTAGGTTGAATCAAAGAAAACATACCTCAATTCATTACCTATTTAGAACATTGGATGGTTTTGGTCACCTAATTTTTATGTTCTGCACGCCACTGGCTACTAAGAATGCATAAATGATTTATTTATTCGATGGCAATATCTTTTGGTAAATGTACTTTGCTGTGGGCTGTGCGCGGGTCAAGGGGACATATCGTATGAAGTTATGACGCGATAATGAAACCCCTTAATATTGTTGCTGTGCCTTTCGTTCCTAGGTGCAAAAATAACTGTTAACTCTTATAATAGTATTAAATAAACCACCCACTCTTTTTTGGATGATAAAATTAGAATCGGCAGTTCGTTGCAGATTGCCATTTAATCACTCATTTAAAGCTTGTTACTTTAACTTTCTTCACATCATTTACAAAACAGATCAAATAAAATTCGATACATATTCAAAACCGCTTTTGATGTGGGGGCAGATGTTTTGTAAACTTTAGTTTTAATGATTTTCTAAATGTTTTTCTGATACACATGATAATAGATTTCTAGATGTTGTATGTGATATTGTAGGCATTTAATTTCTTTTTAAAACTTTTAAAGCAGACTATTTTTTTCTCGGAGTGAAAATTTTGCATAGCAGGAATTAAACACGATTTTTAAAAATAAATTTCTGAGTAAATATTGTTGGCATAAAAGATTATTGGCGCCCGGGATGTGTCATTGACTTGAATCATCTTTCAAATTTTTTAATATAAAAATAAGATAAAGGACGGTGTATATGAATATGATATTTCTATTTAAAATTTAATTGTTTTTCCTAAAATTACAGCGAAATTTGACGAATTGGTGAAAATGTGCAAAGGTGATTGACAATTGTAGCAAAACTAGATTTGTTTCCTAATTATATTTTACATGTAGAAAAATCACTGCAAGGATTATTTGTAAAAATTTAATTTTTTGATATTGGACAAAAAATGGCTACTCTTAAGGATCTTTCCTGCTGAGCGTCACCTTGAAATTGCTGTACAGAGGTTCCTTTTTGATAGGAATGCGTTTCATTCATAATGTAGATGGGGAATCAAATTCAAAATTAACGAATTCTGAAATCTATAAATATTTTTTTAAGGATAAACTTTACGCTTTTCACGATTAGATGACAAATACTAAACTTAAGCAGGGTCACTGTAATATGAATTTGGATCATCAACACAGAGATGGTGCTACCAGTATCTAAATATATTTTTGATACCCAATACTAAGTTAAATTTAGTTTTTCTACAAAATTATCAAGACAAAGTATATTTATAAATAAGTGACAAATATATTTTTTAAAGTTTTGCTCTAGTAAGGTAATTTTTTTGAGTACAGCAATAACGTTAAAAAATAAAATAGGTAGCTGTTTCCTAGGGCAATTAAATGCCATGATTAAAATATTTAGTAAGTTGTTATATTGGATAAACAATGGCAACTCTGATAACTCTTTCCTCCTGATCGCCATCTTAACTCTAATACGTGCAATCGCAAATGTCTAATAATGAGATTTCTTTGACAGGAAAAAGTTAATTTGGTACGGTGGAAGATGGAGTCTCAAATGTGAAACAGAACTTTATAAATAGTTTCTATATCATACACGTTACTTTTCCACTTCACGAGTAGATGACAAAACAAATACTAAAATGTGAATTTCGGCTATCGATAAATAGGCAGTGCTCCCAGTGTCTGAGGAGTAAATATATTATTGAAAATTGTGATAAAAATGTAAAATAGATCGATTTTTGTTAGAATAAGTAAATGTTAATTAAATGCCTCAATTAGGAGTGTAATTCTTTTTGTTTTTTGTCGATCTTAAGTTCTGTTTCCTCAAGAAAAAGTTGGCAGAACAATATCGTTAAAAACATAAATCAGATAACTTTCTGTTAGAGCAATTAAATACTAATTAAAAACCCTAATTATGAAGTGCTAGTCTAGGAAAAAGCTGGCAGAGCAATATCAATAAAATTTGGATAAAAATGTAACTAAACTAGGTTTTTTATAATAAACAAATGTTTATTAAATGCCTTAATTAGGAATTTAATGTTCTTTTTGTTTTTTCGATCGTAATTTCTGTTTCCTCAAGAAAAAGTTGCAGAGCAATATAGTTAAAATTTAAATACAAATATAAAACAGATAACTTTCTGTTAGGTCAATTAAATGCTAATTAAAAGCCCTAATTAGGAATTGCTAGCTTGAGAAAAACCTGACATAGCAATATCAATAATATTTAGATAAAAATGTAAAATAGAATAAGTTTAAAAAAAAATGCTAATTAAATGCCCTAATTAGAAATGTAATGTTCTTAATTAAATGCTAATTAAAAGCCCTAATTAGGAATTGTAAGCTTGGGAAAAAGTTGGCAGATTAATTTAATAAAAAGTTAGATAAAACAAATAAATGCTAATTAAATGCCCTTATTAGAAATGTAATGTTTTTAATTAAATGCTAATTAAAAGCCCTAATTAGGAATTGGGAAAAAGTTGGCAGAGTAATTTAATTAAATTTTTTTTAGAGCAGTTAAACGCTAATTAAATGACCTAATTATGCATTTTATTTATATAGATAATTACCTGTAACTCCGACCAAATGCAATCATCCAAAGAACGACAATGCCAGAAAAGGTGTGAGTATCTTGAGCTAATAAAGTCAAAAACTTTCGGAAAACTTCCCTCGTCAAAGTTGAAAAGTAAACAACTTATAATGACTTTCTATCCCATGGCTCGACGCCTAAACTCATCCAGAAAAGATATTTAGTGTTTAAGCCCCTCTTCTTAAATCCGTTTTAATTTTGAAGGATTACACCGCCAACAGATGAAGATGTTAAAAACATATTTTCAACAGAGTGGGGAAATTCGTTTAGGTTTGCTGTGGGTTTATCTCCTAGGAAAATACAATTTTCCATATTATCAAAAATAAAGGTACTTTACTCTAAGGCAAAATTCATAGTTTTTGATAAACCTTGTATACGGCTGAAAAAATTTGATATCTGATGATTGCATTTAATAAGTGAAAATTACGCACTACCACTTTCAAAACAAATTCTGGTTTTGTGACATCCATAGAAGTTGTCAAATATTTAGTTTTGTCATACACCATTCATTTTGTAAAGTGCGAAATTTAGAATCAAAATTGAAGTGAATATATAAAAAATAAAAAGAAAATATTTCGGCGATTAAAATTTCAGTGAAATAAATCAATCTAAAAGTAAGTAGATTGCTACTTGTTTCAAATCTTTTTATTCCCTAGTTAAACTTTGTTGCCGAAAGAGCAAATCGTTGATTATGTAGTAGAGAAAATAATTATTGATTTCAGATTGAAAAGAAGTAAGCAAAATGCAGAAAATACCATTATGTTCAGATTCAGAGGAGTCCTTAGACATCGAGATGGAAGGAGATCCTGCAAATTTTATTTCAAAGTCAAAGTCGATGTTGAATATCGCAGGGCCCGGCTCGAAGAGCAAAGCTGTACAAATAGCCATTATGATTGAGAAACTGAACCAAAAATATGATGACTATGAGGAATTGATAACAAGGTTGCTGAAACCTGTAAACAAAACCGTATTCAAGTGTATACTAGCCAATTGGACAGATAAAAGAAAAATCAAAGCTATGGCCAGACGTTTGGTCAAAATAGAAAGAAAAAAAGAGAAAAGCAGAAGCTCCACTGGCGGAAGCTCCACTGTAAAGGAACTGTAAATTGTACAAATGTTCTTGTTTTGGGTAATAGTACAATAAATCGTTTTACCTGCGTACGTTTATTTTTTGAATATACAGTGTGCCCCAAAAAGTTTTATACAATCACAATTTCAAAGAAAATTTTGCCCTCCAGGGGCCATATTTTCAAATTCATTACGTACACGAATCTTTGATTTTACGAATGAAATGTAATCGTCTATATTTTCAAACAACCGATCACATAACGTATACGAATATATTCGTGTATGTTACAACTCTTGGGTATTAACCACTCGTAGTCACACTCGAAACGGGTTTTTGACGGAGGAATAACTTAATTATTTAAATATTTTGTTTTAATATGGCAGCTTTAAACGAAATCATAAATTTGGTGGCAATAAATGCTTTAGAAGAAGCAGAAATATTGGCGGAAAGAGGAGAAAGGCGTGTTAATGTTCAAAGAGATCCGTTCAGTTTAACAAAATCAAATTATAAAGATGTATCGTCTAACCAAAGATTTAACTAGAGAGTTAATTGAGACGTCCCTTTTTCTCCAACTTTTCCAATCCTTTTTTGCTCCTGGTTGAGCATTTAACTGATTGCTTATTTGCATCCATAAACCCTGTGCATTTTTAAAAGTAAAATTATTTGAAAAAATACCCTTATCAAGCTGGGGATTCAACTTCATGAACTCCATTAGCCCCTTTTTCTGTTCCGGAGTCATGTTGGATGCCCTTTTTTTATAATGATGTTTAAATTATTCATTTTTCCAATAAACTAAATATTTATCTCCCGTATAACAACAACAAATTAGTCAACATAAACAAACTACTACCACCCTCATAACTCAAATATCGCTAGGATATCTAGGAATATTTACATTTATTTTCTTATTACTAGTTTCAATCCAGCGATGCCAGATCGATTTATTTTACGTCTACGGAACTTATTCGAGCCGATTCAAATGTGGTTTCAAAATAAAGACTTTCTGTTCCACTCGAAAATATTTCGTACACGACTATTCGTATACTTAATTTTTATATTTTGTAGAGAATGATTAAATATTAAAATAGTGAAACACTAGCTTGCAGAAAAAAACGTTTTTAATATACATTGACATTAAACATTATGACATTTTTCGTTGCCAAGAAAATAGCATTACAAAAGAAAAACTAACTCAGTTCCCAATGAATCTCAAAAGTTCACACTGAATCTTAAAATTAATTTTTCGAGTGATTTTGAAAATATGGCCCCAGTACAGTTTTTCTCTCCGAATAGTTGATACACCGTCGCGCACGTTTCTTATATTTTGGGCATTGAAAATCGTATGTTCCGTTAAAATTTTTCCACGTCTGTATATTGTGCTATGAGGTGATTACATTTCTTGTAAGCGAGGATGAAAATTCTGGAGGTGGCATCTTACAATGCATCCTCCAAGGGCTCCAAGGAAAGCGCTCTTTTTTTATCATTATATTGGGGCATTGTACGACGTCAGTATCCCAATTAAGTGCGCTAGTAAATAGTAAATATCGCCCATAATTAGTCTACCTCGTCTCTCAAAGTATGGCGCTGTTCAAAGAGTGTGAGGATGTTGGTGAAGGCTGTTTTTGAAGGAATTTAAAGGCAGTAAAAATACAATCATTGCACTAAACGAAACGAACCAATCTGGCAACAAGGCAGTTTTGTTCGTTTTTATGTGCAGTGTCAAAATTCAAACTATATAATTGTCAATATAAATATAACTCGATTTTTGAAAAAGATGTAATGGGAGGCCATTTCAAACGTCAAATTCCTGACAAAAATTTAAAACTGTTCATCAAAATTTATCCATGAGTTTACCAAAGGATTTGGCCAGCCCCACCCCTGTTAAATTAAAAACCAAAGTGAAGAAAAGTGAAAAGGAAGAGCCAAAGAAAAAGAAAAAAGTCAAAAAGGGTAGCGATCAAGACAGCAAAATTTCTCCAAAAAATAACGAAACCGTCGAAAAGAAAACGAAAAAGCGAAAAGAGAAAACTCATAAAAAACCCGCTGCCACTACTTCACCAAACAAGGTAGAATATTATCAAATGTAACAATGTTTTAATATTAATAAACAACAAATTCTAATGGCTTTGTTAGTTTTATTAAGATATACTTACTTTGTTTTGGAAAAACAAGGTTTTCATTTATAAATTTAAAAAGAATATGCAGAAAAAAGTCGGGCTCACGCATTCCAAATCACAAGTAGCGAAAAGCAAATGGGCTGGGCTAAAATTAAACAGATACCAAATGGGAGTTCCATGGCGGTGCCCTATAGGGTCCCATTTTGATATTGGGTTGCGATATTGTCACGAGGTCCATGGCTGGCCTACGTGTTGCTGCTACGTATCCAGGGTAAAACGCCCTTTCAGTCTTTACGAAGTCTATCTTTTGGCAGTTTGGCTTCATAAAAGGGATGGGTACTAGAGTTCCCTATTCTCAAAGAAACTTCTAGTACAGAAGTGTTATGACCAACGCCAGAATGTGTTCATCTGTTTCATAGATTACCAAAAGGCGTTTGACAATGTAAAACATGACCTATTACTTAGCTGAATGCGTGAAATAGGAATTGATAATAAAGATATTAGAATAATAAAACAACTTTATTGGGGACAGTCTGCTGAAATCCGAATCAGAAAAGGTCTACTGACACAGGAATTTAACATCGCTAAAGGGGTCCGACAAGGATGCGTTCTATCTCCCATGCTGTCTAATATCTATGTTGAGAAGATTTTCCAACTAGCTCAGGGCAATGTGGCTACTGGAAAAGTAGACGGCAAACCCATCAACAACATTAGATACGTAGATGATAGCACAATTTTATCTAATAATCTAGAAGATTTGCAGAGCTAGACAGAGTTGTGCCTACAGTTTGGATTGCGCATTAACATCACCAAAACTAAAATGATGATTATCAGCAGGCAGGAATTTGGTAACATCAACCTTACAATCAATGTGACCGATATTCTATCCCAAAATTCATTCTCGAGGGCAAAATTGAAGGGAAACGCGGACAGGGATGTAAGCAACATTCTTGGCTTCGGAATATCAGTGATTGGTGAGGAATACCAGATTCAGGGTCTATATTTCGCCACGCTGAAAACAACATACTTGTCATTTTGTAATGGATAAGGGTCCCCTACGTGCAGAGTATGCACATGGGACGTGAAGAAGATCTTTCACGTCGCAAAAGAGTTTTTAGGAAAATTTCGCTGACAGTAGCAGAGTTCATAGTTTCAATAAATTGTCCTACATTTATCTCGGTAGTCTCTCAATTAGGCAATGGGACCTGTTTTGATTAAATGTTTATATTTTAAGCTAAGTTAAATAAAATAATTTCGGTAAATAAATGTTTTTGACTTTGTTACCTAGTTTTTCTAAAATTAATATTTTAATTATATATGGGATTTGTGACAATATCTACTTCTTTTTAGAGGTCTGTGATCTAAACATAAAAGATCAAGAAAAAGAAGAAGAAAATAACCTATCGTGTAGTTTATAAACATCATTCAAAAACTCATTACCAAAATTCAAAATGTCTTCTTACTACGATTTAAAACCCTGTGATAAGTCGATACAAATTGAAATAGATAAGGAAAAGGCGAGATTAAAGGAAAAAGAAGAGCGATTGAGTAGAGTTAAAAAAAAAGGTGGAGAAAAACCCGAGGAGAAGGAACAGAATGTGCATCGACCTCCGAAGGTTGAGACTGCAGATAAAGGAACTACAGCACCTAAACGTAAAGATAAATTTACAGAAAAAATGACGAAATTCGACATGGCTGATGTTTACGAAGCCTGGGGTTATGAACGTGAAAATCGAAGTAAAAAATAAAATATTGCCGTGAATGTGGTATTTTTAATAATTTTTAAATAATTGATTGCTGTACTTCTTCTTATCGCTTAATTAACTAAAAATGGAATAAATAAAAACTTTAAGTATTGTCACTGTCAAAAAATACATCGAGTCGGGGGTCAGTTTTGGCCGGTGGAGGGGTTGGTGAGGGTCGGAAGTTATCTTCAATACCACCACCGTGCTCAGCATCCTCGAAAAGGGGGAAAAGGCGTTTTTTACAGTAAAATGATGTGCTTCCCGTTTAACCCCTTTAGGGGGTAGTTTTTGGGCGTTTTAGGGGTTCGGCTAGCGAAAAGAGAAATTCTGATAAAGCCATCGTCTTCAGCATCCTCGAAAACGGGGGGAAGGTACGCTCGATCCGGGTAAATGTTGGTTCATGTTCTTCCGACTCACACTCGCCATTATAACGGTGACAGAATAAAATCACTTATAATCACAATCGACAATGATATGCTCCCTAGATCAAATTCTGTTCGTGAACTTGGTATTAGCTTCGACCATAAATTATCTCTCAATTCACATAAATAAAGTCACCAATGAATGTTCAAGGGCTTTAGATCTAAAACAGAGTATGCGTCTATCATTTATAATGTTCATTCAAATACCCTTGAACGAATTCATAGACGCTTTATAAAATATCTCTCTTTCAACCCTGCTATAGGAATACCCAATACAGCTTTATTAGAGAGACATAACTTTACTTGTCTTGCAAGTATGAGGAACACAGCTGCTTTAATTTTTCTTTATAAGGTGATCCATGGCCAAATCGACATTAATGCTGTTTTGAATATACTCAATTTTCATGTTCCAAGAGTAAATTCAAGGTAGAACAATCTATTTTATCCCGAAGCACCTAGAACGAATATACAGAAAAACTCCCCCTTATTCAGAATTTGCAACAACTACAATGCTATCAATGATCAGTGTGACATCTTCTCTTGCAGCATTGTTTCATTAAAAAAAATCAGATTTTAATATTTTTTGTATTTTATTTACTGATTTATAAATTTCATTTGTATCTGTGAGTTCCCATCCATGAATTTCTGTTGGGTGGTGTAAATAAAAAAAATCTGTAATAGTGCAACAACATAGTAATGCAGTGCTTGCATTTTTCCCCCGAAACAGCCTTACAGGAACAAATAATACTCATCGCTTGTCCATTTTCTGCAAATTTCCCATTAATTTTATGGGAATTACCTTGCAAATTTATATTTAATTGACGCCATCTTAGACAGGCCACGCACCCATGTCAGATGCCCATAGTGGAGCCTAATAGTAGATTAAGGACTATCATCAAGTGAAAGATAGTGAACCTGTTAGTGGTTATATAGATATTAATTATGCATATACAAGTATCAATTTCCTTATTGAGCACTGTCATTTACCACCTACTTTTAAACAAAATCTAAAAGAAGTAATACCCTTTGTGTTTTGGGAAGTTCCAAATAATGTCAAATTTGGAGACCCAAACTTATTAGGCTACACCCTTTAGATGTGCCTGTCCCAACTTATTGTAGATTTAAGTTGGCTGAGAAATTGATGTGGACTGTATATATATAGATTATAACGAAATTATACTCTGAGTACTTGGATTTTATATATTAATGATAACGTAAAACAAAACACTTTACAACAAACGTAGAATATAACAAACTCAAAACTGTTTGCAATTGCTCAGAAAATAACTGACTGTGAATACGAGTGCGTATGCCATTCATATAAGTTAAAATTGATGAATTTATTACGTAAGAAACAGTCTAATGATGCGACCTGTTTCTACGGAGATAGAAGTTCTATTGGTTTGATTTGATTTATTTGAGACGCGTGTCGACAGACGAGATCCTTCCGCGGCCAATCACGGGTATGTATTTTCGGCGTTATTGTTGTGCCTTTTTTTTATGTAACTTGCTGTCTCGCCAATGTGTCGCGGAGCATGTAAAGCGGCTTCCGATAAAGGCGGCTTCTCAGATTGATGTTTATCTCGACGGTGAGTTACTTCCGTGTTGATTATCTGCGCGATGGCCTTGATTCACGATGTGTGCTGTACTGTTGCTATGCGTGAGGTTTGGTTATTTTATTTCCCTAGTTGCCATGGGCGTAGGTAAAAATGTTCGATTTCGAACACTTTGTTTTCAAATAAACTAATTCAAAAGGCAAAAAGACTATGAAAACAGTAACTTCATTTAATCATTTTTGAACTAACAATGAAAACAAATTTATACTGTAAAGTCGGGTCAAGGGAGAACATAGAGTCCTGAAAATGTAGTCGCCCCCGCTGCAAGGTATTAATTCCATCAATCAAGTGTACCTAGATTTTGGAGCAATTTACTGGCTTCATTTGCGAGCCATTTCCAAAAGAATAACTTGGCTTGTTGAGGACATTTTGCTGTATATTTCGTTAATGCCTAATACTTAATATATTCGCACGTATACGGTCTTTTTCTGGTTGCATGAAGATTGATCGTAAGTAGATAACAAATGGGAGCGCAGAATGTGCAATCTCTAGGATTTTTTGTGCTTTTCATTTAATAGTATTCCTTCTCAGGAAAGTTTTGAATGGCAATGCATCACCTGACCAACCAGATCGCTTATTATTTGCTTATAATTGCTTAAAGCCTGACTTACAGCGGTGTGCTATTCACAAGACGATAGTATTTCTTAAAAATGCTCATTTTTTAGTACAATTAAGTTAAATTTTGTGAATTCTCCTAGTCCAACTCTGCAAATATTTATTACAAATTTTGCTGACATTTGTTTGCTTTCGTTACCCATTAGATTTGTTCATTGCTTTTGACATCAACAGTGAATTTAGAATGCAATAAGAATGTGTAGTGGTTTTTTAGTTATTTTAAACAAAAATAACTAAAGATTGTTTTTTTTTGATTTTCCTTTACTAGATCGTACAATACAAAATGGACCGTTTACTTTTTCTTAGGCATTTGAGCAGACTTGTTGCTTTTGTTGGCCGGCAGCCCATCGCCACCTTCAAGAAGCATCTTTTGTCTCAATTTTTCGGCTGCTTCTTTTTCCTCTCTTTCTTTTTCTTTTACATATTCTGCGATAATTTGTCCGTTAATCCAATTATCTAAAATTACGCCGAATAAGAGATGATTCTTTTTTAACATTAATTCTTTAAAGAATTTTTTTGCGTTCACTACCATCTTGATGATTTTCTCCACTTTTTGAGCAAATTCGATCATCTCCTTGAGATACGGTTGACTCGATTGAATCCCACATGGTCTCAAACAACCCATTGTGGCCAAAGTCTGAAAGAGTGGCTGTATTTACTAAAAACGATTTTAACGATTCAGATATTAATTACCAAAAAAATTTATTTATTGCAATTAAAAATTTGAAAATATTAGAGCTTTTGTTAGTGGATGTAGTCGATCTACTTACAGTTTAAATGTAGTTTTTCACTGAAAATGTTGAAAGGCTTGATGAAGAACTAAATGATTTTGACTTTTAAAAAAAATGTTTTTGACATCTAAAATTTAAGGGTGGTATTTACAATCTATTTTAATCAAAGAGTACACCATCTAACAAGAGGCGAAAGAAAGCTGTTTTCCTGATAACAAATTTGTATGCGCATGCGCGATTAAACTAGTTTAACTGTCAATGTCAATCATCATTTCCGTTATTCCGATTGTCGCAGTATTGCAGTTTTGCGGGTAATTATTGGCATTTGCCGAACTAAGATCCTTGAAAAAAAAGTGTATATTCAATAGGTATAGACCAAAATTGTAAGGATACTATACTAAAACTATGTATGCCGTGAATGCAGTAGAGTTCAAGTTTCTCCAGTATTGTCATATTGTCAAACCTGTCTTTTCATTCAAAAAAGGTAGGAGGAAATTTAAGATCCGGAACTTTGGTGCAGTTACGCTGCGGATACACACAACGATTTTGGACGTACATTTTGAGTAGACTAATATGTTTTTTATACTGATACGATGTGTCATGCATTCTTGGTTCTTTTTTTTTAATTGTATTGACTATGTACGTTGTATGCAATACATTTTTCTTTCTTGCATGTACTTCTCGAGAACCGCTAGACCGATTTGGACGGGTTGAAATTCAGTTTATGCGTTTTCGCGAGCTCTTTATTTTATATCTACAGTCGTTTCGATCCGAATAAAACCCTGCGAGTTACATGCGAAAAACTGTTGCTTTTTTATCTTCATGGTATTAAAGCATCAGATATAAACGAGTCTTTGATAAAATAAAATCTCACCTCAACTTAACTAAAAAAAAAACAATAAATGGACAAAAAGAAAAGTCACTAATTTTTATTATTATTTTTTCACAATAACTGTATAATATTGGTAAACGAAAACGTAGACTTTCATTAAGAGTTTACAACTCGACGTTCACCGTCTATAAGTGCGGAAAGAAGTCTGGTACTTAGATTGTTTAAAATTGGAGGAAGTTCGCGAAAACTGGGTTCTAAATACCTTTCCCTATTGAAATTATTCGGATATCTGGATCTCTAGACACCTCCGGATCTTCCAGTGGTAATAGTAAACGATTTTGAGGAGAGCAGTCTGGATTTGTGCTCCCTTCAACGAAGCAACTTGTTTTACCTATGTCTACTTTACTACAGGAACATGGAAGCCTACAGACACCGTTGAAAGAGAAGGGAAATATGTTTTTTTAAGGAATCTAAGTAGTAGTCTGGAGGTTTAAAAAAATATGTAAGTCTGCTTTCAGAAGAATTTTTAAGATGCGATCGGTTACCTAATGGATGTTTGGTAGAATGATTTGTAAGTATTTAAGTCCCTGATCGTCATTTTCTGGTTAAGAAATGGATTAGCTACAAAGAAAAAGTAATTCTATGAATGAAATCTTTGATGCAGGATATTACTGGGGAGATGCTATGAGGTATTGGCCAATATGTATAGGTTTTTTGATCGACAGAATGATTTATAGAGCCATTGTGTTTATGGGTACCTAGGAAGTCGAAGAAAAGTAGGAATTTGTTGGACTTCAGCATATTTTCCTTAAACAACGAATATTCACTACACCATGGAAATTGAGTCCAACAAATCAGTACCTTTCATCGACGTTCTAGCCATCCGTAAACCTACTGGGTCGTTGTCATCCTTGCGACAGAAAAACCTTCATGCATCTTCTCATCACCGCCCGCCTAGGTCTGCTCTAGGTTTCCCGAGGTCTTACATCCCATCCCACATATTCTCTCCAATAGAATTTCTACCATACATCTATTTTTAAAAATCTTCAGTAAGCAGCCGTTAAAAGCTTTTTGAAACACAGAATATCCCAATACTGCCAAAGATCCACTACTTTGTTTGTGCTAGGACTGAACAGTGTCATATGTTCATGTTGGGTAAGTGTACATGGGTAAAACAGGCTGATGCGTTGAAGCCAGAATGAAGGATCACATACGATGGCTTATTCTCCATTCTGTATTAGGTGAACGTCACAGTCAAATCGAATAAAATCAACAGTGAGAATTACGGACTGCTGTACAAAGATCCCATGCTATTTCACTTTCTTTCCGCACCTAGTCCCGTCACTTTCGGGTATATTTTTAGATAGGCGTTTTGGTATTTGTGTTGCTGCATGTTTGAACTTGTCATCTTGTCCTGCACCCTCAGCGAGCATCGCTAGCCTGAGTATCTCAGCAGCTTCCAGTTCTTTCATACGAATGTATCTGAAAACGTTTTTCTCGCTTATCCAGTATTCGAGGAGAATATCGAATAGAAGATGGTTGACTGGCAACATTACCAATTTTAAAAGCTTTTTCGCTTGCAAAATCTTTCCTTTCATTTTTACCAATTTCTGCTCGTCTTCTACTTGTTCTTTGAAAGATTTGTGTACCACATCAGCTTCGGGATCGCACGGCCTTAAATTCTTAGCCATTGTGATTAACTGCAAAAAAATATTATTTTGGCCGATTAAATTATGCGTAAATAAAAATTGTGTATACGCTAGTTTTTTTAAAAATGTGATTTCGTTACTGTTATAGGATTATCCTGTCATCAGTTTGTAGTTAAGCCGGCTCCACATACGGGAGCCAATGTTGGTGCTAACATTGGCTCATGTTCGCGATATTATTCTGTAAATCCTGTAAAAACATTGGAGGGTAATTGGGGCTATCTCAGTTCGTTCCAGACAGAGCTAACGAACATGTCTGACCAAGAAATTGCAGTGGGTGCGACTGCCATAATGATAATACTGATTCTACTTGATAAAGCTCCAAAAATTCCAACACCTTTTCATTATCTGATATAGTAGAACTCACTTGTTTAGAAGAATGAAAAAACGTTATAAAAACACAAAGGATACCGCCAATAGAAGGAATGGTGATGGATCTGGACATTTTTGAGCAGTTTAATGTCCAGTTTTTCCAGAGAGTTTGAGGCAATTTTGTACCCACCCTGAGTCCGATCCACAGTGAAGAATTGTAAGTCGAGTTCCCTTGTTACAAGGAACATTTACTGAACATCTTCTTGTTCCGTCAGACCATCCTTTCTTTGGCGTATCGTGGGTATCGAACCACGTTTCATCTAAATAGTATATTTTTCTGTTACTATTTCGAGATGCCTTAATTTTTTTCAAATATTGTATCCTCCATTTTATCATCCTCTGGATTTCCATTATTACAGTCCTCTTGTTGATAGTTTGGTATTTAAATCCAATTTTCGATATCCAACGCTGTGTTGTGCTTTTAGAAATTCTTAAATCTGGCCTTTTACTTTTTAGTAAAGAAAATATACTATCCACTGTTGGGAACTCATTTCTTTGGTAAGATTCATAAATAATACTACCAATTAATTTTGATATTGAAGGATCTAAAGTTTTAACACATCCTTTATCACACCTCTCTTTACGATTTTTTGGACCATTCTTTATAATTCTATAAAGAGTGCTAATGGGAACATTTGTTAAAAAAGATGTTTTTTCAATGGCACTCCTTTCACCTTCGGAAGTTACAATATTCTTATAAACATTTATACATATGGTTTGGGCATCTTTACAAAGATATTGTTTTTTCGAGGTGGATATTTCTTCGATACTCTGAAGTTCTTTCACCAAAAATGTCCTCTTTCTCATCGGAGCTACAGGAATCTTTGGGACTACAACCTGATACCACAAAATCCATTGGAATATCATTTAATGATTGTTCCGATTCTTTAGATCCACTTAAAGAAACTGTATTTTCCCAAGGACGAAACATATTGAAATTGATACCGAATAAATAAATAAGAAGTACACTGTAACAATGTTTCAAAATAAAAAAAGTATGTATATACACGGAAGCCAAGAATAATATTAACTGAAATAAACTAACGCCACGAATCACCTACCACCTACTATTCACTAAATCAAAAATCAAGTGCGAACACAAGCACAGTGTATCACTGTATGAATATTTTCCTAGCCCCCACTACTGAAGACAATATTTGTCTAACTTCTACTTCCTACTTTAATTGCAGAACAAAATGATCCCGCTTTATACAAGTCGCTAATTCCGACAAATCCACTTGTCGGCACCTCTACATGCCGCTAATACCGACAAAGCCACGTGTCGGCACATCTACAAGCCGCCAATGCAACCTGTCTGCACATCTGAGAATTTTGTTTCTGCAATTGAAAATGTAAAAACTATAACCACACTTCCATTGTCGCCTCTTATGAGTGTAACCTCACACCCCACAGTTTGTTAATCTCACAAGAGATCAAAAAATTAAGATATCAACCTCTATTCAAATCTAATATGCGTTATAGAAATTAAAGTGTAAATTCATATTAAATAATTATACGCCATTCTCCCCTATAACGATATCCTGCTAAGTTGGTTATTGAATCTTTGCACAGTGGTGCTAATAGCCAAAATATTATTTTATTTTTATGTATATGGACAGTGTACGGTGTTTTCGACATTAAACTGCTCAAAAATGTCCAGATTCATCAGCATTCCTTCTATTGGCGGTATCCTTTGTGTTTTTATAACGTTTTTTCATTCTCCTAAACAAGTGGGTTCTACTATACCGTTTGAGACACGAATATTAGGGTCAATCCCTTTGATATGTTGTCGAAAAACCGACAAGAGACGTCAAACTTCCAACGTTGGCGCGAGTCATAAAAACATTGGCGCTAACGTTGGCTCCAACGCTATTTTGTCGGTACACACATTGGACGAATACTGTTGGCTCCAACGTTGGCTAACATGTGTGGAGTCGGCATGATGTCTTGTGAAGTTGCACTTTAAAATTTTTTGATTTTTTTTAAAAAATTACTTACTTTTTTAGAGATTGACTACACTTGAATTTTTACAAAATTTGATGACAAATTATAACATTTTCATTTCTTAAAATGTGACTTTGACAGTCAGAAAGTCAAATTATACGAATTTATTTAGATTAAGGTAAGTTTATTACACGGAAAGTTTGAAGCTTAATTACTTGTAAAAATTGGACTCATTATCTCACCATATAATTATCAATTTAACAGGTAAATAAAATTAGTAAGTTGTAGTAAAAATTTTTATCATTCGACAATATTTAATTTCTTCAAATTTGATGAATGAGCTAGGAAACTGGTCTCGAATAAAACAGCAAAACAGCCATTACTCAACAATGTCAATAGAGGGAATGAATTCAAACTCCCGGCAGAGAAATACAATCGGAAAGATGACGTGTTGTGTAGTGGAAACAGGCGTATTTTCCGGCTTTCTCGTTGTTCTGAACAACCACTATTATTTAAGGATTGCAGAACGTAATAAGCAGCATTTAGGATGTAATATTATTTCATAACTTTATATCCTGTACAGAATTGAAGGAAAAAAATCATTATCTTTATATTGTGCAACATTAAGCAAGGTTGTGTAACCTTGTTTTTAAAATAAAATAATCTATAAGCCACTATTTTATCGATAATAAATTATTATTATTATTGGTCCAAATATAGTTATCAAATAAATTGCGATGTAAAACCCTGTATAAAATCAAATAAATTCTTTCACTATTCGTAAATTTTTTAAATTTAAAGACGAAGTTGTTCAAATATTGAAAAAAATGGACCTGGATCCTGAATCGGCATTCACAAAGGAAGAAACATGCATGTATGTGTTTGCATAGGTAAAAGTAAATATTAAGCTTCATTTTGGAAGCTATTTATATGCTGTATTACAGTCTAGACGGGTTTTCCTAATATTCAAATAGGGTTGCCTAGTAGGCAACAAAACAAGCATAAAAAATAAGGGATGGACGTTATGAAACAAAAAGTTAGACGACAATTGTTCGACGACTATACGACCACTATTTAAAGTATTATATCATTGTATTGAACTAACAGTCGATACTGAATCAATAAATCCAATAATAACCGCAGTTTCATACATAATTTGGTTGTATACCTCAATTCGTTTCATCGTGAATTGGGAAATAACGAGTTACCAATCAGTTTCTGGCTTTCTCTTTGCCATTTTTTGTGTTTCAGGGCACCAGTTCGGAGACAATGAGTCAATCAGAGAGTAATTAATCAGTTAACATGGGGAAATGGCGTCATTATTTGTGTCGACTAGGCTACAACGATTTGCTGGACCCCACGGTTTACTAGACGGAAGGGTACACCAAGGGATTAAAAAGTATTTCTGGTATTTGTGAAAAATTGCGAACAACTCAGCTTCTTACTAATTTTGTAATTTTTTAATGTCTTTTACTGACTGTTTCCATCGTCTTAATTTCCACCAATCACAAACGCGCAATTTTGAATTACAAATGGTTTCTAGATGAAAACACTGTATGACAGCTCATGTCAATAGTTTTTTCGAGTTTAACCGCGGCAAAACTTGACAGCTGTTGTCGCCAAAAATTACAATACCTTTGATAACAAGTAATTATGGTCTCCTAGGACACCAGAAAACGACGCTAAACAATTTTTCTGATTTTATTGTCAATAAATTTTGTTTTTAAACAGTGCTAGTCAGCTTATGTAGTGAAAATAAGTCGCTTTGGAACTAATATTGATCTGGCGATTGGGAAAAGTGTGAAAATTACAAAGAACTAGTTGTGAAGACAATGTAAAACACCGTTGCAAAAAAAATGCAAGAGATGTATTTTATGAAGTGGAAAATAATTTTTGATCCATTTAAAGATATTATCTTCAAATCTAGTAGGGAAGCTCGTAATGCGAAACGAAGGAATTTGCAGATGTGCGCCAATAAAAGGAAATCGAGCTCTGCTTCATTAAAATTGGAAGAATACTACGCAATGGTTTTATTATGGGACGAAGACACTCCAGCGAAAATTTTACCATATCGCTTCAGTAAAACTTGCCTGGAGAGGTGGAGAAGCAGTCAATTGCAGAGTTCATTATTTTAAAGAGGAAGTGGATAATTCTGGGATTAGGTAGATAACATAGTTAGATATTTTTTAAAATAACCGATTTTCCAAAATCCTACTTTTTAGGAAGAGTAGAATATAATCATCTCTTCAATAAAACGGTCCGGAGTAGAAAAAAAAATGACCGATAGTGAATGGCTGGTCCCAACACGAAGAACCCTACCTTTTGTCCAGTCTGTCTTTTTAAAATTCTAATGGCTAAACGTTCATCTAGAATAACAACTGACAGATTATTCTTATCAGTAAACCCATCATGGAACAAAGAACTATCAAGTGGATGGTACAAAAACACTCCAGTGGGAAAAAACGAACTTTCGAAATAGACTAAAGAAGCAGCAGAGAAGGCAGGATTAAATACAAAAGAAATAAAAACAACAAAACACTCTATGCGGTCGACAGCAGTCAGTAACTTGGCCAAAGGAGGGCTTGGTGAACAACAATTAATTAAAATTACTGGTCACAGTTTAGCCTTATCTGCAAATGGATAATGAGCATTATTCCAACATCCTTAGAAGTGACGCCTCAGAACCTCCAGCTAAAGAACAGAAAACAGAAGATCCTGCAGCCACTCCTCGAGCTTCTCACTCTACAGCTGGACCCATCAACAACATTAATGATTTACCTACACCCAACGTTATCAATGAGTTAACAAAGATTTCAAACAATACTCCAGTAAGCTATGTGTATGCAGAATAATCTGTTAAGTACTCATGAAATAGTGTTGTCAAATACCATTCGGTCATCTAATTTTTCCTGTGAAAAAGATTAGATGCCCTTATGATATTGCTGATGATAATTGGACATAGGGAATAATTGTGTACCTAAGAAACACTTTAGAATATTCTTTTATACCAATTGTCTTATTTTAAGCATTTTTTTGAGCAATTAACTTTTAAAACTAACTTTAATATATTTTTTTTAATTTGCTATGCCATGGCCCCCCTTTGACCCGCCAGTGGGTTGACTAAAAATTTTTATTTAGCAAAATTAGATGAAGAGTAACCAAAACTTCCTATACTTTCTAACAATTTTTCATTAAAAAAAACGGTGTATACTGGTAGCAAACTAATATAAAATGTTTTGTCGTAACCCGCACTTAAAACTGACCCCGCTGTATGCTGAAATTGGGTTTTAATCAATATTTCCCAAATGGTTGACCACAAAAGGGGAAAAAATCCAAATGCCCCATTTTTCGCCAGCCAGTCGCGTTGTTTCCCAAAAATTATCAGATATAACTTTCTGAAATATGTGGAACAATGTTGATTCTGTTTTCACTTCAATACGTAATACAGGTATGAGATTCATCCATAAGGGTAACTGAAAAATTAGGGTGAATATATAAAAGGGTGAAATGGAGCAAAAAGAAATTTAAATTGTTGTTGAGAGTCACCGGAAATATTTTTTTAAGGGTAGAAATACAAATTACCTCCGTAAAGCCTGAAGATGATGTAGAGGAACAAAACCAGTTGACAGTAAAGTGCTTAAACCATTTTATTTGTTATTTTGTGCATAGAAAAGACACTTTCCCTAATTGAGAGAAGAGTAGAATGTTAGAAATTTATGAAGGAGTAAACTTTCATTATCACCCGGTGACTATAGTCAGCCTATATACTTAAACTTCGTAAGAGTAAACTTCCTAAACTGAAACTTTCCGTCTTTAAGCAGAGTAAACGGATTCAGAGAGAGAGATATCCAAGACAAACATACTAAAATTCTAAAGTTGCGAAAGGTCGAAAGTCCAAGAAGTTCCAAGTCACCTCTACAAAAGATATCAAACTCAGCTGCATAGAAACTCCGTTGTAACTCTCTAGTATTTGAATTATTTTCTGTTTACATACTATTAGAAACGAAAATGGTCAAAGTTGAGAAAGCTCGGTGCATTTGGTATGACTGGAGGACATTAAAATAACATTGTACGGGGACCTAAATTATTTATACTTTTCAATTAATCAATATTCTTTTTATACTATAAAAGGTGCCGGCATTTTTGCAGGGTAAACCAAATTGGCTAAACGAATCCAGATGTTTCGAGGATGAGGTACAAATATGATCTAATCTCATGAATATTTTTAGCCGTTCGAGCCTATTGGTACGTGGGAGGTACCTATTTGCATAGAATGACCTGATTGGGGAGCAGAATTATATTATAATTAATTATTTTTATTCTAATTATGCATAAGCTCGGACGATCTTTTAATATCAAATAGAAACTAATATAATTTTGCCAAAAATGTCCTTTTTTAAATTAAAAAAAAAATAACCGACCCTACTGTATAATTTATCCACCTACTAAGTTATCTTAATATATCGCAAAACTTAATTTTTAAAATTATGTCAGAAGTAAAAAAAAAACAAACTTGAAACGTCACTCATCGTTTGCAAAAGCTTCTTTCCAACTGATTAATTCCTTCGAAAATATTTTTATCTTGATTGAATATATGTTTAGATTTTAAATTATAAAATTAATTTCCCGTTGTCAGAATTTCAAAAACGCAAAATGAAAAGAAACATTTTCTGCTGCTTTATAAATAGGTAAGCGAACGACTAATTAATAGTTTAAATGTTTTAATTTGGTGGTTTGCTGTCTATTTATATAAGAGTCACTTCCAGATGAAATGTGTATTTTAATAAAAATATTTCGGAGGGAGTGGTAGCGTAGGGGCGAGATGGGCGTAATCGGAAGGTTAGGTCGTACCAAATATCCCTACTATAGCTACCAAAGCTAACGTCAAGCCAACGTAGAGATCTTCTTCAGCTAGTGAACGATAACAAAGCAAATTTGGGTACAGAACAAACCTGCGCATCTGCATCCACAACGCCCACCACAGTTAGTGCGGATCTTACATGAGATTTGCTGAATTAGTTTGTCAGGAGCCGGGGGTTTCAGGGTGGTAAGTGGCAGCAGGCCATTTTTGATTTACTTCCAACCCCACAGTTTCGGATCCAAAATGTTGCCGAGCCATTGCTGCACTTGTAAATACATACGCAAGCTATGCTGGCAAGCTGCAGCATTGGTGGGAGGTATAGATACACCTGCACCAACGTCAGAGGCAGGTGAGACTTCAAAAGGTAATTTTATTTATGCGTTGTTTTACAGCATATTAACTCGACATTGTTTTCAGTTGAAGAACAGCCACCACAGCCTGCCACTGCGAGTGCTGAAGAGCTTGAGCCTGAGCCTGGACCACCATCCCCTACGCCCGGACCTTCCACAGTCCCAGCCAAACGGACGGTAGTTAAATAAAATGGACATTGACCACTTAATTGTTGGTTGAAGCTTATGGTGAATATGCTCCAATCTAAAATACCTATTGACAATGTTTTAAAAGCTTTAAAAGTGGTGCTTTTGATGTAAAAGACAAGGAGGCATTATTGGGTGAAGATTTAATTTTTGCACAGTCCACAATACCTGAACGCGTTCACGCATTGGGAAAAACCACATGTGAAATTTTGCTTTCCAGACTGAAGAAAAAATTCTTTTTGCTACAAGTTGTAACGGGTGATGAAAAGTGGAGTTATTTCGACAATTCACAACGCAGAAAATCACGGTTAGAGCCATACCAACATTACCAACCTTCCACATCACAACCAGTGCGCAAAGATTTGCTGGACTTCAGACTACCACTTATTCATCCATTTTTTGACAGACAGATATTGCGAAAAAATCGACTTGCTACACTTGAACTCTCAAAAATCTCCAAACAAACAAAACAAGTGAAATTTGTTTGGTAGACCGAACTCCGGCGAATTATTTCATAAAAAATTCCAAAAAAAAATCCTGTGACAAAAACTCAATTTGGATTTATCGGAATTAGCCGCTAGAAGGCAATTCGAAAGTTGATGATGAAAATTTTTTACGGGATCGTCGTTAATTTAAAATGGATTTTGAATCGGGTGAAAAAAAACCGGAATATCGGTTAATTTAAATCGTTTATATGAATACGGTCAGATTCATTGGATAAAAAATTGTGTTTTGAAAGATATATAGTTATTTTCCTAAAAACTGCAAAGTCCGAATAAGTTTTTGCCTGCGGAAAGGACACTTTGCTTCATATCAGATAAAAAAAATAAAAAAGTAACAAAGTAATTCAAAATTTTTAATTAAACTTTAAACAAAGACTTATACAACAAAAAATTACATGACAATAAAAAATAATAGAAAATTAAATTGTTTGTTCATAATATTTAAAGTTTAAACCTAGAAAAGTGTAAACAAACGTTTATTTTTATCTTGGAGGACTACAACAATGCTTGCGGAAAGGATAGCCAGGGATTTTTACTTTGATTTGGCGTTAGATGTCACCACAACATCCTGGATTGTTAAAAGTACTAAACAAAGCATAATTGGTTAATTTTGAAAAAACAAAAAAACCTTTAAAGGAACATGGATCCATAAAAAAAATCGACAGCTGGTTTTAAAACCATTCGATCGATTCCTGTACAGTTTATCTATTTTCAATTGCAGAACAAATTCCAATGTCGACCAAAGCAACTTGTCGGTACATCTGGGAATTTTGTTTTTATATTTATTTAATTGAAAATGAATAAACTATATCTCCACACATATCCCTAAAAAGAAACACACTATTTTTCTTTTTTTTTCTATTCTATAGAAAACATTAGAGGGGGGGGGGGTAGGGCAAGTAAGTTTTTTTAGGGTATAAATGGACCTAGACTTGGTTTACGCAGAATGAATTTTGTATAAGAAACGATTGGCAATGTCAAAATTACCGAATGTATATATGTATATAGCGGTCAATAAATACTATCTATAATCAAATTTGCAGACGCTATTATTGGGCTACGGCCATTTCCTCAAATATTGCAATCGCTACCAAGTAAAAGATACACATTTATATCACCTTTATACCTATTTGATACTCTCGCATCCACCTAAGATGAGATCATTTATTCCGGAATTTTATTTTTCAGCTGTTCAGGTTCTCAAGCGGAAAGAATAAAATTGTTCAACCCTTATTGGATGGATTCTAAATTAAAGCAATGTATCTTAAGGAAATTACCGGAAGTTTTATATCAGATCTATTAAAGCTGGACATAGGCGGGTACAGACTTTTTATATTATATTGTTCGTATGGAAAAATTGGGCTTTTTTAATTTAAATTCGTATAAAATCCAAAAATAAATATTTTGCTATGAAAAAATTACAGCTTATTTAATTAAAGGAGAATTGATCGTGTTTCATAATTTTTTTTTGCTGTAGATCAAAATTAAAAACAAGAAAAAAGGTTTTTAGCGATTTTCTCAACAATTTTAAGATTATGTTGAAAATTGATCTATATAAAAGTTATAGATTTTTTTTATTATCTACAAATTTTATATTAAACTTTTTTGGATAAGATTCATATTTCAGCCACAAATCGTAAAAAACGTATCTACCTACCCTCACACGCCCCTCTCGGAGCTTTTACTCAGTAAAGTGGGTTTGGCCCTGGTCTATACCGCTTTCATCCCACTTTAAATTTTAGAGCAACTTCTCACTCTCTCCGAGCTATACATAGACTGTCATCTTTTAAAAGGGGTATATATATTAAAACTCATCCCTAATCTAGTGGTTGAAAACCGGGCGAAACCAGGCCAGAAGCTAGTGAGTGACTCAGGATCTCATACTGCCATTGTTAAGTAAAACAATGGCGGTAAACACCTTTATCGTTAAGTGTTTCATCCATCATGATCAAATGTCGGATATACAGGCTGAGGCGTATTGGGAATACGCCAGATTCTAAATATAAGTTAAATTTTGGGCTTCGAATAAGAAGACTAAAAAAAGGATGTTACTAACAAAAATATTCGCGCTTCCTCGATTTAAACAACAGTGGTTATTAGTGTGACAGGGATCAACGCCATCTTGCACAATAATTCGAGTGTTGACTGTATTCCTCACCTCAAAAAATTTCTATCTAATTCCGAAAAAATATATATTTGCATTTCGCAAAATAAAAAATGTTCGCGAAAGTCCAGAAATTGGATGTTTCGATAATTTTTAATACCATTAGCCTCATTTTGCAGCAAAAATTCTAATCCATATCTACACTGTCACAAACAATTTAGACCCTCTCGACCTGTATAGATGGAAAGTGGTTTTCCTTGGAAAATTTTACCCAAAACTAAAGTGGAATGAATTGGGCCCAGGCAGCTTTTGTAAATTGTAATGAATTAGATATTGATTTTCCAATTTTGACGGGTCGCTTATTGTTAGTCATTTCCAGTTACCTGGCGTGACTTTTAATAGATCGACTTTTTTGTACCGGGACAGTTTTTGTTTGTTATGAGAAATGATTTCTGGAATGTTTTCAATTTTAAAACGACAATAATAACGACAGTGGCGTTTCACTGGGTAATAGTGTCAAATAGATATATTTTTCGCCATAAAAGCCCGTAGATAATGAATGGTCAATCCTGATTGCTGTGCTTCGTAATTAACTTCTATAACCAAGTATCTGGCGCCATCTATCAGCGAGTAGTGAAAACCGTTTCTTGTTGGCGCTGGAAATTGAAGTAAGACTTCATATAACCAGCGATGAGCGATGATGAGAAGAAGTATGAGATTTGTTTCAGGTTTCTTAAAGGTTGAAAGAGAATTTTCCAATATTTGCGACTTTTTCTGCTTGTATTTCCACTTCGAATAATTGATTTTCCCATACTTAACAGTTTTTAAAAAAGAATCTAAAAAATAAAGATTTTCCCAATTTAATTTTATACCGGAAAAAAAACCGTTTCATTAAAAATGTCATCGTCGACAACCCAGTTAAATTTCTTACATCTTGCCACTTTAACAAATACAAAATGACTAGTATTATCCCGCTCAGGCATAAATATATACACGTAGATCATATGTCTTGCTATAGAAGTGTCATGGTGGCGGCAGACTTTCTAGAAAAATATGATTTATGTTTCGCATTCATCATCCAGAATATAAAGGAAGAATATCATTTTGATTAAACGAAAGGGAGAAGGGGAAAGTAAATATATGTTTTTAAATATTCTATACAGGGTGTTTTATTGCTAAATTTGAAGAAGAAAATATATTTTTTTATGTATATACAAGGCGTTAAAATAAAAAGAAAGGTGCATCTTTTTTAGGTATGTTTAAATTTATGGTATGTTTATTTTCAATTTTTTTATTTTTCAGGAGATATATATCGCTAAATTTAGGACCAACTGAATGACCAGGATCTACAAAATTACGTTAGAGTGATCGGTTTATTTCACTATCTGTTGCGCTTCTCTTTTCGATTTGAACTTTTGGCCTTTTCGCCCTTTATGTATGCTATTCCCAAATCGTAATTATTTGTAGCAATTCTCACAGTTCATTTACAAAATCAATTCACTTTGGATAATCAGAATCCTTAAAACAGTGGCGTTAGTAAGAGGTTTACGCGAATAAGTATACTTTGTTGGGTAGCTAAAATTCCGCTATTAAGAGTTTAGATTTAGGTAACAAATTGATTTATTGTTTTAAAGTAAACAGGATGTATCATAAGGTAAAAGTTATTTTTTTTAATGTACCTATATTTTTATATATTATTTTTAAAATAATTACACTTTAGAAGAAATTATGTCATTCGATTTACAGCTTTAAAAAAACCCTGTGCCGTACCGAGTTTGACGCCAATGAACAAGTTAATACGAATCAATAAGCCTGTACAGTAGATAAGTCTATGATAATGTTTCCATTCAAATTGTTTGCAATGCCATTCAGAATTTCACAAATACAAAACAGAGTGTATTGAATGTTTGTGTATCGAAAGTGCAAATGATCGTATATGCTTTAAATAGATTTCACATAATAAATATAATATAAGAAAAGATTATTTTAAGGATAGACAATTTTTACATCAACTTTTAACTTCAATATCTCATCTCCCCGTGGAGCGATTTTCAACTATGAAGGGTGATTTTTAATCTACTTGTCGAGCTCTATGGAATAAGAGAAAATGAATTTTGAGAGTGATTTAAAAAAATTTTGAATGCGTTTTTAAGGCACTTCCGAGAACTGGACCAAAAAACATCATTTTTGGCTTCTATAAGACATCAAAAGGACGCTTTGGACCTTATTTTCCACCCCTAAATCGCGACTATCTGAAGAGATAGCTCAAAAATTAAAAAAGATTCAGAATCTGCTCGTCCAAACCTACCAAGTGGCCATTAATTATATTACATTAATTAATAATAACGGAAATACGACTCATTGATTTTTCGAAAATTACCGGAAAACCTCTATAACTCCAAGTCGGCACGAATTTAAATTTCGACGTATGAATCGAATTACGTGTACCAGACGGCATAACATTCAAAATTTAAAATTTTTCGTACAGATATAAATCTTTGCAGACTTGATATTTTTATTATTATATTTAAAAAACCTCGCACGTCTAATGAATTTCTCTCTTGGCCCGACATAACAATCCATCGTTTATAAAAACAAATTCAACAAACAATCCCTTTTAATGGAAGTTTCGTGTTTATACAGACGGATAGATGGAAAATTTGAATTGTCTAAAAGAGTAACACAGTCATGATGTATTTGTAACTGCACATCACATTTTATGTTTGAAATTTTTGATATTTCATTTCGAAGCTTTAATGGACTTAAAAATGAGCCAATTTTTAAGGAATTCTCGTATCCAGATTTTATTGTATAGGTTTTTTGGGTCAGTGTTAAAAAGTGAAGACTATTTCATTTCATTTCAGTAACATATTATTCTGCATACACATAGCTTACAAAATATACTACCTACTATATATGCATACATATAACTGAAAAACAGGTAATTTATTTTAATTATTGCATATACACGGTAGGAGTATTGTTTGAAATCTTTGTTAACACTTCCTCTTTAAAATAATGAACTCTGCAATTGACTGCTTCTCCGCCTCTCCATATGGTAAAATTTTTGCTGGAGTCCCGCCGGAGTGTCTTCTTCTCATATTAAAATCATTGCGTAGTATTCTTCCAATTTTAATGAAGCAGAGCTCGATTTCCTTTTATTGCCGCACATCTTCAAATTTCTTCATTTCGCATTACGAGCTTCCGTACTAGACTTGAAGATAATATCTTTAAATGGATTAAAAATGATTTTCCACTTCATAAAATACATCTCTTGCATTTTTTTTGCAACGGTGTTCCACATTGTCTTCACAACTAGTTCATTGTAATTTTCACCGTTTTCTTTCTTCATATTCCACGCCCAATCTTTCAGGATTAGGTAAACTTGTGTTTCCAATAGCTCGTATTTCTTTGCCATGCAGAATTCCATAACTGTTTTTATGTTGACGTATGGGTTTTAACCACATCCCCAACAAGTCATTCATAAGTTTCAAATATTCCGTGCCCAAGGATGAAGTGAGATAGATATATAAAAGTCCAGAACATGGCAACGAATTTATGCTTCGATGCATGGGCGTACCGTTACAGAGGGAAATGGGATGTGACACAATATATTTATTTTTTTTAACGATTTTAATTTTACCGGTTACATAGGAAATTTAAAATACTAATGAAAATATATTTATTTAATCAAATTAATCGTAAAAAAATTTAGGATCAGTTATTTCGCTAGTCCGCTCTGAACACCTAGTCTTCGTCAATGCAGGATCAAGGGAAAATTCATCATTTCCTTGCAAATGTGTCGATGTTGTTTTTATCAGGCTGTTCGACTATCAGGCTATTCGGGATTGAGGTAGGAATAGGGAACTAACTACAAATTAAACACTGATGAATTATTAGTTGTATCATCCTGAAATAAAAAAAAATAATGTTGGTATAGTAGGAACCTTCTACGTTTAGATAAATCCTGAAAAATATATAAACTGTTTTAATCTTATCGAACCTATAACAGAAAAAAATTAGTTAATAAATATCAACTAACGAAAACGTTGGCAAAAGTAACAAATTTCTACATCTACTATTTTTTTGTGAGGCAAGCCTCGTTTTATTTTATTTTTTCTCTACTACGCTACATTAAAATTATACACATTCATAATCCACGAAGCAGGCGAGAAGGCATTCACAGTGAAACGACATACAAATCGAATCAAATAAGTAATTAGTTAAAACTACAATTACAGAACACAAAAATTTTCAATAAAAGTTAAGATTCATGGGAAATCACTAGAGTTTAAGCAGTCGGTATTATGGAAATATTTTTGATTGCTTAAAATATTCAACATATTCTCAAAAGATTGGTTTGACCTTTTACATTACATAAATTTAAGCCATAATGTTTAAACAATATTACTGGAAGTACCTTATATTTTAAGTGAAAAATGTTTGTATTCAAGTAAAGCTTCGCAAAAGTATTTTTAAATCTTATAGCCTAAATTTATTAAAAAACAAATAAACATAGGTATATTACCTCGATATTGGTTTTGCATCTGTTTTCAAATATTTCCTTCCACTTGGTTTATATTCACAGTCATTATCACGGAAATGAAGAACAAATATAATCATTTGTAGGTATGAACTTCACTGCCTCAAATCTTCTCCTTTCAACATTTGCAGGAATCCTAAAAGTCATGTCTTCGTATAACTGTTTAAATGAAAAATATTACCTGAATACTTAGGTAGTTTGACAGAAAAACAAAATGTGATTTAATTTTTAATACAATATATGAAACTTACATAATTATAAGTCGTTGCAATAAGTTAAAACAATCCTTTATGCATTATTAAAGAATTTATACAGTCGATAAAATACTAAATTCTACGCCTCTGAACTATGTTTATAACCTCAAATATAACTTACCGATGAAATGGTAAATCGGGATTTAAATAATCCAGTTTGCGGCATACCACACATTGTTGAACCATACTTGTCTATTCAATCAATTTAAACCAATAAATCAATATGAAAAAGAAAATTTTAATCGAGCACGATATAAAACACATTAGTAAACAAACACCAATGTACTGAACATGGCCGACACAAATATACTAGTACCATTCTAATGGTTTCGCTTCATTCATAAATAACAATGTTTGATAGCGCTTCGTTGCCGCTTCTATCAAATTTTCGCAGAAATGGTTGAAACTTAAATCATGGTAAAGTATCTTTGTCAATATTTATCTAGCAATATAATTTGTTGTGTTATTAGTTTCGAAAATTAGTGTTAACGTAGATGTACAATTATTTTAGCGAAATAAAATATCTCATTTTCCAAGATAATTTTTAAATAGATTTAGGATTTTGGTAATGACGGAAAAAAATATGATAACTTTGACAACATTGAAACTGATAATATATATTCAATAACACAGCGTTTAGACTGTTACGTGTTGTTGTCCCCAGCCGAAATGTCAACAAACTCGATCTTATTGTTCTAAATCTATTTTAACGGTATTGTACGGTACACTTTTCTCAATCGCCAGTCAAGTTTTGCCGCGGGTAAACTCAAAAAAACTGCTGACAGGAGCTGTCATACAGTTTTTTCATCTAGAAACCATTTGTAATTCAAAATTGCGCGTCTGTGATTGGTGGAAATTAAGACGAGGGAAATAGTCGTTGACATTATCTGGCCATTGGAAAATTTACCTAAAAAATTCATATCTAAGATTTTCCGATAAAATTCTAACGTTCCAATATGCGTTCCGTTTTAACGTCAATATTTTGGTAACTTTTGTTATATAGTAGAAAATTTAATAATGCAAAACCGGTAGAGTCTAAATATTTGCCTCCTCGTGAAGCTTGATTGTTTTCATAAAAAAAACACCGTTTTTCGTTACCTGCAGCTGTTTATATCTATCTTGCATTAGAGTGTTCGTAAACATTTTGAATATTAATATAGCTTGGAGTTGTTGGGAAATTTTCACAACGTTCGATCAAACTGAAGCTTCGGATAATATTTCATTTAACAACGGCTGGTTTTGACGAAAAACAAAATGTTCTAATATGTATTATTATGAAGAAGAAGAGGAAATCTGAGTGATGTTTAATAACCAGATTTAACTTGGGTGATTAGCGACCGTAAAAAATTACTCCAAAATTGAACAAATAAACGCAGGTGTGCCACAAGGAAGGCCCCTCAGACTAGTCTTCTTTTTACTATATATTAGCAATATATCAGAAGTGGATATAAGAACTGCCGCATTTGCAGAGTAAGAGCAAATCTCAAATTCAATGAAACTCTTGATCTACTGGAATCTATGCAAAGATTATATGTCAAGAAAGCATTTTAGTGTTTGAAGTTTAAACTAGAAAATTTAAAGAGAGATTCTGTACAAACAAATTTGCTGAAAACCTTTTCCTCGGCGTATTTAACACAGCCACTTTATTCCTATCCAGGGAACGTTCTCTAGGTCATATAAAAGCCGAGATTTGCGCCTATATAGGGTTTCATAAAATTGGAGCCCCCCAGTGGGCGAGAGGGCGGGCGGATAGCCCGTTGGCTTTCAAAAGGAGTTAAAGCCCACCTGAGGCTCTCTCACTCGTGCTTTCGTGACCAAAATGGCTTTACCTAACTTTATATTAAATATTGCGGACTAATTTTATTTTGAAGGTAGAAATGTAAAAGGGAATAGAAAGTGTGGGTATGTTGTGATAATTTTTTTCTTTAATCAAACTAATCGATGTATCAGTGGCGTAGATGATTTTAAAATAGGGTCAATGGTATATAAAAATGGAAATCTGGTTTATATTATGGGAATGTACTCTTGAAATATGGCTGAAAACATTCTTGAGTTTTTAAAATGGCTACAAGCTGACGAAATAAATAATTTTTATTCTATTTTTTGCTTTTTTATAATAGAAAAATGCCTCGGTACATCTATCTATCCATTTTTTTAAATACAAACATGGCAAATCGAAAAATGGAAGTAAAACCATGCGAATTTAAAAACTCCGCGTGCGATGTAAATAAAGAGAATTTCTGCTGTGTAAAAACTCCACAAGCAGCGTAAACTTTCTGAACCTACCTCAGAATAATTTAATACAAATAATAGTCCATTAGTTCTGAGAACGGAGTTTTGTTTATTCAGGTTTCGTCTTTCAGTCGAGTTTCAGGGAGAAGCTTAGCGATGACATTACTATTATTGTAGCAAAGGAACGAAATATTTCAGTTTATAGTTTGGACATTTTTATTAGGTCGATAAAAAAAACAAGTTTTTTTTATTTTAAATTAAGTGAAATAACTTTGTGTTGCCTCTTTTGATATTTTAGCCACATCCACAAACTTCAGTAATACGTATTTAGGGTAAATCGTTATTTTATCATCTTCTTGGAGATTACTAATGCCATGGAAAAACCAAAATGATAACAAAGGAATGGGATTATAAGATGGTTACCTACCTAGGATTTGGTATGAAGATAAGATAGGCAGTTGCAGTTAGTATCTTGATCAGTTCCCAATATTACCTACCCTGTTTGATTAGCATTCTATATTATCTATTATAGTAAGACGTTGTGGTAATTTTCGGTTAATAGTGACAGTAGTATTGAAAAATGCAGCGTGGTTCAAGTTCAAAGTTTACACCTGTGAAACGTATAAAAAAGTGTGCGTTGTCAGTTAACGAGAAAATATTTGTAAGCAATGTTTATAATTGCCTAAGAATCGAAAATCCTTCGTTTTCTGTTGACGATACTGTTGAAAAGACAAGTAATATGATGGGTGTAAGCAAATCAACGATATATAAAGTTATAAGTGTATTAATAAGTGGAGTTGTTAAACTCCCAAAGAAAAATGCAGGAGGTAAGAAAAAAGTGGAATTTACTGAACAAATTAAAAGCGGAATAAGAAGAAAAGTTCACGAATTTTATTTAAAAAAGAGATACCAACACTTGCCAAGCTTTTGGACGCAATCAAAGTGATCCGTATTTTCCTAAAATGGGAAAAACAAAACTACGGGAAACTCTAATAGATTTGAAGTTCAAGTGGCAGAACGCAAAAAAATATTTTATTTGGACGAAACCTGGGTGAATGAAGGTTACACAGTTAGCAAAATGTGGCAGGACACAAACATTCAATCTTCACGACAGGCTTTTTTGGAAGGATTATCTACAGGATTGAAGGTTCCTTCCGGTAAAGGACGACGTCTAACTCATATTGGAAGTGATGACGGGTTTTCAAAACGTGGTTTACCGAAGGGTTCAGTTATAGTAATGGATAACCATTCCCGTCTAATTGAACGTGTGCCAAATGTTTCATGGAAGAAAGATGATATCATTAAGTGGCTAACAGACAGAAACATTAACTTTCTAGAAAAGTCAATAAAAATAGAACTATAGTAAGTTTTCCAGAAGTAACCCCTTATTTCTACCCTTACTGAGGTGGCACAAAATATGAGATACATATTTTTGAATTTGTTAAATTATTAAAATTTTTTGGACATTTTCAAATTTGGTCTATATCTTTATTTTAGTAAATTTTCGAGAAGTCACCCCACTCCTGGCCTTTTACTCGGGAATAATATCTAATCCTATTAACCAGTAAGTATGCGAAATCGAAGCTGTTTAGATTATTTCGTCGTTCAGTGATAGATTCGAATGCAAATAATTTTCGTAATAAATTATTGAATGAACAATAACTCAATGACTAGATGGAATAATTTTAGTATCCACTAAAAATGCAAAAATGCCCTAGACATTTTTTTTTATGGAGATCAAAGATCGCGTACTCGCTCATCTCTATCTAAAAATAGACAGTCTCCAATTTAGCATGTGTTATAATTCTATAGCATTGTTGTTGTTTACAGTCATAAAACTAATTGATTATGAGTAACGACCTTGTAATGTTCAAATAAAAATCGTTTAATGATAGTCGACGAGCCGGAACTTAAATTAGTACCACCGGTTGTACTGGAATATTGTAGATCTATACCTGAATCGTCAATCTTTACTCGAGTAAGTTATTCCAACCCCTTTGCCCAACTGTCGCCGTCTATCTACTGTCGACTTTTAGTTACCATTAATTGCTTAATGAGCCAAAGAAAAGTATCCAATTCGGACGTATAGTCGAACTCAATCCTTTATGAGAATGAAAAAACAGCAAAGGATTACCGCAAATAGAAGAAATGCTCATGAATCTGGACATTTTTGAGCACTTTAAAGTCGAAAACACCGTACACTGTCCATATACATAAAAATAAAATAATATTTTGGCTATTAGGACCACTGTGCAAAGATTCAATAACCAACTTAGCTGGATATCGTTATAGGGGAGAATGGCGTATAATTATTAATTATGAGTTTAATATGAATTTACATTTTAATTTCTATAACGCATATTAGATTTGAATTACTCATTAAAATTTTGTCTTAAATTAATTTAACTAAACTGTGGGGTTTCAGGTTACACTTATAAGAGGCGACAACGGAAGTGTGGTTATAGTTTTTACATTTTCAATTGCAGAAACAAAATTCTCAGATGTACAGACAGGTTACTTTGGCGGCTTGTAGATGTGCCGACAAGTGGCTTTGTCGGTATTAGCGGCATGTAGATGTGCCGACAAGTGGCTTTGTCGGTATTAGCGACTTGTATAAAGCGGGATCATTTTGTTCTGCAATTAAAGTAGGAAGTAGGAAGTTAGACAAATATTGTCTTCAGTAGTGAGGGCTAGGAAAATATTCATACAGTGATACACTGTGCTTGTGTTCGCACTTGATTTTTGATTTAGTGAATAGTAGGTGGTAGGTGATTCGTGGCGTTAGTTTATTTCAATTAATATTATTCTTGGCTTCCGTGTATATACATACTTTTTTTTATTTTGAAAAATTGTTACAGTGTACTTCTTATTTATTTATTAGGTGTCAATTTCAATATGTTTCGTCCTTGGGAAAATACAGTTTCTTTAAGTAGATCTAAAGAATCGGAACAATCACTAAATGATATTCCAATGGATTATGTGGTATCAGGTTGTAGTCCCAAAGATTCCTGGCATCAAAAAGGGGCCACGAGGTATTGCGCCTTCTGCCCTATTTTTGTGTATTTAACCCCATAGAATTAATTTGGGGACAACTTAAAAAAAGAATAAGGCGTCATAACGTGTTTCCCAAATTTAATGGGTTGATAGCAAATTTGGTAAAAGAAGAAATTAACAAAATTTCAGCTGATGATTGGCAGAAAAAAATCAAAGAAGAAAATTCTTATATAACGAGTCCGACCAAATTTATTAGCAATGTTGATGACAGTGATTCCGATGGTGAGGGTTGAGATAGGGTAGGTAAGCTTAATTAATTTATAATATGAATGACTTTATTCACCGTGTTTTTAATTTTAGAATTAAAATTTGAGACAAAATTTTAATTAGCAACGTTTCTGAATCTCACAAGAGATCAGAAAATCTAATATGCGTTATAGAAATTAAATTCATATTAAAGAAAGTTAATCAATATAGAAATTTTACGCAAATTACCCCTAACGATCTCCAGTAACTTGGTTATTGAATCTTTGCACAGTGGTCCTAATAGACAAAATATCATTTTATTTTTATGTATATGGACAGTGTACGGTGTTTTCGACATTAAAATACTCAAAAATGTCCAGATCAATCAGTATTCATCTATTGGCGGTATCCTTTGCTGTTTTTATAGCGTTCTCTCTTTCTCTCTTTCTACTATACCCGACGAACCAACTTACTGTTTCAAAAATTTTAAAATTAACTAAATCTAAGATCTCTCTTGACATTACAACTCATTTTATTGATCAAAATTGGAAAATACATGCTATTTTATTAGATTTTGTGTCTGCAAAAGGATCACACACAGGTAAATCTATTGCACAAATATTACAGTTTTATGACGCATACAACAGTCAGCATTTAAGGTGTAACAACAGACAATACCGAATTCAGAGTATTTGCAATTATTTAACAGGTTTCAGTAAGCTCTCAACGACAGGAAACAGAAAAAAATGTACTTTACCAATGTTGGTAATAGGAATCAATTTATTATTAGATAAATTAGAAAAATGGGCAAGTGACTTATACAACAAAATTGACAGAAACAATGTTGACATTGTCGCTTCAAGCATCAAATGATTAAATATTAAAACATTACGATAAGACAAACAAACAAACAAATAAATTCATTTTTAGTAGAATGCATAAACATTAGGTGGATCTTTTTCTAAAAAATTATGTTCGCGTTAAGATAATATCATCCTTAAAAGTTTTTTTCAAAAGCTTGGCTTGATTATTCAAGAGCTTGACTATCTTCGAGTAATGCATCTAATTCTTTGTCAGTGAAACGTCGAAGCCACTCCCTACATAATTTATTAGTTGTAGCAGCGTCACCATAAACTTCAACGATCCTTCGAAGAGCTTCAGCTTCAGCTGCACTTTTCTTCCAATGTCTGTGTCACAGTTAGTATGAAACCTCTAACTTTCTAGCCTTCATACTATTTCCAAAACGTGTTTGTCATACTTGAACAACAGTTAACGATCATTTTATAATATTATTAAAATGATAAAACATTTTTTATTAGGGATTTCGCATTCACGTCAAATTATTTTACGGACAGGTGATGCTCGAACACGAAATTAAAAGTGATTAAACATACGCTGACGGACATTTTAATAGTTTTATTTGCAAAGAGAATGTTTTATATAATTTTTAGTATATAATTAATTTTTTATGTTTATTTATTTATTATTTTAAAATCTTTTCTTTATTAACTACCACAACATTTGGCATATTTTTTACTATTAGAGCTATAATTATTATTGTTTTATCTTTTAGTCACTCAGAATTGAATTTGTATTTTTACAACATTGTGAAATGAAATATTTTTACGTTACATTATTAACGGAACAATCAAAGACACACTGTTTCAATTTGAATTTGTCAGAGATATATTGGGCATTTAATATCCCAGAACCAAGCCCTTATGAGAAGGAAACTTGCTAATTAAACAATTAAACACATTCTCCTAAATTTCCTAAAGACAAAAGTCCTTCAAAAACAAGCATCTAGTCAGTAGTAGACTTAAATGCAACGTGAAAGGTTGTGTTTGTAGCGGATATGGTTAATGTGCGGAATGTGAAACATCATAAACCTTGTAGCCCATATGCTAAGGACAAGAAGTTAGTTTCAATTTGAAGAAGACAACTTTCAGTGGTCAACTAAAATGTCCTTAATCGAAACTGTAGGGGTTGAAATGCGTTTTACTAAGGAATTTGAATCGCCTTTCATTGCTGCTATTACCTTTAATTAAAATCAGAATTTTTTAGTATAATTTTCAGGTTATTCTTCCATTTCATTTGCTTACACCAACTTGTTGTTTTTTGTGCTATGTGGGAGAATGGCTAAATTCGCTCCTTTTGATCCATACTGTAGTTAATCGGTTTTTTGTTGTAATTTCCCTTTAAATCCCTAAAAGCCGATACATCCATTGAGACAATGGCTCATCTGTCCTTACCAATACATGAAACAGGCCACGGAAAATGGATTTGTTGGAACTTACTCGACCATAGCACCCTATAAATTATCAGACGGTTTTAACAATCGAATTCCAGAACAAATGAACCAAAACGCTTCCTAGTCAATGGCGTAACAAAAACCAGGCCAAGTGGATTTGTTTATTTAATCGATAAAATTGATATCACTTGTCATCAGATGATAATAATACGCAGAATGGAAATTAGAAACGCTTGAATAAGATTTGGTTTTAAAAATAGAAAAAATAATGTTTTTTAGAAGCAGTAATTCTGAAATAAAAATGGCGGGGAAAATTACAGTTCGCTGAAGAGAAAAGAGATTTTCCAATTTTTTTTACAAAAAACCGCCAATAAAAAATCTACATATATAATTTTCGATAAAAAATCGACTGGCAGTAATAGAAAAATATATTTGTGGTTAAAAGATGAAAAAAAATCAGTATGAAGAACATGGAGCCTAAATTGTTTTTTGTTACAAAAAATAATGAAAATTTTAAATAAAAATCTTGCGAACTATAAAATCGAGACGAATGATAATTTTGGAAGAAAAATGCATTGATATTACAAAAATCTTCGAAAATAAAATTATTTTAGAGAGTGAAATTAGTATTACACATCACAATGTACCACAAGGATCCATTTTATGGCCCTTACTATTTACCATCTACATTAATCGACTATTTTTATTTTTTCTAGATAAAAAATGGATTGGGAAAAAATATGTTACAAAAAAAAATAATAAAAATCTTACAAACTTAAAAATCGGTACTATACAACATAGTGTACCTCAAGGGTCCATTTAGTGACCCTTTTTTAATCTTCTGACCCATTTCTTGTAGAAGACATAACTGCAGATCTTTGCAGAATTCTTGGAGGGTTGTCTAGACCTGCTTATACAGGAACACCCTGTATAAGTTAAAGTATAAATGGAAAATAAAAATATTTCACTTAGGTGTAAAACTTTACGATAATTTAAAAAGAAAATAATATATAAACAAAATTTAATATTCCACTAAATTTGAAAGCATTGAATTGGTTCGATATTGATTTATCGTTATCCTGTTTACAAATACGAAAATAAAATTTGTATTCAATAGACTTCATATTATTTATCAATGCATTAATATCGAAGTTGGGACTTTGTAATAACTTTAGAATCGACAGTAAACACAATTACTTCAGAATCTTATCGTAACTTCATAAACTGTCGTTTTTCTTTTAACGTATTGTGAAATAAAATTGATTTTATTTTCCGTTCGTGTAATTTTTTCAAAATGAAAAATTCAAGCACCAAACGCTTCATTTATTGTATAAGTGAACCAAGTAAAATACTATTAAAATAATCAAACCATGCTGATACTCTATACGTAAAATGCTGTATATGTATAAACAAACTATGAGGATTCATTATATAAAATTTTGTTTTCCCAAAACAACCTGGCCCTATATAAAAAATCTCAAGAATTCCAAGACGTAATTGTATAACAAAAAAGTCTCGCTTAAATTTCTTAGAATCCAGTGACCTTTAAAACTATTTGACATCGCAGATGTATAGTGGAGGATACGAAAAATTATTCTTATGAAGACTAATGATGGATTAATTGGTTGAGACAGAACTGTTATCATCTTATTAAAAGATCAGTTCGCAGTTGATTTGTTGACCAAATATTTTTGATATGATGATTTGCAAAAAAGAATTGGAAGATAAAGAAAATAAAAAGTAGGCTTGTGTTAACTTACTCTATAATAGCTAAATTTTGAAGAGTATACGATTTAAAAAAAATTAAAAAATTAAAAGATTGATATATTAAAAGAAGCCACAAAACAAAAAGGAAATAAAGGTACTTACAATTCATTTGGATTGAAGTAACAAGACAGCATCATTTAATTATAGTTGACTAATAATTATTATGACAACCGTCTCAAAGATGTTATTTTTTCTATTATCATTATTGGGTCTCAATCAACTCATATATCTCTCTCCTGTATTCTCACTTTTGTCAGCTTGTGGTAGGTTGTTATAAAATTTAATTCCCAGGTATGAATAACTCCTTTGCACGATAGTTATATTTTTATTAAAACAGCAAACAGATTCAGGTATCATGAATCGAAACTGATGGTGTTTTATAAGCATTTTGCTTTGTATAATTTCTTTTCAGGGATATCAGGTTGAAAAGTTTTGATATTACTGACTGCACATCCATTCAAAAAAGCCTAATTTTTCCATAATGACAATATATTTTTTTCATACCATTTTAAAGTCGAGGTTTCAACGAAGAAAGTGAACAATGATAAAGTTAAAGAATTGAAAATTTGTAAGCCAACTTCTTTGATTGAAAATTAGATTTTTTTAATTTAAATTTGTATAAATACGTTTCATTAAAAAAATATTTTTGCGGAGATAAAAATTAAAAACGAAAAAAACGGTTATTTTTCATCTTCGTTTAAATTAATAAGCTCGCAAAAAATGTGATGTCGATGAAACTTGGCACTTAAGTACTTGAAAGGGTGTAGAAAACGATAAAAAAAATCTTTTTTGCTCTAAAGTGTATGCTAACTTCACAATTTCGAAAATAAAATCGAAAATTTGGTTTTTCCATTATATCTCGAAAAAAAAAATTCGGAAAACTAATTGCGCCACATGAACGAGTGGAAAATTTTACTAAAAATTATATTATAAGTGATTTTAAAAAAAAATTTGTATTACTATAAAAAATTATTAAAACTAAGAAAGTAAATTCGAAAACTACGCGCGCCGAGCCGTTGAATACAAATATTCAGGCGAGGTGTTCGGAAAAACTAAAGTATCTTTGCCTAAAATGTACCCAAAGAAAAAAAAAGAAAGCATTTTAAAGAGGAGACTCTAAGCTTTCTCAGGAAGCCATTAGTTTTTAATTTTTTTTGTTTTCTCATAAAAAATGTGACCGGAAGTAATAATTTCTAAAATTCTCACTGATTTTTATAAAATTCAAGATTTTCTATGAAAAAATTAAAAACTAATGGCTTCCTGAGAAAGATTAGAGTCTCCTGTTTAAAATTCTTTCTTTTTTTTTCTTTGCGTACATTTTAGGCAAAGATACTTTAGTTTTTCCGAACACCTCGCCTGAAAATTTCGAATTTGCTTTGTTATTTTTAATAATTTTTTTATAGTACCTAATACAATTTTTTTAAACTCTGTGACAACTGGGCTAACAGTGGTATTAGCATTTAGATATGTATCTTCAACCTTAACAACCGAATTTTTCCAGCTGACAATAGAAACATTACTTGTCACATTTCTAATTAACTCCATTACGTTTTCCGATCTGTCTCTGGATTTTACCTGATGCCACACGTATTCGATGGTGTTAAATATAAAATAATATGGTGGAAGCCGTTGTACTGTGTGACCCATGTTTTTAGCGATAGTATCACAAACGTACTCTTTTCTAACATCGAAAGCTGCTAAAACTTTTAAAATATCTGCTTTTTGATAGTATTCCCCTAAAATAAACGTCATTGTTTAACAAATACTCCTGAATTTCCCGTTTACTGTTTCCCGCTATATTCGGCAATAAATAGTTTTGAAGCCAATCTTTAAAGAGTTCTGCTTATAGTGTATGTAATATTGTCGTTTAAATATATACCAGTCTACTATTTTCTGTTTACAATCACAAATTGTGGGTATTTGTGGACATTTTTCTAGTGGATGCGAACAATTCACTGGCGCCCCTCATACCAGTGGAGTAGCTTGGGGGGGGGGGGACTATTTTTTATTACATTACATTCAGAAAAAATTTCAAGCTGTGTCGCCCCCTGGCCGCGGCGCCCGCATCCTTCGCGTACGCCTTAAACCGGCCCTGTCGATAAGCCTATTGAGGTACTTAGAAAGTCAACCAAATATCTTGAAACAAACTATACCAAAGCAATAAACGCACTATAAGTTAAAGTTTATTTCAGAACTAACAATACAAAACGAATTTTCCATCCTACTAGAGATACAAAAAACAAATTTAAAATAAATCAAATCCCAGTATCCGACAAAAAAAATCATTTCCTACAATAAAGTAGATTTCTATAATGATCTAGTGAGTTGAGTTGGGTCGGTAAGTAAGATTCCTAACAATGAAATAAATTTTCTCGACGAAATCCTATTAGCGATGAGAAAAGGTATATTCACGAGATCACAGAAAAAGAGAATCTAAGAAAAACGAGTTCGCCTGTAAATCTGAAAAGTGTCGATAATGTTTTTACTGTACTATAATTCATCGTGAAGGAAACATATATAAAGAAATCGCTTGGATTAAAGCAGCGGCGGGTCGGCTATTAAAAAACCAGAAAAAATTTAAATTATAATAATTATAAATGTATAAAAGTTGATTTCATTTTTGATTTTGTTGATTTTATTCTCGTTTAACAGACAAATTATCCTCTTTCTCATTTTTTACTATAATTAATTCCTATGATTATTATAGTTACTTAGCATATCTCTATAACTCTAGAATATGTTTGTAATTACAAAAAAAATAGTTTATTCGAAACTGAGGAAATAATTGGTTGCTTTGGCCACAAAACTGCTCCCTGCATCCACAGCCGTAAGTTGTCATTCTTCTCAACCGGCTATTAAAATGCCTCACGAATTGATTAAAATGGCCATATTTTGTATATTTATCCCGTTTGCAATAACTAAGAAAAACTGCTAGAAGATAGTATGAAATACGTTTTCCTAAAGAGAGAAATGAATAGTCGACTTCCGACCCTAAAATTAAATGAACGAAATGAAAGACAAGTTTATAAAATGCTGTAATTTTGGTCCAAAATAATCGTTAATGTTAAAAAGGAGATTTGGGTACCTTGAAGCTGGCCCAACCCTTTCAGCAAAAATACCTATTGGATAATTTACTAACAATTTATTAGAAATTTACTCCACAAGAAAAAAAATTATTAACTTTGCCTTTCAAAAGTTATAAACTAATATGCCAGCTTCAACTTGAACCTGCACCGGACCTGATAAAACCTTGTAGAACATTTACTAAATTTTCATTGACTGAAGTAAGTTTTAAACAAAATAATCTAGCTTCAACCTGATCCTATACTGGACATGTAAATGAAAAAACCTTATAGAACATTTATTAAAATTTAAGTAGAATTTATTAACATAAGAATAAACATTGTAAAATTTCAAAAAGCAAGCAGCTGTAATGCTTGGAACTTCTCCCACATTTTATTAATTATACAGGGTGTTTCATAAGTAAACCGGCATACGTTAATTGTAGATAGAGTACACTTAGTTGATTCCAAATAACCTTAGTTACTGGGTCTAACCTTTTTAATAACCGAGATACGAGGCAGAACACACTGTGCATCAGATTTTTTAAAATTGGGATGGATATTTGAAAATAACGGAAAAAATGAAATAAAGTGGATATTTTTTTTAAGTGCACAAACTCATTTTTTTCCGTTCTTTTCAAACATCCATCCCAATTTTAAAAAATCTGATGTACAGGGTGTTGTTTTGGGGATTTTCAAATTTTACAAATTCTTCTTAATCCGGATCTGGATTTTAATTGTAGTTCTTACACTATAGTATTGGGCTATTAACACAATATCTCTTTATAGTTTATCTATTTTCAATTACAGAAAAAATAATCCCGCTTTATACAAGCCGCCAATGCAGACAAAGCAACTTGTTGGTACATCTACATACCGCCAAAGTTGATCAAAGGAACTTGTCGGCACATCTGCAGCTTATACAAGGTTTTTTAAAAGGCAAGGTTAATAAAAAATTTTTTTGTGAAGTAAATTTCTAATTAATGTTTAGTAAATTCTAATTAAAATTTAGTAAATGTTCTATAAGGTTTTATCAGGTCCGGTGCAGGTTCAAGTTGCAGGTGGAAAATTAGTTTATAACTTTTGAAAGGCAAGGTTAATAAATTTTTTCTTATGGAGTTATAAAGGAGGCCATTTGGAATTAACTCGGTCTCCCGCATCTGCATTTGACGTATTTCCGCTTCCCATTGAAAGACCTTGTAAGTTTAAAATATATTTTTTTAACAAAATCGTCCGAGTTTATCACATAAACGTTTTCGGGGGGTTACAGTATCCCTAATTGATTTACTTGTCATTTTATAGTCAAAAACGAGTTTTAAAAATGGCAGAAAAAAAGCATTTTCATTTTAGCCGAAGGCTCGTCAAGATATTTTGACACCATCAAAACAAAAGGACGCTCATGATGATGATATTTATTGTACCGCGCCAAAAAACGTATAAAACAGAAAGTTTACAATTCTCCGATCTTTTGTGACATTCCTTCCATTGTGTCCTACCCTAAATACGATATAATTCGTACAATTGATGGAAAAGGATCCAGAAGTTTGTTTTGGATAAAAAAAAAATTGAGGGTTGAAGAAAGAAAGTGATTTATATGCATGAACAGGCATTTCTTGTGTTTCTATATTTTCTGATCGATAAAAAGGGGTTTATATTTAAATGGAAATTGTGATATTTTTGGATCGATCAGTTGGAAGGATTTTATCATTTTCTAAAAATGCAAAATAAGTATGAAAGGAGAAAGCTGTGTTCTTAGTCAATTCAGGTAAAGGCTAAGTTATGGACCTTTCAAAAAGTTTGGTGTAACTTTATTATGTCTATTGTATGTTTTTTTGTGATTTAGAATCGCTATTTTTTGTCTAATCTAAAGCGTGATAAATGAAGAGCCTATAGGTACGTCACATCCGGCGTCTGGTAATATAAATTTCAGGGTTTAATACATAGCCAGGTGGCTGGTCAGTAAAAAATATCTGAATAATGAAAAACCTGATGAATTTGAACCCGTCACACAACAAAATTTTTCAGCAAAGGTTTCCAATTTCGCGATTTTTGCACAAAATCATATCCTAAAAATGTATTTAATATCGATGTGCTTTGACGTGCTTCTTTTTCCCAAAATATTTTTTGTGTTTCCAAAATCTTGTATTTTGCAAATTATCTATAATCCATAATCAGATTTCTCTCCAAACTCTGCAGGATTTCAGTTATATTTAGGGTAATTTAGGAGGAATTTCTCTAATCATTAAATTTTAGAATTGTGACTTTGATTCATTTATGTCAGCATCAACTGAAATATGTAATCATAAAACACTCCATACGCTTCCTTAAACTCATTTAAGTCCACTTTATTAAAACATAAATAAAACAAAAATTCCCACCTCACCTCAACACATATTTTATAAATAGCAAAACATGTCGGAGAGTCCAATAAATCTTTGCCAACAAAAACAGATTTTAATGCAAAATGTTTTCGAATATAAGGTGACCAATTTTTTTTATAAAATAGTATATGTACTATTAATTTGTTTTGACTATTAATCCGTCCCAGAAATTAATCAAACATTATTTTTAATAAAGCATAACGTCAGCAATTTATAATGTTTTCGCAGAGTTAAGTATATATTTAAATAAATAGAGGTGAAGATGACACTTTGTTAATGTACTTTCTAAATTTAGTTTTATAGGCAGTAAAAGCTTTTATAGCTATTAAAGTTTTCTACGCGGTAAAAAACTAGTCACCCTTTGAAGCTTTTGAAATGCTGCTAACACCCTGTATATGTTAATTGTCTTCCATTTCTTAAATAATTCTGTAGATCACAAGAAACTTTCTCCTCACGACTAAAGAGACTAAAGTTATTTTAGTTTTAGCCAAAATACATACAAATGTACGGGACAAATATGTATAATTTTTTTTAATCATCCTGTATAAGAAAAGATAGGAATTAATACATTTTTTTTGTTAAAAAAACCACGTATTTGTCTTTTTCTCTGCAGCAAATTGTTCATCTGCGAACATACAGTCGTTTAAACATTAAAAGCAAATTTTGAATTTGTTTACCAAATAACATGTACGTTGTTGGGATTTTTAATATCGGCATAGGTGTAGTGGAAACTGCATGAAATCGACATTTGTGTTTTTTTTCTGCAAATACAGCTTTTAATAATGGAATACGTGAGGTGGTAACAATGTATTGAATAAACAATGCGGAGTTTTCATCAATTCTCTGTCACCACAGACCTACAAAAAAGGTGCACATCAAGGGATTATCGAAGGAGATGAAGGATACTACAACTAAGACGGATTATCATAAAGTGGGAAAAATTAAGCCTGAATATATATGTGGAATTATGCAGGGATAAAGTCACTAAATATTAAATGAGTGGCTCTATCAGCAAATGGAAGAAGCGCAGGTAAAATTAAAAAACAAAAATATTGCCGCATAAGGAGCAGAACTAGAAAAAGAAAGCTTTCTTTCCCTAGGAATGGACTTTTGGTGAAGAAGCTGATGTATCTCTAGGTAAGATCACATCAGAAACCAAAAATTTGAGATAACGTTAGAGAAGTTGCAAGAAGTCTCAATGATAAAGACTGGAATGACAAAAAGTGGCAGCGATTCAGCGAGTAGAAATCGCTTCGTATATATACAGAGTGGAAAAAAATGTGAAGAGACCTAATTTTGTATGAATTGCAAGTTTGTTTGATCTTCAAATCACAATTTTTTTATTCCAAGTTTGTTTAAAACGACCGATAGTTGTCACACTTTCATAATCCAATTTTTTATTAATTATGACATCCTTTAAGCATTTTTTTCCCACCATTGACCCTTAATACGACTAGTATTTACAACAAAAATCATTTTAACCTATACGCTCTGAGTAAGTGAGAATTTAAACTTGAATTCCAATTTCGAAGTGTTGGTCAGCAAATACAAATTGTATTTTCTACTTTATAGATGAATGCGTCTGACAGGTGGAGATAAACTTTTGTATAAAGTCAATAAAATATCCTGAATTCTCGACAAGAACACGATTGAAGAAAATCGTTTCACACTTGGGATTTGAGGAGAAAAAGTACGTTGTCGATTTAATAGTCGATGCACATGCATGACAGAAGGGAATTGTTGTTTTGGCAAGCTTAATATTTTTCCTTTGTTTAACCCAATCTAATTGCAAAAAAACGACAGAAAAGGAACAATAATAAGTGTGGCTAAGATCCCAAAATTGTCACTAAAGCGTTGAATTACATATTATCACAATACTTCTGGATAAACAGTATGAAATTATATCTTTTTGGGATGTTCCTCAGGGACCTACTATAGGACCCTTGCAATTTATGAGTTTTATAAATAAATCTATTTTGAAAACAGTCAAAATAGAAACATTATTAAATGCATCATAATTGAGCTATACCTATTATATTTATAAAAAAAATGCGTAAATTTACAACCCCACCAGTGAACATAATTTGGACAACACTGTAATGGAAATAAAAATATATTCTTTAAGACAATAAAAACGCTGACATGGTAGGTCTGAGAAGCAAAAGTTTCCTCATACACGAATAGATGAAAATTACCTAAAACTTGGTATAAAGTAATGGGAGAGATGCTGCAAGAAAGAGAAAACATTGTATTCAGTTTTTAATATCCACCATTTATTTGTATTCTATCATCTGCTTACTTCGAGACAAATGATTTGTTAGGAGGTGACATAGTGAGAGACTGCTAATAAATCTAGACTATTTTATTTGTCTATATTGTAACGGGTAACAACCCTGAAGATGTTAAGAATCAATTTAAGATGGTGTAAATAAATAAGTAATTAAATTTCAAAAATACAATCAAAAATAACAAGGATAAGTGAAATGAGAAATGTCAAATTGCAAATTTTAACTTCATGTTTTTTTTATGAATAAGGATGTTATTTTTCAAAAACTTTTACGATAATTCATTAGAATAGGGTATCATGGTCAGTTACTGATATAATTTGGGCTTTAGTAATTAGATTTAAAATCACTAGTAGTGATTATAAATACCAGTACCAATTATACCTCTAACCATAAAATTTTATCTATTTGTGAAACTTGTGGATGAAATTAATCATCTACAGAATGTTGATTATGGTTAGAGGAATAGTTATACAAATTTTCAAAATTAAAAATGCCCTAATTCTATAAAAAAAGGTAAAAATAGCATTAATAAATAAGTCATTAATTATGAGAAATGTCCAAATTAAAATTGTAAATAAAGTTATATTTAGAAAATTAGGTTAGGTAAAATAGTTTTAGATGTGCTGCCATCTATGATTAGAAGAGAGTATTGACAATTACTAAAAGCAAAAAATTCCCGGTGTATTGGGGTTGCATACACAATTTGCATTGTGTGTTGCAAAGCTTTTATTTGACTGATTCTAGTCAAAATGTCACTCTCTTCTTTCGTATCCCTTTCAGAGATTAATACAAAGTTAGAAAACGAGTAAGGAATTTAATTTATCAGATTCGACATCCTAAGACCGGTTTCTCCCTTTCGGCTTCGTCAGTTAGGCTTTTCGAATCCAATAAATAAAATTCCAAACTCGTACAAGTCAATAGCTATATCCGCTATAAGATTTTTAGATGTGCTGCCATCTATGATTAGAAGAGAGTATTGACAATTACTAAAAGCAAAAAATTCCCGGTGTATTGGGGTTGCATACGCCATTTACATTGTGTGTTGAAAAGCCTAACTGACGAAGCCGAAAGGCAGAAACCGGTCTTAGGATGTCGAATCTGATAAATTAAATTCCTTACTCGTTTTCTAACTTAGTAATTATAGCGTTTTTAAAAAAGGTTAATGTGAAAGTGATATTAAAAAAGAGTGAAATTAATAGTGAAAAACATTTCCAAAATATAAAAATTTAACCATGTACATGGATTTTGACACAACAATCAAAGAATTTCACATCTTTTCATGTTGACAGCTGAGACGTTTGTCAAATTGTTTGTTTTTCTTCAACTGCCAGAATTTGAATTGTTATCATTATTTTATGGAATGATAACACCGAATTGAAGCAAAATAGTGAGATATCCTTCAAACGGAATTAATATAATATCCAACATTTATTTTGAGATCAAATAATAAACAAATCGATCGATATAGTAAATCGATAAATATTTCTATAGTCAAAGAAATAAAGATCAGGCCTTATAAAAAACTGAATGCATTCAATTACACAGGCACACAAAAAGAAAAAAAATTTATGAACCAGAGGGTAGACCCCACTATTCTTGGGTTTTTGGGGTCGCTGAAACCGAATATGACCATGAAAAATAATTTCAAATGCCAGTTTTTCCGCTAGCACCCCCTTACTGCCACTTATAAGTTGTTCGAATTTTGTATTGAACCAGAGGGTAGACCCAAGAATAGTGGGGTCTACCCTCTGGTTCATAATTTTTTTTTCTTTTTGTGTGCCTGTGTTATTAATAAATCTTCATACAGTTGAGAGGTTCTGCAAGCATTATGAGTGAGCAGTCAACCAACTCTAATTGCGGGCTGACAGTGATTAAAAAATCGTAGCTCGAAAAGAGACCCAAAAAAAGAAAACTATAACACATTCTGAAAAAATTCATTTAAACTAGGGTTTATTTACACGCCAAACTCAACTCTGAGTGTGAATTTATAATTACGCGTGACTCAAAAATAACTTACCTATTTTAAAATTATACCGCCACTATTTATTTCAATCTCAAAACTCAAAATTGCCTACAAAGTATCGTCAATATTATAAACATGTCAAGTTTTTAACGAAAGCATATTTGCTTGTTCCGTTAGGTGCAAAAATATGATTCCATTTATATATTATCAGTGTCATAAATATTTGAAAATAGTTTTTTTTATATCGCGAGTCTAATTGTAAGCGGCTGTATCTCAGAAACTATTTATCCTACGGCTTTGAAAAAATATATAATAGAGTCGACCAAGAGAAAATGCTGGAAATTGTTTTCAAGTATCTAGGTTCACCGCTAGAAGTGCTAAATCGCTATGGTAATGCAAAATAGTTATTTATGTACCAAGGACGAAAAACTGTTTTTTATAGTCGAGTATGCTAATTGATAGCCGAGGTGCAGTCGGGGCTAGCAAGCAGGCGAGACACTAGACAGTTTTTCGCCGAGGCGCATATTACTTTTTTTCGTCGACCTCTACAAAAACGTACTAATTTCCAAAAGAAAAATCGACCATTTTTGAAGGCAACACTTTTCGCCCGCTGTGGTGACTAGGATACGGCACGGTGCGAATCATTTGGGGACGAAAAGTACTTGTCGTCAAAAATCGTTGCCTTTTCATTCGAAAATTAGTACGTAAAATGTCATTTTTTGTAGAGGTCGACGAAAAAATGCTTTAATTCAGCACTTTGTGCTCTATTAATTAAAATAACTTGTAGGGGCGATTGGGAACCTCAATTTGTAACATTACTAGTTGTCTACAATACACAAGTTCTTCTTTTGAGAACGCTAAGCGAAACCCTATTGATTTTCTAACAACCCTCTTGATCGACGCCATTCCCGCCAACTCTGTTTTGTAACTAGAAAAGTTTTCATTGAAATGGCAACAATTCCGTTTAAATAAAAAAAGACGACATTGAATACACAGGTCCTAGATCATCCTGAAAATCCTAATCCCATGGAATATTCAGTTTGTATTGTATTCCGTGTCTCTGAGACGTTTTTATTTTTAGAACTTTCTGAAAAATGTCACAGGATCAGCGGGGAATCGAAAGAGGCCGGGATGCTCATTCCATGACGTAAAATCTCATTATTGAGAACAAACAAAAAAGGTTTGTCTATTGATTTCTGGCGAAAATAGACTGTCTTGCACAGACAAATGGACTATGTTTCAATCCACGAGTGTACGTAAACTTTTATGGAAAAAAAAGATAAATAGTAGTAGATTTGTATCAGTAAATCGGTTAGCTTTTAAAGATTTGGTTGACATAATTAAATACAGTGTATTCAATTTAAAAAAAAGCGAGCAACTAATCAGTCCGAGTTTTGATCCGCCCTGTATACAAGTATTAAATTAAAGTTTTAAATTTTAAATAATTTTTTTTAATATAACATTTTTACTGTCTCGTGTAATGTTTCACAGGTTATTATTTTTGAAAGAACGTTGTCTGTACACAACCCTCCATGCGTCAAGGGTTTCAGATCATCATTAATAATTTGTAAGTATACATGAGTTGTGAAAACATATAGAGGGAAGAATGGAGGTCAGATATTTACATTTTGTAAAAAACAAAATTTTGAAAGTAAAATAGTAGGTGAAATGGTAAAATTTTAATTTTTAAAGATAGAGAATAAAAAAGCTATAAAAAGGGTCGTCAATATTTTCAGATTTTCAAATAGTATTGACATGAACACAACTTTAGGCGACACTAGCGGTATTAATTTGAACTGCCCAAACCGCGTAACGTTTGTTTGTTTATCTGCTGTCGAACGTGTGTTTTGAGTTTGTGCTGTGTGTATTTTGCTGTTATTTGTTAGTTAAAAATCAAAAATGCCCAATACCTTTAGGAAATCAAAAAATCCGGAATTACACTTCAATTATTTTCCACCCAAGAAGCAACAAACAGAACAGAACAAACAGAAGAGAAGTTGATCGTCGTAAATTCTGTGAAAATGTGTTATTAATGGATCACCAAGCATACTCGAGCATGCTCGAAACATTTTAAATCTGAAGATTATATTACAAAATCAGGTAAGATAAAGATTAGCATTTCTGAGATTATTTCTTGATTATAACTGAAATTTTTGCAGGAATTCTTTCAAACAAAACAGCACCCAGGTTGTGCAAAACAGCTGTGCAATCACAACATTTGTGCAGCAAGCCACTTGATGTTAAAACAATTAAATGTCCAAGGAACGATAGGTTGGTTAGAAAATAGCAATTTTGACTTAATGTCGAAAACCCACCCTAATTTTCAATCGAAAATTCTCGCATCAGAATATCTGCTTTTTTAAAAAACTCCATAGGCTTTTTGTTCGTTGAAATCTCTACTTTTTGATGGTGTAAAAAACATATACATTACTATGGTAAATGTTCTCAAAAAAAGCAAAGAAACGAAAAAAATTATTTTTCCTTTCATTTTTGTTAAATTCTCTTCCTTTTCCAATGGGTTTCATCCTACTATTATTTTTTTTTTGTTTCAAAAATTATCGACTCTGGTCTACTTATTTTCTACAACAAAAACAGTTATATATTTGTCCGTACAGGACCTGAAGGCTCTCTGAAGCCTTCTGCCAATATCAATACGGACAGCGCGTCCTGATCTCGATCCAATTCATCATTTGTTGTTTATTTACTATTTTCTACTATCTAAGATAAATTAAAATACATTGTTTGGAATTTAAATTTGGTTTTTACTTGTCTTTACGTCATTATTCTGAAAACACATTTTTATAAACGAACCGTCATTTGTTAAAGTCTATCTACTATGTTTCTTTTGTCATTAACTTCCTTGTACGCCACATTATTTTGTCTTAATCTGAATATGCGACGTCCAAGGCTGTACGATGTTGAATGTTAAATAACTTATTTATTATTTATATTTTCATAATAAATTTACTTGGTATTTCACATTTAATTTGTTGTAATGGCATTTTTTTGTAACATTACAGGTGTGTTTGCATTTATGTAAGAATATTCACTGTTACGAGGTTTGTTATTTGGAATGTAATGATATACAACAACTAATTTTATCAAATTTTTTTATTTTAAAATTTTTTATGATGAATAGAAAATCTGGACACTAGTTTTTGCCTCTCAAATCAGGAGTATACAGGATCATTCACTAAGAATAACCTAAAAGGCTCTAACTAGTTCGCAAAAATGTTTTTCTAACCCTAAAAAAACAATCACTGTATTAAAATAATTAATTTCGTTTATTATTAACTAAATCACTTGAAGCCATTTATTGTAAACAATACGCAATATGTCATATTAAAAAGATATAAAATTCAATAAACCAATATTAATAATAGCAATATGGTAGCAATAGATGATTTCCCAACTATCTTAATAATAATTATAATCATCAAACGACACATGCGTAAAATAATAATTTATTTTTTTAAACAGCTACCTAGATTTTCAGATTTTACAGTGTTAAGAGCAAACCGAACCACTTGACAAATTTTAATAACCTTTTAAGCCTTTAGTTTTAGTCTGATTTTTGTGAAATTTTCAGGAAATACTAAAAATTACAAAACTTAGGTTGGAGATTCCTTGATTTTTTTGTAAACCTTCGAATAGTATTTATTTTGTTAATTTTAAAGTTAAAATTACAAAAAGAAATATCCGCGCCATTCTGCATTAAATCTATGAAAATTTGCTCCTATTTGTTTTAATAAATATCAAGTAGTTTTTAAATAATATGGTTTCCCATTTTGTTCTTAAATATCTTTGTAAAGTGCTGCCACATCGTTTAAAGCTTTCGAGAAATATTCCGTCGCCAAGTGTTCCCAGTGGCGCGCATATAAATACAATTTTATATTAGAAAATCCTCATAAAATAGAAGTGATATTTGCTTCTCACAAGAACTCCGGTTGCCACTTAATTAATATTTTTCTAAGATATATCAATGACATATTTCGAAAAAGAATGATTTTGTCCTTGACTTTTTATACGGCCAGCACCTTTACCTGATTTATGCTCACTCGATTTTTTCAAACGTTTTGAAATTTTTAGATTTTTCAAATGTTCAAAAACTTTTCGTAGAATGACAGTCATATGAAAGGGTAATTTTGTTGTATCCTAATAATCACGTTTAATTCCACTCGATTGTTTAAAGAGCTAGTTTACCAGATTTAACATTAGTACACTTTTTAAATAATCAATATTTTTACTAGCGTTAACATATTTTGTTTTGCAGAATTTATAGCTTTCCAAAATAACCCTGTTTGAGCCTCCTTGATTTATTAACAGCCAATATATTAACGTGACTTAATCCCACTTGGGTTTTTAAACTTCATCTAATTTAGGCACACTTGATTTTTGACAATTTTTCGATTTTCTTTTTTAATCCATAAAACAAAATTCATCGTATTCAAATTTGATTTGGTTCTTGATTAAATGGAACACTTGAAACTTGCCCTACAAACAATACGCAATATGTCATATTAAATATAAATAAAATAGAACAATTTAATGAAGTTCCAAATATTATTAACAGTAGCAATATGGCAGCCTGAAAGTATCATTATAATAAATTATTAATTATACTTTATTAAAAATGACAATAAGCTTAGTGGAAAATGTATGTTGATAATAATAAATAATAATGACGTAATTTGCAAAGTTATTAATTGTTTAATGATTATTTATTCAATTTTTTATTTTTACTGTGACACTTTATTATACAGGGTGGGTCAAACTTCTGACATGATTTTTCCGTTATTATAAAATATGTACAGTTTTACATTAACTTATACCCTAACTATACTATATCGTTTGAAAGCTTATTAATCGTACCAACAAATTGTAAAAAGACTTATAGGGTGATCCATTTCACCCTGTATTGAAGAAGCCATAGATAAAAAAGTAATTAATAGTACAGTGTTTGTTCGTTTGTTTCTGTTATTATTATTGCGGTTCTACTGTAACACACGGATAATTTATCAGTAATTCCAAAAAACCCGATTTATGACCTTTTCACATTTTCCAGCTCCAGCCAGTTTACCAGATTTAACACTATTAGATTTTTCGAATAGTCTAAATAAATTCTCAGTTATCCCAGATACCAGGATTTAAGCCCACTGGGACCTTTACGCAGCCAGCAGGTTTACCTGATTTAATACTTTCTAATTCATCAAGTTTTTAAATTTCAAACTAGGGGGTTGCTAAAGATCAATACTTATTTAGCCGAAATAGTCTCCCTTGACCTTTTAAACAGCCCACTAGACATAAAAACTCTAAGCTACCAAGTTAACTAGATTTGAAATTATTTGATTTTTGAAACTGCAAAACAGTTCTTCCTGGTTGGCAGTATTGATTTTTTTAAGCAGCCAACGAGTTTATCGGATTTAACACTTTCAGATTTTTCAAAAATTCATGATTAAAGTAAAATTAATCCACGGAATAATCCAAAAATTTGCATAGGAAAAAAAATGAAAATTGCGCACAGCCCGCTGTGATCAGTAACGCGGTAGCGCATCATTGTAGAAAACAGAAAACAGTTGACTGTCGGCGCTCGTCTAACGAACATGATTATTCCAAGACCTACGCGTTTTTCCAAGCGGCTGTCATGAAAAGTCGACTCAAAGATTTTTCCGGGACAAATTTCGAATTTTCATGAATTAAGTTTGATTCGAAAAAAATTCATAGTGCGAAAATTCGTTATAGAAAAGTGTTTTCTTCTTTACATTTTTCTTATTAATTACAAAAAAAATTGTGATGAGAGTGTAATTTTTTAACAAATATACATGGTGTTATAGTGACTCGAATTTTTGAAAAAATTATTGGAGGAAAAAATTCAGTTTTGTGTTTTGTTTTTTTTTATTAAAAACATTGTTGGGATACTCGAAATTTCTACAACGTAAGTTTTTAAAATTATTAGTAACGAAATTATTCATCTAAGCCATCCACATAACCGGATTTAATTCCACTTGAAATTTTAAGTATCCAGCACATTGGCCTGATTTAATACATTTAGATTTTTAGAAGAAAAACTCCCTTATTATTATTATCAAAATAATCCAACAATGTTTTTATTTTTAATACCCAATCATATGCATTTAACAGTCACGATTAAACTCTTCTAGTAGAGCATCTTGCCCCAAGCATCCAGATAACCGGGTTTAAGTCCACTTGAGTTTTTAAATATCCAGCAAATTGACCTGACTCAATTGTTTTAGATTTGTTTTATTTAGGATAAAACTCCTTTAACTACAGGATTGAAGGGAATTATCCCGACGCGGTCAGACTCTGGCACACATCTAAACTGACGTAATTCAATGCATGTCGGGGCTGGTATTCCGAGGAGTAGTATTTGACGTTCAGGTACAACGTTCAGTACAACTGGTCTTCTGTGATTTCAATCAGACTTTTGATCGTGTTCCTGATTTTTTTTAAACAATAAATATTTGTAAGAAATGCAATTTTTAAAATTTTATTAAATGTTTACGAGACAGTTACGTAAAATGCGGATTACGTACTCAGGTGGCAAGTATTTCATTATTGTCGAGGGTCTAAATCTCGAGACAGTAACCAAACTTTTTATCTAGGTAATTATATTATTTTATTTATAACCATTGTTGCTCATTTTTATCGGAAACGGGATTAATTATTTGATTAATTTTGAACCAAGCTTAAATATTCCATTGACGTCTGTCAAACAGTGAATACGTGAAAATAATTGGATGATCTAGGTTACCCTAGTCATAAATCACAATTGTTTACAAATGAACTAATGTTTTTTGAAGTATTTTTGCACAATTATTTCAAAATAGATAGATAACATCAACTGCACTTCATCAGAGAAAAACTTTATGGGTTTTCCTGAAAATGCAGAAGATTAACCAAAGGAACAAACTTTGTTTGGATGTTTCAGGTGGCATCTGAAACGTACAAAAGATATTATTCTAACCAGATATCACTCCAGTCTGAAAATATTTCCTCTGGGCCATTAATACAAGAAATAAATGTTCAGTCCTTTCATTCCATAAAAATAATTTCGTATCATTCTTGGTTGGTTATTTGGCGTTTGCGTGTTATTTAATTCTGGTCCTGAAAATGGTTAGGATTTTAATGATACTTCCCCGGAAATAGCAAATATAGCCGAGGAAACGTCTTATGAATTATTACCAATATAATCCAAAAGCAATACATGGAAAATTTATGGATTAGAGGGATAAATCGAATATATTTATTTTGTTGAATTGTCAAAATATTTATATGATAAATATAGGCATCAAAAATAACGGTAATATGATTTTTATTTAAATAAAAGTTTTTCTATTACACGTGGTGATAAAGTCCAATATTTTTAGAAATATAAAAAGCTCTGTCTGAGAAAATTATAGGAAGCATTTCGCACAATTATTTTTAAAGATACAAACTATGCACATGGTATGTCCATTTTTCTTCCAAAATGTAATTTTTCTATTTTCTACAGCTTTTTCGGGAGTTACATTTTTGGCGCTGAAGATACATTTTATCTCAACTATGCCTTTCTCTTCAATAAGGCCATCTGGAGTTACTGCCAAGAATGGAGTACTTTCACTTAGAAACAGGTCACAAGGCGATACCTTCTCATTCATAAGCTTTTCCAGAGAAGAAATTGCCCGTTTTTCGTTTTGCCTGCCCCATTCAATGCTATCCGAATTAATTAATTTCGGGATTTTTCGATCGCAAGAATAGAATGAATTCTTTTCCAAAAATTTTAAAACATCTATGTGTCTCAATTGTCCTTTCCACCGAATTTTTCTCCCAGATTTAACTATGCGCGAGCATCGTTCCATCAAGGTTCGGCTTGGAGTCTTATTAACCATTTACAATACAGGGTGATATAGCTATGGAATCGAATGTTTAATTTAATTTTTCAATAAATTTGATCTTTTAAATTAAATTGTAATTTTCTGTGAGGAAGAAAATTAGGTTCATTACAGGTATTTTAAAAGTTATGAACATTTTTATCTGAAAAAGTATGTTTAACCCCCTGTTTGATCCAAAGAAAACAAGCTACAGGCATAGATTTTTGATACTGATTGTAGCATAGTGCGATTGTTTCAATATTTCAAACCCCCTATTATAGGATTGTTAAAACATTTTTTTAATTTATCTTCGTATAAAATCGAAAAATAAATATTTAGTCTTTACTGCTTATTTAAAACATAAAAAAGAACGCTTACACAAGTTTAAGTTTTAAAGATTTTCTCGCTAATTTTGAGGTTATGTTGAATATTGACTAATACAAAAGTTTTAAATTTGTAATAAATAAATAAAAAAGTCATAATACAAATACTTCAAGAGTTTTAAATAACTGTTAATATAAAAATTAATCAATCCCAACTAAAACTAAAAAAGTAATCGTAAGATATGTGGACATTAAAAAAATTGAAATAAATTATTAAATACAATTTTTATTTAAAAATGAGCACTAAATTGCTAGCGCAAATAAGGAAATTTATTGTTTATTTTTGTAATAACAAATCTTAATAGAATAATCTTGATAATTAACCTACATTTTTCTTTTAAACTTGATTAGAATGAAGTAACTTTTGATAGACACTGTATAAAGTAATTTAAATGCTGTAACGCATTATTTCCTCATTGTTTTTGCCCTGAATTTTATGACACTTTAGTACAGCTTTCCAATGACTAAAGTGACCACAACAAAAATCAACTACTGGGACGAGTAGAAATCGGAAAACAGAATTCGTAATAATAAGCCCTAATACCCATAAAAAAGCCACCACAAGGTACATCAAAACAAACTATTAAAGTTGCAGAAAAAAAAAACATCATTCTAACGACCCGGTCAATTTTCCACTCTTCCTGCGTTTTGACTCTAATCTTCTTCGAGTGATGCCTTTAATTCTTTGTCATCAATTTTTTTTTGCTTAATTCCTGACTTCGACGCTGAAATTTTCATCTATGAAAAGTCGAAACCTACATGATTTATCAGTTGGAGCAGCGTTACCATAAACTTCAACAGGCATTCAGCTGCACTTTGAACTAATTTGTACATCCAATAGTTTTTCACTTATGATTTCCAATTCTCATGGGCTTCGTCGACTGGCTTTTCTTACTAATATAGCAACATGCAAGGCCGCGAAAAAGTTTGATTTATTCCAGAATATCGACAAACTCATCCGAGAAAGTTTTTCCAGGAATGCAAGTCAGTTTTAAACGAAAACTTCTGTGACTATTTTTCCGCAGAAATTGAAAACAATTCTGAAAATTACAGATTGATACTATTGATTGAAACTAATTGAAATGAAGTGGGTTGTTATTTCCCAAAATCCAGATCACTTTTGGACCAAAAAGATGCAAGAATTGTTCGAGATGGTAAACGAAGGTACCAAGAGGTTAGTTTCGCCATGAACTTGAAAATTATATCATTGTGTTTGTATCAAATGGAGAATACAGATTTGAGACGCTTGTTCTTGAAAAATAGACACATGTGTGGTATTATTATTTTCTTATTTTGCAGTTTGGAAGAATAATAATTTCCATTCAAGAGTCCCTACCTACATTTTAGGAACACCAGTTCTGGGCAGTTCTATATTAGCGCAAATATAAAAATGAAAGCCAATATTATAGTCCGACAATATCGACAGACCTTGTATAAAGTGAAACTTAAAAAAACAAAACACATTATACGGTAGAAGGTTCTCTTAATTTAATTAAAAAAAAATTACAGTTACTTCAGCGTAAAAAACGAACAAAAAAAAAATAATGTGGCAATAATAAAAATATTCCATAGGTGTCAGGACTATACAGTTTGTTTAATATTGTCTATTATTATTAGTTAATTGGTTTTTTCCGCTATAAAAACGACGAAGCGATGAAAATGTCAAGCTAAATGATTAATTTGATGCACAACTCTCTTGTTTTCTTCAAAAAATAATCAATGATATAAAAGTTTGGATCTAAGACAGCGGAATGATGAATTGTAATGTATGGTGTTAAAATAAGCGGTGGGGCAACTAATTTTAATTTAATTAAACGGTAATTCCATTAAAATTTTCACGATCCATCGAGTTTTTTTATATTTTATTTCTTAAACATCCAGATAAGTTTTTCAATGGTTTATACTCTGTCAGTACATTTTTCTATATTTCAGTCCAAGTTCTTCTCTTTTCTTTTTAACGTGCACTTTCCATCGAAGTTTGGCATCTAAGGTATTTTGCTGTGTTTGAATATGGAATCAGATTATTACTTATTCTGACTGTTAAGTTAATGTGGAGTGATTTAGTTTCATTAAGTATAATTTTCCATCTCTTCGTCCAGTCATAGATATGGTGGACAGCTGTTTGCAGCTTGTGGGTTGCTTCTTCATTGATCTTTCCTACTGCTGGAATGGCAGTGTCGTCGGCGAAGGTGGCTATGGTATTGTTTTCTAACTCCGGAATATCACATGTGTACAGTAAGTATGGGACAGGTCCTAGGACACTTCCTTGTGGTACTCCAGCCTTAATTTCTTTAAGATCGGAATAGACTTCTTCTTGCCTAATTCCGATATATATGAATGGAGGATATCTGTATATAGTTTTAGAGGGAAAAGCTTGAGCTTATGTATTAAGCCTTCATGCCAAACCTTATCAAACGCATGTGCTACAAGAAAGATAGTGGCACAAATGTTTCTCTCTTCTAATGATTTCTCTATAATGTTGGTTATTCTATGAACTTGGTCGATCGTCGAGTGTTTATTTCTACGCGACCAAATACATTTCACAGCGCTTCATTTGAATATCCAACCAATAGCATGACTCGGGTCCACTATCAAAGGAGCGACCTTTTAAAGTGATAATCAGGGATACTATATCTCCTATTTTTTCTACACCAGCAATTTCCAAATTAATTATATTAGCATTTAAAAAAACTGAAAAACACATTTTCACTTTCCTTAAATCGCAGGACCGTGTAGCGAAGTTGTCACTCTTAATGTGATTAAAGCTGCTATCGATTTTTCTCGACACATATATGATATTATTTTAAACCCCCAAAGGCATATTTCCATATTCTTGTCAAAAAGTTTTTCGTTTTAGTCAACTTTTATTTTTTAATGGAAGCGACTTTTACTTTACTTTTACTACAGATAAAACTTTACTAGGCGGTGTAGCATTAATCATTTTGGTTGACATAATGGAATATACGTTTTTTTGTTAAACTAAGGATTCTATTTTATTTGTTCAGCTTAATTAGGCAGTCCAAAGCAAGTTTTGATCAATAACTGTAGACGAGCAAATTTCTGAACAGCAAAATTTATTTTTTGAACAATTTGTTTTTGTAGAGACATACATGGCATCGAATTATTAGTTCGCTATCATTTTTTACCTCTATTTTTTCTTAAATTCATTAAGCGTAACCTCTGAAGTTTCCCGCAAACATTCTTGATCCTCACATGATTGTACTATATCTCTCGGAGGAAATGAAGGGAAGCGTATTTTCGAAAATATATCTGGCTGTCACGCGAAGGAATCCCAGTGATTTGTATTTGTATTTGTAACTCAAGAAGCCATTAAAAAGCTTTCTGTGCTAATAAGCATAAAAGAGGCATAAAAGAGGATTTTATCCCGCTATTTGTTCTTCTTCTAAGTTCTTAGTAGCAACCATTTCGCTGTCAATGATTTCATTGTTTAGAACGCGTATGTGCAGATAAAGCTTCGAAATCTTTGCGATTCCAAAGAATGCTTAAATAAAACATTAATAAATGCTTAAAACTTGGCTTTTTTTACCATTTAATGCTTCGCTCTAGCATTATTTTCTAAGATTTCTCTAAGATCGAATCCAAAATAAACTTTATCAAAGATAACCTATAGGAAATTTAAAAACAATAATATCTATTAATCATATCAGCGGAGGTCGTGACGATTTTTCAAATTTCTTTAGGAGAAAAACAAACATTTACACAAAGGAATTTTCACCGTGTGATCGAAAAAAAATAACAAAATAAATTGACCACACGATTGACAAAGTTTTGGTCTGAAAACGAACCATTAAGGAAGAAAATAATTGGAAAATAATAGCCTGAAGCGGTCGAAAAACTTTTTCTTTTTATCCTATAATCACATCTAGAGAGAGAAAGTAGAGATTTTCTCAACAACTTAGTCGAAACTTAAAAGTATCAGACTCAGTATCAGATATCTGAAAATCCTATTCAAGTTAATGGATTGTCACCTTGGGGTTTAAAAAGGCTTTAGTATCAAGTTTTAATCTTTCTACAATGTCTGAAAGCACACAATACAGTGTTTTCCAACGTTCTTCAAGTGCTTGGGCGTGATCTTTCTGCTTAATTACAATATATTTAAGGGAGCCCGATTCTCAAAAATTAAAGAAATAATTGTTTGCTTATTCTCGAAGTTGTACTTAACGAATTGGAAAAAAAAATATTTCAATCTCAGCAGAAGGACAAAAAATTCTACTGCAAAATATCAATTTTTTTCATATTAAAATTATTCCACGTTAGGTAGAAAAAAATCAATTCCATTCCAACGTTTAAACAATAATCATTAAACATTTTCAAAAAATTTATTCAAATGCATTTGATTCCTGTTTTAAAATCATGTTGATGTTAAATCGGGTCATCCTGCTAGTCGTTTTAAGAAGTTTGTTTTTCCATTTTATCACAAAATTATTTTTTTTAAGCAAAGTTTTAGTTTTTGTTGTAATTGGGAACTGACATTCAGCGATACGCCATCTGGTGCTTTCTTTCAGCCAGCACTCATGTCACATTTAAATCTTCACCCTAATTGACGCCATCTTGGACAGGCCACACCCCCCCATGTCAGATCCCATTACTCGTTAAAAAGCTTCAAACTGGTCATGCTAAAAGTAGAGTGCCAAAAACTAATAAAGTTTGTAGTAAATATTTTAGCAGTAAGAAACAACACAATCTCAAAGTCTGGAACCACCAATTTATTGATATGAAATAAAAACCAATAAATATTTTGTTTTTTCTACCTATCGGGTTTCATCAGCTGGGTTAGTGCTGAAAAAAATCTATCGATTGCATTAATTTAATATGAATATTTGAATCGAAATCCTAAAATTGGTTTCTCCCCTTTGGCTTCATTATTTGGGCCTTCCAATCAAGTTTACTATAAAAATAAAAATTCGTTAATTCAAAATACTATTTTCTGTTTACGCAACTCATCCTTTTATCGTTAAAAATCTAAATATATTAACAGTTTTTCTGATATATATTAAATCTGCTTCGCAAGTTCTAGATCACTTTAAATAATCAGCACCTTGAGAAATATTTACGATGTTTACAAACATATAAAAAAAAATTAAATAAGATAAGTTCGATAAACCACTTGCTTGAAAAGATCAGTTTGGATTAGAATTATTTTTTCTAGAAATTTAAATCCAAAAATATTTTTATAACGTTTTTATAGCTGGAGTTGAGATTTATATTTTTCTCTGTTAAAATATCTCAATAACAAATTTGTTTGGGAACAATGACATTTACTACTTTTTTATTTTTTTTTGTGGTTATTCTGAGATTTTACTAAAGGGTGATTGTGTTTATTGCAATAAAACTTAACGTTAACAATTTTATCGATGCAAATAAGTAGTAATGGGATGGACCTGTCTGGTAAGTAAGCCGCCTGAAATAGTATATTGTGTAACAAGTGGGGAAAATGAGACTTTCCCCACGTGTTTCACACTATACTTTTTCTACAGCTACCACAATAAACTTTAAACTAACAAAATAAAAATCAGAGATTAAAATCTTCTAAATTTAATATACAGTTTCTTGTAGGTTCGTTTTTTAAGTAAGCTCTGATCCGGCGGGAATTGAAGCCGGGCCTCACGCTCTAATCATTGCCCTACAAGACCTAATGTCATACATTATCTAAAGCACAAGCAAAATAGTACGTTATTGTGGATAGGATAAAATAATTTGATTAAAACAATGTACCGCAAAGATTATTGTTATAAAAATATAAAAAAATAACACATGTTGACAGTTTTAATTTGTAAGCAGACTTACCTTTATCAATAAATACTTTATATCCGGTGATTCATTTATAAATTTTCGCAGTTCCTGCGATGACAGAGTTTTTGATTTTTTGGGAACATAATTATCTGATTTGCGTTTCAAAAAAGAGCGTGGTTTTGGATATGTTGAAATATCAATAAAATGGTTAATGTACTTTTTAACAAAATCGAATATTACGTAGTGGTCATCATGCGTAACTGTTTTTAGAGTATTTTGGTCCACTTACATGCTAATTTTTAAAAAAGAAAAAATATTTACTTTCCAATTTGCAATAACGTCATAATTGTACACGTAAATTGTAAATTTCATTTAAATTATTTATATTATTATAAAGGAGAAAATTAGCACTGTACCCGTTATCTGTGAATCACCTTTCTTTACTTTGTTTCCTGTACTATTACTAATAAGTTTACAAGGCACGTGGTGCAGTTTCTTGAAATTCTTGTAAATCCGTTTTGGCGAAAAATAATATTTTTACACGCAATAAGGATACACTATACTTTTTCTACGACCACATTTCTGTATCTCGAAACCACACAACGCTTTATCTATTTTTCACAATGATGTTCCTGAACAACAGTTTATACTGTCATTTGTACAACATATTTATATAAAAAAAAAACAAAATCTTGTATTTTATCTGGCATAAAATATACTATACCTAATATTATTATTTTAAAAGGTCTGGCTATTTTGTAAGTAATAATGCAAATTTTTAATTTTCACTTTGTTTATTACAAATGTTGCTTAATTTTTTTAATCACCTCGTAGTGAAATAATTAATTTAAAGTTCATTCGTTTACAGCTTATAGCGTTGAAATATATTTTTTTAAGCACTTTTAACTAATTAACTCAATAAATAAGGTTGTAAAAGGATATCATAAAAATGTATGTATAAAAACATGGTTTATAACCCATGAGATAATCAGATTTTATATTATTATAGTGCATTTCAGATAAAAAAATTTGGAAAATTTTTGAAGAAAAATTTATTATCAAAAAAAATTTATATACAGGGTGAGTAGAATGAGATATGTTCCATGGATGTGGAAGGTATCAGAAGTTATTATAATACCAAAACCAGGAAAACCACCACATGAAATTACTATCTCTACTTCCAGTATTCTCGAAACTGTATGAAAAAATATTACTAAAAAGACTAAAACCTATTATAGAAGAAAAGAAACTAATTCCATCACACCAGTTTGGATTTAGAGAAAACCAAACTTTGCAGATGATATCTCTATCATGGCAGTAGGGAAAAACCACGAAGAGATATTTTAATAAATAAAAAATATATAAAGGGTGTGTGGGTCACAACAGTATCAAAAGTACTCAAGTTCCAAATATTCCTGCTTGATTCAGTTTCGTATTATCAACTGTGTATCAGTTACTTGATATCAAAAACATCTTTTCTCAACTAATTAACTAAATATCAGTGGTAAACAGTCAAAATCAAAAAGTTTATCGCCTGTATTATTCAAATTGTAATATTTTCTACTTTTAAATCATAATTAACGTCTCCGAAAGTATTTTCTTTACATGTAATGAAACTCGACAAGCCTTCATTAGCAAAATTTTATGTGAAAATATACGTACCCATATAGGCTTGCCCTTTATTTTAGCACAAATCTCTCGAGGGCGCCTGGACTGAGGAAACAAGCCCTTTTACGAGCGACCCCCGATGCACTCCTAATATCCCCCGAGTCCGGACCAAGTATAAATCCAGAGATTAGGATTATAATTGCGGTCACGCGACATACGCTTAAGTTTATATAAGCTCTAAATTTTCATTAGGTAATCTGGAATGATTAATGTCCGGCCACCAACCTTTAGAATCATAATTTTGACGACATCGGTTTGGTCAGTAAATCATGTTTGAATTTTATAGGACTAGCAATTTGGGGAAAAAAGCCGAAAATAATAACGCCAGATTTGTTTAATTTCTATTTGATATCAATATTAAATAAAAATAAAATGATAAAAAGCAAATAAAATAATAGGAATATGTAAGTTCGTTAGGCACAGCTGTCTTTGATTTTATAACCAAGTAACTGGCTCCATCTATCATCTATCACCATATTTGATTTTGAACATTAGAAGGTCAAATTCGGCGTCAGTTTGCCTATCGAGTAGGTTAGTTTCTGTGGCCTCTTATTTTTCTTTACCTCAACAGAATGTTGATCGGAAGTATTTTGGACATGGTGAATACCATTATTATCAGGTTGTTCAAGTACATTTTCGAAAGTATTAATTTTTAAATAGGATTTTCATCTATATAAACTAGTTAGTTAGGTATTTAAAACGCTTAATGCGACCCTGTGTAACGGAAATGTCACGATCTAGTATTATAGTTCAGTGCTTTTATATTATTCTACCGATTTTAAGTCCAGTATTACATTAATTGAAAAAACATAAATATCTGTATAAAATGTAACTCATAATTGATAAATAAACAAAGCAATATCTATTTTTACTATCGTGATTTAAATATTTGAACGTTATATTTCAATGAAACAATATCAGTATAGGATAATAAACATCTCATATTAATGAAATTAAAAGTTTGTTATCAAAGCAAACTGAAAAAAAATATAATCACCATGAAACACTTTAGTGATGCCGTAAACTTTAAATAGATTTCGATATGTCAAATGGCTGTTATTTTATAAATAATAATAATAAAAGCGGTTTAGTAATTCCTCTCAATTTATCTTTTATTTATACCTAAAAATCAAACCAGAATAGCGCCATCTATGGACCCCATTTTAATCCAAGGATAAACAAATTAGGAGCCAACATAGAACCTTGGGGTATTCCCATATCAAGCTGATATTTTGGGATGAAATATTCAAATTAAGGAAGTACATCCCACGTAACAAGGGATAAAAGTTTCGCAAGAATAATTTAGTTAAAAGCATTGCTATGATCTGGGTTTCCCAAAGTATGAGTTTTTTTATCTGTAGTAGCGTTGACTGTTTCATATTTTTTTGTAAATAATGAATTATAACTTCTTATAACTTGTAACCATTAATAAAAAGATGCGACTGATGTCTCATCATCGCACATCGCGGCTTATATGAAGTTTGACTCCTTTATACAAGTCTCCAGCGCCATCTAACGGGCCAGCTCCAATTTGAAAAGTTCACGGTCTCCAGCGCCATCTAACAGACCAGTTCCAATTTGAAAAGTTCACGAAAGACATTTCACTCCTAGGGTATACATGGCGGTAGTAAGTATTAGAAGGAAACTAACAAAACTTTCGTAAATATATATTTACAGTATAGTATTTTAAATGTGTCTTATAAAGCTTTTAATCCGAGATAATTGGTAAAATACACAAAACTTTTAATGCAGTTTAATCTCGTTCTGCAAATTCCATTCGACTGTTGAAAAAACATCTGAAAACACTACATTCAAGCATTGTCAACGTTGTTTGAATAGCGAATTTTGTGGAAAGTCAAATTTATTTAGAAAACAAAAAAGCTGAATGGCATAAGGGATGGGAAGGTTAAAACGAATTCATGTGTTTTTCTAGGGAATGGCCTTATTTTGAATTTCAACAATTCCGAAATTTACGTACAAGAAATGTAAATATCGTGCAAGTCGTTTGTTTTATTCATATTTAATTTAAAAACTTTAATACGTAAAGTTTTTTTTTTAGATTTTTATCCCCACCAAATGCGGAAATATCGTCTACGCCGCTGGTCATAACAAAATTAAGGTCAGTCGTACCACTCGCCCACTATCGTTATTTTGCTTAAACAACCTCACCATATAAGTCAATATTTACACAAAATCTTACGTCTGTCTAAAAGCCAGAAATGTTTGTACAATTCTTTGTCCAAAATTTATTTTAGTATTATTAACGAAAAAAAAAAGTAGGCTATGTTATTAACCCAAAATAGTTTCGCGTTTATGTAACAGTTGAAGATCCTTATTGATTTAGTTTTGTATGGTGCGAACTAAAAACGAAAAGATTATATTTTTATATAAATATAATATGTCAAGGTTTCAGATTTAAAGGTTGTAGTATTTGGGATTAATAATTTATGGAAATAAATGATATTAACAATCCTGCGCACTGTATACAATACTTGGTGAATGAATTTTAATCAATTTTCAAGTCATATATCTCAATTTGAATCAAAATTTGTCCTTATTTACATGTGCTTCAAACGCTCCTACATCAGACAGGAAGTTTGTCTTTTGTTGTAGTTTTTTTTATTCATTTGCTGTATGACAATCTTTTAATGTAACAGTCTTTCTGACGCCATTTTTATTTCGTAGCACAAGTTAACATGGAAATTGATTTCCACATACATACAGGGTGATTGATTAGTGGATTAGTGTGATAAAGCTCAGCAGCTCTGTTATTATAAGACAAACTAATAACTTTAAGTATATATAATGGTTAATAAAAATAGAAGTATGGTAACAGTAGTCTTCGACAGTGATATACCATACAGGGTGATTCATTTGAAATTACTGAGAAAATAATGTACTCAAGTTTCGACTTACACTGTATTCGATTTAATAAATATTCGCAAATTCGTTCGTGTTTATATACTTTGACAATCATTAAAAACTTTGGCTTCAATAGATTAATATTCTTATACTCCTTTTTAATTATACGGGGCATTGAACTTTTTAAGATTTCCACATAGAATTGGTTATTACTTTTTAAATACCCTGTATAACATAATATAACCTTATCTTGTTGTAATGGGGAGGTAAAGCGGATTTTAATTTTAAGGTAAAATACAGGGTGTTCCATTTAAAAAAAACATAACTTTGATCTGGCACCGCGTTATGGAACACCCTGTAACATTGTAACTAAATTTGAAATGTGAAGCTTAAAGCTGCCTACAATATTTATACACAATTTTTTTTGGTATGTCTTATGATAACAGAGCTACTGAGCTTTATCACACTAATCAATCACCCTGTATATTGAAAGTACGTTTTGACTTTTTTGTATTTTGACTCACGTTTTTCCTGTTGGAGTTCAATATCATGAACTTTATAAATCAATTAACTACCAGCTTTGGTTTGTCTGCAAAGTCTATTTTGATCAAATTGAGATGCGAATTTCTGACTCTTGTTTAATTAAAACTAAAATTGAAATACATAATTAACGCACACGCCGAATTGCTGAAACGCTTTACCTAAATAACCATTTTTATATAAATAAGTAAGTTCTATTTTTGGCTAATATTAGAATTATCGATTTTTAATAAACGACGAAAAACTGAGTTCAATGACTTTTGTAATAACTATTGAGTTGGCGATTGCAAGTTCAAGTTTATTAAAGAATTCTAATTTTGGCATTGGTATTTTCCTCTCACCGGAACTACATAATATTATAATTTGCGAAACAAGCAGTAAAATCATCTTCAGTAATTATATATCGTGTATATATCGTCAGCATGTTGAAATTTTGAAGTATAAATTAACGGGATCATTGACATGACATAAAATGTTTTAAACAAAAATTTTGTGAAAAAAAATTATCTCTAAAGAATTGCAGATTTAATTTTGGAAGATTGCTCCTATTTCCTATACTTTTTTTGCGGAAGTGAAGAAAACCCTTTATCGAGAGATTATGAGCCTAAAGTCTCAAGGTCTACAGTGAGAATCTCCTTCCCAGGCCCACTAAAAACTTCACCCGCTGGTTGGGCCCGTCTGACCGAAGCCTTCGGTGACACTTAGGCCTGTCGGCCCATTGTATCTTCCCTCTCTTTATATGTTTACAATACCCAATCCAGTACTTTAGTGCCTTGTACAAGCTTGTACATGTCCTGTACTGGGTGGGAGTTGTATAGTTCTGGTTCACCTATTGGCTGCCCAAAAATTTGCTGTCTTTTGCGGTCCAGTGCCTCGCTGTCACTGTTTCTGTTTGCTTACAGCACAGGCTGTAACTAAGGTCACCATTGTATAGTCCCATCTTGTTGAGGTGCCCCTCTAATAGCGCATGGCCAGTGAGGAGTCCTGTAACGAGTTTCAGCTGGCTCCTGTTCATCTTTAACAGGTCTGCCGCTCTTTTGTGGCACGGTCCTTTAATGTACTCTTTCCCGTGTTTGTTTCCTGGGCGTTTTCCCAGTTATTTTTGTGTTTGTCCCAAATCCAGTTTATTACGGACACTCTTGCTATACGCTTTGGTACTTCTAGTGTCCGCCTTTGGTTTGGGGGGTTTTCCAAGCCTCTTCTTGCGAGTTCTTCTGCTTTATCGTTACCTACAATTCCCTGATGTCCCGGCACCTATATCAGTTTGATGTGATTACGGTCTGCCAGCGATCTCTGTGAGTCGTTCCATTCAGTTATATCTGGCACCACCTCTCTGGTTGGGTTGTTGAAGTTGTCCCCTTGTACCACAAAGTAGAGAGGAGGCAATCCCAATAGTGTCTCCTTGGCTAGAGTAGAGGTTGACTTTATTGCCCTGCGATTCCAAGCCTTTGCACCTTGCTTAGTCGTGTAATGGCTCCTCTTTGATGTGTCTTTGGCCACCACACCAGTGAGGCGTAGGTAATGGAGGGCATGTCCAGCTTGTTGTACAACGAGTGCAACATATGTGGTCTTAGTCCCCTTTTTTCCCAAAAGAGCGTCTGGATACAACTAGTGAAGCCTTTTTGGTTCTTTTTTCCAGATGTTGGTTCCAAGTCAACTACTCCGAGATATTTGACTTCTCCCTTGAGCTGTATAGGTCCAAGACCATCTAAGTTGCGTCTTCGGGTAACGCTATGATGTTTGTCTTGCTGGGATTGATAATCAACCCGTGTGAGTCCGTCCATATTATGGCCAGGTTGAGAGCCTCCTACATACGATCTCTAACCGACGTGTTATATTTTCCTTGTACATTTCCTATACTTGTACCTATTATTTTTGGTACTAAAATTTCCTTTACTTAATTTTAGTACCAAAAATAATAAACTGAACGCACGAATTTAAAACCACTCGGTATACGAAATATTTTACCCACCCTATTTAATAATGGTTTATGATTACAACTCGCAAATTATTACCGCCACTAATTAATAAATGCTTTGCGAGAAAGCTTAACATCACAACGGCCTAATACCCCTCCTCCTTCCCCCTCCGCTATTCACTACCTACTATCATCTATTACTTTCCCAATCTTCAACTGTTCCCCAGATAGATTGATGGATGATTGCCATTATCGTGTCCCCGAATTTCCCCGCTAACCTCTCCCCGTGCCGACATCAGCGAGACGGTGTAGTCGGAAAGTGCGAAATGCGTGTTGAATGGGGCGCGGGGGGTTGGGGTTGGGTAATGAACTCCAACAATTTATCGATGAAAAATAATTTTTCGGGGGTGAGATTCAGGTAAAAAGGAAAATTATTTTTGTAATTATATTTTATTGAAAACAAAGTTAAGGAAAATATTTAGAAAAAGCCATTTTCTAAAAAATACCATTCTCCAATTTTCTCTCACCACTCTAAAAAGTGAGTGACACCTAAATGAATAATAAAAATCGAGCTGGCGATAGAGGGAGTTACTGTTAATGAATTCAAACAATTGACTCGTTAAAAAATCAGTTTGTGGATTCTCGAGTGACGTTTCGATAATTGGTCCACGGCTAGAGTGTCGACAAACGCGGTGAGTGGGAGTGGCTTACTATGATGCGATGATTTTTAATGGCAAACGAAGTAAATTGGAAGGGGATTTTTTAACAGATGAGTGACACTTTCAGTATATATTTTCCATCAATGTCCGTCTGTTTTAAGTATTAATGGGGGGTTTAGGGTAGAGCAGGGTAATTCTAATCATCATAATATTAAATGAACGAGTTTGGAAGTTTCTGTATTAGATTCGACATCCCAGGACCTGTTTCTAACTTGTGGATACGATATATTGTCACAAATCCCATATATAATTAAAACAGTAATAAAAAACCAATTCTCATTGCAAAATTTGGCTGACAATGTAGAAAGACGAAAATCGATGTTAGATTGCCTAATTGAAAGGCTATTACAGAGATAAATGTAGGACAAATTATTCAAACTATGAACTCTGCACCTGTCAGCGAAATTTTCATAGAAACCCATTGGGATAAGAAAGAATGGACAGTCAGTCGTTGGCTGCGGAGTCAGTAGTTGGCTGGGTGGCCGAAAAGGTCGCCGAAAGATAAGCGATCGGCCAACAATAGTTGTGTTAAGTACAGGATAAATTGCGCAAAAACTCTGAAAAATCACGATATAAATCAAAAAATCATGGAAACGTCAATAAATAAAGCTACACGACGATGTCTGTCTTCCTTCGTCTACATGTCCTTGCTGCGATTGAAACTTCCGCCAACACCATTAACAGGGGTGAGTTTAAAACATATCTCATCAGTATCGAAACTCAAACTGTAAAGGAAATGTGCGAATTTCCTTTCTGTCCACCCCCAAAACTACCCCGTACGCACTTTCAACCACCGTATCTATTTGCTTAATGGACTGGTATAATATCTATAATGTTGCGAGAGTGGTTTATAGAAACACATTATGCTGGCAGGAAATATATTGGAATGGCGGTCAAATTATTGGAAAATGTAAATATTGACGAAAATTGTTGGTTAAGGTCGTTTGGGTATCAATTAAAATAAAACGTTAGAAACAGTTGATTTGTAATTTATAGGCTATGCTCTAACGCCGCTTCGCTGGGTACGCAAATACCGGTATTGAAAAGTAGTAGTACTTAATCTAATAGAGTTTAAAACTTAAACCTAAGGTATACTCATCAGCGTTCCTTAGGTTCTGTAGAATGGATTGCTCTAAACTTTAACGTGCACACACAAGCTCTGCTTTTGCACTAAAAACACTAAACTAACTCAAAGGTCTTGATCCTCTTAAGTCATCTTTCTAACCCAAGGAGCTGGATAGCCTCGACATTGACATGATGATGAAGTCTTTCTTCATGACTCTTAGCTAATTTCTTGATGGTCTGGTCATCAGTGTCCATTTCCAGATCCCTATTGCGAATGTACCAAGAGGCATCTACTATTTTCTTCAGTGCTTTGTTTTAAAATCTTTGGATGATTGCTCAGTTGCTTGCTTTGGTGCATCCCCATAATTAGATAACACAGGTCCATACAGGCTGCTTATAAAGCATAAGCTGATTATGTAGAGACAGAGTGGAGTTTCTTCCAATTAGCCAGTCCATTTTTCTATATTTCAGTCCAAGTTCTTCTCTTTTCTTTTTAACATGCACTTTCCATCGGAGTTTGGCATCTAAGGTAATATCTAAGTATTTTGCTCTGTTTGAATATGGAATCAGGTTATTGTTTATTCTGACTGGAATATGATCTATCCTTTTTGTTTGTAAAGTTAATGTGGAGTGATTTAGTTTCATTAAGTTTAATTTTCCATCTCTTCGTCCAGTCATAGATAAGGTGGAATATCACACTCTGGAATATCACATGTATACAGTAAGTATAGGACAGGTCCTAGGACACTTCCTTGTGGTACTCCAGCCTTAATTTCTTTAAGATCAGAAAAGGCTTCTTCATGCCTAATTCTAAAGTATCTTTCCTATATATATGAATGGAGGATATCTGTATATAGTTTTGGAAGGAAAAGCTTGAGCTTATGTATTAAGCCTTCATGCCAAACCTTATCAAACGCTTGTGCTACATCAAGAAAGATAGTAGCACCAATGTTTTTCTTCTTTAATGATTTTTCTATAATGTTGGTTATTCTATGAACTTGGTCGATAGTCGAATGCTTATTTCTAAATCCAAATTAGTGAAAAAATAATTTGAAACTAAATTGTTTGTATATTACAGCGAGAGATTTTTTACCAAAAAAATATTTTCTCACAAAAGGAAGGTAAATTTGGATTCAGAAGGACAATATATATATTGTTATGATATGAAATTCTTATGGTATAAAAAAAATGGGACAAGATTATGAAAAATGTGGATGTTAAACGAATTAAAAAAAAATATGTGAAACGGACTTAAGAAAAAAAAATTGGTGATGGTAGTTAGGAAAGTTTTTGTTAGTTGTTGAATATAGAATTTTGAAGTATGTAAAAAAAATGTCAGAGAGAAAGTTAAAAATAAAAGGAATTTAAAAAGTAAAAATCTTATAATTACAATTATTATAAAGAAATAATATTATCTCAATTGAGATATTATAAATAAATAATATTATCTCAATTGGCGCCAACAAAGGGGACTCGAAATTGAGTGAACCCAAAAACATGAAGGAAGAACCAGAGTATAGAAGAAAGGAAGAAACAAGTAGAGATCAGTTTAAGAAGATAATGGAGATGATGGTTCAGATGAATAGGGCATCGGAAGAATTTAAACAAGAAATTAAAAATATAGATAAGAAATTTGATGAAAATCGAAAAGAAAATCAAGAAAGATATGAAGAGTCTGATAAAAAAATTCAAACAATATTAGTAGAAATGAAACAGGAAAATCAAATAAAATTGGTAGAATTCAAACAAGAAATTCGTGGAACAAGATAAAGAAATTGATAATATCGAAAGTGAGACGAAACAAATTAGAAGAGATATAATAGAACAGAAGATAACAGTACAAGAAACAAACACAGAACAAACAGAAAAAGAAATGAAAAGAATTGAAAGAAATGTAATGAATAATAGTAAAGAGATTAATGTAATAGAGAAACGTATGGAAGAAATTACCCAAGACAATTGGAAAATTGCAGAAGAAGAGAATTTAAAAACAAGAAAAGATACAGCACAGAATTTGAAAATAATGAGACAAGATATTAAAAAGAATGGGGAAGAAATTAATAATTTAGAAGAGCACATTAAAGAAGGTTTTAAATTACACAAAGAAATTTTAAGGAATAAAAAAAGGTTAGGTCAAAATTACCACAAATGGAAAATAAAATTAAAGAAAATAACATTTAAGATATTTTTGGAAAAATTTTCAAAATAACTAAAAATTAAAGATAAATTAGCATTCATTTATTTTTTTTTAAAAAAATACCAAATGAATGCAAATTTGGGGGAATTTGTTATGATATGAAATTCTTATGGTATATGGGACAAAATTATGAAAAATGTGGATGTTAAACGAATTAAAAAAAAATATGTGAAACGGACTTAAGAAAAAAAAAATTGGTGATGGTAGTTAGGAAAGTTTTTGTTAGTTGTTGAATATAGAATTTTGAAGTATGTAAAAAAAATGTCAGAGAGAAAGTTAAAAATAAAAGGAATTTAAAAAGCAAAAATCGTATAATTACAATTATTATAAATAAATAATATTATCTCAATATATAAACACTTTTAGTAAATTACCCACCACAGAACTTCCACAGTTCAATTTTTCAACCCGAGTAGCATAATTTCCCTTATATTTACCTAATATATAACAGGAAAATAAAAATTAGACATTTGCAAAGCTCACTAATCCCCCGTTTTAAGCAATAAAATTGGTGTAGCATGATATCTCTCGGCAAGTAGATTAAACCTTCCTTTACCCTCAGACACAACATCATTTAAAATATATCCTTGAAGTGACAAATACACAAGACCGCATTCAACTTGGGACAATTAAATGGATCGTTACCTTTCGACCTTTTGTCTTTGTTTAGCCCAGCTAGTCATTATCCATTTTAGAAATTATCACAGGGGCTAATGAAAGAAGAAAGATGATACAACGAGTTGATAGATACGGAGCACGCAAACCCTATTTATATCTTTCACGACAAACAATTAAGTAAAGGTAACATGTGGTTTTTAGTTTTTTAAGTAAATATTAAGATAAAACAGAGTTTAGAATGACTTCTTGAATTTTATCAATCAAAATTATTTCCATTTATTCTATATACAAACGAGCTACAGTCACAGCAGACTGAGAAGATTTAATTTACTTTTCTATATTATTTTCTTGTTGCTTTTTTCTTCTACAATTTTATTGGTTAGTCTAGTAGCTGCCTAGTCCTAGAAGGTGGTAGAATATCAGGGATAACCTTCTATTAAAATTACCACAATTCCCTACACCCCCATCCCTCCAGACCTAATCTATAGATTCTTCCATTGGGATAAATAAGGCTAGAAGAGCATATAGCCGCCCGCTTCCCCAGCAGAGGATGAAAGACGATCCTTTCTCGTTGTTAGTTCACCATAGCTAAGTTGCTCTGGATATTTTAGAAATTACAGCCAGTTTTATGTATAAATCGTATTGTATTTAACACGCTGTATATTTAAAACTAAAGTGAACCTGATGCACATGCATAGAAATTCAGAAATAACATAAACAAGCTTAATCTGTACCTGCAGATCTTAAAACAGGTGCAGCTAGTTGCAAAAGGATAGAACTGAATCAGAAGGCGTGTTACTCTGTTAGTCTCTATATCAACAGTATCACTCTTGGTCAAGTTAGGTTTAACTCTTCCTTCCATATTCAATCTTGAATTATGTAAGAAACTTCAGTCGCAAATCCCCTTGACAATAACGCCCCACTAACCCTTTTTCCTCTCGTCTAAGTACAAGTTGAAACTTGGCATAACTTTAAAGCTGGCCCATATTAATTAATATTTTATGCCCGCTTCCGAGCATAATGCACTCTCGTGTAGCCGAGCACTCGACAGCGTCATAGTTTGTTCGTCCTTAATTACTTATCGTTATTGTTTGCTTCTGTTTTGTTTCTAATTATTTCTCTAAATTGGTTTTTGTTTGTCGGCTCTTAATTTCTTTTGAAGTCTAGAATATTATTATCTTTCGGTGATGCATAAAAACGTTTAGAAATAAAAATAAAACAGTTGAGATTTTTGCAATTAACATTATTATTCAGAAATCTCCAGACAAGCTGTACTAATATTTATTTTATTCTGCCATCAAAGATAAATATGCGGAATTATTTTATTGTTCAGACATTATTTACCAATACCACCAATACAGATATAATTGAGGACTACTTTTTATTTTATTTGATATAATATAGCATGACGTGCATTTTTTTAAAGCACTATCTTGATTTAATTTCTAAAGAGTTAATATTTTAAATTCGTCAACATGAAAATCTAAATTTTGATATTTAACTTAGATGACTTTATTTTGATGGAATAAAGCGATTTGCACTTGTATTTTAGATTAGGTTTCATCGTTAGAAGTGAAGTTAATCAAGACAGGTATCAAGTTATAAAGGCGCCTGCTTGATATCTTGTTTATTTGACTAATTATAAATGAATAATTCTTACCTTTCCTATACCTACTCATGTTAACATTCAAGAGTCATATCAGTTTGGTTTTAGTTCCCCCAAATGATAATTTAGGTCCTTTTAAGGTTCAATGGTAACATTTCTACACTCGATTAGCTTATCTTTATTGAAGATTTAAGAGAGCTTATTGCGCTACACTGTGGAATACCTTAACGATAGCTGAAGTTGACTGAAGCAAATCTTCTTGTATCAGGAGTTTATCGGAAGAATTAGATATTTTTCGAAAAAGTTTCATGTCGTCAACAAACTCCAAGAATTTTGTATTAATGAAACAAGAGGAGATATCGTTAATGTATATGTTGAACAGAAGGGGGCCCAGGTGTGACCCTTGAGGAACTCCTGAGGTTATTCTAGAAATAGGAGAACGACACTTTCCGATGGATATTGATTGGGATCTGTTGCTGATGTAGGAACCAAACCACCTAAGCAGATTGCCATGTATACCGACTTCGGAAAGCTTTCTAAGTAGGATGCTATGATCGATTTAAGAATCTCCCTCGCGAAGCATCCAATAGAGCAATTTTTTTCTTATATATAAAAAAATATTATGCGAGTCCTTTCGATTTCAACTAAAATTCCCATTTAATTTCGCCACTGTCCCTTAATACGTATTATCCCATATTAAGTAATATGTTCCCGCGGCATTTTGATAGCTTTGAAACAGGGATGTTTGAGACCTTAAATATCAAAACCAAAGATTCTTCCTTTCACTGATTACATCAACAAAACTTTGACTCCCTGAACTAGGTATTTGAGGAAGGTAGAATTCGAAACTTCAAGGAATTTCGCAGAAAATATCGGTTTTCCTCGGTTTATATATTTAAATTTGGATATAAATATGTAATTTAATATAGATAGTGTTAATTTTTCACCACAAAAATGCCAAATATATTTTCTCTAACTCTGATATAAAATCTTAAACTCTCAATACCTTTACGATGTAATGAACCGTTCATTATACTATCAAAGTTCTAATAACTACAGGTATAGAGTGAGTGGAAATGTATGATTCAGTATGTGCGAGAGAGAGACCGTGCTAGAGCATCGATAGATCCCTAAAATAGATAAGCGCTGAGCTTCCTATAAAATTTGTCATTTAACATATTTCAATAGAGTTACCAACTGACTTAAGTCAAAGACATGCTTTTCAATATTATTAGCTCCTATTTTAATTAACAAAATTTTTTATGAAAAGCTTATAGAGAAACGTTTTAATTCATTTCCTCTATAAAATGTTTACTATGTTTTAAAATTTGTATGCCTTTGTTTGCTTGTAAAATATTTCTATTTTTCAATTCATACCGATTCAATCAGAATCCCAAATTTAAATTTACTCGAACGGATATATATGTCGATAACATACTCGAAATATGGATGATATATTTAAAAATCAACCTTCGGTTACAGAAAAACGAAACGAAAATTACTTGCTTGTTCTTGATCGATTGTATGTTTTAGATCAGATTATTAGGTATAAAGATTTCTGGAAATTAACACTAATTCTAGGGAATCGCTTTTCCAGTAACACGATAGAGAATTAAATGGACGAGAGGATAGATCCAAGTTTGGAGCCAATTATAGATTTCAGAGAAAGCAGTGAACAGGTGGCCAGCCAAATCCTGATAGAGTTTTTTTTTATTACGACCTAGATACAACTTAAAAATACTTGCAGTTATCAATTTTAATATTAATATATTTTATTTTCTACTAAACCCGCTTGAAATTTATACAAAACGCAATCCCCATTGACTGGCCTATTTCGCTCTTTATTTACTGTAGGTTTTTCCTCTCACACCGGGATTAAATTCGATTGTGAGATAAAAAAAATTATCCCATTTTTCGGTTGAACGTAAATAAAAAATTAACCGTGACATAAACGCCAACAACAGGATGATTCTTCTCAAATTAGGGTTTGACAAAAAATGCTTTTGAATGCTTGAGCGCAAATTAAAAATAATAAAAAAATGTTGTTTTGAATATATTGGGTTAGTTTTGAAGCTTTTTTAGTTATTTTATGAATTATTTTTGTTTGTGTATTTAAATAATTGGATTTGCTATAAAGATTTTATATACACACAGTCCAGGAGACGGTGACAATAGCAGTATTTCTTATCAAATCCCGTACTCCAGCTTTTTCATTCGTATCGAGGCGTGGTACTTTGTCTCTCTCTTTGTTCTGGAAGGTTCCAGAACTAAACACGTGATCAGTTGACCATTTTCTAATTGTTTGATTTTGTTACTCCTGCCTGTCCGATCAACTCCTGTTAAGCGCGACCGTCTGTAGATCAATTCTCGAGATTTAAGTACAGGTGTTATATCTAGTTATTTTTGTTTTATGAATGTTTCTCTCTTTGACGCGTTTAGATGAGATACTTTTTAATTTATGGTGCAGTGCCGGCGGTCTACGAGTTTAATTTTATTAAATTATTATTTGTATTTTATCAATACCCCTTTTCACCAATAACAGTTGACAATCGAAGTTTTAAGAGAGTTAACAATAATATACAGCTACAAAGCAAAATATTTTCTTTATCTGTACAACACGAAGACGTGCAGTCTGTATCTGTTTTGACCCCAATCTATATATTTTACCGGTAATCCTCCGTCCAATATATCTTGTCGGGAGAGTCATTCTGGTCCATTTATTAAAGAATTGTCATTTAGGAAAACACAGCGGGTAATACTAGACAGATTATTGGTCATTATGGCTGCGAAAAAAGGAGCAACAAAAAAAATTCTCGGTTACATTCGGTAATTGGAAAGTCGGACAGAATATGGGGGACAAATTAAATTACTCGCCGTCCACGGTGGCAGTAATTGGGAGAAAAAAATTTGCTTTGTGTGGAAGGGTCAAGAGAAAAATATTACAATGGAAGCGTGTTAATCAGGCGCCAAATGAGATTAACGGTTTATTTATATTTTGTGTATATTTTTAAACGTAATATTGTTAGGATCAAGTAGATAAATATATTAGAATAATTTGATAGACGATAATGTTATTAAAACAAAATTATGTTATAAACATTTTATTTTGAAGAACTTGTACATTGCCTCATTTAATTCCTCGCCAGTCAGTTTATCACATTGGTGTTAAGAGAAAAAAAATTACTTTTGACCAATTTGACATTGCTGAACATGGTTCCTTGCCATTTTAAAACCAATTAGTTCATCACATTGATATTAAGACACTCTTAAGACAAAACTTTAAAATTGTTAAAAAAAAACTTTAAAATATGTTTACATCATTTAAACATTTATTAGCTTGATAATAGAATATATTAACAAGAGATCTAAATCGTTAACCACTTAGTCAATTATTTTAACTGTTTTCCTAATATCTATATACAAAATTTATATTTAGAGTCATACACACAGGACATATGGAATATACTGTTTCCTTACCTCATCAATCATTCATTCTAGTCTATTTTCATATTTTCAAATGTATTTTTAAGCAGTTTGACATCAAGATTAATAGCGATGTTCTTCCATATCAACAACATTCAACTGTGAATGAACGACTACATGACAGTGGTTCCTCCACGTGCAATTATGAGAATTTTGAAATAAACTCTATGCCAAGTTATGGGACAAACGTGTTGACAAATCCCATATTTATTTCAAAAAAATAATGGCATCATTAAGAAAATTAAAATTAAAAAAATATGCAGTTTTTAATATCTCCCTTGCTTAGTTGAGGAACTGAAAGAAGCATATGAATCAGTTCTTGAATTAAAAATTAGGGTTTGACAGTTATATAATTAAATAATCACATTTTCCCTGAAAAAACAATTAAAATAGGCTTCTGTGTTTACGGACTAATATTTCATACAATTTCATTTATTTTCGTTATCAATAAATAAACGATGATCAAAATAAACACCGAAAAATATTTCATTTCCGTTTGCAAATGTTTATTATGATGTAGTGGATCAGATTCCGACAGCCGGGACTGCAAATTCAGAAGCCTGATATTGTCAGGTTTTAACAATTTACGACAAAGGTACAAAAATAATAATTTTTCCATCATGCATTTTAAAATTAAATGTTCTCACTCACTAGAAACAAGCGTTTTAACAAAATTAAGTAAAAATTTGGGTTTTATAGCATTGCCTATGTCATCTCGATCAACTTATTTTATTTTTATTCTCATCTCATATCTTTCCGTTGAAGAGCTCATGCGCGAACTTTAAAGTTACCAGATTTCTCTGGTGTTGGCTAATATGAAAAATTAAGAATTTGACATACTTCAAAATTGTTAACATTTGTTAAGTTATTTTAAAGTGATTTGTGTTTAAGTAAAAAAAATAATTTTTAATGCAACAGGCCCTTTCTACTGCCACAATTTTTAATAAAATAGGATCTATTTTTAATGCAAAAAAAAATCCTCACCAATTCTGCGTAACATTTAAACTATTTCATCTAAAAGTAATAAAATTGATCTAAATTCATTTCTATTTAGTGTATATGTTTTTAATAAAGGCTTTAACTATAATGTAAAGAGCTCTTCTCAGGGCCACAATTTATTTTTAAAAATAGAAATATGCATTGATTAAATACATATTTTTTTATTTTATACATAAAAACACATAAATATATTTTATTCCTTTAATGCATACATGAAATTTGTAAGCAAGGCACATACTGTAAAAATTTAATTGATACAACCTATTAAATTAATGGGAATGTTATTTGATAAATTTTTAAACGTTTTTATTTTTATTTAGTAAAAAATACAGCAGAATAAGAAGCAAAATGCAGTTTGTTTGTAAACAACTTGGTCTATCTATGCAAACAACAAACAACAAGCACGTACCAGAACGCCCAATCCAATAAAAATAATTGGGGTAAAATCAGACAAGGATAGGTAGAAAAGTTACTAGACGAACTCTAGCTAAAATGAGATGGGTCTATTCCTATGTTATAAACTTTGCTGTTCACGTGCCGGCGCCGGTATCAGAGCCACTGCCTTTAATTTAACTTTTTCACATTCTCCGTGTCATCGCTTGGAAAATATTTCCGCCGCGTCGAAACACCTAAAAATATTTACAATATCAAAATTACCTTCAAATTTTATTAATAAAACGTTTACATGCCAGACAAAACCTTTTAAAACTTTTTTGATTGATGTATTTAAAATCAATTAACGCGGTTTTTTTATCTATTTTTTTTTGTTCGCTAATCCAAATGGTTTATTTTATAATTTATTTTCGGGTTAGTCTGAAAGGCTGATCTGCGTAATATATCAAAAATAGTTTTCTCTAAGGGAAGTTGAAATATAAATAATGACGTTAATATTTATTTACTTCTCTCTGGTTTTACAGTCTATTTTTGGAAGTATAGGTACTATCTTTTGTATCCAGTTACTATTTTATTTGTTTCATGTGAACCCAAAAATCAACCGATATCAAATCGGGCAATCTTGCTGATATTCAATAAAAAAACTTGTCAATCTGGCCTAAAATGAAAAAATGCAAATTCAAAAATCCATACGTATCAAATCTGGCGAATTAACATCCGTTTAAACATTCACATCCTACCAATTATGAAATATTTACATTCTTTGAAGAACATTTTACAGTATGACACATTAAATATTGTAAACTCAACCGGGAAATACTTCCTATTGGAAAACCAATCGATGTCAAATCCGGTAATCCTATTGGCTGTTTCTAAAAACCAACTCTAATTAAATTTGGGTGTTGTCAGTTGTCAATGATGATGACTTACTTAATATAGTTAAAAATTGCGCATGTGGAAAAATAATCTCCACGCTCTAAATTCAATATGGGTATAATAATTCGGGATCTAGACGTATTTATTTTAAAAAACCAATCGACGTTAAATCTGGTATTCCTACTGACTGCTTTTTATTTATCGATATGGTTTAAAAAACAAATAAAAATTCTTTACACTATAATCAAATCGAACAATCCTACCAGCAATTTTCAAGAAATTTGTAATTATCAAATCTGGCGAACTAGTAGGCATTTAAACAAACAAAGTCCTATCAGTTATACGACATCTAAATCGAGTTGTGTATTCTGTGTGTCAAATAACGAGCTTAAGGCAATAATTTGTGATGATTGGAAATTGAAAACGCATGCAGGCGATGGCTAATTATCCAATAATGTTTTCCCTTCAGCTACTTTATGGCTAATTAGTATTTTAGGTTATGAAACAAACAGTCGAAGTTCAGATAATCGGAGTGACGATAGATGGCTTTTGTTTGGTTTAATTTGATCGTACACGTCACGTCATAGGAAAATTTAATGATTTTGCTACGATTAATATATTGACGTTTTGTTTCTGATTGCTTGTGCCTTGCGGTAGAGGATAATTTTGATGATAATGTCACGAAATTAATCGATACTTTTTCCATTAAAAAATATATGCTTTAAATGAACGTTTTAGACTTTAGATTTAGATATTTAGATTTTAGATTTTATAGCCTCTCTCGCAAGCTCCGAAACCATTCGTTCAATAAAGCCCTTGCTTATATGCTTGTAGTATAAATAGCAATTATTAAAAATAATTGTAAAAACTTGATGCAAATGTATAGATGTTTGTTAAGTATAATAAATGTATACGTAAATGGAAGTCCTAAAAACGCATTAACATAAATATGATTTATGTATTTTACTGTCATATTTTAAAGCTGAAAATTCCAGTAAATATAACTTATTAGATAATTTTAATTGCTAATTTATTGCAATTTTTAAGTAGTTATTTTTATAGGTTATTAAGTACGGCATTTTCATAAAATGACTCATTTAGAATTACATATTAGCCAAATAGTTAAAAATACATAAATTATTGTTTATCACTCCAATACTTTGTGTGCCACTTAAATTTTATTCCTTATGGAATTTACATGTATTTTAACAAAAATATTATTTTTACATAATTTTTTCGGCACATCATAATTATAGCGAAAATTGTAAGATTTAGAATGTAATTATTATACAGATCTAGCAAAATTTTAACGGAACATAGGATTTTCAATGTATTTTGGACAAGGGCTCACGTAGAAGCCGACCAGCACAAAATCTAAGAAATGTGGCGTGTATCAACTATTCAATTGAACTACTCTACATTGTTGTATCCCTACTCTCAGCTAGCAGAGCGCGTGTCTGCGTTAAGCACGGGTCAGACTAGGCTGGTTATCAGCCGCTGCTGATCAGCTGAATCACGTGACCCGCTACCTGCTACCAAAAGTTGAACATGTCCAACTTAGCCAGCTGCTGACAAGTATTCGCCGGCTTACGGTGTCAGCTGCGGGTTCTGTGATCACACCAAGCTGATAGTAGCGGCTTCTTTAATTCGCGGCTGGTAACCAGCCTAGTCTGACCCGTGCTTTAGCTTACTACCACTCACCGGCAGCAGTATAAAAATGTTAGGAAAGGAGGTGTGTACGTGAGACTTTCAGGAACATATTTATGCTTATTTTATTTAAAAATTAAAGGGACCCATAGCTTCAAACCTTCTACCCTTACTGAAACATCCTTGCATGTCTCTAACTACTTTATTCTTCATTATTTATTATTTTACCTATATGCTATCTGGTATTTTTAACACATGAATCAACAATCGCAATCTGGAAGATCTATTTGGCTTATAGGTGATTTTTCTTATAGCAGTTTTATAACTGCCTTGTTTTCTCTTCTCCATCCTGTCCTTTGTCCTTGTACCAAAATTATTCCTGGCTATTCTTCGTTCCCGGATATTTTTTTACTTCTTTTTTGTTCATTATCCAGCATCCACATATATAAAGTGCCGCAGGCTAAGCATGTAATTTTTTAAGATCTAGGTAGGTTGTGCAAGCTTTTTTGCATATCTTTGGTTGTACAACCTTGTTTTCTTATCCTTCCACCTTAAGGCATTCATTTATTACCATTGCGCTTTTTTTTTCAACCCAAAGATACTTTTATATAATAAAATATGAGGTGAAATAATTATCGGGCCACTCTGTAAAAATATATATGTTAAATGCAACAAATAGCATGCTTTCCGACTATCTATCCACAGCACATACATAAATATTGAATCTTTCTATTGGGAAATCCGTATTTTCCTGAATATTTAATGTACCATTCGGGAAACTCATTCGAGATGCTCGCTCGAAATCTGTTTGAGAAAGAATTTGGATTCGACCAATTTGGAAATTTTAAAGAGAAATATTACGTATGACTACATTAGGATCCGAAAGGCCTGTTTTCTTTGAAAACATAAAATTTCTTTTAAAAATATATATAAAAGGTTAACGTGGGATTTGGAGATAAATAGAAATTTTATGCATTCGTTGATTTTGGCGAATCCTCCATATGTTGAGAAGTATGAAAGGGTAGGCCCTTTTTGTGTTATTTATTTCAGTGTTTTTGTCTTCTCATATCATTAAATATGTCTCCCGAATATTAATTTGTTTTGTGTTGCATCTAGATGACACACAAATAATATTTATTTACTTTTTGCTGTATGCCTTAGAAATTTTAATTTAAACTTAACTTGTATACTATTTTGGTATCTTTATACTTATGCTTTTTTTTACCGGAATTTTTATGCACAGCTTCTTTATGAACTTAATTAATAGAGAAGACGTTTTTATTCTGGTTTAAGGACAGCAAAATGCTATTAATGAACCATTAGTTGGCACTAAAAAAGCATGGACAAAATTTATTAATTTTCTGTCACTAAAACATGTTTATTAAAAAGTCCTTAGGAATTTAATTTTCCTATGTTGTTTTACCAAACAAATGATAATCCTCTTAGAGTTTAAGTGACAATCAAGTTTCCTATTTCGTCATTCTATTCCCAAACTATATCACGAGCGATTACAGAAAGGAGTATAATAACATTTTAAGCGGTCCTCCCTTATTTAGTCGTCAGGGAGACTAAAAGCGTGCCATTCCAGGTATTTGGACGTTTTCTAGATCTTCTCAATGAAGTTAAGTCATTTTAACGCTTTGTCACTGTCGGAGATGTTTAACAGGAAAATGCGGAAGCTGGTCTGAGAAGGGAAAAGCCCGCTTTTTGTTTAAGCGATAAAATGCTTCGAGCTACTTCACCGGAGGTTTCTTTAGCAACGACCAATTTATTACTAAAAGGTATGATAGGGTAAAGCTTTATGTAGCCGTTAAAACAAAAGGGGTCCACCTTCAGCATGAAACAATTGACAAAAGTTTTTAGAATCGAGTTAGGAGTTTAATTTAATCGATTTGACATCTCAACAGCTGCTTGTGCCTTTCTATTTCATCAGTTGAGACTTCGAATCCACAAAATCCAATTCCAAGCACGCGTAAGGTCAATAGCTAGAATAACTGAAGGATAAAATAAGCGACGGTGTTGTGTATAGTTATTCTCGATATAATTTTGTGAAGAGCTTTTGGCACGAGACTTGTCGAGTTCACCAAATCGCATAAATCAGCATAGTAAGTTACTTCAAGCTCTGATTTTGCAATGCATCGTATAAAAAGGATATTTGACGTCCTGTTAAAATAAAATTTAAAAAATCGTGTACTATAAACAACGAGTAGATAAAAATTTGCCTATTTTATATTGTAAGTTCTTCCTGAATCGAGATACGGTTTTCTTTCCTTTCTAAAACAGAGAAATCTCTTCGATTTATGTTAAATAAGCGATAATTCCAGAGCTCCGAAGCAATTTATATGAAAGGTCGTTACAACGAAAAAGTTAAAATGGAAATTGTAACTGACAATTCATTAGAAAGGAGGATGAAGCTAAAATTGGAAGATTTCTGATAAAATATCAATTGGGGAAGAATTATTAGGTAGGAGTCGAACAGGTACGGATTTATAGAAGTTCTCATAACGCATAAGGAAATTGATAAATATACTAAATGCAAATGTATTCACCCCAGTTCAAAACAAACGATCAACAAGAACATTAAGTGAATATTCCCTACGAGTTTTCTTTATGAATTTCACCACTTTCTCCCGTTGAAGTTCGAAATAAAATAAGTTTGACGTGATAGTCCATGCGAAAAGCACGGCAATTCAATATTTATTCCACACACTTCCAATGATTGATCTTGTGATTATTCACATGGTGTTTGCCTCCAAACGCCGTCTACGCTCTACAAACTTGTGGGTTGTTTCACGTTGCCACTATGTTACACAATTAGGCTTACCTCTAGGTCGGAAATTTTAAATGAATTTATGCAGAAACGATAAAGAAGGGGATTTAGTGTTTGTAGGTAAAAATATCTCAAGATACCCGATTAATTTCGTCGATGTTGTCATTTCTGGGTTAAATTCTCTTAGCGCGTGCTTACACCAGTCACCAGTTTGACGTAAGTCTGTCAATATTATATCTAAATGTCACGGCCGTCAGGTCAGTGTCTGGTTGGTTCTTAACAGTTTCATATGGGTCAATAAAAAAATGTTTATTACTAATCCTCATTGTCTACCAAATGCTTTGATAAATTTCTTTATTTTTTGGTTGAGAGCTCATTTATTATTATATTCAAACATTCAATTTTTTTCCCTGTCATTCAAATGTTTATAACTAAAGATTAAACCAACAAAACCAACGTTGCATGACCTCTAAAAATCTTTGTTTGCATTTTTAATTAAAAATTGATTTTTTTTATTCAAATCCGTGGTTTTTGCTTAATAAAGAACGTGTCAAATTTCAATTCTGCTTTAATTGGTATGGACGAAATTCTGCAATATCTGCATTTTTCCCTAGTCTCTGATCACCGGTTTGAAATGGGTAACAGCGATTCAATTGGGTGAATTTTAATTGCACGTATTATATCATTTAAACTTATGCAAGGCTAGCTAGATGCAGCGGCGTGCTCACAGGAGAATAAAGATAATGAAAATCTACAACTACAAATTTGGTACTTTATAAAAACTTTATAATTGATACTTTTAAGCAGCGCTCACAGGTTGATGCAATATATACTGATTTTACTAAAGCGTTTGATCGGGTTAACCATGTACTGTTCTTAGCTAAAATCAAGTGGATAGGTATAGTTGGCTGGACAGCTATCTCAAAGGACGTACACAGTATGTAAGATATGGGGGCTCCTTATCATCTGCGATATAGGTCCTTTACATGGGCGCCGTTACTTAAGGGCAAGGGGGGGGCGGACGCCCCCCCCCCCTGGATTTTTGATTTATTAGTCAAGATTTCCATTTCGCAATGTTTTTTAAACCACACTCGTAGTAAGTATTGTTCAAAAGGATCTTCATTTCAATTTATGGTCCAATAAACGAAGATGCAAACCCGGGCATCAGGTCTGTCCGGCACCATTTTTAATTTGGAGGTATTCATCGGTACATTTACCCCCGAAAATCTCAGCTGTCTGAAATTTATGGAAGGGCGGGAAAATGGCCTGTTGGTCTCAAAAATGTGTTTTTTTTTTCGCCTATTTTCGCCGATATTTCTAAAAATATGACAGAGAATTTTTGTCTGGACGAAAATGAAAATCAGTTCATTACCTACAAAAATGATCCTTATCATTTTTGTAAAAAATATAATACTTTTCGACATAACCGGCTCCAAAACGCACCCCCATTTTTAGCTCCTGCCTTGCATTCTAAAGGAATGACACTCCCAAGCGGACTAGAAGTTTTTCAATAAATCACGTAAACATTAATATTTTTTCATAATTCAAAGTTCAGATGAAAGAAGGAACCTGTAGCTATACTATCATGTTACTTTTTCCTTTTATCTATTTCTCTGAATTATTGAAAAACCGGGCCAAAGTTTGTTTTTGCTCGATATTTTGACCCTCCTATAAAGTTATTCATATTTTTTTTATCAAGACTAATTTCACCGAATGCTTTTGGATAATGGGGCTTTGCAAGGTGTTAAATATATTCAGAAAGATTCAATAAATTATTTTTGTGTATTTTCAAAAACAACATGTTTTTTTAGGGCGAATTAATAGATAATCAAGGACCATATCGGTTTTCAACGCACATCATTAGAAAGCTTAGCTTGTCCCCTTGTCGATGGCATTTTTCTTTTTTTTCATATTTTTTCGTTTTCCGGAAAATTGAGAGATTTCTCACCCCTATGAGAAATCGACATTTTTTTTTGAGGGTTAGAAATTGTACTAAATAAAAGACCACAAACTGACCTTTTCATCAATATAATATATATTAAGTATTTTATTAAGTGCACGAGAAAAAACTCTGCCTTCAAACTTTCTCAAATTGGATTTTTTTTCAATAAATTTATTAATCAAGTGCAAAAAGTGAAAAAAAGTTGGTTATTATTGCCTTATCTTTTGTCTTCAGACAAAAACGGGAGGATATTTAAATTTCCCGTTTTCACCACAATAATTTTGGAAGGAAGCGCCGTATTTTCAGATTTTCAAAATTGCGAATTTTTTAAACGCCGTTTTTGCAAAAAAATATTAGTGTAGCGAAAAAAATCATAGGGACAACTTTTGTAGGTAATGAACTGCTCTTCATTTTTTTTCTAAACCAAAATGCTCTAAGGATTATATTTCGGCAGATATCGTAGAAAAACGGATTTTCGGGAACTCTTGAGTCATTTTCCCACCCTTCCACAAATTCCACGTAGCTGAGATTTTCGGAGGTAAATGTACCTATGAATACCTGCAAATTAAAAAAAAATGACTGGCAGACTTGATGTGGCGTTAATTTACTGGACTATTAATGCAATACTTTGATTTGAAAAAATGTGCCCCCCTTACATTTTTTGTAACGGCGCCCATGGTCCTTTACTATTTACTATATTCATAAACGACGTAGCAGATTCATAAACGACGTAGCAGAGGTTATAGTTTACTCACAAAAGTTTATTTTTGCAGATGATTTTAAATTCTATATGGTTATTAAAATTATAGAGGATGCCAGACTGCTCCAATTTGATATAGATAACCTTGCTAGATGGTGTAAAATAAATCTACTTAATCTAAACTCGAGGAAAAAGATCTTGGTGTTACATTTGATCCCAAGTTGTCATTTCAATATCATTATTCCTTAATTACTTCTAAGGCATTGAAAATATTGGGTTTTATCATGAGATCATCCAAACATTTTTCAATCGATTCAATAAGACTATTATATTGTTCACTGGTTAGATCTAACGTTGAATATAATTGCATCTTATGGAATCCCTATCGCCAAAGGGACATAGACTTAATTAAAAGCGTTCAAATAAAATTTTTTAAATTTTCTGCATATAAGATGGGTACTTCTGGTGGAAGTAGCAATTATAACAACGTTTTATTGAGGTTTAACTTGAATTTTACCGGACATTGTGGCCAACTTGATCACGCGCTGATAAATAAACAAACGTTGGCCCCTTGGTTTTGGATGAAGTATAGAGGTAGTTTTAGAGGCATCAATATATAGAAGTAAAGGTGTTGAATAAATGTTATTTAGTAATTGAGAAAATTAACAATAATTTTCTACATTTGCGTGATTGTTCTCCATCCGCAAATTAAAATCTCAATTTTAATAATTACTACAAAAACAATCGTTTATTATTTTGCAATACTGATCGTTACATCGTGCAAAACTCCAGATTAAATACCGCACATTTCAATGTTATCAAAATACAGACATTCTAAAAGCCCCAATACATAACGTATTTTGAGAGCTCATTCTCTTAAAAATATAACGGTGAACATTGGCATTGTTTTTAGCCAATATTGATTACGTATTTCAGCTTCGGGTGGAATTCAACCTTTATACGAAACCGACGGAATGGAAATATTGGCATTTTTTAGTTTTAAAATTGTTTTCTTTCGTACGTTTTCATAAATATGTTCAGGGTGATTCGCTTATAACGGCAGGCAAATGGTGGTGGACGTTTGTATTTTACCAAAAAGTGCTGGTTTTAAACCATCAGAAAAAAATCCAAGTTAACGAGTCTCAAACAGGGTTACCTGTTATAGCAAAAAATAGGGAATTTAAATTCATTCATTCTGGAACAAAAATTTATCTGTAAGAACACACATATTTTTCAAGATTCAATATCTTGATATAATACAAAATGTCGTAGGAACAACTGATGGTTTGCAAAAGATTTTTTTCTACTATCAATGTCTACAATCAATACCGCAAATTTTCTTCAAAAACTCAAGAAATTTTTAGGAAAAAGCCAAAATTGGATTACATAAACATTAAACAAAACCTGCTTTCATGTATAGAACTAACATTAAACCACATTCTTCGAAAACCTCATTATTTTCTCCCCAATAATAAAACAAGTCGTAAACGCTGATAGGTACTAAAAGTAGCTCAAGTATCGACACAGTCAAAATTACAACAAACTCAAGTTGGCAGAGCTTCCCGAAACATCGACGTTGCCATCATTCAGGGGCCTTCAATTCCGAATTTAATAATGCAGGACCAATAAAAGCAAAATTGCGGCTTTTAGCGGCGTATGCCATAATGGGTCTGGAATTTGGACAACGATAGTAGACAGGCCAACCCCTATTATTTTGAGTATAGTATGGCACGTTTCATAAACTATAGCGAAGTTATTAATAGCAAAAATGATGATTGCTGAGCACAAACATGTCAACAACATATTTCAGTTAACGATTTGTTTTTCTAATGCTTCGTATACGTTTCGAAACGAATTATCATCAGGTGAATTTGCTGATTAATTCCTTATTCAACCCTAATATTTGTTAGGCGGAGGTGAGCGTTTTCATCTACAATAATGGATTGTTCTCCTTCTGGAGGAGCGTAATGGTCACAAAAATGTTTAATTTTAGAACCTGATGATGGCCCTAGGTCGAAACAAGTTGTTTTGTTAAATCATGACGGTATAAGGCTACAGAAGCATCAGTAAGAATGATAGAAATGATTGTTAAAGAAAGAAAAGATGATGATATAACGCGTGATCTAAAAAGGAATAAAAGTGATGACGTATGTACTATATTTTAGCGGGATTTGGACAATAAAAGCGAAACGTAATTTTTGAGAAGATTATGTGAAAGTACCGAAAACAGATAATGAGAATATAAAGATTTTCATGTTGAAAAGTTAATGGGATATTAAAAAAGTTTCCTCTAGCCGGAAAGTAGGAGTTGTTAAGACAGTGATTTTGATAAATGGTCCTCTTAAAAGTCCCTCTGTAACGTTTTCAGGTTTTATATCTTTACTTACCCAAGAGCACATTCCAAATACTCTCTAGCAACGAAATGACCAGCCTTTATTAACTATAAAGTAAGCAGATGATAGAATAATAAAAGTTCTACAAGTCAAGTATCACTCCAGTACAGTGGCGGATCCAGAGGGGGCCCCGGAGCCCCCCTCCCCCCAAGAGTCGCTCCCTGACACTAAGACTAAAACTTAAGAGAAAGTAAATGCGAGAGCGGGAACAAAAAATTAAAATTAAAGCAAGTAAACAAAAAAATTGTGCATTTTAGATGTCTCCAGAGACGCCCCCCCCCCCCCCTCAGGGCATGTCTCTGGATCCGCCAATGCTTCAGTATCATTTTAAAAGAAGTCCATAACGTACCTATCTATAAATACTCTTAATGAAATTTACTTGATTACTTGAATGTCTGAGTATTTCATACAATAATTTTTCCAAGCTGCCTACATATTTTCACGTTTTTACGCCACTTGATTTTTTGTTTTATTATCCAGAAATATCAAGTAGAGCGAACATTTTTCGATGAGTTTATTTATCCATGAGAACAGCTTACATTTCTTGTTTCTTTTCCTTTTTTTTTTAATTTTCAACGATTCCCTCTTCAGATCGAATGGAATTACAACAGATTGGCTTCCCCAATCATCAACCGGGAGTGCAGAAATCCCATTTTCTGGAAAATTTAATTTGCGTGTTATACAGTTGAACATCTCTTCCACTTTTTACACAAGATATAAAGGATGTCTCAGTATATAGTGATGAGATGAAATTATATTATTATTATTATAAATGACATTTGTTTGTTTCAGGTATCCAGTACTAACATATTCTCGGTAAGTAAAACAAATATTAATTATATAGTAAATAAATTAAATTTCTAACTCGATTGCTTACTCAGAATTCACAATATCCCAACAAAAACTCTTCGTCTGTCCTACAGAAGGTTTGTAGAATTCCCTGCTTGAATTAGCGATAGGTGACAAGTCGTACCACCCTGTATGTTAATTTTAAATTTGGTTTTAAACGCTCATCGAGTTGGAACAATAAAATTTCTGATCTCCCTCGCGTTGCGCCAGTGGCACTTCTATTTTGACATACTAATACTGTTATTTTGTCAAATTAAAATATCTGTTATGTCTCATAACACGTTTTGCCCTTTGGAGATAACAGTACGAGCTTAATATGGTAATTTAATCAATATATTTCCATGGATGCTGCAGGTAATTTAGTTATTTCGCAGGCAAAATAAATTAGTAATTATTTATAATGATGTTAAACACGGAAATCGTTTAATATAATTAGCGAAAAATTTAATTGGATATCAATGTTATGGTAAATATTTATAATGCAAAATTGGTGAACTTGAAGAATTAAAAAACCGAATGACGAGAAGTTTCAATGAGTTGTGCTAGTGAAGTATATTCAGAAATATAGTAGGTATGAAACCAAGTAAAACTTCATTATCTAGTTAAACAAAAAGGACAAGCTTGGATTTTTGACTCGTGTTTATTGATTATCCCGATAAGCCCAAAAAGTTATAGCATTATTTTTATCCGGAAATAATATTTCATTAATATTTCATTACTTTATTTATATTCAGTTATAATTTACATATTATCAGTATCTCATGACGACATTGAAAAGGCCAACCACAATCTGAAATGAAAATCACTGTTAGTTTTGCACACTGTATAATTCTGATTTATTATCACCTGTTGTTCAGCGATTACTGTTTGTCAGTGTCTTTTAATCCTGAACTGAACAATAATTCCATTTAGGTCAGTCCTAAAAATAAAAATAAAATGTTTGTTTATTTGATTCACTGTATAATCACCATATGTATATTCAGTAACATAAATAAAGTTGTAATTACCTGCCTATCATTTCTGTATTTTTCTTTTGTATTGTAGAGCTGCCGTTCGCTGTGCGCAAAAAATACGCCACAAAGTCATACTATTATATTTCGGAATTAACACTTACTTGTATTGCTTACTTAATAAAAACTCTTTCGCATGTCATAGATGGAAATTGTAGCACAGTAAAATCATTTAAAATCAAGTACAATAAGGTCGAATCAGGGGGACTACAGAAAAACTAACTCCATCACTGGACAAGGAGTATCGAAGTCTCCCCCCTTTATCTTTCTAAGTGATCTCTAGATACTCGTTCATCGTACTTATATCGTTAAATTCCTGTAAAAATGTTGCTCATCTACTGCGTACCCCGTTAATCCCGGTGGTGTTAATTATAAATTTGAATTAAATAACGTCAATTCGAAATTTGGAATAATTAGTAATCAATTAGTAATTATTTAAAATGATGCTTGTTTTGTTTTTCGAATGGTTATTTATACTATTCAATGATTCGATCAAAATTAATTCAATAAAACCGAATTGGATAGGAATCAAAGGCGGCTTGATTGTATGTTGCGGATGAGAAATATTGAGTGTAAATATGGGGGTAAAAAGAATATAAAAATATATTCCAGATAAAGATTTATTTTTATTATAACTCCCCCGAAAAATTATATCTACGCCACTGTATACAAAAATTTATGATAAGCGTATTTTAAATAAATCAAATTTAGAGATAATTCGTTTTGGATACGCCTATGACCCAAAAATGCATTATTAATGTAGAAGCCTATAAAAATTTAAAATTTTTTAGATATTACCGCTACATCAAGAGCCATAATTAACTTTTTAACATTCCTTCTACCTACAAAGTTACGCGAAGTTGCAGAAAGTTTTTTTTTTAACATTTTTATTGAGTTTAATTTTGAAATTATATGCAAACTTTTTGGATTTGTAATTAACGAATTACGTTCCTAACACCTTTTTTCCTTTTTAATAAATTAGGGTTTTTGATTTAATTAATTGGATGAAAAGTCGAAGAATTTGTTTTATTACAACAAGTGTTCAGAGTTGTAAAAATAAATAGGGAAGTTTTTTTGGATAAAGCAAAATTATCTAAAACGTTATAAATTATAAAAAATTGTAAAATGCAAATTTTAATTTTGGAATTTTCAAAAATATTTCAACTAGGTATATTTTTGCCAAATTTTTCAATATTTTCAATTTTTTAATTCAGGGACGTCTATGAATGTTTCAATACTAAAAGCTTCGTCGGGACGATTCAGGGACGCCCATGAGTGTTTCAATTCTAAAAGCTTCGTAACCGTTCAATCTTCCGTCCGACTCAGAGACACCCATGAATGTTTCAATTCTAAAAGCTTCGACGTCAACCGTTCAATCTTCCGTCCGATTCAGGGACGCCCATGAATGTTTCAATTCTAAAAGCTTCGACGTCAACCGTTCAATCTTCCGTCCGATTCAGGAACTTTGCATGCCGATAAAGTGTCTAACCAAATATCAAAAGATAAAAAAAATGAAATTTTTTCTAATATTTCGACAATTTCCTAAAATATTTTCAATGTTTCTAAGGGCCCGCTCTAGCTTTTAGGTCACCCCAGACAAAAAGACCAATTGCCGCCACATAAAACATACACTTTTTTGAAATATATATCTTTATTTTAAATAAACATCAAAATTTTTGCAGCAAAAGCAGTATACGCAGTTTTTTGAAATAGAGAACACTACCCAGTCTCTTACAACTTGTTCTCTATTGCTTAAAATTCGTGTATAATAATGTGCACTAAATTTTCGACATCGGAAGGAAATTTGTAATGATTCAATGGTTTAGTGGACCTTACTTTACCAAAAAACTTCTTTCTGCGTCTCCTAAAATTCCTGACCACAATGCTGGAGCTGTGCTTAAAATTTGTAAAATTGTGCCAGTTCCAGTTAGGTTTTGGGCAATTCCAAATCCCCTGTATATTTGGAGACCCAAACTTTTTAGGCGACACCCTGTAGATGCCTCTATTCCAACTTAGCGTAACTTAAGCTGGCAATGATGACGATGTGGACTGTAATAAATCAACACGCATAAATTTCGTTTAATTAGGTATTTTAACTTATCAATATTTTGTCACATTAAATGCCAAAATGCCGCCCTTTAGATTTGCCGCCCCGGGCAAATGTCCGGGTTTTCCGCCCCCTAGGTCGGGCCCTGCAATGAGCTGTTATAATCTTACTTCATATTCAGCTGTGACAGCATCCAACTATACAATTTATTTTCCTTTAACATATTTTTACTTTTTCTAAAAATGAAATAATTAGTCTATCCCGACTACTTTCAAACACACGTTATACGTTTTACCTTTATAAGTTTTTTTCCAGAGACAGAACTTTTCTGATGCACAAGAGAAAAGAATACTTTTAAAAACATCAAAGGCAAATAGAGTCTTATTTCCTCTTTTGATCTTCCACTGTTGATAATTGAGCTTTTATTGCAGCTGAACCGCTAATATACATCAATTAGAAAATGCGGATTATACCAATTGTCCCAAAATAAATTCTTCTCGTTTGTATTGGAATCATCTCATGTAACAAGAGTTATTTATGCATTAAGTGTCACTTTTTTTGACAGTTTTATATTTTGTTTAAAATGAAAAATAAACTTGGAATGGTTAAATGAATCGTTTTAATAGTAGCAGCGTATGAAAACGATGAAACAAGAACAACTGTTGTTATTGTTGAAAATTTAAGGCTTTCTTTGATTTTCAGATTATTTAATCTTTGAAATATAATTTTTAATATTATTCTATAAGTAATCCCTATTTTGACTCACACAGTATACTGTATTTGGTTTTGTTTCATTTGCAGTAGATGAGTCAGTGTACAGGGTGTCCCAAATTGGTGTGATTTGCAGGGTATCTCGTAAACTAGAAGAGATAGAAGAAAAGCAGTTAATATATTATGACTTCTTTTTTTGTTAAAGTAACGATAGCCTAATTAAATCTTTAGTAACTCCCTGCAGTTGGAAGATACAGGGCGATTATTGAAAACTGTCGAAAACTACAATGTACTATAACTTCTTAATTAAGAAAAATATAAAAAAACGTTATAAAAACTTTTGATGGATATAATATTAAAGAGTTCAGTGGCGCACAGATTATTTTTTTTAGGGGGCTCACTAAGGAAATATAATGCAAACTTTTGTTTTTTTAAATGGGACACCCTGTATATTTTGACGTTTTTCGTTTCCTTTTTTAATTCTCATTCACCTGATATGACATATTATATATCTATTTTCAATGGTTGGAGCTACAGTGCAAATAAACCATTTATGGATGTTATCAGGTGAAACACCCTTAAAAAATTGAACACTCAATAACGAAATTTAACATTTTATTATAAGGATGATAATTTTATTTATCAAAATTATAATTAGTAAAAAATAAAACCAGATTAAAAAAATAAAAACAATAAACTTATGAAACAACAAGAAACATTGCAACAACTAATCTACCTATAACTAATTTTATTAGAATGTAAAAATTACCTTAAATGTTCAAAATGCTCTCCGTTTTCATCGATTAAAAAGTTTTTCGTTTAAATAATCTCCAACCAATTCAGCATTACCAAAAATAAAATCATAAAATAATATTTACAAGACTAATTTCGAGAGTAGGGAAGATTTATTACAAAATATTCATGCCGCATTTAGAAAAATAAAGCCAGTGCACATACTCAATTGTGTAAGATCAGTAAGAAAAAGGTGTCAATTATTACTACAACAAAACGGAGGACATTTTGAACATTTAATGTAATTTTTACATTCTAATAAAATTAGTTATAGGTAGATTAGTTGCAATGTTTCTTGTTGTTTCATAAGTTTATTGTTTTTATTTTTTTAATCTGGTTTTATTTTTTATTAATTATAATTTTGATAAATAAAATTGTCACACATCAGTATCCTTATAATAAAATGTTAAATTTCGTTACTGAGTGTTCAATTTTTTAAGGGTGTTTCACCTGATAACATCCATAAATGGTTTATTTGCACTGTAGCTCCAACCATTGAAAATAGATATATACTATGTCATATCAGGTGAATGAGAATTAAAAAAGGAAACGAAAAACGTCAAAATATACAGGGTGTCCCATTTAAAAAAACATAAGTTTGCATTATATTTCCTTAGTGAGCCCCCTAAAAAAAATAATCTGTGCTCCACTGAACTCTTTAATATTATATCTATCAAAAGTTTTTATAACGTTTTTTTATATTTTTCTTAATTAAGAAGTTATAGTACCTTGTAGTTTTCGACAGTTTTCAATAATCGCTCTGTATCTTCCAACTGCAGGGAGTTACTAAAGATTTAATTAGGATATCGTTACTTTAACAAAAAAAGAAGTCATAACATCTTAACTGCTTTTCTTCTATCTCTTCTAGTTTACGAGATACCCTGCAAAACACACCAATTTGGGACACCCTGTACTTGAATTTATTTTTAAATAAAAATTGATCAAATCTTTTGAAATATAGTATAATTTAGATGATAAAACTCAAATGCATCACCCTGTAAACTAAGAACGAAAAAATGCTGCCCCTATAAGATATTCTGGTACCGATAAACACATTATTGTAGAAAACAGAATTCGAAAAAAGGGAAAATAAACGGAAAATCTAATTTTTGTAGAAGATGAGAACAGTCTGTCGTTGACAAAATCGAAGTAGCGAAAACAATTTTTGATATAACGGCTGAATCGAATTTTCTTTGATGCAATTGATTTAATATCGTATTTCGAGGTTATTTCCAAATCAAATAAACTCCAGGCTATTGAGTTTTAATCTCGTTGGATTATTTATTGCATAAGATAACTCAAAAATTAAATTAAAAATAAACACACTTACTAATTACATTATTCATCTCCTAAGAATTTTATCAATAATAAATACCTAATTAGAATCTTTATTTTTAAAAATACTGATCCACTGCACATGTGCCTCAACATGTTCACATTTTCAAATGGTCATTTGCTTCAAGTATCAAAAGTCCAGCTGGGTCAGGTCTGAAGACCTTGCAGGCCAAACAATTTATTTTTTTCGTTTCATTTAGTAATCTTAAGGGAAATCCATTTATCGTATATTTATTAATTGTGAATTGGGAGGAAAATAATCCCGACCACTGAAAAAGGTTTGCGAAACGTCTATTACGTAATGAAAAACGACTTACCCGCAGTCTCAATTTAAAAAACGGCTTACTCACGGCTCATAGCTCGTTTTGTATACAGAAATCGTGAAAAATATATCCCATTCCTATTCTACTTTACTAAAAATGTTTCTTCCACTTTGCTGAGCCTTAGAAAAGGGCGAGAGCAAAATAAAAACAAAGAGAAAATACACCTCAACTTATATACAAATATCTATCATGTTAGTTTCTCGTAGGGAGAAAGTTTGACATTATCTCGAGAGAAAAATTTAGTTTTGGATTTTGTTGAGTTGTGAAGAGACGCCTAGAAGCTGAAAATGTTAGACATCAAGTAAACTGTATATAATAAATATATTTTTCGACCTTGGTATTTTGTATTTTGTACTTTTAGCAGTCAATAAAAAAACTCAGGACGTTTTAACGTTTAGTTTTTAAAGTTATTTTGATTATAACTCACTTTTTCCCGCCAAAATTCATCTATTTCTATCTCACCAGACCTATTTGTTTCTCCTCTTTGGTTTTTAAAATTTTTCAAATCATATTCGGTTATACTAAACTGCGTGTCAAATCTAAAATGAAAAAATTAAAATTCGGTGGAAAGGTATAACTCAATATGAAAGTCAACATATTGTCTTATGAAAAAAAACTCCATGAGAAAAATCAATCAATCAATAATCAATTTAGGCAATACACATTAAATAAACGTTAGTTAATAAAATATACTCTTTTCACTCTGGCTCCCGAGCTATAAACTAAAGGAAAACAGTTCTTTGCGCACAGCTAAACCCTGCACTATATCTCCTGTTGTTACTATACCTGCATTTTAAGATTATTTAATGTTTTTTTAGAATGAAGCTTTTCAGTTTATACAAAAAATATTGTTACATTGTATGTGATAATGAAATAATTTTTTATCATCTCTTCTGTGAATTTAAAATTCATGATATGCACAAAGGACGCTCTACTATAGTGGAAATGATTATATCATAGCAAAAGAGATTATTTCCTGTTTGTTTTTCATTTTCTTTCCGTTTATTTTTTCCGTTTTCCCAACCGGCCTTCAGCCTTCGTCCCGAGTTAGTTCAACCAGAATGTTTTGAAACAATGCAAATGTGATATACGTCCCATGTTGTTGTTTAATAATTATGTAGGTAATGTTACCCAATTTGTGAAATTTTATTTTGTGTTTTAACCGAAAAAGTTGGTTATTTAAGGTAACGCAGTATTATATGTACTCTTTTGTAGTTTATTTATTATAGATGAAAACAAAATAATAAGAAGTAATCGAGTTAAGAATTCAATTTTTTCGATTCTACATTCTAAGAACGGTTTCTGTCGTTCGGCTGCTTCATCAATTGGGCTTTCGAATTCAATAAATCAAATTCCAAACACGCTAAAAGATAAAGTTCGCAAATGTGCTGCCGTTCTAAACTTCATTTATGAAGAAAAACGTTTTTGGATGAATTTTGGATGTTATAGATTTACATTATGAATTCCAAATTCCAAAAAGGACTCGTTTACTGGACTATCCAGATAAATCGATCGAGTACATTAGTAAGAAAGCTTTTCAAGTTCGATAGAGTCTTTTTTACCCGTTGCAAATCGCACCAATATTAATTTCGCGCGCTCTAATCCTTAATCTTCTTACTCCGAAATCGGAACTGACGCCTTTTTTTCCAGTGTTGAAATTTTTCTTTGTAACGTAGATTTAATTTCAGATTATATTAGGATTTTTATCAGTAGCCGATTCGCGCTACCCACGGTTTCATTGTTCTTTTGAAATTTTATTATTTGCGGGAGTTTTAGGCTTCGTTGTTAAATTGCTGAGGAATTGCAAATGAGGAAGCAGATTTTGTGTCTAGATATTCGTGTGTATCTTGAATACATTTTTTTGTGTCGAAAAAGTTGGTTATTTTTAAATGACAATTGAGGAGAATTTCTCAAGAGCGGTCTTTGTACAAAAATATCGTAAGAGGAGAAAATAAATTATTTTAAACATAAGAAATGTCTAAATAAATCTAATTCGCCGTTGAGAAAATACACCACCACGCTTTCGCAAGGTAACCACAACGTGGCTTAAACGTAATTATATGAGATCCAAAAACGTCGTTGGAACACCACAAAAGATTTTGGCAATACACTTTAAAGTTTCTAATGTCGTGGCTGCCACGTTCCTTCCACGAAAAATGCTACTTGGGAACGCAGTATTGGCCCAAGAACAGTTCCTTGTGGCACTCCATATGTGATAATATATTTTCATGGCTTATAGTTTCACCAATTTTTACCGATTGTTTCCGATCTTTGAGGTAACTTTTAAGTGCTACTCCTCTTATGCCGGATCCCTCCAAGGCCTCGAATAACTGAGGGTGATCCACAGTATCGAAGGCCTTGGCGAGATCTAGAAAGACACAAATTGTTGGCTCTATAAGTAGGATAACAATGTCACTTTGGAACCCGAGCTCATGGACCTAAACTGCCTTCCCATACTCCAGAACATCTAACCTAACATCCCAAAATTTAAAAAAGACCTAGAAAAAGCCTCTAACCGGAGAATTTTGACTCCTAACCTAAGCGGGGCGTTTGATCATTTTTCGCGATCTTTAGTGGCTTCTTTTAGGTCCTTTTTTGGGATGGATCATTTTTTGGGGGTTGTAACTTTTTCTTGGTGGTCCTAGAGCCCCAAGGTAAAGGTTAGGAGTCAAAATTCTATGGTTAGACGCTTCCTCTAGGTCTTTTTTAAATTTTGGAATGTCAGGTTAGATGTTCTGGAGTATAGGAAAGAAGTTTAGGTCTAAGAGATCGGGTCCCAGAGTGATATTGTTATCTTACTTTTCTAGTATCAATGCAGTGATTTATTTCTAAACTTAATTTAGATGTTATATCGTTCGTTGACATTCCTGTATGAAATCCAAATTGTTGGTTCGATATAACGTGATTTTTTTATCATTTAATCTCTTTTTCAGTGGTTTTTCAAATATTTTTGCAAATATGTTAAGAAGATTAGCGACATGATGTTCCTCCGTTCCATAAAGTCGAAAATATAATTATCTCTTAGCTATAAAAGCCGGTAGATTTTAAATATGTGTCATATAGTCATTAGTGCCCTATTTTAAAGGTAACACTAGCTTGAATTTAAGGTAAATTCACCATAAAGATCTTTTTAATCAATTGATTGACATTACTATTATATAAAATATTTTTCTTGCGAGCATCTTCCTCGGAGAATTTCAATCATCCTTTCTTGACAAAACATAAACATTTCCATACTTTTTTAGCTTTATACAAAAAATATGCGAATACAAATATATTCTTCCTCTCTAAACAAGATTCGGTTATCAAATCCGTATGCTCATTTTTAAAGCCATATTGAACATCTCTCCGGTGTCATATTTCTTGTAGAAAAAATGTTGAACCTTTACGCGCCATCAGTGGCCTAATGAGACAGCAATCTTTCGTTATAGAGAAAGATTGATAATATTTTTTGTTTCCGCGTACTTTCTCCACGATCTATCCATGTCCATTTATCACGAAAATGCCGTGGAAGCTTTTCGGAAATTCGGTTGAAACGTGTTTGTCCTGATAGACGGGCTGAGTTCCAAACTCTTGTAGGTATATATCATCATTCGAAATGGGCCCTATTGTAAATTATGTAAAAAAAATGGATTTAAGAGATGGAAAAAAAAAACAGGATTAAGAGGACAACAAGAAGAAGACCAAAGGAGTATAGATGGACAGGATGTAATGGAAGAACAAGAAACAACTATTATACAACAAGATTTAAATGAAGAGCAAGGAGTAGATCATGTTGCAGAGGTAGCAGAAATGAATGTTAGGGGAATGGGAGACACAATGTCTGGAAGAGGTAGTCCTATGATGATGGATGCTCTGACAATGTTCTTTAACAGAAGTGAACACAGAGTGGAGGAAACAAAACAAGAAATAAAACAGAATTTAAATAATAAACTGAATGAGGTGAAACAAGAAATAAAAGAGGAAATGAAACAAGAATTGAAACAAAATAATGAAACAATGATAGAGAAAACGGAAGAAAAACTAGGAAATGTGGAAAAGAGATTAGAAGAATCAAAATTATACATGGAAAATAAAATAGAAGTCACTAAACAGGAGGTGAGGGAAGAAATGATTGGAAGAATCATTGAAATAGAAAATTTACAAATAAATAGAATAAAAGAAATACAAGAAAAAGAATAGATTTTGAAAGAAAAAATTGAAAAAGAAGTAAAAGAAGTTAAGCAAGACATTAAAGAAGAAATGAAGAAAAGTGTTGAAAAAATTGAACAGAAACAGCAAAAAATTGAAAAAGTTGTTCAAGGTATCATGAGGAATACAGAAGGAAAAATCAAAAAGACAGAAAACCAATATGAGTGATAAAAAATGTGGAAGAATCATGGAAATAGAAAATTTAAAAATAAATAGAATAAAAGAAATACAACTTAAATAATTTTGAAGATTTTGAAAATATGTTTTTAAAATATTATTGGAAAATGAGAAGAAAATAAAGAGCTGTATGAAGGGAAAATATTAAAGAAAATTGGAATTGGACATTGGGACATGGGTTAATTAGTGATTTGGTATATTTTTGAGACAATTATAAATTTGGTAAAAATAAAATCTTAAAAAATTAAAACCTTTCTAATTACTAATTTATTACAATATATAACACTTTTAAATCTGTCATTACTATGAAATTAATGAGAAAAGTAAATTTTATATTTAAAAAAATAGGTATTTTTGTTGAGGCGTAGATAAAGGATAGTACGTAATGCGTATTGTAAAGCAGTTACGCAGTTACGCACTCGTGCGTAATTTTTCCATTCGTGCGTAATATGCTACTTACAACACTTGTTACGCAATATACTATATTGCGTTGATTTGAGGGTGAGACATGTGTTAATTTAAATATTATAAGACATGCAGTGAAGGTAATAAATAGGTTTTAATGAAAAAGAAATGACAGAAAAAGAGTAAAACCGAATACCGGATAAAAAGAAACATTTTTCAGCTCTCGAAACTTCTGTCGCCCGCCATAATTCCGTTTTTGATAAAATGATCAGAGTAAAATAAAATTGATTTATATCTTTATCCAAACATCAATTTAAGTTTTTGATTGAAATGTTTTATTTATACTGTTACCAACTTTACGCAAACTTTTCTAACTCAATTTACTTTTCTATTTTTCTGCGACATCGTCACAGCAGCTTCTTAGACATTTGTCTGGACTGAAAAGTTTTTGATATTTTAAATAGAAAATACAGATTCTACGTTATTTGTTACATTTTTTCATTCAAAACTTCAATTTTATCTGCCAAATTTCACTATTACTTTCAGAAAGAGAAATTAAAAATTTCGTACACCACCATCAAGCTGAAGATGCCTATGGCATTTTCTCATTAAAATTTTGACAATAGATTAATATGGAAGGTAAATTACATTTCCCCCCTGTCTGTAAAACAATGTAAATCGCCTTAAATGCTCAGGTAAAAGCAAAATAGCGAAATATACTCGCATACCCTATATAATCCCCTTCTGCATATCTGGAAACTAAACAGAAGAGCACTTAATTTCACCTAATACGAATTTTGGTCCAATTAGACGTGCCGAGAGGCCTCCCGACCAATTGACTCTGTCCTAATTCGCTCTCGGTCGTCAGGTGGCGCGCTAACAGTGCCGTATCTATATTATACATTACTCTAAATTACTATATAGAGTTCGCGGAGAAAACCTGACCACTCGATAAGTTTGCAGGATGCAACTATTGACTAATATATATTTTAGAAAGTACTAACTCAAATAATACTTGTCAAAATTTCATGACAATCTGAAGGTTAGTTCACAAGTTACAGTGGTTTTACCCAGTCCAATCAACATCCATCAAAAGTCCATAATTGGTCCATCTGGACATTGACCAGAAAAGGACCTCCAATGGATGTCTAGTGGACGTCGTTCATGGACATACAATGGACAACCATTAATGGACATCCAATGGATATCCTTTTCCGGTCCATGTTCTTATGGATCAATTATGGACCTCTGATGGACCAATTAACTTCGAAATAAATTTAACCAATTGGTAGCATTGCTACTGTTGGCATTCCTGGGAATAATTTCAACTTCACAACTGACAATTGACAGGTTATTTATTTGGTTCCAAGTTCTAATGGATTTAGAATATATTCAATATTGTCCTTTTTGGTACAATTCACGTACAAAATATGTCCATTTATAAGTCCAATAAACCTCCATCAGAGGTCCAGATGACATCCATGAAATGTCCATCGAAGTTCCAATTATTGTTCATTTTGGTACAATTCACGTCCAAAATATGTTCAAGTTGGTGGCCAATGGATATCCATCAAAGTACATCTAATGGATGTACATATTGTACGTTTTGGATATACTTGTGTTTACTGGGTAGTGCCTCTACTTCTGTCTCTTTTTATCAAGTATTCCATTCCTTCTTTTTTCATATCCTTTTGGACCCCGTTTTCCTCTCTTTGATCCGACATTCGAGTGACATGGTCTCTTATTTTTTTGTTTAATTATTTGTTCCTTAAATTTTCTATTTGTACATAAAAAAAAGAATTAACCCACTCAAAAATGTTTCAAATCTACCATTTTTATTGCAATAGATCCATCTGGCGCGCCACTGGCAATTGAGGCAAGAAAACAGAGATAGCAAGATAAATTACACCCTAGGTGTAGTGTACTCTACGTTCTACTCGAAGTCTAGAGTTATGTTGACGCCAGAGAAGTGACTAAGATGCCATTAGTAAATTGGGTTTAGAGCTACGAATTACTCTAATATACAGGGTTTTTAAATAATCATGAAAAAAAGTTACGATTAAATTTCATCACTTATTTCAAATGCATTCGAAAGAGAATTATGATACTTCGGGCATCCTTATCTATGTCAAAAGACATTCCTTCTCGAGATATCGCTAGCCTAAAAAGTTTTATTTTTTTCGAGTTTTGATTGAGCTGTACATAATGTAGACATGCGCTTAAATTCTAAATCAGAAGTGGGATCAACAATATTTAATGAAGAAAAAACTTTCTATTGGAAATGAGCAAAATTACTAAAAATGTAGACAAAAAATACTTTTTTCAATTTCTTTATTAATTAGTAACCAAAAACTTATGATTTCACACTAAAATTTAATTTTCTAATTTTTAAACTTTCGGCTTTAATATAAATTTTAACCATCAGCTACTCACCAACCCCTGTATTATAATAAACTTCACGTTTTGTTTGATATATGATAATAATTGAATTTTAATTCAAACAAAGTATTTGCCTTTGTATTGTAAAATTTAATCGCCACATAGAATTTAAAATGTGACATAATTATCAACGGCCTTTATTTGGTTATTATTTAACACGTCATTTTTAATCAAAGTTCATTTATTTTTGTAATGAATTTAGTATAAATTATCTGCAAAAATAATTACTAGTACAGAACTGTATTTTTGATAATCATATTATTAAATAAATTGTACACAACAAAGCAATTTTAATTATGGTGCCAATATCAACGAGGTTGTATATTATATAGCCAACATATATAGGGTAAAATTTTGTACCCTCAAATATATAAAAACCAATTATGCAAATATATAAAAAACAAAAATTAAATTGCAACGTATTGGCGAAATATTGATGTTTTAAACTTACATTTAAAATATTTAACTTCTCTATGAATCACCCTGTATAGTTGGTATAAATACCATAGAAGGACCGCACCTCCTATTTTTCTAGATCCTTGATTTTGTTATAGATTTCCCTTCAGGGTCTCCTGTCTTTTACTATTTTCTCTGTTTCCCTTATTACCTCTTTCAACTATTCTTCTTTTCCTTTATAGTCGAACTCAGTCCTTTATGAGAATGAAAAAACAGCAAAGGATTACCGCCAATAGAACAAATGCTCATGAATCTGGACTTTTTGAGCACTTTAAGTCGAAAACACGGTACACTGTCCATATACATAAAAATAAAATAATATTTTGGCTATTAGGACCACTGTGCAAAGATTCAATAGCCAACTTAGCTGGATATCGTTATAGGGGAGAATGGCCTATAATTATTAATTATGAGTTTAATATGAATTTACATTTTAATTTCTATAACGCGTATTAGATTTGAAGATTTGAATTACTAATTAAAATTTTGTCTTAAACTAAACTGTGGGGTGTGAGGTTACACTCATAAGAAGCGACAATGGAAGTGTGGTTATAGTTTTTACATTTTCAATTGCAGAAACAAAATTCTCAGATGTGCAGACAGGTTACTTTGCGGCTTGTAGATGTGCCGACAAGTGGCTTTGTCGGTATTAGCGACTTGTATAAAGCGGGATCATTTTGTTCTGCAATTAAAGTAGGAGGTAGGAAGTTAGACAAATATTTTCTTCAGTAGTGAGGGCTAGGAAAATATTCATACAGTGATACACTGTGCTTGTGTTCGCACTTGTTTTTTGATTTAGTGAATAGTAGGTGGTAGGTGATTCGTGGCGTTAGTTTATTTCAATTAATATTATTCTTGGCTTCCGTGTATATACATACTTTTTTTTATTTTGAAACATTGTTACAGTGTACTTCTTATTTATTTATTCGGTGTCAATATCAATATGTTTCGTCCTTGGGAAAATACAGTTTTTTTAAGTGGATCTAAAGAATCGGAACAATCACTAAATGATATTCCAATAGATTATGTGGTATCAGGTTGTAGTCCCAAAGATTCCTGGCATCAAAAAGGGGCCACGAGGTATTGCGCCTTCCGCCCTATTTTTGTGTATTTAACCCCATAGAATTAATTTGGGGACAACTTAAAAAAAGAATAAGGCGTCATAACGTGTTTCCCAAATTTGATGGGTTGATAGCAAATTTGGTAAAAGAAGAAATTAACAAAATTTCAGCTGATGATTGGCAGAAAAAAATCAAACATGTCATCAAAGAAGAAAATTCTTATATAACGAGTCCGACCAAATTTATTATCAATGTTGATGACAGTGATTCCGATGGTGAGGGTTGAGATAGGGTAGGTAAGCTTAATTAATTTATAATATTTATGACTTTAGCCACCGTGTTTTTAATTTTAGAATTAAAATTTGAGACAAAATTTTAATTAGCAACGTTTCTGAATCTCACAAGAGATCAGAAAATAAAGCTATAGGCCAGGTGGAGTGGTCAACCTCTATTCAAATCTAATATGAGTTATAGAAATTAAAATGTAAATTCATATTAAAGAAAGTTAATCAATATAGAAATTTTACGCAAATTATCCCTAACGATCTCCAGTAACTTGGTTATTGAATCTTTGCACAGTGGTCCTAATAGACAAAATATCATTTTATTTTGATGTATATGGACAGTGTACGGTGTTTTCGACATTAAAATACTAAAAAATGTCCAGATCAATCAGTATTCCTTCTATTGGCGGTATCCTTTGCTGTTTTTATAGCGTTTTTTCTTTCTCATAAAGCGGTGGGTTCTACTATACCTTTCTCTTCTTTCCCACTAACTCCAAAACTTTTTATTCTTTATTGTTTTATTTTTTCATCCTTTTCATTTCTTTTTATTTAGAACGGATTCTTATAAATTTTTAGTGTGATTCTTCACACCTCCTTCTTTTAATTTTTTCGTTATCTCATCCTCTCCATACATCATCTATATATTTTTTGTTAGTCCTACTTGCTGTAATATTTTTTTATCTTTTTGTTTGACAAAGAACAGTAGAGAGTTAATAGGAGACCATGGTAACAATAAAATTTATTTTGTCCTGTGACATATTAAATAGCAAGCGTATCATTCATCCGTTGGATCTCAACTTTCGTATTTAAATAATTCTGCATACTCATTTATTGTAGAATAAAGTGGATCACGTTTGTAATATCCTCTATTTAAATTTTTGTGATATTAAAATAGAGCGTTTCTAAAATTAGGAGTAATGAAAATTTTGCGGAGAAACATTTGCGACGGTAATGATAAATTTCTCCCGACCAATTAAAAAAATATTAAAAATATTCGTTGTAAAAGATTTTGTAAAACATTGAGTGAGAATAGTCGGTTGCACACTATACTTTTTCTACGACTACCATAACATAAACATTAAAACTATAAATAAAATTTGTAAAAAAAGAAATACATCACATTTTGAAACTTTAGACAACGAATCCTAGGACATTGGGACAATCCATACAATAACTACCAATTTGTCAATAATATTTCAACATTGTTTGACAACAAAATTGCAACCTTGTATAAATTATTACCTAGAACATCTTTTATCACTTACCATTCGTAAGAAAAATATTTACGTAATAGTTAACTAACTATTATTATTATTAAGTGAAATATTAAATGCACAAGTAATTTTTCACGCGAGTCTAATTTTAAATAAACCATTAATTTTCTCCACGGAACTATTTTTTATGAAAATTAATGGTTTTGTTTTTTCGCAGAGTTAAAATTTTTTATGAATCACAGAATAAGAATTGATGCATCCGGATGTGAATTTTTATAAAAAAAAAGTTATTGTTTTAATAATAGTGTAACTCTATCTGTTTATCAAATTTTGGGTCGCTTTTTTAACACATTGAACGCCATGTCGGCCATATATGGACATTACATATAGCATGCAGCCACATCATAGATTTTTAAAGTGGCGTTTATTTTGATAGAAGGACAAGATAGAAAAACTATTTTGCAGATCGTGTTTTAGTATATTTCTTTCTCGAACATCAGTCTTTCGATGCTCTGTCTCTATTCTTTCTGATGTATCGAGGTTTCTATTGGCTGTATTCCCAAGCCTTTTAAGATTGCTTCCAAATTCTTCACGTCTTATAAAACGCAAGATTTTGGCTTCTGTATTTTGGGCTAAAGACAGTTCGGAAAGATACCAGATTCGAAGGATTCATTAATAGAGAAGTTAACATGTTAATTACTACATCAGGTATATTTGAAAATATTTTAGTAGACAAGCCATCATTTCCACAGGAAGATTTATTTTGAATGCTGTTTATGGTTTGCACTAGTTCGTGCTTATCTACTGGTCCTAGGAAGAAGCTATTAATGATCCTTATAATAGGTAGGAGGAAGGAGAGAGCATCCTGAACCGGAGCTATGTTAAAGCTGATATTCTTACTTATATTAACAAAATAATTGTTTAGTTCATCAGGACTAGGATTAACAGTGTTTGAAGAACGGGTTTTATTTCTTGTCATTTCTAATAGACCCTGTTTCTTTGGAAGAGTTTTTAGCTCTTGAGGTGCAATTTTTATAATAGTTTTTCTTAGTAGATTTGATAATTTTCCGATACAGTATTGTATAGTTGTTGATATAGTTTAATATTAGGGGGTTATCTGAGAATTTTTTAATATACATAAGTGACCTCATATTTTTTGAAGAGATTCTTATTCTTTTAGTTGACATTTAGTTTTAATGGGGCCAAGATGAAATGTTGTGTTGAAACACTTAATTTTTAAGCCACATAAGACGTTTATTAACGTTATTTATGATTCACCTCGTATGTTGCAAATTGAATCTCCCCTGTTACCCTTAGCTTCTAATAGAATAATATTAACTACTAGTACATAAATGTTTCTCGTGATCTAGCAAAATGCCCTAAGGGAAACACCCCCACAAAATAATTTTCTATCTAGCAAACGCCTTTGAACTGGCGTCTTTAGAAATAATTTATTTAATTTATTTAATATGTATTTTATGTCGGGAAGACATGTTAAAAATTAAAAAAAAATGTATTTGTCCAGACAAAATCGGCATTTTTCGAAAAAAAAAATTGAACTGGCCGCCATTTTTGGAAAAACGATAGTAGAGAAAAATTTTTTATCTAGAAAAAAAGGATTTTGTGTGTACTTTTGTCTAATAAAATCCAACATTTTATTTCTTTATTTAAAGTGCCCAATTTAGGGAATAACTAATTTTCCCTTCATCTTTATTTCCTCATGACATTCCGTTTTATAGCAGAAGTGATATATTTTAAAGTTTAAATGTTCAAAGATAAAGTTCGAGTGATCCACATGTTAGCTTTTGTCTTACTTGTTTTAGTACCCAGATTTATCCTCCGCATATCTAGTCATCCTCTGGCGTCTTTGGACTATGAAAACAATCTCACTCTAGGTCAACGATATAAAACGGTTTGGTGTGCATACAAACTTTCATTGAAAAGATAATTAACGATATGATGAATGAAACAGACATAATTCAATTTTTCTTTTTTTTTTCCTCTCCATTTTCGGTTTTTTCTTCTCCCTTACTCATTTAAAAAAAAAAGCAGCTCAGTGTTTGCCGAGATTATGAAAAATGGAAACTGAGTTAATGAAATTATTAGGGATTTATTAAAAAATTGCCAAGTCGTAGGTATATTATTAAGACCGGTGCTATAAAGGTTATATCGGTTGTTAAAAATCCAGTTTTGCAAATATAGACTAAAATATTTTAATAAGCATATATTTTACGTAGTAATATTTCGTTATTGTATCTACGAATTTTTTTTAATTAAGTAATACAAAATTTTAAAATATAGCTTTATTAAATACGAGGATTAGTAACATTTTATGAATAAGAAAATGAAAAATGTATTGAATTCTTTCTTATACAGAGAGTCCACAGTGTCTTCTATTATAAATGGATTGACATCTGTAGTTATTACATTATCATCTCTTCTGCTAGGTAAAGAAAAAGAAGGCTGTGCATTATCGTTAAAATTAGGATCAATATATAAAAAATATAGTTTTCCGCAAATCGGTAGGAAATTTTGACATTCCAGACAAAATTTCTTAAAGAAAAAGTCAAGACTGTTAGGAAATGTTCATTTTCTTTCTCTAAGGAAATGATATTTTTCTGAAATCGCTCAAGAATGCCTACTTTGAGCAATTTCATATCCCAAAATAGGCTATTCTTGCAAAATTTTTGCAGTACAAGGTCGTCAAAATCCAAGGATGATAAACTAGAGAGAAGGATTCCATAAGAAGCAATGTAAATGTATTTTATGACATCACGAAATACTTATTAGTTATGCCGGGTGCTAATCGTGTTGTATTTGGCTATAACGCAGAGTACTCTGTTTATAAGAAGGCAGTAATTATATTATGTACAGTATTTCATGACGTCATTTACAGTCTGACAGTTTGTGTTAAGTGGCCTATCCTTCTCTCTAGTTTATCATCATTGGTCAAAATCTACGTAATTTCCTGAAACGTCAAAGTGACAACTTAAACCAAAGGAGAAGAAAAAAGTTTTGTCTGATGTACAAATTGATTAATTTTATATTTTGAAAACCTCAATGCATTGCAGAATACATTTTAAATTTAGTTTGTTATATTTACAGTTATTTGACAGTTAGTACAATAATTGAACATTGGAGGAACATTATTAGAACGATGAGAAACATTTTGGACAAAATGCGGGGTAGGACCTCGACCCCAGGAGTAGTTGATTCCAGTTCAGACGTGGTGCAACTCGTACACAACTTCTGTTAAATTATTCTGAGAAAATTATTTTCTTTAAAAAATTATTTATTTTCTAAGTGGCGGAGATTGAGATTGTGTGCCGTGAACTGAATCTTCTTAAAAAAAGTGAATTAATCGATATTCTTGTATCAAAATATGTGCCAGATGGTGTAAAATTAAGTGAAAATGTAAAACAATTTATTCTACAAAAAGACAGTGATTTTCTAAAGGGTAATAATGATTTACCTGGTGGTGATGAACAAATATTGACCAGAACCTCATTGCAATATGAACTGAAATGTGTAAAAACTGAATTGCAATGTGCACATAGAATAGTTACTGAATTAGAAAGAACAGTGAACAATCAAGAGACAATAATAGAATTACTACAAATTACACAAACAATGAAAACCTCAAAAACCGATGATTGCGATGTTGCCAACTCCAAACCGTTAGGGTCAATTTTAAATAAGGTAACTAATAATTTTAATAAACCCAACAAAAATGCACCAAGCATTGGAAAGAAAAACATCATAACTTTTGACCGTGCCAGCAAGGCCATTGACGAGGCTCAGAAAAAATGTGCTACTGAAATTAAGGAAACTGTCAATTTGGATAAAATTATTAATTTAGCAAACGACGATGAAGATAATCAATGGAAAAGTGTGGAAAGAAGAATTAGAAAACAACATTCAAACAATAAGACTATCATCGGAACTAAAAACGATATTAGTTGTCCTCTTAAAGTTGCTGTTCAAAAATCACACCTTCATGTCTATAAAATTAATCCCAATATGACTGCTGATGACGTAAAACACTTTTTAGAAACCACTTTTCCAGAAGTCGTGGTCGAGAAAATAAATTCCCTTTATCCCCATTACTACTCATCTTTTAAGGTAATAATTGACGAACTAAATGACGAAAAAGCTATGGATCCTGCGGTTTGGCCTGAAGGAGCTGTAGTTAACCGTTTTTTATATCGACGTCGTCAAGAACAAAATCGTATATCAGCAAGTCAACGTTCAAGAAACCCACAAGTATATCGGTAATAAGAAGTGTAAGCTCACATGCGCAAGTGCAATCAGGTAATGATACAAACATTAATTTCTTTTATATTAATATTCAGTGTCTTATTATAAATATTCTTAAAAAAATACAATATTGACGTGTTGTTTCTCACGGAAGTATGGTTGGAGGAGGAGGAGGTAGATTTTATCGTCTTCTCTGGTTATAAATTAGTTTCTAGCTATATTAGACAAAATCGTCAGCATAGCGGTATATGTATTTATGCAAAAACACATCTAAATTTTAATAATATTTGTGTAAGTAAATTTTGCCAAGACATCGACTCTGAATTTACTTTTGTAGAATTCAAAGATATCAAAATAAATTTCTGTTGTACATATAGATCTCCAGATGGAGACAGCAAAATTTTCTTAAATAATTTGGATCAAATGTTATCTGAACAATTAGCCCCAAACAGTAAATTAGTGATTGTTGGTGATTTTAAGTACAACTTTAAATTAAACGACAACAGGGCAGCTGACTGTAGAAACGTTTTTCGATTATATGATATGAGCGAACGTGTTTTTGTGGATACTAGAGTAACAAAAACTAGTAACTCGAGAGTCGACAATATATTTACAAATGTTTCTGAAGGAAATTTTAGCCTAACGGTTATTGACCCATACATTTCAGATCATAAGGGAATCCTCTTTAGAATAAAACATGACCTTAAAAAGTTCGATAACTATATTTTGTGTCGTTCTATGACGAAATCTGCGATTTTTAATTTCACGAATGCTGTTAACAATATATTTTTTGATAAATATACTTATGATTGTAATTTATGGGCAAAGAATATTGTGTGTTCCTTATCGGAATCATATAAACACTTTTTTCCTGAGAAAAACATAAATATCACTGAAAGCAACGGTTCTAAGCATGTAGAAAATGTACAAGATGTTCGAGAGACTAAAATGTCTTTGGATGCAATTCAGACTATTGCAGAAGTGACAAGGATGCCTCAGCACTTCTCATTACTTAATGAATTGAAAAGAGAACATAAGAAAATCATTAACAGGGAAATGATAAATTTTAATAACAAATTAATATTGAATTCTAACAATAGACAAAAAACAGCTTGGGAAATAATAAACAGAAACGTAGTTAAAACATCTAATCCAAAAGAGTCTATCATAACATCAGATCATTTTGCTTTCTTTTTTGAAGATGTCATACAAAACCTAATGAATAATGCAGCTACTGTTGATATCGATATTTCAGACAAATTTTTTAAAAAAATTCCTTTTAATCATATTACATTTTATCTACATCCTACAGATGAAATGGAAGTTCTAGACATAATTAATAATTTTAAAAACTCCAGAGCTAACGACGCTTATAATTTGCACATCGGTGTTTTAAAACTTATAAGTAAAACTATTTCAAGTCCACTAGCTAATCTTTTTAATCTTTGTATGTTATCTGGCATTTTTCCTGATATTTTTAAAATTTCAAAAATAACTCCAGTCTATAAAAAAGGGAATGTCGATAGTCCTGAAAGCTACCGACCTATCTCTATCATACCGTTAGTAGGAAAAGTTTTTGAGGTTATTCTTAAAAATAGATTGTTAAATTTTTTTGAGGGCAATGGAATTTTGTGTAATACGCAATTTGGTTATAGAAATGGAAAATCTACATTATCGGCCTTGTGCAAATTTTATGAGGTTGTGACGGATGCCTTCGAAAATCGAGAGTTTTGCCATGCTAGATTTTATGATCTAACAAGTGCTTTTGATACAATCCGTCATGATATCTTAATTTTAAAACTAGAAAGAGGAGTGACTCTAAATCTTTTCTCATCCTATTTACAAAACCGTAGCCAGTTTGTTAAGAGCGGCGGACAAATTTCAGATATACATTAGGTACAGTATGGTGTACCCCAAGGATCAGTTTTGGGTCCTCTACTTTTTTTAACTTTTTTTAATTTATTTTAATGATTTACATAACAATTTAAATGAATCTGTTATTTCCATTTTCTATGCGGATGATGCTAGTTACATATCTAAACATTGCAATGAAATTGAGTTATCTCACTCGCTTAATAATGCTGAATCAGTATCAAAAGAATGGTTTAAATGTAATTATTTATTTCTGAATGAAGCAAAAACACAAAATCTTAATTTAAGTACTACTTCATCTTCAGATATTTCCTTGAAAGTTTTAGGTTTACATATAGATGCAAAATTAAGGTTTAGTCATCATATTTATAATTTATTAAAACGTCTAGCAAAAATTACTTATGCTTTACGCCAACTAAAACTGAAATTGGATATAAATCATCTAAAAATGGCATATTTTGCTATGTTCCACAGTTTAATAACCTATGGGTTATTAATCTGGGGTAATACACCCAATTGGGACAAAATATTTATTGCACAAAAAAAAGTCATCCGAATAATCACCTCAAGTAAATATGATGAACACTGTAAACCATTATTTAAGAAAATGCATATATTACTTCTGCCTTGTTGCTTCATTTTGGAGTGTATTATCTATATTAAAAAACGTGATTTTTCTGATAACGTTCATGGTTCTAATGTTCACAGCTATAATACCAGGGGGCGAGATGATTTGCGTCCACCTCATTTTCGGCTAACTAAGATACACGACTCTTATAGATATTTGAGTACACATATTTTTAATGCACTACCTAAATATTTAAAAGAATACAACACGTCCTTTTCTAGTTATAAAAATAGAATCAAACAATATTTACTATCGCATTGTTTTTATTCTGTTGAAGAATTTTTATTACATGCAAGAACTTGCGCTTGTGAGTAATTTTTGTAATTTTAAATTTAAAATTTTTTTTTTTTTTTTTATTTCTTTTTTATGTTTGTAGCTATATTTGATATATCTTATTTTATTTATTCTCTTGCACATGAAATGTGATTTGTACTTTGACGACTGTCAGCATATGTTCTTTGTAGACCTGAAATAAATTTCTATTCTTTCTATTCTAATAGAAAGTATCGTCGTACATTTTCCCAATGAAAAATTAATACATAATCCTTATAAACCGTAGGTTAAGCGTTCTGTCAATAATTACAGACAGCAAAATCATCCATCTTTGTAATAAATGTATTTAAACTTTATCCAAACAAACAAAACTCGAGAAGACAAACATTTATTGTTAGAATAATATTTTATTTACCCGCTTCCTTAAGATGTTTAGCGTTTTCCCGGTTTTGTTTACGTAGCTTTATACGTACAGCCTATTTGCGAACGGATATGTCAGAGGTCGGCTTTAAATATTCGTGGATGAGCTTTGCATTGTGATTTTTTTTGCGTCGTCTTATTCTATAAGAATTGTAATTGGTACTTAATTTTGGTACCTTCAAATTTTTAACTCGTTCTACATCCTCTTATGCCTGAAGATGATCCGGAGCATCGAAACTATTCTCTAGTTGAAGAATTATTAAAAATAAAGTTGCATAACCTCACCAACAAAACGTTTCATTAAATCATATTAATTAGCACTAGAGGTGACATCTTGATGGAATATTTGTAAATATCTGGTTCAAGTATGTTTATTTTATGATATATATGTATGCAAAATTTCATATTTCTAGATTATTCCGCTACTTTATACTATTCTAAATCGTAATGTTAATAAGTGTGGGGCTATAAATAAAAAAAATCCCACACTCACAGACGCTAAAAAATTTATGTCATCGTTTGTGTCAAGTTTAATGGTTTTTTTGATAAGATTTTAAATAAATGATAAGACGGTGATTAAGTCGCTTAATTGTAGAAATATTTATTTAGTTTTTGTTCCTGTAGTATTTACGTATGATTTTAAATATAGAGTGTTATTATTTTAATAGTGATTTAAAAATAGTTAACCAAGACCTTAAAACAGTCGTTGTAGGTTAGATAAATAATGTTTTGAGTGATAGACATTCTTAATTTAAATACTTGCTTTTTAGCAGGAAGTAACTGGACATTTTTACGAGGTAAATAGCTTTGTTAATAAAAATTGTTGTATCTGATATTATTTTAAAGGATAGACAGTACATTCGTGTCCCTTTTAGATCACTAGATTCACTAGTATTTCCAAAATATGTAGCATGCATTGCCATACTGGCAAGAAACTTTTGAGGACTTTAAATATACATATAATCACTTATTTTCCTACTTATAAATATTTAAAATGCTTAAACACCTTCCCCTCTGTCTACATGCCTGGAAAATTATTATGTGAACATTCACTAACTGATCCACCAAAAGTGGAGAAGCTGTACGCATAAATAAGTTATTGGGCCTGGTTTATGATGGACCTAAAATATCTGTGCTTTTTTTGCTTTTGTCAAGCACTTTGAAATTTGAAAGATAATTTTTTAGTACTAATAGACGTATTATTAGTACCTGCGTTTAAAATAAGTAATAAATAATAAAAATAAATAAATAAAAGGTGATATTAGACAATGGTTCATCGAAATGTCTAAGTGTTTCCTCTGGAGTACCGCAAGGATCTGTTCTTGGCCCTTTACTTTTTCTAATATACATATCCGATATTCAGAAAGCTGTAAAATATATCAATTTACAATCGTTTGCAGACGACATATTCATTTAATCCTAAATTTACAGATACTGTAGTTTCTTTAGTTAATACGGACTTAAATATTAATAATAAACCTTTAAAGGTATTTTTGATTGCAAACTAAGATTTCAAGAACATGTGTCGTTATTGATTAAGAAAGCATACCTTGTACTTAGACAGTTATATATAGAAATCGTTATTACCTAAATTTTTCACTTCGCAAAACTCTATGCGAGTCTAGTTCTATCTTCTATAAATTATGGATTAATATTATTTTATCCCTGTCTAGATTGTGGCACGGAATATCGATTACACCAAATTCAAAATTCCTGTTGCAGATTTGTGTTTGGGTTAAGACGATATGATATAGTTTCTGCTATAAATGAACTGGGCTGGCTAAAAATAGAAAATATATTCAAATACCATATGTCAACTCTAGTTTTTCGAATTTTGTTGACTTCTACTCCTCCAATATATATAGACATATTTATCCCTTGTAGTAATCCCTTAATTTTCCAAGTACTTTTGGTACAGCCTGTATATTTTAAAACAAATTTTAAAATTTTTGAAAAATCAACAAAACTCGTTTTTATCGTTGTATCGATTTCTATATAAATAAATGTAATAAATATTTTATATATAGTGATGAAATCGTTGGTGACAAATAATTTAGGGATATTCAGTTTGTAAACATGCTGTGATAATTTTTATCTCATTTTTTGGGTAGACAGTAAAGTTTGTTGTACCTATAGGAACTACTGTGAATGAGGTACTTATACATAGGAGTAGATTATCTAAAAAGATACCCAAAATGACGATAAATTATAAAATAAATTTGCAATTATTGTAGCTGAGTTCCAGTTGCTTTCTTCTTTGTTATCCCTTCAACCCCCAGCACTTCCTAATTCTTCGTGATATTCCTCTATTATTTATTCAATTCCTTTCTCTTGAAAATGTCTAAAGCTTTAGATATTTATAAATTTATAAATTCTGTTGTTTCTTCTCCTTCTACTCTTTTATTAGTTTCAGTGGATTCAAAATGCTACATAAAATAACTCAGCAAGTAAATGGGCGTATTTGATAAATATAAAATAGGAATAATCTGTAATACATGTGTGCCTGAATTTCACAAATCACCTCGTACTTCAATAAATAAACTGCCTATAAGGGTTGATAAGGGTTTAAGGATGGCTGTCACGACGTGTTTTTTAAAAATAAAAGTCTCCTTTTCCTTCCAATATATTTATACAACCTGTCTTTCATCTTTTCAGGAATAGACAGCGACATGTTTTATTAAGGAAATTTCGACAACTTATTGGTCAACAAATCGTATTAGTTTGTAAAAAACACTCTATTTATTTGGGACAACACACTATGTTCAAAAGCTTTTATTTTTCTTTGTTATTCTCCAAGTGACATTAAATATAAATGTGAAAAGGAAAATGGTTTCTTTTTTATTTATTTGTAAAAGGTACCTGTTATACCATTCAATGAAATAATTAATTCGAGAAAAATACTTGTTGAAAGAATATAATTGATATCAAGAATACTGTGTCAAAAGAATTGAAAAAGTTATACATTTATTTTTTCGGTAGTTGCCTATCTCAAAAAGCCTAATGTTTAAGCCAACAATTAAGTTTAAACTTCAGGATATCCTAAGCTAGTCTTAATTCTGGATTTGCTTGCTTGTGGTCGAGTAGTCTCATCAAAACCACGTCAAATACACAAAAAAGTCAAGTTATGAAAGTTCTGTCTTGATCAGTATATTTCTACATCTTTGCTTTATGACTCCTCCAAATTTTAAACATCTACACCAAATGGTTTTAAATTGGTGGGGTTATAAAGACAACTACGTCAAATATTAAAAAAATAATCTTTATTATCCAGCAAATCGTATCAGCATTTGTTTATTATATACTTTACATCATAATGTGCATATTTTTTTTAGGTTTGACAAAGTATAACGTCAAACGAGTGTTCTACATGCCAGTAAACACAATTTTCCAACTAAAATAATCGACTTTTAGAACAGACTTCGACCTTGTCGTTTTTCCCCGTTTCTATTCAAAATCATCTCGCCAATTTACGGCAACACATCTGACGTGCCCTCTTCCCAAAGAGACATATGCATAAGACTCCTAAATTAATAAATACCGGAAATGTAGGTCTCAGAAAGATACAACTCTTAGTTCTGACGCGAAACTCGGTGCTATTTGTGAAGTGAGATCGGGAACTATACTGTCCAAAAAAGAAGAGACAAGTCGTTGTGAAAAATGCCTTCAGGGTTACAGAAATGTTTGGAAAATAGAGACTCTAAACGTAATACTTGAGACATAGAAATGGCGTTTGATTTCGACAAATCTAAAATTATCAATCCGATCGAGTTTGGACGTTTTCTGCGTTCAAATCGGTCCAATAATAGATAATATCTGGACTAAGTTCCTTTTGTACGATTCGTTTACCTCGTTTATATAATCGCGACATCACACAACTTTGCTTAGCCAAGTTTCCATTCCCAACACTATTTGATGGCGCCATCTCGCGGTGACTTTTGAAGTAATGGACTCATAGCGGACTTGCATCTCTACTCACAGAATATACAAAAGCATTTGGGATAAAAAGAAAATGGCGCACTTCACTTATTGAACGATGCCATTCCTGAAACTAGTAAATTTTTCAGAACAGTAACGCATCTGGTGAATCATTCAGTTACATTAAAATTTTATCACTCGAGTTTCACGATTTTATTGCTCTCGGTACAATGTTGCAAGTTTTGCCCTTTGTTGCCCCTTTACGTTCAGCTTTTACGACAAACTTTCCATAGCAGGATTTGAAACGACGCTCGTAAAATTTTGAATAGTGGTGGATTAAAATGTGACTAAATCTGGATGTGCTGGCGGTGGTTCTCTATTTGTAAAACGCAAATTTTTATGATTTAAATACATTTCGACAAACTGTCGACATTGGGTTTTCATTGGATTAAATACAAAATATAAAAGTATTTGATGGTAAGCCCTACAGATGGAGTGTCTCAAAAATATTACCACATTAAAAAAACGGCATATTTAAAATACATAAAGAATGGAAATATTGTGAACTCCATGTTGCAGAAATGGCATTTTTCCTGATGATATTTTCTGTGTTCAAATACCAATTTCTAACATCCTATATTTTTATTTTATATTCACATACAGTCAGCATGTATGGATGGAAGTGAATTTAGAATACCGTTCATAAAATTCGAATTTATTTTATGAAATTTCATGGAGACTATATTTAATGATAAAGGAACGATTGTACGACATCTGAAATGAAAATGTATTCATGCATTATTTATAGATATGTTGTGACAGGAATCGGATTCATAAAATTGAAGGTAATGGGGTTAATTATCCAAGTTTACTTGACATGGTTTATAGAGAAAACCATTAGGATAACGGAAAAACAGGCGAGTAGATGGGCTATACCAATACTAGGACACATAATGAATTTAATGTGTTAGAAAGAGAACGCGATGATGACAATTTTACTGGAAAATAGAAAGAGAACGCGATAGAGAACTCGGCTAATGACCTCATAACTGGATATACAGCGATGATGCAAAAAGGCCATAGTGTCTAACTTCGTTATTATTGGTCCGATCTGAACGTGACAAACGGCATTGTATTATAGATGGGGTGCCTAAATGAAATCATATCTAATGTTGTTTTTGGATCTTTTGCAAAACTTACAAATAAATTCAAGAATATTTTCAAAGAAATTCACAATTTTTTTAAATATTAGAGTTAAACATGACACAATCATAACAACGTGCCCTGCTAAAGAAAAACCGACGGTGCCTAATTCCGCCAAACCTCTCACCGGTCCATAATCCTATGGATCAATTCCACCACTTACTTCGGAGAATCTGGGTAGAGGATTAAGGCGATATGAATTAACCTAAATGGTAGAACATAAATATTTTACACTAATCTCGAAAAATATATATAACTTATTTTTTATCATCAGTTTATTACATTATGGCAGCGTCGGTGATACCTACCTCCGTTCCTAGAATCGGTTGAACCATAATAAAATCCCTAATAAGAAAGTTTTAAGATTAAAACTAATCAGAAAAACAATATAAAAACTTTAAATAGTCGTTTTCTCCAAGAAAATGTGGTTTTCCCCTGTAAATATTTTGTTCATTCATAACCGCACTGCAGCAACAGATTGTAACAAAAAAGCAAACGGTGTATCTATAGATTTATTTTTTCTCTCTTTTTTCTGTGGCTGCGAACATACTCGACGAAGCATCGGAGTAAAGAAAATCGCACTACCCGCACGACAAGAATACATTTTCCGGATGAAAACCTTTTCCCCGAGGATAGAGAGAAAGTAAACATTGTTACTAGTGACGAGAATTTAAAAGAGGCGAAGTACAAATCTTTGATTTTTTTTTCGTTTCCCTATGGTATTTTTAGGTTAAAGCCCATTTAAAATAGTTGACATAATATGTTGCGAAAAGTCTTTGTCTGAACTTTTCTGGTAAACTAAATTTCACGAAAAATAATTAAGGTGCAAGTTTAGACACTTTAGGAGACATTCGGGCTATCAAAAGTTGAAGTGGAATTTGTTTTCAAATGCGATTCCTTTAAATTTAATTTTATCTAATCATTTCCTAGTTTGAACTAAAATTCAAACTACATTTCCGAACTTTGAACTAATTCGGATCACTCAACTTTTCTGCAATTAAGAGATAACTGCTGTCAATACTAAATCGGAACATCTAATTAATTTGATCAAAATTTGCATCAAATTTCAATTACGAGTGACATCATCTGTCTCTTTCTACAAATCGTTATGTAACACAGGGTCGGTGCAAGGACGCTATATACAGGACTGCTCGATTCCTATCTTCCTTCTTTGTATCCGAAATGACCTTGAAATGACGTACTACGGTTGCCCCGCATCACCCATTTTCTATAGAAGTTTGTTCCCATTGAATCGTTGCTTTGTTTCTACATTTGATTTCCAATACTCTGAAAGGAAAATTTGAATTTGCATTCTTGTGATTGATTTTCCAAATGCGCTGAGAATGCATGATTGTATGAATGTCCCAGTCTTTATTTGGAAATTCTGATAGTGTTTGGTAAACGAGAAACTTAGTCGATATGTTTAATTCAATCAATTCAGTTCTTATGCCATTGGGTAAAGAGAAAATATTATTGTACCCTATAGTTGGAAATCTGAGGCCTTCTAGGAAGCGTTTTAAAGATGCTCTATACAACTTGCGAACATCCACCTAAAAAACATGAAATCCTATATAAAATGACCTTTGATCCGGAATTGCGAAATGTGTCAAAACAGGAGTGAAGATTTTTTATTTTTCATGTTAAAGCCAGATCTGCCTGAAATTCTAAAGTTTGGTTACGAACGCAAAGACAATAATTGTATAGTGCCAAAATTAATGTCCAAAGATGCAAAACCTACATTTTTAAAAATTACTCCATTTTGCAAATGTAAATTATTTAACTGTGGTAACAAGTGAAAATGCCTGAAAGCAAATGTAAGATGCAATATAGGTTGCCATTGTGAGGGAAAATGCATTGAAAAATAAATATTTTAATTAGATAATAATAACATTGTGTTTTAATCCCTATTGTATCATAATAATATTGTAATGCGCGTCATCTTTGTTGCACGTTTGAAGAAGGATGTCGTGTTTACTCTCTCTGACACACTGATCGCTTTATTCGCTCCACAGTATCCTAAAAGTGACCATGCCAAGAGATGTGACGCGCCAATTCAATTTCCTTCGGTTTTAAAAAGTACACAATTCAAACTAAACTAAACTAAAAGTTTTCTCGACTCACCATTTTACTCTGCAAAATGACGATATTTTGTGTATTCTAGCCAAAAAAAAATTACGTAGCTTTTATGAGACGTCCTATATTTTTTATTGTTATGAAACTAGGTCAGGAAAGTACTGAAAAATATCATATCCAAAATTCATAACGATTGGACATCATTTAACAAAGTAACGCACTAGTTTGCAATAAATATTATTTTAAAGATTATTTTTGCACGATTGGTCATTTTTGACTGTTTACCATGTCTATTTTGATGACAGTAAGGAGCATTTACTAATGTCAAGAAAACCTGAACGGTAAGTAATTCACTTACCGTTCAGATTTTTTAATAATAATAATAATAATAATAAATTGCCTTTATTTGCCTGTAAAATTACAAACAATGAGTAGGTACAAGAGGCGAAGTCTAGCTAGAGCTACTCTACTTAACCTCAAGTTTACACAGATGGTAATAAAATACAAAATTAGTAAAACTCAGACATTACACATTTAAAATATTCACTAAAATTTTACATCACAAATATAAAAAAACGATCAAAATGACTTCACAAATATCATAAAATGAATAAAATTACTGACGCTGTAGTAGAATTTGTTTATAATTTTGTTTTAAAAAACTCAGAGAATTAACTCTTAGACTATGTGAAATACTGTTGAAAACTAAAACTGAATTATAAGTAAATGACCTTTTAAAAATTGACAACCTATAACGTGGTAACATGAGACTATGCGGATATCTCAGAGACAGACTATGAGCTTCTCCACGAAAAACTAATTTGTTCCTCAAATAAATAGGATTCGATGTCAAAATAATTCGGTATATCGAAGAGGCAAGGTGGTACAAGTTACTTATGTTCAACCATTCGAGTTGTTTTAGCTTACTTGATACATGGTCATATTTTCTTATGCCAAAGACAAAACGGCAACAATTATTTTGAATTTTTTGTAATCGGAATTTAGTACTTACCGTTCAGATTTTTTACTTACCGTTCAGAATTTTCACTTACTGTTCATAATTTTACAGGTAATCTTATACCAAAATTTTGATTTTTCAGGAATTATTGCGGCACATCCTTCTTCCCATACCCGTTCAATTTCTTCAAATCCACTTTCGTCGCTCATATTTTAAAAAATTATAATAATAATCAATAAGAAACACTCAAAAACTAAATTTATTGACGTAACAATATTTTTTAACAATATTTATAGGAAACTAACAAATTATTTAGTAAAATTAAATGATATTGTACATTTTCTTAAATTGCTTAAAGATATCCCACTTGTTTGTGCTGTGTTTTCACTGCTAATAGAAACTCCTCCAGAATTTTGTCGTCGAGTTTGTTAACGACTGTAAAACTACGCTGGATATTTGTTTTTGTATTGGGTAATTTTACAATTATTAAACAATCATTTTCTTCGATGTCATTCATGGTAATATTATATAATTCTTCCCTTCTACATGCACCAGAAATCCCCAAAATCATTGCGACCTACAAATGTGCAAACATTATCATTATTAGAGTATTTCTTGTGTAAACTAGTTTATGTTACCTTGTGAATTAGAAATTCCTCGTCTGGTGCTTCCATCAGAAATTTTGAAAAATTCTCGCGTGTAAAAATGCTAGCCTTCTTTTGAGATACGCGATCAAAGTAGAAAACTTGGAAATATCAATACCATCATATAAAAAAATTGTGGATTTCATCATAGAGTATTCTGCCCATAAGCTACCAGGGGCTTTTAATTGTGTATTTCTTTGAACGAAATATGTCAATACACTTTTTTCTTGAATATCTACTTTCTTATCTTGACACCACTTTTTAAAAATTTTGTAGGTATTCTCATACCGCAACTTTGACTTCTCGGGAATAATTGCGGCACGCCCTTCTTCCCATGCCTGTTCTATTTCATCAGAGTCACTATTGTCGCTCATATTTTAAAATTTAAAGTAATATCGAAAAAGCAACACAAAAAAACCAAAATTGATGTAACAATATTTTAAGTGACAGCAGTGACTTATTATGCGGACCTACCGAGCAACCATAACATGTATCTTGATATGATGAATCGAAATTTTAAATATAAAAAAAAAATGGATAATTTAATAGTTTATTATTGCTCCAATCGTGCAAAAAACGTTATAGGCATGTCGAACGGTAAGGGTTACCGATGTCAGACAATAATTGGACTCGTCGCTTCGCTCCTTCTCCAAACTATTGTCTTCCATCGGTAAAAAGCCCTTACCGTTCTCCAAACTTAATATACTATTTCAGTTTTTTCAAAAATGTCATGTGTTGACACATATTTCACAATTTCATGTTTCATTTCATTTCATCAACACCTCAGATTTCCGATTACTAGGTATGATCACACCAAATACTTACCTACTCGAGGAAAATAATTACAAACGTGTTTGATTATTTTTTTTATTGGATTTGTATAAAATAGTCAAAATTGTCCAATACTTCCTCTTCACAAATAGTTTATAAGAGTTTCGAATTATACGAAAACAGGTGTATTGAAGAACAAGAAATAAATATATCAGCAGCAAATACTCCAAAAATTCCAAAAACTCGAGAGATATAACGACGGAAGACGCAATATACAAAAAGTGCAATTTCTTTCGTATAAAATTCCTCACTCGAACTGTGTCCTTTTTTTAAGGTATGAAATAATAAAGGATAGATAAGCACCAAGTGTATTCCGAACAGTCAAAATAATCTATTCAACAGAATGGCTGGTGGGGGGCCACTCATGTACAGATAATTTTTAAATTTAAATATCTTCCCCGATCCGCTACTGTCGAAATCCTTATACCCCATCTGGTCCTCAAAGAAACTTTCGAATTGTTTTACAGCATTGCATTTCGGCTTAAGTAAAATTTCCGATTCTTGACAAACTTCATAATCATTCAGAGTAGAAAGTTTTACTATGGAACCGCTTGGCGACTTTCCGACCAGTTCGCGAATAGAAAAAGAAGAGAAATTGTTGAATTCTACTCCCAAAGTATCATCAATTATATGAAGTGTTCTTCAGGTGAGCAATCAACGTTATTCGGCCAAGTTTGGTTCGCAATTTTCTCCGATTAGAAACTTTAAAGCGTGAATCGTTTAGAAAGTGTTAATAATTATTTTAAAACGAGTCGAACGACTGTTGAAACTTTAACAGTATTTTGTAAAGAGATTATTTGGCTACGAAGTTGTGCTGAAAAGTTCTGAGACAAAAGACCCCGCACATTTCTTAGGGGAAATGTCAATTGGACTAGAATTTTGATATATCACTCGTTCTCCTATCCAAATATTCCTAAAGTGATTCTACTTCTCGAGTTAAAGTTGTCTGTGTAATGCAAAAGTTTACCCCAAAACCTACCCCTAAATGGCAAAAATTATCTCCTTTGCTCTTACTTAATTCTACGCTCTTAAGAGTATACCGGATCAGGTTTCCCTCAGTGAAATTAAAATAATTATTTAGTATTAACACCGGCATCAGCATTAATATGTGCATAATAGCCTAGTGATTTTGCTCCTCATTGCCACTTGCAGTAGTATCCCTATACTGCACTAAGCATCTGCATCGACATTATCGGTTCCTGTAATGTAGGCGATCCATTGATGATGGACAATCTAGCAATTGTTCATGGTCAAGAGTGAAGATAATATTCATTGTAGCTCCCGATAGATACATTTCGGGCCAGTCTTTTCACCTTCGGTTAAAGTAGTTTATCCTAAGGATAAATTTTAACTGAGGGATAACAGAAAATACCGTTTTTTGACCTTCAGATAGCGCTATCTACCGGTTAAAGTACCCTTATCCCCAGGATAAGCTATCTGGTGGTTTATGTGGCGGATAGTGAATTTATCTACCAGTTAAAACACAAGAGCATGCGCACTGAATGAAATTGAGGGGCGAATTGTCAACATAACATAACCTAACAGAAACTTCATTATTATTCTTATTTGAGATAAGTAATTAAATAGTGATTATTAAAGACTAAAATATTGCTTTTAAGTTCGGAATTAAAGACATAAGTGGTGTTTTACAAACTAAAGTGAAAACTGTTGTCATTCTACAACAAAATTATTTAAACAAAATGGATTTATTATAAGATTTTGAGATGTTTGTTGATGTTGGACTAATTGACGACACAGAAGCATTAAATCGTGAAAAAGACTACAATGTTAGATCAAGAAGAGAACATTTCAATGAGTGGAATAACATTTACATATTGCAATTGATCAAAATGAGAATGATTTTGAAGAAAATGAATTTGTTCTGGAAGATCTTAGAGAGTTTAATGATGGTGAAGAAAATAATGAAAATGCTCGGACAACATTTATAGATTATTTCCAAGAATTATTGAATCAAGTTAACTGACATATGTAATTTTTAACTATTTTTTTCGTTGATTCAAATTTAAATATTCCAGTATACACTTTATTTATGATCCATGATATTAAAGTGCCTTTTTAACAAAATTTTTTAAATTTAACAATTACCTATAAATTTTGTATACCCATAGATACTGTAGTTTTTTTCTTGATTTGTGTACCTATATTAGGATATCCTACTTCAATAAAGAATCTATATATCTATATAAATATTAGCTTTTTGTTGTATCAACGTGATTATGATGATTAAAACTGTATATATATAAATAATTTTTTAATATAAAACAAATTACATTTTTTCTAAAGTTTTTTTATTTACTAAAATCTACCCAAACAAATAACTAACGTCTATTTATCACGCTCTACAAATGAACCTTACCGAGGTGCCCTCTCTTAAAGTAAAGTAATAACAACTACGGCCGTCAGCAATGTTATTTTGATTTATAGAACATCTTTGCGATGTTCTCTTTCTCTTACTAACACATGACACTTTTATCTTTGTTTCTCTTCCTTCGGTGTTATTTCAGTTGGCTAGATTTCACTGTGAGAGTGACTATTGGTACATCTCAGAGATAGATATCTATCAGATAACTCGAGATGAAAAGACTCGTATCAGTTATCCCTTAGATAACGAGTTCTAGTTAATTTATCTGTAGAATAGTTAAATGGTTAAAGCTTATCTATCTATAGGTGAAAAGACTGGCCCTTCAGGTATTAATGGTCCTTATTTAGTTTAAATATGTGGATATCAATAAATAGCATAACTTTTTTAAAAAGACTTCTCAGAATGATATTTATGCGTTTTACGATTACCCCTCGTATATTTTTTCATATTCTAGTCGCGTTTATTTCAACAGTCATCAATAAAAGGGACAAAGACATCTTTACGAGTTTACTCTTATCTTGTGTTCACAATATATGGATACTAGTTCTGACCTTGTCTTGAAAATGGGGCCGTATCGAAAAGATACAAGTACGTGATTTTCTTTTAGATTTTCCCATTATAGGACAAATAGAAAATTGTGTACGTAGCTGGGACTATGTAAAGGATGATTTCTGAATGAAAATAAAATATAACGTAAATGTAGCTCATAAAGAAAATATAAACATGTTTATAGTTTAATTAGCGTCTTATCTATGGGTTTCATAATTTTTTTATATTTTTAGAAAGTTCTCTAAATTTAGGGAACCGTTTAAATGTTCTTAAATCTTTAAAACTGTTAAAGCTTTGAAATATTTGTATAATTTCCAGATTCTTCCTGTACAAAAAAAACCACAAAAATATGTATTTATACAAAACCGACTTAACGTCGAGGGAACATTTTACGTTACAGATTTTCAGTAAATCATATCGGGATCTTTATCCCTTTTTTTATTTTCCTTTTTACTGTATAAAGGATTCAAATCCCCAAACACCTTCTAGGTTTGCATATATTTTACTTTCTGAGGCTCTTATTTTGTTCTGTGGTTTTTTTATTTGAACAAAACGGTATCTTATTATGTGAAGGATATGGGACCAAGAATTTTTAAGATCCCCCCTTTTTTCAGGATAGTTTTAGCGGTATTTCATAAATTCATACCAGCTACAAAAAAAAGTTACAGGATATTTCATAAAGAAGGTTAAGAACCTCCGCAATAATTCCACTCCGTGTTCGACGTGTTGAACAGTCAAGAGATTTACTCGGAAATGCTGTTTGAGAGTTTAACTGACACTTTGAACTTTTACTCAATCTTACTGAAACTGATGTCAACTTCCCAACTTTGCTACAAAACTTACTAGATAGGAAAAATGTAATTTCTCTAGCAAGGAAGATCTGTTTATGGCTCTAGGCATTTTTAAAAAGTTGATGTAAGGACATTTTGTTTTAATTTATTTAGCTAGGGCTCAAAAAGTCCAGAAGATAAATTGCTGTATAAAAAGCGATTACATATTATACAGGGATGATTTAAAATGCAAATAATTATTTAACAGCGATTATTAATAACGGTTGAGTGCGTTAATTGATGAGATTATTTAAGGGTTCCTTTTTAAATAACATTTCTAAATATTTAACGACACTGTATGCTAAAGAAACCGGTCTTAAAATATTGTTAGGTTACCTCCCTTAGCAACAACATTTTCCCTTTCAACTTTTTTGTTCACTTAATCACTATATTTTCTTATCTAACGAGTCAGGAAATCTGTTCCAGTTCATTAGACTCAGATTGAAGTCTCCTAAATTGGTTTATCTAATTTAGTTTAGTGTAAAGAATTGCCGCCTTTTAATAAATATAAAATAATTTTAATATTAATCCATAAAATACCATAAAATGCATAAGAGTGAGGGGATAATGGTGTATTAGGTTTCAGATCATGCTGAACTTTCTATGAAGAATAACTTTTTCTCGTAAAATTAATAATAAAAAAGTTTCCCATATGCTGCGAACTTAAATGAACACACTTTATAAAATATTAAAAATTATGATAAAATAGTTCATTTACTTCCAAGTTATTATTTATTTTTGTAGGCGTAAAAAATAATATGTCATTATGAAACAACTTAAAAAACAGTAATACTGTTTTTCGTAATTTCAAAATAATTATTTAATTTTTCCATAATGGCTACTAATGGTCGGGTAATTATAGTTAACGTCCGTTTGCAAGATTTTTTTATTTTTATACGTTATGTGACGTAATTACGTCATTTTTTTATTAAGGCTGTATTTAAAATAAAATTTAATAAAGTATGAGAAAATGCAAATGAGGCGAAAGGGAATAATTTCCACATCAGGTTTATATCCATAAAAAAATTCCATCATATACTACAACTATATTCAACAAAACATTTTTTCCATAAAATTTACGCAATTTTTTTCTCATCAGTATATAAACGAAGACAAAACAAGAAAAAAATCCGTCGTGTGGTAAAATTGTACCTATATCGTACAATAATTTACTAATAGGCCGAAAACGGCATTTGTTACGCAATTTTCTGAGCCAAGTCAAATCAAAGTGAAACCTTGTGGAATTACTTCATTTTTGGCCCAATATCAAATTTAGAAAGGGGCTTCTTTTCTCTTATCTCCTTGATGCTTCTATGCTTTTTCATTAATTGTTTTAATGTTCACCGAACAAATTTGTTGCTGTAGGGCGTCAAAAAGTAAGCTTAGGGTTTGATGTGCCCCTCCCTACCTCTTCGGGAACACCCTCAAAATGACATTGAATTTTAAGTAGACACATAGTGAATGACGATTTTGGTGAAAGTGTGTAGATTCTGGCTGTGTTGATTAGAAGAACGGTCAATCTAAACTTTTATTAATACTTTCATTACGATTTGTTCGGTCTATACTCTATGGCAATGCTAGAAGAGCATTCTCAACTGGTTTTTTTTGCTGTAAACACAAAAAAAACGTCACTTTTAAGAGTCTTGTTGTCGAAAACAACTTGTATCTGAATATATCGCAAAATATCCACGCACTCATTTGATGTCGAGTTGGATTTATGTGTCTATGCAATTATTGTGTATCTCGTTTGTTTGAAAATATAATTAGTATGCTGAATTAAAACAGACTTTAATTGTTTTTTTCGATCGCGTTTACTCTGCTATTCATCATGCAAATGAAATGCGTTCTGAATTCGTAATTCGAACTATATCACAATAATATTTAAAGTAGCACTGAAATATTATTTAGCGCGTCCATTTCTGTCAAATGTTAGTTATTTATATAATTTATTATTTGACTCAGATATTTTTTAATATTTTTAAATACGGCATAAATTCTTATTTATTTATTAAATAGGCTAGCCTAATATACAAAAAAAAATTACAAATTGATAAATATCAATAAATATGTTTCAATGCTATTTATTTCAACAATTGCCTGATCCAAATTTTCATACAATAAACCAATGTATCATCAGCAGAAAGATTTATACAGCGTAATCCAGAAATGTGGTTAATATCATTCACATAAATAATAAACAGCAATGGACCTAACATACTACCCTGGGGTATTCCTCTCTCAATCATAAGTTCATCTGACAATTCTTTTCCAAATTTAGTTTTTTGTCTTCTGTTAACAATTAGAATAGTTCTATCGATTGTTTCAAATGTACTCGAAACATCACAACATCACAACAATGTACTGATTTCGATAAATTATATTTTTCATTCAGTTAATAAAAATTCTAGAGACGTTTCACATGCGTGTGTTACGTAACCGGCTACATCAAAACTTTGTTTTAAGAAAGTGGAATAAGTTATCCATTTTCTCGAATGTGACCAAAAAGTTTGATGGAATAAAACAACACAAAGTCGGTACCACATAAATTTATTAACGATGAAAAAAATATAGATAAGGCAACTAGTTCCGGCTTAAGCAGCCATCTTCAGGCATAGAAAAAAGGGTTCCCATGGGTAACGAAAATATCAAAGTTAAGTAACGTATTAAAAATTAAAATTTAAAGATTTAGCGGTAGCCAGCAGTATAAAAGCTGCCCCATTGAAGAACAGAAAATAGGTATTTGAAATACCCTCATCAAATCTAATTAATGACGCTCAATTATTTAAATTATTTAAAATTTCTGCTTTGTAAAACTCTCTGTCCGTAAACATGTGAGATTATTTATCGTTATTTCACTATACATTGTTTAAAAAAGTATGCTGGATCTGCTACTAACAAAACGAATCAATTTATCATAAATTAACACTTTTGAAATTACCATTTTCTTTATAAAAAATTTTCAATTAGAACACGTACTTGTTGTCTTAAACATAGTTGACTATTGAAGTGTTGTATTACTAAAAATGAGTAAGTTTATAGAATCTTAACTCAAATAAAATATTTTTTTTCGCATAGAAAAGCTTCTGTCATTTCATTAACTATGCCAATTCAAAGATATTCATTTATATTGCATTTTTGGTGTAGCACTGAATTTGCTAGAATCTTTTTTGTGTCATAGCTTACAATGTTAAGTTTTTTTTTACTAAAATAAATTTCCCGAATTTTTAACAGCAACCCTCGTACAACTAGTTCATCAGAATTGCACGTTTGATATAGTAAAAAAAACCCTGCACATATTTACTGAAAAGAACGTAATTTTCGCTCTCTTTGATGTTTTTAAAGCAGTCCTAATACCATTAATTTCTTCATTTGACCATAAATCATGTTTACGACCTATTTCAATATTTTTAAGACTCAATGTGTGAAATTAAAAATAATTTCTTTCAAAACAGATTTCAATGCTTTCTTTATGAAAACCTGATTCAATGAGTCCGTGAAACCCTATTTAAAAGGTGCTGAAATATAAAAAAAAATAAAGCCCCTTTTTTCTTTAAAATAAGTGGTTTTCTTTCCATTAGAAGAGAAATTTTATTACAAGGAAACCACTATGAACTATAGAAATGAATAAATTACTTCGGTACACCCAAAGGGGTTTTCCGCATCAACAATTGTCTATTTTAAAATTGGAATATATTTTTTTCTCCCAACTTTCTTAAACGCCAAACACTTCAGTGCGCCCATAAAAAATCCAACCAGCGCATTACGAATTGTTCAAAAGAGATCAAAATTGTTTCTAATTTCTTTACTTTCGAAATTATTTTAAAACCAAATTCTATAGGTCAATAGTCGCCCTCGAAAGTACTTTCCCTTTTCTCTTGGGAATCTTTAAGAATTCCTACAAGTAAATTAAATATCTTTAAGACTTTTTCCGAAATTAAACTTCAGATTCTCCCCAATTTTCAATCTCCTATACTGTTAGTGGCTTTTTTCATCGAAAAAAATTTAATTTTAGAGGGAAAATAAGGACCGACTCGATTTGGGGGAGAGTGTGATTGGTTTTGGATAAAATTTCTTGATAAATTAATTTGTTTTTTTTTGTTTGTTTATTTAATTCATTAGTCGCTAAAATTTTGATATAGATGTACTATCTTTCTTTCAAACATCTCGTAGTAAAAACTCATTCCCAGTCGATGAAAATGCCTGGAAATATGAAATTACAAAATATTTATATGAAGGAAGGGCTGATAGTTCAGAAAATTTATTAAAATGGCTAAAGGGCTTCTCTAACAATTACCAAACGAAGGAATATAATAAATGATGAATCTGTTAGATGTTTAATGTCTTTAAATTCATGTATGGCTAATAGAGTTTTAACATAATACAAAAAAGTCCACAAAATAGTTTTGTATGTTCGTAAGTTGAAGTTGCGTGATATAGCTGATACCTTAAAGATAACAAGGCTGTTTATTCATAAGAAAGCTCTGTTAAAGAGATGGTACAGCGTTTACTTTCAGTCAATCGAAAATACACAGTCATCAATGATTCAATGATTTAAGCGCTACAAAAAGAATTTTTACATGCGTTATGTGACAATGGTTGAAACTTGGATCCATCACTATACTCCAAAAGCATTAAAAACATCAGTGACTGCCCCACTCGTCCCTGAATTCCCTATAATATAATATCAGGTATGAGAATATAAAGTTCATCTCAAAAATGTAATTAGTGTGTCGCTTTTTGTACAGATTGTGATTTTTATGTTCAAAAACATTTGTGTACTTTGATGTTTTTTAAATTAAACAAAGTATTAAAAAAGGTGTCCAATCGGTAATAACGAGTAATAACGATAGGGAGGATTTTTATTGTGATATTCCAGAGGCGTTTTTGGGCATTATCTTTGTTTTGGCATAAAAAAAAATAATTTCTGTAGTAAAAATGTTTTCGCCGATTTTTTTTTTGGAAAAATTTGTGTAATGGGCCTGGGACTATAAAATGTATAGGAAAATCCTGTTTTTTGGGTCAGAATGCACAGGAATATGTGAATTTTATAAAAATCCAACACCGATTAATAAAAAATGAAAATTTCGAACAAATGAGTATTCCTAATATTAGTTTGAGAACACCTGAATCCACCAATTGAGTTGGCTGACTATAGTAGGGGAGGTCGAGATGCTAAATGTGCAGTTACTAAAGCGTCAAGATGTCACTCTCTTCTTACTGGTTTACTCACTTTGTATTAATCTCTGAAAGGGATAAAAAAGAAGAGAGTGACATCTTGACTAGATTCAGTCAAAATTTAATGTCAATACTCTCTTCTTACCATAGATGGTAGCACATTTAAAAATGTTATCTTATAGCGGATATAGCTATTGACTTGTACTGATGAAGTCGAAAGACAGAAACCGGTCTTAGGATGTCGAATCTAATAAATTAAAATTCCTTACTGGTTTACTCACTATGTGTTTGGTTTTGACATTATTAAAAATGTTTCGAGATGCATCAAAATCTGTATGGAAAAGACGGATAGATTTTTGTTTAAATTGTTTATGGGCATTGGAGAAGGATAGTGAAGATGATTTTTTTTATAATATGCTGTTTACAGATGAATCCACTTTTCATAATAATGGATTAGTCTGACGGTTAACCATACAGATTTTGATGCATCTCGAAATATTTTTAATAATGTCAAAACCAAACACATAGTTTCAAAGATAATTTTTTTGGATCATAGTCTAAGCTGATCAAATACAGGGTGTTATATTTAGGCATTACGGTGGAAAAATAACTTAAAATTTAACAAAAATAAAAATAACTCCAAAATTAATAGATTTAGGCATAGTAGACCTTTATAATTTTTAAAAGGCAATGAAATTTGCTATATAACTGGATTATAAAATACAGGGTGTCCTATTTAAAATAAGAACGATATTGTCGTTTGAATATGTCATTAGAGAATCGCCCCGTTTTGGACGCACTGTATAATTTTAAACAACTCTAAATAAATTATTGCTTTCAATTGTTAGTCTAATTTTTTTTAGTTAAAATAGGATTTGGCTGATTCCATAGGTTTCCAAGTTATTGGTTTTCTTGTAAGTGCTTCCATTTTTAGAAATATCAAAATATCTCGAAAACTAAAAAGCTTAGGTGTAGGGAATACTTAAGAAAGTTTATCTTATTTTTAACGTATAATCTACAAATGCAATAAAATATAGGGTATTCCATAAGAAATAATATAACTTTGATACGCCACAATTTTTTGGGACAACCTGTATATTTCAAAATAATTTTAAAATGTAGGCTTTGTCAACCCACATATCCATGAATAAACAAAATTTTTAAAATATTAACCGTTTAGCCACAATGGACCGTTTTTTTACAACTTTGTGACTCGCCCATCTCCTTATGCCATGCTCAAATTGACAGATTATTGAAATATACGCTTTTCTGGATGTACTTGACTTACCTTTTCTAAATCTGTCGCGCTCGAGTTTTTCTAAGGATCGATTTTTTTTACTAATCTGCCCTCAATGCACCCCCCTATATTAAGGGTTCATATATGGTAGGGGTACATTACAGGGTGCAAGGTTTCTCACCATATGCATTTCTGACGCGCTCGAGTAACGCGGAAAATCCCCGCTTGGCCTCCCCTGCACTGTTTAAAAACAATATTACAAAATGTATTGACAATAAAATCAGAAAAATTGTTTAGCGTCGTTTTCTTGTGTCCTAGGAGGCAATTACTTGTTATCAAAGGTATTGTAATTTTTGGTGACAACAGCTGTCAAGTTCTGCAGCGGGTAAACTCGAAAAAACTACTAACAGGAGCTGTCATACAGTTTTTTCATCTAGAAACCATTTGTAATTCAAAATTGCGCGTTTGTGATTGGTGGAAATTAAGGCGAGGAAAATATTCAAATATACTTTCAATTCATCGTCCCGACTTTCCAATGAACGTCCAGATCAGCGAACTAAAAACTTTTCACTAGTTCTCCGATTTCACAGGTATCTGGATCTATTCAATACATTCCAATAAATCCTCTTTTATGTCGGTAAATAATTCAAAGCTTTGGAAGACTGCAAGTAAAAAGATATATCTTGTATATATCTTTTCACTATTTCCAGTTGCTCTATGAGTAAAGTTTCTAAGCCACGTACACGAATTGAAAAGTGCGAGGAATTGAAAAATAAAACAAGACGTTTTCGATTCAATCTGTGCGCAGTCTGTGAATGAATGTTTCTTGGTAAAAAAAGTGATAAATCTATAGAGAAAAGATCTAAGCATAGCTGGTTTTTAAGGCGTTACTTTTTTAACATCTAGAAAATAAACAGAAATTGAAGTGAAGTTTTTAAAACTCTCTTTTTTACTTTGTTTCTAAAAATTTGTTTAAATTTTATGAAAAAAATGTTTTGTTGGATAAATAGACGATATATATCTATATACCTACAATTTAATTTTTAACGAGTAAATTATTTTTGTTTCAGAATGAATTTCTCTAATCATGGGGAGAAATGGGAACAATAACCCGATTTGGTGAGTATATTTTTAATTTTACTTTACGTTTGTTCTCGTTATTTATTTATTTTTACATGTAATAAATAATAAAAATAACATCAAAATGTAACGTACTAATAGATCACCCTGTTTGTAAAAAAACTTTCAGCCTACTTCATTGATAGCCCATTTTATTATTATTTGACGTAGTAAAGTTGTCAAATCTCACTTCTAAAGCTTGATTTATCAGTTTTATTTATCATTTGCTTACGTAGTATCTTTAATCAAATACTATTAAACGAGCAAGGTTTGTATGTATGTGTGTGTGTTTGTGTGTCCAGAGGATCTCGAAATCCACTCGTCAGAATTCAATGAAACTTTGAGGGTAGACTAATTCCTATCTAAATCGGCAAAAAATATAGGTCTCATGTCTGTGAAAATTCGATCTTCCGAGATATTTACAAGAAAAGTTAAGCTTTTAGTTTTATTTCCTAGCAACGGCACATAATAATAACTTGTTTCTATAGTAATATATAGTATAAAGGAGAGATGAGTACAGTAAAAGTGGGGATATAACGTCACATTCCATAGGCGTACTTTGCGAAATAAGTTACTATAATAAATAAGGTCACAGCATATAAAATATATATACGAACTTCGTAGATTAAATTTTGAAGTTATATTATTTACAAAAAATAAAAATAAACCTTATACATCTGACACTTTAACATTGAACGAATTAAATTTAACCAATAAATAACAAGGAGGATTATATGTTGGGATTAAACTTTTTTTAATCTCTTGGCATTAAAAGTAACGCTTCAGTACTTACCTAAACTCAAAGATTAAAAAAAAAGTTAGTTCGTTTAAAAGTCACTGTCTTCACTAAAACTACTGGTATCACTATAATTGTCTTTTCTGAGGTTTATTATTATAGGTTCTACTAAATTATCCATTGATATATCCACTTTCCTAAATGAATTTTCCACATTTTTAACATGATCAATGCATTTTCCCCAATGTTCTCTATTTTGTTTTTATGTTGCCTTGCTATTACTAATAATTCTGCCTTCAAGGATTTAGGAGGACTGATAATATTTTTAGAATGAAGCCATTTTGAAATATATATTAATACAAAATTCTGAATCAATTAAAATACATACGATACGGCTTTGAATAAATAAATTCTGACTTATCTGTCAAAAGAACAGATTTATTACAGTAAAAACCATGGAAACAAGAATCTAGACAAAAACTATATTAGGCCGATCAAATGTATTAAAATTTAAATTTTAACTACAAATAAGCATTGAAGGATGAGGTAAAAATAAAATTTCTACCTCTTGAACATGTACTACGTTCTGCAAATTAAATACTGCACTCCTTTCTTCTGTATAGTATAGCAGTAAAAAGGTTTGACTTTATTTAATTTCTGGCGTTTCAATCTGAAAGAATTCAATTTTAAATTTGCCGCTTTATATAAAAAAGGAAAGGTTCATTTGACGGACATAAATAATTTGCTTGTCAAATGACAGCCATCTCATAAATTCAAAGTTGAAAATACAACGTTGCCAATTCAATTTCAGAAATCATGGGTTTAGGTAAATATTTATAGGAACGTTGAGTAACACTGTTAAAATGGACACTTGTCAAAATGTGACACCTGTAAAAACGTGACAACTGTTAAAATGTGATACGTGTCAGAATGTAACAACTGTCAAAATGAACAAATCTCAAAATGAACAAATGTCAAAATATGACACCTGTCAGAATGTAACTAATGTCAAAATGTCACACGTATCGTACTTTTCTTTATTTATTACAAAGATCTAACCTAACCTAAAGCTAATCTATTTTTTTTGGCGGGTGGAAATGCTTTATGCACATCGGGTAAAGGTTCTTCCCTTCCCCAATAGTGTGATAGTACCCGTTACGGCTACTATTTTATTATGCGGACAGTTTTAATATTTAAATTTTCATTATCATAGAGAGAGAGAGAAAAAAAGAATGAATGCTTGTACACGTGTACTATTAACATAGATTTCAATTTTGTATTTTAAAAGAAACTTTAAAGAGACATTTAAAATTCTCTATTTTCATAGTACATTTTAAGGTTGCTTGTGACTTTCTACTTTCCAAGAACAAATTGTAATGTAATGTACGAATGAACTATTTTTGTAACTGAAAAACTTTGAAAAAATATGATATCAATATCTGCCACACGTCGAGAGTCTGGTCACAGGTTTTTGTGGAGGTTTTTACCCAAGTATGAATATCAGACCTATAATTTTCCTTCACTGCAGATCAATAAATAATAAAATCAATTGAACATAGAGTTTTTCTTATATAGTGATAAATAGAGTGAGCTCAGCGATCTTCTGTTGTCGGGACATGTGCCCTACACGCTGCTGTTGCCCGTCCCGGAAACGGGGCCTGTCCACCGTGACAATTCGCGAAGATCAAGCGTCAGTAGATGTTGCCCTAAAAGTGTGAAATGAATTTAACTAACCTCTGTGACAAGCAGTTGATAAACGTCAACAACAGCTGCAGCCAATTGAAAATTAACACTGACAGCTTTTTTAATTTTCCCGCCTACTTTCAAGCCAATCGCCAATTAACTTTTTATTTATCTCCCTATCAGTAGTTCAAGTAGATGTCGCCCACTCCGTGATTTTCGCGAATTAATTAATAATTTGTCATGTTATAAATATACTTAAATTATATACTCATTGGGCTGCTTAAAAATGTAGATTTGAATATTAAGAGCGAAGCTCGGTGACCAGATATTTTTTACTTAAAAAGGGGTTTCAAAAAAGTAATACAATATATGTTCCAAAAAAAACATTTATTACTTTTAAAATTTAAACATAAAGATTCTCCAGTTGATATAAGACGAGTTCATACTGTGAATAAAACGAAAACAAATTTTTTGTAAAACAGTCATTAATTTTTAAATGAGCAAACGTCTCTGCGATACGTCTTTTTTAAACCTCATTTCGTATTCAGAGTACCAAGGAATGCTTTCGCCTTTTTTTTGTTTTCTATCTTTTAAAATATTTCTGACGGCGTCTTAAGTGTCCTTTAGAGACATATCCTTTAGTGGTGAGTTGTGGAATGCGAATTTCTTACTACTACGCTTTGTTATAACTCGAGATTTTGAGAGGGAAAAAAAGTGTGATCTTTCACTAGCATATTGATCAAGTAGTCTGCGATAAAGAAACTTTAACGTGTTTTGAGACAATTTTTTACCCATTACATATTTTAATTCTATAGGGATCAATAATTAGTTTTAAATTAGATATACCTGCCCCCAAAAACCCCTTTAAGTGACAGTAATTTTTCAGTTTATTGATTGACCTTGGTGTAAATTGAGTAAACAATATTCCCTATAAAATTGTTAAATAAAATTGTCATAAAAACTCTCGAAACAAAATCTATCAGTATATTTTACCGAAAAGAGACAATAATAACTTTCTCAATACCATCCGGGAGTTTTAGAACGACACCAAACAAACTTCCTGGAATCTGAAATATTGTTGGAGAGATTTCGGTGCATTCTTTTCAACAACAAACTTTCCCGTTTATGGCAGTTTTATCTGGTTCCGCCTCGAAACGATTTATTCTTTTTACCGGCGCAAAATATTGTATATTTCGGGAAAAAGGGTATTTTTTTGCATACCATAATAAACACGGGCGGATTTTTGATGGATTTGGTACGTGAAGGATCGATGTGGTATTCCACAAGGTTCCGTTCTGGGACTCTTACTTTTTGTAGCATATTCCGACGACCTTCAATACTGCCTGTTAAACTCAGTGTCTTCTTCCGCTGACGATACAAAAATTTACGGAAATCCAAACAGCAATCATCTAGGTTACCCTGCTCCAATTTTCACCGAACAAATTTGTTCGGTATCTGAATTCGATCTGTGTGTGTGTGTAGCTTTTTTATGTTTATGAATTTTAAAATTATTTATTTATTTATTTACGGGCAAGCCCATTTAAGATAAAGATTACAATTTAAAAAGTATACGAACAAAGAACATATAAAAGTGGCATAATCACTTGTCATACATAGTAAAAATAAAAATAAGCAGGTAATAGGACACGACAAAAAAGGTTCATTAAAACATTAAACGTTAAAGCTCTGTATTCAGTAATTGAGTTTTAAAATGATGAAGGGAGGCGTTAAACATCTCAAGATTACTGTGAGTATTGGCTAGTCTTAACATTCTTGGGATGCAGCTATTAAACGCTTGGTTTAAACGATACAAAGGTACATGAAAAGTTTGTTGCTGTCGAGTTGTGCGGGTTGGAACAAGAAGATTTATTTTTGATAGAAGTTCACTACAGCTGCATCTGCCATTGATAATATTAAAAAGCAATGTGAGGTCTCTCTGTTTTCTCCTAGTTTCTAAGGAAGGGATGCTAAGAAAAAGCTCTATCGATTCATAATCACTAGGGGCACCCAGTTTATAAGCTATGTATCTCAGAAAATTATGTTGTACTTTCTCGATGTTCCTGCTATATGTGATATAATGTGGAGACCAGACAGAGGAACAATAATCTAGGTGGGGTCTGACTAGTGAACAATATAGGACTTTAATTGCAGTAGTGTCAGTGAAATCGTGGGTTAGCCTTTTGATAAAACCTAACATTTTCATTGATTTATGGATAGCCGTAGGTAAGTGTTGGTTAAAGCTTAAAGTGGGATCTAGAATAACTCCAAGGTCTTTGATTTGATTTAGAGACTCCAAGATCTGACCATTTAAGTTATAATGAAAAGTAGTAGGTACTTGTGATCGATAAAAACGCATGACGTGGCACTTTACAGCATTAAAGTCCATGCCATTTAGGGAACACCAGTTGGACAGGTTGTCAAGGTCAGACTGAAGGCTGAGGGCATCGTAAATGGTTTTAACAGTTTGGAAAACTTTTAGATCATCAGCAAATAATAGTGCTTTGCCATGCCGGAAACAATGAATAATGTCATTAATAAATAAGTTAAAAAGTAAGGGACCGAGGTGTGACCCTTGAGGAACACCTGATGTTACCTGAATTAAATTAGAATAGTGATGATTTACTCTAACCATTTGAGTCCTGTTCGTTAGATAGCTACTAATCCATTGCAGTAAAACCCCACTTACACCATATTTATCAAGCTTTTGAAGTAAGACATTATGGTTGACTCTGTCAAAAGCCTTAGAAAAATCAGTATACACAGAATCAATCTGGCAACCCTTCTCCAAAGCTTCTGACAGGAAGTCGACATAGGTAACTAAATTTAATTCAGTCGATTTCCCAGCACAAAAACCGTATTGTTGTTCAGTTATAATGCCAGAGCAGTCATAGGTAAGAAAATCTGTTATAATGTTCTCAAATACCTTATGTATAGTACTGATATGGGTCGGTAATTTTTGATGTCTGACTTGCTACCCGATTTGTATATTGGGGTGACATAAGAAAGTTTCCAATAATCAGGAAACTCTCCTGTGTCGATAGATTTATTAAAAATGTAGAAGAGAGGGCAAGACAATACAAAGCTGCAATTTCTAAGTAGGATGGGAGGGATAATGTCTGGACCTGGACCTTTCTTAACATCAAGATTAGATAATTTCTCATAAATCTTTGAAATAGGAATGTGGTAAGAGGAGACATTAAGTTTTGACTCGATTTCAATATTGTTTAAGTTTAAATTTAGATTTTGAGAAGTGTAAACTGATGAAAAATGCTTGGCAAATAGATTTGATACTTCACCGCCTGAAGAAGCAGAAGAGTTATCAAGAATCATATTGTCAGGTATGGTATTATTGGATCTCTTAGTACTTACAAAATTCCAAAAGGTTTTTACGTTGCTTTTAGCAGATGTTTCAACAGAATCTATGTAATCTAAATAGCATTCTCTAGATGTAATCTTGCATTGTAATCTTAACTGACTAAATATTTCATAATTTTAGAGAGTCCTGTTTTGTTTATAAATTCTGTGTGCAACCTTTTTATCGTTGACCAAGCGTCTAAGTTGAAAAGAATACCAATGCGGGAATCTTTTTATAACAGATTTCTTTAAGGGAACAAATAACTCAATTACCGAATACAATGCGTCATAAAAAGTAAAAATCATTTCTGAAAGGTCCTTCCCTTGAAGAAGCCCATCCCAATCAATTGCTTCCAAACATTGGAGTATACCCTTAAAATTGGCATGGCGAAAATCATAATAATACTCATCCTCTGGAGCAGCACTTGAGTTCGTCTTACATTGTAATGTAGTTTCAAGAGGAGGATGATGACCATCTGGCGGGATCAAAATGTCTATGGCTGTCATCACTGTAAGTTCCACTGGGGACAAAACAAGGTCAAGGATAACTCCCCTTTGATTGAGCACTTTGTTGGACTGGAAAAGATTGTAAAACGCACATATATTAGAGACGATTTCGATAGCACCTTCTTCCAATAATGACGAGCTAAGTTGAGCTGAAGCTGAAGAACAGAAGTCTTCAATATCCCATATTGCTGTATTGTCTGGATGATGCTCGTTTAATATTGAGAGTTGATCATGGTGAAGTTGGTATAGATTATAATTTATAACTTCAGATTTTAATAGAGCATGTTATTTATTGGTTTATTTTTATTTTGCAAAGTACGCCTATGGAATGTGACGTTATATCCCCACAATTCAATTATAGTCAATGACGATTTTGGTAAAAGTAAGTAGACTATGGGTATGTAGATTAGAATAAGAACTGTCAATCGAAAATTTTATTAATACTTTCATTACAATTTGTTCGATCTATGGCAATACTAGAAGAGCATTCTCAACTGGTTTAAATCTGTAAGTTTTGGAAAACAAATTTTCCAATACCCCCTCGTTTCTCAGTTAAAGGTCTCCGAATTTCATGTAACTATTCCACTTTTATGATTTTTTTTTTAAATCATAAACTGGGTTTTAGGTTCCATTTATTTCTTCCAAGCAAAAAAATTTCCATATAAGATTTTTATGTCTCTATAAAAAATTCAGAACAATAGCACGCGATATACTGTTACATTAAACTTCCTGGCAGCATTTTAAAATCTAAAACGACTCCTGATGTGTTCTGTATCGACCCGAGCTCCAAACCAGTCCTTCGAACCTCCATCGGGCGGGTGAGTTTTTAGAAAATGGGGCTAATAACGATGCATTAAGCAAATTTACCAAAAATGATTGATCCGTCTAAGCTCTAATGTATTTTATTATATAGAATGGCAAAACAGGCGTTTTTTTATTAAGGAATTGAATTTCAAACTGACATAATTTGGATAAAGAAATTCATCAAAAAAAAATTGTCTCGATGTAAAGAAGTGGATTAAAAAAACTTAACTGAAATTATTAAAATCCCGTTAACATTTAAGGTACCTGGGCCTTTGTTATATTAAAAAGTTAATCCTTAATATTGGTAAGCTATAATGAAACAGGATAACGCGGTTTTCCCTCTAATATGGACTAAAACTTGATTTAGGAAATATCTCCTGGATTGGTTTAGCTGATATAGTTCTCCGAGCAAAAATGCCGACTTTTAAGTGTACGTTCAACACTGTAATTTGACTTTTTGTTTAACAGCAAATAAATAAATCGAGTCTGTGTGTCCTAGTGTATTCCTAGAGCCTTTAATGATCTGTTAATAACTGTGCATAGTTACCAATTCTTGGATAAGGACGACATCTAGACGTAACATTTTGAGTCGTGGATGGAAATTAGATTTCTATTGACATGAACACAACTTTATGCGATCTAGCGGTATTAATTTGAACTGCCCGAAACGCGTAATGTTTGTTTGTTTATCTGCAGTTTGACATTTGAGCATTTGAATTTGAGCGCGAACGAAACTAATATGAGTAACTTGTATTGAAACCTCTTTTCTATATTCCTAGAACAAACACGTCTATTAGTCACTTGGCTGTCAGAAAATGTAACTCGTTTCAAAGCTTTAATCCAAGCATTTCTTCATTCACTAGACAACGCATTTAAATGATCCCTCCGTTTGTCAAAACAGCAGGAAACTGCAAAAATCATACATTATCTCTTTCAGAACGCATTTAAGAGCAAACCGAACCCATTGAAAAATTTTAATAACCTTTTAAGCTTTTAGTTTTTGTCTGATTTTTGTGAAATTTTCAGGAATTATAAAACTTAGGGTGGAGATTCCTTGATTTTTTTGTAAACCTTCGAAAAGTATTTATTTTGTTAATTTTAAATGGAAACTCACAAAACGAAATATCCGCGCCATTCTGTATTAAATCTATGAAAATTTGCTCCTATTTGTTTTAATAAATGTCAAGTAGTTTTTAAACAAAAAGGTTTCCCATTTTTCTCTCAAATATATTTGTAAAGTGCTGCCACATCGTTACATACATTTAAAGCTGTCGAGAAATATTCCATCGCCAAGTGTTCCCAGTGGCGCGCATATAAATACAATTTTATATTAGAAAATCCTCATAATATAGAAGTGAAATTTGCTTCTCACAAGAACTCCGGTTGACACTTAATATCACTACAAAAATGTGACATTTTCTATGTATCTCTTCTGAATAAAGAACTTTAAAAAAATATTTCTGATGTTTACATATGAAACTAACGTTGTGTCATAAAGTTGTGTGCCTCCCAGCAAATATGGCCGGCCTGTCACCTACGTCATCCTGGAATGGTCTATATTCAAGTCAACACAACAATCCAATGTAAATAAATGCAATCAGAATAGAGAGCACGAGCGCAATGCAAGGTATAGAATCCCCTTAAAGAGATATAAATCCCTTTCAGTGTGAAGTTGAATAAATTTTTTTGCTTCTGGGAAAATTGGTAAGATATACATAAAAAATTTAAAGAAAAAATAGAGATCGGAAACCAAATCGAATAAACCGAAAAAGGCAAATCTCCAATTAAGCCTTGTAGAATTATTTTAAATCCCCAAAAACAAACATTTTTTTTAAAAACCAATTAACTCCCCTTCACCGAAATCTCATTTACTACTTTTTGAACTGTAAAAAAAAATAAGCAAACAATCTTTATTCCAATTAGAGAAAAAAAATATGTTTCCTTTTTACGTAAATAAATACCGAGCCCATCAGGTCCCCAATTTAATCCTTTTTTTTTAGTCCTTTTAATATTTACCTTTCAAATCTTATTTCGCTTCAAGATTTCGTTTTAATTGACAACCCACCCGGTGTTTATTATTCGTAAATTGAGGTACTGGAACGTGTGTCTGGGCCGGACAGAGGCGTAGAGAAGGGTGGAAAATGTTTGTGTCCTTGTAGTGAAATTTTCTGTATGGGTATCGATTTTGAAGCAATTATAGAACTTTCGCCATTTTAATAACTAACTTTTGACCGCAGAATCACACGTGCCGACTTTTTTCTCATTTTACTTCGTGTTTACTGTATTTTTACTTAAAATGTCAATCCAAAATGGCCGACTTCTTAGTTGCTGGCATACTACTATACATTTGGATATTTATATGAGATACTGTGTATATTTTTGCATATTTGGACTTCACGAGCTAAAATACATGGGGTATAATCACTTTGGATATTATTTTTAGCTCATAATTGCTTAATAATTGGTCTCTAATTACCTCAAGAACATTCTCTTCAAAATATTGAAATTAGACAATATTTATCCGTAATTAGGTTCACTGAAATTAGTTTTTTTTATAAAAATGTACCTCTTGTATGTATTTGTACTCCAAATTTGCAAAAATAAACGGTGTATCCCATTTAAGAATCGCAAATTGGGATAACTTCCGATATAACTGATCTTACCTGATGTAATTGTAAGTTTTGCCGAATATTTTTATCTCAAATTTGATAGAAATTTAATGGCCGACTAAAAATTTATAACGGGCTGTTCCGGGATACTTTTTTCTTACTAATTCGTCATTATTAACGAACACATTTTTTAAAAGCAATCCATGAACGCGCCCCTAACTACAGCTAAAGATAAACAACCCCTTTTGTCACCTAGACACGTCTCTCTGCCCGAGTTGTTCCAACAATCCGAATCTGTGTTGTATTGCTGTATAAACAAGATAGGAGAGAAAATACCCTCAGGAGTTCGGACTTCTAATTGAACCTTAATGGAGTATCGTAATAATGGCAGAGAAGCATCCACTGATTAGTATGTTGTTAATTTAATTATTTGTTGTAAATTTATGCATATATTGTACGAACGACACATCTTGTAAATGTGTAAGTATCGATCGGTAGAAAGTTTCCAATCGAGATAAAGAATACTAAAGCTCCAACAAAAGGCGGACAAAATTTAGAACTTTGATTCGCTATCAGGTTTGTGAATATGAAATCGAAAATTGCTCATAGATGGCTCTGGTTGTCATTGTGGTTCCTGCCAAACGCGTCATTGGAGTCTTCTCGTATCACATTTAGTTGTCCGTGAGTTGTTGTTGCATTTGAGCGTCATCCTCATCCAACAATGACCTTTTCAGATTTTCTCTTTTTCTAAACCACTTAAGGCTGCGACTAGCATTTCCTTGTGAAAGAAAATCAATGCCGTCTGCACATTGTAGTTTTCAAGCACAAAATTTGATGTTCAACGTTTTGAAAAACTATATGTTGTTGGATGAAACTTGTTATAGCTGTGAATTTAAAAACTTTGGCAAATATAAACACAAAAAAATCGCGCCAATGATTGACAGTATCTATCTATCTATCTATCTGTGATGGGGGTGTCGATACACTGCGACCTATAAGATCTATTGTGCCCCCTACTGCTGCCCAGTCGTTAAGGATGTCTCAACGATTAGAGCAGTTCCTCCAGTCCTATTGCTTTCAAAAAGTTCCTTATAGTCCTATCCAGTATTGGGATCTTTTCTTATTTACTTCTTTTCCAAGTTCATCAAGTATTGTACTGATGCTTATTCCGCAGAAGGGTTCAGGTCCCAGAAATGGTGTTTCAGCTCCTTTTTTTGCGATTACGTCTGCTATTTCGTTACCCTCCACTCCAGTATGTCCCGGAACCCATAGTAGGGTAACAGTGTTGTTCTTGCCTAGTTCGTTTAGATTCTCTAGGCACTCCCAAACTATCTTGGAGTTGATTACGTGGAAGTTCAAGGCATTAATGGCTGCTTGGCTGTCTGACATGATGATGATCTCTTCTCTGCGAAAATTTCTTTCTATGTTGAACTGGATACATTTTCCGATGGCGTATATTTCAGCTTGGAAAATGCTCGGAGATTTGCCTAAACTTTTGAATATTTGGTTCCAGGCCCATGTACTCCTATTCCTGTTCCTTCTGTTGTTCTAGAACCATCTGTGTACCATTTTATGGCACTTCTATTGAGTTTTGGGATGGTATCTTTGTCCCATGATTGACAGTAACCACATTAACAACTAGAGTCATCTATAAGCAAATTCTGGTTTTACATTAACGTGCATGGTTGATAGGGCACGGCGTGAGCGCGTTCTTTTTTGACCGATATCTACTGCCGGTAACGAAGTGTTAATAACATTTAACAGAACCATTTATTCCTTTTATCCTCTTTTTCAACCTGTAATAGCTTTCAAACTATCACAACCGCCCAGGTCTTATCTGCAATTTCAGCCATATTGGCCAAACTCCGATTGCCATTCGATGATTAAACAGAGAGTGCGGCTATTTGGAATAGAATTTCAAATAGAGCTTCGAAGTGGGATAGCGGATTTGATTTCGGTGTGTATCGACTCGACATTCGAGATTACTTTGTGATTATTTGTCCACTTTGTGTCACCCTGGGAATGTTTCGAAGAGACAACGATCATTCCGTCGCATTGTTAAAAATCTGTTATATTTCAACTATATACAGGGTAGTTTATATAATTTTTTTTTCGTAGCAAAACACTCTGTGGAAATGTTTTCTATAATTACAATCTGATCATGAAGATCAATAAGCAATTTTATTCCAACCTAACTTAACTAGAATTCTTAAATACTAAGGTCCTACTCATTAGTGTACCTTAGGGTCTGATAATTTTAGTAACACTACCGGTAACGTGTAACACAAATCCGCACAATACTCTGTTTGTAACTAGCACTGTCACTGAACTAGTTCAAAAGGTTTGGTCCTCTTGAGTCTTCTTACTAAATTGGTATTATCGAGGAGCTGGATGACCTCAACGTTCCCATGTTGGAGCAGCCGTTGTTCATGGTTGCTGGCAGATTTAGATATAGTCTTGTCAACAGTTTCTACATCCAGGTCCCTATGAAGATCACTTTTGCGACAGTACCAGGGTGCATCGACGATGTTCCTTAATACTTTATTTTGAAAACGTTGGATAACTTGAATGTTACTTTTACTGGCGCAGCCCCAAAGCTGACTACCATACGTCCAAACGGGTTTCAATATCTGCTTGTAGAGGAGCAGTTTGTTATGTGTGGACAACTTGGAGTTTCTTCCTAATAACCAATATATCTTTTTATATTTTATACCAAGCACTTCACGTTTCTTTTTAGTGTGGACGTTCCAGCGAAGTCTATCGTCGAGTGTCATTCCAAGATATTTTGCTGTATTAGCATAATGAATCTGAGCGTTATTTATTCTTATGGGAATGTGTTGGTTTCGTTTATTATATAAATTAAAAAGGGAATTTTTACTAATGAATTCTAAGAGCGTTTTATTGGTCAATCGTACATAAATGCATTTTAATATCTAAAACGAGTGACTCACCTTATGTATTTGATCTTGACTCTAAGGACCTTTGATCTTTCGTGATGCATGGATTTATTGAATTTAAATGTTTTTAAATTCATACATGTGTTTCTACTTGTTAAGTTTGATTCTTTTTTTTTTTCATTTAACATTTTTTTCTATAAACAAATATCAAAAGTTAACTGTTCAGCAATAAAGATAAACAAAATCATAAAAAAGAGTAACGTACGAGAAAAAACGTGTTCCTAGTTTTCTAGTTACTTTCCGGAAGAGGGCCAGAGTGTATCTTCACATTTCGGGCTGTCGCTTTTATGTAGTATTAGAGAGTGATAAAAGAAAATGTAATAATGCTCTCCTTACACATTTTATGCTATGAGATGAAAACAAGAAAAGAACAATTTAAGTGTCGTCAAGAGACACAAATGGAATAGCCAATGGTGCAATTATTTCGTAAAATAACATGTATAGAGTCTTTATTTATTGGTATGTTTTTGTTAGACAGGCTAACGAATTGGATGAAAAATAGTACATCTATGGTTATTTTTATTTAAACAATTAATAAAGTGCTCCATAATGATCAAATAGACAGTTTGGGAACTAGAGACAAAATTTAGGGCGCCCCACGTTGGGCGCCAAAAATATAAATTCTCCGATTTAACACTTAATGGTGAGATTTATATGCAATTCCCTTTTGGATGCCCAGTGAAGAAGGGTGTGGTTGTAGTAAATTATGAAATATACAGAATTGAATAAGGTGAGAAACCTTGGATTACGAATGATCTTGTTAGGTCTATAAAAGAAATTTTATTAACAATATAAATTCAAAAAGATAAATTGGGAATTTCTACAACTGCCTGGTTGAAGACTAACAAATATAATAAATTCCATCTTCAACAAAATGTTCCTACAGCTTTTGTTAACATTTCCACCAAATTTGAATCATCTACATCAAGTGTTTTAAACTTAAAATTTATTAATAACTTACATCTTTATTATCATAATCCTTCCTGTTATCGGGTAATTAAAAATGGATCATAACTCCTTATCAGTTTAGTATTTATTTATTCACGAATATTATCAATGGACATTACATACACATTTACTGACATTTTTTTCAATTATGTTTTTAATAAAACAAAATATTTAACAATGAAACTTTTTTATTATTGAAAAACACATTAGTATAATTGTAAACGTACGAACACTGGATATACATTTTTAATAAAGAGTATTTTGTAAATATGGACGGTAGAACTTCATCATTACGGTGAAAATCAACAGTGGCGTGTTAGAAAACATTCTTCATATTCATTTTTTTATGAATATATTTGAGAAATACACGACGTCTTACATATTTTAATCTGTCAACTCCTAATAAAGCAGGGTCAATTATATTTAGTGCGATTTGGCAACGCATATTTGATATTTTATGGTTTCTAAAGTTAGATTTAACCTTTTACGTGTTTCTTCGATCATTTATTGCTTTGATATTAGTATAAATGCATATCTGGTTTATTATCTATTTTAAAAATCATAGTTTTATATAAACTTTTAATTGATTTCATACAGATATTTTAATTTTTAAGGAATCTATGAATTGCTAGTTTGTTCTTTAAATTTTGGTTTGATTTTATAGCGATTTATTACTATATTTTTTTAAAGTAAGGTATGTTGCATTCCAGATATGATTTTTTGATTGTTATTAATGAAACATAAGAATATGTTTACAACTACAGTATCTTCATGAAGAGAGAGAACGTACGCTAGTGTACATAAAAATACATATAACGGTTTATAATAGAATAATAAAATACACTTAACGTATATTTTCTTACTAATCTAACAAGTATTTATGAAATTTTAATGTTAAAAAAGCCGAATTGGTATTTTGTGTGAATTATTAACGATTTTTGTGCTTTTATTGTTTATTGTTTTATTGGAAAAAATGTTTACAAACAAAATGTTTCCTCTGATAAATTCTATTCAACTTAATAAAATGTTATTACGAAGGTGAAATGTTCGTTTAATACCACAAAATCCTGTCAATTCCTACACTATAAAATAATTAATTAGTACCAAAAACTGGCACGTACTATAGATCCAGTCAAATTATTTTACTATTAACTCTAACACTAACTTTATAATAATATTAACTGGTGCAGGTGTCACCAACATGCCCTGGTTGCTTATTGTGCAGCTCCATTTAGTATCTACTAATGTTACAAAAAAAACAAGTAAGTATTTTTCTTCTTTATAGAATGAGGATAAAAATCTTTCTAAAAAGTACTGCTGTTAAAATATTAGAGCTCTCTCTCTCTCTAACACATTAAATTTCCTATACTTATAGTGGCAATGTCATAGATATTCTACCTATCATTCTAAATTCAAGAAAAGGGTTGAGTGGCAGAAAATAAATGTATCGATTATTCAAAAACAGGGATAAAGAATACAATATGAAAAATCGTTTATCAACATTTACCAAAGAAAGTTTACTGTCTTGATGATTACGCCATAAACTACTGTCATAAAATTCTAAGATCACTCTCACTTAATCTCAATATAATCCTGTCGAAAGCAAAATTTTGATATAAAAATGAAATTGTAAAAATTAAATGTAAACCTTCTGTCTTTTAATCCTTTTAGTCCTTAGTCCTTAGAAACCGAAATTATTCTTTTAAACAATAAATGATAAATAAATGTATCAGTATGCACATGAAGCAAATAATTTCCTTCTAATCATATTAAGGTTGATGCTAGATCAGATAGAAATTTTCAATTCCCAAAGTAGATAACGTTACAAAGTGGACATATTAAAATCACTAACATCCTGTTAATCCCTAACGTAAACTAATTGCATCGTTAATTGACCATCTGTTTTACAATTTGGACCTCACATTACCTGATAAACTGGTTTTTAACTGAATTTACCACATGAAACGCTGACGCAATTTCAGGTAATGGAAGGCATTTTCTATCGTTTTGTCCAATTAAACGTGACGGAAAAAATTTGAGCTTTTCCGAGAAATTTTAATTAAATGGATCGATTTCACTGCTACGAGTTTTAAAAGTTTATATCTTCTTCTTCAAACATAAAAAATTACAGCCTAAAAGGGAAGAAACTTTTGATGAATTCAAATTATTATACGATTAGGGAATATCGTCCTTGTCCATATAAAGTATAATTATATAACAACAGAGATCTTATTAAAGTACAAACGCCTCGAAAATGCAAATTTAATGAGTCCTATTTTCCCCGATCTGTGAGAAAATATTTTACCAAACGGGCTAAAACTGGAGAGAGCACGGCAGCACAATCATCTCCTGATACCGCCATTAAAATTAACATCATAATCCGCCGAGGATAAGCCTCAGAGGGGTTTGAAGAGTTGTCAGTTTATTCCGAATTTTAACTCTGATGACGGAATTATCCTGTAGAGACGAGATATTGCCGAATTTTATACTTTACTGTTCGTATTTTAATCCAGAAAAGATACTTTCAAATCTGGTTAATTAAAGATTGAATTTCTAAATGGGAATTTTGGGAAAGTAAACAAAAAAATAAGGATTCGAGCGAGTGATTCGAATATTCCTGGGTTTAAACTGTTAAGAATCTTGAAGTGGTAAGTTTTAAAAGTTGGAAGTGATGGAAATCTCAGGGACGTAACATGTTAACCAAACATCAAATTACCAGCCAAAAAAGTATTACATCAGTAGACACGCGTATTAAAAATCGATCATGTCGGTATTAGGTCAGGAAAAATTAGATGTCCGAATGGTATTTGACAAGACTATTTCATGAGTAATAGATTATTCTTCATACACATAGCTTACAAAACATACTATCTATTATATATGCATACATAATAAGTATGTAGTTATTAATTTGAAAAATGAAAAACAGGTAAACTATTTATTCACAAAACTTAATTTTATTTATCGTACAATTAAAAAGGTGTATTGTTTGAAATCTTTGTTAACTCATTGATAACGTTGGGTGTAGGAAAATCATTAATGTTGTTGATGGCTCCAGCTGTAGAGTGAGAAGATTGAAGAGTGGCTGTAGGATCTTCTGTTTTCTGTTGTTTAGCTGGAGGTTCTGAGGCGTCACTTCTAAGGGTGATTATGATGATGGAATAATGCTCATTATCCATTTGCAGATAAGGCTGAACTGTGGGCAGTAATTTTAATTAATTGTTGTTCACCCATCTCTCCTTTAGCTAGTTTACTGACTGCTGTCGACCGCATAGAGTGGTTTGTTATTTTTATTTCTTCTGTATTTAATCCTGCCTTCTTGCTGCTTCTTTAGCCCATTTCGAAAGTTCGTTTTTTCCCACTGGAGTGTTTTTGTACCATTCACTTGATTGTTCTTTGTTCCATGATGGGTTTACTGTTAAGAATAATCTATCAGTTGTTATTCTAGATCAACGTTTAACCATTAGAATTTTAAAAAGACAGTCTGGACAGAAGGTAGGGTTCTTAGTGTTGGGGACCAGCCATTTACTATCGGCCATTTTTTTTCTCTACCCTGGGCCGTTTCATTGAAGAGAGGATTATATTCTACTCTTCCTAAAAAGTAGGATTTTTGAAAATCAGTTATTTTAAAAAATGTGTAACTATGTTATCCATCTGTTTTAATCCCAGAATTATCCACTTCCTCTTTAAAATAATGAACTCTGCAATTAACTGCTTCTCCACCTCTCCAGGCAAGTTCTACTGAAGCGATATGGTAAAATTTTCGCTGGAGTCCCGCCGGAGTGTCTTCGTACCATAATAAAACCATAGCGTAGTATTCTTCCAATTTTAATGAAGCAGAACTCGAGGTCCTTTTATTGGCGCACATCTGCAAATTCCTTCGTTTCGCATTACGAGCTTCCCTACTAGACTTGAAGATAATATCTTTAAATAGCTTAAAAATTATTTTTCACTTCATAAAATACATCTCTTGCATTTTTTTTTGCAACGATGTTCGACATTGTCTTCACAACGTTCTTTGTAATTTTCACCGTTGTCTTTCTTCATATTCCACGCCCAATCTTACAGGATTAGGTTTAGTTGCTATAAACTTGTAGTTTCCAAAAGCTCGTATTTCTTTGCCTTGCAGAATTCCGTAAACTGTTTCCATATTGACGTATGGGTTTGAACGGTATTGTACGGTACACTTTTCTCAATCGCCAGATCAATAATAGTCATAGAATCACTTCCAAAGCGACTCATTTTCACTACATAAGCTGACTAGCATCGTTTAAAAACAATATTACAAGATTTATTGACAATAAAATCAGAAAAATTGTTTAGCGTTGATTTCTTGTGCCCTAGGAGACCATAATTACTTGTTACCAAAGGTATTGTAATTTTTGGTAACAACAGCCGTCAAGTTTTGCCACGGGTAAACTCTAAAAAACTACTGACAGGAGCTGTCATACAGTTTATTCATCTAGAAACCATTTGTAATTCAAAATTGCGGTTTGTGATTGGTGAAAATTAAGACGAGGGAAATAGTCGACAGTAATATCCCAAGACCTTGAAAAATAGCCGACTATTTTTATTGCGTCTAAATTTCGAGTTTATTTTAGGATCAATTCGTCGAGACTTAATTTTGGCATTAATAATCTGAATAACTCCCAAGAGCTTTAGCTCGAGGGAGTTATTCTTTGATTATTAATGCCAAAATTGTCGAGACAAATTGTAAAATATACGAGAAATTTAGTAGCAATAAAAATAGTAGCTTTATTTTGTTTTGATTGACTGCGTCAAATCAGTTTCCAAGCACGTGATTGGTTAAAAATTGATATTTGACAGGCAAGGGAAATAATCGACAGTAATATCCCAAGACCTTGACAAATAGCCGACTATTTTTATTGTATCTAAATTTCGAGTTTATTTTAGGATCAATTCGTCGAGAGTTAATTTTGGCATTAATAATCTGAATAACTCCCGAGAGCTTTAGCTCGAGGGAGTTATTCTTTGATTATTAATGCCAAAATTGTCGAGGCAAATTGTAAAATATACGAGAAATTTAGTAGCAATAAAAATAGTAGCTAATTTGTCAAGGTCGCGTTATATTTAATAAGATTATTTCCCGAGTCATTTTGTCATTCTATACGTACGTATAAATTATACTAGTTTTGCTCTTTACTGTCTTGGCAGGTACGTTTAATTTAATTATATTATCAATTTCTTGAAGATTTTTACTCCCGAATCTACTCATTGTTAATACTTTTTAACAAAATGTGTCAAATTTAATTCTGTAATAAACTTTAATGGCAAACTGTCAAAATTCAGATGACGCGCGCCTACTATGTTTGTCGTAAAACGGACGGTATTACATAGAAAGGAATGAATGAATATATTAATAGTTTCAGAAAAAGTGCGAAATCAGTTGGATTTGTGTATTTGCTACTAAAGATCGATAATTTATTAACTATAAGCAATTTTATAATACCATTAGTATAGGTTTTATTTGAAAAATTTGAAATTTACGGGCGGCTTCGTTATTGTTGGATACCGTCCTTCAGGTGAATATTGAGGACGATGATCAAATAGCCGAATATTTACCACCAAGGTGAATAGTCGCTTTATTTTGTTTTGATTGGCTGCGTCAAATCAGTTTCCAAGCACGTGATTGGTTAAAAATTGATATTTGACAGGCAAGGGAAATAATCGGTGATAATTCTTTGGCGATAAATTTTTTTGGCGGTAGTTTTTTGGAAACGATTTTTGGCGATACATTTTTTACAATTTGAATTTGGCGCAGTGGAGTAAAAATAGTTTGAGTGTGCTAGAACACTTCTCGCGTACCTACTGATAGAAACAATATTTAATGTTAAAGAACGAATCTCCAATTCAAATTTAGATGCATTATGTATAGGATATTAAAAAATTCCGAACACTTTTGCCACTTTTTAATTCATATTTACATTTTCCAATAAATATCGCAATCCAACACCTGAAATTGACAGGAATCAATAATAATATTCGTAACCCTTAACACACAATAGCCTCTATAATACCAAAATCGATTGTAGCCTTTTCAACACCCTATTTCAACACCCACCTTTTTTCAGTAATTATTGATTGTTGGAACTATTAACGAAATTCTAACTACATTTTTGATTTTATGATGATAAGTGATTTTTATAAAAACGAAAACGATTTCATCGGCTGTTAGTTTATTTATTATACTCGAAAATTTCGAATAAATCAAAAAGTTTGGATGTTAATGGCTCTTTTATCGCGATAAGGCAATTTAACGTGACTTGGCTTCATAATTTGAGCCATAGCCAATAAAGAGAAGATGGTATACCAAACTATGATTGTTGAGGATTTATTAGGATTTTTTGTTGACCCCCGAATTTTGCTAGCCAAATTATCACACTCAAAACATTCTGCCAGAATAATTTTTGTAGTAGATCATTTACTTTTCACATAATTCAATAGGAAAATGTTTTATCGATAAAAAAAAGTCCCAACTACTTTATTTTTAAACATGCCATTTCAGACGTGGATATTTTCCCTGCCAAACTTTTTAATCTCCCTCTGTTTCCTTTGACTTTTTCAAGAATGTATTTTTTATCCTGGTGAATACTCCTAACGTAGCAAAAGTTGATTTATAGGTCCGTATGATATTTGTAAAAAAGTTTCGATTGGATAGAAGTTGTAGAAAAGCGCAATCTGATATGGTTATCGACCCACAAGCTGATAACGATGAGTAGAGCACAGATTCGTGACCTTGAAGGGAACAAAAAATGCTAGAATGAACCTTATATTTTCTTATGGGATTGGCTTTCGATAGCGAGATAAAAGGGAAGTTACATGAATGAGGGGCAAGATCTCCTGTTTGATTTTCTAAAAGTAATCCAGGAAAAGAAAAATAGCGTGATTAATATAATCGTTGGATTTTTTTTAAATTTGAGTTTATTTAAAACTATTTTTGTACCAGCACAACAATAAATATTGGTAGGGGGGGTTAAAATATCACTAATAGCCTTGTCCAAACAAAGTGGCCATGTCAAAACTTTTAGAATATCCTTTATTATTTTAACTTCTCATACATATTTTTGGCAAAGATTTCAAATATCGGAAAACCGGTCAGAACTCCACTCATCGACCTTGTGATTGACAGTGACAAATTTCTGCTAAAAACGCGAATCCATATTCGTATTCTAGAAAAAATCGCCTCGTCTGGATTCTGTTTTCATTCCGGAGCCAAAAACAAACTGATGCAAAGACAAACTAATATATACGAGTGGAAGGTTAAATCAATTGGGCGTAAACTATTGTAAACGATTTTGTCTTTGGTGCAATATTTTTTTATCAACCATTAAAAACTTAGTTTTAATGTTAACTGGATAGCTACGATGTGGGAGTCTGGTAATGCCATGTCTCCTACTTGTTAGATATCAGATACGTCGGCTTTCATATACAAAATGTCGGCAAATATTCAGCCGCAGTATTTAATTGCAGGTCCTCATTTCTATATCACAAAACGCTTATGTTGGATATAACAATATACAATATCTTCCAAACGATCATAAACAAAGGAAAACGGGTCGGACGTTCGGCCGCTTTGGGCACTAACCTAATAACTGCGTCTTACCACCGAAGTACGTTATCCCATTTGCGGACTAAGGTCGCCCTGGAACTTCGCAAAACCGTCTTGACAACTCAAAGGGAAAATGGAAAATTCCCTTAAGAGCACTGCCATCTGGCGGACAAGCTGTGTTAATTTACTTGGGAAATGTTAAGCTTCTTAAAAATATAGCAGGGGTAAGTCACCCCTATGTATAATTGTTTTGTGTTTGTTTTCACACACAGGGTGTTATATTATCTTCTAATGAAATACAGGGTATTTAAGTTTGAATATTTTTTATTTTGACTATTTCCCTCGTCTTAATTTCCACCGATCACAAACGTGCAATGTTGAATTACAAATGGTTTCTAGATGAAAAAACTGTATGACAGCTCCTATCAGCAGTTTTTTCGAGTTTACCCGCGGCAAAACTAGACAGCTGTTGTCACCAAAAATTACAATACCTTTGATAACAAGTAATTATGGTCTCATAGGACACTAGAAAACGACGCTAAACAATTTTTCTGATTTTATTGTCAATAAATTTTGTAATATCGGTTTAAACAGTGCTAGTCAGCTTATGTAGTGAAAATGGGTCGCTTTGGAAGCGATTGAGAAAAGTGTACCGTACAATACCGTTAAAACCCATACGTCAATGGAATGGAAACAGTTTACGGAATTCTGCAAGGCAAAGAAATTAACCTTCACATCAACTTCAAACTTTCTAAATCTGTCAACGCACTATCACCTTTTTTTTTATTAAGTCTTTTTCACATAACTTTTCTTTTATAATTTATTTTAAAATACTTAAAAATTTTGCCCCATTTTAACATCATAACAATATATTGCCTAAACCCTTTTCATCTCACAGGTGTTTTAGATATTCATTTTCCCCTTATCCGTTGGAGGAAATGCATAAAAAGTCGCCAAGACGGAGAACAATAGTGGAATTTCTCCGTTTTCCTCATTTTCCAAGGGTCCGGGACCAGGAAATATTCATTACAGTACACTTTGGTTGTGATGTACCATATAAGAGGACAAATATTTAATTTGTGTACTAACAGCAAAAGTCATAATGCAGAGTAATACATTTTCTAATAGTTCTTTAAATTGCTAGCACATAAACGTAGGACAGTCATTAGTGGCGCCGGTAAAGAAAAATATCTCGTTTCTATCTCTATTATGATAAGATTAAAATTTAATGAAACGAAAAATACATAACTTACACAAATGCTTTGACAAAAGCATTGGAACCTTTGCAATGCTATGTTAGGTTGTCAAAACTCTCTCCATGCACGGTTGCATAGTTCGTCCATTGTTGTTTTATGGATATAATTATGTTCAATAAAGACCAAAAATAAAATAGATCACTTCGAATGCGAAGCTTGTGTCCATCTAGTATAGTTCGAGAACCACTATAGAGGAAAACTTGAAAATCGATTTCGACTTCATTTGGAATTCCTGTGTGATATTAAGAATTAACGAAGGCGTTAAATAGTTTAGAGCAAAGAGAGTGGAAATAAAAGTGTGTATAACTGGTGTCTGTGAAGAGCGAATTAACTTTGACAAAAGCCATTGGTTTAAAAGTGCTTTATCAGAGAAAAGCATTTATGTTCCCGTGAAAATATTTAATATTTAAACAAGGAACAATTTAAAAGATATATATCTTCCAATCTACTGTTCGTTATTTGCTAGAGTGGATTTATACCCTGGTGAAAGATACTTAAGGGTGAAATATACCTAAGCCAGAAGAGTCCTGAATGACGGAAGTACTTCAAGGAAGCGTCCAAAGACCTACTTTGATTTCCGTGGGAATTAATGTATACAAACAGCGATTTTTCAAATGTCAATTCATGAAAATCACACAATCGCTGCAAACGAGCTTCAAATTAATTAAGACTTGATGGGAAAAAGCCTTGGGCCATAAACATCAGTGAAACAAAACCCATTAACAAGTGTGGGAGTATTACAGGACACTTTATACCAAATGTTCAGTTAAATATTTGTGCCAAAAACCATCTGATAGACTATAGTAGCGGTACGTCTAATTTTGACATCCTTTTTACATTTACACCTGTTAATTTGTGCTCAAACGCCGGCCTTAAAGTTAGTCTCATCTGCGAGATATACACAAAAGCTATCAGAGGGAATTGCAGACACTCAAACTCTCTGAGTTGCAATAATCGTATTTAGAAGTGATTAATTGTTCCTTTTGGAATTAGAAACTCTCAGGAGTAAATGCGGTTCAGGGAGAAATATCCTTAGTATGTTTAATTAGGAGGAACTCTGTAATTAAACGTGCACAATCAAGACATTTTGGATTTTCCAAATTACAAATATTAACTCCGAAATAGTTCGTATGTATTCCGCTTGTTTCGTTAACGTCGTTTAATGCTTCAGTTAATTTGACACTTATTTTCTATGCCTTTTTGATTAACCGCAAAAATTACGTTTACCCTTAGCCAGCAAAACAACCTGATTTAGTACCAATTGACCTTTGTTTCTCAATTGCATTCCTATTTCTATAATTTTATTATATAATCATTTTACATAAGACGTGATTTATAGGTAACTTATTAGTAAACAAACTGCATTTATTTTTACTACCTTTTATAAACCATTTCTAAAACAAATAGATTATAATTTACCATCAGCAACTAGGCTTGATGCACCAGCGGACATGGGGAGCATATTAAGCATGGATAAGATCAAATTGAGCCTATTTGTGTACACCACACATTGGTTATTCGTTGTGAGTTTCAGCATTTAAATCCTTTGGTTAATAATAGTTTTGCCAGATACATTTAAACTACGTTTACACAGCAGCAGATTAAAACTGATCAGTTTTCAGTAGTAGTTATTTCTATTCTAGCATTTAAATTGTGAAATCTTTCATTGTAAGTTTAAATGCCTAGGTACGTCACTGCGCATGTCTAGGAATGCCTGTCACTACTGACAACTCTATTGCATATATTGCACAAAAAACTACATTTGAAGTATTTGTAGCTCCAGATGCCTTCAAGCAATTAATAATAATAATAATAATAATAATATAAGCCCTTCAATTGCTTATCTGATATACGTAATCCAGAATCTGCAGGATCTATGTCTGTTTCTTCTACTTGGTAGGATTAATCCAAAGATTTGCTATTAAACTTCTGGTATCCAGTTCAATCTGCCCACTTTGATTTTTTACGGAGACCTTATAGTATCAACTAGGGTAACAGTTTTCTGATGTAAACGTACCAATTGTACGCTATTGTTTAAAGTTTGTTACAAAGTTTAATAAGAGCACTACGAAATATGCATAATTCCAGCAAGTGCAGTCGTTGGTTTTGACTCTATCAACTATTGTTCATGTTCGTCGTTTGGGAAGTTAAGCTTTATGATGTTCTTTACAGGCGTAGAATATTTACTTGTATTATTACATTATTGCGGTTGTTGAATTTTGTCAACGATAGTTTGCGACAAATTGCAGTTGTTTTGTGCTTTTAATAGTATGTTATTCTAGAATTTAGTCTGTTTTTCGACAAACGGGAGTTTTTGTTAAGAATTTTGTATATTTGGATGGATACTTAAACTTTTTGTAAACATTACCATTTCATCAGATTTAAATTTGTCCTGTTTTCTGTGCGAAATACGGAACTTTTCTCTAAAAGGTTTTCCAACAATTTAAGTTTTAATCCTGGAAAAAAAGATGGCGCTTAATAAAAAGCAGACGAGCTATAACGGGGACCGTTAGAGAAAATTTTAGTACACCTCAGGCATCAGTGACATAAATTAGGTTACTAGCAGAGACGTACGTTGAAATTTTTTATTAAAGATAAATAAAAATAATTTTAAAAACTTTACAGTTTAAGTTTTGATCTGGATAAATGAAAAATTACGACGTCTAAATATGACATCAACTGTTTAAAAAATCTTGCAGAGCAATTTTATATTCTGCTTTCTTTTGTTAAAAAAACAATGAATGTTTGTTGCGCATTTCAAGACAAACATTTTTATTAAACGTCAAAATCGACCTCTGGTGGTTTTTCTATATTCTTTTATCTAACTCAGTTATAGTAGTTAAAGTAGAATCATACAGACCAATCTCGTTATTGCCAATTATCTCCAAACTAATTGAGAAGATTCTACTAATAAGAATGCAAACTATACCTCTGTAACAAACATTCCACAATAGATCAAGTGCATCATATAACAGATATAATAGAGAGATCTCTTGAAGAGAATAAAAATATACTCAGCTGTTTTCCTAGACATTGCAAAAGCATTTGATAAAGTGTGGCACAAAGGCTTGTTACTAAAAATCAAAAGATACTTACCTACTCAATATGTTTAGCTAATACACTCATATCTGGATCAAACAAAAAAGCCTCAGAACTACATTTAATCAAAGCAGGGGTCTCCCAAGGCAGTGTTCTGGGACCAATATTGTATTTATTATATACTTGTGACATCCCTGTTACGGAAAACGTTAAATTGGTCACATTTGTAGACGATACTGCAATACTAACTATTGGAGAGTCATTTGAATAGACGGCAAATACTCTCCAAAATGCAATGAACGAAATAGATACCTGGACTAACAAATGGCACATTAAAATTAATGAAGAGAAATCCGTCGATATCAATTTTACATAAAAAAGTAAACAATCACCCAGTTAAGCGGCGTTTTCTTTGGTATAGTAAATAGGTTAGTTACTTGCGCCAGTAATTTGCTAGATAGCTACTAAAGCGGCGTTTTCATTGGTATAGTAAATAGGTTAGTTACTTGCGCCAGTAACTTGCTAGACAGCTACTAATCCAATGTTAACTTTATACTAACTTACTTGTACTAGTACTTGTACCAGCAGACTGGCTAGGTAAGTAAATAGCTGCGTAGGCTATTTACTAGTCTACTAACCTTCCCCCACTACAGTAAAATTTACCGTCCTTGCTACTCATCTCGCTACTAACCTCTATGCACGCCAAATATAAACAGTTTTGGATCAGCCGGTGCCTGTGACATTTGTATTTTGTACGTGAAACAATATTTTCTAAAATCTACTACTAGTAACTAGTATTGAGAAAATAGTATTATTTGTAAACGCCTACTAATCTTGGACTTGGGGGACTTGCACCAGTTGCTAGTACAAGTAGCTATACCAATGAAAACGGCGCTTTATACTAAACAATAAAACGATCCCTTATAAGAAAACAGTTAAATACTTAGGACTGCATCTGGATAGCAAACTAAAGTGGCAGGAACATACCAAAAAGAAAACAGAGGTACTGAAACTGAAATATAAGAGTGTATAATGGTTACTAGTAAGAAGCTCACAACTTACAATCAAAAATAAGGTGCTGGTATACAAACAGATCTTCAAACCAGTAGGGTTTACCTAGGACAGTAAAGTAGTAGATTAGGTCAAATATAAAATGTCGGTTAATCGCAAGATTAGGTGCATTGTGTCTTTAAAAAAAAAAAGTAACAGTTCGTTTATAAATTTACCGTTTGATTTCAATGATTTTATAGTGTATTTTATCTGTAACTTCGGTAATTACTTATGAGCTGAGGAAAAATTATTCGGTGTTGCCTTCGAATACATTAAAGTCCTTACAAACAACTCGTGAGCACGCTCGTGCTTCAAGAACTCATAATTTAGGTTGTTGCGCTGGTTCCGCCGAAATTCTGGGGCTTCGAACTAGCAGGCAGAGCCCCGTGCATTAAACTTTTTGCATGTTTCATGTTCCTAAAGCCCGGCTTCATATTTTATTCACTGCCTAATTAGAACAATATGCAGTCTCCTCCGTCCGAAAATGCTTCTAAATTTGAATGCATTTAGTATGCAGCGTCTGAATCCCAATTAAAAGTTGTTGAGGTTAAGTAATCGTTTTTATGTAAAAGATGTTCCATTTTTACGAAAATTAAATATTTAACGTTATACATGTCGAAAACACTTCCATTAAACGTCTAACAAGGTGCTTTAAACATTAAAAACATGCGTTGAATTTAGAAAACCGTTAAACCCGTTCCTGTTTAGAGATTATAGGCTAACTCTTTTTGGAATATACTTCAGAACGCCCCTAATTTAAATTTCGTTAACAAATTGATTTTTTTTTTCAGACAAATCACCACCAGAGCGTCTCAACAAGATGGCGACTTGCAGCACCGGTGAGATATCTCTGTAATCAATCACAGTAGGCAGAGGCAGGGACAACAAAAAAACAGAACATCACGGAACGCCACAGAACGCAAAGGGGGATAGAAAACTACATAAAACGACAGCCAGCAACAAATCAGTAGGAGTTTAAAGTGATGTTCAATGACTAATGACCCGTTACGAGGAATTTAGGAATTAGGTGCTTATTTGGAGATGAATAAAATGTCTATAAGAGTGGTTTCTTGGGAATTCAGGGATTATTGAAGAGACTGATGCATATTCAGACATGGCGTGAAGGTTTTCACGGTAAGGAATATTTTTAAAAAACGGATTAGTGTCCGAGGCCATTCCTTATGGAGTTATGGAAAATCCTTGCTAATATCTTCCATTGCAACGTAGAAAATACATTTTCTATCTGTTTCAGGTACAGAAGACAGTTTTCGTATGGCGACTTCCACCACGGACTTACCGGATATTTTAAATGAAACCTCGAATATAACAAATGAAGAAATTTCAGGATATAACCAAGTCGAAAGTATAGTCATCTCTTTCATACTTATTTCAATCATTCTCGGCACTATTGTCGGCAACATCCTGGTTTGTGTAGCTGTCTGTCTTGTCAGAAAACTCAGAAGGCCCTGCAATTATCTATTGGTAAGTATGTTTTAATAGAATCCACCCTCCAGCTTTTGGCGCAGTCGATAGGATAATCCACCTACCTCATTTATTATTTTTGCACGTATTAAATGTTTTGGGAAATTTGTTAAACGAAAATATTAATTTATTGTATAATCTACTTTATCCCTTTAAAGTAAACTGTGCGCCATTAGTTGAAATCGGAAATTTAGACCCAAATCCCGGTTTTAATCCTTTGCTAATGACGGAAACGTTCAAACTCTGATAAGCAGTTTACAAATGAAATTAGTGATAAAGTTCCGAGGTTTCATTAAGCTTAGGTGTGGTGATTCAAGTTAAATCTCACGATACGCATCTCTGTTTGCAATTTCTATTCTTAAAAAGTATGTTCTAGATATGACGGTATTTCTAAATTCCTTTACTAAATGCTTGTACTTCTTCTGGCATTCCAGCAGGTCGTCTTTAACAAGTGTAGGCGATGGTTTCTTGAGAAACCTTTTTGCCTGCCACTGTCTTGGGGATTGTTCCCACCAGCTTTGGGCTTGTTTTTCCACCCATTTGCTGATTGATTTTTTAACTGTTGTTTTTTCTATACCGCAGAAGGGTTCTGGACCATAGAATGCCATTAATGAGCCTTGTCTGGCCAGTTCGTCGGCTTTTTCATTTCCTCGATGCCCTTTGTGTCATGGAACCCATGCTAGGGTCACTTTCTTGTGGTTAGCTAGTTCATTCAGGGCATAAGCACAATCCCACACAAGTTTGAATTTTACTTGGGTGGCCTTTAGTGCTTTTAGTGTTGCCCGACTGACCTATGCTGTCTTGTCTGTTTATTTCTCCTATACAGAGGTGTATTGCTGCTACTTCTGCTTGAAATACTGTGGCTCATCGGGATCATTATCCTTGGTTTTTGCCCGTATATTCCGGCTCCGACTCCTTCTTTGGTCTTCGAACCGTGTACCAGATTGTTGCTGCACTGATGGGTGCTCCTCCCTCCCAGTCTGGCAGAAGAAACCACATGCAGGTTTTGCCAGACAAGAAGAAACCTCAATCCATATTCTTTGCGAATGCGATGGGATAGAAAGGACAAGGTTTCCACAGAAGGAAACGGAATACCCAAAGATCTGTAAAGGTCGCAATGGAAATAGGCCGTAGTGCCACCCCTTATTACATCTACATCTACACAAAGCAATAACATAATTTTTGAAAATGTTCTCTCTCTTTCCAGGTTAGCCTAGCTGTCAGTGATCTCTGCGTCGCCATTCTAGTAATGCCTATAGCAACCTTCTACGAAATCAACGGTAAATGGATATTCGGCGAGATCATGTGCAATTTATGGGTCAGTTTCGACGTTCTATCCTGCACAGCCTCCATCCTCAATCTCTGCATGATCAGCGTCGATCGCTACTATGCCATAACGAAGCCCTTGGAGTACGGCGTCAAAAGGACTCCCAAACGAATGATTTTATGGGTGATTTTAGTGTGGTGTTTTGCTGCATGTATTTCATTACCCCCTCTTCTTATTTTGGGCAACGAACATTCCGAAATAGGGGAGAACGGCGAGAAGAAATTTGACGTTTGTCTGGTATCTCAGGATATCGGTTATCAAATTTACGCGACTATGTGTAGTTTTTATATACCGCTGACTGTAATGATGATTGTGTACTACAAAATTTTTCGGGCGGCTAGGAGAATAGTTAATGAGGAGAAAAGGGCGCAGAGTCATTTGGAGAGTCACTGCTACTTGGAGATTAGCGTAAAGAATGGTGGAGGGCCGCCGGAGAACAAGATTTCCAATCAGAGTCCTTCTCCAGCGAACCCTGGGAGGGGGAATCATAGGAGTAGTAGCGCTAGCACCAATACTGTGGTAAGTTTTTATATATTTCTTTTAAGGACAGAATATTTGAACAAATTCGTGAATTTCTTGGTATATTGTTATTCAAATACTATTAAACGAGCAAGGTTTGTATGTGTGTGTGTGTGTGTGTCCAGAGGATCTCGAAATCCACTCGTCAGAATTCAATGAAACTTTCAGGGTAGACTAATTCCTATCTAAATCGACAGAAAATGTAGGTCTCATGTCTGTGAAAATTCGATCTTCCGAGATATTTACAAGAAAAGTTAAGCTTTTAGTTTTATTTCCTAGCAACGGCAGATATAATAACTTGTTTCTATAGTAATATAGACTATAAAGGAGAGAGGAATACAGAAAAGTGGGGATATAACGTCACATTCCATAGGCGTACTTTACAAAATAAGTTTCTATAATATAAATAAGGTCACAGCATATAAAATATATATACGCACTTCGTAGATTAAATTTGGAAGTTATATTATTTACAAAAAATAAAAATAAACTTTATGCATCGGACACTTTAGCATTGAACGAATTAAATTTAACCAATAAATAACAAGGAGGATTATATGTTGGGATTAACCTTTTTTTAATCTCTTGGCATTAAAAGTAACGCTTCAGTACTTACCTAAACTCAAAGATTAAAAAAAAAGTTAGTTCAAGAACTATCTTTAAAAGTCACTGTCTTCACTAAAACTACTGGTATCACTATAATTGTTTTTTCTGAGGTTTATTATTATAGGTTCTATTAAATTATCCATTGATATATCCTCTTTCCTAAATGAATGAATTTTCCACCATTTTAACATGATCAATGCATTTTCCCCAATGTTCTCTATTTACATCTGAAACTGCCTTCAAAAACAAATTTCGCACATCAAGAAATTTAAATGTTGTATTGTTTTGAGAAACATAACCTTTTAATAATTGTGACCAGATAAGTTCAATGGGATATAACTCTGCATAGTAAGGAGGCAATTTGAGAATTTCAATTCCTTTTTCTCTGGCCATCTCATCTATAATATATTTTTTGAATTTGTTTATATGTTGCCGTGCTATTACTAATAATTCTGCCTTCAAGGATTTAGGAGGACTGATAATATTTTTAGAATGAAGCCATTTTGAAATATATATTAATACATCATTCTGAATCAATTAAAATACATACGATACGGCTATGAATAAATAAAGGCTGACTTATCTGTCAAAAGAACAGATTTATTACAGTAAAAACCATGGAAACAAGAATCTAGACAAAAACTATATTAGGCCGATCAGATGTATTAAAATTTAAATTTTAACTACAAATAAGCATTGAAGGATGAGGTAAAAATAAAATTTCTACCCCTTGAACCTATACTACGTTCTGCAAATTAAATACTGCACTCCTTTCTTCTATATAGTATAGTAGTAAAAAGGTTTGACTTTATTTAATTTCTGGCGTTTTAATCTGAAAGAATTCAATTTTAAATTTGCCACTTTATATAAAAAGGAAAGATTCATTTGACGGACATAAATAATTTGCTTGTCAAATGACAGCCACCTCATAAATTCAAAGTTGAAAATACAACGCCAATTCAATTTCAGAAATCATGGGTTTAGGTAAATATTTATAGGAACGTTGAGTAACACTGTTAAAATGGATACTTGTCAAAAGGTGACACCTGTAAAAACGTGACAACTGTTAAAATGTAATACGTATTTATGTAGATATAATTAGTGGGAAGGAACAAAAATTGTACGATTTTCCATTCATTTTACGATTTTTCTTTGCAACTCTAATTCTAATAAGGCGGATAATGTGAAACGTCATTCCACCAAAGCGCTGCAGTCACAGCCAACTTCACAGATTTTATGTTTCCGCTTAAAATTGCCATTGATTTTGCATTGGTCATTATTAATTTTCCTTTCTCTCTAGTAGTATAAAATTATTTATAGCACGAAGAAATGTATTTATTTAAGGGCAAAGGGAAAGTAAAAAAAGATTAAAATAATTTTTACTGTTACGAATTTTTTTAAAGAAAATTCGCACCTCCAAAAATTTTCGGAAATTATTCAATCTCTAGGGAAAATTTGAATCTAAACTATTTAAAACTTGAAAAAAATATTAATAAAGTTTATATTCGGTAAAAAAAATATTCTTCTAACCCAACGATGTATCAAAAGGTCCTTGTAGTCTAAAATAATAACGAACATTTCTAATCCTATCCAGATATTCCATCCTAGTCATTAGCAGCTCTGACAAAAAATACTTCTCCTTTTATTTTTATTCTTTTTCTGGAAACCAAAGGTGATGAATGAATCCTATCATCAGTACATCAAATTTCCGATCCGGTTGCTAAAACGGAAAAAAAAAGAATGGGAGGGAACAATAGAGCATGGTTGGAAACTAATTCGAAATAAATGAATATAAATCGATCTTCAATTCGCTAGAAATCTGATACGTTTTCGGAAATGTCGAATATTTGTCATACTGTTTCAGGTCGGCAAATAAAAGAAGTGGAAAATTATATATAACTTTTAGCAATAGAGGTTTAGCTTCTATGTAGTTCTGATAATGTACACTGATAAAATAATTAAAGGGAATAAACTTGAACCGATGCATCTTGCGTATCCCTAGACGTGACATATAATATGGCATCAAATATTAACATACAATTTTAAGGCACATCTAAATTTATGAAATCTGCGCTCCAAAATATATAAGAATGTATTAAAAACATTAGACTTTTGTACTGTGATCAAGTCGCTCTACAGCATTCATTTATGTATTAAAATTTTATATTTTCTAACTTTTTGCTGTAAAATGCAAATGTATTCATCAAAACACCCTAAAACCACCCTAATAATTTTCAAATATTACTAAACCCACGTCAAAAACGTTTGACCCTTCTTTAACATCAATATGGGAAAAATCCAAGTTCATAACCATAGTTATATCACGAGTTGGGATAAAAAATAAAAACGAGATAGAACGAGAGGCTTAATTTGAAATAAATGAATACATATGACTTTTCACGGAATCGTGATATAAAGGATAAAATGAGTTGGAAATAGGTAGCTTGATATTTGTCATATTGGCTTTTTTCCCATGTAAAATACGTACTCGACTTCAATGAAAAACTCATTACGATTTTTTTGTTTCCAAATCGTCAAATGATTCGGAAGCGTTAGAAATATAAAATGTAAATTACAATAAAGAGTGAAAAAGAAAATGTAATAAAAATTCCAGATTTACAGAAGTTCGAATTGATCTTTCAAAATTGGAAAAAAATTATGCATTAGGAGTGAATTTATTGGATGTAGATTCCCTGAAAATATAAAGCAGTTATGAATTTGCGTATCAGTACATAGACTTTAAATGAGATAATCTTCACCCCTTTTACCCTTTTCTTATATCAATTACCACTAATAGCCCAGGAGAAAGGGAATTTTTTTCGTACTTATTTTCCCAGGAGGTATATTATAGTTTAGAGAAGAAAGGAGTGCAGTAATTTAATTTGTAGAAGTAGTTTAAGAGGTAGAAATTTTATTTTTACCTTATCCTGCAATGCTTATTTGTAGTTAAAATAAAAATTTTAATACATTTGATCGGCCTAATAAAAGATTTTGTTTGATTTAATCATGTTTCCATGGTTTTTACTGTAATAAACCTGTTCTTTTGACAGATAAGTCAGACTTTATTTACTCAAAGCCGTATCGTATGTATTTTAATTGATTCGGAATTTTCTATTAATATATATTTCAAAATGGCTTCATTCTAAAAATATTATCAGTCCTCCTAAATCCTTGAAGGCAGAATTACTCGTAATAACAAAGCAACATAAAAACAAATCCATACAATATATTATAGATGAGATGGCCCGAGAAAAAGTAATTGAAATTCTCAGATTGCCTCCTTACTATGCAGATTTAAATCCCATTGAACTGATTTGGTCACAATAAAAAGTTATGTTTCTCAAAACAATACAACATTTAAATTACCTGATGCGCGAAATTTATTTTTGAAGGCAGTTTCAGATGTAAATGGAGACCATTTGAGAAAAGTGAAAAATTCATTTTGGAAAGTGGATATAGCAGTGGAAAACTTAATATATCTTATAATAATAAACCTCAGAAAAGACAATGATAATGATATTAGTAGTTATAGTGAAGACAGTGACTTTTAAAGATAGTCCTTGAACTTTTTATTTTTTTTAATCTTTGATTTTAGGTACTGAAGTGTTTTAATACCAAGAGATTAAAAAAAGTTTAATCACATAAACAACATAATCCTCCGTGTTATTTATTGGTTTATATTTATTTTGCAAAGTACGCCTATGGAATGTGACGTTATATCCCCACTTTCATTGCACTCCTTTTTTATTTATAGTATAGTGACGTGTGTGAGTCGGAAAAAACCCGAATATAGTAAATATTTCAGCCGGAACAAGATTACCTCCTCCCCTCCGTTTTCGAGGATACTAAACACGATGGAGTTGTTACAATTTCCCTTCGGGCTTGCGCAACGCCGCAAAACGGCCAAAAACCACCCCTAGAGGAGTTAAACGCGCTTTACAAGGTTTCCCTGCATAAAAACACACTTTCCCCCTATTTTTGAGGATGCTGAGCACTGTAACATCGCTTCCGACACCCCACCACCCCCCCCACTGGCCAATACTATCTCCCGAAAGGGGTGAATTTTTTCGAGGGTGATTTTTGACCCGGGGGGGGGATGATTTGTGGGGGGTCGAAAGTGATATTGAACAGCACCATCGTGTTTTGAATCCTCAAAAACGGGGGGACAGATGTTTTTCCGACGATAAAAAAACAACTGACTCGCAGCTTTCAAACATACGGTTGACGATCATTGAGAGAAAAGAAAATTCTAAAATTATACAATTCCTTTCTCTATATGTGAAAATTTTAGGTTATGTCGCGTGATAAATCCACTCATTCCCAAAATACCGGTAATTGATTTAGTGAGCCGTTTATTCCTTCTGGTAACCCCACTAAGATAAAACTGTGATCAATAAGAAGATGAATCAACAAACAAACGTATTTAATTTTCATGCCAAAATTGCACTTTTATCATACAGATCACGTAATAATGCTTTATTAAGAAGAAAAACAAATCTTGCTCGATCTACGATCATGAATAATGTATAGAAGGAGGCAAATGAATATGTAATATCCTAAATGGGTCATGATGATCTTTGTTTATTCATTTATGCGCCACCAGCTACTGGCGAAAGATTTTTAATAGACGAAACGAACGATATGACATACAAAAATGTACAGAGAGAACAATATAAGTGGATATTATAAGGGTACTCCCAAAAATACTCGACCTAATAAAGAAAACACAAAAAAATTGGGAAAAAGTATGTTTATTTCTCGAGATAGTGTCCTTTTAACTCGACACACTTTTTCCTTTATATCCTGTTAATTTTGAGAATCATCGAGGTCCTCAAAATAGCTCTCAACCGCAGACTCCACCTCTTTACTCTTACTTGTTTTGATTGTTTCTTCATCTTAAGTATGAAACTTCGCCAAACAATATTATAAAAACTTGTTTTGCTCAAAATCAACAAATTTATGGATACTCTCCTCTGAGATACAGTTGGTGTGACAAAATATCACTGATTTAAATGTAGACAGCATTTGGAAGAACCCCCCCCCTCCTCCCCACGTATCGCAATAAAGCCACGGAAATTATTTATTTACGGGATAAAAGGCGAGAGTCAATTCAAATCTGCTTTTCGTTTCAAATATATATATATTGTCTCTGATACTGTTTGACTTTATGTTTCTTTGATCTCGTCACAAAGGTTTGTGTTTCGCTTACTAGAAATCCCTTTGTCGTATTTCGAGATATTAATGTTTATTTTTTACTAAATTGTTGGGAGTTTTGGATGAGAACGAACGAGACAGATGGAGCTACGTAATTGTCGGCTTAAAATACATTTTGTCGCCTCGCCTGAATAACGGCTGTTGCTTTTGTTTGTTTGACAACCGACAGATTAGTTGTTTAATAATAATTTTACGATAAATAAATAATAAAAAAAGAACAAAGACGTGGATTTGTTTGTGAAATTTTGTTGCTGTAATGAGGTAAGAAAAATTCACGAAAATCTAAAAGTTTGTCGCTTCCTCCTGTCAAAACCAATAAAGATATTATAAAGTGGTCTTCAACAAATCTTTTCTACGTTCTTTACTAACATTTCCTCCAAAAATTAAACATTTGAATTTGTTCATACGTAAAGTTTTAGATTGAAACATATTTTGGCAGGATTATTCAAATTTCAGTTTAACATTTCCTTAAAATTATGCCCAATCTAAAAACCAAAAACATTCTCCATCTAAAAATAAGACAAATTATCATACAGCTCTAACCATAAAATGCTAAACAGTCCAGACTACACGGGAAGGATGAATTTTAATACATTTTTCAACCTTAGCCTCCTCGTCTCATGTATTAAAAATATTCACTACTCGCTTTCCACGCATAAATAAGTACAGAGTGGGTCGTTTCTATACAGGGTGTTTCATAGTTAAACCGACATACGTTAACTGTAAAGGCCTTTTCAGACCGAACATCTGTGACGTTACGTCCTGTAACGTAACATAGCGTTATGTTACAAATGACACAGACATACAGCAGTAGACGTTTTCCGGGCCCTGCCCGCCAGTTCTACACAGTGGTGTTCGGATATTTGGTCAATGGTCAGTCACTACTAAAATTTTAAGTTGAAAGGTGTTCAATGGCGTGATACCGCGTTTTCGAAAAGTTTACCATGGTTGGAAGATGAAGACGACACTTCAACTAGTGATGACGAACTGGTGTTGTTGTACCGAGCACATTGGGCAATTAACAGAAGACGAACACGATACGGTGAATACCATCATTTGATGGACGACTTACAGCTCGAAGATGATCGCTTCAGAACCTACTTTCGGTTGAGTAAACCTGAGTTCCAAGAGGTATTAGGTATGATCGAAAGCGATATTAAGAAAAAGGACACAAACTACAGGAAGACGATAAGCACCAGTGAAAGATTGGCAATAGCAACACAAACGTATACTTGCCTATAGCAACGCTACCACTGAAAACGTGTAGTGTGCGCATGCACGACTCTACAGATGCCACAGACCTTTTCAAAAAATCGGTCCCAAAGCGATCGTCGCAGACTAGTCTGTCTCGTCTGCAGAATCTGCAGATGTTTTTCTTTGCGGTATGAATTGCCAGATTTAAAATCAAGAGAACAGATTTCCTAAAAAGTCTGTTACGTCCTGTAACGTAACGTAACGTTACTCCGGTCTGAAATGGCCTTAAATAGAAGGCACTTAGGTGATTCCAAATAACCGTGGTTACTGGGTCTAACGCATTTAATAACCCAGATACGGGATGTTTCACCCATTTCGGCCAATATTTTGATAAGCCGCAACTTTAGAACCACCCTGTAGATTTCTCTCTTGTCTGTATAAAAGTATAGTCAGACATCCTTATGGACTTAAAAATAAACATATTTTTGTAGTGGTGGTCCAAACGTATAGATGGATTTTGTCGTTGTTTGGTCCTAGATTTTGTATAAAAAAAATCACTGAATTGCGTTACTTAAACTCATCTAACTTGTGCCTCTCCAGAAGGTCACTTTGAGCAATAGTTCTTGGTGGATAGGAGTCATCTTTTTTTAAAGCTCAAAAACTTTAAGAAGCGTCGTTGAACTCATTCTATTTTGTCAATATGTAACTGATACTGAGGGTTCCATATTAGTGAAACATATTCAAGCTTAGACCTGACAAACGAGTAGTATAGCGTTTTGGATGTAGTCATATCATACTCATGAAGTTGAGAGACTCTCCAGGAGGTCAATTTGAGCAATAGTTCTTGGTAGATAGGAGTCATCTATTTTAAAGCACAAAAACTTCAGGAAGCGTCGTTGAACTGATTCTATTTTGTCAACTGATACTGAGGTTTCCATATTAGTGAAGCATATTCAAGCTTAGACCATGAGGTAGAGAGACTATACCTTTATCCAGACAACGCCACAAGGTATCATTAACGTATGCTTATTAACCCGTAAGACATAACCTATAAAACTTCTCGGGATATATAGACGAGCTGTAGAAAAATTGCTTCCAATGTAAATTATCACGCTGTATGCATTTTTTTAAGAGAAAATTAATAAAACAAATTAGTTTTGGTTTTAAAGAAACACAGCACTTACAAACCACTTATTCCAAAACCGATTTGGTTCTATGCCACTACAAAACCATAAACGCATTTAACATTCACATATCCGCTTAATTTTCATACCCTACAGTCTTCATATTCATGTCCGAACATATAATAAACACTTTAAAATTAACATACGAACGTTCGAAACTCCATGATTAGTCCACTCTTCAATTTTGAGCGCATAAAATTGAGCCTAGAGCCTATTTCGCCGGACGGGGGCGATGGTCATGATCGCGCACTTGATATGCATAAAGTTTGTTCGGTATAGTAGAGCATGTTTATACATATCATTAAAAACCACTATTATTCAAAGCGAAAATAAATTTATGACATGTCTGATGGACTAGAGAGAACATAAAAATGGAAATTAAAAATACAATATTTTGAATTTCCATGAAAAATTATGCTTTAACGATAATAGATTATTTGTTAAATCGATTTTCTAAAATGCATAAAGGCTTTCGCTGTTCTTAAAAATATATATTTTATATAATAACATCATATTCTTTATTTTGAAATCGATTACAGTTGACAAGTGACAAATGACAACTGTCGTACTCAGCTGTGTTGCCAAGTGAAGCCGGGAAAAGAATTTTGACAACTTAACAATGGTAGACTTTAACAGTTTCTAGTTTTAATTTAAAATGAATGACGTTTGTACTGCCATGACAATTATCACTTTTTTATTGCTTTTAAATATTAGCTCAACATTTTCTACAAACCCATTTTCATAGCTCGAGTTTAGAACAGTAGCGTATCGTGTATATATTTAAACAGAAATACATAAAGTTATGATTCAAGTAAAAGAAAATACCTCCGCCTACTGTCGGCGTTTAAGTTCAAAGCGGCGAATCTATTAATGTTTTTGGGAGAACTATACCCATTGTTAAGATTTTCTAAATGAGCCATTACTGTACACCAAAGTTTTCTCGAAATACATCGGCTGAAAAATATCCAATTTTGGTTAAAGGGTATTCGCATCCCTTCATGATAATAAAGTTATTTAAAACTAGTTGAACTCTTTAAAAAATCCTTGTCATTAATCAAAATGATTGATTAAATTCCACGTCTTACATGTTAGTAATGAAAAATTCTTAAAATAACTTAATAGATTTAGTGGAAACTAGAGTCTTTCGTGCACTTATGCCACGTATAATTAATTTTTGCGGGTATAGTCACCTAGAAGTGACAAATTCACAAAGGTAGACTTTTTTGATTTACTTGTTATTCGCATGCAACACTTGGTTTGCTGAATAATTATGAAGTAATTTGTTTGTGGGGTTTTTTTTTATAAATAGCTTCCTTTTTTGAACAGAAAAACGTGACTTATTACAAAAAAATATAAAAAACGATGACATATAGATGGTGCCACAATTAGATAAAAGAACTTAAGGCACCAAAAAATTAAAACCACATAACGAAAACCACCTGCTTTTATACAAATTCTTTGTCGGAACATCAAATGTCTAATTGAGTTCCTAACTAATTATTTTGTCAATTAGTTCTTGTCGTGTATTTATATTTTCTTGATAAACCATTTCTTTCAATCGATCTCACATAGTCGACAGGGTTAAAGTGAAGGAATCTAGGTAGCCATGTATGGGGCCCCCCGCGTCCTATCCGCCTACTTCCCTAAATGGCATGAAGATGTTGACGAACAGCAACTAATAAATGTGGTGCATAAAGTACATTGGCTAGTAGATTCGGCAAAATATTTTGTAAAAAATATAAGTACACAACACCTGTCAGCGATCCAAACATTCATTAAAAACCTCTACTGCGAACGAGATTTGCGAATCGCATGAGGATTTTCGTCGGCATTTTTCATTAACTCCAAAATAAAAGTGGCTTTTTATTTTGAACAAAGTAAAAGAAAATTATGATCAATTCGATAAAATGATAATTCCGATGAATCACTAAAGAAATATTATACAGGGCGATGTTTTAGTACCAAAACGGTTGTATTATTAAAAAAATAGCACGAGCTGTAGTGTTACTAGTAATTAAAAATTAAATTTTTGCTAGAAAAGTTATATTTTTTTAAATCTATGGTTCATTTGGCTAAACTTTTAATTTATAGTCAAAAAATAATTACACCATTTTTGTTATCTATTTGTGTACTTTGTAAGATCCTTATTGGAGTTTTCAAAAACCATATACAGAATGAAATGTTTATATAAACAAAATTTCTAAAGACAGGACCTGATTTTTTTCTAGCTTGAATAAATCAATTAATTAGGTGATAGTAGCGTAACGTTTTACAAAAATATGAGACAAGTCGAACTTACCGTTCAAAAGTAATGACCAAAAGAAATTTCAGTCACAATTCACAACTTCCCCTGTATAATATTGAACAATGGGAGCAGGCACTTTTTAATGGTTCCTTAGGGGCCTCAATACAAGTATGTACAGTTCCTCATGACTCACCATGTATAATGCTTTCATTCAATCCATTATAAATAAAAAAAAACAGAAAATAATTTTAGTACAAATCTTGTTTTGTAACGCGCTTAAATAATACTTGATATAAAAAGTTGGAGTAGATCTGAATTATCTGAAAGGGGCATAAAAGGACGTAAGTGGCAGTCATTTGCCTTTATGCCATTTTTATTATAATGGCCACTTCTATTCTACTCTTTTAACATTTTCTTTGCTCGATTTCAGACTATATCCCTTTTTGTACGTCAAATACATAGTTAACGGGCAGGATTATAGAAAAATATCGTATAGCTGAAAGAAAAGATGGCAGTAGACAGCAGCTTGCTAAGATTATAAACGATATTTTTTTAGGGATCCTAGGGGGGACCGGGGCAAAATGATCTATCCAACATGTAATAAATTATCATTGCATTGGCGCATACTTCATCTTCTCTTTTATCTTTCTTTAAATATAATTAGTTGATATTTAATTAACAAATTGTAGTAGTGAAGTAGAAAAAATATCATATTTTTGTAAACATCGCCTTAAAGATAATTTAAATTAACTTTATAATTATATAAAACATCCCAGCCAATTATGGTGTCCTTTTAATACATTTTTACATAAAAACCTTCGTCCTGAGACGGTCCTGATCCTTTCCGGCGACAAGAAGTAATTAAAATATCCCATGGGACAACTTAATTGGTCTAGGAGGAAATTAAATACCTGAGTTTGTTTTTCAGAGCCGAAACTCTTAGTATCCCTATCTTAATTAAGACGAGATGACGACGCAGAACTTTCAAAATCCTTAAAGTAATTTTAATTTAATACTTATATAAGAATCTGAATTTACACAAAACGTTAAAGTTGAAGTTGCAACTGTACATCCGAACTACCGGCGAACCGATACGCCGGGGTTGAACTAGGAAATAAAAAAGTGTTTTACTCGAAAGTTATGAATATACGGATTAAAGTTTTAAAAGCCTGTAAAGTTCGTTTTTTAGTTCTTAACAAAAGTTTGCTTTTACCGGTAATTAAACGTGAATAAGTTTTCCAGAAACAATGTAAATCGTGTTAATATTAACAATTTTTATATACAGGGTGTTCCGATGTTCGACCGACAACGCTTTACAGGTGATAGCCCTTGACAAATCATGAAAAATGAGTGTGTATTTATGCCAGTAAAAAACCAGGTACTGAAATTTCTTGTCAAATAATAGAATACGGTCCTGTATATTTAAGATATGGTATTGTGAAAAATTTCTGCCCAATGATCAACTATTTTATAAATATTTGTATTGTGTATTTAGTCCAGAAATCTGTTTATTGTAAATGAAAAAATCCAGACGATAGAAAAGACGATTTGTGGACTTCTCTTCAAAGTCAAATATCTCCAAAATTGTTGATTTTAGCGCAATAAAAGTTAATAACTTTTTGTAACATAAATAACGAAAGATTTAAATAAAATGAAAAAAAAATCAATTTATACAGTGTCTTAATTTTTACGATAATATAGTTAAAAATATCGGGATGTGCCGAATAAAAATTTTAGCTAAATTGGGAGTGGAATGACTCGCATGTATTCATTGCTTTACACATGCTGTTTGTCATGCAAGCTTGGAGAAAATTTTGATTGATCATCAATGTAGTTATCCACAATACAATCGCAAAACGCAATGTATTGTAAGGGTTGACTAATGTGAAGAATTAAATAAAGAGAATACAAAACTTATATTCAATATATAGAGAAATAATGAAACAAATAAATTAATCAAAACCACTAAATAACTATTTATTTTAATTTAAATAATCACTAGACAGAATGTAATTTAGAAAATGAAGTATAAGAAAATATAAAATTTTAGATATCAAATTTTAACATGGTAATTCCATAAGGGATTTTCATCGACAATTTTAGAAAATTTACAAATAATTTAGCAAAGAATCAAATAAAAAAAGTTAAAGTAGAATAATCTCAGATAAGTCTGCGATCACTACAACAATGAGAACATTGTTATTTTAAATGTTAGAAGAGAAATAAATTTTAAACTTAACCTCAAAATGCAATATCTTGATTTATCAATATGATCTATTTAAATTCAGAAGAAATACAATAAATCGGGAAAATAAAGTGTTGGGACTTCTAAAATTAAAGTATTACTGTAAAAAAGGCAGTAATAATAATGTTTAATATAATTTAAGAAATCGATAATGACGAAAGTAAAAAGTCTTCATGTAAATTTAATGTAAGTAGAAATAGTAAATAAATTATGTCAAAATCATTCTTTGCTAATAACCAAAAAGTGTATAAAAATTAATAATTTTTGAATTTTATAATAATTTAATTTAAAATTCTGTCAAATCCCAATCGAGTGGGCTTTGATATGATGGTTTATAAAAACCAAATTTCGCTGTCAAGCGAGGCTTTTGCTCAAAATCTTTTGAACTGTCCAGTTAGAATCAAAGCCATACTGATTGATGAAAGAAGTTAAAAAGAAATTTTACCTGTCAAATTTAAGTGAGGTTATAATTTGTGTAAACAAAGAAAATTGAGAAGTAAATCAAGAAAAGAATTCCAGTCATTTATTCTTTCGTTTGTTCCCGAAAGAGAATCCAGATCCTGTTGCATCCTGCTTTATTATCCACATCCAACTGTATCCCGTAGTAATCTATCCTGTATTCCTGATTTGATTCCTGGAAGATATTATATTCGTCACATTTTGAATTTAGAAATGAAGTAAGCAGAAGTTACTAAAAAGATATAAGTCGTATTAAAGGTACCAATTATTCACTATTAAATATCGATATTTAAAAACGTCTATAAACAAAAGTATTTCATATAATTAGGTTAGATTACATTTTAGCAAGTAACTAAATTTAGACTGGAATAAGGTAAGAGGGTAATTGTATAATTGGTATCATTGTTAATTTCATAAATAAGAAAAAACATTACGCATACCTTCTTCTATCCAACAAACCCTTCACAACAACCATAAGTTTAACCGTTTTTTTATTTGATTGTTAATAAATATTTCTACATTTACCAACTGAGTCATTATTATCGATTTCTACAATTCATAGCCAATTACAGAAGCACGACTGGGATTAAGACTCATTTTTCTACCGACTGAGTAGATGGCGCCCAACAAATAATTACATTCTGGCTAAGATTACGACAGAAGGTAATAAACAAAAAAAATACTTATTTTAGTAAAATTTAAAAGTATTAATGAGTTAGAGTCGAGATTAAAGAATCTATTTATTAAATCTTATAATAATAAAATCAATAATTTTTAATAGGTTGCTTACAAAAAAAATAAATTTCAGATAAACTAAAGTTAAAAATAAAATATTGAATAAAAGTTAAATATTTCTCACATTTTGTTTCACGAACAACTTTGGGGAAATAGATAGTAAGCAACAGTATATAAGAGAGTCGTACTGACCTAGCATTTGCCTATGACGTATAAGAAAACTCCTAAAAAACTCATAGCATCTTAGGATGGCCGTGGGGATTGAACCCACAGAGCCGCCTCGCCTGGTAAATTTTCACAATTGAATAATCCTCTGATATACCCTTTTCTCCACTTTCTGCTATAGTCGGACAACTGATGCGTCTACATCATCACAATCTGGTAATCTCACACCCACGTTTAGATAACAATCAACGCTTCTGACCAAATTTGCAAACAATGTGAACGTTCCAGTCGTTTAAAATAATTTGGTCTATCCTATAACCGTAAAAGCTCGATTTTATGTCCAATGTATGGTAGTGTCTAGAACAATGTTCTCTGTTATTCTCTGGGGCGATACAACGTACTAGAGCGCAGTGTTGTCAGTGCTATCATTTTGTTTGGTTTTAATTTGAAATGTATAGCTTTGGTTTTCATTTTGTAGGACATTTTTTGCTGAAATATGTTTCCTACCGATAAAATAAAGTAAAACAAACGTATTTATGACAATCATTCCACGTTAGCTCGAATCTCTTTGACCTGGAATTGCCGCAAGATTTTTATGTTTGAGTTACTTATTGTGTCTCACAGCTCAATACCGTATATCTGTATTATATTTTTTATTTTTTTTAAATCATTATATAAAATTTACGTGAAGTTATTGAAGACGTGGCAACGTTGATAAGTATCGGTGATTAGATTAAATCGAATTTTCAATTAAATGCTTTCGACTGATTTTGAGCTCGATAACCGTTAATTTAATTGTGTGGTTGGTGGGATTATCCTTTAATCACCTATCACTGAATAACGACATAGTTTTTTAGTCTCTATTTTTTTGATTTTCCCCTCTATCCAAATAAAGTTCATCAAGTGGGGGAATGGTGGAACTAGATTTTTTTACCAAGAAGTTTTGGACCAAATGGATGCAAAATTACCTCAAGTTGTTGATAATTTTTAGTTTATGTCCTTACCTACATTTTTATTTGCCATTTACGTCAATGAATTCAACTGAATTGAGGACACCCTATACATACTCGAGACCACCCCGACACCTCTACAATCAACCTTTGAATTCCAAAAAGTCAACTAATCGTTCTCTCGCCAAAGTTTCCTATAATTTTCCTGTGAATATTTCCATTAAAGGGTGTCGTTCCTTGAAAAGTGAATAGGAATGAAAAATGAAACTTTCGAGTCATGGCCACCTACATTATTGTTGCCTACGGCTGTATGAAAAGTCCGTCGGCCATATTGGATTTTCCGGGAAAGGTTATATAGTAAAGCCGCGATGGTTTTGTAAAACTCGATGATAAATGTTTTCTTTTGTATTTTGGTGATGCTTTTAAAATGTTTGCATTGAGTATCTTGCTGATAAAGCTTAAAGGATATTCCGGTATAAAATATTTAGTACTGGGCTTTATGAAATGAAACTAATACTTATTTTTTTGTTACAGTGCAGTCTAGATAAAACCACTTTAGGCAGATGCTTCAAGTCTCGTCACAGCAACGAATCCCAATGCCCGATGCTCTCGAACAAATCCAAACTAAAACACGCCAGGGACCCGTCGAAGCCACCAAAACAGTCCTTCATGGCTACACTAAAGACTTCCCCCTCCACTACAAGCCATCAGAAAAAACTCCGCTTTCAGCTGGCCAAAGAACGCAAGGCCAGCACTACTCTAGGAATCATAATGTCAGCGTTTACTTTTTGCTGGCTACCCTTCTTCGTACTGGCGCTGGTTAGGCCATTTTTAGAGACTACCAACGCCCTGAAGACGTTGGCTACACTGTTTTTGTGGTTGGGTTACGCCAATAGTTTGCTCAATCCCATTATTTATGCTACGCTTAACAGAGATTTTAGAAAACCTTTTCAAGTAAGTGAAATGTGATATAAACATTCGTATATGGATGTGTCAGTAATAATAATTATTATATAAATATCGTATACAGTATGTTTCTTTCTTAAATCGAACAAGCGTCCTATTGGCTTTTAAAGACCACCAAGATGACGGTAACAAATAATTCAGATACTTGGTAAAGCATTTATTTAATTAGGCTATGCAGCCTTTTGTAAGATTCTGCTTAAGGTTTTCACATGACTGTTTAACCAATGTAGATTTTTTTGTCTTGTTGTTTATACCTAGGTCTTAAAAATTTGTTGTTTTTTTGTTATTTATCATCGTTAGCGCTGGAAAACCTTTGCAACAGGTTGATAGCCAAATTTTTTTGCAGGCAATCTTGTACTGTCGCTGTGGCAGCCTAAACCATATGATGCGCGAAGAATTCTACCACAGCCAATACGGAGATCCGGACCACAATGTAAACAGGTGTCACATAGACTACGAAGAAGGTGTCGAATACATAGAAGCCGACGGTGAGGAGGTTAAAGTGCCCGATACCGACGCCGCAGCTCACGAATCATTTCTATGATTTTCGATGGAACAATTTAGGTAAGAACATTTAGTTTATAGAAAATACTTTTCTCCACGGCCACTACTGAATGTAGTTATTCTGAAACCACTTATAATAACAGAAAAGAAACATTCTCGCTCTTGAGATTGAAAGGAAATTCTGAAACTTTTGTCTCTTATGTATTTTATATGTATTACATTCTATCTCTAGAGCTGTATTCCGTGATTGTTTACAAAAATAAGGTTTGCCATGAATGTCAAATTAACTGTCAGTATTAGTTGACGTTGTCTTAATATTGGTTTGTAAAAACTTTTAATTTATTAAAAAGGAGAAGAAAATCAAACCATTCAGATGTAGAATTTGAAAATACTCCTCCAGAAATAAAAAAATTGCCGATAATATAACTCAAAATTTGCTACCGCAAAAATCCAAGCTTGAATATAAAAATACTACCTACACAATGTTGAGAGATTGAGGTTTCATTTTACTATATTTAATTTCTACTTTCTGTGTCCGTGGAGAAAGTACAGTCTGTTACAGAATATACTATTCTGTGTGTAATTTAGTCATATTTCTTGTTCTCTGCAGGCTTTGCTGTAAGAGTAAAAAAATTTTTAACAATTCCAAAAAGTAAAAACAATATTAAAAAAGTCAAAAAGTTCAAATTAAAAAGTAAATAAGTCAAAAGTGAAAAAACAAAAACCCCAAAAAGTTAAAATATCCAAAATGTCAAAAAGTTGAAAAAGTCGAATTACAAAAAACCGTCAGACGTCATAAAAGTAAAAAAGAGTGTCAAAAATAAGTCAAAAAAGTAAATTCAATGTTAGACGACTAAAAAATGAAAGTATTTTCGGAAAATGGATTTATAAAAGAGAAAAAAACTTAAATAAGTGTCAAAAAAGGAGCAAACAAAATTAAAAAAAGTAAAAACAATGTCACAAAAGTCAAAAAAATGTCAAAATTAAAAAGGTAAAAAAATGTCAAAAGACGAAAAATGCGAATTTTAAAAACGACATAAAATCTAAAAAAAAAGCCAAAAAGTTGAAAAATATATAAATAAAAATAACAAAAAGTTCAGATTTGAGGTAATAGTATGTATTTCTTTTTCTAATTTCCGGAAAATGGATTGGCGAATGGAAATGCCCTTTTTAATTTCCAGAAAAAGTCCAAAACTGAAAAAAAGAACGAAAAAAATGGTTTAACGGTGAAGCACTCGACTCTCAACAACAGGCAAAAATAATTTTCAAATTTTTAATTAATTAAAAATTTAAAAATTGATTTTTATTCCTCGCTTGACCATTTGAGTTCTAATCAACAGTGCTGTTTGTCAAGTGGCGCTGGGAAACAGTAACAAAGTTAACACAGAATCATTGTATTCAATGTCGTTGATAAAGAAGTAAAAAAGGTAAAACTATTTAAAAAAAATGGCGAAAAATTCAAATAAATATTCAAAAAAGTAAGAAAATCAAAAATTCAAAAAATTCAAAAATGTTAAACGTGGAATTTGAGAACAAAACGTCAGATAAAAAACTAAATCGAAGTAGTCCAAACTACCAAAAACAAGTTACAAAAGTAAAAAAATAAAAGGTCAAAAAAACAAAGAAGTAAAAATTAAAAAAAATAGTTCTGGTTATAATTATAATTTCCGTAAAATGGACACAGTGACCGGGAACTCAGAGTATGGCCTCCTTACCTCCAGGAACAGTAAAATAAAATTCATTATTAAATAATTTATAAAAAAGTTTGTGAATTTTATTTCAATAAAAAAATAAAAAACGTAGGAAATACATCCTTGGAAGCTTTATGGCTAACTTTTTTTTCTTTCGCTCTAAAAATTATCATAGAATTCCTATAATTTCCCCAAAACTTAGTAGTTTTCTGTTTACCATATTTTTTTGGAAGATATAAACCATAAAATCGAGCTTAGTAACCAGAGTTGGACTGGAAAAATATTGTACATAGAACACAAGATATTTTGTTATCTGTTTAAATTAAAAAACTTATTTTAGACTTAAAAATCTAAGTGTCTTGTAAATCATTTGGGTTTTAGCCACTAAAAAGTATGAAAATACTTATTTTTATTTATAAAAAAAATATTTTTTACTGCATCACGGTTCTATTCTTCCTATTCATTTAATAAGTTACCGAAAAATTAGGGATACTTTAAGTAACCTTGAAATAATCTTATAAAGTTTAATCATTCTTCTTTCTGGATATAATAAAAAAAAAAAAAAATCCTGGATAACAAAAAAGAAAGTTTAATCAACGTTTTATACACGTCAAGACCTTTCAATCGGCTCTAATCAATCATCAAACGCCCCAATCCATCCCTGTCTCCAGAATGATATAAAAACATAGCAGCGGGAGAAAGTCCGGTATAACTATCGGAAAAGAATAATCCGTCCATAAATTCCTGGAAATTCTTCCTGTTTACCGATCTCGAGTCGGCTATTTTTATTCAAATACAATTTAAATGAGGAAAATATCATTATCGCTTACATTAATGACAAAACTTTTTTCATTTTCTTCCATTTCATTGTGGGCCACAAGGATTTCGGAGGACATTTAGATTGAAAAATTAAGAGAAGATGAGATAATAATACAGTATTTGGTTTTATGAAATAATTTAAAGAATTTAAATACAAAATTAAAGCCGTAATATACAGAGTTACGAAGCTGATTTCAAAATAAAAACAAAAAATCCAAGTGGCTATAAATTTTGATGGACCTTGGGGAAAAAAGAGGAAAATAAAATGATCAAGCCTTATAACGAAAAATTTTCGTTGTTATGCTGGCAACAACATAAATTTGATAACACAAGTAGTATATAAATGAGACGGTCGTTCCAGAGAATAACAGGTAAACGTATTTGAGTCTCGTTAACTTGGATTTTTTCTGATTGATTAAAAGCCCTTTTGGTAGTACTCCATTCATTCTACTACACATTTTTACAAAAATATTTTGCTATAAAATAAAATCATTAATTTTCTGGGTGTAATTTTTAAAAGCCTAATTATTTATTTTTTTAATTTCTTAAAATTAGAAACTGCATTTTTGATCAAATTGAACGATTTGTAATTTTGTAAATTTGGAACTCCTTTATAAGCGGATTCTTCAGGTCAACGTTTACTTAAACAACAGAGAGATGAAATTCCAATGGGATAGGGATAAAACTTCACCTGTGTACGACAACCAATAATAGATATGAGTTGAAGTAGGGATTAATGAGGGCTAATCTTCCTTTGGGATATGGGAGAGCTAAGACATTTGGTGAATTCAATATTGTAGTGATTTTTCGCGAATCAACATAGAAATTTAGACCTTTGGAAAGAAAGGGAGTTTTAGACTGGGGTTGGTATGTAAATTGAAACCATTTGATTGACAAGCAATAATAGGAGTTGGAGTTGGGATTAGTGGCTTTGAAACCATCTCTAAAAAACCCTGGAACTTAACCGAAATCTACGCTGCTTTTCAACACAATTGACTCATTTTATACTAAAAATATAAATTGCGTGAAAGCCCATGTAGTAGAAGCCAATTTGCAAACTAAGTGAAACCGGAATTTTTCAGAAAAATGAGGGAAAGAACGGATTAGAATTTCAAGTCGGAAAAGCAGGTACTTACGTTGTCATTTTGTCATTGTTCTACAATTTGTCTTCGATGTCAATAACTCGAGAGTTTATCGAAATTTGAAATCCGAGGAGGTGGAAAAGAACGAAAGAAGAACACGATAACACAATATTTTATAAAATAAACTTGTTCGGTTATAAGTTGATGAAAATCCAATAAACGACTGTTTTATTTCGTAAGAATTAGGTTTAGAAATAAAAAAATTTGAACTCTAATTAATCGTAGAGGATTTTGTGACTCATGGCCTTCTTGGAGTTCTTTTGATCAAAATAAAGACTAGATGTATCAGTTCTACATTTTCTTCATTGAAATAATACCTGCATTATATGTCCAGGACCAATTCTGGACGTTTTAAGTATGTCCAGTTTAGAACATCCTCGTGATGTCCAGAAATAGATGTCTCTAGGACCAATTCTGGTTTAATCATATTTTTATTACATCAATATACTTAGATGTTTTGTTTATATACATAGAGTATTTAAAAATAAACTGGAACATCGTAAAAAATATGGAACGATCGTAGTAAATCAGTGGGCACTTCCACCCGAATCGAACCATGAAGAAGTTAATGTACCTCAGCTAGACGTAAATTTTTATTATGTATTTTATTTTTAGACATTTTTATGAAGCACTTAAACACACATGCCATGGAATTGTGCACGAGGTGCAAATTTTCGATATAAGTGGACCAAAATATAAATGAATCAATATATAGGTTAGAAAAATACTGCAACTAATGTCTAAAATTTAAATATAGTAATGACATTTTCAGCTGTAATAACCATATTTGAGTTGTTTTGATAATGTTTAATGTTTCTTGTAAGATATTTTCTGGCCATGAGCGTCAGAGGTGTACGGTAGAGTTGTAGGAATAGTTTCTACACCACTGTTCGAATCGTCAATATAAATTTTTGTCCAGCTGTATTACCAACGCGTCAAAGTTACATATTGTATGAAAAGATACTAATGGAGTTTCAACTAACATATTTACTTAACGATAATGACTTAGCGGCTTCCGTTGCTTTTCAATATGACGTTTGATCGATTATAATTCATAACTCGAACGTTTATTGTTTGTTTAATGGTTTTTTTTTAAACACGTTCATCATTAAAGTTTTATTGCTAATAATACGGGATGGACCATTAAAAAACTATATAACTTTACTATAACATGGAGTAGTCGAAGTTCTATTCGTAGATTTTGGATTTTCTTTTAATGAAATTAATAAACCCTCTACTCAAACTTGTCTAATACAAGATTTATCTCCCACAGTCACTTAACCCTTTATGATGGGACAGAATTTGAAATATTCTATACAAAATGGGTTCAATTTGAACCAGCAGCAGTTTGGAAAATTTGTGTGGGATATTGAATTGAGAATTGAAAACAATACTAACTTTGGTTTAAAAATATCGTTCAAATTCATTCGGTTTTGAAGCAATAACTGCTATTGAGATTGGAGATACGATTTAGGAACATAAATCTGTAGGCTGCGATGAACTAAAAGCAGAAAATATAAAATTAACTAAACATTTTATCTCAGATCCACTGGCTTATGTATTTAATATGTGTGTTGATCAGGGGATCTATCCCTCCGAATACTACTTACAAATTATCGACCAATCTCTCTAGTGATTCATTTATCCAAAGTTTTTAAAAAATTAATTAAAAAAAGGCTCACCTCATATATAAATAAAATTCTTTCGATAAAATCTATCAAATATCACAGAAGCCCTAAATGAGGGTAAGCCGTCCTTGTGTCTATTTATAGACCTAGCAAAAACCTTTGACACTGTCAGTCATCATCTACTGTTGCAGTCCTTAGAAGATAAAGTCATGCGTGGCAACATTGTTAAACTATTTAAAAGCTATCTAACAGGAAGATACCAGGCTGTAAGGGTGGATGATAATCTAAGTTGTTACAAGGAGATAGAGTATGGAGTGCCTCAAGGTTCAGTGCGAGGGCCCACCCTATTTAATATTTACATTGATGATACAGCCTGGATTAACTTAAAAACAAAAGTAGAAACTGACTTTGCAAGAATAAAATGCTGGCTGGATAAAAAATTATTAACAGTTAAACGTAGGCAAAACACTTAAAAACAGTATATTATTCTCTTGTAGAAAGCCATATTCGTTATGAAATAAGCATGGGGAGGTACTTTAAAAACACATATTCATTCGTTAGAAGTTATGCAAAGACGTTTTCTAAAACTTATTTACAATAAAAAAATAAAATTCTGCAATTGGTTTCCTATATTGCAATTTTTTTCTCTATTGCTCACCCTGTATACTAATCGTTAAAACTTTTATGGCCGCCGCAATATGTAGCCGTATGTATCGGACCAATTGATTCATAAAATTTATTTTTATGATCGTGCTTTAATGACCTTTCAGTGTTAACGCAAAAAAATAATCAAATTTTTATGTACTTTGAAAACGTTTTGTTGACGCTGATAATATTGCTAGTGGGTATAACGTTAATATTTATTATTTAGTTTCACGCATAAGCAAATCTGTACCGCTTTTGCCATCTTCGAAATTTTGTTCTTGAAAAACTGGTAGGTAAATCTTCATCTTTTAAAATACTGATAGCGAAGTTCTAGATTTTAACTCTAATCTCTTAGATAAATACACATAAGGGAGTTCCACAAGGTCAATTTTGAGGCCAATTTTATTTGTTTTATATGTAGACTCATTAATAGGTATATAATAATTATTTAAAATATAGTAACAACGAAAATTCTTATAGTCTACAAACTGCGAAACTTATTTCTTATTTTTAGATGTGCTACCATCTATGGTATAGTCGAACTCAATCCTTTATGAGAATGAAAAAACAGCAAAGGATTACCGCCAATAGAACAAATGCTCATGAATCTGGACATTTTTGAGCATTTTAAAGTCGAAAACACCGTACACTGTCCATATACATAAAAATAAAATAATATTTTGGCTATGCTGTGCAAATATTCAATAACCAACTTAGCTGGATATCGTTATAGGGGAGAATGGGGTATAATTATTAATTATGAGTTTAATATGAATTTACATTTTAATTTCTATAACGCATATTAGATTTGAATTACTAATTAAAATTTTGTCTTAAATTAATTTAACTAAACTGTGAGGTTACACTCATAAGAGGCGACAATGGAAGTGTGGTTATAGTTTTTACATTTTCAATTGCAGAAACAAAATTCTCAGATGTTCAGACAGGTTACTTTGGCGACTTGTAGATGTGCCGACAAGTGGCTTTGTCGGTATTAGCGGCAGGTAGATGTGCCGACAAGTGGCTTTGTCGGTATTAGCGACTTGTATAAAGCGGGATCATTTTGTTCTGCAATTAAAGTAGGAAGTAGGAAGTTAGACAAATATTGTCTTCAGTAGTGAGGGCTAGGAAAATATTCATACAGTGATACACTGTGCTTGTGTTCGCACTTGATTTTTGATTTAGTGAATAGTAGGTGGTAGGTGATTCGTGGCGTTAGTTTATTTCAATTAATATTATTCTTGGCTTCCGTGTATATACATACTTTTTTTTATTTTGAAACATTGTTACAGTGTACTTATTATTTATTTATTCGGTGTCAATTTCAATAAGTTTCGTCCTTGGGAAAATACAGTTTCTTTAAGTGGATCTAAAGAATCGGAACAATCCCTAAAAGATATTCCAATGTATTATGTGGTATCAGGTTGTAGTCGAGGTATTGCGCCTTCCGCCCTATTTTTGTGTATTTAACCCCATAGAATTAATTTGGGGACAACTTAAAAAAAGAATAAGGTGTCATAACGTGTTTCCCAAATTTTGTGGGTTGATAGCAAATTTGGTAAAAGAAGAAATTAACAAAATTTCAGCTGATGATTGGCAGAAAAAAATCAAACACGTCACCAAAGAAGAAAATTCTTATATAACGAGTCCGACCAAATTTATTATCAATGTTAATGACAGTGATTCCGATGATGAGGGTTGAGATAGGGTAGGTAAGCTTAATTAATTTATAATATTTATGACTTTATTCACCGTGTTTTTAATTTTAGAATTAAAATTTGAGACAAAATTTTAATTAGCAACGTTTCTGAATCTCACAAGAGATCTGAAAATGAAGCTATAGGTCAGGTGGAGTGGTCAACCTCTATTCAAATCTAATATGCGTTATAGAAATTAAAATGTAAATTCATATTAAAGAAAGTTAATCAATATAGAAATGTTACGCAAATTACCCCTAACGATCTCCAGTAACTTGGTTATTGAATCTTTGCACAGTGGTCCTAATAGACAACATATCATTTTATTTTTATGTATATGGACAGTGTACGGTGTTTTCGACATTAAAATACTCAAAAATGTCCAGATCAATCAGTATTCTTCTATTGGCGGTATCCTTTGCTGTTTTTATAGCGTTTTTTCTTTCTCATAAAGCGGTGGGTTCTACTATAAGAAGAGAGTATTGACATTAAATTTTGACTGAATCTAGTCTACTATAAGAAGAGAGTATTGACATTAAATTTTGACTGAATCTAATCAAGATGTCACTCTCTTCTAATAAATTAAAATTCCTTACTGGTTTACTTATTTCTTATTATTCTCCTTCTTCTTTCTCTTCATTAGGATCCCTCCTTATAGTTAATTATTTATATCCAACATAAACCTATTTCGTTTTATTCCAAATATTAAATAAGACTATATTTTAAAATCTGATTCCTGGTCTTGAAAACACTCCGAAATTTAACACAGTAAAAAAACAATGTTAAAATCAACTGTCCAATTAAAGTCTCAGATAGAATGAATTGTTTTTAGAGTTTCGTTTTCTACCCTTTTGTTATTTGAAGAGCTATGACCGGACGTAGTTTGTTTCGCTGAAACTTAAACTTCACCAACTAATTTAAAATTTAATTACATTTCAATAGGATGTTACCGCGCTCGGTGTTTTAAATAATTAATCTAGAAAGGGATGAAAACAAAATTAATTAGTTATATTTCGAGTAATAGATAAATCAAAAATACAGATTGGTACTAATGAGGGGTGTCGTTGCAGATTCGGTCGTTGCATTTGCGGTCCATATAAAAATATGTTGAATTTAACTCTGGGTCGCTGAAATTCGGCAGGTGTTCTAGAAAATATAGAAAAAGCCCTAAAGATTTCAGACGGCCGCGTATTCACCATTTGTTAATTTTGAAACAAATTGTACAATCATTTATCGAAGGTGCCTTAAAAAACAAAAAACCGCCTGATAATAAAGATAATTATCCGGGAGAAATTCTCAGCTGATTTGAAGCTTTTACCTAATCCTTCAATAACAAAATAAAATTTCTCACATTGTGTATAGAATCTGTAAGCCCGCTTTCATCCTCGAAAACTTTTCTAAGAGCTTATTGGCAATTGTTTCGAAAACCACGTATTTCATAATACTTTTTAAGAAAGTTAAAGCTCGAGAATTCCTTAATCTCTCGCCGTGATTCTTTTCAGAGTTTCATAATTTTTCGAACGGAGTTTTCCGCCGTTTTATTTTTTAATTTTCCAATCTAGCGTTCTGGATTTCTTGTACGATATTGCAAAAATTGTATGAGAATTTATTGTGCGACTTTGAAGAATGGGTTGAGATAAAGTAGCGATTTGTTTTTTGGTTTTAAATTTATTATTTTTGTTGGACTTTACTTATTGAAAAATTAATTAATCCCAGTCAAGAAATAGTATATTAAAGTCTTTTTCGCCTACCATATACGAAATTGAATCATACCAATCCTAAAAATCACGCCGAAAGTAATATTTTCTGCCCTCGGGTCGCAAAAATCATTTTGATTTTGACTTTGACGTTTCACATAAATTTACATTAAACGTTACTGTAAATCAAAGTCTGGTACCAAGAGAACTAAACTATATTCTGAATAATTGTGATTGTGTGAATTAGTGAGAATGAATAAATAGTATTTCAGACAGTGATGAAAAATTTACGAATACTCCAAGAAGAAGATAGAGCAATGTTTTTCTAAATTTGTTACCTACAAAGTCTGGACAAGGCGCCACGGTAAGAAAAGTACTATAAATTGTTTAACAACTGGAAATAATATATAATAAATAAATTGGTACATTGTTATTACTTAAGTTTCTCATTAAATTCTGTCTGTATTTATAAAATTAAAAATTTGTGTGTCACACATGCAGAAAACGCTTGGATATTAGCTGCCCTCGCTTCGCTTCGCTCGCTCATGCAGCTAATAGCCTCGAGCTGCTAAAGCTCATTTTCTGCACTTGTGACACAATATACCATACAAACACGCCAGATTTTTCGAGCGCAGCATTTTTTATCGTATTTATTCAGTCATTGAAAAAAATAAAGTGGACGGAAAAATTAAAAATAATTATCTCGTGCGAATTAACCTGAGTTGAATCAACTATTCAGTATTTGCACCGATTGAAAGCGTTTATCTCTTTTAAAACCTCTTTTATAGCGATCAACATTTAAAACAATGATATATATCAGGTCAAAATATAAATCCTATTATTTCGTCAAAGCTGGCGGCTCATTGGTTCGGAAAGATATATTTTTAAATTTAATTCGAAATACGCGATGACGGGAACGGTAGATGCAGTCATGCGAGATGAACTTTTAAAATTTTATGTCCAGAATATTCGATAAATTAAACATATTTATACGTTTAGTCAAAATTGTTATTTGCAGAGTAGACTCACACTTTTATCTCGAAATCGGTCAAAGTAACTGTTAAACATCCATTATAACAGAGAAATTAATTTCTAATTTTAATTCAACGACTCCACTCATACAAACAACGTCTTTAATACGTCGTATAATATTAGTACCATTCCCTAAAAACTCTGTTACAAACTAACGAAGCAATAAAGATCATTTTCACCAAATATTTATACTGATTATTATAAAAAACAATAATTAAACTTCTAAAGAGCTTTTTTAATGTTCAAAGCAACGTTATCATCAGCAAGTTCCTCTTTCGGTTGACTCTGATCAACTTCGAGTAATGCCTCCACTTTTAAGCGACACCCCCTTTTCAAGATGGTCGCCTCCCCTCCACGTTTAAGCCACTTCCCTTTTTGGCATCTGTCAACGGTCATATGCCATTTATCAACTGTCGTCTGTCAACTTTCATATGTCATACGTATTTTAAACTGACACATTGTCAGTTTAACGTACGTATATGTCATAAGTCTCGTCTGGTACCTGTCAACTTTTCTGTGCTCCTAACTACCTAACCTTCCTAGACATTAACACAAAGCCATTTGATTGAATAGGCGAGGCATTGTGACGTAATATAACTACGCTGACTTTAATATTACTGCAAATCCTCGGTAACTAACTGACCTCGTACTCGATTTTTTTCATGCTTTGACATTTTTTTGTAACGTCGAAGCAAGGTAAAAGTTCTAATTTGTGTATATACCCAATTCGCGAAAAACATTAAAAAAAAGTTGTTTCAAAAGAGAGTAAAGGCCAAAGCTTATTACATTATAATTAGGAGGTCGCATTCAAAAAGTCGTTAAAAGTCACCCGTTTGCTACACCCCTTGTGCTATTTATTCCCTAATGTACGAAGTTTCTTCTGTAACAGTTATGAAAAAAATAAATCACAAAGCCAGGTATTTGTGGTAAGGAGAAATGGAAGCGTTAAGGACCCCAGTGATAAGTTACGAGGCAAGGCGAGCGGTGCAAGGGTTAACAAGTGGTTAACAGATTTCTGAACCACCCTATATTAATAAAATTAAAAAAAAACTAATTTCTCGTTCACTATAAATCCTAAGCTACGTAATTCTACTTCAAGCTGTTCTTATTTGTCTCTGTTTTCCGAATCGAGCCCCATAAATTACCTCCTGACGATAATAATCCAATGGATTCGTTTCTTGACCCTTGCGAACCCTTCAGAGATAGCGCTAAGGCCATATTGACTTATCGAAAACATCATTCTACGTTAAAACTTTGTTGAAAGTGAACGAAACGTTTTTGGAAATGGAAATTGAATGTCGAGTTATTAATTGGGTATTGATTTTCGATTGGTGGATTGGATACTGATAAAAATGAATGAATTTATTCGGTATACGTGCATTTATTTCGTTTTTGAAATAGAAGCAACTTAGTAACTTAATCTTAATCTTTTCGTGCCCTATGACCCAAAAATTGACGAACGCCAGTGACAAGCAATAGTGTTTCAAGCTGTGATTAATGATCCCGACTGAGGTGGACATAATAATGGCTCGCGTGCCTCAAGTTCTCGTTTCGGATTCAAATTCACTTTTTACAGACTACACGGTCGATAAATACGGGGTGGTCTACTTTAATTCTTATAAATATCTTTCTTTTTCAATCTTTTATCCAGGGCGTGGTGGCGCCTTATGCTTTGACTTCCTTTCCAAGTCTGTCGGTCTACTTATTATTTTTTAATTTCGTAAAATTCCTTTATGGGGAAATATTTTTTTTATTCTGCAAGCATATCGAACAATCGCTGTAAGTGTGCCACCCCGTAGGTCATTTGCCATTCTCTGTGAATGGCGGTTCTATGACCTAACAAATTATGAAGCCGAGAAAAAATTGGTGGTTGTTAGAGACAATCTGGTTTTTTTTGGGGGTTGAACAACTCTGTCGATAATTTTGCCCTGGGAACGTGTTTCCAGTATTGAAGTTTTGTATAAACTGATAAGAGTTTTGTGAGTCATCATTTATTTATCTAGAACAGTGTTTTAAAATCCGGTAATCTAGCCTGACCATTTAAATAAAATGTTTATGTGAATATCTCTCTCAAATTTGAACTTCTTCAAGTATTGTAAAATACGTTCATTACATTTTGTCCTCAATCAATAAAAGGGTAAAAAAAACACTCTTTTATCTCGTTTCGAACCCTCTTCAGGAAGGCCGTTGAGCCAATTGCGTCCTAAGAAAGTTCAATGATTAATTTAACCCCAAGTTTTAAGTGATACTTCAAATCGTCTTCTGCGAATTGTAGCGAGTACTTTTTGATAAAAGGGCCTCCACTTGGTTCTTGATTAATAACACTACGCGACACCGCGGGGGGCCAGTGGCGGGCGAAGTCTTGCAGATATATGAAGAAAGAAAATTTAAAAAAAGATGTTTACGATATAATTGAGCCACATCTTTTAAGAAAAAATATTCCCCAGTACAAGTAAAAAGGCGAATTACGAGGCATCTCACCAGAATACGTAGGCTCAATTAGAAACCAAATTTCGTTGTAGGTTTTAGTCCATATTTCAATACCTTTTTATGAAACAAAAAAAGCGACTCTTTGACCGTAAAAATTGAAGTTTTATGACGAGCTAACTGGGTGAAGCTTGCGGTGAGAATATATTTTTTTTCTGCGGCACTGCCTCCTCCGCGAGTGAATTAAATGGACGATAATTTTCTGTGGAAAAAAACGTGGAAATGGGGGAGAAATATAACACGAGAGAAATCTGGAGAATTTCTGTAATTGGACAACGGGCGTTTTCGTTTTTAAAATGTCACGTGCCGTTTAGATTTTGATTAAGCTTTGGTATTTTTATTAGAAAAACAAAAAAACGTATAGAATTAATTAGTCAAATGAAAATAACCTGGAAATGGGAAATCGACCGGAGTTTTTTAACAAACAAAAGAGTTTTTAAATAAAAAAATAAGAGAACATTTCTCTTGTAGTGAACCTTTAAAAATCACACAAAAAATTCGGCTCACAATTCGCAGTATCTAAAATATCCTTGAAAACTATTTTTAATGCAATTTGGTATAGAATTTTGGGGCACATCTGTGTCCGCTAGGTCCTTATTCATGGGCCAGAAAAGAGCAATTAAATAAAAATAAATAAAAAAAGTGATATATTTGACATAAAAATTTTGACAGCTTACAACACTTACAAAAAACAAAAGCAATATTTCTAGTTTATAAAAACTGATAAAATAATAATAAAAAGCCAATAAAAAACACAAAGAACTCAGCAAAATACTCATATACAGAAAGTACAGTCATACAAACACACAGACAGTTTTTTTAGGAATTTCGCTGAATACATTCCTTACAGCAGGCTCTGATGTGATTCATACATATCCAACATTTGCAAAATGTGCGACAATATCTGGTTTACGAGGATGCTGAATACGATGGCGTTAACCAAAATTATTTTTGGCTTGACCTCACCCCTCAAACTGCCAAAAACCATCCCCAAACTGGAGGAATCTCGGTGATTTTTGGCCGTTTGGGAGGTGGACTAAGTCGAAAATAATTTGGATACCGCCATCGCGTTCAGCATTCTCCAAAACGAGGGGAAAGATAAATTTTTCCGGTGGAAGATGCGGAATCCACGATTCCCCCATTTTGGGGGTGGTTTTTGGCCGTTAATAATTTTTTTTGGAAAAAATAAAACCATTTAAAAAAAAAATTATTGTAAAATGAAGATGTTCATTTTTCTGAAAGGTACTGAAAATCTGGACAATGTACATGATTTAAAAATATAACGTTTTGAGTGGTACCTGATAGACACCACCGTTGTGGATCGGAGAGTTAATAAAATACTCGATAAATTATCAATACCTAATGAATGTTTATTTTTCAATTTGTTTTTAATAATGGATATTATTTCTTTATCTGTTATAGGTTTTAAAAATAAGCTATATTTCAGATGGTCATATTTAGCATTAAAACTATGAGAATATGGGTTTTTTTTATTATGTCAATTGGACTTCGTTTAAAATTATTAAAACCTTCACAAATGAGTTCAGGTTTATTTGTTAGTTGATTATTTATATCCATGTACGATATATGATATTTGTTAGTACTTTTGCCAGTAATTTGTGGTATAATATTCCAAGTAGTTTTATTAATATTCTGAAAGTTTTCTAATTTATTTTGATAATATTTAGAATTAATATTCTGTAATTGACCTTGTGGAACTCCCATATGTGTACCTATCTAACAGATTAGTGTTGTTGTCTGTTTTAAAGTTTAGATATACATCGATGAATTTAAAATTTTCTACGTTTTTTCCTAATCTCTAAACAAAAATGATTCTTAGCATATTTATCTAGTTTGAGATGAAAAACACGAATTTAATATTCATTTTAAGATCCCATATTAAAAATTCACTTTTTCCCGCCAAAAATCATTAATTTTGCTACTTGCATTTCCCTTTAATTTTAAGACCTCGCAACATTTTTCATCCATAATCCCATTTATTTCCAAAAAAAATCTCTTTCACTCGCTAAAATCAATCAAAATAATTTTTAACATTAAAAACACATATCGCTGTTTGAAATTGACGAATTCTTCCAAAACTGACACACTGAAAATAGCTTTTTCGTTAATAATTATTTCACGGAAATTTCCCTCGGCCAAAATGTAGTAAATGAAAGTACTAATTCATGATATATCTCGAAATTTAAATTCTGGATTTTTGAGTGATTTTCTAAAAAATGCATGTGTCGTATCTCCCTTATTATTAACGATATCGAATGGTACTAAAGGGCATTTTGTAGATTTGGACGAGCAAATTCCGAATCTTTTTTAATTTTTGAGCTATCTCTTCGGATAGTCGAGAAATAGGCGTTCAAAAAAAGACCTAAATCGTCCTCGGCACCCCCCCCCCCCTGTAAAATTGAAAAATTTGAAAAAATGTCGATGTCTGTTTTTGATGTTATCTTATAGATTTTGGTCCGTAGATTTCAAAAATGTCTAGCTCTAGCTCTAACGGAAGTGCCTCAAAAAGGCTTTCAAAGTTGGAAAATTTATAGTCCTTGAAGCGTAGATTCCAAAAATGTAAAATTTTTTGATCTAGTTCGATCGGAAGTGCCTTAAAACTAAAAACACTCCGAAAACGCAAAATCTTAAGAATTCACCATATAATCCATCTTATAGTGCTCGACGAGTAGATAAAAAATCATATGTCATAGTTGACAATCGGTCCACGGGAAGCTGGGATATTACATTTTAAAGTTTATGCAAATACGCATTTAAAATTTTCAAAAAAAAACAAAAACTACCAAAACTCAAAATTTTAAGAATTCCATCTTGTAGTGCTCGACGAGTACATTAAAAATCACCCATCAATATTAATTTTTACGTTACTACTTAGGTATATTTTTCGTTTTTAACTATTCTAGCCTTAAATACATCCTTGAATGCCCGGAGTTTGATCAAATCTCAAATAATAATGAAGTACTTAAAAACCAAGTTAAAAACTTTCATCTTGTTATATTCTCAATAAAGAAAATCTAATGCAAGTCTCGACTCTGCTCAAAAATCGAAATAAAAAGATTATATCCAATTAATTTGTATCCGGGAAACAGCACGACCATAAAAATTCAAGAACAAAAATCGAGGATTTCGTACTACCGAACAATAAGTGCATTTTATAAGATCGCTTTTTCCAAGTCTTTCTAGTTTTCCTCGTTCTATACCAATTAAAAAGTTTAAGATAAAAAAAAGTCTTTTTGGAATTGTTTTAGTTCACCTCATTGCTTTTTGAAGTAAAATAAAACCAGCAATTTTGTAAGGTCATAAAGCACCAACCACTTCAAATCCAACAACCTACTCTAGCCATTAAGTTCTGTTCTATAGGTATAATAATATAACTATTTGTTGTTGTAGGTGACTAATTTTAGCGTCTTTAGATATTGATTAGACATCGGGATATCAGTTTATCTAACTGAATTATTCTTCTTCGTTTGATAAATGGATGTTTTTATAGATTTTTATTAACAAACGAAAAGAAGGGACAGTACATCAGTTTTTAACATGCAAGTTTACCTTTCTTCCTTACTTTGTCACTACATGTGTCTTAAAATTGACTAGGCGAATAGGTCTTATGTATTTTTAAATTGTATTTAAAAAAAAATGTATGATCCCGAATGCTGAATAAATTTCATTTATTTATTTATTTATTATTTGAGATGGGCGCCAAATTGTAGATAGAAAAATACCTGTGACTTTCTTTCTTTTTAACCTTTTTTATAACAATTTGCAATTTTATTTTCTGTTTTGTTTCAGGGCTAGTGAATCAAGTTCTCCTTTATCTGAAATTAGCGATACTTAAATAAATAGCTAAAACTGTTTTGCATTTTCAAAACCAACAAAAATATTTCATACTGAGCAAAAACAAATAAGCTAGATCATTAAAAATTAAGCATTGTAGAACATTCAAGAAAGTAAAAATAGTTTTGCTATTTAAGAAAAAAAGTTTCGAAAAATGCGTCAAATTTGCTTCACTTTTGGTGAGTTTTTGGTTGTCAAATACAAAAATAGTTAGTGTACGGGAAAGATCAAAATATTCGTGCATGAAATAAAATAATTTAAAATGCAGAAAATGAGTTGGAATGGGCATATTTACCTAAAGAAATAATTTCTTCATTTATTCACTGGTTTATTATAGATATTTTAAATTAAACCAAAACCAAAATTGGTCTCCAATATTTCTATAAATTATATAATTTTTTCAAGAAAAAACATTCACATAGAAAAGACCTCACAATTCAATTTACGAAATAAAACGTAGAGCTTGAAAGTGACAAGTTTTCCAGAAAAAAAAACATCAATCTTTATAGAATTAATTGAAAAAGCATCAAGTATTTGACAGGTAATTTTTAACAATTTTCCGAGAAAAGTCGCGTTAAATTTAGTAAAAATGAAGACAAATCATAAAATATATGGATAACAAACTCCATAATATCTGAAAACTACATGAAACATATTTATCGTGTTTTAAAAAGAAATAATCCAATATTTGCTTGAATAATCTCAAAAATTACCGTCTGGCAATAAATTATAGAAATTATTTTGAAGCAATTTTTCACAAAAACTAAACGCTGTAAAATATATATAATAATAATAATAATAATATAATAAATAATAACTTTTTAACAACATTTCAGCAAAACTACTGGCATCATGTTAAAAAGAAAAAAAAACTATTTTTTTTTAATTTTATGAATTTGGCAAAGACCCATTATTATTTATTTTAAACTTTTATTTAATTATTGTAATTTATAACGAAATATTTTATCTTTCCTACATAAACGTGGAAATATTTTGAGTGCTGTGTTAAATACAAAAATAGTCAAATTTTTCGATTACTAACCCCTCTCTATATACAGATTGTCTCCGCTGATGTTCAATTGTGAATACAAACTTTCCCTTAAAACTAAATATTTCAGTGTTTTAAAATTCCTTGTGAGAAAATTGTAACTTTAAGGTGACTCGCAAATCTAGTGAAATTTTTGAATTTGACTATTTTAGGTAAAAAGCAAATGGTCATGACAAAAAGCTCTGTTTTATGAAAGGGTATTTGCCTACTTATGTATTTTTCAAAAATGATCTAGAAACTAAGAAGTCTGAAGATACATTATTAGTAGGAGAGCTGATTTAGGTTTTATTCAAAATGTTTTATGCCCTTTGTATTTTTGTAGTTATTCTCCTAACAAGTGAGGTGAGGAAAGTGTTACTTTTCCGCACTTAGAAACATTTTTTACTGGGATTAGAAAAATACAAAATAAATAATAATAAATAAATAAAGACAAAAATCCAGAGGTGACAATCAACAGTCCTGTTTGAATTTTCGCAGTTTCCCATCGCCTGCATAAAACATTTTGAAGCAAATCAACAGCTCTTAGGTCTTCCTTTACGTTAAAAAATTTCTGTGTTTCAAGGATTAAAAAAGTTAAAAGGTCATTTTATGTAAAAATGAATTAGGTACATACACTTTTATTATTTAGTTGTAAAACAAGAAATTTGTTCAAGAGCAAATAACTAAACGAGGTGTCTAAATGTCCGCTTGCGGTATTGTTTTCTTTTAAATTATATTATTGGTATATGGATGGTCAAAAAGTTTTTAAAACCTTATACTACCGGCATTGGATATTTAGACACTTCGAAAACTAAATATAGACAATCGATTTTTCAATATTAGCTTGTGTGTTTCTCTCTAGTCAATTTTTTTTATACAAAAAACTTAAAACTTTCTGTTTTTATTTTAAAGAAACTAAAGGCTGTCGATATAGATTAAGACATAGATTTTTTTTAAAAAGTGTGTTCAAATTAATTCTTGCTCATCTCCTGTTTATAAACAAAAACAGTCTGTGGATTTTTTGATGTAAGATTCTCTATTAAAAATTACCATATTGACTGTATCACCCTGAATAGTGCATTTGTTTTATATTCAGACATTTTTATTTGATTTTGAAAAATAAATCAAATTCTTTGTATAGCAATAAAACCAATATCTTCGTTCTTTATATACTATACGAAAATTTCAACACACTTTTTGTCGCTGTGAATATTTTTTTAAATAAAAAAAATCTATTCTGAGTTCTGCCCTATTAGTACATCCCCTAGCTCCATATCTTTATGATTAGCAGCCTATTTGATTTTTTTTCTTCAGTCTACAGGGTACAAATTATGATATCCTATAGTAATTTGTCTTTATTATAATCATTTTGCCCAAATTTGGATGATCTATATTGTTTCTGCCGTTTCAGAATTCTCTGATTGCCACATTGTTTGCAATTTTTTTTCTAACTTGCTTACTGTCTAAGCAGGTCTACCTCATTTGTACACCATCATAACACACGATTTTTTATTGCGTAATTAATAAACCAATGGTACAGAATTTTTTTTTTATATATATTTCGCTCAACTTCTATCCGAGGACTGTCTAAAATAAATAAATCTTAAATATTTATTTAACAGTTTCTCGAAATCTCTTCAGAAATCTCATTATTTAATTTATAGTTTTTTCGAAAATATTCACAACGAGTAATTTATTTAGTTGTACTCAAATTTTTATAAAAAAAAATATTATTAACTACTGTATCTGTATATACTATACCTAGTGTTTAAACTATTAGATGTAAGTAAAAAATCGGCGTATAAAAATTTCTACTTAGACAAATATAGTGTAATGTATAATTATTTATTGAATAAATGTTGAGAAAAATCAAAAGTTGAGAATGCAGCGTAGAAAATAACTTTAAGTTCATTTCTGTAGTTCATACTGATTTGTTATTTTAAATGTTTTTCGTTCTGGATAACAAAACCACTTTTTTTCAATATAAAAAATTTTTTAATATATTTTAGATTTCGACACTCAGGTAGCGCTGATTCCCGCATTTCCCCATGTTGAGTTGGTAAACCTGTTAAGTTGGCAATTACAGACACTCATTGACAGCGACACTCAGGTGGCGCTGATTCCCCTATGTTGAGTTGGCAAACCTGTATTGTTGGTAACTTTGTTGAGTTGGCAATTACAGATTCCAACATTCATTGAGAGTATAGATTCCTACTTAGATTAAAGATTTCTGCACCTAGGTGGCGCTGCAATTTGGATAAAAAATAGCGACCAGTGTGAGGCGCGGCCATCTTGAAAAAGGGGCGTGGCCTACAATGTTATTGAGATAGAAAATTTTCGCACGCTCAAGGAGCGCGCATACTCTACTAACATTTACATTAAAAAGAAATTCCGGGGTGTTAAATCGTGCTATCTAGCCGGCCAACACAAACTATCTAGCAGCTTTTGTAATCTCAATAAGTGTTGAACAAATTTTATTTTGAATTGTCAAATATTACATGTCAGAATAAAAAAAGGAACAAACAAATTTTATGCATAAATATTACTTGCAGAGTTCTAAAAATTTTATGTTTAATTCGCAAGTTATGGACGCTACACCTCCAGGATTTTGGTCCATGTGATTTTTAGTTTTAATAGTAGAAGAATAATAAAAATATGCAACCGTAAAACTGATATCTGAAGCCCAGAAGTGAGTTTGAATAATATTATAAGCAAAAATTCCCAAATTGGTCACTAAATTCTGGTCAAAATGTCACTCTCTTCTCCACATCACTTCAACGGATAAATACAATTCGAAGTTAATTCTCGCTGCATTCGAAATTTTTCTTCTTTATATATCAAAAGAAAGCGAAAAAAACTGGACGTAATACAGGGTAGGTCGTTTTATTCAAGTGATTTTTTTCTGTGGTAAAAAACTTTCGTTCTTAACGGCTCTAATTGAAAACTGTATTCTTAGAAGGCCTATAACAGTTGTATATGTAAGAAACAAAATAAAAATAATTATAAAACAAAAGAGTTTTATTTAAAAACATCTGCGATTTTGACATTTCAAAGTTAGCCCAAAAAGGTAAGATATTTACGTGGTTTAATTCAAAAACTCGCTTATTTATTGCTATTAACCGTCCACAATGTCGGTTTTGCTAAGATGTGGGTACATTTAACAATTTTTTCTAAAGAAAAGCCTCACTAAAGGCAAGAAACTCGTCGAAAAGCCATCATGTTTCCGGCGTCTACGAGTTAAAAACTGATGGAACATCTGAGATTAAAGGAACTGTTTTGCGAGAAACCATGGTACACTAAGCACTAAAACGAAAATAAACCTTTACAAGCCGACAATCGAGGTATGTATATAATTATTATAATTATTGTTTAAGTTCTAATAACAGATAATAACAAGTTAAAGAAACATAAACGTCACAGATCAAATACACAGGGTCGCATTAAGGGTGTTATAAAAATAAGTATGTAATAGAGTTCATTAAAAAAATATAATTTTTAATTTTTTAATAATACTATTTTCATTGTAATATGTATTATATTATTACAGCGTGTTTACTGTCTAACGTATTGTGTTTGAATTGCCGCTTATGATTGCAGCTATTACAGCGTTGCCGGCGCTTACAGAGCAACAATAAATTTCGGATTTTTTGCGGAGTATTTTCAGAAGATTAATAATGTTCCTGCAAGAGACGGATTCGACCTGTTTATCTAGAAATATTGCTCTGAAAACGCTCGTTTCGCAACTCATTTGATATAACAAATTTGACGTTTAATTTTGAGAGAGTTAGATTAATTTTCGTACAAGGCAAATCTCGAAACCGGTGCTGTACGTTAGAACCGCTTAAAAAATTTCCCAAGTGATAATAAATACTTTTTTTTTTATTTTTTCTTCTCACGAAAACGGCACACCCTGATTTAATACGTTTTCCATTGTACAAGGCGACAGAGGAAAATGGTGCCACTTTAATAAACTATAATCGAATTTCTAGAAGAATCTGAGCCTTTAGTAAGTACCTCAAAAAAAAATCTTACGTGATCTGGATGGAAATAACTCTCTGATGTGTGGCGAAGTAGATAAACGAAAAATATTGTTGGTTAGCGGCGTGGGAAGTATAGAGTGCATTGTTGAAAATTCGCTTTTGAACAGTGCATACTTAAAGCATAATCTAACGTTTGCAGATAATCTTAAAATTATTAGAGAGACTGCAGATTAAACCTAGATAGAAAATCAATAAAAATCCAATAAATTACAATTATTTTCTATATTAGACCCACATTGGAACAAGAATGATCATTTATATTGGATTAATATCGGAAAAATAAGCGTTGCCAATATGAACGTTAGAAAAGAATGGTGCTTCTTACTGATGAGGCACGATAATGCCGAAACCGGTCTAAGAATGGCAAGTTCCTTTAATAACAAAATCGAAGTTTTTGAGTTAAAGCCCCGACTTGGTCGGGCACTAAACCACGTCTGGACTTTCGTAATTCAATACCTGGTGGGGCATATAGGCCAAGGAGTAGTTGTTGAAGTCCAGACGCTGGTGCAGTGTAGGACATTTTTAATTTCCTTGTTCTTGGGGAGCTTGTGTGATTTTATTTCACATCCTTTGTGTAGTTTTGTCACTCCCATGGTCCTTTTTTGGTATTTTTATGGTTTTAAAAATTCCACCTTCATATTTTAACCTTAAAAAAAATATAACGACTTTAAACATTTTTTTTAACAAGTTTATTTATTTTTGCAATTTTTTTTCTTACAATTTTTGACCTCAAAAATTTTTTCTTAAAAATTATTTTTTTCACCAAATTTTTGTTCCGGAAATTTTAAAAATCGCATAATTTATTTTCGAGATCTTTAGAAAATTCATTCGCAAATTTTTCTTTCGTCGAATTTTGTTCAAATTTTTTATTTTTTTTTTGTCAAAACATGTTTTTTTTATTAATAAGTTTTTTTCGGGAACTTTTTTCAATTTGTTTTATTTTTTCGTCCAAATCTGTTTTCGACCTTTTTCATTTTCAAACTTTTTTTACAAATTTTGGGTATTTTATTAATAAATGGTTAGACAATTTTTTTATTATAATTTTTTATTAAATTTTCTTTAAAATAACACAATTAATGCTTTTATCTACAAACCTAACCTGATGAAAAATGTCCGCGGAATGTAGTTGGCGCCCGAACTGTAATATATTCTGGATATCGCTGAATCGGGTAAAACATTCCTTTTTCAATTTCCTTGAATGAGTCTTGAGGAGTCCCACTGCTGTCTGCATTTGCCAATTTCTTTTGATACGCCGACGGAAGACCTTTATTCACGTTTACGAATATTCCGAATATTTTTACCTATTTCTTGGTTCCTTTACCAAATTTACACAGTAATATTAAACCAAAAAAAATTATCATTATTTTATATTTTTTCCTTTAGGTAACTATTAGTAATAAAAATAATAAGTCGTAGGAGATTTACCAAAAATTTAAATTTTAAAAGTCAGATAGAAAATATTAAATCCCTGGATATAGGTTGACAGATATCAAATACGTCCTTGACAGATGTCAAATACGTCCTTGACAGATGTCAAATACGTCCTTGAAAGATGTCAAATACGTCCTTGGCAGATGTCAAATACGTCCTTGACAGATGTCAAATACGTCCTTGACAGATGTCAAATACGTCCTTTACAGATGTCAAATACGTCGTTGACAGATGTCAAATACGTCGGTGACAGATGTCAAATACGTCGTTGACAGATATCAAATACGTCCTTGACAGATGTCAAATACGTCCTTGACAGATGTCAAATACGTCGTTGGCGGATGTCTGTCATCGAAAGCTCAAAAACGCTTAGGGGCTCCGTCTCCACTACGTTGTCTGACAATTAAAAACACCTAAAAATCGATACTGACAGTTGACGGGAAACAGAAATATCGTTGAAGTATATCTGCCTTGGGAAACCCGACAACGCGAGCACTATCTCCAATGCTCGATGTAAGATTCGTCGTCTTTATCTTTCATATAGAAAAAAAACAAAAAAATGGATATATGTCTAGGATAGTTGACAAATGTCAGACACGTGGTTGTCAAATGTCAAACTTCGTTGACTAATATCGGATACCTAGTCGACGAATGTTTGCCATGGGTATCTCGATCTACTGGTAAGTAATTTATTCACTGCTTCTCATAGAAAACATTTTTTAATGTTTTTTATATGTTACAATGGGATAGAAGCAAATGACTTGCTACGCATTTATGTAAACGTAGTCTTTTTTCCGCTATCTTTCGCAAAATCGGCAGATGCATTGTGGCGGGTAATATCATAGCAGATATATCTTTTTGGAGTTCGTGTTGGTTTGTACATCTTCGGAAATGTTGTAAATATAGAATTTTCCAATTCTCTTGTGTTTTTGTTTTACTTTTTATTTCATACAGTCTAGAGGTAAATAATTGATTTCCACTTCTGTGGAAGATGAAAACATAAAATGTTAAATCGAAAATTCACCTAATCAAGAACCTACAAAGGCGTAGAGATTTTTTTTGGTAGGTAAAATCAAAATATATTTAATTTTTTTTAAAGATTATTTTAAATTATATATTTTTGTATATTATTCCTAGGACTAATTATATTCAGTGACCTACAATTTAAGGAAAGTTGCCTAAACTATTTATAGGAGGGTGTTTTCTGTGACCCATTTCCTTATTCATTACTGTGAGAGGTCAAGTAAAAGCCCAAAATGTATTTAACAAACAGCATAGAAACAAAGCTGAATAAATATAGGAATATTATTTATTTTTTAATAAAAAAAAAATATTTTTAGCACAAATTTCAGCAATTATGCACGGCAGACTAAAGCAGGTAAACTGATTCAGGAGACATTTCTACGTTAACAACCGAATTCAATATAACCTAAGAGGTGTAAACATGTTGATGCTTCCGATTTGCATATGCGGCAGATGGTGCCACAAGAGTTTTCGTTGATATGAATATTAATTATTTTAATGATGCGAAATTAGGCTAAAAATATTTTTTCTTCTAACGCCGACCCTGTGTATTTTCAAATTATCGTATGGTCTGAGAACTCTTATAACTTGCAAAGCACTATACAAGTATAAGGGTCTACAAATGTACAAAAGGATGACACCACCACCTGAAGGGTTAAATAAAACCGTACGCTCGCCTTTATTTCGTCAAATGACGTACTCAGTGTCACACAAAATGGGAGTCTAAAACATTATCCTTTTTTCATGTCCTCTCGAGCGTTCTGTCATTCAGTCCAATGTTTCAGCAATTCGACGTCCGAAATAAGTCTGGATGGCTTTTGGCCGAAAAGGGATTCGAATTGATGTTAAAATAGCTTGTGGAGGAGTAGCCAATTTTTATTTAAAGTTTAAATAAAGTGTTTTTTTATACATCGAGTTTATAAAGTCAACCCCCTCCTCTCCCCCACCCGGGTTGTATCAGTAACGAATTAAAATGTCATCAAGAGGCCGGACGAATCATCGGCAACAACATCGCGAATTTTGTCATGTTAAAAATATCAAATAAAACGTAGGGTCGAGTGATGTCTCATATTAAAGCTTTTTACAAATACAGCTCCCCACCACTACGTTATTTTTTGGTAAATTGGTTGATAATGTTCCCCTCCTCTCCTAGCAGATATACACTAACTCTAAAATTGTAAGGGAGTAGAGTAACACCTCATTTTAATTAAAGAATTACATTCTCTATTCATTTCTCAGTTTTCTCTCTATATCGTTGCATTAAAGGAATAGATTTCAAGAAAATTTTCTTTTCTCATATCCTGGTGTAATCGTCATCGGAAACGTCCAACGGGAAAAAGTAATTTGAAACTATTTGAAAGCGGTTTCCCTCATTTTAGTTTGTTTGGAAAATGTCCGTTGACCTTCTTTTCCTGCAATCGAAAAACTTTTAGAATGTTTGGAATTGGAGTAGAGTCATTGAAAGCGTGTGGCGACACAAAAAAATCGAGAAAAACGTTTCGATTTCTAATAACTATAAACGCGGCATGTGACCGAATTTTTAATGTACAAGGTGTTCCTGAATTAGACGGCATATAAATTTTTTTCGAAATATAACCATCTCGGAAATATACGATCCTAAAGTCAGACAATATAAAGGAATGTTTGATAATAATTTTTTTTAAATCACATCAACGCAGGCATTAGACAAATAGGGAGAATCAAAAATATTGATTTACGCTGAAGGAATTCAAAACGAATCAATAAATTTAAAATAAAGAAAATACTAAATAATTTAGCATTTATTAGATTATTTATGAATAATCAGTAAAAAGACTGTTTTTATACTTTTTTACCCCTTTTAGACGATATCAATCAATGTTTCATTAAACTTTATATTCTTTTTAAAGAATTGGAAAAATATTTGATTTCATATAATTTTTCAGTCATATTTGAATGCTTTTCGCAATTTCTTACATTTTTCTTTTCTACCTTTCATCACAATTTGTTTTTCGTCAATAAATTCATTTAATTTTTAGTTATTCAAATTCATGTTGTTTATTTTGATATTTTCATTTTTCTTGTAATTTCAAATCATTTTAAAGAGTAAGAATTAAAATATTAGTTTCTTGAAAACTTAACAATAATAAATTCGTAATATTTTCTTAAACTATTTTTAAATACTTTTTCTAGACGCAATGAGTGCAGTTTTCCGCCACCAGCTAGTGCTCCAACAGTGTAGCTTGTTGCGGGAAACCCAGCGCTTATAAATTCTGTTGTAAACCGGAGGACGTCGGGATTTCCACCCTCCGACCTAACTCCAATCAGTGGCGTAACAAGAAGTCCGCAACAAACCCTATTAATGATATTATTACAGAACAAAAATGCTCAAGTTAAATGAGAACCACTTAAATTTAAATTTGCACAATATTTGTGATATAACATAAAATAATATACAGGGTACGGCATATATAAGTACCAGAAGGACAATTCTACTTTTTTTAATCTATTATTCCCTATATAAAGTAAACAGTAGACCAGATTGAGTCACTGCATTGAAAACAATCTGTAATTGAGCACAGAACTTATATCAACCGATTCTTCTCGGGAAATTACTCAGATATGTCCAAATTTTAAACCAGTAAAATGTATTTTTTTTTTTCGAAATGAAGCATTGGGAGTTTCTGACCCCCCTTTCTGGCCTTCTTCGTATCTTTGGCTATTTTCCAATAACAAGTCTTTAATAAATATTACCAAGACATCCCGCTACCAGCAAGAATTAATTTCCACACTGTATATATATATTGGACAAACAATCAACCATGTCTGACCAAGAATGAAAGAACATATCCTTCTCGTACCAGCACCAGTTACGCCTCTGTCTCGATCCCATGAATACTTCTACTCTCCCGGATAAAATATATTGTTTCCCTGTAGCTCCGCAGCCATAGCTTTAGCTGCTTGCTACCAAGAGGGTTTAAGAATTTATTAGTATCGATACTGGTATCATTTTCGTGCCGGAGTCAAAATTTCATGATTACATATTATCATGAGTTTCTCTTTTAAGACCTTTTGCCACCAGGATCATAAACAACGATACGGGGGTGAGTCGAAAAGTAATCCAATGTTAAGTGATTTGTTCGGGAAAATTTAACGAAAAACATGAGTTAATTTATATACATTGTTTGTTTTGAGATTATTGAAGTCAGATCCCTCCTTTTCGCTGCAAGCTTGACGTTTTAAAATTAGTTACAAATGTACAGGATGTTCCACAAAGTCTTGCTTGACCTAAGTTATTTTTTTATTACTATTCAACAGATTCTTACCACATCGTCATCTAAAGTTAGACGAGATAGTCCTTAAATATGTAGGGTGGTATAGTTGGCAAGCACCTTATTGTATTTAGTAGAAACAATAAAAAGAGAGAAGTATATTTGATATAATAACTGTTTCACAAATCACCCTATAGATGTATCGGCTATTCAGTTACGATCTCTACAAATCACTTCAGTCTATTGTAAGCCTCCTTGATTATACAGCGTTTGAACAATACTTAGACTCACTTGTTTTGGTAAACCCTAACAGCTGGTTACGGCAGGGTACGTTGACAGCACGTAGCTCAAATGTACGCTGAAGTTAATAGGCTGTAGTTCTGATATGAATAGCATCAGGTAAATAGTACAAGGGGTGACTGGATAAATGATAAATTGACGTTCAGACCCTTAACTACTCAAGTAACTAGGATAAGAGTTAAGACGGAGATGGATAAGAAGTAGTTGAGAGTGGGAAACGAAAGGATGTGCGGTAAGAAAGTTTTTCTAACAAATTTCTGCCTTCAATGTCTTAGAAAGAGTCGCGTTAGAGCGAGAGAGAGAGAGAGGGAGAGACCTCATCAAAATCAAAAGTCTATTTACATTACTTTTATTGGAAGTATTAAAGGTTTTATAGGGGGTGGCTACAAGAAGTGGCGAATTTTTGGTTATTATGGAAGGTTTGGTACCTAGTGAAGCTACTGTTTGTAGTTGCATACCATTTTTTATCTGACGCAGACGAAACCAGGAAAAACTTGTAGATTGTAGATTACAAAGGGGTCGATTGGTCCAATTGGCCACACTGCGACCTAACAGATCTTTTGTGTATACCCTACAACTATATTTTTAGTCCAGAAGATCTAGGCTTTTCAGAAAGCCTATTATCCGTTTTGGAACTAGATCTGTAACCTGATAAGGCTGTAGGAAGACTGTTCCAGGTATTTAAGGCGTTGGCGGACAATTACCCCGCAGTTGCAGATATGTTCCGCCGTCTCATCTGCATCATTGCAGAATCTGCATGTTCCACTGTCCCCTTTGCAGGAAAAACTTACACAGTGCGCCATACATCGGAAAGTTAGAGTAGGTAAGTGATTACTGATTTTCTTGTTGACTTTTTGAAATCGTTTATTAAAACATCCTGTATATCAATCTACCGTTTTGAATAAATAATTATCCATATTTGAAACCGACTTGAACCACTTAAACTTGGCTCATTTGCCCAAAAGTTTTCAGAAAATCGATAGAACACTGTCAATAATGCCCTAACGAAGCCGACACGTGTCTCGAAAGTTTGATCATCATCTTCGTAGTAGTGAAATTAGTATTTTGACCTGCCTCAACGCATTTATAACAGAAAACCGTACAATTACAAACTTCCGAAATTAATATTGTATTTAATAAGCCATGTAACGCTGTTATTCTCGCGCTCAAAGTGAACTAATCACGACGAGTCGAAGCCGAGTTGTCTAAGCAAATAACTTTCAGGTCAACGGGCAATATTAAACTCGAACTTTGTCGAAGATAAAATCTATGTTAACATAGCTCTTTAACTGCGCCCAGCGGGAGCAAATTACACGCGTCACCCACATTTCGACACACAGAAGATGCAAAAAACAACCTAATGAAGTGATTTAGAAACAAAAGATAAATAAAAATAAATGAACTACATACAAGGCTATGCTTAAACCAGTCTGGATATTGAAATTGAAATTGAAATTGAAATGTGGGACTGCAACTCAAAAACGCTTAGAAATACCTGGTGTGCATTTCAGAACATGCAGATAACAAAATACAAGCAATTACAGCAAACGCAAAGTCGTTTAACGGTCATGTCAGCTTAGAGATGATATCACGCCTGATTCGGTTCAAGGTCCTGCCATATGAGTGGTCATCAAGCTTCAGTAAACAGTCCTGTAAGCTTCGGTTAAGAGCCCGTAATCTTCGGTTTACAGTCCCGCAAGCTTCGGTTAGCGGTCAATGCAGTCAATCAAGCAGTCAATGTTAATCGTTTAATGGTCGTGTCAGCTTCGGGTTGAGATCACGCCTGATTAGATTTAAGGTCCCGCCATATTCGATGATTGCTCATCAAGCTTCAGTAAACGGTCCTGTAAGCTTCGATTAACGGCCCCGTAAGCTTCGGATAGCGGTCTAACCAGCTTGCGATAGCAATCATGATACATTTGCAAAACAGATGCAGCATATAGATGTAGATATTCCTTATAGGGGCCCTTACTTTACCTGATTGGTTTCAAGGTCCTGCCATATTTGATGAGTGGTCATCAAGCTTCAGTAAACAGTCCTGTAAGCTTCGGTTAAGGGCCCGTAATCTTCGGTTTACAGTCCCGCAAGCTTCGGTTAGCGGTCAATGCAGTCAATCAACCAGTCAATGTTATTCCTTTAATGGTCATGCCAGCTTCGGGTTGAGATCACGCCTGATCAGATTTAAGGTCCTGCCTTATTCGATGATTGCTCATCAAGCTTCAGTAAACGGTCCTGTAAGCTTCGTTTAACTAACCAGCTTGCGATAGATAGCAGTCATGATACATTTGCAAAACAGACGCAGCATACAGATGTAGATATCCCTTCTGTAACAGAAGCAATTTCGTTTAACGGTCACGTCAATTTCAAGTAACCGTCAGGCCTGCTTCTGTCTAGGTCCTGTCGATTTATAGCGGTCTTATTAGATTATTAGTCATGCAAACTTCGGTTAATTGTCTCGCAAGATAATTTTAGCTCTGGCTTATATCAAAGGTTAGCAGTCATGTCGTATATGAATCTCTGGCGCGGTAATCGAATTCTACTTTACCATTTGTTCAATAAAAAGTTTTATAGTCAATTATGAATAATGTGTATTTCGATCCCGTATAATCATCGGGTACTTAAAAAAGGCATAATGATGATTAACGTTATCAAAAACTGCAGAAGCACATCACTAATAATTTATTCAAATTGCTAATGTATGGATTTTCCATTTAGACCGACTCCTTTTTTATCAACCGAATATGTCATAGGATATAATTGATGAGAACTTTTTCCCCATTGAAAAACCGATTGGATAAATAAGTAGAGAGAAAGAAACTGGAAAACAAAACACTCGACCGTTCTTGGCGGTTTAGCTTTTGAAAAGAAAAAGACGTCATGATTGATGAGTGGTCACTTATAAACGTCGAGGAAACGATCATGTAGAAAAAGAGAATTTGGAGTTAAGAAAAAGAGTTACATAATTTGTGAAGTTGAATTTCTGAATAACTATCAAACGGGCGAATCCTTTGTGCGGTTTTATATTTTGTAAAAATACATTAGGGACTAAATTTCAGATATATTTGCAAGAAAATATCGATAATCTTCAATAGCACAGCTGCAAAACGCATTTCCTTGCTTACCGGTAGACACATTATGTTTGGCAACCAAACCTCGGGCATATTTTACCACTCACCGAACTCGCAGTGTCACAGACACTAATCCGTATATCCACAACCAAAATACAACCTGCAAAACTTGATTAAATCTAATAAATCTCGTATAACACAACCGCTGCGTCATCTACTCAATTTCAATGATATATCAACGAATGCAAACACAAGAGTTTCTTCCTACTCCTACTACTGAACTCCATCTCATTGTTTGAGATATTCGATATAAAGCCCGGAAGTTGTAACGATTTAGTCCGGGAGAATGCTGTTTAGAGACAGTAAATAATAATAGATTTATGATAAAGGAGTACATGAATTGGATGTGTCTAGTTTTGAATATCAGCAACTGTCAGTGCTGGCTCTACAACATGAGAAGGATTGTTCTCAATAACTCCATTTTCAAGTCGATTATTGTTGTAATGTTGGGCAGATACTTACAAGAATGCTCTATAAGACTTCGGAAAAGAAATTAAAACATATATTTAGTACTAATCCACTTGCTTATCGACTAAAATCCTCCAAGGAGACACCAGAAAACAGCAAACTAAACCATCCTAAATTATAATTTAGTGATAAGCTGGAAATCTATCTATGGATCCTGACAAATCCAGGATAGTCCAAGATAAATAAAGCCTCTCCTTTTTTTGCCGAAGATTACTCGTTTTGTGTTCCAAAGCGACGGATCTTTATCCTTAATGGATAGGAGAACATTAGAAAAAGCAGGATTTTGCGCTAATATAACGATAGATTCTTTGTGAACGTTACCGCTTTATTTCCTGGAAGTATTTAAACCATTTCGATTTTATCTAAAATCGTGATGAATCCTGTGAATGCTTTAATATAAATTATTCAAACTGTATATTGTAATTATTGCTTAAATAGTAACTGAACAAACATTAGATTTAGAGCGACTTCGGTTTGTGTTAACTCACGTTGGTTGATAACACCGTGTAACGTGAGTTCGAAATCTTGTTTAGTAGACATAAAGTCCGTGGGCATCTTTATGGATTGGGCTGCTCCAATCCTTAGTATCTCAAGATGCCCCGTTAAGTCGCGGGGTTTCAAAGATTTGGCCTATGTTAGTGTCCTCACATGTAGTGGAGGAAGGTCCAGCATTACCTCTAGGCTACACTATGGCTGGATCTCATTGCACCCGTGATCTCTATGCAACCGAGGCGTTGCGCTTTTTGCAACTCTGTTATTGCCCTTTGCTGCGTTGTTTTGTTCCACCAAAGAAGCGCAGCATAGGTGATGATTGGTCTGACCACCGTTAGATATGACCAGTAGATCATTTTCGGCTTCAGACCCCACGTTTTCCCAAAAAGCCTACGGCACGTCCACAGAGCCCTTCTTGCTTTTGAGAAGTTCAGATGAATGTACTAATATTTTCGGAAATCTACCGTGCGATGGATCCCTGGTGATTTAAAGGCCTTCCAATGGGAATTTGCTTGCGAGAAAGAGCATGGAGTAACCTTAACGAATTTAAGCGAAAAACAGAGATTACAATTAAGAATTTGAGAATTATATAGTGTCTAGCGCTGTCATTGGAATTAGCCTTAATATTTTATAGACGTTTTATATTTATCCCTCTCAAATTCAGCGCCCTAAAAATAAACTGAGATTATTATTTTTTCATGGGGAGGATCACGGAACATTATAAAATTTGACCCGACTTCCATGAAAAAATGTAAGAATAAAAAAAATTAATAGCTATGTAAAAAAGTAATGAACGAACTTGAGAAATGGGCAGTGGTAGGGTGGAGTGGCGTAAATCAAAGTTAACATTAAAATAATTGATTGGAATTAAGGTTTTTTTAAGGATTGTGGCGTATTTTTTCAGACACAGCGAAAACAAATGTAAATGCTGACGATATCGTAATAAAAGTAATATATACAATACAAAAGAAAAATACAGAAATAATAGGTAGGTAAGTATACCATTATTTATGTTACTGAATATACATACGGTGATTATACATTGAATAAAATAAACAAACATTCTATTTTTATTTTCAGGATTGGCCTAAATGGAATTATTGTTCAGTTCAGGATTAAGAGACACTCTGGTACACTTGTGTACACTTATAAGAAAAATATAGATTTCGATGGCAAAAATGTTGCAACAATTTCCATCAAATAAATAAATATTTACAAATATTTGTAACAGTATTCATATGTAAGTTTATTGATAAATTCCCCACATTTCTTTTTTTAATTAATTTAATGATCACAAATTTTCATTTGAACTCACTTCGACCCCGAGGAAGAGTAAATAGATAAATTTAAAATCTTAAATAAAAAAACAATTTTGGAGCTCAACTTTATTTTATTTTAAATCAAAATCTAAAACAAACAAACAAAACAATCATTTTTATTATTTGAAATTATAGTTTTAGAAAAATTTCTAAACAATATTTAAGAGGAGGGGTCCCGATGGGTCGTTGAGGCGGAAAATGCGTCAGAACATACAAAAACACGACCCTATTTTTCCAGTGATAAGAATAGTTCTAGTAGTAAGAGGCATTACTGAAGTTAAGTAAAAAAAATAGTCTGGCTAATCTGTGAGTATGGATAATATATCTAGAACGTGAAAATCTGAAAAAATTTCCCTCATTTTCGCAATCATGAAAATTTATCCGATGACGTATTATGATAACAACTTAAAAAACACTCTGGCTAATGCGAAAGCCTTGTCAAACTCGTCAGGCACACTAAATTCGGCTATTCTTCTCCACGTTTATCCAGACTCAAAAATTTTGTTTGGCACTGGCACAGCCTCCTGGACTATACTGATAGAATTTTATTTTTTTAAACTGAAATACGGAAGAAAACAGCCTCTGTTTTATTAAACGAGCGCTTTTATCTCTTTGATCTTTTGTTTTATCGCTGTCCTAGATTTTTATTTGAGGTTAACGACAAGTTACAACAATATTAATTTCAGTTGAAGGGTGTATTTCGGATAAACTTGGATGGTGCGTTTTTTTTTCCTTTAGGCGGGTCTGATATCAAAAATTCCTTCTTGGAAACTCACTTTTTATGATGATCTGCATTTTGAAATCAAATTCATTATTTTTGGCATGAAAAATACACTTTGTTCTGCCAAAATTAGGCAAACAAAAAATATTTTCTTGGCTCTCACCCGTTAAATTGTTTTTTAACTTAAATTAAGCCTATTGATGTTGATTTTAACTTTTATAGACACAAAATTCACTATCACACTGTTTCCAAAACATTTATTTTTGACAGAGAATTCCTTTCACACCAAATAATAAATTCTTTTGATAAAATATTCATTTGGAGATTTAGCATCAATCACTAATGAGGTGTCATCTGCATATAGTATCAAATGATTAGTGCTAACATATTTAGAGAGATCATTTATGTATAATAAAAATATCAGTGGACCTATGATTGTTCCTTGAGGTACGCCAATTTCTACAGGTTGGGGAAGGGACTTCTGATCTTCAATTCTAACAATAATTTATCTAGCTTCCAAGTATGATTTCAGCCACGATAGCAATTTGCCCCGAAATCCTAAATCTCGTTATATCAGTACTAACCGAGTCAAAAGCCTTTGAAAGATCAAAGAATCGTGCACCCACATACCTTTTTCTATCCAATGAGGTGTGGATAAAATTAAGTATGGCTATGGATGCACTCTCCGTTGATCTGCCAGGTAAGAAACCATGTTGATTGTCAGATATAACATTATACTTTTCAAGGAAAGAAAACATTTGTTTATAAATACATTTCTCCATTATTTTGGACGATTTGGACTGATTGGGGAAGTTTGCACATGACTTGAAGCGAGTTGACTCAAGTATCTAAACGACCCACCAACATTCTACAACATTATTAAACTCCAACCGTAAAATATAACGTTAGTGGCAATTCCTCTTAATTCCATCTCCCTTAATATAATCTTCGGTCGGCGTAATTTCCCTCATACCCTCAGACGTACATCTAATTTTATATTCAATATTAAAAAGCTCTTAAAAAATTTCCATCAAGCCAGATAATAAAAACAAAATATTCCTGCGTTAAAGACGAATTTTCAACGGTCATACATTATAAAACTTTTTTTTTCTCGTTCTGACAAAAAATTTATTGCCGAGATTTCGCTAAGTAAATGCCATTAAAGAGGCTTATACAAGCTCTATAATAATCACCCATTTCGAGTTTCTTTCTACTCTCTAAGAATATGGCCAATAATTTTTTAACAAGTTACCACTGAGTGTTATAAAATTTTCTAAATTACCGTTTTACTTCGTTCGGCTCGTTGGTGCGAAAAATTAAAGTTTTTTTACAGCAGAAGGGTAATTTTAGATCGCAGGTGGATGTTTTGCTGAAAGAAGTTTTACGTTGCTTATAGAAAATCATATATGTAAAGTAACGCCCGAATTTATTATATCGGTACAGTGAAATGTTTAATAAAAATACTACATTTGCATTTCAAACTCCGCGCCTTGTTTGCGATATTCCTTCTCAATTTCTAGCAGAATAAACCAGGCAGAACATGAAGTTTTTATTTGAAAAATGAATTGCTCTAATTAGGACTTAAATGCTCATTTTTTCTTTACTAGAAGAGTATGTTGACTTAAGAAAAAGTTGGCTTAGCTCATTGTTAGGGCAATTAATTGCTAATTAATTGCCCTAATTAGGAGTTAAATGCTCATTATGTTTTCTTTTACTAGACTTAAGAAAAATTTGGCATAGCAATATGAATAAGGAGATAAAAACATGAAAACGATAACTCATTGTTAGGGTAATTAATTGCTAATTAAATGCCCTAATTAGGAGTTAAATGATCATTTTGTTTTCTTTTACTAGAAGAGTATGTTAACTTAAGAAAAAGTTGGAATAGCAATATGAATAAAGAGATAAAAATATGATAACGACAGCTCATTGTTAGGGTAATTAATTGCTAATTAAATGCCCTAATTAGGAGTTAAATGCTCATTATGTTTTCTTTTACTAGATGGGTATGTTGACTTAAGAAAAAGTTGGCATAGCAATATGAATAAAGAGATCAAAATATGAAAACGATACTTCATTGATTGCTAATTAAATGCACTAATTTGGAGTTAAATGCTCTTTTTGATTTTTTTTCCTAGAATGGTATGTTGACTTAAGGAAAAGTTGACATAGGAATAAAGAGATAGAAACATGAAAACGGCATCTCACTTTGTTTTCTTCAACTCCAAGACGGTTTGGGAGTACCTAGAGAAACTAAATGAACTAGGCAAGAACACCACTGTCACAAAAGATTGTTTCTATCGATACATTTCAATTTGTTTAATATTCCATGAACGTCCAGCTCGCGATCATCACCCGAATTGCTTTCGTAATCAGATTCTTTATTAATCATGAGAACTCCATCAAAAATTTAGGTTTCAATGTCCTAAATTTTTGCCAAAATTCATTCTAGTCCTTCCCTGTCCACTATATCCACTTTTCTTTGGACCCCATGCTTCAATGACAAAGATAAACATGGTCGTAAAATGAAATTCTGGCAACAAGTATCGTCGCGTAACCTTCTCAATTTTATCTCGAGAACATTTTAATAGATACCGTAAACAGAACATAACTGATGAGCCTCGTTATTCTCCACTTTTTTGCTCCCGCTTTAAGAAGTATGTTTACACAGGATGCTCAAGTACCTACCTAGTTCAGATATAACGTGGGAGTGGTGAAGATTGTTATTTGAACGTGACTGGTGGGTAACATCTGTCCAGCAAATTCCATAATCTTTTAGATAAAAAAAATAAAATTGTATTTTTCGCAAGAACATATTTTTTTTTTCGATCTCTCGAAACTCCCGGCCACCTTTTTAACTTCTTCCATAATCAGACTGAATGACATAAAAGGTTAACAGAAAATACAATACATTTGAATTTTAGATCCAATCAGACTTGCTACACTTTAAATCCAAGGTGTTTTCGTTTGGAGAAAGTATTTTTCTCAAGATGCTATTTGGATTCAGTGGCTTGACATGGTTTGACAGCTATTAATTTTGACTTCCAGTGAATCTAACGAGTAATGATTTGGATTCATTAATCCTCAACAGCTTTGTTTAAACCTGTATTTTATAAATGGAAATTGGTGGGATAATAATAATAACAATAATAATATACGCCCTGCAATTCACTCCCTTACGAGTGAACCCCAGAAGCTCTGCAGCTTGTGCGGGGAAGGGACGGCTATTATTATTATTATTTGCCGTGGCGCTCTGGGGCGACTTACTGATGGAATCAAACCTCTATCACTGGATTCCGCCATTTAAGTAGCAACTTTTCAAACAGCTTTGATAATACAGCAAGAAGAAAGATAAAAGTATAATTAATCCAAACGGTGGAAAAAAACGTTTGATATTTTGTGTAAACGTCGTTTATGTTCTTATGCCAAAATCTGAAAGAACTCTTTAACTTTTGAAACAAAGCTGCTTTTGGAAACTTTTTTAATATTACACGAATAACGGCGCTTTTTAAATGCAACTCTATTTTAGCACTAACTTTTATGGTTTTTATTTTAAAGCCCGGCTCTAGTAGAGCAACCGGGTTTTTTTAAATTTTTAATTACTTGCCTCTAGGGAATAAATTCGAATAAGAAGATTGTGGTCGTACATGCAACTGTTTGCGAATCAAACATTTTTTATTAATCTTCAAAGTGGATACGGAAACTTTTGAAACTATAAACAGGATTAACCAGAAGGGGTTACACGAGATGTTTAAAACGAGCATTTAACTCATAATTAGGGCATTTAATTATAAATTAATTGCCCAAACAATGAGCTATGGTTTTCATATTTTTATCTCTTTATTCATATTGCTATGCCAACTTTTTCTTAAGTCAACACACTCTTCTAGTAAAAGAAAACAAAATGAGCATTTAATTCCTAATTAGGGCATTTAATTAGCAATTAATTGCCTTAACAATGAGCTATCGTTTTCATGTTTTTATCTCCTTATTCATATTGCTTTTTCTTAAGTCAACATACCATTCTAGAAAAAAAACAAAAAGAGCATTTACCTCCTAATTAGAGCATTTAATTAGCAATCAATGAGCTATCATTTTCATATTTTTATCTCTTTATTTATATCTAAACAACATGAGCATTTAACTAGTAATTAGGGCAATTAATTGCCAATTAATTTCTAATTAAATGCCCTAATTACGAGTTAAATGCTCATTTTACGTAGGAGTTCAGGGCATTAATAGCTGACTGGCTGTCTGACATGATGATGATCTCTTATCTGCGAAAATTTCTTTCTATATTGAACTGGACACATTTTCCGATGGCGCAGGTTGGAAAATGCTCGGAGACTTTCTTAATATTGTTGGTAATATTCAGCAATATTAGCTCTTACATCCATTTTCAGAATATTTTCGTCTAACTTCACTCCACTACAATGACGGAACCAATTTGTACTCCCAGATCTTCATTCTGTGCTACCACAATTTCTCAAACTGGCTCATATTCTGTGTGGAATGCAGTGAACAAATTTTAACTCTAGTTTTCAACGAGACATTTTTAAGACTCACATTGTGCATTTCAGCTAGAAAAAACATATACTTTATGTAACTTAAACTTCCAGTACGTAAAGAAGCTCTTATTTTGTACGAGTTTAATTTTCTCCTCCGCTTTAAAATATTTTACAACAAATTAGTACTGGCTTAACGATGAATCTAATTTTAGATTTTCGTTTGTGGTAGTTCGCCGTACACCTCAATAGACAAACTTCCAAAGAATTCGTTCTCACTATTAGACTCTGGAAACAGAAACTGAAACCAACGTTCGTGCACGTTTCAGGAGCTTTCTTGTGCCTGAAAAGGACCTTTAAATATTTACGTGCGGTTAGTATGTACTACGTTTATGTTGATGAATATATATTATTCACGGGAAGCGAATCTCTTTGGTCAAAATAACGGGTAATCAGTCAAAGCGAGGAATTTTGCTTATATTTGGGAAACATTTGTGTTTTCCTAGAGGTTATTTTTAATAGTGTGAATGCCGAAACGTCCAAGCAAGGTTTGTATGTATGTGTGTGTGTGTGTGTGTCCAGAGGATCTCGAAATCCACTCGTCAGAATTCAATGAAATTTTCAGGGTAGACTAATTCCTATCTAAATCGGCAAAAAATGTAGGTCTCATGTCTGTGAAAATTCAATCTTCCGACATATTTACAAGATAATTTTTTACTAACTATTGTAACCAATCAAATTACTTAATTTAGAGTCATGTGTCAAATTTCATCCAATCAGCTATGGATTACAGCGATAACACCCTACATGTGGTGTTTTCAGTTTGGTGTTTTCAGCAAGTCAAGTTTTTGATTAAAAATTAATTAAACGTCAAACTGACAACTAGTTTAAAAATGTTTAAATCTACAAAGTAAAAAATTATCTTATCGAATACCCCTCGGGCCTTGATAAATCCTTAAAATTTTGTCATAGAGAATCCTTCAAGCGTGTTGCTTAAGGATAATAGCCCTCGGCCTTCGGCCTCGGGCCATTATCAAGCAACACGCTTTCAGCATTCTCTATGACAAAATTATCTCGGTATTATCAAGGCCCTAGGGGTATTACTACTGAAAAGTTAAGCTTTTAGTTTTATTTCCTAGCAACGGCAGATATAATAACTTGTTTCTATAGTAATATATACTATAAAGGAGAGATGAGCGCCGTAAAAGTGGGGATATAACGTCACATTCCATAGGCGTACTTTGCGAAATAAGTTTCTATAATATAAATAAGGTCACAGCATATAAAATATATATACCCACTTCGTAGATTAAATTTTGAAGTTATATTATTTACAAAAAAATAAAAATAAACCTTATGCATCTGACACTTTAACATTGAACGAATTAAATTTAACCAATAAATAACAAGGAGGATTATAAGTTGGGATTAAACTTTTTTTAATCGCTTGGCATTAAAAGTAAGGCTTCAGTACTTACATAAACTCAAAGATTAAAAAAAAAGTTAGTTCAAGAACTATCTTTAAAAGTCACTGTCTTCACTATAATTGTCTTTTCTGAAGTTTATTATTATAGGTTCTATTAAATTATCCATTGATATATCCACTTTCCTAAATGAATTTTCCACATTTTTAACATGATCAATGCATTTTCCCCAATGTTCTCTATTTACATCTGAAACTGCCTTCAAAAACAAATTTCGCATATCAGGAAATTTAAATGTTTTATTGTTTTGAGAAACATAACCTTTTAATAATTGTGACCAGATCAGTTCAATGGGATTTAACTCTGCGTGGTACGGAGGCAATCTGAGAATTTGAATTCCTTTTTCTCTGGCCATCTCATCTATAATACATCTGCCTTCAAAGATTTAGGAGGACTGATAATATTTTGAGAATGAAGCCATTTTGAAATATATATTAATACAAAATTCTGAATCAATTAAAATACATACGATACGGCTATGAATAAATAAAGTCTGACTTATCTGTCAAAAGAACAGGTTTATTGCAGTAAAAACCATGGAAACAGATTAAATCTAGACAATATTAGGCCGATCAGATGTATTAAAATTTAAATTTTAACTACAAATAAGCATTGAAGGATGAGGTAAAAATAAAATGTCTACCTCTTGAAGCTGTACTACGTTCTGCAAATTAAATACTGCACTCCTTTCTTCTGTGTAGTATAGTAGTAAAAAGGTTTGACTTTATTTAATCTCATAAATTCAAAATTGAAAATACAACGTTGCCAATTCAATTTCAGAAATCATGGGTTTAAGTAAATATTTATAGGAACGTTGAGTAACACTGTTAAAATGGACACTTGTCAAAATCTGACACCTGTAAAAACGTGACAACTGTTAAAATGTGATACGTGTCAGAATGTAACAACTGTCAAAATGAACAAATCTCAAAATGAACAAATGTCAAAATATGACACCTGTCAAAATGTAACAAATGTCAAAATGTCACACGTATCGTACTTTTCTTTATTTATTACAAAGATCTAACCTAACCTAAAGCTAATCTTTTTTTTTGGCGGGTGGAAATGCTGATATCAATATCTGCCACACCTCGAGAGTCTGGTCACAGGTTTTTGTGGAGGTTTTTACCCAAGTAGGTACGAATATCAGACCTATAATTTTCCTTCACTGCAGATCAATAAATAATAAAATCAATTGAACATAGTTTTTCTTATACAGTGATAAATAGAGTGAGCTGAGCGATCTTCTGTTGACGGGACCTGTGCCCTACACGCTGCTGTTGTCCGTCCCGGAAGCGGGGCCTGTCCGCCATGACTATTCGCGAAGATCAAGCGTCAGTAGATGTTGCCCTAAAAGGGTGAAATCCCCAGAAACTAGGCAAATTTTAATGCATTTAACTAACGTCTGTGACAACCAGTTGATAAACGTCAACAACAGCTGCAGCTTTTTATTTATCTCCCTTTCAGTAGTTCAAGTAGATGTCGCCCACTCCGTGATTTTCGCGAATTAATTAATAATTTGTCATGTTATAAATATACTTAAATTATATACACATTGGGCTGCTTAAAAATGTAGATTTGAATATTAAGAGCGAAGTTCGGTGACCAGATATTAAATATTTATTTTCTTGAGAGAAGTTTGACTTATATGTTAAAGAGGTGAATAAAACGATAGGTGTGGTCAAAATTAATGAAAAATGCATTTTTGGGTGAAAAAAGTGAGTTTTTTGGGATATACACGCAAAAAACTATAGATATAAAAATACATTTCCTATGTCCCCATAAAAATCGGAAGAAAATAATTATAAGTTTGATTTTTTACCCCTACTCCTGCTGATTTTTTTTTCTATTTTCCTGACCTCTTTTAATCAATTAACGTGGCAACACGTGCCAGGACCGTTCAGGATTTCCACGACCACCTTTGTGAATGTCAAGCAGTTTGACTAAAGGCATTACAGGATCGTGTTCACGATTTAGAAGATGTTTAGTTGATCACCCTCAAAATTTAATTATGAGCTTAAAATTTCGAGGTACCTCGGAAAGACAAGGATTAAGTTTCCATTTTTTGGTTTGTTAGCAAAGTTTATGTTCTGCAAATTGTGCAGTGGTGGAGAGTGTTGTTTAATATATAATCTTTTTCTATATGAATTGCATTTTTATACTTTTAAAAAAAGTATTCGATCATCCAAATGTCGATATCAAATTTAAAATTTTTAAATATTAGGGATTCCAGATAAAAATTACAAAGTCAAAATTTTAAAAAGCCAAAAAATAAAAAAGAAAAATTAAAAAATATAATAATTCAAAAATTCGAAGATTAATCCAGAAAACCCCAAAAATCATTAAATTAAAAAAAAATCTTAAAATTCAAAAATCGAAATAGAATAATAAATAATAATAATAAAAAACTCGAAAATCATATTTAGTGGGTACGTTAGTAATGTAGGTTCCAAAAAAAATATTTTTAAAATTAAAAAAATCCTGTCCAACGCAAATCTACGTCCCTGGGTAAAAAGAAATAATTTATTCATCTCGTAATATTAAAGAAAAACGTGGATTAACTTCTTATTTCTTATCAGTCTCGGTGAAACTTCGGAGTTCCTTCACTTTTATGTCTATCGAAGTAAAATAATGGTAATTTTTTTGACAAAAAAAATTTCCTTTACTTTTATCCCATCTGAAAATGAAATGTAATGAATACTGATTACGAATATAAAAAGATGAGACGTCTGTCTAATATTCCGAATGAGAGCCGTAAAATATTCAGTTCAACGTTGAGATAACTTTTTAATTATTTATGATTTTATTCGAACCAATTATTACTTGTTGAAGTTAGAAATGGTAATGATACTTTTATAAATAAATATTCAGTAGGTGGATAAGATCAATAATCCAAAATATATGAATAAAAATTAAAAATCCCGAAATTCAAAAATCAAAATAAATTAAATAACGCATTCAAATACTAAAGTAAATGATCAAAAAACAAGATTTAGAAAAACTAAAGCAAACTGATCCTGAGTTTTATAAATTTTTACAAGAAAATAATAAGAAATTATTAGATTTTAATTATTATCAGAAGAGGAAGAAAAAGATGATGAAAAATAAGAAGGTGTTATTCATCAACCTTCTGAAAATTCCATATATGAAAGTGACTTTGCAAATGAAGATGAAGATGCCAAACCACAAGATCCAAGTATTATTTCTATCTAAATATTCAAAACATGGCAATCAGAAATACTTGTGGATGAAAAAAAATATATTAAATATAAAAAAAACAAAAAAGAATCTAAAAAAAACAAAAAAGAATCTAAAAAAAACAAAAAAGTAGAAATTTGATTATTAAAGTATTATATAATTTGAAAAGTTTAATGTAAAAGTTGTAGATAATTAAAAAATATAAAATTTTTCAACACATCTACTTTAATATTCCTTCGATTTTAAAACCGCAAAAAAACATAACATTGATAACTGACTAAAAGACCTTTTAAATTTACTTTTAACTATACCGTAGAAAGGGAAACAAAGTTTATTAATTTTTAAAATATGAATGGAAGTGCCTGCCTTACCGTAGCCGTAAAAATAAACCGTTTGCAGAGTGGATTTCCACCGTACGTTAGACACATAAATTCCTTTGAAACAACACTCGTATTATGACAGAAATTGGGCATTCCTGAAAGCCATTGGCGTAGGTCAATTTTACTGCCGGGGATATTGGGTTCTGAATACAAAGTAGGGTGAAGATTCCATAAGAAATACATGAAAATTCGAAAAATGAAAAACCATTACCAAAAAACTATCTTTTCGATACATTTCTCATAAATTTTAAACACCTATCGTTTTAAAACTGTGTGCTTAATAAGGTATTATTAAATATATCAAAAATGTCCCGAACGGACGCTGCTGAACCCAAGTGGAATAAACGTCTAGTAATAAAAATTTTTCATGAGCCCTTCTGTTTTACAGTTGGCCTGCGACCCGGTCTGTACAAAGGGCAGAACCTATATGCCTAATAAAATATTTAGGGACTATTCTTGAATGTCTTGAAATTCTCTCAAATATTTTATTTAATATATCCCGTTTGGGGTTCGTGTATTGAGAGAATCGAATACTAAAGACGCGGGGTTTATGGATCTTGTTGAAAAGTTTTGACTTCAATTTTATTAAAGGATAGACGGATAGCCCATAAATAATTCTATACATATTGTACGATTAAATAATAATACAAATATAATTTTTTATTAAAAAAAAGTTTGCCAAATTTTGAGCCACCTTCAGATACAACGTATGCCATCTGTTGCCTAATTCTTGAAAGAAAGAAAGCGTACCATCAACTGTAGAACCATTATAGAGCAGTGCAAGAAAAATAAAAAAGAAGAAGAGTGTGTTAACCATCAAGTATGCTCAGAACGGGCTAGTTTTCTTTTGTTCCCAACAAACTTTTGCAATATTTTTTTCTCTATAAACACGTTTTTATTTTTGTCTTCAGTCTCTCACCTCCTTCCCCCCAAAAATTATCAAACACTGTATCCAGATGTTATGTTTGAAATAATTCACTTCCCAATTCTGCTTCCGCAACCGAGGGAACGTCATACGAACACTTGCGAATGACAGCATATCCCAGCTGTTATAAAAGGCGGTTTTGGTCCTGTGGTCAGGTGATCGTCACGTCCCTATATGTATCATAATTATTCACAAATACAGGAGTCGACTAACACCCTATTCATTTTGGTTATTTCTAACAAAAGGGACTTAATTCTTAGCTTTTGCAATACAATAATGTGTAATCACGATGGTACCGATTTTAAGAGGTTTAATATATTTGGACTAATTACTTTTTAAGTTTGTTTTCTCTATTCAAATGGGTAGTTCAGTTATACTGGTTCTAGATCAAAAGGAAGTTATCAATACCCGACGCAAATTGAGGGTTGTCATTGACTTACGGGTGTTTGGAACTTGATTTATTGCTTATATTTTTATTTCATAATTTTGAGGACTCCTAAACGAATTACAAACACTATTAAAGCTGTTGTTAGTTCACAATGCATAATATCAGTCTAGGTTTGTAGTAATTCAAAACGAAATATCGAGGCAATGAATAATTTAACGGTCTAACCAAAAATGAACATTAATTAACGAGCTTTTCCAGGTAGAAAATTGTTAATATTTGTTTTGACTGCTACGGTATGTTTTATTTGTATTTACCGTGAAAATTGCAAAATTGTTAATTATATAGGTACGTAGCTGATTCCGTTAAACATGCTTTGTTCTAAATATACACTTTTTATTGCTGTTGTTGTACGATGCACTTGCTGGGTAATTAAAATGTATTGTATTAAAATCTTAGTAATGTTGGAAAATTATAAAAAAAATACATTTTTCAGATCATAATAGTCGACGCTGTCAATTAAATCATTTTAAACTTAGCTAGATCCCGATAAGTCAACTTACTATTTTTCTGAATAAACTTTATATCACACAATATCCCTTCCGTCAATAATATAGGCGAACGATATTTGAAAAATTACAAAAAAACAAGTAGAGATGATACTTTACGCTATTCTTTGTATTGGTGCACTTTGAAATCGTAAATACTGGTATTATTACCACAAAAAATGGAAATAAGAATAGAATATATATTACATGATTTACAAAAATACATTTGTTTTCACAAGTCAAAATTAATTTATATTGTAGGCATGTATTTAAAAAAAAATAATTTTAAAAACATTTACACAAAACGCACTAAAATAGACAATTTATTAAAATATGTACTTACATATAAGTACCGTGGTCTAATTTTTTAAACATCACACAAATTTTTATAAAATTTCTGTCTCACTCATATGAAATGTAGTATTTAAATATTCATTAGTATTATAGAATGCATGTCTGAGTAGGTGATTTTTAATAGTTATAAAGAAGTGTTTGTTGTCTAAAATTTGCACATTTCTAGGCAATACATTATAAAATAAAGGTCCATAATAGTTCACTCCAAATCGACTGTGCCGAAACTTTTGTATATTTATGTGTAAGTTTTGCCTGGTGTTGTGATTATGGATGCCATTATTTCTTGTATATGAGCCGAGGTTTTCTCTGACATACTTTAGGCATGTATATATATACAAAGAAGGAAAAGTAAAAAGCTTGTTTTCGGAAAACGCCCCTGCAACGTCTTCCCTATAGCCCATCCTAAACATAACACGGAGTACCCTTCGTTGCAATTTAAAAATCCTGTCAGCATGAGGAGAGTGACCCCATGCTAGAATTCCATACTTACAGCGGGAAAGAAATATAGAGTGGTAAGCTGTCAAGACTGATTTTCTTGGCAGCTCATCCCTCAGTGATCGTATGACAAATATATTTCTTGCAAGTTTTGTTGCCAGAAAATCTACGTGGTGATGCCATGACAGTATGGGATCAACACAAAAACCCAAGAACTTTGGACACTCTTGCTGGTTGCAGGCCTTTTTATGACTAAAGCATATTGTTTTGGTTTTATTTTCATTGAGACTTAGACCATTTTTACCGAACCACGTTGATGCTGACACCGTAGCAGTATTTATTTTATCGTTTACACTTTTTATATCAGTGTCATTAACAAGAATTGTGGTGTCATCTGCGAAGAGCATCATGTCAGAACTGGGGCCCACATTAAGGTTGTTTATGTAAATCAAGAACAATATGGGGCCCAGCACCGACCCCTGAGGCACTCCGCAGGTAATTTTTTTCACATTTGAATTTTTATTATTTATCGATACAAACTGTTTTCTGTCAGTTAAGTAAGAGTTTATAAGTTTAACACTGGTTTCGTCAAAATTGCTATGTTTTAATTTGGAGATAAGGAGACTGTGGGACAAACAGTCAAATGCTTTAGTAAGGTCACAAAAAACAGCACCCACAATCTTCTTATTTTCAGTACCCTCTATAATCTTATTTATTAAGTAGATAAGAGCGTCTGTGGTAGATCTTTTTGCTCTGAAACCAAATTGTCCAAAATGAAATAGGTTATTGGATTCATAAAATTTAACAATCTGATTTTTTAAAACTGTTTCAAATATTTTTTAAGCGACTGGTAATATTGAGATAGGTCTAAAATTGCTTAAGTCAGTTTTGTTTTTTGTTTTCGGAATGGGCAAAACTTTGGCCATTTTTAAACCGTCAGGGAAACTACCGTCTAATATGCAATTATTATAAGATTTGTTAGTGGATACAAGATTTTTTCTCTTACAGATTTGAGTAATTTAGCGTTTATGTTGCAATAATCAAGGCCTGGCTTATTTTTAAGATTTTTTTTATGTCACATATCTCAATAGGCAGGTACAAAGCCAAATGAAGGCGAAGGAAACAATATCTTTTTATTTTGAAAACTCAATTTTCTATCAAAGAGGTTCTTGTCCTCTAATTCTTTTTTTATTTTGTTACCCACACCAACAAAAAAGCTATTTACCTCGTTTAAGTTTAAATTGCATGGTAACTCATCCTTTTTCGGAGGTCGTTTGGTGTTAATTAAGTCCCAACATGTTTTATTTGGGTTTGAACTACTTTCAATAGCTTTCTTGTTGTGTTCTAATTTTGCATTTTTTACAGCTGTTTTATATTTACATTTATATTCTTTTTTAATAATAATATAGATTTAGAATTAAAATTATGGCAAAGTTCACTTAGTAACCTTAGTTGATCACGCATTTTTTTTTTAAATATCATTATACCATGGTTTTTTTGGTTTATTTTTAATTTTTTTTAAGGGAAAACACATTTTAGATATTTCCGATAGGGTGGATAGAAAATTATTTAATAATTGGTTGGGGCTTACCTGGCCATCTTTTAAAAAATCCCACTTTATCTCAGTCACAGCCCTATGAAACTCTAAGATCCCCATTTGAGTAATGGGTCTGGTATATATTGGTTCAAAATAGCGGAAATAAGAACTAATAACGTAAAACGGGTGAATTAATGATGCGACATCAGCATACCTTTCGTTGTCATGGAAATGAGAGAAACAGAAATTAATTTGCAAATGTCATCAAAGATGAATTGTTGATGGTTTTGTAAATACTAAAGCAGAATCCCGGCTAATACCGCAAAAATATAATGTTGGGTATAAAAAAGAATACAAGTTCATCAAATGGATGGAAGAGCAAAAGGTAACAGATATAAATAATCGAGTTGTGCTTGCTTACCTTCAGAAAATGTCGGAGCAGTACAAGGCGGCGACTATGTGCGCTCTCCATTCGAAATTACAATGTTGTTGAGGATAAACAAAGGAGTCGATATAAAATCATTTGTAAAAGTGTATGCATTCATGAAGGCAATTAGCAAGAATGACGTAGCTTAGAAGGCACATCTTTTTCATAGATGCACCGGACCTTATGTATTTATTTTTAAGGTGGTAGCCATTTGCGGTATCTTTGGTTCTTGTAGAAGATGTGAATTATGCGATTTGCGCTTACATGACATCAAAAAAGAAGGAAACTTATTGGTTATTACTATTCGACCGTCTAAGACAGTGAAGGCTCGATGTTTTACTGTAGCCGACAGTGAAGCAATTAGTTATGTGCGTTTGGTGAAGCGGTATTTATCATTGCGCCCTCAAAATGTAACTACAGTGGTTGGCATTAATACATTTGGGTCATGTCCCTTGCAAATGCAAATTGCACGTTATCTGAAATTGGATGATCCTGAGAAATACATGTCCCATTATGGCAAATAGTGGCATGACAATAGATCAAATCCAACGACAAGTAGGATGGATATCAGCAGCTATGGCTACTGGTTACGTTGAAGAGAGCATTAGCAGTTAGAAGAATGTTTCAAACATTATTGGGAGTGTCATTAATGGAAGTTCAACCTCATTGAGTTCTGAGAATATTAACAGCAGAATGCGTGCTTTAAATAGGTAAACTGGGGCACCAATAAAAAAGTTTCTCGGAAAAATGAACATCTAACTGTGGGATCAATCATCAATTGGCTTTTGAAAAAAGTCCTAGGCACAAGAGAAAGAAGAAAACGGAATCGAGGAAGCACTACAAAAACTTGGCAAACAGAAAAGGACTAACTAAACTACTTGAGAAAAAAAAAGACATTGCACAGGTGTGAAAGGAAAGCAAGAAATTTATTCTTTTACCGAGTTTTTGGAAATCCGACGATCTAAACGGCATAAAAATCGTTCGAGAAGAAGAAATTCATGTTTAAACGAATGATGTAATATCATATTATACTTCTGATTATAATCTAAAATTAGCTTAAAAAATAGTCATCCTGAAATTCTCTTTTTTAGACTTCTAAACCCTAAAGTTTAGGAAAGTCTTACGGAACGCTTCTGTCTGTCTGTCCGTCTGTCTGCCCGTCTGTCTGTACGCATTTATAACTCAGCTTCCAGAACCGATAGAGACTAACGGACAACGGATATGAACTCAGGATCCCTTGAATGTGTGCACGCCTAAATTTCAGCTTAAACTTAAAAAAAACTTTAACCGCAAGTGATACTTTAGAAATCTACTGTTCCCGCTCTCTAGCGGGTGCCGTTACTACTGGTTTATTCACAGAAAACGATTAGAATAATATTATGTAGATATAATTCATCGCTGTAATTCAATGTGACCGATTGTACGTCTACAAATTGAGGGTTTTCCATTAAAGTACTTACGTTCTTAATCAAAACAAGCCTATCGTTTATCTAAAAGACCCTCTATCCAACCAAATCCGACTTATCTCGTTAACTTCTAAATTTCGTCACTTCCCGCCAAGACACAATCGTCGGTATTATTGTTTGAAACATCGGAAAAGCGTCGAGCAAAATAAAATAAAACGGTTAAATGGTTTTTGATGTGAACGCCTCTTTCGGCCCCGAAATAAAGTTCTCTTCTCTCCTTTGGAAAGAAAACAATTACAGCCTCTCGTCGAATAGAAATAGCAGCCAGCTAAACAAACATTTGTTCACATTGTAAAAGACCATCCAATTTGTTTCCTGTCTACATCACTGACCAAGACGGACTCGTTATGTCGTTACGATCAGTAGCGGTGCTATGATAAATCCTAATGGTGGAGCTACTAAATAAGTTTATTTATCACAAACATTTAGATTTATTTTCCTATTTATATTTAAATTTAATACGAAAAGTAGAGGTTAATTAAGAGCGCGACAGCCGATTTGTGAGCAAAAACGTTTTAACAAAACATCCAACACTGCCGTCAGGTCAGTGGCAGATCCACTGGGGGGGGGATTAGGGAAATCGTAACGTTTGAGATTCATTGGCAATGCTACTAACAGCAGCAAAAGAAACTAGAAGGCAGCAAGTTACCAACTACCGCACTGGAAACATTGAGAAACTGTGACGTTGACATATACCCAACAATTCACACCTATCTCGAGCCCATCTACATAAAAATAGTAGCCTCCTTAAGGATCTGGATATGGATAATGTCGACCAAACTATAGTCAAATTTGCCACGAGTCACACACTACAACTTCATCATCAGACCAATGTCGAGGTAATCCAGCTACTCGACAGTGCAGGAATAACTAAAGAACTGAAGAGGATTAAACATTTCGAGTTGGTGAAGTGAGATTGTCAAAAGCAGAGTAATGTGCGTGTCAAAGTGTACAAAATGTATTAGAAATCTAAGGATGTTGTTGAGTAAGACCTTATTTAGTTATAAAGTAGTAACTTAAGTTAGCTGTAAGTTGCTGATTGATCTTAAGATCAGATTGTAATGTTAATAAGTGTTTCAAGCATTTTAAATACTACCTTCTTTTTCGAACCTGTAACTCCTAATGCAGTTGTCGATTTTATAAGAAGTCTAAAAAATAAAAATAGTACAGGTACAGACTACATTTCCGCCAAAATCTTTAAAGCTATTGCTCATCCTGTTAGTGAACATTTTGCCTTCCTTATTAATATGTATATCACTACTGGCATGTTTCCTTCGATCCTAAAAATGGCTACCGTCATTCCGGTCTATAAAAAAAATGCCGCGGATAACATTGCAAATTATAGGCCAATTACAATGTTGAGTGTTTACTCTAAAGTTTTTGAAAAATTGGTATCAAGTAGGATGTTAAACTATCCAAATTCAACATAATTACTGAGAGCCAGCATGGCTTCAGAAATGGCAGATCAACCCAAGCAGCTGCCTATAAGTTTACTGAATTCATCTACAAATCTTTGGACGATCTATGATGAGGGTCAAGAATTGTAGATCTGACAGTTATCCGATAGATTTAGGTGTACCTCAGGATTCGGTTTTAGGACCTCTTTTGTTTTTACTATTTATCAACGATTTGCCTCAGCATATTGATGCTGCTATGTTGTTCGGTGAACATAAATATACTTTTTTTAACGAATTTATGTTACAAAAATCTCAGTTAATGTTCTTTAAGCCTTTTTCTCAAAAAGATAAAAGTTAAAATTGAATAACCAAATATTTTCTCCCAACTATTGAAGTACGCCACTGCTGACATGTCTGTGTATGTCTTTATACTCTGAAATGACCCTTTTGTGTCCATTTTATTTATTTGTCAAGCTGTAGATTAATAGTAACTTTGAAATGCCCTTTTACTTTGCAGTTGAAGGCCCTTTTAAGTGTACACATGCATTTTTTAAAACAAACACATTTTGACAGTTGTTAAATAGGTAAACCTGTTAAAAACTAAATAACTTTTGTCTAATATCTTAATTTTAAAAGCAAAATTAATGAAGTGTCATTAATTTGCCTAAATAATCCATGTCAGGAGTCGGAATTTGAGGTGATTTTCCCTTTTTTTCCGAAAGGGGTGATTCTTTTTTAAACATCAACGGCAAATATTAGAATTGGCTGGTGAAGGGGTTGGTGAAGGGTTTGGTGGTGGTCGGAAGCAATATTCAACACCACCACCGTGTTCAGCATCCTCGAAAATGGGGGGAAAGTGTTTTTATACAGGGAAACCTTGTAAAGTGCGTATAACCCCTCTGGGGGTGAGTTTTGGCCATTTTGAAAGAGACGCCGAGTGTAAAAACGTTTTTTAACCTCAGATTCGGTTTCAGCGACCTCGAAAATGGGGGGGAGAGACTAAATTGGCTCCTGACCTTTACTAAAATGGCAATTAATGGATTTTAGTCAAAAATTGTATTAAAAACAAATGAAGTGATAATTATTACAAAATGTATTAAAGTAGCGTTAAGTAGAGCACGTAGAAATACAGAACTTTCTCGACCGTATGTATAAAAATGCACGCCGTCGGTCTTCTCGAAACCCCATCATTTCTACAAAAAGGAGTATGGCAGCATACGTACGTCAACGCAATTACTATAATGGCTCTTCTGATCTTTCTGATCTGGCGTGTCTGAATGACATAGGGATTATACGTGAGTTGGTTCCACATCGTCCTTATCCCTTCACCATATTTTGTTGGTATACAACCGTCTTTATACAAATAAATAGAGAAAATATCTTTGTGTTTTCAATCCGGCGGAAGTAATTTAGTAAGTAATTTTTAGCGTCATTTGTTTTGTTTAATAAACGAAATTCGACCATAGATAGAGTGTTCCTTTAGACGGCTAAAATATGAATCATATCAACCCTAAAAATCAGACCGAAAGTAATATTTTCTGGCATTGGGCCGCAAAAATCATAAAGAACACGATTTTGTAGTTTTTCACTATCTATAACTTTGACGTATCACATAAATTTTCATTAAACGTCAGTATAGAATCAAGAGAACTAAACTGTAATAGTTATTTTTGTATTAAGCGCGTAAAATGAGTGTTTTTTTAATGGCACATGAGAGTGTTCTCTTGAATTTGCCACGAAAACACGAATTTTATACACGAAATACAAACAACATTTTTTGTACAACTGTGAATGTGAATTTTCATCGTCTGAAATATATTAAAAATAAATACTTCCAATACATCTTGACGTGGTTTTTTATCCCCATAAGTTATCGCACAATTTCACAGCATCCAGTAGTCTTTCTGTGTCGTTACTATAGAAACGGTTTGTTGGCACGCCGTGTGTTTAACTGTTTGACTATGTTTGCTCGTAGTTGCTTCAATTTCAAGTTATTTTCAAGAAGATGGATGTTGATTATGATAGTGGAAGTGGAAGCTCATCAGATATATCTGAGAAAGCAAATGCAATAGTATCTCATATGTTACCGGCCAAATCCAAGTTTTTTTGACAGTTGACAAAAAAATAATTTTAGATCAAGTAGCTGTCATTTATTTGAACACAATGAGGCCGCAGAATGTGCAGCGTGTATTTAGTGTAGGGGTGCAGTTCACATCGTAATGGTTCACGTAAGGGGTCACTGCAGGGTGGTAACCATTCTTTTTGGGCAGAAATTTTTGTTGCATATATAATTTTTGTGTTTTTTTAATTTAAAAATCGATTTTTTTAACCTTTATACATACAAATTTCATTACTTTTCTATTGTTGGATTTACTACATATGAAAATAAAATGCTGGAAAAACTCCAAAAATTTATGTTCCCCATTTCAACTTATATATATTTTAAGTATACAATTACTCTCAGCGAGAGCGAACCGCCCAAGATGTTCCGAACTTACCCGATCCTTTATTGCATTTTTTTGTTATCCCGGGATATAAATTTCGTTCGAAGGATGCTCTCCATGCAATTTGGGATGCATGCTGAATCTAAAATAGACTGGATTTTACTACCGAATTTCCCGCAGTTACTTTTCAATTTTTCTGTGCGGATTAGAAAAAAGTCAGAAAAGAGAAAACATCGATCTGTTAACAGGAGCAAGTTTCGAGAGGGTCAGTTTAAATTTTAAAAAGATTGAAATGTTGCTTATAGATTTTGATGAATTGCTTTAAAAATAAAAAATATTTTTACCATAAGGGGTACATATCTTGCAGGATGACGCCAGTGACATGAATACGAACTAAATTTTAAATATCTCGTATGGAAGTGCAACTACGTGCCATTGAATTTTAATGATTTATTTCTCTACATAAATCTATGCTTCACTCGCTATGTGCTTCTGCATGTGAATATTTAAAGTTTTAATTTGGTATACTATACGTGACCTTCATTAATGTCTAGTTTATGCAGTGATAGAAAACTCTGAGGGACTGTATTTGCAGGAAGTCATGGATTACATTTATAGGAACGCCTTCAGCATCACTGTTCTCTTCTTTTCTGTTGATATCCCATGTGGTGCTAGATCCAACTTTTTGTTTACAATTTACATTAAGGATTGTGATCACTACATCCGAATCAACATGAATACACCCCAGGAAAGTCTACAGATTCAGCCATCCACATTGTGGCCGGCCGTATCGAAAGATCGCTGGACACTAAAGAGTCTACCTTGGGTGTAATCATAGACATTGAAGGTGCGTTTGATAAAACCCCTTTTCCCAAAATAGCAAATGCCCTAGCTAATAAAAATATCCCCAACACAGTAAATGAATATATAACATGCTCTCAAAGAGAGCAATAAGAATCAGTGTAGATGATGTCACCATAAGAGCCCTGGTTGTAAAAGGTTGTCCACAGGGAGGAGTGCTCTTACCACTACCGTGGAACATGGTCTTAGACACCTTAGTCAATCGCCTCAACGATGACAATTTCTACACTATAGCTTACGCAGACGACATAGTGATTCTGCAAACAGGAAGATTTGAAGGATGCAAGATGTCCCTTAACAGCATAGAACAGTGGTGTCAATAAACCCAAAAGAGACAGAGATGGTTCTTTTCACGAACAAAAGGAAGCTTGTAAACATCGAGGCCCCTAAGCTCCTAAAAACTAGAGGTGCAGAGGTGAAATATTTGGGGAGTCACCTTTGACAGCAAGTTAACATCTAAAAAACAGAGCCAAAAAAAGTATACATATGAACAGTGCCGAAGAACCATTGGCCGGGAAATGTCACCTAAAGATCTACACTGCTATCATAAGACATATGCTAAAGTACGGTGCGATTCCTTGGGGATTCAAAACTATCCAGCAGACAGTCGTACGCAAATTGGATCAAATCCAAAGAAGAGCATGCCTTAACATAACAGGGGGCATGAGAACCACACCAACTAGAGCAATGGAGGTTGTTGTGATACTGGTATACAACCTGACGTAGGATCCGGTAAGTCGAGGTGTGACTTGTGGAACGAGGTCCTTGGAGAGGACCCACTGCTGTAAGCTAACACAGATTCTATTGCACCAAGATATGCCTTTCATAGGCCCTACAGGGTAGTAATAAAAAACGTACAAGAGGCTACATTGGCAGCAGGTGCCTTGTGCATCTACACCGATGGATCTAAAACAAATGAAGGCTCAAGCTGTGAAATTTATTCCAAATCCCTGAATCTCAATATAAAATTGGCAATGGGTTCTAATGCCATTGTAGCTCAAACAGAGCTCACTGCTATCTCAATTGCCGCAAAAGAGACTACCAGAAGAAACATTACTGGTAATAATATTTAAATCCTTACGGACAGCAGACAGGCACTGCTAGCTCTGAATAGACCACGCGTTACATCAGGTCTACTACTAGAATGTCACCAAGCCCTGATCGAAGCTTGCAACAACAACGTGGTTACTTTAGCTTGGATCAAAGGCCATGGAAAACCAAAAGAGAACCGTATAGCTGACTTGTCAGCTAAGAAAGCAGCCTCTCAAAAACTTTTGGGACCTGGCACTTTCATAGGCTTATCGGCATCAGCTGTGGCTGATCTACTAAAGAAGCACTCCCTTGAGGGTAGATGGGACGACGAAGCAGGCTGCAAGCTAGCCAAGGAACTATTACACCCACCCCTTCCATCTTTACAGATACAGAAGAAGGATTGCGATCAGTTATCCTTATTTTTGAGTATATGTGCCGCTAGATCCTCTTTTTTCTGATAGAATTTGCCAGTGGTTTCTTCTGCCAGGTCAATGGTGCTCATAGATGCTTATTACGATTCTAGCAGATATTAAATGTTCTTCTTTGCTTATATTTGTGTAAATTTTATATTCCTACAACAGCAAAATTTTTCTTTTTCTTATCAAAGGCTTTCCAATCAAATACTATTATCAGTTCATCTAATTAATATCGTTCAAAATTATGTAAAACAAAAGTAGGGACAAAAGCAAGTAAGAAAAAACCGGCAACTTCGAAATAACTAACAAAGCCATAGAAAACCATTTAAGAAGATAAGACAGTGGTGGTTCTAATTTTGTTGTGAGTACCGCATTTATATAAAAACGAATTGAAATTTAACAATAATACTATGAGTTTACATACTTTACTATGATTATAGTTGTACGCAAATTGACTTAAAGCTGTTTGATTATTTTGAAGAAAGTTATTGGCGATTTTCCGACTGTTTCATATTCGAAATCCCCCTAACTAGACGAATCGTCACTGACGCAAGAAAACGGGGAGCAACTTTTAGTCAAAAACTCCATTTTCTTTTGAATAGAAGCCTCTAATAATCCAAAAACAAAAGAAGAATTTCTCGTTATAAGTGAACAGGGGTTGCTAACAATGTACTCATTGAAAAGCAACCCTTTCGTTTTATCAAACTTATTCAGTCGGGTTTTTTTTGTGCTTTTTAAGAGACGTAGACGTTTTTTTTTCTCGAGTTATTCCTGCCTCTTTTATTCCTCTATTGGAAAGTAATTTGAGCCAAGTGGGATTCGTATGAAAATACCTTTGGGGGATTATTGATAATATTAGAAAGTGGAAGCTTAATTGAAAAAAAAAAGTAAATAAAATCGGATGGGGATTAACGGACAGAGTTGAAAGTAGGAGTAACATATTTGGGTAGAAATAGTATGTCAAAGGCACGTTACCGATGCCTATTCAGCTACATTCTTTCAAAACTATTCTATTTATAGGTTTTTTAGCTCCCAAACAACCATCACCGTAACCATAACACGATTAAACATTAATGGACTTCAAAGTGGTTTTTAATTTTACGTGCGCGGACAGAGATTTTTCTGCTTTTAAGTCCCCCGGATCTTGGCTTCTAATTACCCCACTAATCGTTCGTTAATTTTTAATTAAGCGTACTTGATTATTCAATTCCTTGATGCACCCTGAAACCCGAGGAAATTCTCCTTCGGCGTTTAAGAGGAAATTCCGGAAAGAGACGGAAAAGCGGGAAGAGAAAATGTTTATTATTGAAGACGTAGTCGATGTGTATTAAAAAGATTGTCATGGAATAGGGGGACGATTGTATCTTTTCCAATTTAAGTATAACATTAGAGAAAATAATTGTTAAAAATTCTCTTTAACAGAAATCTGAAATTCTAAATTATTAGTGAAAACATAGTTCATTTCTATTTCTAAATATATTTAGAGCAACGATGTTTATTAAACGAAAGACTTTTTCTCTCAATATAAAAGATATTTAAGACAAATCATTCATACCGTTGTCTGTATAAACGTATAGTCTTTCAACCTCTAAGTCGCTCATAAATAATATAAAAAATAATGGGGCCAACACTGAGCCCTGAGGGACTCCTTCTTCATATAATTATGTCGTTGAGTTGGAATTATAGGAAGATTTAACATCATTATAATGTATTTTTTTAACTAAAGTCTGGGGAGAGATATGGGTTAACTAATCAAACATTTCGATTAAGATAATGTGGTTTTTTACTTGTTTTTCATAACTGACATACAAGAAAGGTATCATAATTTATTTCCTCGTGTATAGACAAAGTTTATTGAGATACAAAACTACTGATGTTATTTAAATTTAATTCGAAAAAGCAATTTCCTAATGGGAGGATAGGAACACACTCAGAATGTCTCCTTGATTTCCGTTGAATTCATTCCTAAACAGGACACATACAAACTGTGAAATGGTCGTTCGATTTCTTTCAATACAAAAATAACTCAAGATGTAATTAATTTTAGCTGCTCAGTCCAATTGGTACGCCACTATGAATCAACCTAGAAATCAGCAGGTACGTGCTAATGGTGCTGATTCTTCAAATCTGCCAATTAGCAGTGGGGTACCTCAAGGTTCAGTGTTAGGTCCAATTTTATTTTTATTATTCATCAACGATATCACAGACTTAAAAATAAGTGGAAGAATTACTTTATTTGCCGATGACACGAGTGTAACCTGGAGTAGTTCTGATATACAGACATTACAATCTAGCATAAACAAAGATTGAGTTACTATCAAGTCTTGGTCTGACTCGAATGGGCTTTGTTTCAACACCAGTAAAACCGTAGCGATGTCTTACAGAGGTACTTTACAGCCTATAACTCTAAGCAATAATCCGATTCTAACAGTGAACTCAATTAAGTTTTTAGGTCTTTATATAGACAAATTCCTGAAATGGTCCACTCATATTGATACCTTGGCAAAAAAATTATCTTCTGCATGTTTTGCCATTAAAACTGTTTCTAAAGAGCTGACCCCTACTACTGCATTAATGACCTACTTTTCCTTATTCGAATCTCACCTTCCCTATGGTTTACCGTTCTGGGGTTCTTGTAGCTTATGCCACTTCGAATCTATTTTCAAATTACAAAAAAGAGCAATTCGTTATATATTTGGTTTAAGTAGTAGGACTCACTGTGAAAATTACTTTAAAAATTTCAAAATTCTAACCCTTCCTGCTCTATTTATCTTTGAATCCGTCTGCTTAGTTCGCAAACACATTCAAAACTTATCGGAAAGACCAACTCGTAGATATCCTACAAGAAATTTAGATACTGATATTTACTTACCAATTCCCACCACTGACCTAATAAAAAATTCTATTACCTACAATGCAAAAAAATTGTATAATAATCTCCCGATACAGCTAAAATCTATAAATTCTTATGATAAGTTCAGAAGATCCACTAGGGCTTTTCTTCAAGAAAGACCATTTTACACAGTGGCAGAATTTTATAACGTGCCTTAGACTTTTGGGTTGCAGCATATAGGAGCAATAATTAAATTAAGTTAATTTGAAAATTTTAATTTGAACAATAATTTATAGTAACGGATATTGCATATCCAATGCAATTGTTATTGTTATTTTGTTTGTGTTTTGTTTTATCTAGTAATTTATTTTTATTTTTATTATGATTAATTTCGCTTTGTCTATAAAATTTTTGTAATTTTTCTATGACAATAAAGCATATTCTTTCTCTCTCTCTCTCTCTCCCTACTTTTTTTAAAACTTTCTCTTCCGAAAAGATGAATTTTTAGGACAAATATTTTGATGGGTTGATAACTGTTTGGTTAAGCTTTGTGGTTGTTTTTTTTTTGGTTAGAAATAGTCTCGTGTTATTTCAGAAATATCGTGAACAAATGATCTGTTTGAAAATTTTGTCAGATACTGGAATTTTCATTAAGTAAATAGCCTTCTACGGGATTGAAAAATTATCTTGTAAAGTTTGCAATAAAAACTTCATTTTCTGATTGAATGTGGGCGTCTGCAAGGTGAACAGGATGTTCACTCACTTTGAGCTCATTTGGGATTAAAAAATCGCACTATCAGAGGTATTTACGTATGCAGATTAAAGATTAATGTATCTACATCTAACAAATCCATTGAGATTTTCGATTTTCCAACGAGAAATTTTTATACCTACCAAGCAAAGAACCAGGTTTAATAAATACATAAATACAGAAGTGAAAATATTAAAATTTTACAACAATCAGTTTTAACTGTGAGAGACTTAAATGAAAAACAACCTGACTATCGATGATTATACTGAGATGATACAGATTAATGACCTTCTCTACATGTATCTGCAATCTTTCTGCTAACATGTAAGTATTTAATTTAAAGAAGTAACTTCTATGGTCAAACACGTTTTTACAGCCAAGAAAATATATTATTATATACTGTATTAACACCTTTCCATAATTTCTTAACAGCATCCTTTTTTTGTTGTATATCTGTATATCCCACTCCTCTGTCTCTATACTGTAACATTTTCTCTCTCAATTTTTTCTACTGTCGTTTTTATATCACCTTCCTTCTGCTGTTTCCTCCTTCTTCTTAATGATCTTTTATTGTGCTTCTTCCAACGTTTTTAATTTTACTTTTCTTTATGCATACGGTTTCCTGTAGAATTTGTATTATAGTTTCCTCCTATTATCCGTATTTATTTTTAAACCTTCAGTCATTAAAATTGTACCCGTTTCGACGTTACCCTTTTATGTAAAGAACACAATTGAGAATATTTCAAGCTATAAATTCAGAGAGCACAAGGTTTATAATCAATAATGCACGACAGCAGCAGAAGTTTTGAAAAGGTAAAGCTCTATAATATGTTACGGTACAGAGCAATACCTCGATGGAATGCAATTTTTTGCTGTTCCTTTTTTCTTTTTCCTTTGTGTCAAAATTAAAAACGAGTAAAACAGCTTCCTATCGTTAATGTAATATATGGAGTATGAAAAAGTGCTGGGGAAAGTGGGTAGCAAACAATTTGTTCTCCAGACGATAGATGACACGACCATCAGCGTTCCAGTTCGCGGACGAGTAGTTCATACTAATAATAATAATATATATAATAGCATATTTTTAGAATAAATATCAGGTATTTCAAAATGGCCAATATTTTTTTTTACTAGCGATGTGTCATGTTTAGGTTCACTGTGTTCCTAAACATGAAAAGACATCGGACACCGTGGCTCAGTTGGTTAAGGGCACCAACCTTTATTCTCTGGGTCACTGTTCGAAGAGTAGGTTCGAATCCTGCCGCATTCAAGTGGATTAAAAGTCAGATAAGACTTTGGGCAAGTGCACAAAGGTATTTGTGTCATACGCAGTTTCATTCACGCCGGTATACAGGCCGGATGAGATCGGATATCTCGTGGAACTGATAGGGGTTGGTGACACATTTACACACTTGTTAGTCGGTAGATCACCTGCATGACAAAGACATAGTCCTGGGTTTAAGGTGATTGAGGACCGTGGTTCGATAAGGTGTAGGTCCCGTCCAGATTAGCCTTAGTTGCAGAAAGGAGACGTTAAAATTAACCAAACAAACAACAAACATGAAAAGTCTTTGGTCATTTTGAAGTAATTATATAATATAAAATAAAATGATTAAAATGAAAATATAAAGTATAAAGTTAGGTATTAATAATATAAATATAAAGTTATGTATTAATAGTATGAAGTTAATATTTAAAAACTTATAAAAGAAAAATTGATTAAAATTGCTTAAAATATGTAAAATTACTTAATATGATGTATATATAATATAATAGCGTATTCAAACCATGATATGATAGGTCTATAATAGTATTTTTTCAATTGATGTTAGAAGCCAATATGTTAATTTGTTTTTGAAATTTTTAATGTCAATTTGCATTTTTAGTGATTGTTTAGATTCTGTCCCACATAAATGAAACATCGCTATCCAATAGACTTTTGAGACTTAGTAAGAACTACTTCTGCATTTTTTCGAAATGTTGTTGGATAAGTATGTTATATTCTTGTTTATCAAATTATTTTTTACTAAATAGAGTAAGGCAGTTTTGTAGAATAGTAGTATGATATTCAATAATTTCGAATTTTGGAAAAGCAAGTTTGATGGAAATTGTTAGTTAAGATTGAATATTATTTTGATGATTTTTTTCTGTATTATTTCTAAAGGTTTTATATTATTCGAATATGCGCCACCCCATGCGATTGCGCCACAGTTTAGGTCCAGGTGATCTAGTATAAAAACAATGAAATTATAAGGGCTTAAAGTGTATTTATAATCGTAAGTTTGAAATATAACATTGTCAATCAAGTGCAATTTCGAAAGTTTACAGTTAATTTGTGATTGAAAGTACTTAACTAACTTTTATAGTGAAAGTTTCAATAAGTTTTAAATTGTTTGTTAACAGTAAGTTTATTTTTTTTAAGTTGCCATGAAGTTAAGCGTTTTTAAGTTTATTTTTTTAAGTTACGAGTGAGGCAGATTCAAACTTGCTGAAAGCTATTAATAAGTATTCTACGAACTTGCAAGGAAACTTGCACTTATATTGGTAAGCTTGCAAACAATTTGCAGTAAATGTATTTTGTTTAGTGGGTAACCACTTACGGTTTTGTCAGCTTGTTATAAACCTCGATGAATTGTACACCCTTTATATTTCGGTTTATTCTGGTACAGACATTGAAATAGATTTCGATCCCTTAAGGCAATTGAGATATAAATGGAAAAATTTCATTACTAATATATTCTTCCAGTTCCAGTTTGCCTCTAAAAATTCGATATTATGACTTTTATTAAATTTGAGTCTAGAAAATAAATAGCGTTCAAGTGAGACAGAGTTAAGTAAAATATTATACCCCTGGAAAAGTTTCCAGGTCAAAAAGCAGTAAATTGGATTCGCTTAACTGCTAGGAAAATGATATTTCTCCTTCTATCTACCATTCGGAATGTTGCTTCAAAAAATCATACAGGGACATAACAATTGAATTTTTTAAGTTTTTAATCAAGAACATATTTTAGCCAGTCGGTTATTTTATGTTTTATGTAATGTTTTGTTTTGTTTGTTAATTTTAACGTCTTTTCTGACCTACTGGACGGAACCTACAGCTTATCGTGAGATCCGAACCACACGGTCCTCAATCACCTTAAACCCAGGACTATACCTTTGTCGTGAAGGTGATCTACCGACTAACAAGTGTGTAATTGTGTCACCACTATCAGTTCCACGAGATATCCGATCTCATCCGGCCTGTTTACCGGCGTGAATGAAACTGCGTATGACACAAATACCTTTTGCACTTGCCCAAGGTCTTATCTGACTTTAATTCCACTTGAATACGGTAGGATTCGAACCTACTCCCCGAACACTGACCAAGCTGAATCGGCAGACGCCTTACCAACTAGACCGCCGTGTCCGGTTTTATATAATGAAAATTAGTGAGTCACTGTGTTTGGTATACAATAATTTTATCTCACAAGTACGATTCAACGTTTTGTCTCAATTAACAGTGTTGTTCCTCAAGCAGCGCTGGAAAAGTAAACGAAGCCTAAGTATAACAAAAATGAAACCAGAAATTACTTGAAACAGAAATAACAGAACCTTTTTAATGCTTCCAAAAATAAAATTAAAAACATTGGGAAGCTTATTTAGTGGTTAGAACTTTCTCTTTAAAGCTCTCTTTGATGGAATTTTTTTATATTTATTCCTTTCTCTAGCCATAAATTCCTATGCCATTCTCTTTTTGGTAAAAGATTTAAAAATCATTAAAACTTATGTAATACTCAAATTACACCCTGTACATCCACATAACGATGCTTCAGCCTATCGAATTGAAATCGGTTTATGTTAGAAGCAAATTTGCGAATAATTCCTATTAACATCAACCTTGCGGAATGCCAATGGGATTTCTATCTTTGGTAGTGGATTCCATGGGGGCGCTATGGCTTCCTTTGTATGCCAAGTCTGAATTCGGCAGGGTATTTGTCCCAAAAGACGATAAACCTAAGCGTCCATTTGATTCCAGTCAAAAAATTATCCCTTAACTTGTTTACAGATACTTTTAGGTTAACAAAAATTTAACATACAACTTATTAGGTATTGTATGAATAATAACTAACAGAAAAGGACAATTGACAATCAATTATGATGAAATGACGTCAATAAGAGGAGCATAAATAGAACTTGCAGCAGAATAAAAGAAAATGAAAATAACGAAAAACATGGGAACGACAAATAGCAGAGACCGTATAGTAAGAGAATTAGTGAAAATGCTAACAGAAATGAAGTCATTAACCCCAAGCAAGAAAGAATGAACAAAAACCAGTTAGAAGAAAAAGAATCTAGTTATGGACAAACAAAAGAAGAGAATTCTAGCAAGAGTTAGGAAAGCCTAGACGCAATGGATAAAAGGAGCAGAAAAGACGAATTTTAAAGCACTGTAAATGCTGAACCAGAACGATTAGAAAAAGTAAATAATAATTGGTAATCGTTGCTTAGTTATTTTTTTTTTGAATGACCATTCATCACGTAAACCTGTCGTTGACGGGCCTAAACACTAATTGATGATAACAGCCTAGTTACAAACGAGCGAGATGGTATCAATTATTAGATAGAAATTATTTTTGCCTTTCACAGTTGTTTTAGTAAATTTCAATTAAAATTAATTGTCTCGTTAAAATGTATGCGGAACAAAGAAAACGTCATGCTCTACATAATTACCATCACATTTCGTGATTTTATTTCAAATTACATTGTTAGAGTTAAAAGCGCTACTCAAACCAAATATTGTTATACGTACGAGTTAGCAATAAATAAAGAAAATTAGTGAGTTGGTGATATAAATTAATAAAAATATTCTTCGAGTTGCTTCTTCCCGAAAAAAACACAAACTCTGTTTAGCACACACAACCATAAATTCTCCCTATTTTTCTCAGTTAGAGACAAAAACATAGCTTCTTACTCATTCAGCCTCGCTCAGTTGGGAATTGTGGAAACGATGTTAAAAGTTTGTTTGTGACTAAAGTTCTACTTTGTATTTGTATTGAAATATGCGAGCGGCGAAAATAATTAAGAAGCGTGGCAAGAAGGAAGTTCTGAATGTAAACGTACTCATATAAATTGTTTACGAACGTTATGTAAAGTAAAAGCAAACAATAATAACGCAAATGTGGATTTTAGAATTTAAAAACCAATTTCATAAAATACGTTTCAATTCTACGATTGCAAGCTTAAGAAAGTGTGTGGACATTATTTTATTTCTTCAGATTTTGATTTATATAAAAATTATTTTTGGATGCTTATTGTGTTATAATTCGTTAAAAAACCACTAAATAGACAGGCTGAGATCAAAAAGTCATTTAAAAAAATTGTTTTTTAAATTATAAGGTATATAATAAAAAGTTTTAATACCACTTACTACAAAAAATATATTAAAAGTTGCTACAAAATTGGCACACCTAGTATGTATGCAGAATTTCATCATTTTTGTCAAAAATTTGATACTTTTCAACATAACCGGCTCCAAAACGCACCACCATTTTTAGCTCCTAGCCTGCATTTAGAGAGCACGTTCTAAAGGAATGACACTCCCAAGCGGATTACAAAGGACCCCGCAGTTTCTGATAGAAAAATGGCTTTCGGTGGATTTCTCTCAAACTTCGGAAATTTATTCTTCTCAATCCTATGTACAGATTTCGAGCTAGCGCGAGTTTAAAATGATTAGGGGGAACTCGATATATGAGCTTTTATCGGCAAGTTAGGCGTTCACCTCTTTACGTTTATGGTTTATATGATGGATATATGTCATACACACCCAGATACACACACACACGCACACATTTAGCGTCTTTTAGAAGATTTTATTTTGATTTCTAAACTATTACTTAAGAATTTATTTTTTATTGACATTACATTTTTCATTTTTCAATCACTTTTTTGTTACCATGACTATGTCCGACATGGGCGTTTCATTAACAGGGTTAAACACAGCCAGTCACCTTGAAATATATTAAAAAATTAAATAAATGTTCAATGGAGAAATATTTTTTGTAAGAGAACGCTTAACAATTAATGTCCAGCACAAGCGTCACTTTTCGTTATCTCAGCTAAACCCTACTCTTTTATACTCCTACAAGGGTTCCACGACTCGCATAGAGCAGTCACAGTCTGCTGTCGATTGGTGAGATACCTTTTAAAAAGATTTAAATAATTATTTCGTATACCAATATCTTCCAAGCACTGCACGAGAAAAAAAAAATAAAGTTCGTGTGACGGGTGGTTCAGGCCGCGACTACCACTTTCTGCATGGCTTAATGACTACAGTTACATAGCCATGACCAACGGTTTATACGTACTCACCGAGCCATGGTGGGTTGCCGATATTATGAACCACTTGATTTTCTTGGGAATCGAACCCGGGTCGTCTCGTTGAGAAGTGTATATGCTAACGCTGAGCCATGGCACCCTCTGCAGGATAAGATGATGACTAACCGTGTCAAATGCATTTGAAATATACACAAACAGGGCTTGCTTTCATTAAGTGATTCACTTAGGTACTTGTAAAGTTAGGACACTAACGGCGTTTTGTGTGGATGTTTTCTATCTAAAACCAAACTGTTGTTTTGAGAGTATTTCATATTTGTTTAGGTATGAAACTAATCTATTTTTAATTAATTTTTCAAACTTTTTTGAGAAGTGGGTGATTAACCATATGTGTTGGTAATTGCTGATGTTGTTACATCTCCCTTTTTATGTAATAGAGTAACAATTTCAGACTTTGTGTTATCTATTCCAACGATTTGCAATTAGGAATAGATTTTTCATCGCTTTTTATTTGGCTCTTATTAAATTCATTAGCAATGTTAATTTTATGCTGGACATAATTGTTAAGTGTTCTCTTACAAAGAGTATTTCTCCATTGAACATTTAGTTATGTATTTATTTCAAGGTGTCCATCGGGCTGTGTTTAACCCTGTTAATGAAACTCCCATGTCGGACATAGTCTAGCTGTATTCATGGTAACAAAAAAGTGATTGAAAAATGAAAAATGTATTGTCAATAAAAAAAAAATCTTAAGTAATAGTTTAGAAATCAAAATAAAATCTTCTAAAAGACGCTAAATGTGTGCGTGTATGTGTATCTGGGTGTGTATGACATATATCCATCATATAAACCATAAACGTAAAGAGGTGAACGCCTAACTTGCCGATAAATGCGCATATATCGAGTTCCCCCTAATCATTTTAAACTCACGCTAGCTCGAAATCTGTACATAGGATTGAGTTGGGCCCGTGAACACTTTTGATCGGGATGGGATGAAGAATAAATTTCCGAAGTTTGAGAGAAATCCACCGAAAGCCATTTTCCTATCAAAAACTGCGGGGTCCTTTTTCAATAAATCACGTAAAAATTAATATTTTTTCATGATTCAAAGTTCAGATGAAAGAAGGAACCTATAGCTATAATATCATGTTACTTTTTCCTTTTATCTATTTCTCTGGATTATTGAAAAACCGGGCCAAATTTTGTTTTTGCTCGATATTTTGACCCTACTATATATGTATTCATATTTTTTTATCAAGACTAATTTCACCGAATCCTTTTGGATAATGGGGCTTTGCAAGGTGTTAAATATGTTCAGAAAGATTCAATAAATTATTTTTGTGTATTTTCATGTTTTTTATGGCGTTTTTTTGGATTTCCGGAGTTTTCGAAAATGCTCGGGTCTATCGGGAATTAATAGATAATCAAAGACCCTATGAAAAATCGACTTTTTTTTGAGGATTATTTTCATTTCGTGCTAAAATTTTTTGAGGTTAGGAATTGTACTAAATAAGAGATCACATTCTGACCTTTTCATTAATATATGTATATATCAAGTATTTTATTAAGTGTACGAGAAAAAACTCTGCCTTCAAACTTTCTCAAATTGGATTTTTTTACAATAAATTTATTAATCAAGTGCAGAAAATGAAAAAAAGTTGGTTATTATTGCCTTATCTTTTGTCTTCAGACAAAAACGGGAGGATATTCAAGTTTTGGAAGGATATTCCAGATTTGGAAGGATATTCAAATTTTCCGTTTTCACCACAAAAAAAAATGCGAATTTTTGAAACGCCGTTTTTGCAAAAAATATTAGTGTAGCGAAAAAAATCATAGGGACAACTTTTGTAGGTAATGAACTGCTCTTCATTTTTTTGTCTAAACAAAAATGCTCTAAGGGTCATATTTCGGCAGAGGTAAATGTACCTATGAATATATGCAAATTAAAAAAAAAATTAGGGATATCATATGTTCACAGTATTAATTTCTTTCAATAGTTACTTGCAACATTTCTTTCACAATAAATTTTGCCCTGATAATATTATCTCCCACAAAATCCAGGTCAATATTTTACTTATCTCGACAGTCTGTTAAAGTACTTAAAGACGACGGAACTAATAAAGAAAAACTTGCAAAATTGGAATTCCGTTTGCCGTATTGTTCGATTAGAGTTGAGTGAAAAGAGTTTTACCGAAAAAGTTTTAATGCCTTGTAATAAACATAAGTAGTCTCCCGAAACTTCCAGATGCCATTCTCGCAATTTTTCTGGCTAAAAAACTTTTCACTCGCAAAACCAAGTTTTAATAGTAATAAAGAGGATGAGACATTCGCATTTTGTAATTGAGTTTCGAATGGGTACTTAGTGGTGCAGAAATGTATCAGATTTATTTTCAGGAAGGAATTAACGCGGTCTTGTTGAAAAATCACTTCCAGCAATTTTTTATGATAAAAAAAATAACACATTTTGCGAAAATTGTATGTCAAACAGCGATTACCTTTGTGCAAACAAGCAAAAATCTGGATTCTTTCCTTATTCATTGAGTCAGTGATAATGTGTATGGATATACAATGTATAATTTTACTGTAAACAGTTCTGAATAAAAACACAACGTTTGTTGTTAATTAATGTTGAACGTAAGATTTTCTTTGTTCTACATACATTTTAACAAGGCAATTAATTTTAATTGAAGCTGGTTATTGGTCCAAAGATACCGATAATAATACAGTTTTTTTTGTTCATTTGTGATATATCCAGACTTTGTTTTTTTTATTGATATTTCATAATATAAAAACTAAAGTCAGTATACAAAAATTCAGCCGGCAAACTCCATAATCGTCCGAAAAAGTAACACGTCCTTGCATCATAAACTACTATTTTATTATTTTGTGGAATTGCAATTGTCAAAATTGACTTGTACGTAGTTTATGTAAATTATAACTACAATTGCTTAGTGTAGAAATTACCGGATTTAAGGATTCTTATAAGATTGGTGTGTATACAAAACTACAGTACTGGCAAAAACGTTGGATGCATATAATAAATAACCAAAAAGGTTTTTAATTTTTTGTCGGATGCGGAAAAATCGAGTATTTAAGTTCGTGGCTTGGAATCTAAAAATCTGAAAAATTAATGAAATTATATCATTAAATTTTCAACTCCATCATCCCCTGTAAAACTACCTGATATATAGGAATATAAAATGTGTTTTTGTTGGAAAAACTTCAACGTGGAAAATTCCGTTATCAGGTAATTTCCTTGAAGCTTGAAAATTTCATAAACATCAATTAAATCTGACAGCAAGTGAACTTTAAACCCATAACAGAAACATGAAAACGTTATAAACGGCCCTGGTGTCAAAATCCGATCAAATTAATGAACTGTAATATTGAGTTAATAAAAGATCTTTAGCGATTTATTATTCAAGAATAATCAGAAAAATTATACGCCTTTTTGTTTCCTGTGGCGTCTTATTTGAAGTTACACGTAGAAATAATCACTAGTGACAAAAAACCGGAAAGACAAATTGTTTTTGGTATATACATGCAATATATAATTCTACGCCAATATAGAAAGAAATTTTCGAAGAAAAGAGAGCATCATCATATCAGACAGCCAAGCAGCCATTAAAGCTCTGAACTTCTGAACAGAACAGAATATATAATTACTGTTAAAAATATTGCACATAGAAGAAAATTTCTTAGGACATTCTGAGTACAATTGCCTAAATCCCGCGGGATTTTAACATCCAGAACACGGAGTCGTGAGATGTCTCCTTGATTAATGAAGAAACGTCTCATCTTTTGCTGAATTTAGTGCCACACCTACGTTTTCAAGACTTCCGAGAAATTACCATCCCGTCGTTTTTTTGACAGCCCACAGTCTTACCCGATTTAAGCGATAAACCATTGATGTACGTATAAATAAAGGCATTTAAGAGACAATTGCGAATTGTAGGATTTACGAGGACGGAAAAAAATTGGTGCTAATGATGATGGATAATATTTTAGAAGAAGAATATTTATTTGAAATAGGTAACCCTAATATACAAAAAACTATATATACATAATAACACTATAGATATTTTAAAAATGTAGTTACAAGATATTCGTTAACCTCCGTTAGTGCAGTATTCATTTTCTCTGTAGCTTTATCTAAGTTAGTATCAAAGCATGCCAATAGTGTATCATCTGCAAATAAATTCACAAAATCTACATTCACAAACAAATTTATGCCATTCAAGTATGAAATAAAAAGCAGAGGTCCTAAAACGCTACCCCGTGGAACACCTATATTTCTATCTGATTCCTGTGATATATTGTCTCGAACCCTAACTTTATGCTTTCTATGAGACAAATAATCAGCTAACCACTGATGAACATTACCATCAATGCCAGATCCTCTTAATTTCATCAGAAGAATATTACGATCAATCGTTTCAAAAGCCCTTTTAAGATCAATACTTCATTTTTGAATTTAGACAAAGTGAGTTGTAATGCAGAATCACAGGAATATTTTTTTTATAAAAAGAATATAAATAAGAATTTGTTGTTTTGGGGGTTTTCAAATTTTACAATTTCTTCTTAATCCGGATCTGGATTTTAACTGTAGTTCTTATACTATAGGATGGGGCTATTAACATAATATACCTGTACCAAGTATGAGAGAAATCTACTTCTTCTGTGTATGAATAACACCGACATGAATGATTTTTCTTCATTATTCTATTTTATGCAATTTTTGTTACTTTTTAAGGTTATAAAAAATTACAAGTAACATTTCAAAGTTTCTTGTAAACCGACTTTATATTTGCTAGACATTTCTACCTATTTCATGGGTATTTTTTTTATATATTTTTCGTGATTCGGAATAATAAAAATTGATTTTTCGTTGACAGGTCGGGTAGTAATTATTGTAAAAAAAACAAGTAAAAAAGTGACCACAGGTGTATATATTAGGCAGCACTCAAAACGTACTAATTTATTTAAAACTTTTATCCTTCGTATCGGTAAAATCTGACAAAGAAACCATTTTTCATAACGAAATCAGTCGCATTATGCGTGAAGTTTCTTACTGACTATTAGGTACTACGCAATTTTATCGATAAAACTTTCTTTCTCCCCACATTTTGCCACAACTACAATTATTTTGAGGTTGGTTATAAACCTTGGAAACGTTTGTACGTGAATTTCGCAACCGACATTCTGGAATTATGTCTAATATATAAAAATATCCTTAATATTTTAATATGCTTGAGAAATACTTTTTTTTGGCAGAATGCGCCATCTGTGCACTACGTCGATTAATTAAAATGATTTGCAGCCTATTATTGGGGCTCCTTGTGATTCGTTGAAGAAGAGCCTAAAGTCAGAATGTTGACAGCGACACATAACCCACTACAGTGTGAGTCACCAAAAAAACCCACGACACACTACTAATCTCCACATATTTTTAGCGCACTTACCCAAAACAAACCCTATAAAAGGACATAACCACTAGTTAAAGTCGAGGTGAAACGTTTCCTAATTATAAAAGATGATTTCTATGAACCAAGAAGACAAAAGACATGTTTTAAGAACCGAAATAAAAGGAGAATCAACTGCATAAGGTATTACTAAATAAATGAGAAAGCCTAATTTACACGTTACATTTCTTGCCCATATATTTCTAATTATTTTTGTTTAGTCACTTATATCCTCTTCCAATTTTCTAAAACTTTTGTGGGTCGGATCATTTTATCCTTTATTAATTCTCGAAAAGCTTTTTTATTTTTTAATCGTAACTCGAATTGAAAATAAATGAATGAAAATAAATCATTACATGTTAATTATACTAACAAAAACAATGAGTATATACCAGTCAGACTAAATAATACCCAGATCCCTTATGCTAATTTAGCAAAGTATCTAGGTACTACTTTAGATGCGAGACTACTCTGGAAGGTCCATGTCAAAAATAAACCTGAAGAACTCAACATAAAATTCAGAAAAATGTATTGGCTGCTAGAACATGTTGTTATAAACGAATCAAATACTATTAAACGAGCAAGGTTTGTATGTATGTATGTATGTATGTGTGTGTGTGTGTGTGTGTGTGTGTGTGTGTGTGTGTGTGTGTGTGTGTGTGTGTGTCCAGAGGATCTCGAAATCCACTCGTCAGAATTCAATGAAACTTTCAGGGTAGACTAACTCCTATCTAAATCGGCAAAAAATGTAGGTCTCATGTCTGTGAAAATTCGATCTTCCGAGATATTTACAAGAAAATTTAAGCTTTTAGTTTTATTTCCTAGCAACGGCAGATATAATAACTTGTTTCTATAGTAATATATACTATAAAGGATAGATGAGTACAGTAAAAGTGGGGATATAACGTCACATTCGATAGGCGTACTTTGCAAAATAAGTTTCTATAATATAAATAAGGTCACAGCATATAAAATATATATACGCACTTCGTAGATTAAATTTTGAAGTTATATTATTTACAAAAAATAAAAATAATTAAATTTAACCAATAAATAACAAGGAGGATTATATGTTGGGATTAAATTTTTTTTAATCTCTTGGCATTAAAAGTAACGCTTCAGTACTTACTTAAACTCAAAGATTAAAAAAAAAGTTAGTTCAAGAACTATCTTTAAAAGTCACTGTCTTCACTAAAACTACTGGTATCACTATAATTGTCTTTTCTGAGGTTTATTATTATCGGTTCTATTAAATTATCCATTGATATATCCACTTTCCTAAATGAATTTTCCACATTTTTAACATGACCAATGCATTTTCCCCAATGTTCTCTATTTACATCTGAAACTGCCTTCAAAAACAAATTTCGCACATCAGGAAATTTAAATGTTTTATTGTTTTGAGAAACATAACCTTTTAATAATTGTGACCAGATCAGTTCAATGGGATTTAACTCTGCGTGGTACGGAGGCAATCTGAAAATTTGAATTCCTTTTTCTCTGGCCATCTCATCTATAACATATTTTTTGAATTTGTTTTTATGTTGCCTTGCTATTACTAATAATTCTGCCTTCAAGGATTTAGAAGGACTGATAATATTTTTAGAATGAAGCCATTTTGAAATATATATTAATACAAAATTCTGAATCAATTAAAATACATACGATACGGCTATGAATAAATAAAGTCTGACTTATCTGTCAAAAGAACAGGTTTATCTAGACAAAAACTATATTAGGGCGATCAGATGTATTAAAATTTAAATTTTAACTACAAATAAGCATTGAAGGATGAGGTAAAAATAAAATTTCTACCTCTTGAATCTGTACTACGTTCTGCAAATTAAATACTGCACTCCTTTCTTCTGTATAGTATAGTAGTAAAAAGGTTTGACTTAATTTAATTTGTGGCGTTTTAATCTGAAAGAATTCAATTTTAAATTTGCCGCTTTATATAAAAAAGGAAAGGTTCATTTGACGGACATAAATAATTTGCTTGTCAAATGACAGCCATCTCATAAATTCAAAGTTGAAAATACAACGTTGCCAATTCAATTTCAGAAATCATGGGTTTAGGTAAATATTTATAGGAACGTTGAGTAACACTGTTAAATGGACACTTGTCAAAATGTGACACCTGTAAAAACATGACAACTGTTAAAATGTGATACGTGTCAGAATATAACAACTGTCAAAATAAACAAATCTCAAAATGAACAAATGTCAAAATATGACACCTGTCAGAATCTTTATTTATTACAAAGATCTAACCTAATGTAACAAATGTCAAAATGTCACACGTATCGTACTTTTCTTTATTTATTACAAAGATCTAACCTAACCTAAAGCTAATCTTTTTTTTTTGGCGTGTGGAAATTCTTTATGCACATCGGGTAAAGGTTCTTCCCTTCCCCGATAGTGTGAGACTACCCCTTACGGCTACTATTTTATTATGCGGACAGTTTTAATATTTAAGTTTTCATTATCATAGAGAGAAAGAGAGAGAAAAAGAATGAATGCTTGTACACGTGTACTATTAACATAGATTTCAATTTTTTATTTTACAAGAAATTTTAAAGAGACATTTAAAATTCTCTATTTTCATAGTACATTTTAAGGTTGATTGTGACTTTGTATTTTCCAAGAGCAAATTGTAATGTAATGTACGAATGAACTATTTTTGTAACTGAAAATTTTTGAAAAAATATGATATCAATATCTGCCACACGTCGAGAGTCTGGTCACAGGTTTTTGTGGAGGTTTTTACCCAAGTATGAATATCAGACCTATAATTTTCCTTCACTGCAGATCAATAAATAATAAAATCAATTGAACATGGAGTTTTTCTTATATAGTGATAAATAGAGTGAGCTGAGCGATCTTCTGTTGACGGGACGTGTGCCCTACACGCTGCTGTTGCCCGTCCCGGAAACGGGGCCTGTCCACCGTGACAATTCGCGAAGATCAAGCGTCAGTAGATGTTGCTCTAAAAGGGTGAAATGCATTTAACTAACCTCTGTGACAAGCAGTTGATAAACGTCAACAACAGCTGCAGCCAATTGAAAATTAACACTGACAGCTTTTTTAATTTTCCCGCCTACTTTCAAGCCAATCGCCAATCAACTTTTTATTTATCTCCCTATCAGTAGTTCAAGTAGATGTCGCCCACTCCGTGATTTTCGCGAATTAATTAATAATTTGTCATGTTATAAATATACTTAAATTATATACTCATTGGGCTGCTTAAAAATGTAGATTTGAATATTAAGAGCGAAGCTCGGTGACCAGATATTTATTGTTTAATATAAGGTGAAATTTTAGCGTTTAATATTAAATTTGTGTAAATCTAGTAAGAGACTATTATATCATTCGACATGGTAAGGAAGGTTTATTTATAGAGCAATCGATAAAAATGTTTAATAACTAATTTTGCTGGTTTTGCGATGATTTTACACGGTCACTCAATAAGTTTGTAGGATGACGTATAGATGGTGCCCCTATTGACAAATCCATATGATTTTTCAGAAGTGCAAACCTTCAAATGATACGTATAGACGAAGATACTGTCGGTGATATTCAAGTAAATATTAAAGGAATATAAGAAAATAATAATTATTAACTCCCCCATCAAACTTCCTATAATAAATAACCGATATAAAACCCGTCCAAAGTAAACGTCTTTTCCAAATCAAAAACTAATTATATCTTATTTAATATGAGAGATCGTAAAGAACCCGAAACGAAATGATGAAACCTAATAAACGAAAAACTTAACAATTATTTTATACCGAAATTAAATGATCAGCAAGTTCGTTAAAAGTTTTCCCGCCTTACGGCCATTTTCGGTCGGGAGTTTTGGAGCAACAAGTGGAAAATTTCAGTTTTATATTCAATTTAGAAACCCATAAGAAACGCAATAGCTAAGAAAAAAGTTGGAACTAATTTGGGGAAAGATTGCGAAATAAATATGGGCGGTGAAATAATTATTAAAGAAAATAATTCTCAACAATAAATCAATGCAGTTTGAAGCCGGTGTCTAAAAGTTTAGACGCGACCCTGACTTCTGCAAAATTTCATAATTTGTTTTCATTAATGCACTAACATACCATCGAAGTTTCAAAGCTTTTGGAATTAGTGTTAATTGATTGTCTATATCTACTGGCCTAACACTCATACGCTTATTATACCTAAAAACCAGTGAAGCGACCTTGAATTACAATTTGAAATGCCTGTCAATGTAATTGATAATTATAATTTATTGTGTTATATAAACATATATGTGTACTCGTAACTGTGCATTTTCTATATACCGCTACTACTACGCAACAACAGGTAAACGTGTTTGAGACTCGTTGACTTGCTCTTTTTGTTTTTAATATGATAAAATAAAGCTCCGGCGGTTTGAACCATCTATCAAACATCACAATCGTAGTGGCAACCGCTTTCGATTCTGTTCTACTTCCATTTGACTTCCTAAGCGCTGCGCCTTAATTTCGTAATAATTTCGCCCACACATACCACCATTGAAGGTTTTCGTGAAATCAGAAATCCAAAGCCGAAGCCGCAGTATAAAATTAAAATCCCTTTGTTCGAGTCTTGTACAGAAATATGCGGGAGCGAACACCGAACACACCGAAATTGTGAGCAGATAAGAAATTCTCTTTGTCTTACTTTCAGTGGCGTACGAACTATTTTTTCCCGTTGAATAGTTATTTGACAACTTCTATGTCTAATTCCAATCACTAGTAACAAAATATTCGATTTCAGGAAGTACAAAAATAAATTGTTTTAATATTAACAGATATTTAGAAACTGGATATATCCTAAAACAAGAATAATCTGTACGTGTAACTGGAAGAAGACCATAAAACAGATGCAGCTAGTTGTAAAAGTCTTGCAGCCTACTGACACTCCGAGTAGTTCATAAAACTGAATAAGGTGCGTACTTTTTGGCCTACATTTTAAAAATATAACTGGTTTTAATCTGAGAAAAGAGTTTTGACGAAGATGAATTGGACACCTACAAATGGCCACCAAAATCACCCGATTTTCCTCCTTGTGATATAAAATATCTGTAAACTAACTCATGCGATTTAAAACCTAATCGACGATAGTATCTATCTATCACATAGATAATTTGCCTTGTTTTTTCGTTATATATTATTCCTGCCCAATATACCTACTATACGCCTATGCTCTAGTCCTGTTGAGTCTGAAATATCATCCTTTTACAAGAATCAGGATTCCTGTGATGATTTTGCGTACGATAAGAAAGTAAACGTAGAAAATTTGAATCGCAGGAATCCTTCCTGCGGAGATTGAAGGTTCGATGTGGGAAAGCAGGTCGACGGATTAAATCGTTCGATTTTTTATCTCTCGAACAAAAAAGGAAAACGAGACATGAATTTCTTACCTGAAAATACGCTTATCGCAAAATAATTTCGTCTACAGATAATCCTTTGGATTGTTTCGTGAAAAAATAGAAAAACCGTACAAATCTCTAGATATTTTTAAAAAATTCAAAAGCGAACATGTCTTTCCATTCCTATCCATCCAACAAGTCACTCCAGTTGATCGGCCACCCTCCCACGACAACAAACTGTCCGCATGGAGTCCAGTCATCCTGGCTGGCACCTAATCTATCCTGAAACGTGACTGAACCGCCCAGAAACGTCCTGAAACCAGAGATTGAGCTAATTCTTGTCCCTCGCTTTACTTATCCTTACGCTTTCTTGTAAGACTACATTTACACAAGAACTGTTCTGTTTGGATTAAAACCGTGGAGTGTTAAAATAAGCGTATTTCTAGATGTGCTGCTATGATTAGAAGAGAGTATTGACAAGTACTAAAAGCAAAAAATTCCCGGTGTATTGGGGTTGCATACACAATTTGCATTGTGTGTTGCAAAGCTTTTATTTGGCTGATTCTAGTCATCTGCTTACTTCGAGACAAATGATTTGTTAGGAGGTGACATAGTGAGAGACTGCTAATAAATCTAGACTATTTTATTTGTCTATATTGTAACGGGTAACAACCCTGAAGATGTTAAGAATCAATTTAAGATGGTGTAAATAAGTACAATTAATAAATGTTTCTATCAGTTTTATCAATAAGTAATTAAATTTCAAAAATACAATCAAAAATAACAAGGATAAGTGAAATGAGAAATGTCAAATTGCAAATTTTAACTTCATGTTTTTTTTATGAATAAGGATGTTATTTTTCAAAAACTTTTTACGATAATTCATTAGAATAGGGTATCATGGTCAGTTACTGATATAGTTTGGGCTTTAGTAATTAGATTTAAAATCACTAGTAGTGATTATAAATACCAGTACCAATTATACCTCTAACCATAAAATTTTATCTATTTGTGAAACTTGTGGATGAAATTAATCATCTACAGAATGTCGATTATGGTTAGAGGAATAGTTATACAAATTTTCAAAATTAAAAATGCCGTAATTCTATAAAAAAAGGTAAAAATAGCATTAATAAATAAGTCATTAATTATGAGAAATGTCCAAATTAAAATTGTAAATAAAGTTATATTTAGAAAATTAGGTTAGGTAAAATAGTAATTATAGCTTTTTTAGATGTGCTGCCATCTATGATTAGAAGAGAGTATTGACAATTACTAAAAGCAAAAAATTCCCGGTGTATTGGGGTTGCATACACAATTTGCATTGTGTGTTGCAAAGCTTTTATTTGACTGATTCTAGTCAAAATGTCACTCTCTTCTTTCGTATCCCTTTCAGAGATTAATACAAATTTAGAAAACGAGTAAGGAATTTAATTTATCAGATTCGACATCCTAAGACCGGTTTCTGCCTTTCGGCTTCGTCAGTTAGGCTTTTCGAATCCAATAAATAAAATTCCAAACTCGTACAAGTCAATAGCTATATCCGCTATAAGATAAAATTTTTAGATGTGCTGCCATCTATGATTAGAAGAGAGTATTGACAATTACTAAAAGCAAAAAATTGCCGGTGTATTATGATAAATTAAATTCCTTACTCGTTTTCTAACTTTGTATTAATCTCTGAAAGGGATACGAAAGAAGAAAGTGACATTTTGACTAGAATCAGTCAAATAAAAGCTTTGCAACACACAATGCAAATTGTGTATGCAACCCCAATACACCGGGAATTTTTTGCTTTTAGTAATTGTCAATACTCTCTTCTAATCATAGATGGCAGCACATCTAAAAATTTTATCTTATAGCGGATATAGCTATTGACTTGTACGAGTTTGGAATTTTATTTATTGGATTCGAAAAGCCTAACTGACGAAGCCGAAAGGCAGAAACCGGTCTTAGGATGTCGAATCTGATAAATTAAATTCCTTACTCGTTTTCTAAATTTGTATTAATCTCTGAAAGGGATACGAAAGAAGATAGTGACATTTTGACTAGAATCAGTCAAATAAAAGCTTGGCAACACACAATGCAAATTATGTATGCAACCCCAATACACCGGGAATTTTTTGCTTTTAGTAATTGTCAATACTCTCTTCTAATCATAGATGGCAGCACATATAAAAATTTTATCTTATAGCGGATATAGCTATTGACTTGTACGAGTTTGGAATTTTATTTATTGGATTCGAAAAGCCTAACTGACGAAGCCGAAAGGCAGAAACCGGTCTTAGGATGTCGAATCTGATAAATTAAATTCCTTACTCGTTTTCTAAGCGTATTTCTTATCTGGCGTATAAAAAATTAATTCAAATAGGCAAAATTCGCGGCCAACAGAATTGGAAAGAGGAAGAATTGGTATAGATAAAAAAAATAATATTCAAAGAAATCATTCAACGGATCTGCTTCGAATTCGTAAGGTCGTGGAATTGATTCCTTCAGGCGCCTTAACTGTATGTACTAGTAGCATATCCTCAAACACCTACCACCCTTCTTTTTACCCTCGTAATCACCAGTGAGTGCCATAGCTCAATAAAAGTAGAAATTGATCAGAAAAGTAATCTCACTGTTAGAATACGCTTGGGGTCCATTTCACAAAGGTACAAAAATAATTATTATGCTGTGGTCTAGTTTATCTTCAGAAGATGATAAAGCGGTTGTGAGGGTACAAAGACAGAAGAGTTTTTAGAGAGAGAATCAATATTAATTTCCCAGTATATGAATTCAACGAACGATTTAGAATGACATCCCTAAAAATGGAACAACTTCTAAACGACATTGGTCATAGAATATTTCATCCTACTAGCCGATCTGAAGCACTTTCAACAAAGATGCTGTTAGATATTGCGTTGCATTGGTTTGGAAGTGGAGAGCAATATTAATCAAAACAAAAACTGTTTCTGACAAGTGTAGGTACCAACTACACTTGTAACTTGTAACAAACAAGAAATATGTAAAAATTTCTCTTGTCAACAACAAGTAACACAAATTGTAATTGTAAGTAAATTTTTTTAACAATTGTTAGTAACAATACTTGTACCTTTGTGAAGCGGGCCCCTGGTTTCTCCGTCAATCAGGTACGAAACGTCGCAAATATTTTAAAAGATAATTACCTAAAAAAAGTGTATAATATAAGCCAGTTGGTATGAAAATAGTATATTATTTTGGGTGGGTTATTTTATTACACGCGGATGAAGTTTACAGCACGAGCGAGTGTTGGTTTATTATTTAACATTAGTAGATAAATAAAGCTTATAACACTTTGTATCAAAGTATACCATATAATTCATCAATTTATTCATACACCGCGTTTCACGTGTAAACGTGTTCCCTCCTCAGCCTATTACTATTAGGAAGCGACGTTTCCTTTTGCTTTGTCAATATTTCTGTTTGGCATTGTCTTTGAGGCTGGTTCGGGATAGTGTTACTAAAAGATTTACCCATCAAACTGTTCTTCCATGGGAAGGAAAGGATTTTAAGGGATATTCGACACTAAATACACTTTACAGATACGGGATGTCCTGATGGCTAAGAAAAACTTAAAAGCACTTTAAGGTAAGATTTCTGAGTTATAAGTCCATCGTTTTCCTTTGGGAATTCTTATAAAGACTATTTCCCTCGTCTTAATTTTCAACAATCACAAACGCGCAATTTTGAATTACAAATGGTTTCTAGATGATTATTTTTTTCATCTGTCAAAACAGTCAGATTTTGTGGTTTCAGCCAATAACAACTCAGGATTCTAACCAATCATTGTGTTTTATACTGATTATTTTTTTCATCTGTCAAAACAGTCAGAATTTGTGGTTTCAGCCAATAACAACTCAGGATTCTAACCAATCATTGTGTTTTATACTGATTATTTTTTTCATCTGTCAAAACAGTCAGAATTTGTGGTTTCAGCCAATAATAACTCAGGATCCTAACCAATCATTGTGTTTTATACTGATTATTTTTTTCATCTGTCAAAACAGTCAGATTTTGTGGTTTCAGCCAATAACAACTCAGGATCCTAACCAATCATTGTGTTTTATACTGATAAAACCGCTTCGTCGTTTTTGTTTTTTGATTAAACTGTGTTTACCTATTTGAGATGTCAAATGTAAACATTTATCAATTATTATTATACTAAAATGTATTGCAAATCTATGTTAATAACCAAATTTCAAAATGTATTTGTAAACTAACCTGTTTTTTTTAGTTTATTTCAAAACCCTTTAACATTTTTACATACCTCACTTTAACACTAAACTTAAAATTAATTAAATTAAGAAAGACTTCATTTCATTCTTCTTCTTCGTTTTTATTTACGGCGCCGTTTCGCGGGGTAGCCAGTCAAAAAATCGCCTTGGTGGCCCTGTATGTAAAACTATAACAGCTCAGGTTTCAATTTAAATTGGTAAAGAAAATTTTCAATATTTGTGTGTAAAGTGTCTTTTGCATAAATGACTATGTTCTCTGTTTTTAATACAAAATGATTAAAAAAATAATCCTTTCAAATACGACTCGTCCTCTGAAATTTTATAGATTAAATTTTTGATATTCATACTCAAACGCCTTTATTTGGAAAAACCACGAAAACAAACTGATTGATAAAATCAGTTTGTTTTCGTGGTTTTTCCAAATAAAGCCGTTTTCGTGAAAACCAAAAATTTAATCGATAAAATTTGGAGGACTCGTGGTATTACCTTTGATAAAACCGCTTCGTCGTTTTTGTTTTTTGATTAAACTGTGTTTACCTTTTTTGAAATGTCAAATGTAAACATTTAACAATTATTATTATACTAAAATGTATTGCAAATCTATGTTAATAACCAAATTTCAAAATGTATTTGTAAACTAACCTGTTTTTATTAGTTTATTTCAACATTTTTAGATACCTCACTTGAACACTAAACTTAAAATTAATTAAATTAAGAAAGACTTCATTTCATTCTTCTTCTTCGCTTTTATTTAAGGCGCCGTTTCGCGGGGTAGCCAGTCAAAAAATCGCCTTGGTGGCCCTGTATGTAAAACTATAACAGCTCAGGTTTCAATTTAAATTGGTAAAGAAAATTTTCAATATTTGTGTGTAAAGTGTCTTTTGCATAAATGACTATGTTCTCTGTTTTTAATACAAAATGATTCAAAAAATAATCCTTTCAAATACGACTCGTCCTCTGAAATTTTATAGATTAAATTTTTGATCTTCATACTCAAACGCCTTTATTTTAGGCAAAACCACTCAAACAAACTGATTTAAGATAAAATCACTCGTCCTGCGGACTCGTGATTTTATCAATCAGTTTGTTTTCGTGGTTTTTCCAAATAAAGCCGTTTTCGTGAAAACCAAAAATTTAATCGATAAAATTTGGAGGACTCGTGGTATTACCTTTGATAAAACCGCTTCGTCGTTTTTGTTTTTTGATTAAACTGTGTTTACCTATTTGAGATGTCAAATGTAAACATTTATCAATTATTATTATACTAAAATGTATTGCAAATCTATGTTAATAACCAAATTTCAAAATGTATTTGTAAACTAACCTGTTTTTATTAGTTTATTTCAACATTTTTAGATACCTCACTTGAACACTAAACTTAAAATTAATTAAATTAAGAAAGACTTCATTTCATTCTTCTTCTTCGCTTTTATTTAAGGCGCCGTTTCGCGGGGTAGCCAGTCAAAAAATCGCCTTGGTGGCCCTGTATGTAAAACTATAACAGCTCAGGTTTCAATTTAAATTGGTAAAGAAAATTTTCAATATTTGTGTGTAAAGTGTCTTTTGCATAAATGACTATGTTCTCTGTTTTTAATACAAAATGATTCAAAAAATAATCCTTTCAAATACGACTCGTCCTCTGAAATTTTATAGATTAAATTTTTGATCTTCATACTCAAACGCCTTTATTTTAGGCAAAACCACTCAAACAAACTGATTTAAGATAAAATCACTCGTCCTGCGGACTCGTGATTTTATCAATCAGTTTGTTTTCGTGGTTTTTCCAAATAAAGCCGTTTTCGTGAAAACCAAAAATTTAATCGATAAAATTTGGAGGACTCGTGGTATTACCTTTGATAAAGCCGCTTCGTCGTTTTTGTTTTTTGATTAAACTGTGTTTACCTATTTGAGATGTCAAATGTAAACATTTATCAATTATTATTATACTAAAATGTATTGCAAATCTATGTTAATAACCAAATTTCAAAATGTATTTGTAAACTAACCTGTTTTTATTAGTTTATTTAAAACGCCTTTAACATTTTTACATACCTCACTTTAATACTAAACTTAAAATTAATTAAATTAAGAAAGACTTCATTTCATTCTTCTTCTTCGCTTTTATTTAAGGCGCCGTTTCGCGGGGTAGCCAGTCAAAAAATCGCCTTGGTGGCCCTGTATGTAAAACTATAACAGCTCAGGTTTCAATTTAAATTGGTAAAGAAAATTTTCAATATTTGTGTGTTAAGTGTCTTTTGCATAAATGACTATGTTCTCTGTTTTTAATACAAAATGATTCAAAAAATAATCCTTTCAAATACGACTCGTCCTCTGAAATTTTATAGATTAAATTTTTGATCTTCATACTCAAACGCCTTTATTTTAGGCAAAACCACTCAAACAAACTGATTTAAGATAAAATCACTCGTCCTGCGGACTCGTGATTTTATCAATCAGTTTGTTTTCGTGGTTTTTCCAAATAAAGCCGTTTTCGTGATAACCAAAAATTTAATCGATAAAATTTGGAGGACTCGTGGTATTACCTTTGAAAAAAACTGTATCACAGCTCCTGTCAGCAGTTTTTTCGAGTTTACCTGCACCAAAACTTACTTACAATACTACGCAATGGTTTTATTATGGGACGAAGACATTCCAGCAAAAATTTTACCATATCGCTTCAGTATAACTTGCCTGGAGAGGTGGAGAAGCAGTCAATTGCAGAGTTCATTAACTTAAAGGGGAAGTGGATAATTCTGGGATTAAAACAGGTAGATAACATAGTTACATATTTTTTTAAATAACTGGTTTTCAAAAATCCTAATTTTTAGGAAGAGTAGAATATACTCTCTTCAATAGAACGGCTCAGGGTGGAGAAAAAATGGCCGATAGTAAATGGCTGGTCCCCAACACGAAGAACCCTACCTTTTGTCCAGTCCGTCTTTTTAAAATTCTAATGGTTAAATTGATAGATTATTCTTAACAGCAAACCCATCATGGAACAAAGAACAATCAAGTGGATGGTACAAAAACACTCCAGTGGGAAAAAACGAACTTTCGAAATGGACTAAAGAAGCAGCAGAGAAGGCAGGATTAAATACAAAAGAAATAAAAATAACAAACCACTCTATGCGGTCGACCGCAGTCAGTAACCTGGCTAAAGGAGGGGCAGGTGAACAACAATCCATTAAAATTATTGGCCACAGTTCAGCCAAATCAATTAAGCCTTATCTGCAAATGGATAATGAGCATTATTCCAATATCATAACATGGGCGGATCCAGCCGATTGTCGAGGGGGGGGGCTGTCTTCCACATCAGTTGGAGTTAACGGTCGGCAGGCTGTGGAATATATTAAAAAACGTAACCTAAAGGGGGGGCTGCATCCCCCACAGCCCTCCCCCTGGATCCGCCTATGCATCATAAACACCCTTAGAAGTGACGCCTCAGAACCTCCAGCTAAAAAACAGAAAACAGAAGATCCTGCAGCCACTCCTCGAGCTTCTCACTCGACAAAAACTTTTTTTGATCAAATTTTCTTTCTATCCACAATTTCTATATTTTGATTTACAATTAATGATTTATTTTCTCAAATATCTTTATTTTCTATTTTTTTTTTCATAATATTTATAATATATTTATTAATTTTATTGTTTATAAGCAACACTCAGTATTACTGTTTGCACACTCCATACAAGAAAAGCTTAATTTCGTTCTTGTAAATCCTAATAAACAATAACATTCTGTTTATGAAAAGGGTTTTGGTATGATTAATGTGCTTATGCAAACTCCAACCCAAAGATTATTAAGGAAAGAGTAAACTTAAATTATACGAGAACTAAAGAGTTAAAACGGTCCAAAACGTATTAAAAGTTTCACCAGTTGGTTTTCAGATATAATGAGCTTTTTGAAGAAATCATATCGCTGGATGCAGACAGCGTTCTGTTTGTTTGAATTTCGGTGGAATTTTAATATTAACAATAAAATCATACTAGACATATTTCGCTTTGTAATAAAACGTTTGATACAGGGTATGATTTAGGTTAAAGATTTGATTTGCTTTAGAGACCATTTTAGAAACAGAGTGATTTATTTGGGTGATAAATTCCACTATCTATTACATCTTTTGAGAAATCAAAAAAATGTTCTCGTTATTAATTACAAATGTACTAAACCAATTTTTAATGGAACACCAGTAGGTATAGCGGTACTTATTTAATATCATGGGACGGTAAAGAACTCGCCCACGTTGACACACCGAAGTACCTGGGTGTTACTATGGACAGAACGCTATCCTTGAAACAGCCAAGAAAAACCTAATAAAAAAACTTGCTGGAAGTAAATGGGGCGCTAAACCTCAAGTCCTGAGAACATCTGCACAAGCACTTTGCTTCTCTACAGTATGGTGCCGATCCAAACATGCAAAACAGTTTGACGTTGCTCTCAATCAAACCTGTAGAATTATCTAATCTAAAATCGCACAAATTGTCAAGAAATAAAAAAAGATTTTCACATTCGACAATAACAAACAACACTTCCTATGACAGACTTACGTCGAACTGATGACTGGTGTAAGCATGTGCTAAGAGAATTTAACCCAGAAATAACAACATCGACGAAATTAATCGCACGCCATTGGTTAGATTTAACCGGGAGATTTAACACTAATTATACTTTAAATTGCAATTTCTCTGGGGTAATTATATCTTGAGATATTTTTACCTAATAACACTAAATCCCCTTCTTTATCGTTTCTGCATAAATTCATTTAGAATTTCCGACCTAGTGGTAAGCCTCATTGTCTGACTAAAATCCTTTCGTACATGATGGATATGTTGGGTCGTGGCCTAGTGGGCAAAAAGTGGAGTAGTGGGGGTGGTCCCATTCCTTCTAACATACTCATTCCTAATTCCAGTTGTGATCTCTTTGTATAACATAGTTGTGGAATTTAAAAAATACTTATTTATGAAAAATCAAGGTCATAATTTTATATAAATACAATTTAAACAGCCACAGCAAGAACAACTGAAAGTAGACACCATTCACGAAAACTTTTCGGATCATTCTGAAAGAAACTTTTGGTTAATCCAAGACAAAGAAAATGGAAACCGGAAAAATATTTAATTACCACGTCCGGTCATCAAACTCATTAAATGAAACCGTTTCAATGTAAGCAATTATTCTTCATCAGCTTCTTCTTTTTTTTTGGAACATATCAAAAAGGGTCGAAAGGGCGTTTGCCAGGTTCAAACAATGTACGTCAAAGTTCTGTGATTAATGAGTCCAGAGTTTTATGGCGATTTCCGAATTGAGAGATTGTTTAACGGGAGTAAGAACGTTGTGTGAAATCAATCAAAAAATTATAGTGTCTATGATGGAAAATCTGACGTATATTTTGAAAAAGCGTTTGTTTTCAAAACCGCAATTTTTTTGTTGTTGCATCAAGGTGTTTTATTGGAAAATATGCATACGTTAAGGGTATAAAGATGCCGCCAAGGAGCTTCTAAATAAGAAGTGAACCGGGTATAGTCTGTACCGCTGAGACCGAAGCGCTCGGCTTTCCTTTGAAGAAAAAGGAGCCATGTGATTTATGACTGTATTTCTCTTTAAGGTCGCCGGCGCTGCGGCGTCACACTCAAAGAAATAAAGGAAAAGTAGCGAGGTTTATATGGGGAAGTAATCCTTTTTTGTCCATTTTTTTAACTCGGCGGCATCTCCTCCAAAAATTGCAGAGTTCGGCTTGCTTCCCACAAAAACCTTCAGATCATATCGAAGGGTTGTTGTACTGGATCTGAACGTCAAATAACTAGGGAGGGAGATTGTAACACGAAGAAGTTCTGACTCCTTCGTAAATCTAGAACGTGACAAGAGATTATGGTGGTGCAATGTCGATTCTCGTGTGTTCTTGTCCTCATGAACGAGGTTTACTTCTCGGATAAGCCTTGCATGCCGTAGCAAACAAATAAATTCATTAATAATCTGGAAAAGAAACAAGAGACATTCGACAAAATATTCGATTGGCGTTCGTTCGCTTACTTTGACATGCACAGTTCTCATTTCGCTCTAATTGCTAGTTGTAAATTCATGGGGGGTTGGGGCGAGCTAGATTCTGCAAATAGAGAAATAGAGAGTGGAAAGCGTTACTGCCGTTTTCGGCGGTTAATTAACGGTATAATAGACGGTTTTGATGACTAATCAATATTGGGAAATACAGTGTATCCAAGACACGGTTTACAGTGAGGTCAAAATGTTCCCACAACTGTTATTTTTTTTATTTAACTGATCGATATACACTTCGATAATTATTTCATAAATAATAAATTATGTATATGTTTATCGTTCATATGTATAAATAAAAAAATGTATGATAAACAATAGATTTTAGGGGATACACAAATTTAATTTAGTTGTAGATATGAACGATATTTCGTTTAGAATCCATGTTAAGACAATTACTAGTAACAGAATAACAGGGTTGAACTAGGAAAAGTGTACTATTGTTTTGTGAGAAAAATATTAAAATAATAATCTCGGCATGCTTTGAAACTAAGTAAGGATTGAAAAAATAAAGATTATCTTTTAAAAAATGTATTATCGACAAACATTATGTCATAGTTAAAACTAATTGTTATAACAGGGGCGCTAATTTTCAAATATTATTCTATATTTTTATTTCTTTCATTAGGATATTCTGTACAAAGACACATTTCTGTACTCAACAAAATGAAATAGTTTAATATTATTAATTTGTTTTTAGGACCTCGAAAATTCTGTGTAATTAATTTTATTATACCTAAAAGTCACAGCACTCTTGTGTTAAAAAATCTCAAATTTCTTGAATTCTTACATCAAATAATAAAAATTAATTATTTTTAAACCTAAATTTAACTATTACATTTAAAAAGATAATTTTTGCTATAACTTTCTACTCATTTCGATTATTCTTTACTTTATATTTATGATTAGAAATGTTTCCCTCTGTGATTTCTAAAATTCAATTTATTTAGTTATTGTTCATGTTCTTCAATATTTGTAATAAATTTTTGATAAATTGAGTCTTCTTATTTTGATTTATAATAATTCTTTTATACTAAATTGATTTTCCTAAAGGTTTTGAGAGATATGAATTTTGAGGCTATATTGATTTTTAATTTTGTAAATAACTTTCCAAAATTTATATTTTCTGTCAGTTTTACTTTCTCAGTCTTATGTCTGGATAGTCTATTTTAGTTTTATTCAATTACTTTCACTCTAAAATTTTGATAAATAGGTTAAATTTGTATGTAAAGTAGTCTTATAGGACTTCAATTAAATTGGGAAAATGGAACCTTTGGTTTATCAACTAAGTTGAAACACTATCGTCGACCACTAACCAAAACACAAATGTTAACACACTCTACGCGCGTTTCGCCAACCAACTATGTTGGCATCATCAGGAGTCTATCATCAACTCCTGATGATGTCAACAATGTTAAATTGTTTTGGAATTTTCAAGTTTTCTTTAATTAAATAAGATTATATCTCTTGTAAACTATTATTTTCAATTAAAATTTACTTTGTTAAAATGTTTTAAAGTGTGGTGACTCGAATTTTGATGAAATTTTGAAATCTTTCTTAATTTTCGTTCTTGCTTCGAGCAATTCAAATACTATCTCTGCAATATAGGTTCTGATCTATATTAAATAACATTTATATTTGTTTTAGATTGTTCTTCTTTCATTATATTTTCCAAATGTTTCAACATAAAGAAAAATAAACACAAGGTTTATTTTAATGAACAAATTGAATCCTTTCTCACAAAGTCATCAGATTAATTTTAATTTTATTATTACTGTTAAACGTGAGTCATGATTTACTATATCAATACATAGGCAGAGAACTGTCCTACGTTTATGTGCCCTCGGTAACAATTTTAAAGCTAGCAGCTCAAACTAGTATTAACTACTTACTTGACTATTATAAAACGTGCCATACTGTAATGTATAAGGCACATTCATTATATTCTACAGCGGCTCTCGCTGACCATTGCTCACCCCCTAATTAAAGTTGGTGCTTTAAGAAAGACAGTTACAAAAATATCTGATAGTTCAAGTTTTTATTGCGTAAATAACTTTTCCGGATTTGACGATTGCCCATAGAATGGCCGCCAAGATGACCCGATTAAACTCCATTGAATTTCGTCTTAAGGGGTTACCTACATTTTAACTCATCCGGACCCTATTTTACCCCTTCGCCAGAGGATTAATTATTAACGCACTTAATTTTCACTGTATATTACGACCATTTCTCAGAAGGGAAACGTAAACTTGGCAACAAAGCTAAGCGACACCTCGCGTAACCAATTCAAATTTCAAGTATTGTCACATACCATACACCGTCAGAGAAACAGATTAAGAGCTCAAGCTTTGAGTTAATCTTCCCCTGGAGGGTCCTATGGGACCGTATTGGGCCCTGTAGACATAGTTTCCTGTTCTCGGTGTCTTAGACACCTGATAAAACCAGTGGCGTACTTTCAATTTGCATATGATTAATGTCTGTATTCAGAAATTCGATTACTACATGGAGGAACTGGTGTCTAACAACGTCGCAGTCGGAGAAATGGGGTTTACTCGATGATTTTTGCAAGTTTTGTTTAAAAATCATGTCTGCATTATCAACCATCAAAAATTATTTTATTGCCGTTCCTACTAGTATTAGAAAGTCCGTTGGATAGCTTATTTTCCTAGTCCACTCCCAAACTTTTGTAATTAATTCGGGTATATATTTCTACTGAGCTAAATGCCGACATACCCCGCTTATATATTTGTATTTGTACATTTGTAATTGAATTAAAGTGGAGGGCATTCTAGTGTTTCACCGATGCGGCCGACATTAATAGTATTTTCCGGAAAATTATTACATCAAAACCAGATTAATTTCAACGGTGTCTCACCTCGCTTGCGGATTTGAATAAATTAAATTTCAGTGCGAAACACAATCCGAAAACAAATCTGACTGTAAATCGTGACAAAGAAAACTATTATTCGTTTATTGGAAAGCGATTTAAGGGTATCTGCTTAATTGGCGCAGTCAGTAGGATATTATAAAGAAATTATTAAAAGAGATAGATTAAATTGAAACGCCTTTCACATAGCTTGAATAAACGAAATCAAGAACAAGGGCTGCTTACGCAGAATGAATTTTGTATAAGAAACGATTGGCAATATCAAAATTACCGAAAAAAATGTTTGGGCCATTTTTGAGGTAAGAAGTGAGTTTTTAGGATATAAATGGACCTAGAATCTACAAAAAAAATTAAAATTTGGTTTACGCAGAATGAATTTTGTATAAGAAACGATTGGCAATGTCAAAATTACTGAAAAAAAATGTTTGGGCCTTTTTTGAAGGAAAAAGTGAGGTTTTTAGGATATAAATAGAATCTACAAAAAAAATCAAAAAAATTAAAATTTGGTTTACGCAGATATAAGAAATATCCTCTCATTGACGAACTTTTTTACTTACTATATCACTAAATTCATACAACTCCTCCAAAATAGCCCGAATTTAAATTTCGTGATAAAATAATTATTAAACAAATAATTATTTTAAGGTTCAGTTTTGGACGATATTTAGCTTCTATATTAAAATATTGTTTCGAAAATTATTACTATGTTATTTCGGAATTGCCACCCCTTCAGAAAAATCCTAGATCCGCCCCTGAGCATATTTGAGATATTCAATTGCTTTCTAAACAAAATTTTTTTTTAGATCTGAATATTTTGATATTAAACAATTTCTTTTAAAATCACTATCCCGAAAATCGCTCGTAGAAAAGTTCACCCTAAAATAAAAATTGCCCCATTTAAGGTATCACCACTTTAATAAGATATATTGATCTTTAGTTGACCTATGGCCATCTCTTGGCGACTATGGAAATCTTAAACGTAACTTGAGAAACCTTATTTAAAGAAATTACAGAAACCATTAATTTAATATCAAAAATGGTAACGAATAATAGATATCGCGTGCTTCCACCTATAAGTAACCATTTTTGATCCAATACGTTTACTGGTTATTTTCATTAATCCATTTCCGAGAAATGATTTTTAATTTATTAATTAAACAAATATGGGGAAAAGTTAGTACGTTTTATTTTGGACATTGATTATTTGCTTTTAATTCAAAAGTCGGTAACAAGGAAATTAAACGTCAAAAAAGTAAAAACTAAGTCCCGGAATGCATATTAATTTATTAATTTCAATAAGTGATTCAAGTGCATAAACTTTGTCCTTGCAAAAAAACGTCATAGTCAAATACAACGTTTCCTATGAAGTGCATAGACATTCCTGAAAGATAAGATATTCCAATTTGTAGGTTACAAAGTCAAACCTACAGTCACATCAATCAAAATCTATTTTATATATTATTTATTTTTCGAAAAAATAGCATGCAAATGATCGAGGTAAATTGGCCTGCGATCGGGTTTAGTGTTTTACCTAATTTAGGAGGTATAGCCGGTGGTTTTATAACGAAAAAAAGTATTAATCCGTGGTATGAAAATTTGAAAAAACCAAATTGGCGACCACCGAATTGGGCTTTTGCACCGGTATGGACGACTTTATACAGTTCGATGGGGTACGCCTCTTATTTGGTATACAGAGAAGGTGGAGGATTCGAAGGTAATGTTTTTAGTTAGGTAGATATTTATAAAACGTTCGCTTGTTAAAGGCGTTTTCATTTTGTCCTAGACAAAACAGGGGTGGTTTATAACCTCAAAATTATCTTTAAAAATATAATAAACGGCTGGTGCAGTGGGGCGAAGGAGATTTCTCATGATCACACCCTTATCTGTATCTGTTGATAACGATAATTTTATAAGTCGCTTATTTTGATGTACTAATCCGTATATTTAATTTTATCTTGTCATAACTGGTCATTATTCATATAATTAAATGAAATGATTAAAACATTAAGCTCGGTTTACACTAGGCGTTTTTAATATAAACTATATTCGGTAAAAAAGATTTATAGTGATTGATACAATTATCCACAAATTAAGGTGATATAGGGTGTTAGAGAATTACTAATTATTACTCAAGGTAAGACGATGCTTTATATCGCATATTTTTTTAGGCCCTGCAAAACTACCTTTGATAGTATATGGGACCAATGTTGTAGCTAATTGGATGTGGACACCGATTTTTTTTGGCAAAAAAAACTTGAAATTGGTAAGTTTATGAGACAAAGTTAATTTTTTATTATCAGGTATACAAATAAGTTTACGCCGTTTGACAAAAGTCGGCGCCACCGGTAAGTTCTGGTTAAAATTGACAGATCTGAAACGTCATTATCGTAAGGTTGGACATCAGTCAACGCTATAACCTCAAAATATTTTATCAGTATAATATATTCTTTTGTGTGCGAAAATGTCGAGTTAAAAGGTTCAAAATAGCAATTTTTTTTCTATTCAAAACTTTCTTATATAAAATAGGTTATGGTGGCTTCCTAACTCAAGTCTTGATTGTATTTTTTAGGCTCTCTATGAAATCCAAATAGTCAACGGAACAGCACTAGGCATGGCCTATCTCTTCTACAAAATAAACCCCTTGGCTGGTTACCTCATTGTACCCTACTGTCTATGGCTGAGCGTGGCAACGACGCTTAATTATTTCATCTATAGAGACAACAAAGAGAATCTTGAGGGACTCAAAGAAAAAGATACATAAACGTGTAACAATACATTCAGAAATTAAATTATTGTTGAAAATATTTTTAATTTAGTAATCAAGTAGTATGTATTGTAACTATTTAGTAAACTATACTTAAATTGATGTGTCACAGGAAGTTTTATATGTGGAATTTATGTTTTTGCACAAATTAAAGTTGTATATTTCATTAATTTTGTATTTTTTTTTGTTGTTGTGTTAGGTTTCACCCATGTGCCAGCAATGCGGCTCCCGCGTGCTCATGATTCATTTCAGTTAACATAAAATTGAAACCTATATATGGAAAAAGGAGAAATAGAATATTTAGCATTTAATGAAAAAAAAACAAGTTTTGTTTTTTTGCGTTATCAAAAGTATTGGTATATAAACCTTCACATTATTTTATTTATCTTGTTATTGTTGTTAGCAAGATGTCCAAGGTCTACAAACGACCACAAATACGAGTTGCTTTTTATATTGGTTCAAAAAATAACTTTACAGAACATTTTATAACGTTCTCAAGAAATACTTATATACAGTATCATCCCCAAAGTACGCACCATATAGGAAACTTTTTTATTAAGGGTTTTTCGACAAAAAGTTATTCTTGATAAAAGTTTGTGCATCCCCTAACACTAAATATGCACCAACAAAATATAGTAAAACACTCGTAATATACGAGGAGCCTTCAAAAATTTGATTTTGAGACAAGAGTAAAGTACCCTTATTTTGAAAAATCTCGGGAAGCGTTTCTTTAGAAAAGTCATTCAGCATTAAAAAATACATCTAGATTTGAAGTCACGGCTATCTAAGTGAAGTTTTATTATTTTTTTACCCATTTTTTTAAAATGAAAAAGAAAATTTACTTTGGGGATGACACTGTATATTTTTGTTGGACAATAACAAACCCGTAAAAAAATATATAGATGAACATATTTTTAACATACGTCTAAAAAACGTTGTGCGTGAAAGAAACCTGTTTAGAAGAAAAAAAATAAAAAGCCATTATATTAGAATATTTATATATTTCCTATGAAATATTCTATACATATGCCCAAACGTCAACAAAAAAATATGAGTTGGGTTAATTTTTTGTTTAATTTACTCAACACATAAATATCAAAAAAAAATGATGTCCTCAAAACTTAAAAAATCGAGACCAACAAGGTTTATTTTAAAAACGTCAAACAACCTGCCGATCATCTATTACTAATTTTCTTTCGGTTTCTCCTCATCCTTTTTTGCTACTTCCGCTTTTGACGCCTCATCGAAATTTTCTACCAGATCTGGCACGTCTTCCTCATCCTCTTGTACTATTTTTCCCACGCCACCTGCGGCCAAACGAAAAAAGTTCTTATATTTATGGAATCATATCTTCTAAATTTTTAAATCTTATCGTCAAAAATATTCTTTCCTCTTACCTCTCATCAACTCGTTCTCATATATGTTACAGACATTCTATCAAGCATCAACTATAAAAGTCACTTAATCAATTTTCTTCTTTAAACTTACCACTAATTCAAAAAGTGGAAAATGTATCTTCAAGTAAATTTAACATAATTTTTTTTCATTTATAGCAAACATTTTAAAATATAATGTCTCTAATATATGTACATTTAATGACTTGTATAAACTATTGCAATTTAAATTGATAAACAGCGAATATTGCATTGAAGGACATGGAAAACGCGTTTGACAAAGCACCAAATACGGGAAAGTCTACATAAGATGGATTTAAATAGAAAGTTGCTAAAAATTGGCAAAAGTAAAAGAGAAAATTGTGTAATAAAAATAAAAAAATTCACACCTTGTTTCTACTCTGAAGAACTTTCATTCATCATTATACATTTTAATTATTTCTCAATAAACAAAATTAACACATGTGGAAGACTCAGGTTACATTAACCCAACTTTTCATACCAATTTAGCATGTCTTTTTGATGTGGCCTTGCAAGACAAACTTAAAAATTACTTATAAACGAATCTCACAGAAATCCATTTATAAAACTGGGAAAACGTTTTTCAAGCATATCCATACAATAAAAATATTTTAAAGCAATCAAATTTGTATTGATCTTATTTAATTAGTCTCAAATTGAATAATTTCACTTGTGTTACACACAATAAAATAAATAATTAGAATCAGAACTCAATTACTCAACTAAAAATTGCCAACCATCCCCACATGACAAATTGAAAAGATTATTTTAACTTTACAATTAGGGCAAAAAAATTCCATGAGTCATAAAAAAAGTTGTTACTAACCTGCATTGGCTACTGTACTTGCTAGTCTCTTAAGCTGGGTAATACCTTCGGGGCCCAATTGGCTAAGTATACCCGGTAACATATCTGTGATCTGTTTGTTTTCGCCATGCCCAGTTATTGCAAAAGTATTAGCAGCTAGGGAAGCTTGGGTTTTTGGGTTGTTGAAGTGGATTACCGTACCATCTTCTTTGATCATATTTACTTCTTCGATGCCAGGGATGGTGTTCACTGACAGTTTTTTGAGGGATGATTGTAATTTTTTATCATCTGTGGCTTGTGTGGAGTGTACGACCTTCTTCTTACGCCTTGGGGTACCTTTTCCTCCGATCCTAACTTGTGATTGTAGTTTTTTAAGCTTCTCACTGTTCATTCTTAATGTATTGTAAAACTTCTACCGATTTTTATAATTAACTTATCAGTTATTAGATAAATGAGTATCTAAAACTTGTTAACAAAGCACATGTGCCTAATTTTAACCGGTGAAGTAAAAGGAAATGGTCGTCCACTGACTTCCTGTATGTCAATTTACAATCAGCGCCAAATTCAAATCTGTCAACTAGAATATTATTCTTTTACACCTGAAAATCATTTATATTTTAGTTCTAGTTAATTTTAATTCTAATTTAATAAATAACTTTATTATCGAAATATCGATAATAAACTGCTTTTTCAGCATTTTGATTGTGAAATATTGCGAGGCACTTTTTTGCGTTAACCAATATCAGCTAGAATTTAACATCCTTAAATGAGGCAATTTAAATATTTACAAATATTTTTATTACTGGAAAATCAATTATTTAAATCTACAAATCTTTTATAACAGATACTTATAAATAATCGTTAAAATAATCTAAGTGATATTTGTGCTGAATGCTGCCATCTATTATTTGAAGGTATTAACTAATTATGCAGTTGGATTTGCAACACTTTTTACATCTATTTAGTATTTCTGGTTGGCTAACATGAATTCCTAATTGCCAAATTGCGTAAGCGCAAAAGCAATAAAATAATAATGATGGAGTTTTGGATAACAACAAATAACTTTATAGAAAATTCCAACAAATTCGAGTCATGCCACAAAAGTTAATAGATTCGCGTGTAGTTTTAGGTGTAAAATGTGTAAATAATAAATTATAAATCATAGGTAAAAATAAAATAAAACAAAAAGGTGATAGTGGACCATAAGGAAATATATTTTAAAAGGTAAGTTAGATCATAATTGTAATTTTGAGGTTAGGTGTTTTAAAAAACTATATTTCGCAACTTAGAAGGAAAGGTTTATGCAGCAAAAATTTTGGGTTGTATGACCCGTTAATTTGATTTCTAATAAACTTGTTATAAATCCATTGTAGTCATGATATTTTAAAATACATTATTTGTTGGATAAATTCTCTCTGAATTCATAAAAAAGTACTAAAATTACAATTGTAATATTTTGAGGTTATGTAAAGGTTTTTGTTTTTTAAGTATTATGTTAAATGCTTAAAACTAATAAAAATTGAGGTAAGGATTTTTTATTTTTTAGTTTAATAATTGTATATTTTATTACATAATCGTTGAATATAAAACGGATACCTTCAAACATTTTATAAATAAAATACACCTAAATATTGGAAGAACAAAAATCGAAAAAATGGGTAATGACGTTAAAATATCAACAGGAAAGATAAAGGATCCATGTGTATTACCTAATACAGTCATTTCCTTTTGAAAAGACTATATTCACAAAGAAAAAAAGCAATTACAAAAGTTCGCATTAAAAATATAAATAATTTTGTATGGTTGTTTGCTTTAATGAATATTTTTAAACGCACCTAAATTGTTAATAAAATATTTATTTAACCGTTCACTAAATTATTGTAAATCAATGTAGCTTAAGTTGTTGAAGGGGGGAAAACATTTGTTCGACCCTATCGCCCATTTTTCTATCCCACTCCTAAACAGAACTAATAAATTTAAAGTCACGGCGCTGAACATGCTACAAACTATCGATCTCACCCGGTATTTATTACCTGACTGAAACTATTCAGTTATAGATAATGAATAAATAATGGTTTAGCTTTCATCATTAAATTTTAATGTTTATATATGAACAACTAATTTGCAATATTTTTTAGTCGCTTACACAAAATTGCGCGCGCTCTGTGTTGATTAAATAATAATGAAATGACCATGCAATTTTTAAATGAGCGAGATTAACCTTCATGGGAAATGATAGGCAAAAATGAGATTATGTTGTGTGAACGTATTTATTATGACATGTCTATTTTAATTGGAAATAAAACAATGTTCCTACTTAAAAAAATGTAATTCTCCAAACAAATATATAAATGAAACTGTCAAACAATCATTTCAAGTTCCTTAGCATATTCTACTGCTTGCTGGGCCAATTCTTTTGAAGGAATTGGTTCACGAGTCTTCTTCAGGAATAAATTGAAAACATTCATTGTTTAACTTCCATGCCTTATTTTGGAAAGCCTACAAAAAAATAAACGTTCAAAACAAAGGATCAATTGAGTATATGTTAAGTAATTAAATATTTGTTACTTACTTTTTTGGCTGCCTCTTCTTTGCGCAGGTACAGCATCCTTGGAATATCCCTAACTGATATTTTCTCGTAACCTACTGACAAGCTATCGGCAATTTCAACCCTTATTGTGTCAAGCAGAATGTCAATGAAAAAGTTGTAGTTAGCAGCAGGCACATTCCCTTTTGCAAGAAATTCAGCCACTCTATTTTGTAAGAATAAAAATAAATTTAAACCCAGCAGTTGATATTTAAATGCTGATTCTGGGAGTTGATTATTATAATCAAAATAATATTTTAATTGAGCCATATATCTTTCAAAGGCAGTTATATTATTTGCTGCTATACTCCATTGTACTCCTATTTCCAACACATCTGGGGCTAAGATAAGTTCTTGTTTGATTGCCGCAGCTGTAGAAGTTGACAGAAACATTAGAATTGTTTTAATTTCTAAAAATTTAAAAAATGAATTTGTTAATTTTTTAAAATTTAGGTTTTTTAGAATGTCAACACACAAACAATTTCTTATTTTAAATGATTCTTTTCACACATTTATAAATAAAATTTCACAATTTTTACCTTTAATTGCGAAAGGAGCTTCTCACATTTACTTAAATCAGGATCTTCTGTATTCCATTCTGATTTTAACTCTTTGTACAAATCATCTACGTTGTTTGCTTGAGACATGATACTAAAATTTAATTTCAAAATGCTGCGATGAAGAAATAATAATGATGATGCACTGAAATAATAATAAACAAAAAACAATTGTTTATTTATATGTCCTTACGTCCATGACAACCACAGAAGTGTGTCCCAGGGATACAGTTCTGTGATGACAACATTATTATTATTAGCAAACGAGTAAGCAATCTAATTTATCAGATTCGACATCCTAAGCCCGGCTTCTGTCTTTCGGCTTCGTCAGTTAGGCTTTTTGAATCCAATAAATAAAATTCCAAACTCGCACAAGTCAACAGCTATATCCGATATAAGATAAAATTCGTAGATGTGCTGCCATCTATAATAAATGGTTAGAAGAGAGTTTTGACACCTTACAAAGCAACGATTCCCAATATATTGGGTGTTGCATACACTCAATTTGATAAATTAAATTTTTTACTCGTTTGCTAACTTTGTATTAATCCCTTAAAGGGATACAAAGAAGAGAGTGACATCTTAGATCATGTATGCTTCGCTAGATACGACATCCTGTAGTGTTTGTTTGGTATTAGAGGGGTAATGATGAGAGGGGGTGAAGGGGCAATAGCTTACTATGATACAGTGGCGTACCATTTGAAATATTTTGGTAGAGTGTAATATATTGTCATATTTATACAACACATATTTCATTTTCCAAGGAATGAGTGACTTATGTAGGTTACAGTAAAATGGGAATTAATGTGAATCGAAAATAAATAAAATACCATGGAAGACTACGAAAATTGTTTGGAATGGGAATAATCTGAGATGTTGAATACCAATATCTTGCGCTTCTTTTTATCTCAAATGATATATCATATAATATGCTTTATGTATCTAGTACTAATTTTGTAGATGTTATGTTTATGCCATACATAATTGTGTATTATTCATTTGGTAGCCAGCAGTAGACCATATATTTGAAAATAATCATACATACATTTTATTCACGTTGTGACTAAATTTTCTTGGCTAATTTTATCATGATATCAATGATTGGGTAACAAGTTTTGTCTTGATCTAGCTGCTAAATTTTCCTTCTTCAATCGAGCTTTCCTCTCCCTTGAACTGTTTTTTTTTTCTCCTTCAAAGTTACTTTATTAGAAAGAGGGAGATGCTTTATTGTCTTAGAAAAAATTTACAAAAATTTTATAGACCCCGTTCTTACACAAAAATCCAAGTCACTTAACGATTTTTTTGAAAGTCATCATCTGCGTGCATTTGCCTACATTACCGATTAGATAATCCGTAATTCGTTTTGTGTTTTCATTAATGAAATTGTCCGCGACGATTAACGTTGGCAGCAATGTTTTTAAATTCGATCCGACCTGCCGGCAACGAAAATACCTGCAATGAACAGAGTGACTTTGTGCAAAATTTAAATATTCGGTGATGTTTTTGTGATATTTTAGATTTAGTTAAATAAACGGATACGCTTTTTTTTCAAAACCTAGTCTAATTTTTTATTTTGTGTTAGTTTTTTTTTTTGAAAATGGTCCACTGGGATAATTATAAAAGTGACACCAGCATTAGGTAGGTGTTTTTTTAAGTTACTTTTGATCCCAAAAATGGTTTGTTTATTTATATATAATGTAGGAGCAAAAATAATAATAATAATAATAATAATAATAATAAATCGTCTTTATTAGAAAATTTTTAAAATGTACAAATTTTTAATGACGGAGCGAGATTTAGCCATGGGCTACTCTTACATCTAACTCCTCTTACAAAAAGGTAAATAAAAATGTAAAATGTAAAAAATTAAAATAGTAAAAAAAAAAATATATAATACATATAAAAGTATTATTAATCAAACAGTAAAAAGAAATAAAATACATTTAGGGAAACATTTATTGATTATTGTTAATTGACTTGCTGTTGGAGTAGGAGTTTTTTTAGTTGCTGTTTGAAGCTTGTGCGAGAAGAAGTTTTTTTCAGACCAATGTCTAGTTCATTGTAAAGTTTAATGGCATTGTATGTAAAACTTCTAACAAAAACAGCAGATGTGTGTTGTGGCATTGTTAATGTAAATTGCCTACGGATATTTACATTGTGAATCTGATCGCGTGAAATTAATTTGGTTGACAAATATGGTGGATTTTGAGATTTAAGTATATTATGCACAAAAGAGAGCAGATGATATTTGAATAAACCGTTGATATTTAACCATTGTAGTTGCCTAAAATTTGTTGAAATGTGATCATATTTACGCAAGCCATAAATAAAGCGGCAGCAAGTATTTTGAATTTTTTGCAGTCTATTCGCCGTGATTAAATCTAAACAAGGATAATAAATTACTATGCAATATAATATTTTACTTAGTATTAGAGTTTCGCAAAGGTACTTTTTCATTTTTTGCGATAATATATATTTATTGGCAAATAATAATTTCAATATTAAGTAACACTGAGAAGAGAGGTTATTTACATATTCAATAAATCGCAAGTTCTCATCTAAAAGTAAGCCTAGACTCCTAGCTACATTTACAGATGGGACTGTCTCATCATCAATCTTAATTGAGATATTACTTTTAACATATGCACGTCTGTTGGTATTCGAAAATATAATTAGTTTAGATTTAGAAGCATTCAAATGCAAGTTGTGATTTACAGAATATGCATTTATTCGTGTTAAATCCGCGTTAACTTCTTCCTGTGCTGCGTTTGTGTTATTATCATCAAAAGTGTGATGCAGTTGAGTATCATCAGCAAAAAATTGGACCCTATTTGTTTGTTTAAGTCAGATGTATAAATGAGGAAAAGTAGAGGCCCTAGAATGGAACCCTGCGGTACGCCTGATTGGATTGATAGGAAATTTGATGATTGATTATTTATTAGAACTTTTTGCGAACGATTTTTAAGATATGTTTTTATAAAAGAAAGTGGCTTTTCAGAAAAACCATAATAATTGCACTTAGAAACTAATAAAAGGTGATTCAAAGTATCAAATGCTTTAGTATAGTCAAGTAACACTAGTGCTGTAGCTTGTCTTCGATCCAATCCTGATATAACAGAATCAGTTAAGTGGCAAAGAGCTGTAGTGGTACTGTAGCCTTTTCGAAATCCCGATTGATGCAACGGAAGTATATTATTAGATGAGAAGAAATCATATATTTGCTCATATACTATTCTCTCCAAAACTTTGGAGAGAATAGGAAGTAAACTTATAGGACGCAATTCATTAAAAGTCGTTGGATTCGTTTTTTTTGGAAGAGGTACCACTACTGCTCTTTTCCACTGATCTGGAAAATATCCGCTTTCAAGGCAACAGTTCACAATGTGCGTGACATAAACAGATATCACTGGCATACAAAGTTGAAGAATCTCTAAAGATATATTATCTTCGCCACTGGCATTCGATTTTATTCCACCTATAGTTTTGGAAATGGTGTCAACATCAACCAGATTAAATTCAAATGTTCTATTATTATTATATTTATTTGTTCTGTAGTACGCAATTTTTTCAAAGCAGTTTTCATTACTGTTTTGAAAAACTGAAATGAAGGCATCGTTGATTTTATATGGATCAGCTAATTGATATGGAATGTCATTTCTTTGTGAAGCTTGTATATTCATCATTTTCAAAGTTTTAAAAAATGTTGATGTACCTTGAGAACTTACATGACGAAGGTAGGCAGCTTTTTCATTTCTGGTAGAACGAAGAGCAAAGTTCCTGAGCTGTTTATAGTGATCCCAGGCTTCTGGTGTTTTTAGATGCTTAAAACGAGACAGTGCTTTATTTCGCTCATTATATATCCGTTTGAGATTTTCTGTTAACCAGGGAGATCGAGGTTTACTCACCCTTACTGTTTTATAAGGACAACAAGTATCTAACAACTGAGTAATATTATTAGTGAGAAATCTGACTTTGTTTTCTATATCTGGTATGGTAACTATATCAATCCAATGCATATTATTTAATTGGTTATTGAAAGCAAGTATATCTAAGTTTTTAATATCTCTAAAGGTAATGAATTTTTGTCGATTTTTTATAGATTCAAATTTTAAAATACAATAAGCAAATCTATGATCCGAAAAAAGATCAGCATTTAAAGTACCACTTACTAAACAAATTTTAGATTTTTCAATATAGATGGGATCAAGCAGCGTAGCTGAGGTCTTTGTAATACGCGTAGGCTCTGAAATGATTTGTTTTAGTCCATAAGCTTGAAAGCAACGATTAACATTATTGTCAGCGTTACTTAAATCGATATTTACGTCACCAACTACAAAAATATTATGAAAACGTGGCACAATTGATGTCAACATATCATCCAGCAAATTAATAAAATTTGGCACAGACCCCTTTGGTGGTCTATATAGAATACCAACTGAAACACATCTGTTGTTAATTTTTATTTTGACCCATAAATACTCCAAATCTACACTTTGCCCAGATGTGACAATTTGACAGTAATATTTACTCTTTACAAAAACTCCTACTCCACCACCACGGCTATTTCTTTCATAGCGAAGAAAATTATATCCATCAATATGTATAAGAGAAGATGGTAAGTCCGTTTTAAGCCATGTCTCTGACACAGCCACAATATCAAAATCTTCATCATGGACAATAGTGACAAAGTCATTAAAACCAGCTAAGATCGATCGAACGTTAACCTGCCCAATTTTTAAAGTATTATGTTTGTACTTACTTTTTTTATTCATACTTTATATTTACTTTTAAATTAGCTATATAATTTTGAATAACTTGACATTTACTTGTATCTTTGGCAGTGTGATTACAATCTAAGCTGGTTTTGTATTTGCTATTATGAATAAAACAATTAATACATTTCTTATGCTCTGCTTTACAATCTTTTAAAGAGTGCTCTTCTGCACAAATAGGACAATTTATTTTACTTTCACATTTTTTTTCTTCATGCCCTAGACCAGAACACTTATAACACCGAACAACCCTAAAATAATCACTCACAGGACAGCCTTTCCAGCCTATATACACAAAAGTTTTTTTTAGCAAGTGGTTCCTTAACAAAGGGGAAACTTCTACAACAATATCACAATATGTCTTTTGAGAATATTTTAACACAGTAACAATTTTAAGATCAGTGGAACTAAAGGCATCCATTTGGTTTAGAGAGAATATAGTGTCAGCTATTTCTTCATGGGGCATTTCTTTATCTATATCAACATTTTTTATAATAAGTCGCGGGTTAAACTTTTTGGCTTCACTTACAGTATATTTCTTGCCAAGTTGATTATTTATCGAAATTTTAAGTTTATCCAGAGATGTTTGATTGTCACAATTTATAATTAAACCATTTTTAGTTTTTTTCGTACAAAAAAAAAAAAAAAAAAAAAAGACGACCTATTTGATAAGACAAAAATGTATATATCATCAGTGTTACGGGAAATGTCAAAATCATGTTTGTTATTATCACAACAACGTCATACAGGATGATCCTAAAATACACCGACCACACTTTACAGGAGCTGTTCGATGTTACTGGTTTTTGATATACGCGGGCTTTTTTTCAAACAATTCCTGGTATTTAGAATTCTCTTATGACGTGGCAACGTTGCTGCGCAGTTGGGCGAAAATTGGGTTTATAGTGGAGTGAAATTAGAATTTTTTTTTGGGTGTAAGAGCTAAGTCAATTTTTTTTAATTTTTTCGAATTTATGCATAAAGAGAAGGTTGTAAAAAATTTGTCAATAAACATAACTGTCAAATACATCTGTCAAAGTAGAAACGTCATCTCTATTTTTTTAATAGCAATCTATAATAGTGGAGTGAAATTAGACGGAAATATTCTGAAAATGGATGTAAGAGCTAAGTCAATTTTTTTAATTTTTTTCGATTTTATACATAAAGAGAAGCTTGTAAAAAATTTTTCAATAAATTTGGGCTGGGGCTTCACGAGATATGTGCCAAAAACGGCATTTTTGGTATATTTCGAGTGGATTGCTTCACTATTTTTTAAATATCTCCGGCTCTAAGAGTCGTGGAAAAATAAAAAAAAAATAAAATGACCGTGTTGAAGTAGAGTATCGATCCGGATAGTAGGGTTTTTTTAAAAATGCATCCTAACCTCAAAAAACGAATTCGCGCACATTATTTTTTTGTACTGAATTGGCAATAAATAACTAAAGAATCCTCGAATTTTCTTAAAAATTGGAGAATATATGTATTTTTGTCGGGAAGACATGGTAAAAATTAAAAAAAAAAATGTATTTGTCCAGCCAAAATCGGCATTTTTCAAAAAAAATTGAATTGGCTGCCATTTTTGGAAAAACAATAGTAGAGAAAAAATTTTTATCTTAAAAAGAAGGATTTTGTGTGTACTTTTGTCTAAGAAAATCCAACATTTTATTTCTTTATTTAAAGTGCCCAATTTAGGGAATAATAAAAAAATAAAAATTTTCATTTTTTTATCGCGATATTTATGCTTGATTCTCTTAGAAAAACTATATTTCAGTCCAAAAAAATGTTTAAAAAAATAAAAAAAAAATATTTCAGGTTCTAAAGTAAAAAATGAAAATCGAATTTTTTATTATTCCTTAAATTGGGCACTTTAAATAAAAAAATAAATTGTTGGATTTTCTTAGACAAAAGTACACACAAAATCCTTCATTTTAAGATAAAATTTTTTTCTCTACTATTGTTTTTCCAAAAATAACGGCCAATTCAATTTTTTTCGAAAAATGCCGATTTTGGCTGGACAAATACATTTTTTTTTTATTTTTACCATGTCTTCCCGACATAAAAATAAATATTTTCTCCAATTTTTAAGAAAATTCGAGGATTCTTTGGTTATTTATTGTAGTAGAAAAAATAATGTGCGGGAATGCGTTTTTTGAGGTTAGGATGCATTTTTAAAAAAACGCTACTATATGGATCGATACTCTACTTCATCACGGTCATTTTAATTTTTTTTCCACGACTCTTAAAGCCGCAGATATTTAAAAAATAGTGAAGCAATCCACTGGAAAAATATCAAAAATGCCGTTTTTGGCACTTATCTTGCGAAGTTCCAGCCCAAATTTATTGACAAATTTTTTACAAGCTTCTCTTTATGTATAAAATCCAAAAAATTAAAAAAAATTGACTCTTACATCCATTTTCAGAATATTTTAGTCTAATTTCACTCCACTATTTTGGATGGGCATTGCGGATGTCGCCGTTCAAGGTATTTTTGTCCGCCATTGATGATTTCTTCGGTAAAACCGAAAAAATTGTCTAAATATTCTTTTAAAATTTTAATTTTTTCAAATTTAGTTTTGCTTGAAAACACGATTTTGGTTTTCTTAACTGTTGTCTACACTTTCCCACATTTTTTCATCTCTTTTCATATTTTTTTCATAAAATTCGATAAAGTCTTGATTTTTCATCTTTTTATTACTTTCTCCATGTTTTATACCCAAGTATTTATAAAAGTTTTCTCAACTCAAGAGGCAAAAATAAAGCTATAAGTGTAAGAAAGGTTTTCTCATATCAAAAAGCAAAAATAACGCTAACGTGTGTCCTTTTGTGCTATTTTGTTGTTAAAAATCAATATAATACAGTCCATTGATTAACATCCAAAGAGGAACAAAAACCAGCTAAAGAGGAAACAGTTATGCCAGTGTCTTTTTTTGCGAGAACACTGTACACTGTCCATACCTATACATAAAAATAAAATTTTGGCTATTAGGATCACTGTGCAAAGATTCAATAGCCAACTTAATAGGGGTGAATGGCGTAAAATTTCTTCAATATGAATTTACATTTTAATTTCTATAAAATATACCATCCACTGTTGGAAACTCATTTATTTGGTAAGATTCATTAATAATGCTACCAATTAATTTTGATATTGAAGGGTCTAAAGTTTTAACACAACCTTTATCACACCTCTCTTTAGTTTATAATCGAAAGTTTTTTATAATTTTATCGATAACTATCGATAGTTCGTACTTAAATATGTCCAGATGCATCAGTATTTGTTCTATTGTCGGTATCCTTTGCTGTTTTTATAGCTTTTTTTCATTCTCATAAAGCAGTGGGTTCGACTATACAAATAACTCGTTATCTAAATCTTAAATTTATATAAATGCATATTCATTGATATTATCAGAAACGCTTACTTCATTGTTATGAGAGATATAGTCCCTACTAAGATTAACTACTACGTAAATACATTCCACAATTTTTATTTTTCGCGTGATTTTATTATTCGATTAAAATCTTTAAACGTTGTTCTGGTTCTTAAGTTCGTTTTTTGTTAAAAGGAAATGGTTAATTTCGATATAGACTTTTATTATGAATGGTAAGTTGGATATTTGGTTTTTTTAATTAAAAAAATTATTTTAATTTAAAATTATTCTCATATCCAAAGCAAACATTAAGTTTTAGAGCATATTTCATGAAAATCAAGGTGAATTCAACGCTTTTTTCTACCTTGGTTACTCTTTTGTCCTCATTTTCAAGTTTCTCTGAATTTTTCTGTAGATTTTTGCATATTTTTTTGCTGTACTTCCCGATTTATTCCTGCAAAACTCAGCCAAAATGTTTTTTTTCGTCAAATTTGACTATATTATCAATTTTTGTAAAATGTCAACTTTGACAGATTTTTTTTTATATATTTTTGCTGTATTTCGTGAATTTTTCCTGTCAAATAAAATAATAGTTATTTATTTTTCACTTGTACATTATTTGTCTATTTTACCTTGGATACGGTTGCTATAAATGCACTCATAATGCTCTAGGACATAATGAGCGAGCATTATGGCCATAATAGTTATTTATGCACCAAGTGCGTTATATATATCCTAACGCCCGGAGGATAATATTCAGCCAGAGGGGCTCTAATGGAAATAAATATCGATTTTCCAAAAAATATCAAAGAAATCATGAACCCAAAGCACCCAAAACTGTATTGCCGGAGTAATCTAGACCCTCCTCGTAGAATTAGCGGGCGTTATGGCCATAACGCTCGCTCATTATGCCCTAGTGCATTATGAGTGTATTTATAGCAACCGCATCCAAGGTAAAATAAACAAATAATATACAAGTGAAAATAAAATAAATAATAATTAGAAATTATTATATTATTATTAGATTTTTAAAGTGCACGCTTGTCTGCCTGTGGTATAATGTTTTGTGGATTTAATATCCTATTTTTTTTCCAATTTTCACCAATACAATTTTTTCCACCTTGATTACCCTTTGTTCATTATAATTATTTAAACAAACAATCGAAATGGTTTTTTCTGTAAATCATTTTTGTTTCATGTGATATTTTCTTGAGATAATTTTTTTAAACAAGTCGCGAAACATATTCAAATAAAAATATTGAAAAACAAAATAATCCTCATCAAATACCTTTGATCTGATAAAACTATCGAGTACACTAAATTACTAAATGATTAAAATCAAGAAAATGATAAATGGAATTTGGTAACTTCGATAATTCGGGCAAATTATTTATTAATTTAAAAATTATAATAAATTTTTCAAAAATTAAAAAATTAATAGAGCACAGTTTATTGACAAACCAAAATGACTCTGCAAGTTGACAAGCGTGACGACATTTTTTTAATCAAGACCCAGAAAAACAAACAGTGATAACGATAACAAGATAAAGTTTATGAAGATTCAAATACCAGATAAATGATCACTACATCACAGAGGTCAAAATTTTGTCGGTCGGTCACCCAAAGATATACAAAAGTTCCTTAATTTTTTTTGTAGGAAAAATAGATAAATGTCCCAAATAAAAATAGTCCGAACTTTAAAATCTACATAATGACTTTTTGATAAAAAGTTAATGAGTAATATTGAAATTTACGATAAGAAAAGTCCCCATGTCAGAATCTTTTTTTTAAACGAAAATACTTCGAAAAATATTTTTTTTATTTGTTGGAGCATTTTGTAACTTTGACAGCTGATAGTTTAAACAAATGACGTTGGCATCTGACAACTGACAATTCGAGCATGCCACAAATTTAAGAATTGACTATTCTTGCATCAGTCAATTGAGTTCTTGCAGATCTAAAGATCTGAACGAGGGGGACAATCATCTACTAAAAGAGTTTGGAAGACAGAAATATCGTCTGGAGGGTTTTGCAAGAATTGTCCTGGGACACGTAAAATAAACCTTTGGACAGTTCTGCAACAATTATCCTGGGAAATGCATCTACTAAAAGACGTAGGAGGCTTAGAAAAGCCTCTGGAAATTTCTTCAAGTGCCCTGCGGGATGCATCCATTAATAGAGGTTGAGAGACGTAGGATAAGTCTCTGGACAGTTAGAAGTGCTCTGGGGGATGCTGGGTGGCGATCTTCCGGAGAGTTCTGCAAGAAGTTCTCTGGGTAATACATCTACTAAAAGAGTACTGATCGAGCCTCTGGAGGGTTCTACAAGAAGTACATGGTGGGATGCATCTAATAAAAGAGGTTAAGCGACGTAGAATGAGACTCTAAAGAGTTCAGCAGAAGGTGACCTATGGGATGCTGGGTGGCGATCTTCCGGAGAGTTCTGCAAGAAGTTTTCTGGATGATACATCTATTAAAAGAGATATTGGGCGTTCATAGAAGGAGCCTCATCTGAAGATTTTTGCAGAAACTTAATTTGTCACCGCGTGAAATACCTTCAAAATGTACGAGAAAAATATATTAGTGAAAAAAGTGTACGATTTAAATATTTTTTAAATAAAAATAATTATTTTACAAAAGAAACAAATATTTCAACTTTTATTGTTGAAGTTGTATTGTTATATTTGTAAATAATGTTTAAATAGTTGATACATAGAAAAATATTTCAGAGATTATTAGATATGTACCGTAAAAAAATCAAAATACACCAAAAATATAAATATTGTTATAAATCTCTTGCTCAAAATTTGATAGCAAAAAAAATAATTTCCTGGCAATAGAAACAGACAACCGTCCCAATCTGCTTTATCATCATCATTACCACGGATATGACTATGCAGAAATAGTTATATATCTTGTAAATTCTACGTGTTAAAATAAAATCATTTATGTGTACCAGAAAACACTAAGTTGTTTATAACATTTTAAATGTCGTATAAATAGAAATCTCGGTAAGTATTGGGTAACAGAATCGCTTTTATATCTATGTAATTAGTACTGGAGAATTCAGTGGATTTTAAGACTTTATATCTGAATTGAAATAAATAATTTTTCGGTAAAGACATTTTTTTATTTTAAAATGTATTTAATTATTTGTATTTCAAAATAACAACTTCTTTTAAATAAATTGGATTTATTCATTAATTTATTATGTTTCACCACCCTGTAGATCGTAAATATTTAACTATATACATGGTTGGAAAGAGAAATAGAAGCCCTTTCAAAAGAGATACAACACTTTATAGATTGCTATTAAAAAAATAGAGATGACGTTTCTACTTTGACAGATGTATTTGACAGTTATGTCAAAATATGCGTATTTGGAAATAAAAATATAAGATTTGGGAAATAATAATTATTAGATATTTTTAACGATCGCTCATAATTTTCAAGTTCAATAATTATCGCAAAATAAATATTTTTCCCATGCCTACTTCAAATAATATAAGTAACACAAGACTAACAAGATATTAAATATTAAAATACTTATGTTTACCACGAAAATGACAAAGCGTTTTGAGTAGATACCAAATAATACACAAATCATTTTAATAAATACAAATATACGCCACAATGATTGAAAAAAAATATCTAATAATCCATATTGGGTTTACCGAAATATCCATAAAAACAGTGACGTAAATATTTCATTTAATGAATCATTATTTTTAATTATTATTTAAAAAAAAAAGAAATCATTTAATTCTTGTCAGTGATAATTAATTAAAAAATAAAAACATCTGTACATTATAATTATATGCAATAAATTTAAATTATATAATTGGGCCAGTAATTGAAGAAGAGGAAGAAAGTTATTTCATTCTAAAAAATGCGCTACATCATTTGTCATTCATATCACAGCTCTAAAAAAATTTAATTGCGAGATATTATCAAATCAAGAATAGAATCTGATGTTTAAAAATATAATTTTAAAGCCTTGTAATAAACTTGGGTTTGACAGATACAAACAGATTTTTTAGGATTTTTAAAAAACATACATAGGTTAATTTTGGGTTTTTAGGTTTTTTTATTGTACTTTATTTTACGCTCTGTTCCAAAAAAGACTTACTTTACGCACTGTCGTTGAAAAATATTTTTATTTCTCTTCCACAAAATTTCTTATTATTAGAATTTGACTCGACAAAATCGCAAGTAAGTTCTTTTACGCACTGTTACAAAAAGACTTATTTTAAGCACTGTTACAAAAAAGACGCACTGTCGTTGAAAAATATTTTTATTTCTCTTCCATAAAAATTTCTTATTATTAGAATTTGACTCGACAAAATCGCAAACAAGTTCTTTTACGCACTGTCGTTGAAAAATATTTTTATTTCTCTTCCATAAAATTTCTTAGAATTTGACTTGACAAAATCGCAAGCAAGTTTTTTTACGCACTGTTACAAAAAGACTTATTTTAGGCACTGTTGCAAAAAAGACTTCTACATTTAGTGATTTTTTTTCAGTTCAATTATGGATGGAGAAGAAGACTTCTCCACGTACCACTCCCGTGTTAACCAAAAAAGTGCCTCGAGTACCGGTTCTGAAATGGGGGAGATGTCATTTATGATAGTAGATTATCTTAAGGAGGCGATGAAAGTAAGTATTTTTGGACAGCTTATCCGTAGACAAGTGGGTTTTGTTTTGCACCAGGTCTAGTAGTGAGACAAAACCTGATGATGCACCAGTTGCAAATTTTTTTAATTTTAAATACAGCCCCAAATGTTTTTGGTTGATTTACATTTTTTGATATTTTTCTTCCTAAAAGTCCGTGCACTAGGTCTCTTAATAAGCAAATTATGAATATTTATGTCTTTTTGTTGATAAATTATTCATAAAGAAATAGCAACAGTCCCAAAACAAAACAATTTATCTAAATAACTTAAATAAAACCTCACTTTTTAGTCTATGGACATGATGCGAGCTCATCAAATGCTGACTGACGTCGTACTAGAAGTAGGTAAAGAACTGTTTTACGCACACAAAGTAGTTTTAGCGGCTGCCAGCCCTTATTTCAAAGCCATGTTTACGGGGGGCCTCAAGGAATGCGACATGAATAGGATTAAGTTGCAAGGGGTGTCTCCAACAGCCCTGGCTAGATTGATACACTTTATGTATACCGGGAGAATTAGGGTTACGGAAAATACTGTTTGCCAGTTACTGCCCGCCGCTACCATGCTTCAGGTAATATTTTTATGTAAAAAATATTCTACAAATACTTTTTTTTGTGTATCATTTTAGGTCCCTAATGTTATTCAAGCGTGCTGTGATTTTTTAGAACGACAATTAGACCCTAGTAACGCCATAGGTATTGCAACTTTTGCAGAACAACATGGGTGTATAGACTTATGTAAAAAGGCCAACCAGTATATTGAACAACACTTTAGCCAGGTAACTAGATCACTTTTACTCCAAAATGACAACTGGCATTTGATAATTGACGACTGACATATGGCAAATGGCGTAAGACAGTTGACAACTGATCTTGCTTTGTTTCTAGATATGCCGAGAGGAGGAATTTCTTCAATTAACTACGCTTCAAGTGATAAATCTAATAAAGAAAGACGAGTTAAACGTTCAGGATGAAAAGGAAGTTTACAATGCTGTATTAAAATGGGTTAAATACGATGAAGAAAATAGATATCAAAAAATGGAGCCTATTTTGAGCGCCGTTAGGTGTCAGTTTTTACCTCCGCAGTTTTTGAACGATCAAATGACGAATTGTGAGGTTATAAAAAAGACACCAGCTTGTAAGGAGTATTTAGCTAGGATATTTAAGGTATGAAAATTGTTGTAAACTATCCTAAATATATAAAACTTTTGGTATTTCAGGACTTAACATTGCACGTAAAGATGGAAGACATAAAAGAAAGATGTCCTAACATTCCTAGAGTTATATACCTTGCGGGTGGCTATTTCAGGCAGTCTTTAGATATTTTAGAAGGTTATAACGTCGACGAAAAAGTTTGGTACAAGCTAGCAAGACTTACTGTACCCAGATCTGGACTTGGAGGAGCTTTTTTAAAGGTATATTATGGATGCAGAATTATTGCGTTTGGCAACAATTAGCTCTGCGACTTGACGTTGACAGACAACTGACGCTATCGTTTCTGAACGTTGACATTGACAGATTTGACATATGTCAACCAATTTTTCGTTTTTAAGGATGAAAAGAATAAGGAATTTCACATTTCAGGGTATTTTTTACGCAGTAGGAGGTAGAAACAACAGTCCAGGTAATAGTTATGATTCCGACTGGGTCGACAAATATAATCCCATTAAAGATAACTGGCGACCGTGTAGCCCAATGTCAGTACCAAGGAATAGAGTAGGAGTTGCCGTCATGGACGGTCTATTGTACGCAGTAGGAGGCAGCGAAGGGAACAAATACCACAACAGCGTAGAATGGTAAGTGTGAAATCTTCCAAAAAACTTTTATCTGTAGCACTAGAAGTGACAGATGACGTGAACATTGCCGAATAATCGACATATGACACTCGGAACACTTGTTTTAACAGAGCGACGTTGCCGATGTTCCTAAAATACCTACATTCTAGCAAAATATCGTTTTTTTTTTCAGTTATGATCCCGAAATTGACAGATGGACTACCGTTAAACCGATGCATTATAAAAGACTGGCCGTGGGCGTTGCAGTAGTTTGTCGATTGTTATACGCTTTTGGAGGTTATGATGGCGTAGAAAGACACAGAAGTGCGGAATGTTACCATCCAGAAAATAACGAATGGACGATGATACCACCGATGCAAATACCCCGTAGCGGAGCAGGTAAGAAACAAAAAGTCTCAAATGTACATTTGACAAGTGATATTGACAGCTGACATCGATATTTGATTGACATTTGCCAAATGTTTTGCTTTTAAAATAATTTTCTTTTAGGTGTGGCTGCTATAAATCAGTTCATTTACGTCATTGGAGGTTATGATGGAAAAAAACAACTGTGTTGCGTCGAACGGTACGACACAGAACGTGAAATATGGGAATTTGTCAGTCCAATGAGAATCTCAAGAAGCGCTCTTAGCGTAACTGTCCTTGATTGCAAAATTTACGCGATGGGTGAGTTATTTTTTACTAAAAGTAAAAATTCGTTTAATTTAGTTGTTTAAAGGATATAAATTGAAGTTTATAGGAGAGTACTACTACTACTTGACGTAAATGACATAAATATTTCTCGAATTTAGTGGCCTTAAGCGCAGACCTTGACGTTTGAGGTTCAAAAGTGACAAATGACTAATAATACTTGACATAAATGACAAATATTTAGTGGCCTTGAGCATAGATCTTGACGGTTGAAGGAGACAAACGACGAGTAATACTTGACGTAAACGACAGACGTCATAAGTATTTGCTTAATTTCCTGTTCGCCCCCTCGAACGTCAACACGAGCCTTTTCCGAGAAGGGGAAGTAGTGATGACTGTTAAATAAAATATATAAATATTTTTTTAGGGGGCTACGATGGCCACAATTTCCTGACAGACGTAGAAATTTACGATCCGGCACGAGACACGTGGGAAATGGGCGAACCGTTAACGTCGGGGCGATCGGGTCACGCCAGTGCAGTATGTTTCCAAGCTTGTATGCCTGAACATTGCAACGTTTTAGCACAAGCACTTCCGCCTCAGTGTCCGACGTCGTCCACCGGATAACATTGGATTAGCAGTATTTGAGGTTATGTTACGTACTATTTTGGAAAAATGTACCTTATTACGTGAGTAAGTGAAAAGGATGAGGTACGTGCTCTCTCTTTTCGTCTACGTATTTGATTAAAAGAATGAAAATGGTAAAAAGTGAAAAAAATAATAGTAGGAGAAAACCCATTGGAAAAGGAAGAGAATATAACAAAAATGAAAGGCAAAATAATATATACGGAAAACTGTTTATCTCGATTTCCGGCAAAACTACATGTCGTATGGAAAAAAGTTAAATGACAAAGTTGTAGGTGATAAAAAGATCTACAACTTTTGTATTTACACTTTTTTCACGTAACCTCAAAATTTATGTGAAAAATTCAAATAACCAAGTTTTTGGTTTTTTATTTTTATCTTTTACAAAAAAAATTCTTTTTTAACGAAATTTGGTGAAAACTTACTTTTTTATATCTCAAACACACTGTAATTTTTGATTTTTTTGATTTAAAATATTTATTTTTTCACCTTATTTTGACTTAATATCGAAAAAGCACCCTAATTTTCAATCGAAAATACTCAAAATATCTGCTTCTTTAAAAAACTCGGTGGGCTTTTTGTTCGTTGAAATCTCTACTTTTTGATGGTGTAAAAAAATACATTACTATGGTAAATGTTCTCAAAAAATGCAAAGAAACGAAAAAACTCGAATCCGAAATTTTTTTTTAAATCGTGCAATTTTGAGACATTTATTAAAATTTATACTTTAATTACTCGAAAAACGTAAATGTAACACGGAATCTTACTTTTTTCGAGTAATTAAAAAGGTAAGTTTTCACCAATCGCCCGTAAATTATTTTCCTTTCATTTTTGTTATATTCCTTTCCTTTTCCAATGGGTTTCATCCTACTATTATTTTTTTTGGTTTCAAAAATTGATGATTAGGGATAAAAAACGTATTTTTTGTTTTGGATGAATGTAAAATGGTTTTATTTATTGTGTGAAAGCGTGCAATTATTTTTATATCGGACGATCTGTTTTTTTTTTTCGTGAATGCGATAATTTATATAATAAATTAGATTTTATATAATAAATTAGATTTTATATAGAAAAGTCAGTCTGAAAATTCTATCGGTCGTCTCTATTTTGGGAGAGACGTGCGTTTAGATAGTATTTTTTGTATTATATGTTTAGTTAGGACTAACATTTCAACATTGTGATAAAAATCAAAATTTTATAGCGATTTAGTAGTAAAAGATTTTTGTACATTTTGTAAGTTTTAAATATTTGATGTAAATATTATGTATATTTTTTAATTATTAAGTGGTAAATATGTATGAATTTTTTTCTATCAAATTTTTATTTATTTAAATGTAAAAATATACATTCCTGTTGAGTTAAAACAGTATTTTTATTTCATTCTTATCAAAAATTCACTAGGAGCTGACAAATTACGTAAAATTGACATATGACAGTTATAAGTATATTACGATACACAAGTGGCGATTATATAAATCAAACTAAAACTCCCTTTTACTTCTTATTATTTATTGTTATATATACATACAGCTATTAATATTTACAAAACCGAAACATTTGACAGCTAATACTTGACGTTGAATGATCGGCTGACATGTGACATTAACCTGACATATCAATATATTTGTTTCTGAATGCGGCAACTTAATAATGGGACATTTAACGTAATACGATTAACAATTAGCAAATTTTATAGTATAAATCAAACTAAAGTTCCTTTTACTTATTTTTTATTATTACTAATTAATTAATTAACATTTGACAGCTAATACTTCACCGTATCAGCTGACATGTGACAGTAAACTGACATTTATGACGTCCGTAAAACAATGGCGTTTTCTCATTATAGTCTGCACATTTTTGAGTAACGACGTAGAAATCTTAACTTATAATTACCGTCTAGTTTTAGAGAGAGACGTAGATTGCGACTGTTTGTTCCCCGATAAAACAACGTACGCCGATTGCGTTTCTTTTTGCTTCGCCTGTAACATATTGAGAGTTCCCAAGGGAGTATCAGTCGAACTCATCTTCTTCATTAGTTGCTCTTGTACGCTTTTTTGGATTCGTTTCTCTACTTTGTTTTTACCGGGGCCTTTGCCGTGGAATTTATGCGACAAATATCTAAAACAAATAAATGGAATATTGAATTTGACATCTGAAGTTCCCAACCTTCAAATGACAGGTCGGTGAAAATGTTTATGGAGAATCGTATCATAAAAGTAAAAAAAAACCACTAAGGTTCATTCTGACAATTTTTGTACTTTTCTAAATCGGGGGGTCATTCAAAAATAAACAAAAACGTGCGTTAGACGGCACACAACTGGCTCCAAACGTCAAACCTCAAAAACTGACTTCAAACGTCAAAAAAATGTGTTAAATGTTAAAACACCAAAGAGCTTTTTCAAACATCAAAAACGATCAATTAAACGTTAAACAGCCAAAAAACGTTCTTAAACAAACGTTAAAACTTGTTTCTGACACAAAACTCGAGAAATGAGATTCAAACAACTGGCTCCAAACGTCAAACCTCAAAAACTGACTTCAAACGTCAAAAAATGAGTTAAATGTTAAAACGCCAAAGAGCTTTGTCCAAACAAACGTTAAAACTTAAAAAATATGTTTCAAACGTTCAAAGAGGTTCTTAAACAAACGTTAAAGCTTGTTTCAGACCTCATTACTCGAGAAATGAACTTCAAACATCGAAAATGTTAAGAAACAAGTTTTTACGCAAGTTCTTAATTATGCCCGTTACCCTTAGGCTCACCGGTACAACACTCATCACACTGCAAGCTGATAACGTTGAGCCAGCAACCGTATGGCTTTGAGAGGAATAAAATGTTTGAGAATGAAGTTTTTTGATGAATTTTTATAACAGTCTACATTTTACTTACCTAAAAGCTTCTTTCGAATTGAGAACATGACCATCATCATCGATATACTCCAATTTAACGTTCGGTTTAAAAGTATCCTTTTCTTTAAAATCCGTTATCGGCCCCGAATACCTCTCCCTCCTTCCCTGCCTGTCTCCATCGTCCCCGTACGATTTATCTTCTATCGAATAATTCTTGGCCTGCAGATGAGCCAATCGCGTATTAGAAGGTCGATTTTTTTGTTCCTTATCCAAATAACCTTTGCTCATGGCGAGTTTCAATGCCGCCCCCACTCCGGTACTAACGTCGGGCTCTTCGTCTAAAATCTGGACGTCGTGTAGGCCTATTTGGGTCGAGTTAATGCCCTGACTGGCGTCCACCGAATTCCAACCGGTGTTATCTTCGATTATCTCGCAATCTTCATCGCTGTCGCGTTTTTCGTCGTCGTCTTCGAAATCGACGAGAGCGTCGACGGTTTCGTCCCTGTTGCCGGATTTACCGTAAGTCGGGATGTCGCCTAGAGTTCGGCAGAATTCGGCGGTGGCGTTCAAAACTATGTTGGCACCTAGAAAGGAACGATACAAAAGTAAAATATAGGATGACGTATTAGTTGAGAGAAGCACAAAACAGGAATACATATGAAGGAGGCTTATGTCCAGAAATGGAATGAAGAAAGCTAAAAAAAAAATTAGTTTGTAAAGAAAATGTTACCGTCAATGTCTTCTTCTTCGGGCTCAGGTTTAACTTCCGTTTTTATTATATCCGCTATAATGTTTTCTTTTTGTTTAATCGTCCTGGCTTTATGTAGCGCTTTTTCTAACACATCATCTTTATCATCTTCCAGATTAATATCGCTGGTATTGATATTCACTGGAGGTACATCGTCAATGTCATAATCGATTTCGTTTTTAAATCTGGGTCTTCTGGATCCGATACTCTCTATTCCGGAATTATCGGGCGTTATCTCTTCTTTGGTTAGTAATTTTCCTTTGGTGCGAATTTTTCGAACTTTCTTTTTGGGTTTTTTGAATTTGGCTAGTTCCTCTTCGTTGTAGTAGTCCGAAGCTATGGTACGATTGGTGTCTGCTACGCTTTCTAGCCGCTTTTGAGCGAGTTTCGCTTTGACGCTTTGAACTGCGGCTTGTTTTCGTTCTACGGCGTTATCGAAACCTGTAGAAAGAGAAATATATTCTAGTTTTTTTTAGAAACTAATAATTAACAGTTACAGGTAAAATGTTGGACAGACTAGCAAAAATCTTATATATTGTAACGAAATTTTGATTCGTTACTTAAAAAAACTTTGTTCCAGTCAACACGTTGTACAACACCAATTGTAACGAAATATTATTGAAAAAAACTATTGTTTATCTGTTAAAAAAAAAATCTATAAAAAATTACATTTAATAAGAACCCTACTACAGAATGGTGAGATACAATATTTTTAATAACAACCTTGAGAGAACGTAAGTAAAATTATTTTTTTTATTAAACTGATAAACAATAATTTTTTTTCATTAATATTTCGTTACAATTGGCGAACCAACGTGTTGACTCAAGTTTTTTTTAAGTAACGAATCAAAATTTTTGAAAGAAAAAATTAGTTTTTTAGGGTATAAATGGACCTAGACTCTACAAAAAAATTCAAAAAAATTAAAATTTGGTTTAAGCACAATGAATTTTGTATAAAAAACAATTGGCAATGTCAAAATTACCAAAAAAAAAATGTTTGGGCAATTTTTGAGAGAAAAAGTGAGTTTTCTAAGGGTATAAATGGACCTAAAATCTACAAAAAAAATTCAACAAAATTAAAATTTGGTTTAAGCACAATGAATTTTGTATAAGAAACGATTGGCAATTTTCAAAATTACCGAAAAAAATGTTTGGGCCATTTTTGAGAGAAAAAGTGAGTTTTTTAGGGTATAAATGGACCTAGAATCTACAAAAAAAATCAAAAAAATTAAAATTTGGTTTATGCAGAATGAATTTTGTATAAGAAACGATTGGCAATGTCAAAATTACTGAAAAAAAATGTTTGGGCCATTTTTGAGGGGAAAAGTGAGTTTTAGGGTATAAATGGACCTAGAATCTACAAAAAAAATTAAGAAAAAATTAAAATTTGGTTTACTCAGAATCAATTTTGTATAAGAAACGATTGGCAATGTAAATATTACCGAAAAAAAATGTTTAAGCCATTTTTGAGAGAAAAAGTTTTGGCAAAAATACAAAATGAATTAAAATTTTGCTCGAGCGCTTACGTTAAAATTTAAGCAAAAAACTTTTGACTATCCCTAAACGTCTTGTCCGTTAAGGAAATAAACCATATTAAAAAATAAATATATTAAAACTAACCTATTCTGAACGTATCCTTCTTAGCGCCATCTATTTCCTCGTCATATTTAGATAACAAAGATTTCTCTTGATAATTTCCCTGCTCATCAAATTCGGAATCTTCGTAAGGATTGTAAGCCAATTTCTTCTTTTTGTTATCGATATTTTTCCTATACCTCTCGTCGTCAATCATATTTACGTTAACCAATACATCGTCGTCGTCTTCGTCTAGCACACCTTTATCTTTAAGAGTGAGTATAACAGTTTTTTCTTCATCGAAAGTTTCGATATCGTGTTGTACCGTAAGTCCTCTCAAGTCTTTATCGGTATATTTGTGTTTAAGTTTTTCACGATTTTCCGATTCCATAAAATCGCTGATACCAAATTGTGCGTCCAATTCCTCCAGCATTTTAGCACGTTTTTCGGCTTCTTTTTTAGCTTGTGCTTTTTTTCTCGTTTTGTCCACCCACGATACCAAATCATCCTCATCATCGGACTCACCCAGAGTCCTAACGTTAGATAATTTGTGGTGAATCTGCCTTTTTTCGCGTATTTCTGCTAGCTTATTACGAATTTTTTCCTGCTTATTTTTTTCGTTAATATTTCCAGCAGGTTTATGGTAAAATTCACCCAAATCGTCCTTCTTCAACCCATCATCTTTAGTTTTACCATCACTAGTGCTAACGCTGGAGGTCCCTATCTCTAGAGGTTTTAGCCCTAATTTGGCTCTGAGTTTGTTCGTTTCTTCAATAGAGAGCGATTCAACGCTTTGGCTGTTAGAAGTATGGTTGGACGATGGTTCGCTGTAGATTTCTTTTTCTTTGGCGATGGTAGGTTTAGGAGGTGGTAAGGGATCATTGTCGATGATTTCGACAACGTCTGAACCTGAAATGGGGATGTATTAGTTATAATGAAGGGCAAGGCTTCAGCCAATGTTTAATTTGCCCGAGATGGTATTTGTGCAAAACAAATAAATGTCGCAATAAAAATTGTACAAACATAAAAATTTACACAAAAGCATAAGGGGATAAACATGTGTAAAAAATGTAAAAAAGTAAAAACATCTTTTTTATAAATTTATTCTAAATGTCTAACTTCTACTTTAAATTGGTTGTGATATGCAGTGCAAATTTAGATTTTGGACCCTCATATTTTAAAAACCAACCTAGTCATTAAATTGTGACCTTCAAGAAGGCACTTCTACATCTTTTCCAAGTTTATTATATTAATATACAATATAATAAAACTATAGTTTATAGTTTGTTATAAATAACTGCAAATAAAAAAATACCCAAGCAAAAGTAGGAATTGGATATTATAAATGAGGCTTATTAGAACTTTTTTGAACACTGTATATGTAAAAATAGTATATCAACTTAAATATTTTCTCTACAATTCAGGAGTATTTCATCATTAGTTTAGAACTTAAAATCAAACCGATACATTTTGACCTGCTGCTATGACCTAAAACAGAGAGCATATTAAAAAATTATTTGAAAATTGATCTTACCAAAAAAAACACACAGCACTTTGTATGAACTTTTAATCTATAAAAAACTGAACTTAAAATAGAAGCCATTTTGTTATACAAAAATTTAGACATTTTTTAAATAATAAATCTATATAGAATAATGAAATTACTTTTGTACTTCAACTATGACTAACTAACTAGTAAAAAAAAATTAAAAATTCAAACCATCAGTTTCGTAGTCATATTTGGTTGCTTTCTCTGAAGATTCATGATGTCTGGACGACTTGCCGTCCTCTTCATAATATTTAGAAGATTTTTCTCGTCTTTTTTCCTTGTGATGGTGCTTCTTGTGCTTATGTCTCTTTTCTTTTGGGGCATCATAGGAACTGTCTTCGTGTCTACGTTTCTTCAACTCTTTATCCTTATATTTCTTACTACTGGAACCCATACTAATTTATTAGATTTAATTTATTACCTAATCACGTTATGACTGACCATATACTTAGTTTAAATTGTGAAAATCAGCCTATGTTTAAAAATATAAAAATCACCTAAAATGCTAAAACGTTTTCATAACGCAATTTTGACATTCTAACGATTGACAATGTTGACATATTTGACACTGATTATAGATTTTCTTCTTTTCTTGTGTCATAAATTTTCATATTTTTTGTATTTATTCGTGGCTGAATGTATTGTGGAATGTGATCACTTTAACAAGCAAGAGGAATTTTGACATTTTGACGTGTCAAATTTTTGATATTTAATTTCTCCACGTCAATAGAAAACTTGGTTAATTAAAAAGTGGAATATTTGTGATATTAACTTAAAGAACACTCGGGATGTGTTAAAAAATAAATTATTTACTGTCCACGAACGTTTTTCAACCACAAATAAGTAATAATTAGTGGAAATATTTATTCAAAATGTTAACAAAATTCGAGACTAAATCTGCTAGGGTAAAGGGTCTCTCTTTTCACCCCAAAAGACCGTGGATTTTAGCGAGTTTGCACAATGGGTGTATCCAGTTATGGGACTACCGTATGTGCACCCTTTTAGAAAAATTCGATGAACATGATGGGCCTGTAAGAGGAATCTGCTTTCATAGTCAACAACCACTATTTGTATCAGGTAAATGCTTGTAATTGTAATAGTAGAACTTTCTTTGCTTATTATCAAAATGTATTAAACCAAAGTAAAACGAAATAAAAATACAACTTGTTCTTCTGATTGTAGTATTTTTGCTGACGACTTTGTTGAGTATTTTGCATCAGTTTCAATAGTGCTGACTGAAAATTTAAGCAATAACTCTTTCTCGGAGCTATCAATTTATTTATTTCTATAGGTGGTGATGATTATAAAATAAAAGTATGGAACTACAAGCAAAAACGATGTATTTTTACATTACTGGGCCATTTAGATTACATCCGTACTACAATGTTTCACCATGAATACCCCTGGATTGTTTCTGCTTCTGATGATCAAACCATAAGAATCTGGAATTGGCAATCCAGGACCTGTATTTGCGTATTAACAGGTCATAATCATTACGTTATGTGTGCTGTGTTCCACCCAACTGATGATTTACTTGTTTCTGCATCTTTAGATTCAACTGTTAGAGTGTGGGATATATCAGGTGAATAATTTGCTTTAATATAGATCTCAAATTCTACTTAATTGAATTTATTAGGACTTCGCAAAAAGAATGTCGCCCCAGGTCCTGCAGGTCTTGAAGAGCATCTCAAGAATCCCGGTGCTACTGATTTATTTGGACAAGCCGATGCGGTAGTCAAGCATGTTCTAGAAGGACATGACCGCGGTGTAAATTGGGCATCTTTTCATCCCACTCTTCCATTAATAGGTTAGAAAAATGTTTCCGAATCTTTATCTTTAAATTAACGACAATTTCTTTATAAATAATTTAGCATCCGGAGCTGATGACAGACAAATAAAACTGTGGCGAATGAACGATTCAAAAGCTTGGGAAGTAGATACGTGCAGGGGGCACTACAACAACGTTTCTTGCGTCTTATTTCATCCGAGACAAGAGCTACTATTGTCAAACGGTGAGGATAGGAGCATACGAGTATGGGATATGGCCAAAAGAACTTGTCTGCACACTTTTAGAAGAGAACACGAGAGGTTTTGGGTTATGACGTCGCATCCCAACCTCAATCTTTTCGCTGCCGGTCACGACGGTGGCATGGTAAGTGAATTGAGTCAAATAAATCACAACATATTCTTTTTTATTTTGACGTTTGACTTACCATTTTTGACGTTTGACACACCGTTTTTGACGTTTGACATTCATCTTTGACGTTTGACATATGGCCAAGAATTGAGTCAAATAAAGATTAAAATTGGGTTTTATTTTTTAAATGTATCTTAAGGTTATCTTCCACAAAAATTTTTTGAAAAAAAAATTTTTTGACCAAATTTTTTCGTCCGTTTTGTTAGGTTATCTTCAAATTAGAGAGAGAACGTCCCGCGTACACCGTACACGGCAACTTATTGTACTACGTAAAAGAACGATTTTTGAGGAAACTTGATTTTACGACCTCAAAAGACGTACCCGTCATTCAAATCAGAGGCGGGGGTAAAATCCCTGTATACAGGATGTCATTTAACCCTGCAGAAAACGCAGTTCTACTTTCTACCCGCACTTCTAACCTAGATAATAGTACTTACGATCTGTATACTATTCCTAAAGAGCAAGAAAGAGAAGATCATGTACCAGGTAATTTTTAAAATAGGAATTTTCAGGTTTTTTTTTAATCGGAAGTGTCACTTTTCACTTATTAACTGTCGTTATCTGTATTTTCAATACTGATATATTGTGGTTTACTAATAAAATATCGTTAATCACTAATTAACTATTATTTGTTGTAATTAACTGCACTTGTCACAAATTAATTGTCGCTTGTCACAAATTTTTAATAAACATTTATAGAAGCTGAAAGTAAAAGATCGTCTGGCCTAACAGCCCTCTGGGTAGCTAGAAACCGTTTCGCGGTACTCGATAGGACTCATCAATTGATAATTAAAAACTTAAAGAACGAAGTCACTAAAAAAGTTCAAACTCCCACTTGCGACGAAGTTTTTTACGCCGGAACTGGTATGCTCCTTCTCAGAGATTCCGAACACGTTACCTTATTCGATGTTCAGCAGAAGAGAACTTTAGCCCAAGGTAGGCAATTTAATTTAAATTTTTATTATTATTTAATGTTGAAATAAATGTATTTTTATAGTTTTATTGAATATATTCTGGTAATTTGACAGTTGGCAATTGTTCTGTCAATTTTCGACGTCAGTTAAAAATTTCTCTGTCAATTCTCAACGTCATTTAGCAGTTCTGTCAATTAGTCTTCCGTCCGACTTATAAACGCCCCTTTTTTTAGTTAAAATAAACAAATGCAGATATGTGGTATGGTCATCGGATATGTCTCACTTGGCGCTTCTATCGAAACATAATGTGACCGTTTGCAACAGGAAACTGGACGTCCTTTGTTCTTTGCACGAAAATACCAGAGTAAAATCGGGCGCTTGGGATGATAGCGGCGTTTTTATTTATACCACTAGCAACCATATCAAATATACCCTTAAAAATGGGTAAGTAATTTTTTTGTGGTCTCGGAAGGATCATTATTGAGCACTGCATTCATTAATAACCTTTTAGTGATCACGGAATCATCAGAACACTCGATTTACCCATTTATATAACCAGAGTAAAGGGCAGTCAAGTATTTTGCTTGGACCGCGAATGCAAGCCCCGTCTGTTGGTCATCGATCCGACAGAGTACAAGTTTAAACTCGCTTTGATCAATCACAAGTACGAAGAAGTCTTGTACATGGTTAGAAATTCGCGATTGGTTGGTCAGAGTATCATTTCGTACTTACAACAAAAAGGTACGTCACTGAAAAACTCATAAGGACACTTGTTAAAGGTCGTGTTTAATTTTTAGGTTATCCCGAAGTCGCTCTGCATTTTGTTAAAGACGACAAAACGCGTTTCAGTTTGGCTTTGGAATGCGGCAACATCGAAATAGCTTTAGAGGCAGCCAAAGCTCTTAACGACAAAAGTTGTTGGGATCAACTAGCTCAGGCCGCTTTGTGGCAGGGCAATCACCAAGTCGTAGAAATGTGCTATCAGCGAACCAAGAGTTTCGAAAAATTATCTTTCTTGTATTTGATCACCGGCAATTTGGAGAAGTTAAGAAAAATGATGAAAATTGCCGAAATCAGGAAGGCTAGATCGTCGCAATACCATGCTGCACTCTTATTGGGTGAGTTATCTGTCATTTTTGTCGTTCCAACTGTCATTTACGGTCTTCCACTCTTTTATAGGCGATCTAGAAGAACGCGTGAAGGTACTGAAAGCTTCTAACCAAATGTCTTTGGCTTATTTGACGGCTGCTACACATGGAATGACAGAAGAAGCGGAACAACTAAAAGAGCAAATTGGAGATAATAAAAAAGTTCCCGACGTTGACCCTAACGCTAAATTCTTAAATCCTCCGCCTCCAATACAGCAAGCTGAGTCCAATTGGCCTTTGTTGACAGTCAGCAGGGTAAGCTTAGCATTGTCATTTGTCATTCCAAATAACACTTTGTCACTTTTCTGATACAGAGTTTCTTCGAAAATACTGCAGCAGTGGCAACAGCTTCGGCCAACATGAAATCTTTGATGGCCGAACCGATTTCCGATATAGCAATGGAGGAGGCTCAAGGTTGGGGTGACGACGACGAACTAGAATTAGATCCCGAAGAAAAGAAAGCCGAAGCGGTGCCTGGTGGTGGTGACGGAGAAGGTGGTTGGGACGTAGAAGACGAAGGGTTAGAAATACCGGATCTTGGTCCAGCAACTACAACAGAAGTAGAAGGTAGTTTCGTGCATTTACCCACACAAGGTAAGATAACCACTGTTATGCATTTATGTACTATTTAACTGCCATTGTTTTATATTTTTAGGTCCTTCTCCACCTCTAACTTGGACCAAAAACTCGCAACTGGTTGCCGATCATGTAGCAGCAGGTTCTTTCGAATCTGCTGCTAGATTATTGCACGATCAGCTAGGGGTGGTCGACTTCAAACCTTTCGAGAGTATATTCTTGAGTTTATTTAGTAGTTCTAAAACCGTATCGTCCTGGCAACAAAACGTTCCCCCGTCGTTCAGCTATCCTTTAAGGAACTGGAAGGAGGCCAATGTCAAGAACCAATTACCCGCTTCTGGACTTAAATTGAACGATTTAGTCGCCAAATTGCAGGTAAAGTGGACTACGAGACTCGTTAAATATATTTTGTCACTTTTCAATTGTCAAATGTCACTTTTCGATTGTCAAATGTCACTTCAGTTGTCAAATGTCTCTTTTTTCTGTTCCAGGCCTGCTATCAGCTTACCACAGGAGGTAAATTCACGGAGGCCATAGAAAAGTTACAGAGTTTGTTGCTTTCTGTAAGTTTATTGGTTGTAGACAACAAACAAGAGATTTCGGAAGCCCAACAGTTACTTAGAATAGCTAGCGAATATATTTGCGGATTGCAGATGGAGACTTTGAGAAAGACTTTACCGAAAGCTACGCCGGAGGAGCAGAGACGCCAGTGCGAGATGGCTGCTTATTTCACGCATTGCAAACTACAGGTATGTATGACATATGTCAAACTAGCAGTTTCTAATATGGATGATTTTTGGTTGTTTTTAAACTTTTCTACTTCTTTTGTAGCCAATACATCAAATTTTGACGCTGCGGACAGCTCTAAATATGTTTTTCAAGCTCAAAAATTACAAAACCGCGGCCTCTTTCGCGAAAAGGCTGCTAGAACTGGGGCCGAGGCCTGAAGTGGCGCAACAAGCGAGAAAAATTTTGCAGGCTTGCGATTCTAATCTTATCGACGAGTTTCAGTTACAGTACGACGAGCATAACCCTTTCAATTTGTGCGGACATTCTTATACTCCGATATACAGGGGAAAAGCTGAAGAAAAATGTCCGCTGTGCGGTACATCATATTTACCAAAGTATAAGGGTGTTCTGTGTAATATTTGTAAGGTTGCCGAAGTAGGAAAGGATTCTATTGGATTGAGAATTAGCGTGCACCAGTTTAGATAGATTATATTTTATGAATAATTATTGATTTATAATGTTTTAGCTTAGTACATTTTCTTTACATATATAATAATTTTATTTGTACAATAAATTTAATTTAAGTTTTTTGTTCGTTTTATTTTGGATAGATTATCAAATAATTAAAGAAATCACAATATGTTCTTTTTTTTGACGTATGACTTACCATTTTTGACGTTTGACACACCGTATTTGACGGTTGACATTCATCTTTGACGTTTGACATTCGTTTTTGACCTTTAACTCAATTATTTCACGTTTTTTTATAACAGTTCGACGGCTTTGAAATATGAATGAATAAGAATTGGAATTTATTTGTTACTGCCTGTCATTTATCAATTGTTACCGCACCTCTGACGTATCACCGTATCTGTGATTTATAACTACACGTCATTGGTCATCCTATCTTCCTTTTAACAGTAAAATAATAAATGTATTTTTCGATCACAAAACGTTGAGTATTTTACTTTTTTTGTAGTAGATACATGCAATTTTTAGCCTCCGAACAACCCTAAAAATGGTCTGTCACTTGTCACCGCATCTTTAATTTGTTAACTGCATGATCTTTGTCATTGTCTCTTTCTATTGACACTATAAAAATACATTTTTTCTGAAATTGCTCAAGAATGTTACTTTCTCGCAGCAATTTGACTTACCATTTTTGACGTTTGACATTCGCCTTTGTCGTTTGACATTTATCTTTGACGTTTGATATTCGTTTTTGACCTTTAACTCAATTATTTCACGTTTTTTATAACAGTTTGACTGCTTTGACAATATAACTATACGAAATGGCTGTAAATAAGATTTGGAATTTGTTACTCCCTGTCATTGGAAGAACAAAGACTAACAGCTTGAAATCTGCCTCTTGGTAACTACTTTATATGTAAAAGGTATTAAATAGAATATTAATTTTGTATAGTAGATTACCAATAAAATCATTTATTATTATTATTAAACGTAACAAATAAAAATATTACATTTGGTTACACAAATAACTCTGAAGTGATTTGTGTAGCCACTCAGAAAATCATTTGTAATTTTATTTTTCATAAAAACGACATATTTTACGGTGAAAAATACTTCAACGGAGTACTTTAGTTACTTGAACAATTAATTTTGTACTGCATTTGGGCAGTGGAGATATAAAATATTTTTTGAGTAGCCTGGATTGATTCGCGGCCAAAGTCTTACTCATTTAATTTGCTGCACTGTTGGAGCACTTGTATAATTTAAAAACATTACGTCGTATTTGAGACGACGGAGAAGACCTGCCTAATTACATTGTGTTGAACAATGGAGACAACTTGCGTATATTTTTTAACGTTATTGTAAATATATTTGGCGATTCGCAAACGCTCAGTTGCCAATGTTGCCGATTTGTTTAAAATGAATGGATTGAATTTTATGTTTAATTGGAAATTAAACAGTGCAATATATTTGCTGAATAAAAACGCAACTCGATGCATATATAGTACCTTTATTTACGTTTCACTTAATAAACGACATACTTTTTCCACGATTACCAACTCCCTTTCAATGCGGTGAGAAAGGTGGGTGCAACGGCGGTGGACAAAATGGAGGTGCAGTCGGTCGGTAGCCCATCGGACAAGGACAAGGCATGTTTACGGGACTGGGAGAGCACGCCATTGTCGCTGTATAAATCAAAGATGTCGGAGTGGACGGTTGGCCCAACGGTGCGCAAGGCACCGGCTGGTTTGGAAAACACTCCACTGACCCGATACAAGGGATCGGAGAACACGGTCCTGCACAATCAGCTGGACAGGGCATACTAGCTATACAAGGTATTGGTAATCCCGCAGGACATGCGGGTGGAATGGCGCACAATGGGTTGCATCCTGGTGGACGAAATGGAGCACATGGCGGGAAAGGTCCACAGCATGGTGGGGGTGGCTCAGGACAAGGCATTGGTGTACACATCGTTTGTAATTATTTTTTTTATACAATTTTACTGGAAATTTTGATTTGCGAGGTTCTAAAGGGCTTTGATTAGATATAATATTTACGTAATTCTGAAGTTTTGTTTCTGTGGTTACTATTAACATCGAAGTTAGCCGCTGAAACAAGTATAGGGTAGAATCACGGAGTGGGCGACATCTATCATTGATCATTTGAATGACTAGAGGTGTGAACAATAAACTACTACTTGCGTTTGTTTACGTGGGCGTAATGTGAAGTTAGAATGTTATTTTAAGTTATTTGTACATTAAAACATTAAAAGTGGTATATTTCGAAGGTGTTTAGTGAAGAATTATTGTGAATAAACCCTATTAGATACTTACTTGACTGTAGCCATGGAAACAAAACTGTCAGTTAAATAAACGCAAAAAAGTATCTTGTCCTCAAAATTGAAAGTGAAATTGTATTTAGAAGCAAAAAAGATGGCTACTAACTGTTGTACACCTTGCTGTAGTCCTTGTCCCGCTCCACCGTGTTGTACTCCTTTACCCCCAATGTGTGGACCGTTTCCACCATGTGGTCCCTGCAGTCCCCCGTGTTGTACTCCCTGCTGCACTCTCCCATCGCTCTGTACAGCTAGCCTACCACTGAATTTAACCCCTTGCGTCCCACCACCTTGTCTGCCATGTCAGCCCTGCGGACCAGTTCCATGCGTAGCCATTACCCCTTGCTCGAAGCCCCCACCAGTACCGGTTGCGCCATTAGCGCAACCATGTTCTCCGACATCGCTTGTCTACACAGCAAAAATTACTTGGTAGAGCCAGTCCACCAAAAAAAAATGCTGGGAAAGTTATGTATATTTGACATTTATAAAACTACGTAAAATATATCTTGAAGAACGGTTGCTTTCTTCGATGTAAAATATATATAACACTAAGTATATTTTTAAAAGAGCCTGAAGAAAACCATTTGCAAAAGGTGAATTTGATTGTATAGTTAAGTCTTTTGTTTGCTAAGTTGTATCCATTGAAATGGGTTGAAAATATAATATGATGTAACAAGTAAATGGATTTGTTTTATTTAAGGTTATGTTCTAAATATGAAGAAACTCCTGTTAAAAATGTGGCAAATTCAGTGTTGCCATATGAGTGACTTAAATTTATTGTATGATTTACCATAAATTATTTAAAATAAATTTACGTCTTACTTTAGGATTTTTAACAGGGCCAATGGGACACGCTGTATGTAGAAATTCACGAAATTTAAGAAACATTTGACATCATTTAGTCACGCATGGGTAAATAGCTTGAGAACCAAAATTTCATTATAAAAACTTTCTAAAACTTCTCACAAACATGTCACTGGAAGTATTGAAAAACAAAACAATTAAAATGAGTTAAGATGAATCATCAAAGAACAATCGATTCAAAAATGGATTTCTAAATTGAATTTAAAATCTAATAAAATATATATAAAAGTGAATACAAAATTAACAACGCAAATCTATTTAACTATTTATTAACCCTATAAACAGGAAAACTCCACTGAACCTCAGCTTGCCTTGGTGCGTCTAGAGTTCTCGACGACAGAGTTGCCAACTAGCCTTTACCTATTTACTTTACCGAAATGTCCCTTTGCCGGGGTAGGAAAGTGGCGTAGTTTGGGCTTTTTCGAAACGACACGTTTTCTCATGAGTTGATTTCTGAATTTTGAATCGAAAAGTTCACTTTGTGCATCGAGTACTCGTCGAATGTAAGTAAATATTAAACGGTCGGATCCGCTAGATTTTGGGAGTCAAATAAGGGTTTTTATCGTAGAATTGAGAATTAGAATAATCTAAGTAAGAGTTTTTGTAGTTATTCATAGATCATAGCAAGGAATAAGGTAATCAAATAACGTAGATTTTCACAATATTTCTATTGTAAGGTTAAGGTTACTTTTTTTTACAAATTTTTTTCTTAAAGATTTTGATCCGTAGAATTAAAAAATAAAAAGTTTTTTGTCTAGCTCTAACGGAAGTGCATCAAAAAGGCTTTCAAAGTTGGAAAATTTTGATGTCTGTTTTCTATGCCATATCTTATCTAATTAATAAAACAAATAAATAGTTACGTATTTATTAAACATTAGTTTCATTACTTTGTTACAGGTTACATTTTTACGTTTCTAGATTTTCATTAGACCTTTCAAACTACAAACAATTTTTCCATTGTTACAACACCAGACTAGTTCACTGAAAAATATAAATAATAAATTAGTTGGATAAGTAGTTTACTATGGGGCTTTTATTTGGACGTTAAATTAAAGATTCAAGGACTTTTTAGTCCTTTAATGAAAGAAATTTTGGACCAAAGACGATATTAGGAGTCTGCATGAATTTTGGACCTGCCGCAATGTTGTTAACCCTTAATTTCCCAAGATTTTCTTTTGGTTGTTGGGCCATATTTACTTACCTGAAGTTCTTCATGGACAAGGATAGCATCCTGGGTTACCTAACATAAACTGAACGTTGTTTATGGGTTGGTATATATACTGGAAAGGCATTCCAGGCATTGGATAGGGAATATATTCCAAAGGAAATGTAACACTAGGCATTGTTTGAGCTGAAAAAAAATGGTCTATTTTATGATGCGAGGGTCCCAAAACATGTTTATATTATAATATACCTTATATAAATCTTTAATACTGTTAATTTTGATAAAGTTCCAAAAAGTTTGAAGTTTCACTTGAATTTTGACAATGGTGTTTAAGCAATTTTTGTTTTGTAAAGCCGAATTTCGAGTTTTTGCCAGCAGAAACATAAAAGTATACCTATCGTTGTTTAAGACCTAAGTGTCAGACAAAGAACGCCACAGCGTCAAATTAGAATTTAAGCTCGTCTTCTTTGCCAGGACTAACGAATAAAGATCAAGATCCAGTTGTACTTGGATCGATATTCGAAATAAAAATCGGTTGCTAGAGAAATCAAATATGTCATATTGCAAAATTATAAAACAATGTCAAATACAAATGATCAGTATTAAATCTAAGTTTTAATTTAAATCTTTAGTTACAAAATTTTTCGTGACCAAGTTTTTCCATACCCGTGAATAACACTGTCGAACTTTGATTATTTTCAAATTATTGAACCCGATAAGACTCGAGAAGCGGAATCGCTATGTCATGCTTACCTTGCGGTCCAGGTCCATGTTGTGCACCACCAGCAGGAGGCCCGTGCTGCGTCACTGGGTCACCATGCCCTCCATTCGTGATGTCTCCAAGCGGACCGAGTCCTCCTTGTCCGATGCCGTCGCTGCCGTGCCCTTTGCAACCCTGCGCACCGCCATGTTGTGCCGGAGTTCAACCGTGCGGTGCACCACCACCGTGTAGCATTTGCGCTCCTCCATGCGGGCCTTGCGTTCCACCGCAGGCTTGCGTGTATGTCCCAGTAGTAACACCAGCATTTAGTGCATGCTTTCCCAAGGGACCGGGTTGTCCAGGGAAGGACCCTTGTCCTTATTAAATTAATGACCAAGTTTGTAACAGTTTTTTTAATAAAATTGTAATTTCGTTTACATTTCTAGTATATCATCCACTACGATCTACTCTTCGCCAAATAATCCAAAATAATTTATAATTTTCATCCAGTTTTACTGGTACACTTACTGCTCAAGAGTTGGCAAATGCACAAGCAAACAAGCCATTAAAACAAGAAGAAGAACGTCATTTCCACGTCAATTATAACGATTGAGAAACCTAAACGGAAAATTATTTCTTTTTTACCTTTAACTGTTGAAAAAGAAACTGATAATTCATTATAATAATTATATACATACCTCGATTGTCGGCTTGTAAAGGTTTGTTTTCGTTTTAGCGCTTAGTGCACCAGGGGTTTCTCGCAAAACAGTGCCTGTAATCTCAGATGATCCATCAGTTTTTAACTCGTAGACGCCGGAAACATGATGGTTTTCGACGAGTTTCTTGCCTTTAGTGAGGCTTTTCTTTTTTCAATTAAACAAACGAACGATTTAAATCGACACACAATTATTGTTTCACCCGGCCGGTAGAGCGGCGCTCGCGTCGCGCCTGTCAATGTCGAGCTGGCCTATTCCGTCCGAAATGAAACAGGCAATATGCCAGTGCCAAAATGTGCTGTGGTAAAATCAAACAAGTTCCTAAATCAATCAATCCTAAATTACCTTAATTTTGATTTTATAGCCCTACCAAAAATACAACAATACCAATTTCCGGATTTATTTAAAAGTTGGACTCCTGAATGGAAATTGTATGCACATGTAGCAGGAGTCGTACACCTCGCAGGAATTGTGATATTTATAGCGTTTCTGTCACTTCTATACAAGGTTCACGCTCGCCACAAACATCGCAAACGTTGTCGAGAAACTAATCCCGATTGTCCTAGGAGAGGACCTACATCTAGGTGTATGGAAACTTGCGTGACTTGCCAAGGACTAGGAGCTCATTCGTCTACTTGTCCAACAGTTTATACCTCTGATGATTGAATATATTACAATGCTTAACTCTAGGAAGTTGAACAAAGCGTTCTTAAGTATTTCATGACCTATGTTTTAAATATATTGTTTAAAGGCTGCACATTTTATTTGATTTATTGAATTGTGGGTGTGTAATGTCATAAAAACATTTTAAAAGAACGGAATATTGGCAATTAGTTTCCTTCTTTCTCTTAATGACTCCCATCGAATGCATTTATCAGCACTTGGTATTTTTATATAAAAAAAAAGACCACAATTTAATGATTTTTAATGATTGACGTTATTAATTGATCAAATAATCTAACAAGCATGTATTATAAGAACTGCTTAAATAAACTAGTGTATATTTATTTAAAAATTAATAGGACAATACACTAAGTTATTCAAACATCACCTCATATATGTAGTATTTGGCAATATCAAATTATGACGTATCTTTTTACTACAATCCACTTGACCAAAAAATGAATTTGGTTATAGCGGGTACTCTTTGGACTATAGTTTAGAGAAGAAAGGATTGCAGTAATTTAATTTGTAGAAGTAGTACAGGTTTAAGAGGTAATTTTATTTTGACCTCATCCTTCAATGCTTATTTTATTGGTTTATTTTTATTTTGCAAAGTAAGCCTATAGAATGTGACGTTATATCCCCACTTTTACTACACTCTCCTTTTATTCAGCGTATAGACCATTTGCAAGTAACCTTAGAAACAAATAAACAAATTACAGATCAATAAAGTTTGTCAAAAATTTCAGTTATATTTTATCCCCTTTAGGCTTTTAACAAAATTTTAGCGTTACTTTTTCAATATGGCGTATACTTTTAGGCTCGAATATGTACCGTACTGTATGCCTCAATTACCGTTCCAGTATATGAAGCAAACAATAAACACAATACCGTTTTTTTTGTCACCACCATCATTCCCTTGTGGCCCTTGTCTTCCTTGTGGAGGACCTTGTACTCCTGTTTGTAGACCTTGTTAGTGAAGAAGAAATATCGGTAAGTTAAACGTTTAATGTATTAAATGGTGGCTTAAGACAGCAAAAAACGGCGCCTGGAAAGCAAGTATATCGAAAAAATCCTATTTGCAACTGCTGAACTGGCCACTGAATGCTGAAACCTTAATTTCAATTTTAATGGCTAAAAAATTACTTTTGTTTCAGTAAAAATGGGAGTAATGAAGTCCAGTCAGAACGTGACAGTAATTGGTGAAGCCGTCTTCCTTATGTCATTAAAATTTAAAACAATAAAAAATTATAACTAGTTGTGTTTTGATTTTAAAAAAACTAATATACAGATAACGTAAAGGTACTTTTAGACGTTCAGATCAGTTCTTCGTTCAGTCTCAGTCGAACTGTCAGTTATTTGTATGTATAAATACAGTTTTCCTTAGTTTTTCATATTTCCACATACAAATAACTGACAGTTCGACTGAAACAGACTGAACGGAGAACTGATCTGACCCTCTAAAAGTTAGAAGGTAGTCCCTCAACTACTTAACGTCTTACGTTTATATGCCATCGCCAACAAGGTCAGATAGCAGCCCAAACATTCTGCTGCTGCAGACAAAAAAATCAATTATTACTTTCCAAATTGTAATGTTATTGTAAAAACTCTTCAGTTGAAGATAAGACACACATTTCAAACATTTTTATTTTGATGTTATACATTATTGACTTTTACGTTAAAACTAAGTTGATGGTTGGTTTAAACATATACATTACATTACAACATCCTATTTGATACTAGTACGAAACTTTCAAGCAAAGCAGGTCATTTCCTGACGTGAATAATACCAAACTAGAGTGGCATGTGTCTTTACATATCTCAAAGGACTACTAAGTGGCTGTTCTAAAGCCAAATTAGTCTCTTAAAAACAATGTAACGTACTTAAACCAAAATTAAACGGGCGTTCTATAAGCAGGACCTGTGGTAGTCTTGAATGGGAAGCAACAAAAGCCACCAGGAGTCAACGCTGGAGGTCGTATAGGCCTTCTCTTTATAACCGCAACTTCACCACAAGGATGACACGGCAGCTCAGGAGGTCTACACGGTCCCCTCGGAGCTTCTCTCGTTCTGGGCGGGTACGGACAAATGTTAACGGGAAACGCGGGACGAACTACAGGTTTGAACACGGCACTTTGAGGTACACAAGGGACAGGTAAAGGGGGACATGGACAGTGCTGTGGTGCTGCTGGACATATAGTTATTGGTACACAACATTTATTGGTGTAGCAAGGTTGGCAAAAACATGCACAATCCATTTTTAATGATTTTTGGAACTTGAATTTTGATGTTTTCCAAATTTAGATACTTAGATGTCAAGTTAATCAAAACATTGACGTTGCTCTGGAAACTTAACTCGTTCGTTTTTATATTTTGCCATATAAAAATGGACCCTATACCCTATACCCTATACGCCAACCCAGCAACGCTCAAGGCGACATCTTGTGGCGCGGCCCGTAAGTTAATAGTTAATGTTTGATTACCTAAAATTACGTTAGAGCGCCGCTCGTGTCAAACGAAATCGGCAGGCGTATGTATAGTCTGTAACTTTCACTATCAAAGGGTGATTTTCCAATTTTTTTTAGCGTTTGTGGCGATTATTACATAAAAAGAATTAGTGAAATTTTGGTTATTTTTGGTCAAGGAATTAGACACTGATTGAATTTTATACAGTGCGATTAAACTGATTCCTTGATTCAACTTTAAATAAAAGAAAAATGCAATAAACAAAGAAATATTATTTTATTCACACTTTTTACCCCATACATTAACGGCTAGGCTTAACAAGGTGGTGGTGGACAAGGCATTTTAGGACACGGCGAACATGGTGGACATGGTCCACAAGTTGGAGGTGGAATACAGGAAGGAGTACAAGGTTCACATGGCGGACATGCTTGTATAACCGTCTGACAAGGCGAGCACGGTAGGAATGCCGACGGTGGAGGCGACTTCAGATATCCAGAGGAGCAAGGCTGGCAGCACGGCCATGGTATCATTAATGGCGTCAGACAGGCCGATTCTGGAACGACAGGAACTCGCACTGGCGCCATGGGACATTTTTTCTCGACATTCGGACACGCAGTAACCGGAACACAACAAAATTGTGGGTAACACGGGTCGCAGTAGGAAATATTATAAGTTTCCTTTGGCATATTTATGACTTGAATTTAGAAACGACTTTAAAATGTTATATTATCTGTCAAATTTTCTGTAGTCTTGTTATTTCCAATGGTTACTAGATAGAGAAACTTTTAATAAAGCGGACGCTCTGACGTCACCACAGCAGACACAAGTCATATAAAACTGGTACACTTTTTTTCCCAATGTAAACCTAACTTAACTAATCAATCAAAATAACAGTCACATTTGTCAAATTTGTCAAAGCGCATATCCACAATGCCAGCCCATTTACGTAAGTAAATAGAGGATGGTTGGACTATTAGACGACTGGCCCAAGAGTTTAATAGAAGCCAAACCACGATTCAAAGCATTAAAAAAGACGACAAAGGAAAAATATAATTTTATGGTTACATCTACTCAAATTTTTGTTGAGCTGGCATCACTGCCCTAGAAATTATAACATAAAAACTAGTTTAGAATTGACACATTTTAAAAGATCCATTTACACATCTAAAAAAACACTATTTTCGATTATAAGAGTTGTACCAGTTTTTTTATGACGCGCAGTGTACTACTGTTGGTTTATAATAATATTTTTATTCACCAAAATTTAAATCATCAAATTTGCAAATTCGTAAATTATAAAAAATATTTTACACCAAAATTTAAATCTTTATCAAGCTTGTAAATTCGTAAATTATGGCGAAGGAGCATAATAGTCCAGTAACTGAAGGGTCAAACCTCGGAATAAGTCTGGCATGAGTTCCCACATAGCGCATTTTGTAGGTCACCGCAGGTGTTTTAACATGAGAAAATCCTTAACGCGTTGTGGTCAAGGGAAGGGGCTGAAAATGGGCCCCAAAACCTGGAAAATGGGTTTCCCGCTAATATCTGGCTAAATATGCCAATTAGAGAATTTTTGTTCAGACAAAAAATGGAGATCAGCTCATTCTCTACAAAAATGGTCCTTATCATTTTCATCGAAAATTCAATAGTTTTCGAGATAATGGCACTCAAAAGTCCCCTCATTTCAGCTGCTGCTCTACCTTCAGGAATTCCGCATGAATTAACGCGTAACTGGGCGGACGAATTGTTCAATATCTCGGGAAAAAATTAATATTTTTCGATGATTCAAAGTTCATCGGAATGGGAAAACCCGTAGCTACAATTCCATGTGACTTGAAGTCAGTTCGTATTTACCAAAAATATTTAAAAAAGCGGTCAAAGTTTTTTTCAACAATACTTAGAGGCTGCTTCATTAATTTATTCATATTTTCTTTAAAAATAGTCATTTATTCTAATTTTGCCTTGATAATGGGACCTTAGGGGGTCTTGAATGACCTCAGAAATTTTTTTGTAATACTTTTCTGGCGTTCTAATATACAATTGATTTGTTTATTTGCATATTTTAGCCGATTTCGGAGTTCCAGAGAATCTTCGGAACAAGCGCGAATTATAATCTTATGATCCGTTATATTGATTTCCAATGCACATCATTTCAAAGCTTAGATGGTCTACTTTTCGAATATATTTTTTTTATTTTTAATAGAGTCTAATAATTTTCGAGAAATGAGGAAAATTGGTCACACGAGTCAAAACCGGCCTTTTTTTGTTTATCCATTTCTTGTTCCCCGCTCTTTATTTCTTGAGGATTAATAATTAGATGAAAGTAAAGCTTATATTCTGACCTTTCCATTGATATACGTCAATCCCCATATTCGTTTTGTGTTCTAAAATGGTTGTTACAATTATATACGCTCATTTTTACGCTCTCCCTCTGAGATCCATGATATTGTATATAGGTATGAATGAAGGTACATTCCCGGAAGAATTAGAGGTCGAAGTAGAAATAGAGGTGGAAGAAGAGACAGAAGGGTTACAAAGCGAGGAGGTAGAAATACAGCTGGAGGAAGAGAGAGACATGACGACAGGGGGAAGGATAGAAATGGAGCAAGAGGGATTAGGCGACGAGAATACCGTTGACGATGAAGAATATGTATATGATTCTGATGAGTTGGAGTGGTTGACCACACCCTAAAGGTTGTTATGTATGTTTTATATTCAACCAATTTTTTCAAATAAATGTAATTTTTCAAAGACTTGCGTATTTTTTCCGAAATCCTGCACCCATATTATTCCGAAAAAAGTTTGCAAAAAAATCGCAAAAATGCGAAAATTGTTTAGAATGGTTGTATCTAAAAGTTGGCATTTGCTTTCAGCCAAAACAACGGGATTCAAGACCTTGGCACAAGGAAAAATAAATTTTTGCAATTTTCTGGTAAATTTGCAACTCAAATTGCACAGAACATTCGCTAATACAATTGAGAGAGCCCAAGCGCTACTTTGCAGGAAAAAAACAGGTGAAATCCGCCAGTAATTGTCGAATAATCGAATATTTCCGAGATTTTCATTTACGGGCTCCGTAATTTAGCGAGAAGAGCAAAGGTGCTGGCGCCATCTGCAATTGGTCTCTTAAGTCCAAAAGATGAAGATCAGTGCATTTCCAACCCCATCGAGTGGAAATTCGGCAAGAAACTGCCATATCTATTCAATATGAAAATTATGGATTTTTCGAAGTCTGACTGTGCAAAAAATATTGGCATTGCGAAAAAATTGGTAGGGATCATTTTTGTAGAGAATGAGCTGATCTCCATTTTTTGTCTGAACAAAAATTCTCTAATTGGCATATTTAGCCAGATATTAGCGGGAAACCCATTGTCCAGGTTTTGGGGCCCATTTTCAGCCCCTCCCCTTGACCACAACGCGTTAAAGATTTTCTCATGTTAAAACACCTACAAATTGCGCTATGTGGGAACTCATGCCCGACTTATTCCCAGCTTTCGATCTTTTCAGTCCTTCATTTACTGGACTATAAATCTTCCACCAAAATTTAAAAAAATATTTTTTTACATCAAAATTTAAATCTTTATCAAGCTGGTAAATTCGTAAATTATGGCGAAGGAGCCTAAAACCCCCACCAAAATGTAAAAAATTGGTGTTTATGAAATTAAATTTAATTTTTTTCGATACATTTATTTTATTTATTCAATAAATACATGAATGATAAGTTTATTTGATATTTAATTGCTAATTAATAATTGTATATCGCCTATTAAAAATAAACGAATTGACAAAGCATGCGGAAAGCAAAACCCCCAATATGCTTATATATTTTGTGGTATTTGCGAGCCAAACAAGTTTCATTAGATGAAACAGGTGAGGCATCAATCGGTCTAAACACCGTGGTTCCTCAAAAGGACCAGATCAGACCAGTCCCCTTTTAGAGGACCACGGTTTCTTTTTGGAAGATCTTGGGTCTTTTATTTCGAGAGATACGGTTAGTCGATTCATTTTGGATGTTCTTGGGTCCTTTAGGAATAGAATTTTGGTCTAATACTTATATAGAGAACCGGACTGATACATACGCCGGAGTGATGCCTACCCATAGGCCAAATTCGCATGAATGTTCTCATATTTTTGATTTTTGGCGATTGGTATTCATTAATTGCTTTGTAAAGTTCTCAAAACTCTGGAAATTGGAAGTCACCTTTTTTAGGTACAAACCTCAGATTCAGTAGCGTACAGATTATTTTCTAACAACTGTCCACCATTGACCATTGACTTGTTATACGGTAGGTGATGTATATAATTTTAATTTCACTAATAGTAAAATTAGAAATTTTAACGAGAGTTCAGATGAATTTTTAATAAACTGGACCGACATATCACTCAAACAAAATAAATATAAATAAAACTCATTTTATCATAAACCACTTTTATTGCATGTTAATTCCTACATTGATTTCAAACTTTCTCGATGTCTTGATATAATATCCACAACATTTTACTCCTTACAACACTGCAAAAGAAAAATTATTTAAAGATTCAGCCTGAAAAAATTCATAAAGAGAATAATTTTTAACTTTTTTTATTCCTTTATTCGCTGAAGATTTAAGAGACCATTTTCCTTTTTTTTTTAAAAAAGGAAGGTAAATTTTAGGTAAAGTTACAATTTAAAAATTAATATTTTAATTAATAAGAACATGGCCTCATCTTGTGCCGCCGAAATGCTATTTTAATTATATTTCTATATATTTTGAACTGTGAACGAAAATATTAAAAATTGTATGAGTTTATTCTTAGATTTTTACCAATAAATCTTTTATTGATATTTTCTGCTATAATCTGGTACCAGCCTGTTTGTAAACGAATGTATCGTGAAAAATCCTGAATTAGCAGCACTCAGGCCTACAGAAAATTTATCCTCCATTCCTCAGCAACATAAAATGTGTCAAAATGTTTGTGTTTTTAAATTTTCCTAATAATACAGTCCAACCATATTAGAGGTTTCACCTCGGAATGAGATATAAGCTTGAAACTCAGTAAACACCTTCATTTTGTTGTTCTAAAAGTTGTCTCAAAAGTCACCTGCAAATCTAGAGTCTGCATTGTAAGTTATTCGAGGTCAAACGTCACAAAAATCGGTCTTTTGCGATTTTCTCGGTTTCTATAGCTCCATTTATTACATAAATTGTAGCGCATAAAATTTACGACAAAATTTGTTTCAAACATTTTTTCATGCGCTCAACCGTTTTTGAGATAAATAGGGCGGAGCGCTCAGCCCTCAGCCATACATATTATAATGCAAGGTCAACCGTGAATCTCGGTGAATAATACGTTGTATAAAGTTATTAAATCATTAAAATATCATTAACAATGATTACTTTGTATTATTTATTAACTAATACATTGTAAGATAAGTTTTGTCAAATCGTTACAATAAAAAGAAACTTATTGATATTAAATAGAGAAAGTAAATATCACAACAAAAAATCACATACAACACAATCAAAGAAACAGCTATCGAAGAATTCAAACATGAGAGGACTGCAGTCATCATAGAAGAAGACAGACTTGCTGTTTGATTGGACACACTCAACTGCATCTAGAAGAAATTTTCCTTAAAAAAGGTTATGCCAAAAACAAATCTATTCTTCAAAAAGATTTGATAAATATCATTTTATTTTGACATGCATTAAGTGGCTGTGACAACTTCTGCGCTGTTTAAAAAATGGAAAAAACTTTCATAAAATCATCATTTTCTCGACCAACTGGCTAAAGTTTTTCTATAAGAAACCTGTCCTGTACAACAATTACACGAAAATGGAGTACGCGTCATACTAGCGATATACAATGCTCCTAAATCTGAGAATAATATCAACTTCGATATACTGAGTTTGTTCAATCTTCCACCGACAAGCTCAGCAGCCCGTCAGCATATAAACCGTGTATATTACCAATGGATAGGGCATGATTTAGAACTCAATGAATGGAGTTGGATGCTGCAAAATAAATTAATGGAGCCAATGAAACAATATTACCACCACCTCTAGATGAATTAATACCACATTTTTTAAATGTAAGAAAGGATATGGTTTAAGCTGTGAGTGTAGAAAATTTAGCTTGCCTCAATGCTGTTTCATTGCAAAGCGAACCCGAGGAAGATGGTGCATTTGACCCAGAAATTCTGGAAGGCCTGGAAACAACGATTCAGGAGAACAAAGATAATGATACAGAAGTTTTCGAAAGCCGGGAAGATGAAGAGAAGAAAATTAATACTTTTGTTCTTTAAATTATTAAAGATTTGTACATTTTTAATTCACTTTAATTTAAATTGTAAGAAATATACAGCTACCGACTAAAAATAAAATTAAAATATATTTACTAGTTTTATTTCTACTTAAAATCTACTTTAAATTAATTAATATAAAATTAAGAGATACAATAATGTAAGTATGTCACTTGATAAGTTTTCGATTACACAAAGTAGATATAAGGTACTGTTAAATGAATATATTAGATGTATTAATGTATTAATTAATAAAGAATACAAAGTATTCATTGTTAATGATATTTTAATGATATAATAACTTTATACAACGTATTAATTACCCAGATTCACGGTTGACCTTATTTATGTATGGCTGAACGGTTGAGCGCATGAAAAAATGTTTGGAACAAATTTTGTCGCATATTTTATGCCCTACAACTTTTGTAATAGATCATTGGAGCTATAGTAACCGAGAAAATCGCCTCGAATAACTTACCACGCAAACAAGACATTTAGGTGACTTTTGAGACAATTTTTAGAACACCAAAATGAAGTATACGGGTTTCCAACTTATTATCTCATTCCGAGGTTGACCCCTTTTTTTGGTAAAGTGACTGCATTATGTACTACCAAGCTGTTGTATACATCCACGTTGGTGAGTCCATGAAAGTTTTTTTCTAATATTTTTCATCTAAAGCCGGTGCTAGTCTGTACACTTATTTTTCTTTCGTTTACCTCATAAAGATCTACAAAAAGATATATTTTAATGTAAATTGTTATACAAGCAGAATAGCCCAGAGAAGGATATTGACCAAAAGCTCGCACAAAATATGATATCGATGAAATTTGGCATTTAAGTACTTGAAAGGGTGTAGAAAACGATAAAAACATCTTTGCTGTTCTAAAGTGTATGCTAACTTCACAATTTCGAAAATAAAATCGAAAATTTGGTTTTTCCGTTGTATGTCGAAAAAAAAATAAATATTTCGAAAAACTAATAGCACCACGTGAAAGAGCGGAAAATTTTACTAAAAATTATATTGTTAAGTTGTTAATTTGTTTAAAAAAAATTGTATTACTATAAAAAATTATTAAAAATAAGAAAGCAAATTCGAAAACTCTAGCGCGCCGAGCCGTTGAATACAAATATTGAGGCGAGGCATTCGGATAAACTAAAGTATAGTAGAACCCACCGCTTTATGAGAAAGAAAAAACCGCAAAGGATACCGCCAATAGAAGAAATGCTAATTGATCTGGACATTTTGAGTATTTTAATGTCGAAAACACCGTACAGTGTCCACATACATAAAAATAAAATGATATTTTGTCTATTAGGACCACCGTGCAAAGATTCAATAACCAACTTAGCTGGAGATCGTTAGGGGTAATTTGCGTAAAATTTCTATATTGATAACTTTCTTTAATATGAATTTACATTTTAATTTCTATAAAGCGGCGTTCAGACTTTACAAGTTACTTGAATTCAAGTAACTTGAAAGGAGTAACCTGAATTCAAGTGAACGTTCATACTATTTCAATATTTGATTCAAGTCATTTCAAGTTGACATTTTTATTTAAATGATTCCTGTTTCAAGTTACAAAAATTGCGTCAAATGATGTGATTCCTGCTGGAATAAAAGTTGTAAATCAGCTGATTGTGGATGGATTCCTAAAAATCAGAAAAAAAATTCTACACTTTATTTTACCAAAAAATTTCAACTTGAAATTTTTTCTCTGATTTTTAGTAATCCATCCACAATTAGCTTATTTAAAACTTTTATTCCAGCAGGAATTACATCATTCGACGCCATTTTTCTAACTTGAAATGACACTTCTAAACATTTATACATATCGTTTGGGCATCTTTACATATATATTATAAAACTTTTTATTGATGAAATGGCATCAAAAAGGGGCCACGAGGTATTGCGCCTTCCGCCCTATTTTTGTGTATTTAACCCCACAGAATTAATTTGGGGACAAATTAAAAAAGAATAAGGCGTTATAACGTGTTTCCCAAATTTGACGGGTTGATAGCAAATTTGGTAAAAGAAGAAATTAACAAAAGTTCAGCTGATGATTGGCAGACAAAAATCAAACATGTTATCAAAGAAGAAAATTCTTATATAACGAGTCCGACCAAATTGATTATCAACGTTGATGACAGTGAATCCAATGGTGAGGGTTGAGATAGGGTAGGTAAGCTTAATTAATTTATAACATTTGTGACTTTATTCACCGTGTTTTTACTTTTAGAATTTGAGACAAATTTTAATTAGCAACGTTTGTGAATCTCACAAGAGATCAGAAAATGAACCTATGGGCGAGGTAGAGTGGTCACCCTCTATTGAAATCTAATATGCGTTATAGAAATTAAAATGTAAATTCATATTAAAGAAAGTTAATATAGAAATTTTACGCAAATTACCCCTAACGATCTCCAGTAAGTTGGTTATTGAATCTTTGCACGGTGGTCCTAATAGACAAAATATCATTTTATTTTTATGTATATGGACAGTGTACGGTGTTTTCGACATTAAAATACCCAAAAATGTCCAGATCATTTAGCATTTCTTCTATTGGCGGTATCCTTTGCTGTTTTTATATAGAGTTTTTTCTTTCTCGTAAAGCGGTGGGTTCTACTATACCTTTGCCTAAAAAATACGCAAAGAAAAGAAAGCATTTTAAAGAGAAGACTCGGCTTTCTCAGGAAGCCATTTGTTTTTAATTTTTTTTTGTTTTCTCATAGAAAATTTGACCAGAAGTTATAATTTCTAAAATTCTCACTGATTTTTATAAAACTGAAGATATCTATTAATAGAGGCATAACAAAAATAAATTCTTGTACATTTATCATCATTATACTTTAACTTTTGATTTAAATATAATTAAAATGATGATTATCTACGTTTAATAAAATGATAGAATGATCAACATTTATTCATTCATTCATTATGTTTTAAAATGAATGAATATTGTAAAAAATATGAGAGATAATGTTCATTTTAATTATATTTAAATCAAAAATAAAAGTATAGTGATGATAAATCTACAAGGATTTTTTTTTGTTATGCCTCATTAATGTTTTATAAAAATCAGTGAGAATTTTAGAAATTACTCCCGGTCAAATTTTCTGAGAAAAACTAATGTATAAAAAATGTCTTACCTGTGACGTGACATTTTTCATTTTCTGGTTCCTCGATAGATGCAACTCCAAATCCGTTTTTGTAATGTCAATATTGTAGGTATGGTTTCCTGTGTAGTTGAATGTCCTCCAAATCGCTTAATGTGTTTTTAAAATTTTTTTCTTCCTCCATCTTTTGAATTTTTTGTAGTTTCATTTAAGGGCAGCACTAGAAATTTTTTTATTATTATTATCTACTAGATCAGGTATAGTAAAAGGTGAAAAAGACAGTACTGAACGTCAATCAACTATTCCTCGGACTACAGCCCCAAGAGGTATAGAATTACTTAGTGTTTGACCAAATTATGTTTAGAGATGATGTTGGGCTAAAGCAGAAATCGGCAATTTTAGAATAAGTCACCATTTAAATTATTTTTATGTTAAAATTATCAAAATGGTACGTTAAAGTTTGCTTTTTTTAATTCCAATTTTTGACGACCAAAAACAAAGTGCAATATTGCGCCTGATGAGAAAAATAAATAGAAACTTGGGTTGGTTTCGGAGGATTGGATTACTAAAAAGATATTTGAAACAAAGACTTATCGAAAAAAACATCGAAAGACGAAGAAAAGACATGACAAAAGTGGCGAATTCAAAATACTGTTTCAGAAAAATAGTTTTATTAAAGTAATTTTTCAGTTACAGTGAGTGATATAAAAATTTAATTTTTTTAAATTAAAATGATTTTTTTGAAATTGAAAAATTTTTTGTATTCCTTTTTTATTTGATACCTTCCACGTTTCAACTTCAAATAAATCAACAATACAAACTGATTATTCTCTGTGGCTTTAATCTTACGATCTTCAATCATTTTATTAACCATAGGAATCATTGTAATTGAGTAGATTGATCCATAAACTGCACCTTCATCGTCCTGTTCTTTTGAGGAAACGAAATATAACATATCCATAGAGCTGTCTGCAATGTCATCTCCTGTTGGCTTTGCTGTGGGTGCCGTTTTTATTTGAGGACATAGGGATGATTTAAATATCGTCTCGCGGTTATAATTAGAATTATCAGCCAGATAAATGTATTTTTCTAAAATGCTGTTTATAATTTTCCGTTTTTCTTCATTTTTATCTTCCGCATCGAATTTTATATCACATTGTACAAAATAGACAACATAGTCCAATTCGGTGCGACATAAATACGAAGGATAAGGAGGGTCGTAATATTGTTTTAAGAAATGCGGAGGAAAATTTTTGTTATCATTCAGTTCATCCAAAGACACGTCGTACAAATATTTAATAGCGTGGAAATGGGCTGTTTTGTAATAATCATCTTCGTCTTTAATATCTTTAACGCCATCAACAGTATTTGTGTCAAAACTGCTAGTTATAGAACAGAAGGGGATGAATTGATTACAAACTTGTCTCTTGACCATGCACTGCCTCTTTAATATCGAATGTCTTGCAGTTTCTACTAACTTATCGTATATTTTCACTTGCAAGACGTTCATTTTAACCTTAGACACTGCTTCCTAAAAGAAAAAAAATATTAGAAATAATTTTCTGGTTAAAAATATGTGCACTGAAATTTGATTCCCAAATATAATGAATTGTAAATACATAAAGGACCCCGCACCATTTAAATCTAAAAAACGTTGGTATGTTATAAAACTCGATGCACTGACAAGTGTCCATTGGCCCAAAACCAATCCTATGGCTAGTTTTCGAATTACCAGTGGCGGTTCTAGAAATTAGGGGGGGGCACATACAAGTTTTTTTAATGGTCTGATTCTATGCTTTTGCCAAATCGTTCAACATTTGTTCACCTATTGTGGATCTAAGAATGTTTTAATCTACTGAAAGTGCGTTAAGTAGTTGCACTATTAGTGCCTATTAGTGGAGTGAAATTAGAATTTTATATGGTAAGAACTAAGTCAATTTTTTTTAATTTTTTGGATTTTATATACATAAAGAGTAGCTTGTAAAAAGTTTTCAATAAATTTGGGCTGGAGCTTCGCGAGATATGTGCCAAAAACGGCATTTTTGGTATTCTTCGAGTGGATTGCTTCACTATTTTTTAAATATCTTCGGCTCGTCGTGGAAAGATAAAAAAATAATTAAAATGACCGTCGAGTATCGATCCGTATAGTAGGTTTTTTAAAAATGCATTCTAACCTCAAAAAACGAATTCGCGCACATTATTTTTGACTGAATTGGCAATAAATAACCAAAGAATCGTCACATTTTCTTAAAAATTGGAAAAATATGTATTTTTATGACGGGAAAACAGTAAAAATCGGCATTTTTCGAAAAAAAATGAATTGGCCGCCATTTTTGAAAAAACAATAGTAGAGAAAAATTGTTTATTTATATTGAATCGTTCCCTCACAAAAATCTTACTTTAGCACCTGAAATATATTTTTTACTTTTTTAAACATTTTTTGGACTGAACTACAGTTTTTCTAAGAGAATCAAGCATAAATATTAAATAAAAATAAAAAAATTGGAAAAAAATGAAAATCGAATTTTTATTTTATATTATTCCCTAAATTGGCCACTTTAAATAAAGAAATAAAATGTTGGATTTTCTTAGACAAAAGTACACACAAAATCCTTTTTAAGATAAATTTTTTTTTTTAAATTTTTACCATGTCTTCCCGACATAATACATATTTTCTCCAATTTTTAAAAAAAATTCTAGGATTCTTTGGTTATTTAATGCCAATTCAGTAAAAAAAATAATGTGAGCGAATTCTTTTTTTGAGGTTAAGATACATTTTTAAAAAACCCTACTATACGGATCGATACTACTTATATATAAAAAAATGATTTCTTCAAAAAAAAACCATATTACTTATTTTCGAACCACCCTGTAACGGTGATTGTTTATAAAATATTAATGCTAAATAATCTATATATAATTCATGGTTTCTATACAATAAACGACAATAAAACAGGTCTGTTTTGAGAGGGACGTTCTTTAAATGGTGCGGGGTCCTTTCTAAATCAACTGGCTTCTGCCATTTGGATGGAACTTCGAATCATTTATCAATTTTCCAGAGCACTTATTTTGTTTTAACCTCATTTAATGAAAATAACTTACTTGTATATTTTTCTTCGTTGATGGCAAATCTCAATGCACCTATTTTTGAAAATTTTTGCAATAAAAAAAAGTAATGTTGAACCTATAAAGATTTAAACGGTCGCCTTCACCATATGACATGTTTGTAGAAATAGTCTAGAAATTAAAAAAGAAAACAAAGCCACTACACCCTTTAATTTAAATGCATTACTTGCAGATATTTTGTCTTCACATTCTCATTTCTATTTTTTTATATGTGAAAGAGGAAACAAACTTACCTTTTTTCACAATTATGCACTATAAAACTATACAATCTAAATTACCAGAACGATATATTGATGTGTGGGCCAAGAATATTATTGCAATAGATGGGAGAGCTGTGCCATTCAAAATAAACTTCGAAAATAATTTACTTATTTGATACATTTGAAATCAGTAAAAATACCTTCAAAATATATGTCTGGATCCGCCTCGAGTGTGAGCCTTTCAAAAATTAAGTTCAAAATTCATCAAACAATTATTTTTGATATTCAGAGAAAATTGAGTCCATCAATGATATGAAACAGGAATTGTCCGAAGAGGACAGTAAAATCAGTTGAATTATCAGCCAATGTTTCGTTTATTTATGGAGCATAAACTTCAGTTACAAAAGTTACAAAAAAAAGTAAAAAAGGAAAAGTTAACAGAAAATAATTAAAATTACTGTGTTAATGTTAATTGGGCTATGTAATTTTCATTATTTTCTGTTAACCTGTTTCTGTTATAATTTTTTTTGTAACTTTTGATTTGTTCGATGACATTTATGGTCCATAAATAAACGAAACATTGGCTGATAAATTCAACTGATTTTACTGTCCTCTTTGGACAATGCCTGCTTCATTTCATTATCACCGAACAAATTGTGTGTTGTGTTGATTCTTTGTGTATATGAATTTTAAAATTCTGACTTCAGATTTTGATAGAGCATCAAAAAGTAAGCTTAGGGTTTGATGTGCCCCTCCATACTTCCTTCAAAATGGGGTCCAAAATATGAAAATTTTGATGTTTAAAATGGCATTGAATTTAAAGTGAATAACTATTTTGGTAAAACTGAGTAGACTGTGGCTGTGTTGATCAGAATGACAACTGAGAACTGTCAATCTAAAATTTTATTAATACTGTCATTACAATTTGTTCGGTTTATGGCAATGCTAGAAGAGCATTCTCAACTGGTTTTTAATTTTTATTTCGGTACAAAGTTTAAAAATTTGAATATACGTAGAAACTTGCTTCTATAGAGATTTGCAATGATTGCCTTCATAGCCACATTAAAAAATTGGTTGATTTAGAAATTTAAAATTTAGGGACTATTTGTAAAAATGATGTAGATTTGATTGACAAGCTGTCAATTTTTTCAAAGATTTGACGTAGTTGCTTTTATAGCTCCAACAAAAGAAACTAACGTACAAATTTAAAATTTGGGCAAAATATGTAAAAATAATGTAGAAATACATTTTTTAAAACTAAATTTTAATATGTTGACAACTTTTCAATTCGCGAGGTGTCAACACGTTAACATGCGTTATAGTCGGAAAAAACATGAAAAATTGACCAAAATTTAACCGGATCGAGAGTACCTCCCCTCCCTGTTTTCGACGATGCTGAATACGATGGCATCCTCAAAAACGGGGGGGGGTATTCTCGATCCGGGTAAATTTTGGTCCATGTCCTTCCGACTCACAGACGCCACTATTATAAAAGCAAGCAATTTTAAAATAGTCAAATTAGAAATTTAAAATGTGGACAAAATCCGTAAAAAGAAACAAATATTTTTTTTAATATCTTGACGTTTTGAATTGACAAAATGACAAGATCAAAATTTACTTTATTTGCCTTTATATTACCTAAAATATGATGTAGAAATATTTTTGCGGGCAGAACATTATTTTTTAAACAATTTACTCCCACATATCAAACTCTAGGTACGAAATGAAATAAATTTGGGGTACTTACTGGATAGCACGGAGAGCAACACGGAAATCCACATGGATATCCACACGGATAGCCGCAACACGGATAGTAGCAGGGACTGTAGCAGCAGCTTGGATAACAGCAGGAATAGCAGCTTGGATAGCAGCAACCCATTTTTATGTTTATGTGTGGTTTACTTTTTAGTTTTTATAAGTGAATGTGAATGAACACTGACAATTTTATGAATGGAATGTAAAATGGAAAATTTAGAATATTTTTGGCCGAAAAGTGAAATGCGTGTTACTCGTACAGATGCTGATGAGTGAATGACGATACTCTGAAAATGTGTTTCTATGGCGATTTTGGTGTGTCGTTTTTGTTTTCAATGAGCGAGTTGATGAAAAAATTGTACGACAACGAAATGTTTCTCATTCTTCTTCTTTTCTTCTTCTTCTTCTTCTTCTTCTTCTTTATTTATTTGCACATTACATTATGGTAAAGGAATCATTATGAAATATTTACAAACAAAATTATAATAATTATATCAGTTTAATAATTAATAATAATAAACTCCCTTCAATTCACCCCCTTAATTGATGATTTAGATTTAAAAGTGTGGAAGTTTTTTTCAAATATTTACTGAAAGTTCAATAGAAGTAAAATTTAAGAAAAAAATAGAATGAAAATAGGCACAACTCGTATGATTTATTTGAAGAAAAGTAAGGATGGTTTTTGGTAGTTTTCAAAAGTTCTACTTCAATATAAAATTTAAAAAAAATAAAACATTTAAAAATATAGGAAAATATTTGATTAATTCGACATTTTATAACGCCCATATACCTGTTAATTTAAAACAATCTTCGCGGATTCAAACAGCAGCAAATTTGAAAGAAAACATTGTTTTTTCATCACTTAACAGAGAATAAGTAGACATGAAAAGTTTTATATTTTTTCGAATCAAATCTCACCTTCATTTTTCGTTCACAGTTCAAAGTTCCCAATAATATTTTAAAAGAAAGTAAAATATGGTACAAATTTTGAAGAAAAAAACATCATGGAATACACTCACCATATCCACGACTTTGTATTGACTGCATTTTTCATATTTGTGATTAATCATCCAATCGGTATCGCACTACAACAAAATAATAAATAATCACAATACAATCAACACAAATTTCAGATTTAATTATTTTTGTTCCAAAAATGAACACAGTGTTCTATGATTTCGACTATCGACAATGGATTCTTATTGCATGTTTCACCGATCTTAAAAAAAAATCATAATTTTTCGAAACATACCCTTGGGATTATGGCGGCCGGTGGATGACAAGTTCTGTAAAATACACTTGGATACTGATAGATTCCGTAACAATATGGTTTTTTGCAACAGACAATGCATTGTTTTGCACTACAGTCGTACCCCATTGCGAATTTTGATTATTTTTTTTTTAGTTTAGGGAAAAATTAACTTTTAAATTTAAAAAAAACTAGCCGAACAATTTTGGTAGATTATTGAAATAATTGATTGTTGCCGTGGAAATTAAGTCAAAAAAGTAAGGGTGATTTCATTTGACAGGCGGGTAATAACCAGATAAGATAAGAATAACGGAAATGATGATTGACATTGACAGTTAAACTAGTTAAATACGCTTCTGTGACATTAGTTGATTTTGTTTACATTGAAATCGTGTGTTTTTAAGTGTTTTTTCTCGATTTTAGACAAAGTTTACCTAGTTTTTGGTTTTTTAACTGTTAACAATCGCTTTATTTTATATGCATTTATTTGATCCAAAACTCAAGGGTGTCACATATATTAGTACAGAAATTCTCGCCAGAGGGAGTGTCGCTTATGACGAGTAACGAATTGCGCATGCGCATACAAATTTGTTATCAGGAAAACTCGTTCCGTTTCCGCACTCTCCGCTACGCCGCTCGTGCTAAACGTTATGTAATATACTATATTTCGCCTCTTGTTAGATGGTGTACTCTTTGATCGTAATCATGGAAAATATTTTCATTTACTAATGAATTGTTTACCATCAAAAAATCATAAAGTGAACGCCTAACAGTGGGTTAATTTAAATCAGTATAAGTATCAACCAATGTTATACAAATTAAGCATACTTGAAATTCCAAGCGATAAATAATATTTAATTTATTTGCTGTTTGACTTTTACAAAAATCCTGAGATATTTAAAAATACTCGCATGTTGAAACAACTGTCAAATTTATGAAATTATACCTATCAAAGTAGTGATGTCACCTCTGTATATTTTTGACTTATTCCTCTTTCAAAAGGGCGTTTATTTCTCTATCTAACCATGTATATTGGTTGGTGACAAATATTATATTAATGAATAAATTGCTAAAGCCTGCCCTGAAAACGAAAAGTTTATGGTTTTTGACATTTCAACGAATAAACTGCAGATAAGCATTAGAAAATTGACTTTATTTTTTTGTTCTTTACATATTTCCTTATTTGCAATATTAACAATGACAATAGCAAAAAAACCAACTACCAAATATTTATAATACAAAGTACTAAAAATTAAACAGCATCACGTTCTGCATCTCTACACATCAAAGACGATCAGGATCAAATAAGGACGTCAGTTTTCAGCTTGGGCCAAATATAAAATCGCGTTTTTTTTTATCATTAATTCATTTTTCCATTTCTCTTGCAACTCTTATTTTATGACCCACATTTTCTATAACAGATTGGAACAACAGGGCGCACCACCCCCGCAGCCACCGCAAGCACCAGAAGGAGGGCAATCACCAGGTAGGCAAGGGCCGGGCTGTAAAAAAATTTAAAAAATTGTTAAAATAACCAACAAAAAATACCCAGCAAAAAATGCTTACCTGACATGGACCAAAACCTGGATAACAGGGATAAGGTGCTGTTGAATAAAACTTGGGCACCCCATAAGGAAATTCGTAGAATGGCACCCGGATTGCACAAACAGGCTTGCAAGAGGGACCACTGCCACACGGACGACTACAAGCACTCGTTCTAACCATGATTATTGTTGTTCGCTTTTTATATAGCAAAAATACTAAAAATTTTGAAAAAAATTAAATAACAAATATTGAATGACTTTTTCACTTATAGAATGACAATTTATATGAGGGTTACCATAGAAGGTCGTGACTTTTCCCATGTATACGCCTGCCCATTTCGATTTCGCTTGACGCGATCTAGATGGTGTACTCTTTGCTATTAACTTACGGGCTGCGCCACAAGATGTCGCTTTGAGCGTTGCTGGATTGGCGTATAAATTGATAAAAAAATTGTTGATTGGTCTGATATTACAATTGAAGTTGTCATTGTTGTATTATTATTTAGGATGTGCAAGACCTGGGAAAACCACGGAATAGCCAAGCCACCGTTCTCTACATCTCTTAGGGTTCTTTCTGCTTCGGGCATTGCTTCTGAAGCCATCTTGGCCAAGTGTGGTTCCTGGTGATGGGTGTTAATGGAGGAAATAGTAGTCAAAAAAGAAAATTAGCTGCAAGTCGGAAGATGCGTGCTTTAAATTTATTTCAGCACTCACTTTTACTCGTGCTTAGAATTTGATTAATTACATTCGAAGTGCCAACTCAACAAGCTAAATAGTTTTTGGGAAGTCGGATGAAATAGATTAAGTTACAAACTCGTTTCGACGTTCTTTTTTTTGTAAGTTTTATTACATCTTCTTTTTTTGTTGGCCTTCGTCGATTGCTTTTGCCAGAACGTTTAGTATTACAGCCTTTTTTGTTCCAGGAAGTGCAGTAATATTAAATCCACGGTTTTTTTTAATCATGAAACTATTTTTGCGTATAAAATGGCAATAAACAGTTAATCAAATTCGGGAAAAGGTTGACTGATCTGTGCACAGTACGCACTTGTCAAAATGTCGTATTGTTTTCCATAGAAACAATAAAAATTGAAAAAAATTATTAGTAAACAAATTTTTGCTGTGAAAAAGTCAATCGAAATATTCAAAATTTAAGTTGTTTTTCTCGTTGTGTTCGTCTTATTTTGTCCAAATTGTACGTGTACCATGGATTGTTGTGATGCTCCTTTAGTGGGGACGTTAAAAAATTTGATATGTGGCCTGGAGGGGTGAGTACCACCAAATTGTCTCGTAGATTTTTTTGTACTACTATAAAAAAGACAAAAACCAATTTATTTATAATTTTTAACAGATGTCCTCCTCCAGGATGTCCACCACCCCCACCCTATTGTCCTGCACCCCTATCGCCACCGCATGTTATGTGCTGTCATGTACGTCCTCCACCAATATGTGCGCCCACCCAACCGGAGCCCGTAAAGCCTCTTCGGTTACCCTGCCAGACTCCTCCAAAGGTGAATATTTTTTGTCTATATCGCAGCATTCTCAGATATATTTTAATTTCTAAAATTTTACAGCGTAAAATGACAGACTACGAAGCCGAACTAGTCCGTTTCTCAAACTTCTACAACGCCTACAACGTTGACTGGCATGCAGACTCTCCATGCAACTTTGATCCGAATTTTTGCGATCCCAGAGTACCCATGAAGTGTACCATAGGCGTTTGTCTTGACGGCAAGCTACCCTGCTTCCCTAAATGTCCCAAGCCGCCATGTTGCGACAACGGTTGTCCGACTGGTTTCAAACCTTGCAAGATGATGATGGTCCCGCCCTCCGATCGACATCCATGCGGGTTGTGGCAGGCCACACTCCTTGATTGCAAGCCGAAACCTCCTAAGCATGTTTACGGTAAATTCGTTCCAGCTTATCCTTGCGGCAGATTTTGCTGTATTCACACTGATCCAGCTAAATGCAAGCCCAGCTGTTTTAACCGCTAAATGTGTGAGAGGTTAAGGTAGAGTCGGACAAAGCTGCTTTAGCTGTGAAATGCATTTGTATCTCGCTCTTTCTGTATTAAGGTGCTCTCTCGATGCATGTGACCGAGACCAGAGACCGCGAGTAACGACAGAGACACGTGTCGCAAAGCACCGGTTTATTGTAATCAAATGTACCCTCTCCCGATCTGAGAGACATATCTATGTCGTTGGTCTCTGTCGCTTGACTGCATCGGTAGCAGTACCGCGACACTTGTCTCTGTAGACACGACGTTCAGTGCTAGTTTGTATATCTATATATATTTCTTAAATGTACGTCGATGGCTCTAGGTAGCACCGGATCGACGGGTCTCGGTCGCTCTACCCCCACTGTCGCTGGTCTCTAGCTTGTCACGCGACATCTCTGTCGTTGTTCGCGGTCTCTGGTCTCGGTCGCATGGATCGGGAGATCACCTTTAACTGTAAATATGGTGTCGCTACTAAACAATTACTGTCGCATATAAAGTTTGCAAGGGTTTTGGTCACTTTTACTAAGTGTCGCACGTGTGCGACATTTATCTGACTTTTGTACCCCCCGAATATGTGACGTATGTGTATCCTGTTTGAATAAATGTGTCGCTTCTAAACGAATTAGGTCGCAAATGGAAGATACGAGGTTTTTGGTAACATTTTTTAAGTGTCGCTGGTAAGCGACAGTTATCTGTGAGTACTAGTTCAAATTTTCTGTACTATTTTCCACTTATGTGTCAAACTAATAAAAGTATGACATGGCATTTTCCCCAAATTTTTGTAATTTAAATCTGTTGAGCAATACCAAAAGACTGGAAAGAAAATTCAATTAGGTGTATACGCGAGAACGACTTGCCTGAATGGATATTTTTGGAAAATCAAAGGTAAAGAAAAAACCTGCTTATTAACACATGGCGACCCTTTTGAGTCCTCGAAATTCTGAAGTAAATGCTCTGGAAAAAACGAAATACTTAATTGGAAAGAAGATCGGTCAAGGTTCATACAGATGTCTGGTCTTTGGGTATAATTCTATTTATAATGTAAGTGATCATGATTTATGATGTCTTTCATGGCATGAGAAACAAGGGCAGCAGCACTTATCGCTTATGATTCTTTGTATATATTCAATGAAGATTATTATTTATTCAAATGAAAGTTACAAGGTATTTGGTCGCAGTTGTAAGTTTTTTGTTTCAGCGACTAATATAATTTTGCGACATCAGTTCGTCAAAAATTTTTAGCTTAGGATGATAATTAGTGTCATCTTATATTTGTCACTACTTATAAACATTTATACTATCTGAATACGTGGCGTCAGGGGGTACAAGGGTTGTTAAGTATCTTTATATGCGACAGTTTGGTCTACTTGGGTTGATTACAAATTTCTATTTTTTCCCAAAAGAACCAGAAATTATGCTTCCAAATTCTATACGCTACCCCTTTATACTACGTCAATATACATCTGATAAAAAGAAGCGACATCGTAAGTTTGAGCATTTACAAAATTGTTGTTGCAAAAGAGAAGTTTTTCGGTTTGTTTGTCACGCGTTTGAATAAAAATTATAAGTGTAGTAGATGAAGTACCAATTTAAAATCGTTTGTGTAAAAACTGCTTTCTTTTGAGTTTAAATATTTTAAAAAAAAGTTCTAAGAAAAGTATTTTCAAGAATTAATTTATTTATGAAAACTAACTACTCTACATAAATATTTACACCGCTAATAAAATACTAGCAATTTTCGACAAACTTTTTTTATAATTTGTGCTATTTGTTTGTGAATCTGTTTTTTGAGACTGAAGTATTTTTATACTAGGTTACAAAATTATATTTTAAGGTTATAAATACATTAAAATTTTGTAAACTTACAGCGTAAAGACTAGTGTAAAGTTACGTATATATTTTTACAGAATTTTATGTAATTTACATTTTTTTGATCATCGATAAACCGAAGTAGCATATTTATGGATTTTTTTTCTAGTAATATTATTGCTTAGGTTAAATGTGAAATTTCTCCAAAACAAATCTAAAAAACAATTAAATAATTCAGAACTTCTGTTAAGTTGCACAACGCTTATTTGTAGGATTTTAAAATTAAGCTATTTCAAAAAATATATATTTAATTTTTACGTTCGCTTTAGTATTCTAAAACCTATTTGCATATTTTCGAGGACCTTAAACATTCTAGAGTTTAATACTAATTCTTCTATTCCCAGAAATAAATAACGTAGCTGTGTGTTAATGATAGCTGGCAACTATAGACTCTGTTAACGCCTTGAATTGTTTCTTGATGACAGGGCCATGGTACCGAAATTTTTATTCGTATTTGAAAAAGCATTTTTCAAATAAGAAAAAATTTCGCTATCATGGACTAAGCAGTAAGAAACAATTCATGCGTTAACAGAGACTATAGTTGCCAGCCATCATTCTCACACAGCTACGTTATTCTAGAGTTTAGTTTTGTATATTTTTAATCGAATATTACGAATTAAAAAATTTAAATTTCATTTATTTTAGTATACGTGGTTAAAGTTGAGTAGTAGATCCAAAACTCATTTTCGTTTTTGACTAAAATTTTTATTTATTTTATAGGGCTACATTAAAATTCGAGATTTCTCATGATTTAATCGTATTTTTTATAAAATATTGATCTACTTCCGATTTTTTGCCGTGTTTTGATCACCCTGTATAGAATAACCTTTCGTTTAGAAACATTAAAAATTGGTGTTTGAGAAAATTTTGTTTTGAGTAAATTTTGTTCTGTTTTTATTTAATTACATCCTAGTTTAAGCGCCAGTAATTTTTTTCTTTTAAGATTTTACAAATTTAGGTATATTTTTTCCCGCTTTATTTTGCTTTGTATAGTATACAGTAGGCACCAAAAGGTTTTTTTTTAATATTACAAAAAAAAATTTTGTCCACTTGTGATATAGTTTAAATTTAAAAAAAAAAAACAAAAAATAATTTCTAGAACTTTTTTCTCAATGTACAGATTTTAATACTCAGTCTCAAAAATATTCGAAGAGCCCTGTTTGGAATTAATATTACAGCAAACAAAAATAATTTTAAAATATAGAATATTTTGTCGATAAGTAAAATCCAATTTTTTTGCTAAAAAGTCTGCTTTAAATGAAAAACTTCATTTGACATACAGGGTAAGGTAAAAATTTAAATAAAAATGAGTTTTCAAAAAACAAATTTGAACTTTTCACAGTCTACCTACTTGATTTATGATTTAGGATTTTTAATTTCTTTTATTTTAGGTTATTTTTAGAGGTCGACAATTGAAATTTTGATTTTTATTTATTTTTATCTGTCCAATTGAAATAAAAGTATTGGAACCTTCAATTTCAACAAATTTAATGTTTAATTTATTTTCTTGAAAATACTGTTTAACGTTATAGAGCACTCAGTATAAAGGAAGCGAGTTAAATTTCGTCTAATTTTTATTTAAACTCGAAAGAAAGTCAGTAGTTACATGCGGGTGAGCGTCAAGTTTCATGAAATGAAAAAATTGTTTTTTATATTGTTTTTTGTATTTGCTTGTTTTAAATAAAAATTTATTTGGCCCAATTTTTGTTTTATTTGCAATAAATCCATATAGGCCATGCAAGTATTTGAAGCTGAAAGATAAGGTTGACAAATGAAACCCTCAATTTATTTTGTTGACTATTTCCCTTGTCTTCATTTCCTCCAATCACAAACGCGCAATTCTGAATTACAAATGGTTTCTAGATGAAAAAACTATGACAGCTCCTGTCAGCAGTTTTTTCGAGTTTACAGGCGGCAAAACTTGACAGCTGTTGTCACCAAAAATTACAATGCCTTTGATAACAAGTAATTATGGTCTCCTAGGATACCAGAAAACGACGCTAAACAATTTTTCTGATTTTATTGTCAATGGAGGAGTTTCCTACTAACCTCAAAATCTAAAAAAAGTCTACCAACGAGGAAGCGTTTTATTGGGATAAAATCTACTGCATTACTTCCGCAATGATAAAATATGATAACAAAATTCTATTGAGCTTTCCAAGAAGTATCGTTAGCAAGAATAATTTTTATAAACTCCATTTCTGATTGGTTGAAATTAAAGTTGGTATCGAGACTAGATGTGATAGTTGACATGTTTCGTTGTCAAATGTCATTTTACCATATTCATACTGTCGCTAGCGATATTAGCCTTGTTTTTCACCCCGAGTCTTGATACCAACTTTAATTTTAACCAATCAGAAATGGAGTTTATTAAAATCATTATTTTTCTAATACGATATATTCTGGAGAGCTCAGTAGTTTTTTGTGAACATATTGAATCATTACGGAAATAATAAGTAGATTTTGACAAAAAATAACGCTTCCCCGATGGTAGACCTTTTTCTTGGTTGGCAACTTGGAAAGAACTCCCCCATTGCAGAGTTCATTATTATAAAGAGGAAGTGGATAATTCTGAGATTAAAACAGGTACATAACATAGTTACATATTTTTTAAAATAACTGATTTTAGGAAGAGTAGAATATAATCCTCTCGTCAATAAAACGGCCCAGAGTGGAGAAAAAAAAATAGCCGATAGTAAATGGCTGGTCCCCAACACGAAGAACCCTAACTTTTGTCCAGTCCGCCTTTTTAAAATTCTAATGGTTAAACGTTCATCTAGAATAACAACTGATTATTCTTAACAGTAAACCCATCATGGACAAATAATCAAGTGGATGGTACAAAAACACTCGAGTGGGAAAAAACGAATTTTCGAAATGGACTAAAGAAGCAGCAAAGGAGGCAGGATTAAATACAAAAGAAATAAAAATAACAAACCACTCTATGCGGCCGACAGCAGTCAGTAACCTGGATAAGGGAGGGATAGGTGAACAACAATTAATGAAAATTACTGGCCACAGTTTAGCCAACTCAATTAAGCCTTATCTGCAAATGGATAATGCGCATTATTCCAACATCATAAACACCCTTAGAAGTGACGCCTCAGAACATCCAGCTAAAAAACAGAAAACAGAAGCTCCTGCAGCCACTCCTCTAGCTTCTCACTCTACAGCTGGACCCATCAACAACATTAATGATTTACCTATATACACCCAACGTTATCAATGAGTTAACAAAGATTTCAAACAATTCTCCTACTGTGTACCAAAATTGCAATGTATATTTTAATTGTACCATAAATAATTTGTAGTATTTTGTGATTAAATAAATTACCTGTTTTTCAGTTTTCAAATTAATACCTACATATTTATTATGTATGCATATATAATAGGTAGTATGTTTTGTAAGCTATGTTTTTGTAGAATAATCTGTTACTCATGAAATAGTCTTGTCAAATACCATTCAGGCATCTGAGGTCATTACAAAACTCGATACGATGAGGTCATTACTTAACTAGATATGATGAGATCATTACAAAACTCTAATTTTTCCTGAAAACAGGTAACAGGTACTTAGTAACGTGTTTTTTCGATTTTTTTCGGAAAAATTAGATTCCCTTATATTACGAATCGTTCTAAAAAAAATTGAATAACATCGATATATGAATAAAGCAAATGAAATGAGGTTAATAGACGACAAGTGACATGTTTACTTATGGTCATTGCCTCATTGTTCTGTATAGTTAGTGTAGGCGCCACTTAATTATAACAGTAGTGAACGGTCGAGTGAGGACCTAACCTGATGGTGGATACGGAATAAGTTGTTAAATAAACTTGTATGGTCAACTAACGGTTTTTTTCCCATTTTCATTTTAAAAAAATGTTCACCCATTTGAAAGAAACAACTTTGTTAGACAATTTTGAAACTTCTTTATTTTTTAAACTTATTTTTTTTATTATAAACAGATTTTAAAAAATCTAATGTGACACTTTGTTTTACAGTTACTTTACGTTTTAGAGATTATCTACAAACAGCCTATGACTATTACAGACAAATGCATATTCCCTAGTTGTAGAAGAGGTATTGAGAAAAAGGATTTTTAAAATGTGGCTTTATTTCGACACCAATTCTCCTGTAGCAGGCACAACTACGTTAAGTACCTCAATCAACCAAGGAACTCTCTTTTATCCCGAAGACAGATCAGGTACTTACTGCAGATGAACTGACGTTTGGATTTACCAAATTGCAAGAATAACGTGACCTGTTAAAACCCACAAAAGACCCAAAGGTGATCACAGTGTTTGAATGATTGATTAGACTTAAAACCTTTATTCTCCGCAGCAAATGTAGCTGTATCTTGCTTTACCCAATCCTCAATACCTCTCCTTCAAACATTCTAAATACTAATAGAAGTTTAACTCATTTTTAACACCACAAACATGTTTTTTTTACACAACGCTTCTCAACTAATCTAACCATGGATTACATGGATGAATTCCTGGTACGTGGTTTATGCAAGCCGCCTTGCAAGGCAAATCGTAGCAACAAGGCGGCGTAGGGGGTCTGTGCTTGCAGCATGGTCTCTTACATGGACCTGGTTTGTAGAAATTGGAACGTTTGGCTTTTGCGGGACACAGTTGGACTTCGCCACACCAAACACCGCAAGGATGGTTGTCGCTAGGTGGGGTCATTTTCATGTAGCAGGGCTGGAAACCTACATGCAAATAAAAACGTTATTTTCAGTATATTAGGTTATATGTTCAATTGTATTCGCCAACACTGTAGGCTCACCCGTTGGACAACCCGCTTCCTCGGGTCCTGGCCTGTTTTTTCTCCTCATAACATCAGTGCAGTAGGGGTGGGGTCCGCAAACGCCAACACCAGGATCGCATTTCGGAGGCTTCAGACAAGGACTTATGGTGTGATAATCTTTGTTGTAATTGTTGTAAAAGTTTGAAAATCTTATAATATATTCTTGTTCATCGGTCAAATCTGGCCACTAAAAATTTTATATTATTAAATGATCAATATATAATTCTTTGCCTAAAACGTTCAACACTTACTGGTCCGCAAGATTTCGGACAAGTTATCATGAGCGGTTTCACAGGTTGTGGATAAGTGGGGGGACATATGGGTGGTGGGGTGACCATGCAACACATAGCAGCCGGGAACAAAGCGGGATTTGGGGGTGGAATACATGGTCCACAAGGACTAAAAATGTTTAAATGATATACAAGCCACAAAGGATTTTATCTTAAAAATTAGTAAAAAAATTGACTTACCTACACATTTTTACACGCAAAATTTAAACTAACAGGAACAGAAAAAATTAACAAAAAATTTTAAAAATTGGACCAAAACGCTGTGTCTACAGGAATTTCGTTGAAATTTTGTTATTTTTTTACATTTTCGGTTTCCAAGGTATTTGTCTGAATTAAATCAGAGGCGTGTGTGAGGAAAATTGACATTTTTGGGTAGAAACATATTTTTTTTTGGCGTAGGCAAATTGCCATTCAGCAGGAGTTACAGTAAGAGAAAAAAAAACAATATATGACAGGGACGACACACGCTTCTCGTGCAGGGACCGATCAAGATATTCTTTTTGACAAACAGTGGTAGGCCTCGGTTAGGGGTGTAAAACAGAGAAAACAAGATTAAGACTCTAATCATAGGCGAATCCTAGTATCTCTCAGAAACCTTAAAAAGCAATCGATAATTTTATCAGAGAAATGAGTCAAAGCCGTTTCTATATTTAAGGTAGAAGGAATATTGTTTTTCATATGATAAGATTTGTATAAAGTATATTTGAATGTTCACTGTATTATTTGCATTCGAAATAAACGTGATTGAGGTCTCCAATTGAACTACAAAAATCGCAATATTCATTTTCTTTCACATTGATTTTAAAAACAGGTGTTTTGGATAACTGGCATGACCAAATCTGGTTCTAATTAAAGATGTAATATAGTGTCTTGGAATAATATGATTTCTAAACCAGGGTGAGTTTGGAATATTTCTTTGTATTTTTGTATATTGATTGGAATAAGTGGAGCAAAATTGTGACCAATCACACCTCCATCTTCTCATAGTGTTAGATTTTAGTAAGGCAACCACATCTGCATAAATTATTTCAAAGTTATTTACATCAATTTTTAAAATTGGTTCCTTTGAGAATCTCCAATGTTACGCCACTCTATTAAATTGTTTAATGAATCAATAATTCCTTGATTAGTCACACTGACAGTAAAATCATTTAAATAAATTAACAGTGAAAGACCATCAAACTTTTCCAAGAATTTTCGTGTATCTGCAAACTATCCTAAAAATATGCCCCCGCCACCTAGAACCAAGGAACAAAAAAGGGTAATTTAAATAATTTTCCATTAAATTTTTATATTTATTTAAGCTGAGAATATCGGCACAATCAAAGTAACTCTTATACCCTCAGCTTCTGAAATTCGATCGGCATTTCTCCCTTTTCGTGAAAATCATCATCTCCTTAATACATCCTGTAGTAAAAATTAAAAAGTTACCTCGAGCCAAAGATTAATCAGTGTTTGCCCTCCCCCTCTCCCCCAAATTAAACTGGCGACTTGAAATTTGGACACAATGCTTGGGTATTGACTATCTATCGGAAGTCACTTTCTTCCTTGATCTAGGTGTGTTCTTGCCGCGGCCAAAATCCCTATACTTTCAAATCGCAATATCTCGAGAACCGCTAGACCGATTTGGACGGGTTAGAGTTCCGTTTATGCGTGTTCGCGAGCCCTTTATTTTATATCTAGAAGTCGTTTCGATCTGAATAAAACCCAGCGAGTTACATGCGAAAAACCGATTTCCAATATCTTTACATGTTAATTTACCACCTCGCTTAGCTTTCATATAGTGATCACGTGAAAGAGGGACCTCCAATCTATAAAATCGCAAAAAAAATTCGAATAGAGCGACTTCGTTTATTGGGTTTTTTTTCGCCAGATCGACTACACTAACGTGGAGGTGTATATTCATCAACGCTATTATTTTTCTTAGTGCAGTTCGGTTTGTACGAATTTAAATAAATACATATTTCTTTTCTCAATGTATCTCAAATAGTTTATGTCAATGCCGTGACGTATTTCCTCTCAATATTGTGTCTATCCAACATCAAAGGAACCGATCAAGCTTTCGCCTCTTGTTAGATGTTGTACTCTTTGATACTATTATTTGGACGACAATTTTACGAGTACGCCAAAAAATCACCATGCCTATGATCTGTCTCAGTGACAAAGCAGATATATCAAAATCATCATCAAAATCATCAATCAGTAAAAATCCTTTATTTTTTCTACTTACGAATCAATCAAGATGCCCAGAAGAGGACGAGGTCATATTATGGAAAGAAAAGTGTTAATATTAGGAGCAGAGGTATATTTCAAATCATTATGAATGTATAAAAATATGTTGGTCAAATTCTCCAGATATTTAAGATCATAACCTTAATATTCAAAAGGTAGGACAGTTTAGAGAAGAAAGGAGTGCAGTAATTTAATTTGTAGAAGTAGTACAGGTTTAAGAGGTAGAAATTTTATTTTTACCTCATCCTTCAATGCTTATGAAAATGAAAATTTTATTACATTTGATCGGCCTAATAAAAGATTTCGTTTGATTTAATCATGTTTCCAGGATTATTTTCTTTTCGTGCTAAATTTTTTTGGGGTTAGGAATTGTACTAAATAAAAGATCACATTCTGCCCTTTTCATCAATATATATATCAAGTATTTTATTAAGTGCACGAGAAAAAACTGCCTTCAAACATTCTCAAATTGGATTTTTTTACAATAAATTTATTAATCAAGTGCAAAAAGTGAAAAAAAGGTCATTATTGCCTTATCTTTTGTCGGGAGGATATTCAAGTTTTGGGAGGATATTCAAATTTTCCGTTTTCACCACAATAAGTTTTTGAATTTTCAGAATCTCAAAATTGCAAATTTTTGAAACGCCGTTTTTGTAAAAAATATTAGTGTAGCGAAAAATATCATAGGGGCAACTTTTGTGGGTACTGAACCGCTCTTCATTTTTTGAAGAAAAATGCTCTAAGGCTCATATTTCTGCAGATATCGTCAAAAACGCATTTTTGGGAACTTTTCCATTTTCCCACCCTTCCACAAATTCACGTAGCTGAGATTTTCGGAGATAAAATGTACCTATGAATACCTGCAAAAATTTGACGGACAGACTTGATGCCCCTAGGTTTGGGGTTTTTGTGGCATTAATTTACTGGACTAATACTATTATTTTGACGTCAATTTTGCGAGTACGCCAAAAAATCACCATGCCTATGATCTGTCTCAGTGACAAAGCAGATATGTCAAAATCATCAATTAGTGAAAATCCTTAATTTTTTTCTACTTACGAATCAATCAAGATGCCCAGAAGAGGACCCAGTCATGTTATGGAAAGAAAAAAGTTAATATTAGGAGCAGAGGTATATTTCAAATATGTTGATCAAATTCTCCAGATATTTAAGATCATAACCTCAATATTTAAAAGATAGGACATTGCTAGACGTAAATCAGATGCAAATTGTCATAAATGAATATCGTCCTCCTTCTATCAGATTGTTTGGAGCATAAATGCAGTTTTACGGTCCCCCACCGTTGCCTTTATTCAAATCAATATCATAAAGTACTTTTCTGAATCAAAATTTTAATTCTGGTTTCTTGCAATAGAGATGGCGAATCCCTAAATACAAATACGTAGGAGACCCAACGCTGCCATCTTGGGGACACGTTACTTCTCACTTTGGACCCGTGGTTCCTCCTTGTATACCGAGCTACATACCGGTGCCAGTGTATTCGCCTGCTGTCATGAGTGGTTGTTGCACGACGTTTTGTCCGCCTTGTCCTGAACCCTGTCCCAAAGTTGTCCCAAAGGATCCGGTGCGTATTTTAGACTTTTTTTATTTTTTTTTAACTTTTTTTTATTTTTTTGGGTTTTTTTTTCTTTTACTAGGAACTTTTTCAAGACGGTCGCCATTTTCTATCCAAATTGCAGAGCCATCTGAGTGTCGGAACCTGTAATCTACGCATTTACAGACACTCATTAGGAGGTGGCGCTACGTGTATTACAGATTTCTACGTAGATTACAGGTTACGACACTAAGATAGCGCTGCAATTTGGATAAAAAATGGCGACCAGTGTGACGCGCGGACGCGTTGAAAAGGGGGCGTGGCCTACAATGCTATTGAGATAGGAAATTTTCCCAGGCCATAGTAAGGCAATTCCTACTGGGGACGCCGAGGAGGAAGACTAAATTGCCCCTGTCCGGAAAAAAAGGGAGAAATCACCTCAAATTCCGACTCCTGACTATTTTCAGCCCCGAGCATGTCATTAGGCTGTTGTTAGCTTGCAACGTGTTAAAAGTGGCTATATTATTTTTTTGTTTATTTATTCAGATGTTTTTGCGTCGTGATATTATTTTGCTTTTATTAAAAAACTATTTTTCTTTTTTAGTGCAACTTCTTTTAAGATTGATGTTGAAGTTAACACTTTTCACTAGAATATTCTCAATACTCCAATTGCAACTCTGCCAGAAATGGGATCAGCCTAAGTTTTTCCAGGCACGTAATTAATTTTTTGCAGGTGTATTGTTGATATATTTTGGCATCAAGACACATGATACGTTAGTAAAAAGTAAAGTATTGAAAATGTAAAAGTTGGAAACATTAAAACCCTTTTGTCAATATACAATGTAACTAAAAAATATGTTTTTTCTTTTTTTTAATTTTAGTATTGTTTTTGCTACATATTAGTAAGTAAAATAAAGTAAGTATTCGTTAATTAATTTTTTTTATTATAAAAGTTAATATGTACGAAACCTTCGCCCCTCCCCTAAATCCGCTACTGGTTTTCACATGTGCCTTCGTTTGCGTTCGGTCCCTTAATTGGTCACACCGTTAGAGGGGTAATGAATAAAGGGGGTGAAGGGGCAATAGCGTACTATGATACAGTGGCGTACCATTTGAAATATTTTGGTACAGTGTAATATATTGTTATATTTATACAACATTTATTTCAATTTCATTTTCTAAGGAATGAGTGACTTCCATGTAGGTTACAGTAAAATGGGAATTAATGTCAATTGAAAATAAATAAAATGCCATGGAAGACTACGAAAATTGTTTAGAATGGGAATAATCTGAGAGTTTGAATACCATCATCTTGCGGCTTCTGTTTATTTCAAATGATATAAATATCATATAATGTGCTTTATGTATCTAGTATCAATTTTGTAGATGTTATGTTTATGCCACACATAATTGTATTATTCATTTTGTAGCCAGCCCATATATTTGAAAATAATCATACATTCACGTTGTGACTAACTTTTCTAGGCTAATTTTATCATGATATCAATGATCGCCTTTATTGGTTTCAAATCGTCATTGGCAACAATAATTAAACCTAGCAATAGTTAGCACAAACGTTGCGTTGAATAAGAGTAAATATTTTTTTATAGCAAAATCCCATTGATTATAAACTCGTTAAAACAGAAAAAAAAACAAAATGAAAAGTTGGTACCAACCTACCAAACAAATAACCTAGGTACCGTAATCTATAGCGTAGCTCGTAGCAAATATGATCTAAGTGTTTATTAGTACAAAATCTATGGTTACCATAAATCAGTTTAAAAACTACTGACAATTTTTTGGCAACAAACGTCCAAATTCCAATAAATCCAATACATTCCAATACATTTAACAAATAAATAGTAAATTAAAGTTAATCAATATTTCGGTTTTTGGTAAGTACTAATAATTCTACAAATACAACTAAGTTTGCTCCCATCTTTTTTGCTTATTTTATAATTACCAATTTAATTTCTTTTTGTTTTTTAACTAAGAGATTAATAATAAATATTCTAACGCAAGAAGAGCAATAATAGTATGTATATATTTCATTCTCGACTTGTTTAAATGTAATTTTATTTCCTTTATAAGTAAAAGACCCCTACACCATGGCTGCTGTACCTTTTTGTCCACCACAGTGCTCACCTTGTTATGCAGCACCGAATTTTATGCCCCCATGCGCCCCTAATTTCACTGGTCGATGTCAAGCCACATGGATGCCCACTTGCTTTCCAGTAAATGCTTGTTGCTCCACCTGTCTACCCTGTCCCCCGCCCAAACCGAAATGCGGACCCAACGGGCCAAGGGTGAGTTTCATTTCTTGGTCCGATCTTTTCTGTATTTTATTTTAATTTGAATTTTAAACTTATGTATTTTTCAGTCTTTGAGGTAGAGCTAAACAAGTTGAGAAATGGTGGTTTTGAACATGGTTGGTTATGTGGAAACTGGAACGAGATTCTTCAAGTGTTGAATGCTCCTAATATGTTTTAAAACATTATATATATGCGGGAATACATAAAGTAAAATATTTTATTTTGATTAATATTTGATTTTATTTCAATACGCCTGCCCGTTTCGATTTCGCTTGACACGAGCGCCGCTCTAACGGAATTTTAGGTAAACAAATATTAACCATTAACTTACGGGCCGCGCCACAAGATGTCGCTTTGAGCGTTGCTGGGTTGGCGTATGGAGGAGTTCCTTCCAAGTTGCCAACCTAGAAAAAGGTCTACCATCAAAATCTACTTCATTATATATACTAAGCTCTCCAGAATATATCGTTTTAGAAAAATAATGATTTTAATAAACTGCATTTCTGATTGGTTATCGAGACTGGGGGTGAAAAACAACGCTAATGTCGTGCTTCTTGCGACAGTATGAATATGGCTGCTGGCTGCAGCATTATCAATAATTCGCATGCGCAAGCAGAGTCAAAAATATATTTACTTGAAATATTACTTTGTACATCATTTTTCTGAGCTGAGCTGACCTGATGTACCCTTACTTTACCTGACCTCACCCTGTAAATTATTGATCTGTTACATTTTATTAAGTTTTGCTTGCGTACAATCGCCGAAACTGGCAGCCAAATTCATACTGTCGAATGACGTAGGTAAAATCACATTTGACAACGAAACATGTCAACTGTCACATCGAGTCTCGATACCAACTTTAATTTCAACCAATCAGAGATTATAAAAATGATTTTTGCTAACGATACTTTTTGGAAAGCAGTAGATTTTGTCCCAATAAAACCCTTCCACGTTTTAGATTTTGAAGTTAGTATGGACCTCCTCCATTTTAAACACTTTTAAACATCTGCAGGCTTTTTAAATTGACAGTCACCTTTGGTAACGTTCAAACAAATTCTTTGTAAACAAAAAACCAAAACTTTTTCGGCTGCATCATCCAAATTCCAGTTCTAATACCAAATAAAATAAAATGGGTGGAGGTAGTCAATGTAAAGGATGTCCCGTACCACCGTCTGCTCCTTGTCCGCCATGTTGTAATCAATTTTGTTTACCGACGGTAATTCAACCGTTCCTTCTACCTCCAAGCTGCCCGAATGTTTTCATACCTTGTATTTATCCTACAGGACCTTGTGGGCCGTGTGGAATGTGTCCTTGCCAGGTAAGACTAGATTATATTTAATACAGGAACTGGTAATGAAACGATTGAACTAATTGGCACAAAAAGTGAGATGACACGGGAAGCAGTGATTGTTGCCAACTTAAGCTCAATTATTTCATCGTGTAACTTACTCTAAAAAGATTTAATATTTTCTCTTTTTTTCAGTCTTGCTAGTCTTCCGCCAGAAAAATCATTTGTAGCAAAAACTACAAAGGACTAAAATTTTGAAGTTTTAAATATCCCTGTAGAAAAGTAAATAAAGATTTTTTAAACCTTTCTCATTGATATTAATATATGTCTACATTGATGTTAATGTTCACGATAAAAAGGTCTTTTATAAAATTTTATTTTGGCTACTGTTTTTTCAACAATTTTTTTTACAAATACGCCTACCCATTTCAATTTCGCTTGACACGAGCGGCGCTCTAACGGAATTTTAGGTACAACATTAACTGTTAACTTACGGGCCGCTCCACAAGATGTCGCTTTGAGCTTTGCTGGGTTGGCGTATTGCTTCGAATTACTTCAAAGCAGATATTTGGAGCAGAAACGATCGAAAAATTTACAACCTCCAATACATAATTTGGGAATTTTAAGATATCAAAACTCTTCAGGGCTACATTTATCGGTTTTGACAGATAGCAACTTTTTTAATGAATCAGAAATCGCCACTCAACTGTCTAGGGCCATTTTTTTACAAAATGGCCGCCGTATCTAGTTTTTTAAATATCTCTAGTTCTATTGGTCCTATCACATCGGATATCTCAAATTCTTTGTTTTTGAAAAGTCAATATAACCAAAGGGTTTGGAAAGCTCAAAAGGTTTAATATAATCCCAAAACTTGGGTAATATGTATGTCTTACCTTTCTTCTATTACGAGGGTTTTTTAATAAAACGATTTTGATGAAATTTTGGTTTTAGAATCATCTCAACACTGGTAGTACACGAAAAATCGAGAAAAAATGAATATTATTGAAATAAAACTAACAAATAATATGGTGTCTTTATTGCATGCTATCTAGATAAAAATATTACAAATTGTCTTTGACGTCATATTATTAAACGGCCAATTCACCATATATAAATCGTAAACTTGTTCTTTTGTAGACAAATTTATAAATAATGGACGACGAAATCTTCATTTTTTTTTCTTTCTTCTTGCCTACATAACTCGGCACCTTCTGCATGAGCTAGAGCAACTCCTGCTGGCCTGAAAAAACATATGTCAGTACAATATAAAATGTAGACTGTCGACCTCGAATCTTCAGGTAGAAGTCACCAGTGGCTTACCCAGAAGGGGGCCCCGGGGCTCTGCCCCCCCCCCCAAGACTTGAATTATTATTTTCTTAATAGCGCTACAAATTAAAATTAGATCAAGTAAACAAAAAAAATGGTGCATATTATACGAGACCCCCCCCAGTTACGAGGCCCCCAGTGACGAGGGCCCCCCCAGAGCTTGTCTCTGGATCCGCTACTTCCAGCAAGATTTAGATGGTTTTTATAAAATAAATCATTTATATTGAAATCAAATCAAAGCTATTTATTGCATTTGCTGATAAAATATAAATGAACAGGAACGGAAGAGAATAGTGAAGAAAATTGTAGACAAAAAATTACATATTTACCGTTTAACATGGGCCGCATGGGGAGCAGCAGGGGGTACAGCATGGGGCACACGGGTAAACGCATGGCACATAAACACACGGCACACAGCAGGGGAAGCAGCATGGAGCGCAACATGGTGTACAACAAGGACCGCAAGCAGGAGGGCAACAAGGCATTTTTAATTTTTTATTTTAATTAACTTTAAAAAATTACACGTAGAATTTGGAATTTTGGGTATGGAGAATTAAAGTCTTGACTTTGTTTGAATGTTGCTATGAAAATGTGATGAGGTTTTGTTTAATCGTTCCTATGGTCCCTTTTGGGATCTGTTGTTTTCGTGGTAGGCGGTAAAGATCAAGGATGATAAACTATAGAGAAGGATGGGCCACTTCCATAAGAAGCAATGTAAGTGTATTTTATGACGTCACGAAATGCTTATTAGTTATGCCGGGTGCTAATTGTGTTGTTTGTGGCTGCAATGTAGATTACTCTGTTTATAAGAAGGCAGGAATTGGTCATTTCATATTAACTACAAAAAATAGTTCATATATAGGTAACTGCATCGTTTACATTTTTACGTAGGTTTGATGTTATGTACAGTAATGTCATGACGTCATTTACAGTCTGACAGATTGAGTTAAGTGGCCCATCCTTCTCTCTAGTTTATCATCATTGGGTAATGATTCCATTGTTAAATATCTCAGCAACCCTTATGGTTACAGATACGAGATTGTGCTGCGATCTGACGATATTTACGACGAATAAATTTAATCAGGATTGTGCAAAATGAGGGGCAGTTGGGCTGCACCTAAAATGAAATATGATCTTTCTGACATATTCTCAACATGATTTATTACTTCACATACGTCTTTTAATGTCCATTAAATCCATTATACCTTCCACCAACAATAATTTAGTTTGTGGAAGTGGAAAGCCACAGATTTATGCGATAGGACATATTTTACATTTGGAAACATATGTAACCAAGTTAAAGAAATAAAAACTTCAAGTTGCGCTACTGTTGCCAACTTAACTTCATTTATTTCATCACCATCTTGGATAGGCCGCGCCCCCATGGCGGATCCCAATATTTGATGCTAACTTAAAAAATGATAGTGTCAAAACAATTGCTTTGAACTAAAAATCAATAAAATGTCTGTGTAACTATAAAAAAAACGTAAAAAATACTCATTTTTGTCCTAAATTCCAGTGAAAATGTACATTTGTGTTAACCCTCCTCCAACGTAAGTGTGTGTTATATTTCTAATTATCTTTTTTTCGCTTAAAAATTGTCACGTTTAAGACAATAACTATTAAAGGAACCATTTCCGAAAGTGACTAGAGAAACTATCTTGAGAGTGCTGGTATTTTCCGACTCATTCTCTCACAGGTAAAACTAATTAGCACAAGGACACCACTGGTATTATTTTATATTTCCATCCATTTTCACTTCGATATTCTGTATACAGTTGTATATCTCTACTTTCGACAAAATCAAGTGATTTACTATAACGTACATGACCAGTAAAGTCCTGTACAAGCACATAATATGTTTTTTTAAACATAAGAAACGTTGACAAGAAATTGTTTTTCAGATGCGACCCCATGTTTACTCTTTCATCACCTCAATGCCCGACAACATACTGCTTTCCACGTGACATGGCAACCCCATGTTACTACCCAAAAGAATGTCTGCCCTTCTACTGCCGACCGACATTACCTCCAAGTTGCAATCCACAGACAAGCCCGGGCAACTGCCCCCCTAACTGTCCTCCAAGCAGTTTACGGCCTTCTACTCGTACGGCTCCAAGATATTTACCTTTTAATAGAGCAACATCATGTGATTCTTGCACTTCAGGTTGTCCACCAACTCGCAATTTCTGCCCCTTTTGCATCGAACCTACCTGTAATTCTTCCTCCTCCCCTGGCTCTTCATATCCGCCTCGTACCATTTCATGTGAACCTTCATCTAAACCTTGCCCAGCATATAATCAATCTTCTGAGCTTTATTCCCGATACAACATTTTTTATTGTAACACTCAGTCTCAACTACACAAATGTTCATATAATCCTTCATCTTATTACGCTCGACAGTGTTCCTTATCACCTTCTTGTGCTCCAAACTCGTCATCAATAATCTCTTGCACTCCAGACTGCCCTTCGCCTCCTTACTCGTCACCTAACTGTCTTCCAGATGACTCATCGCCACCTTATTGCCCTACAGATGGCTCTTCGCCACCTTATTGTCCTCCAGATGACTCTTCGTTACCTTATTCTCCTCCAAATGACTCTTCGCCATCTTGTAGCCCCCCAGTTGTCTCATCACCACCCCATTGCCCTCCAGAAGACTCTTCATCACCTTATTGCCCTCCAGATGACTCTACGTTACCTTATTCCCCTCCAAATGACTCTTCGCCATCTTGTAGCCCATCAGATGGCTCATCACCATCCCATTGCCCTTCAGAAGACTCTTCGTCACCTTATTGCCCTCCAAATGACTCTTCACCATCTTGTAGCCCCCCAGATGGCTCATTACCATACACTTGCCCTTCAGATAGCTCTTCGTCATCTTGTAGTCCCCCTGATGGCTCATCACCATCCCATTGCCCCCCAGATGACTCTTCACTACCTTATTGCCCCCCAGATGAATCGTCACCACCTTCTTGCCCTCCAGATGACTCTTCACCACCTTATTGCCTTCCAGATGACCCTTCATCATCTTGTTCTCTTCCAGAGGCTTCTTCACCACATTATTCTCCTCCAGAATGTTCTTCGTCAACTTATCCTCCTCCAAAACATTCCCAACCTTCGTGTATCTCCCCTCCATGTTCTTCCTCGCCGGGTCTCCTACCTCCATGCTCACCGCCTGAAGATTTGCCCCCTAATCTACCATCCCTAATATGTCAGCATCTAAGGGTAAGTAAAAACTGGATAGCGTATGTAATTCTCTCCGGAATGTTGTGTATATATCTTCACAATTTTTATTGCTACTTTATCGAGAAAAAAATTAAATTGAGAAACATTTTGCCAAAAGGATTTTTTTTTTAGTTTTTATTAGCTATGATTAAATATTTGCTTATTTTATAGGACATCAATAACCCTTGCTATTCCTACAATTATCCACCTTACTGCTGCATGTCCTGCAATCGCGATTGTGATCCCTGCATCCGTTGCGAACGAGCCTCCAGTCCTTGCACTTCCTATAGCGATTATATGCATTGTGACCAATCTTGCAGTCCTTGTACTTCCTGCGATATGACTTGGGGACCTTGCGGTCCACCTTGTTATCCTCATAGTCCTTGCTACCTACCTTACGATCAAGGTTGTTGGCAGGATCCAAACTTCCAGTATATAATGATATGTGATCCTTGTGCGGATAATGATGTAAGTTCTTTTACGAGATTATTTTCTAAGATTTATTAGCCCTTATTTTGAAATATTTATTTTTATTAAATTCTATAATTAATTAGCGGTTGTGCAGTAATTATTTGTAGGTTATTACTCGATGGTGTATGTAAACCTGCAGTTGTTTTCCGGGTATTGTTTCAGCCTGTCACGAACATTCCTCCACAACAATGTACATGTGTAACGCCAGATGGCAAGCCAATATCGCCCTACCCCAAATATGACTGTCGTAACATATCCTACAAACAAGGAGCGTCTCTAAATCAAAAATGGTATCAAATCATTAAAATAGGGCCACCGTATCCGACATACGACGTAGGGCTAAGAAAAAAATTCCAGAAGTATCATCCAGGTAAAGGGGACAGCAATTACAAAGTATGTTCAGTAAAGTTAGTAGAAATCGTCTAAAATTATCTGAAATTACTTTAAAATTGTCTGCAATAATCTAAAATTAGTAAAAATTGTCTAAAGTTTTCTAAACTTGCCCGAAATTGTTTAAAATTGTCTGAGGTTGTTTAAAATTGTCTAAAATTATTCAAAACTGACCAAAATTATTCAAATTAAATTGAAATTGCCGAAAATTGCCTGAAATTGAATAAATTGTTAAAAAAACGTCTGTAAAAGTACTCAAAATTGTTTGAAATTGCCTAAATTTCTCTCTGTACATGGCTTCCATTTTTTGTTGTAAAATTAATGAGATATTTTGTTATTTTTATTTTTTTTGTCTAAGGACCCTGCTGCCGCCCATTCTACAAACACATGAAGTTCAAAGAACCACAATATTGCTACAATGCACCTTGCAAGGCTAGTTATTGTTTCAACCACCCAATTTGCAGGATAGATATCACGTTGGGCCTACAATTCCAATACTCGTCACCCTGTAGTAAGTAAAATACATACTTCATTTCTGTAGTCAGGGCCGGCGCACCCATTAGGTGAACTAGGCGACCGGGGGGCGGCAAAAAATGGAAAAAATAAAAAAAATTATCTACGCCAAAATAAATATTTTTAAAATCTAACGAAACACAAGTGAAAAAATTTTTATAACAAAATAATTGTTAATATTTATTTTTGATTATAATTAAATATTAAAATGCTGTTAATTTGATTTATTGTGACCTTTTCAATTTCAATTATATGTTTTAGGTAAGGTAGAGGTGGGAGGGGGGTTAAAGAGGTGGCGGGGACGGCAAAAGTTCTAGCGCCGGCCCTGTCTGTAGTTCATAGTGGTTTCCTGATAATACAATTTCTCTTTAATTAAAGCCCCCTTTTTCTTTAAAATAAGTGGTTTTATTTCCATTAGAAGAAAAATTAAAATACGTATATTCTGTCAATGCCAGACTAAAGATGGAAGGAAGGATTCGAAGTTGAATCAATCCGTTGTGAAAACAGTAGTTAAAACAGAAAACTCCAATGAGGATTAGTAATGAAATTTTTTTATTGGCCCATATGAATCTGTATGACCAGTAGAATACATTTCCAAAATTTTTCCGCTTCATTATTAAAGGGGGCCTGGGAAATGAAATTTAAATTTATGAATCGTGACGTATTATGAACCGTGACGTAGACCAATGAAGTAATTACAGTTGCCACATTTCTATAGTTTTTTCCGTTGGCATCATCTTTTTCTAATTAATAGAAAGAGCGAAATAGATACTTCAAGAGTAGTCGTAGCTAACAGTAGACTTCTCTTAACAGTATATTCTATTAATCACAGTCGAGACTTTTGAAACACAAAACCTAAACCTTCAAAGTAAAATTATAAAATTATTTATTAATCTCTTTCTCGGAACCTTTTTGTAGAAAGTACAACATAGATTAAGAATCAACCAACCTGAATCTGAATCAGCTGACGGCCGTGACATTTGGATATAAATTTAACTTAGTTTATTTCTAATGTTATGCCGAAATACTGTGAGTTAAGTTTTTTCGGAAAATTTAAACAAATAATTACACTAAAATCACGCCAAACAGTCAAGAAATAAAAAAATTACACAGCAAACAGCAATCCAGAATTTCACATTCGACAATAAGAGAGACTTACGTTGAACTGGTGACTCGGGTAAGCAGGTGCTAAGAGAATTTAACCCAGAAATGACAACATCGACGAAATTAATCGCAAGAGCTCGCCACGTCATTGGTTAGATTTACCCGGGAGATTTAATACTAATTATTCTTTAAATTGCAATTTCTCCAGAAACGGGTAATTATATCTTGAGATATTTTGACCTATAAACACTAAATCCCTTTCTTTATCGTTTCTGCATAAATTAATTTAGAATTTCAGACCTATTAGTAATCCTCATTGCACTCAAATATGGAGTATAGATGTCGGTGTTAGGTTTCTAATTATCTCTCTCTCTATAAGGAAGTAAAAATAAAAAATGCCAGTTTTTAACTTTAATCGTTTATTCAACAACACATAAATAGGAGCAAAATAATTATTTCTGAAACTTCCAGTCCTGGTATACTGAAATATTATAATTTGTAATATTTGCAAGGGTTTTCTTCTTACATTATACAAATGTTATCATTTATTTTTACAGTCCTGGCATAATGAACGCCACATTATCCAAAGTACTAATCAACTCTTCGGGCGTACAACAATTTTCTTTCAACTCTGGTATTTGTTGAGTCAAACAAAGTAGAGGCCCAAGAGCACATAATAGCGAATCCAAAAGTACCGATAAACTTCCAGATACGGCAATCTGTCCCTAAAAATAGTTTTTTTGAAAAACAAGGAACTAAAGAAATCAAGTGTCAAAATTCCGAAAATTTGCCGTTGGCACCACTTGCTGTCAATTTAATGTCACCTATCAATTGTAATGTCAATTCTTTGTTATATATATATTTAAATATTTGAAGTATTTCAAATTTTCTTCAATGGGGCACAGAACACTTTGCCCCTGGATGTCTCAGGGACCATTTGGGAGGCATCACGACTTTTTTGGATCAATAAAATCAATAAATATACAATAAAAGTAATGAAACAATACTCATACACTATCAAACAGCCAAACTTAACAAGAAATACTTCAAATATTTAAATATATCAAAGAATTGACATTAACAATTGATAGGTGACATTCAATTGACAGCAAGTGGTGCCAACGGCATAACGACGAATGCGTCATCTTTTTCGAGTGAAATATGGTCAATTTTTAAAATTTTAATACACCACATACCAAAACGTCATTTAAGAAAGTAGTTGCTGGAATATAGGATTTTTTGAGTCTCCATAATTTCATATTGGCAACCCTGAATCTAACTTCTTTTTTTATTACCACAGAACACCCTAGCTACGTAGAGTTAGGGTGTTCTGTGCTGTTACCACTTACCTCGTGTTCTTTTAATCTTTCACCGATAATCGTCAAACTCTCCCCAAGCAGCTTCAAATGGGCTGCCACATCTATGGGCTTAATACCGTTTACCTTAAAAGGAGAATCTTTTCCTCTGGGACTAGGAGGAGAAATATTTATATTTTCGTACGTTGGCAACCCGATTTGAAACGGTTGTAAAGGACCCGGAGGCGTTTTATTAACGATTGGTTTTTTACTTCCAAGTTTGATGGGTGTTTTTGGAGGTAACGATTTGTTGAAGTTCGTGAATTGATCTGAAACGAAAAAGTTTTGGCCATGGTCTAAATAATGGACCGTGATAGTGTGTCGTCACTGGTTCTACACATAACAGAGTAACCATAGCAACGCTGTCGTAGTTGTCAGTTTAAATGTGTAGTAACCATAGCAACGGTGTCTTAGTTGTCAATCATGACAGATAAGTGACATCGTTGCCATGGTAACTTTGTTTTGTATAGAACCATTTATTTCGGAAGCTCATAGTGGTTTGTATTTTAATTTCTCTCTCTTTCCACTGGATTAAAACCACTTAGTTGTTAAAAAAAGTTTTTTTATTGACGTTTCGGCTTTCCAGATCGAAAGCCGTTATCAAAATGACATAAAATAAATAAATTTACTAGAAACAGAACACTTGATAATCTTGCAAAAATATGACATCAACATAGTATACATAGAATAAGATTTTGAGATTGAAGATGTCAAAATCTATTTCAATCATATTTTTGTGACGTTTCTGGGAACGAATTTTGAAAGGATAGCGCATTTGCATATTATATGGAAAGCCGAAACGTCAATAAAAAAACTTTTTTTAACAACTAAGTGGTTTTAATCCAGTGGAAAGAGAGAGAAATTAGAACCATTTACATGTTACCAACTTTGTTGTGACGTCACCACTATCACGGTCCATTCAAACGGTTTATTGTTTTTTATTTAATTAGCAGAATTTTCCAATAATATACCTTCTATCGCATATTTACCTTTATCTTTGCCTTTAAATTTGTCGGCTTTGATAATTTTCCCATCTTTTATAATTAGTTTCTTTTTGGAAGAACTCGAATCGAGTCGTCGGAAACCCTCGTTTTCTTCGAAATCGCTATCAGACTCTACCGATTCATCGATGCTGGATTCGGTCGCGTTCGTGTTTGGTTCATATTCGCTATTGTACTCGGAACCGCTTTCGTCCATATCGAAGTGTTCTTCTTTGAGATACACCTGAAATTAGTTTCAGCCAAAATTTTCTCAATCCAAAACAGTGTCGAAAAAACTCAAATACTATTTTTGTCGCAATTTGATTAACCCTTTGACTGCCACCTAAAATATTAGGCCAATCCCCATGTGACGGCAACGCGCCTAGCGCGTGCTATGCATGATTCATTTTATGGTTGCAATATTCATATGGCATCAATAACGAAGACTGTTTGTGTGAAGGCACACAGTAGACAGTCAGTATTGAGCATGCGCTAGCCACTTTGCTGGCACATGGGTGAAACCTAACACAACGCGCTAGGCGCGTTGCTGACAGTGAAAGGGTTAAAGAGTTTTAATGTTGAATTGTATGTTTCTTTATGTGAATTTACCTCATCGAATTTTTGTTTTTTGGGGGACCCTTCGAAAGTTTCGCTTTTTCTATGTACAGCTGGCGATCTCTTATTAAAGGTTCTTTCTATCTCATCGGGAGATTCGAAATCCATCAATTTTGACGATTTTTTTCTTACTCTACCACTTCTAGACACCCCCGTGACTTCAAGATCTGAAATAAATGTTTTAAATTCAACAATTGTGACTCTTATGCAGGAATTTTATTGACCAATTTTTTGTGACATTAAAAACTTTTTTATTAGCATTTGTTTAAAAAAATTTAAAATTTTTTAGACCATTTTTTTGCCCTTTTAAAAAATTTACTTTTTTGTACAATTTTTTAGCAAAATATACGTTATTTTTATTTTACAATAATGCTTTGACGCTTCAAAATTTTATAGACCAGGGTCGATAATTTTTGAAACAAAAAAAAATAATAGTAGGATGAAACCCATTGGAAAAGGAAGAGAATATAACATTTTTTTGAGAACATTTACCATAGTAATGTATATTTTTTTACACCATCAAAAAGTAGAGATTTCAAGGAACAAAAAGCCCACCGAGTTTTTTTAAAAAGCAGATATTTTGACGTGAGAATTTTCGATTGAAAATTAGGGTGCTTTTTCGATATTAAGTCAAAATAAGGTGAAAAAATAAATATTTTAAATCAAAAAAAATTACAGTGTGTTTGGAACATAAAAAGGTAAGTTTTCACCAAATTTCGTGAAAAAATTTTTTTTTGTAAAAGATAAAAATAAAAAACCAAAAACTTGGTTATTTGAATTTTTCACATAAATTTTGAGGATATGTGAAAAAAGTGTAAATACAAAAGTTCTAGATCTATTTATGATCTACAACTTTGCCGTTTAACTTTTTTCCATAGGACTTGTAGTTTTGCCGGAAATTCTTTTTTCCGATAAAATTATTATTTCAAGAAAATTTGTCAATTTTTATTTTTTTATTTTGCCAAATTATATTATAATACAGTAATAATTATAAAAAACATATTAAACGTATTTTTTATTTATCTTAATTATGAAACATCGTCGTCTTGCTTCCATCCATCTTCGTCACTAAAAAATCGTCTTTTGACTGTTGTATTCATATAAGGCCTCAAAGCCCATTCTGTATCGGCCGAATCCACAGTATCCAATGTTCCTAACTTTATTTCATACAACCTTAATTGAAAACGGGGCCCTACTTCACTTATTTCAATCTAAAAAAAAATCTATTTATAAAAAAAATAACTATAATTTGAATTTATATAAAATCACTAACCTGTCTATCCACAGTTTTGTAAGTATGATGCCTAAAGCTGATGTAATCATCGTGATTTGCGAAAGTTATAACCCTTTTAGAATCCTCCTTTGGTACTGGGAACAAATACTTTAAAATATTCACTATCCTTTCGGCTAACTTTGTTTTAAAATTGTGGAATATGAGATGAGGATACTGTTCAGAAACTGTACCGATATCAGGTATATCATGCCTCATAACAACATCAGACATATTAAAATAAGCTGTAGGGCCGTAAGGCAAATGACATATCACCAAACCATCTGGTACACCTCTATGCTCATGTACAACAATAAAATCGGTAACATCATTGGCTCTACATGCATGAATTAACTGTTTCATTTCGTAGTTACCACGATTCATTCTTTGGGCGTTCGGAAATATCAGCCTTAATTCCTTGACGAACATCTTTAATCTAGAACTAGGGTCTCTAGATGTAGTTATAACTATTTTAGGATCTTCAACTCCTGCATATCTGTATTCATCGTCTTGGGAATTCGCTAGTGCTCCTCCACTTTCCCCGCCGAGAAGAACTGCTTGCTCGGGTCCTGCATCTTCCCATTCCGCCTTTTTAGCATAATGAAGGGCTTTTTTCTGTAAATCTCCATGAATTGTGGTTTGCTGTTCGAGGCTCTTTTTTATTCTATCTTTCTTATCTTGAATCGATTTTTGTCTATCTTCTATGGTTTTTCTGTATAAATACTCCCTACGAAGGCGAGCTTGACGGCGTATCATTTTTATTTTAGCTTAATTGTTCAAAAAAGGGAAAACCACATGTGAAAACAAGTATCGCATCAACATAACCTTTAAATTACTTAGTGTCATCTGTCAAAATAATTTGACATTACAACAAATATTTATTTATAATAATAAGCGGCTTAATAAAATAAAAGCAAAAATGGTTTTTAATAAGTGCACTGCATTTATTTACTAAGATTTTTATTTGTTTTCTACTAACTACAACTACTAACCTTCTGCCTTTGCCTTCTTTGCTTGAAAGTTGTCCATATTTAGAAGAGCAAATTACTAACTTACTTTCACACGTAACTGATATCATATAATTATTTTTAATCACTTTTATTGCCAGCAACCTTTAATATTTAATATAAAATCTCACTAATATAAACACTAGACCGTAACAATTGGTCTTCTTTTTTAAAAATTAGTGGTCTTTTGCTATATCTGTATTTACAGAAACTTTGTTTTTGTTTTTAAACTACTCGAAAACAGATATATTGAAAGAAGAAGATTTTATATTTGACATTTGACGTAGAAAATAGGCCTCGCATGATTATATTCAAATTAAAATTTCTTAAAGCATAATGGATCACTGTAAGATCCACAATGTTAAATTTTACAACCCAGAACCACAAGCAATAAGATGTATGACCATCCAAAACTCTACCAAAGCATTGGCCTTATCTAGATCGGATGCCACCCTAGAAATATGGAATTTACAAAATGCATGGTTTGTAGAGAGATCTATTGCACCAACAACAGAAAATTTCAGTATTGAAGGCCTCGCTTGGTGTGGAAAAAGGCTTTTAAGTGTAGGGCTTCACGGGTTATTAGTGGAATATAATTTAAATAAGTTGTGTTTGGAAAATAGGTGGGCAGTAACTGGTGAAGCAGCATTTTGTTTAGATGTCGATAAAGACAATTCGAAGATTGCAATAGGTAACGATTTTTAATTATAATTTATTAACAAACGTTTCAGTATGTATATCAATTAACAAATGTGAAGAAAACTATATACTTACTTGAAATGCTGATAAAAAATTCTGTATTTTCTTTGATTTATTTTCTTCAAACTAAATTAGTAATGTTGTAATAACCTGACACTGACAAATATTTTCAATTGCTACACTTGCAAAATGAAATATTTGAGATAAACGTGGGTACCATTAAGAACGTTTTTTAGAACTACAAAAATGAAAAACCGGTTTATTAGTTATTTTTTTCAAAAAATTCCCTTTTTTTATATTTGGGATATGCCATAAAATATAAATTTGGTCCAAAAATAAAGTACATTTATTTTTTAAATAAAAAATTGTAACTAAGGAAAGTTAAAATTGATTATTGTTCCATAATATACCCATTATCCCTGAAAATTTGAGTTTTGTTATTTTTTCCAAACTTCCCTCTATATTATTGACAGTTTATATCTGCACATTGATATTAGTACTTACAGTTTTTATTCTAGGATGTACTGATAATAAAGTGAATGTCAAAACACCAGTTTGTGTTTCAAAATAAGTTTAAATTGAATTTTTAATCACCCTGTATATGTTATATCAAGTTTATTACATTATACAAAGATCTGCATTTTAAAATAGTTATTTATGTACTAAGGGTATAAATTTTACAACCCCTCGGGCCTCTGATAAGATCCCAGGTCTTGAAGCTTTGTTATTTCATTTTAGGAACTGAACAAGGTTATTTAAACCTTTTTACTGTAGAAGAGGATGAGATTTATTTCAAAAAATTCTTTGACAAACAGGAGGGTAGAATTATTAGTCTAAAGTTCAACTCGACAGGTGAATTTGTAGTGTCCGGTAGTACAGATGTAATTAGGATATGGAATGTAGAATCGGGACATGCAATTCACAAAATGACTACGGGTAGAGCTGAAACCGACAAACCGACGATTGTTTGGTGCATAGACGTAACTGAGGACTTCACAATCATTTCTGGTGACTCCAGAGGTAAATTAACCTTCTGGGATGGTAAAGTGGGATCCCAAATAGAAAGTTATCAATCGCATAAAGCTGATATTCTATCTATATGTTTATCTGAAGATCAAACATCGTTATATTGCAGCGGAGTTGATCCGAACATCATAATCTATGAGAAAATAACCGTTAAAGAGGGTATGCAAAAATGGATTAGGAGTATTCAGAGGAAAATTCACGAACATGATGTAAATTCTATGGTTTTGATGGAAAATAAATTGTATTCAGGTGGTGCTGATAGTTATTTAGCTTGCAGCTATTATCCTCCGAAAACTTTGTTGAAAGTACCGCCGTTGTTGCAGAATCCTTTCATTCAGTTGGCTGTTAATGCTAGATACATTCTACTAAGGTAAGTGAGTCAGTAATATTTTTTAAAAACCAGGAAAGATTTTATTAAAATATGAGCGTACAAAAGTTACTTCTCTTTCTTTTTTTAACTGGAATTTAATTTAATTTCTGCTGTGTTAGTGCTATTTAAATAAAAAATAATAATTAAATCACGTCCTACTTGAAGATTTTAACGTTAGTGCTTTATCGCTATTTTCCACTAGATACTCCAAACACATCGAAGTATGGACGTTGGGCAAAAGTGGAAAGGTCGATCCTAAATTCGTAGGGTCGTTAATCGTAGAAGAAGAACCGAAAAAGATGTTAGAGCTTAAAAGGGTGTCAAAAAATTACGATGGAGAAGAAGATAGGGAAGGTATCATGTGTTCCGCGATTTCGAATAACGGGAAATGGATTTTTTACGGTACCGTCTTAGGGGTTCAATTATTTCAATTTATCTATGATGGCGAATCTCCTAATTTGGTCAAAGTCGATGAGTTGGAGAATAGAGATGTTCCTTGTCTTCAAGCGGCATTCACACCTGACAATTTACAACTTATCACTTATTCTAGCGACGGAAATATTTACGTTTATAAACTTCTCGATGGTAGAGCTTCGATACATCAAGTTATAGATGTTAAGGACGTTTTCGATTGTGTGACTTTTTTGATAGCGAGTTATTGCGGGAAATATTTAATAGTAGCAGATCCCGCTAGTAATATACTGGTATTTTCATGGGATAACAAAAAGGACGAATGGATCGACTATTGCAAACTTCCACAATATAAAAACCCACCGACTTGCATGAATATTCATCCCATTACATCGCTTCTAGTTGTCGTTTATTCGGATTCGAAAATAATAGAGTATGATGTCGATAAGAAACAATTAACGCGATTTTCTCGTGAGCTCGAAAACAGCGATTGGAAACCTAGACCGTATCCAATCAGCAACATCGCCTTCGATCCCAGATCAGATAACATAATCATCCAAGACGACGGCAACGTAATTCTTATCAAAAAACATAAAAAAGCGACGCCTAAGAAATCCAAAGAAAATAAAACGATTAAAACTGAGAATATGGTAAAAGATCGATTCGATAATGAATCCGCTACGATGAATTTGTTTACGATGAAGAAGGGCAGACATTTGGTTCATTTCGAATGGTTGGATGAAGATGAAATGGTGATTGTCGAACTAAATCCTCTTAGTATTATCGAACAGTTACCTCCTGCTTTCCTCCAGAATACTTTCGGTAAAAAGTAGATTTTTATTACTTGTTTGAGTTTTTGTTTTACGAAACAATGTTATATACTTTTTAATGAATACATTTTTTTTCTTTTTAGTGTTTTTTTTACTTCATTCATTTAAAATATTTTCATATGAGTAGTGATCACTAGTCCATTTAAAGGTTTCGATTAGGTCTCCACGAATACGCCTTTTTCTTAGAGTTGTTGTTAGAAGCGATTGATTTGTCTAGGTCACTAGTATACAATACAAACAAGAGAGGACCCAAAACTGTTCCTTGAGGTACACCACTATTTGCAGGGTAATTCGCTGATAGCTGGTTATTTAAACGCACGCAGAAATGTCTCTTTGTTAAGAAGTTCTCGATCCAACACAACAAATTACCTCTAATCCAAAATGTTCTAATTTACTTAGTAATCTCCTGTGTGGCACTTTGTCGAACGCTTTTTCCTAGTCCAGGTAAATTATATCCACAAGTTGATTGCTATCCTGCCAGGTTGACCACTGATTCACTCCACTCAGGATATTTGTTGTTACAGATCTTGTGTCGCAACATAAATTCAGTGATGCCTTAACTATTTTTTCCATTATTTTACAGATGCAACTTGTGAGGCTTACTGGTCGGTAATTGATGGCTTTGTATTTCTCACCTTTTTTATAAATGGCATGCTTCCAATGCTCGGGTAGCAGGTGCTCATTCATAGACTTGTTCATTATGATTGCTAATATATTACTTGTTACTTGCACAGTTTTTGAGGAATATTGGAGGTATTTCATCAATTCCTGGGCTTGCATCTTGTTTAAGGTCTTTAATAGTTTCTTCTATATTTTCTGCAATAAAATAGATAGTTGAATTGCTTTCTTCAAATCTTTCAATGGAGGTAATTTGAGGTAGTTGTTAGTTGTGTGTGTGTGGTTCTACAGTATATAGTTGACTAAGCTGTTCAGCCATTTTTTCAGCTACTTCTCTTGGATTTACTATCGTCGAGTTTGAGATTGGATCCTTTAAGGTTATTTGTGTTTGAGGATAGTGTTCTCTTAATGTAACTGTAAAATGTTTTATCTCCGCTAGCTAAAAGGTTATGTAAGTTTTCCTGACATTTATCAGCAAATTCTTGAGGTTATTATGGATTGTATATGCTTGATAATCTGCTTCATTATTGGTGGATCTATATTTGTTCCATAATCTTCGTTTTTTCTCATCAGTCTTTACCTGCTTCTAGAAATTACTGGCCAACTCGTGCTGGGCCGAATACCGGGTAGAAAATCAACTGACCAACTCGTGCCCAAGTGTTTTAATTCTTAATAATTAAAATATTGGAAAAGTTTTCTATTATCTTCATCCAAAAAAGTTATTACGTTGACAAAATAAAACTACTAAAAAAATATATATAAATTTATTACTTATACGAATATAAAAATTTCAAACTTAATATTATTGAGTACTCAAGTGGAAATTGAGTACTATTATACCATGATATTATTTTAACAAAATTAAACGTTATTTTTTTATTTTTAAAATTATCACTGGTAGATTTTAGAAAATCTTGTTTTTTTTTCTACAAGACGAATTTTTTACAACTTTATGACAGTCTACACTTCGACATTTTATATAGGTCTCTTCTTGATTTTTTAAATGGCTATTAAATGATTCGCATGCATTTAAATCTATGAATTTATTAATTTCTAAATTTAAGTTAGATTGGATACTCAGGTATATTTTATAGAGGCCTGTGCACTTTTACCTTTTAAAGGATTAGTGGGCACGAGTTGGGATGTGCCCCAATAAGCCATGGTTTTTCGGGATTTTTTCTTTTCCTTAATTAGATCCATGCATTTTTCATACGTTATATCTTCTACTTTTAGACGAAATAAAAAAAAAGACTTAAACAACGTTTATTTTACATATGTACAAAATCTCCGACACATTGTAATATAACAATAACTTACTCCTTATAACAAAACCATCCATACTAAATAAAACAAAAAAGTAAAAAAGGCATAGTACTTATACTAGAGCACCATACAAAAAAAATCAATTTATTCCTATTTTTTAAATTCCCACAATTTTATCTCCCCATCATCGCTGCATGTCGCCAACAATCCAGGCACTTCCGGATTCCACGTAACACAATTCACATCCTGAATATGCGCCCTCTCTTTGGCTACCATACTAAAAGTAGGAGCATCCGGATCGCATCCCGCGTCCTCCTTAAAAATCCTAACGCAATCATCGCCACAGGCGGTGGCTAACAGTCCCGTCTTATGACACCAACTAATATCATAAACCGTTCTTTCGTGGAAACCGTTCAAAGTACAGACGCATTTCCAGGTAAGATCCCCGCTTCCTGGTGGGAATCCGGTGGGGTATTCCTTCCAGATTTTAACAGTGCAATCGTCGCTACAGGAGGCGAGACGATCGCCTGCGGAGTCGTAACAGATGCTCCACACTGTCGACGAATGACCTGTTAGGGTTTCATAACAAGTCCATTCAAAATCGGTGGGTTCATCTTTATATAATTTTATCGTATCGTCGTAGGAGCATGAAGCGAGCAAGTTTTTGCTCGGATGAAAAACTACCTAAAAGAATAAATAATGTCTTCTATGCGTTTATTATCTTAATTTGTTTCTACTTACTTTTTTAACATCTTGCGTGTGAGAATTAATAACCGATGTACAATCGTATTCATCCTCTTCATTGACTTCCCACACCCATACGGATTTATCTCTACTGCAAGTAGCTAATAAAAGTCCCGAACTTGACCAAGCGACACTTTTAACTTCGTTATCGTGACCTTCCAAAGTAGCGTTACATTCAAATTCTCCACATTTTTTGTCCCAAATGCATGTGGTGGCATCGAAACTAGCCGACGCTAAATAATTGCCGGAGGGCGACCAAGATACTTGTCTTATTGTTCGCTTATGACCATCGGTTAATACTACTTTGTTTATCCATTTACCTCGTATATCTTTGGTCCATATTCTTATGGATTTGTCTTCTCCGCAGCTAGCTAGAGCGGACCCTTTAGGGTGCCAGCTTACGTTCCAAACCCGTCCGGAATCGTTTTTAAGAGATTGAACTAATTCAAGTTTTCCCATTTTGGTTATTTTCAAATGTATTCCTATTACAAAAATGTTGTTTTTATAACCTAAAAAATGTTATGTCAAGTAATTGTCATTCACAGATGTGTCTAACCAGTGTTCAACACAATTCATCTGTAACCGCTTATTTTAAGTTTACAGTTACATTGTGTCTGTCATAAATAAGAATTTTGTTTATTTGATGCAGTAAAATGCGTTTGAAAGGCGTATTCTATTTTAATTGTTTTCCTTAGGTGTTCTCGTGATTATTTGTGAGAAGAACGTGTTAGAACTAAATTGTCAATTTCGTCTTCTTTACACATAAAGAAAACTGTTTCATTCTACTATTCAGCAACCGATGCAGCTTTCGGCATGAGTGTGAAAGAGATAGGTCTTCTATCTTTTCACCCATTCTGTAAACAATGATTTTTTCGTAGTCTTTGTAATTTTCCCACACGTGCTCACGAATATTTATCATACAAACAAACCTCCAGTCATTTTCGTCTTCTTTCTTAAAACGAAACTAAATCTAGTACGTTTTAATAAAAAATTACATAAATGTAAGAAATAATCTAGTACTTTTATTAACTGTAAGCTCAAACTCTAATATACTAGATCTATTTTCTTAAGAAAACCACCAATCGACAAAAAAATCGACTTTTATTTCATTATATCGAAGAAACGTTTCAGATCAAGACATATAATTCAATAATAAATATTTCCATATACATAATACAAAATATAATTACAAAAATACATCAGAATTCATTTGGTACGAAATAAATGCTTTCATAAAATTTTTATATATATATATAAATTTAAAATCAACTTGTGCTTTTTTCCCCATCTTATTCTTTAAATTTCCTAATGTTCTAGAGTTTGCTGGAGAGATTTGACAATTCTGAAGTGTCGTAGATTATTTCTCGCCACCAAGATGGTCTTTGCGTGGCTCCTGGGCTCTCGGTTATTAGTTTTTCAAGGTTTTCATACAACTGAAAAAGAAAAAATTGTTAATGGATTTAACACCGTCCATCTAAATAATACTGACGCATAACTGACAGTTGACAGCTCATTTGACGCATAGCTGACAGTTGACAGATCATTTGACGCATAACTGACAATTGACAGCTCATTTAAAACCTAATGCTAAACGTGGGAGATTTTTTAGCGGGTTTGAAGAATCGGGTGTATTTTGGGAGTTTGCAGTCTTGTTGTTTTCCTAATATTAAAATTTTTCAAATTATTTAACAAATAATCATTTCGAAATTGTATAAAAAACAAACTCACCTTTCCGTCAGATTTGCCCAACACCGAATGAACAACGTAATCCGTCGGCGCCAATCCATCGATGACAGACAAAGCGTCCGGTTTCAACTTCTTAGACAAATCTAATATGGCCTCCTTGATATTTTGAGCGAATTCGGGTCCTCGCGCGTAGCCGCCTTGATAGAAATAGGCCGAATGTTTATCTAAACAACTAAGTCCGTACAAAACTCCCAAGTTGTTCACAGTTGGTTTCAAGGAATCGTCGGCTGAAGATAAAATTTTATGTACTCATACGTTAATGTGACAATGAAAATTTATGAGCACTTACCGTTTAGCGCTTTGGTCCAGTAATAGCGGAGAGCGGTGTATTCGCCATAAGCCCTGCACAAAACCGACGCCCTATATACTTGAGATTCGTTGCGAGCCGTAAATTTATCCAACCCGTTTCGTAACACCTCGTTCATTTTTTTGTCGGTTTCTTCGACGAGATAGAGGATAAGCCATTGATAGGAAGTCATGATAACTGAAAAATAAATTGAGATATTTTATTCACACAGTATAATTTTTTCCTAATTACTACATTTTCTTCATTTAACCTTCGTCGAGTCGAAAGTGAGATATTTTTTACATAGGACATACCGATAGACTTTCAGGCACAAGATTTACGGAACATAGCATAATTATATCGAGTTTATAGGTTAAAAATGTACTTACATTCTTTAATTTGTACTTCAAAAACGGTGCTAACGCTACTCCGAAGACTTTTTATTCTTTTGTGGTCCAAGAAGAACTCGCAACTCCCCAAGGGAGACGAACATTTCTCGCCAGTTTCAAGAGCTTGCCATTGTCTCAATAACCAGTTGCTAGTTTGTTGCATCAAAACGTTATTGTCTCCCTCGTATGTTAAACAAGGTTCTACTGTGGTTCTTATCTCTCCTAACCTAGCGGATTTGAGGAAACCGTGACCTCCGCAGGCTTCTCTGCATTCTTGAGCTGCGTCTCTGGAGGAGAACGTCAGCAGAGGTTTGGCGACTGATACTAGGGCGTGAATTTCTGAGACCATTTCGCTCTGGAAAGAAAAAATGCCAATTTTCTGATGTTCAGTCAATTGTTTATATACTAATTTAAAATCACTTCATGTACTTATGCATTGAAAATGTTTAAAGAAATATGAAGAAAAACATCAGCATACGGTGATAAGCAGATAATATCACTTACCAAATTTTCTAATTCAATAGAAGTCGCTGATTTTTCTACTACGGTTAAGTAAGTTTCAGTAAAGCCATTAACGAATACTCTCAACACAGCGGCCGCCGCCATGTGCGGGAATAACCTCCATTGCTATAAAAAAATTGTCTTTACTAAGCATCCGCATTTTCATTATTATTTTCATATCTATACCTACCAAACTGGTGATTTTAATGATTTTTTTTTGTCTGGATAGGCTGAATATGTGTTTAAAGGATAAAATATCAATTTCTCACGAAATTTTTGCGGCTAAACTCACATGTAACGGATATTCGATGATTGGCAGCTCGTTCATATTGTTGTTACCTTCTCCATTGGGTGCGAACTGTTTCCTAACAGCAGCGTACCTTACGGCGATAGTAACGACGCAAATCAAATTATTCGAACACTCTTGCATTATCCCCACTCGTCCCATCGATAAATTTTCTAAAGCAGCACCCAGGATCCGGCCTGGGTCTGTAAACGAACTTTCGTAATCGCCTTCGGGGGTTACGTCGGCGGTCCTGTTCAACAAACTGTCTCTAGGTATCCTGAAGTTTTTGAACATTATATAACTGAAATTATAAGTAAAAATAATTACTTATCGAGAAAGTGGAACGTGGAAAGTAAGAGAGAGAGAATGAGCTAAAAAGTGCTCAAGTACATTTTGTAATGGGATCGAAGGACCTGTGGCAAAATTATCCAAAACTGACAAACACTTACCCATTATCTATACCATTTAATCCAATTTTTTCACCCATATCGCCTACTATGATACCGGGATACGGTAATAAAGAACGCGGATCTCTGATGGGCAGAACAAACGCGTGCAATCCATGACACTGTCCTTTGGTATATAACTGAGCGAATAGAAGTGCGTGTGTACATTGTTTACCTTAAATAAAAAAAATGACCATGTACGTCCTGGTGCAGTACAATATTTAAAAGAAAAGTGTCACTATTTCTAGTATATTTTACCTAAATTTCCTACCCAACACTTTGCAGCTTCAAAGTCGGGCGTGTTAATGATAAATTCTTTGGTGTTTTGGTCGTAAGTAGCTGTGGTCCTCATTTGTTTTGTGTTACTTCCGTGTGCTATTTCGGTTAGAGCTAGACATGATAGCATCTACAATTGTTAAAAAAAATAATTGACGTTATAAATCTATACCGTCTTTTGATGCTATTGGCTCAAATGTTATGTGCAAAGATATAGCAAGAAAGGGGAGTACAGACAGAATATTTCCATTTTTCAATCCAGAGAAAAAAAGTGTTTTTTTGCGAAAAAAAAATAAGTAAAAAATGTTCTCTCCCCTTTTTTAATATTTTTATAAGAAAAGTTGCTAGAGATGAAAAATTTTAGGAGGTAGTGACTTTAAAAACGATATAAAAGTAGTTTTTTCCCATTTAACATACTATTTCTTAGCAAACAATAAATGAATCACCCTATATAAAAAAATATATGAGATGTATATATTATGAATTCAAATTCATTTATTGAACCAAATGGCCATTGGACAAGTCAAGAATTTACATACATTGAATACAACAATAAAAAAGAAATAAATAGACACAATACACAAGACATAGTTCTAGGTTTTAACTATGTAGGTATTATTTTTTTAAATCCCATACGTATATACTCGTTATCTAATAGTTGTGTAGAACGAAACCATAAATTTCGATATCAGACACTTTTTATCTTTGTCGTAATAAATTAATAAAAGTATTAATTTCCGTTTGCACAATTTTTAAAGTTTTAAAAATATACATAGTTTTAGAATGCTTAATAATTTATGTACTGATTTTATTTAAATAAACCGCTATGTCGAAAAAATAAACGAAAAGGAAGAAAATAAAAAAAACGAGATGAAAGAACCAAATTTTGCCCTTGTCATCTTTCAACTGTCAGCAGTGTTGCCAAATTCTATCAAGAAGCCTTTTTTGCGTTTACTCTGGTACTTCTGAAGACTGTATTGGTAGTTTTTTTATTTTAACATCCTTGAAGCTCAATTTTTTTATTAACTTTTAACAGTTTTACTTATCACCTTGTCTAGAAAACTAAATACTACCCACCTTATTACCTGCGTAAGCGTAATGGCGGTGTTTTTCCGTCCCTAACGTAATTATAGTATTACTAAAAAGTCCTATTCCTAAAGCGTGTTTTATTGATACGTCTGGAAATGTACAAGCCAAAGCTTCGTTGCACGCCATCAACAGACGCGTCTGGAAAAAAGTTTGAATTAATAATAATAATAATAATATAATAAACTCCCTTCAATTCACCCCCTTACGAGTGAACCCCCGAAGCTCTGCAGCTTGTGGGACGGCTATTATTATTATTTGCCGTGGCGCTTTGGGGCGATTTACTGATGATTGATGGCGCATTTGCTTTACACTTGAGGGAAAACCCAGAAAAACCTCACAACACCATCGTGAACAATACATTTGAAGAACGTCAGAAGATTTTAGAAAGAGTGAGTCCAACTATTAATTTTTGGTATTAGCTGTGCTTCTTGAACGTCACGGACGGCTAGATGATGACTGGTTTGAGCTGAAGTGGTTTTGTTGGATCTCAAATGAAGTTGAGTGCCCAAATAAGGAATTATGTATGTTTTCACATATGTACTCAATATAATTGTGTACCTACTTACCCTTTGTCGAAATGGTCTGCTTAATTCGGATGGTACGAATTTGTAATCTATGTATTTCCGCAGCTGTAAAGCTGCGATCCGTTTCTTTTCGTCAGTTGTGCTTTCGATAATGGGTCTATTAAATAACGCGTCTTTTTCTAATGTTTTCCATACTATCAGCTGAAAAAAAATTTCGTATGGCAGAACAATAGTTAAGATAATTATTTAATGTTTTGGAAATTTTTTATTGCTTATTTTTCGATTAAAAATAGTCTCCAAGGTTGGGAAAAAATTTGTTTTCAAATTTTTCAATAAAAATGAAATTTTGAATGATGTTTTTGATCTTTTTCTGTGCTTTTCAATTTATTTGTATACGACTTTCCGGTCTTTAATGTTTTTTATACTTTTATACAATTCTGAAGAAAATTAATGTTTTTTTTTCAATGCGCCTTATAATTCTATTAAAAAAAGGTTTCAATAATGTTTAACATTTTTAAAGAAATTTTATTACACTTTTTTACTCTTTTATCCATTTTTAAGATTTTTTTTCACAATTGGATGGATTTTCCCACTTTGACATTGTCAACAGTCAGCAGCGCCTGACAAAGTTATATCAAAGCAAAAAAAAATAACCAGAATATATATAAAAATTGGCGCCCAACTTACTTTCATTTTTAAAAGGTCTTCATCTTCGAAAAACAATTTTAACTTTCTCCAATCGAACTTGGATTGGTTCCTATATTGACTAAGCGGCCCCGCTGGAAGGGCCTTAAATACTAACTTATTGTCTTCCAGATCCATTCTGTAAATAAATATTCTGAAAGTAAACAAAGTATATTTACTCACAACGAACAGAATATAAAAAGAATACAATATAAATTTGAAAAAAGGTATAACAGAAAATACCAATGTAAATGTAGAGGAAAATAGTTTAAAATTTCATTTAGAAAAAATTCCAAAAGATTCCCTTAAGTAATTTGCAAATGTTATAGCAGAATTAATTTCAAAATAAATATTTATTAAACGTACAAAAATAAATTTTGAAAATCGGGTCTTTTTTTAATAAAGTGGCTACGTCTCGGACGAATGTTTAATTAGAAATAATAAATTATCTATTGTTTCTCGCAAAAAATGTTTTTACATAAAATAGATATAAAATTTAAGCAGTGATTTTTTTAACGCATATTTTTTATAACGATTATTTATTTTCCAGTATTTATTACACCAGTATAAGTTATCAAAAATTTATATGCATATACTCACTCACCCAGCACAAATATAAATATAACGCACCAAAATTCCTTATACTATTTGCATAGATTTATTGTTCTAAGGAATGTTACAGTTATCAAGATCAACTGATATTTTTATCGCATATGATTTGATTTGAAATTAGCGAAATACGACCGACAAAATTATTACTTAATTATAAACGGGATCTAATAATGTATAGAACAAGGGCTAGATAGAAAAATAGTGTATTTAAAAAACACAACTTTTATCTGGCAAAAATTATGCACATTCTCAAAAAGTGGTGCAAGATTTGGTCCAAAGATGTAAGAGTGGGCCTAGATACATCATAAATGCCCCTAAGTTAAAAAATCAATACTGTGTATGTCTTGGATATCTGTCATTATTGACAGTTAGCAACCCTGTTGACGGATGACAGATACGTCGATGAGATGTCAGATACGTAGTTGGCAGATGTCAGATATGTCGTTAACAGATGTCGGCTCTCCAACTTAAATCTTAGATTATAATTATTATCTAATTTCTAATTTAAAAAAAAATTCGATACCAGTTACCCAACTAAAAAACGACGTCCTTGATAATTTTTAGCCTGAATCGGTAATTTTCTAAACCCACTCATCACTCAATCATCGACCCATTAAATTAAATTGCATACTTAAAATTTTTATGATGGGTTGTTGCAACAAAACTATCACACAAGAAAATTATACATTGAAATTTAATTCAGCAATTTATGACAGTCGTAATTGGGCAATATAATGAAAGACAATTTTTAAATGCCATATTTAAATGTAAAATGATTGTTCTGCTAAATATCCACAACTGGACGATGACAAACGAAAGAAAATTGAAAAAACTGGCTTACCTGGTAAGAAAAACCAACGGGGATTTTTCGAGCCTACCTCCCCACTCAGACTACTCTGGTCACAAGAACTAATAACAGATACACACACAAGTTATGAATAATTGGGTGGGACCCTGATGATGACTGTTTGAAAAATTTGAAATACGAAGATATTTCAGAAAAAATAGAAGATAAGCTCCGTTGTATACATCGATTTTATCTATTCCAAAAATTTTTAGGATGAATCAAAACTAAAAATATAATTCCGTCATGGATTTCATCGAGTTTCTATTTCATCAAAATAAAGATAAATATCAGTATTTAAGAGATTAATTTGTTGAGATATGATACAGAATACCTGCATATTTGTTTTTTAATTCTCCTACAAAACAGACACAAATATGTCAATAAATTCAAATTCCTTGCACGTCTCATCCTGTATACAAATTCTAAATCAAATTTTTTATATTTACAGGATGTATTAACAGCCTAGTACGGATCTGGCCTAAGCACACAATTCCAGGATACATTTTTCCATCTTGCAATTGCAATAATAAATCACCTCTGAGTATTCTCCCATCGAATTAAGCGAAGTTAAATTTTAAATTTAGATCTATGTTATGTTTCTAATAGGTTTCGATTAATAAAAATTGAATTAACCGCGGTTAGTTCGACCGTTCTAAAAATAGCTACAAATATTCTCATTCATAATGAGTGTTACAGTTACATAATATAATCGTAAAAATATTTCATTAATTACAGTATGATTTTTAACAACGTTTTTACTATGCAAACAATTGAAATGCATTTTTTTGGACATCACTTTTTAACCTATTTCCATAAAATATAGCAAATTGTTACAGGGCGTCCAAAATGGGACATACTCAAACGACAATATCGTTCTTATTTTAAATAGGACACCCTGTATTTTATATATCCTATTATGTAGCAAATTCCATTACCTTTTAAAAATTATAAAGGTCTACTATGCCTAAATTTGTTAATTTTGGAGTTATTTTTATTTTTGTTAAATTTTATATTATTTTTCCACCGTAATGCCTAAATGTAACACCCTGTATTTGATCAGCTTAGACTATGATCTGAAAAAATTACAGATGAATCCATTTTTCATAATAATGGATTAGTTAACCGTCATAACTTTCATTATTATGATACTCAAAACCGACATATACGGTGGAATTATAGGCGACCAAATTATTGGACCATATTTCTTTGATGGCCATTTAAATGGAAGGAAATTTTTGCAATTTTTAAGAAAAAGTTTCTGGGAACTGTTTTAATCCTTTTGTTTGCACACTTTCGCTCCTAAGACGGACCTGCATTTTTATTTTTAAATAATCTATGAAAAAATTTTGCCGTTGAAGATTGAAGCATCCTGTATAAGTTCCAAAAACGTTATCAATTTAAATGTGATATGCAAATTTCACTGAAATTTTGCTTATAATTTTTGTATAAAATTTAAAAATTTCTTTCAACTTTTGTGCCTTCTATTGTTTATACAATACAGAGCGGGTTTAGTAAACTAATCAAATCATTATAATATTTTTAAAATTATACACTAAGAAAAAGTAAAAATTACTTAGTTGACCTTTAAAATTTCGAGAAAATACAACCAATCGTATGATCCACCTAATGGTAAATTATCAATTATGATTTGATAACTAACCCACACAATTAAATGACGAAATGTAAATATCCCAAAACTCACCTAATTCTCCACAGTACACACGTGCTTTTTCAAGGCCACTCTAGAGGTATACCGATAACAGAAACCGTGTTACCGATTGCCCCCTCTAACGTACGCACATAGGTTAACCTGTTGCCTTATCGGTAAGCAAAAAGTGTGATTCAGGAAAAAAAGCCGCACCCTGAACGAACCAATAGAAAATACACGAGGCAAAAAATTACACTCGCACTACTTGCTCACCAAACGACGATAGAGTGAAAATATAAAATAGACCCACGACGGCATGGATGGTTTGCCGGCTTTTCGTTTGGAGAGAAGAGAGGTTATTAACGGCAGCGCAGGGACGTATTAGCTCGATAGGATTTGCCCAGTTTCATTTTATTGTTAGACCAAAATTTAGTTAGGTGATATTTTTAATTTGTATCCTCTAAACTCAGACGATCGTTGGCATAAGCATCGATTTTTAATTTTTTGTTCAATAGTTTTAGAACAAATAGCCTAACCCTCTCATGTTTTTTTTTCTGTTACTGATTATTGTGTTTTCATTTTTGCAAAAAGTGTTTACGAGTTTAAACTTCAACTATTACTTAATAAAAAAAATAAATCACAAAATACGAAGAAACCGTGTCAATCTACTACCCTAATTCTGATAACCTAGTAAATATTGTTAAAGGAAAACATGACTGTCATCTTAAAGGTCATGCAAATTCCCCTAACACTTCCGCTGCCACTTATCTCATACTTTTTGACTCCCTCACACAAATTGCATCTTTTCCCATAATTTTTTCTTTTCTGTCAGTGTCATTTCGTTGTTACATAATGCCCCGTTCTCGTATCTCATTTATTTATAAGAAAAAACACATTAAATTGAATAGGTACGAATTATCTGATCATAACAGAAACGTGAATTTAAAAAATCACCTAAAAATTATCCTAAGACCTACCCTGTTCATCGCCAAATTTGCACGTGTTCCGTTTGGTCACGTGCTTATTCTACAATGCGTCACTATAGGCGTCTTCTTCCAGCTCATACAATCACCTGACGTTAGTATCTTTTATTATATGTATTTCTGGGTCAAAAATGCAATGAATAAAAGTTTGTTTACCTTAGAGTTGTCCTACTGTTTCTCTAAAAAAAATTAAATATCGTTACTACTGGTATATAACCTAAAAAAATTGTAGGTATATAATATTAAAGATTTCATGATTGGTCCGCTAAAAATCCTACTCAAAATGGATTGCATACCTTGTTAGAGGATTTGTAGGTTTTGATTTGATAAAAAATTTATTTTTAATCACCTTCACGTAATTGTGCACCTGGAATAATGTAATAAGGTCAACTTTCACCCCTACAGAACTTGGGTGTGGTGTTCCGTGTTCTATGATTAGTGCCGTAGTCCCGAGTTGCTCCTAGACAGTGGCGTCTCAAGGGGATTTGATTAATTTGTGGTTGTTATATTTAGGTTTTGAGGGAGTGGCCTTATTTGGGAATTTGGTGTGAAAAAATTATACCGATTCAGAAAAAAAGGTCGTACTAATAACACTACTGGAAAAATCGATCCTAAATGCCGGGAATCCAAATTTTCTAACGGGTTTAGAGAATCAGCTTCATTTTCCAAATAGGTATTTTCAGAAATACAGTGGTTGAAAGTGAAAGTTGTGAAAGTTGATGATAATTTGGGGAATTTCGAACATTAAAATCTCCAAATTCACATAACTAAAAATCTACGAAGGATATGAAGTAGATCAAATTTGACGTAAAAATATTTTTGGTGTGGATTTGGTTCAAGAAAAATAATGGGAATTCAGAAAAGAGAAAGTGCACGTTTGTTCTAAACAAAAGGAACGTTGCGCCACTGGCAAGAAGTTCATTTTATGTACCTGCATCCTACGATATCATTTAAACATTCTTTTCTATTTCAATTTTAAAACCTCCGGTTCTAGAAATCTTTTGAAATTTAAATCTAACCTTGACTTTTAAATTCATTTTTAAAATAAATTGAAAAAGTTTAACACAACCATTAAAATTCGACATTAAAACAAGAATTATATAAAGCAAATTCAAATACAGATTAAAAAATCCTTGAAATCAAATTATATAGATATAAAAATTGCTAAATAAACTGTGATTTGTGTATATTGAACATTTTGACCCTAGTAATCATAAGCCGAAATAGCTCAGTTGGGAGAGCGTTAGACTGAAGATCTAAAGGTCCCTGGTTCGATCCCTGGTTTCGGCAATCTTTTTTTAATAAATATATTTTGTAGAAAATTAAAAAAATTAATATAAATGCATCTGACATTTTCTCTTTTGCACACTAGATTTTGTATTTGATTTTGTAAATTTCGTTAGTATGAACTCACTTAAAATAATATTTTTATCTATAAGTATTATCAGTTATCAATTAATTAAAAGGTATCTTTATGAAGTTAAAAATCGATTTTTTTTTTAATAGTGTTTGTACAATGATTGGTATTACAGAAATATGTCTTGTAAGTTTGTCGGGATTGTTAATTTATTTTATAAAATGTGTGGACAAAAATCCTGCTCCAATTTTTGGAATATACGAACAAAAAAATGGAAGATATTGGTTTAAAGTGTTTATTATGTATTGGATTATTAATTTACGAAAGGTATGGAAGTGCACATACTTATTACAGGTGTCGGTAATAATTTGGAATTTTAATCATACATTATTGTTTGTACCGACAGTGGCGGATCCAGAGACAACCTCTGGGGAGGTCTAACATGGACCATTTTTTTTTTGTTTAATTGCTCTAACTTTCATTTTTTGCTCCCGCTCTCGCGTTTACTTTCCCTTTAGTTTTAGTGGGCTGTAGCACTATTGAAAAAAATAACAATTTAAGACGACGCTTAAGGGGAGGGGGGCAGAGCCCCCGGGTCCGCCACTGTGTACCGATCATTTTCTTACAGGTCGTACGTGTTTTTAAAGGAGGTGAACCAAATAAGTTTTATAATTTGGAAAAACCACAACCACTGCCGCTTGGATACGATAAGGTTTGCATATTTTCTTGTCTTTTCGTAATTGGAATTTGATTTATTGTTTATTTACCTACTTTGTGTTTTTCCCTTAAAGGGATATGAAGAAGAGAGTGACAAAAACTTTGCAACCCTCAACGCAGATTGGGTTTGCAACCCTCAATGCAAGTTGGGAATTGGTGGCTTTGTAAAGTTGTCAAAACTCACTTCTAAACTTCATTCAGTTTTACTGATATATAGGTAGCACATTTACAGTTTTTAATTTTCTGTATACCTTTATAGGTTTCCGATTCAGTGACATTTAAGGGTGCAAATAAAAATGGCGATCATTTAATAGTTAATTTCGGTAAAAGGCATCAATCAGTAGATGGTTATTTATTTTTAAAAATAAATAATTCCAATTTAGGAGTCCTTACATGTCCTAGTTTTCCTGACGGTAATTTAAATAAAGCTGTCGAAGATGAATATGAATATTCCACTGAAGGTAGATAAAAAACTTTTACCTAGTATCTTATGGCCAACAGTATTGCCAGACTTCTTTTTTTTTGGTAAATCCAAACGACAATTCATCTCCTTTAAATCTTTATTAATTTAAAATGCGAGATTGCCAGATTGTCAGAAAATATTACTATTCCCGAAAGGGACCAAAAAATTTCCAAGTACGGCGCTGTATTTTATTTGTGGGGAATCAAATCTGGCTCAATTCGATTCGTTGGGTTTTTTCAACAAGAAGTTTGGCACTACTGTTGACTTAAAAATGTATGTATTAAAAAATAATGCGGTCTTTCCCAAGCATCAGCATTTTTATTTTTATTTTCGTACTTGTAGTCAATATGGCAAAAAAATTAAATATATTTTTTTATAAAGATTTAGAAGTTTTCTAACGATGATAATTTTGATGTGTCTATTTTAAAGGTATCAAGTTAATTCCCCTGGTACCAATGAAAAAATGGAGAATATTCTACAAAGGGAAAATGATACAATTTGACAACAAAAACATCGAATATGATGTTAAATTAGATGGTATTTGGACTTCAGATTTACCTGCTAACGATTTTGCTGATAGCGATAACTTCAATTTAGCCAAATGTATTGCTTATGAAAAATGGAGTAAGACGTATTTTGAGAATCTAAAAAAGTAAGGACTTGTATTATACGATTCAAGATATTTTAGACGACCTCGAATAGTTCTAGTCATGGTTACTAACGATTTTCCATTTTCGTAGCTCTCAAAGGACCTCCTATGAACAAAATGGCATTTTACAGCTAAAAGTGACAGTAGGTCCAAACACTTACGATCTTGAATTGAATACCGCTAAAACACGTGCTACAGGATATAATATGGACGACAGCCTATATTATAAAGCTTGCGTTCATCAGTTTTATACTGAAAATGGCGATTATTTTAGAGTGGAGCAGGCATGTATTCCAACGTACGGTTCACGGTAAGTAAAAAAATAATTCGGTCTTTCCCAAGCATCCGCATTTTTATTTTTATTTTCATGCTTGTGGATTTAAATACAGGGTGGGTCACGGTGAACGCGACGGTCTATTGTGGCTAAACGGTTATTATTTTAAAAATTTTGTTTATTCATGGATATGTGGGATAAAGGCTACATTTTAAAATTATTTTGAATTATACAGGTTGTCCCAAAAAAGTGTGGCGTATCAAAGTTATGTTATTTCTTATGAAAGACCCTATATTTTGTTGCAACCTTTATAATTCAAAATAATGTTAAAATGTAGCCTTTATCAACCCACATATCCATGAATAAACAAAATTTTCAAAATATTAATCGTTTAGCCACAATGGACCGTCGCGTCTACCGTGACTCACCCTGTATTATGATGCTACAATTAAATCAAAAACTAAAGTGAATTATAATTTTTGTAGTATTTCGGAAGGATTTGTATATATTTCGAAAAAAAAGACAGTTTATCCTATAAAAGAATGCAGTTTTGCACTTTACAAACATGGTGGAATAGACGCCTGCCCAGACGATTATGGTTTTACTTTTAAAACAGGTCAGTCGCGGTTTTTTTTCAACCTGACAGCGTTTAACACTCTTAATTTTAGGTTATAAGGATTACGCAGTGCAAGTTAATGTTACAGACTCACCTTATATTTATTCTGGACCAAATTGGGAAACAAAAACTTACCTAAAAACGAGTATATTTAGCATAAATGGAAAACCTGGATGGGGTACTGCGCAATGGATCTACAGAAATGTTATTGGGAAAGAAAAATAAATATTTATAAATCTTTTTCTCTTGTTTTTTTTTGTTACGTTCCTCTAATAATTTTTAAAAATTTAAATAAATATATTTTTAAGTTTGCTGGATTGAAAATGGCGGCGAGCTATATTCTGGTCTTAAACTTTGGCTACTCAACGAGAGATGGCAACTAAGTAAAGTAATATGTAATACTGGTTGCCTATACATTCAGTAGTAAACTGAATATCTAATATTCCACAATATCTGTTCAAAATTCTGATTTTTGTATAAGGATCGCAGAAAAGCGATGAGGTTTAATTTCCAATTATTCGCAGATATATTTCAAATCGTAAAATTTCAGAATTTCTCTCGAAAATTCGGATTCTTTTATTAGGATAGCAGAAGAACGAGTAGGTTTAAATTTTAATTTTTCTGTGATTTATATACTGAACTCCTAAAATTCTACAATTTATATCAAAAATTCAGATTTTTGTATCAGGCTAGCAGAAGAGCGAGGAGGTTTAATTTTTAATTTTTCTGGTACTTATACATGAAATCGTAGAATTCTACAAAACTCAGATTTGGTATCAGGAGAGCAGAAGAGCGAAGAGGTTTAATTTTTAATTTTTCTGGTACTTATACATGAAATCGTACAATTCTACAAAAATCAGATTTGGTATCAGGAGAGCAGAAGAGCGAGGAGGTTTAATTTTTAATTTTTCTGGTACTTATACATGAAATCGTACAATTCTACAAAAATCAGATTTGGTATCAGGCGAGCAGAAGAGCGAGGAGGTTTAATTTTTAATTTTTCTGGTACTTATACATGAAATCGTACAATTCTACAAAAATCAGATTTGGTATCAGGCGAGCAGAAGAGCGAGGAGGTTTAATTTTTAATTTTTCTGGTACTTATACATGAAATCGTACAATTCTACAAAAATCAGATTTGGTATCAGGAGAGCAGAAGAGCGAGGAGGTTTAAGTTTTAATTTTTCTGGTACTTATACATGAAATCGTACAATTCTACAAAAATCAGATTTGGTATCAGGCGAGCAGAAGAGCGAGGAGGTTTAATTTTTAATTTTTCTGTTATTTATGAAATCGTAGAATTCTACAAAAATCAGATTTGGTATCAGGAGAGCAGAAGAGCGAGGAGGTTTAATTTTTAATTTTTCTGGTACTTATACATGAAATCGTACAATTCTACAAAAATCAGATTTGGTATCAGGCGAGCAGAAGAGCGAGGAGGTTTAATTTTTAATTTTTCTGGTACTTATACATGAAATCGTAGAATTCTACAAAAATCAGATTTGGTATCATGAGAGTAGAAGAGCGAGGAGGTTTAATTTTTAATTTTTCTGGTATTTATACATGAAATCGTAGAATTCTACAAAAATCAGATTTGGTATCAGGAGAGCAGAAGAGCGAGGAGGTTTAATTTTTAATTTTTCTGGTACTTATACATGAAATCGTACAATTCTACAAAAATCAGATTTGGTATCAGGCGAGCACAAGAGCGAGGAGGTTTAATTTTTAATTTTTCTGGTACTTATACATGAAATCGTAGAATTCTACAAAATTCAGATTTCTGTATCAGGTTAGCAGAAGGGCGAAGAGGTTTAATTTTAAAATTTTCTCAGAGACATTTTTAGTCGTAAAATTCAACGAAATTCAGATTTATATATCAGAGCAGAGTAGCGAGGAGGTTTAATTTTAAAATTTTTCCTGATTTTGCTGGATTGAAAATGGCGGCGAGCTATCTCTGGTCCTAAACTTTGGCTACTCACCGAGAGATGGCAACCGAGTAAAGTATCTGTAATACTGGTTGCCTATATGGTAGTAAAATTTAACAGAGCAGAAGACTGAAGACCCACAAATCTTGCCTCCTAGAAGGGTCTACATGCAATAATCTAACAGGGTTAGATCTGGTGACCGTGAATGCAATTATCGGTATTTTTTTTTTGTTAAATAAAACAATGAATAAATTTTCTATTTATTTTACCAATATTTAACTTCATTATAATTGAAACATCTGCAACTCTTTATACAATAAATATGAAATCGTGGAAATCTATTTGGTCCTAACAATTTAAATTACATACATCACCAATTCTTAAATAAATATTTTTTTTATTAAATTTCACTCGAAACTAACAAGAACAAATAAAAAAACAGTATTAACATCATATACAGTTCGTAAATATATATTTATAATTTATAGACAGTTTAGCAATAAAAAAGATACACATTGTACTAAAAAAAAACTTTTTTCATTTTCGTTTCACCCTTTTTTTAATACTGGAATTAGGGAAATACGAGTACAGGGCGTTGCAAAATAAATAGCAAATTTGGCGTGATTCAAATTCATTAATAATAATCAAATGTCAATCCATTTTTTTAAGTAAACTTTTACTGACTCGAGATAACTTTTTCCTTAATAAAAATAAATCCGCCAAATTGATTATTTTGAAACACCCTGTGTCCTATAAAAAATCACAACCTATATAAATTAAAGATAGAAAAAATAAATGGCTTCATTAAGAACAAGAAAAAACAGATGCACCCATTTTAAAATTAACGTATTTACATTTATTTATAAAAAAGAGCGTCCTCACACAAAAAATTCATACAGCGATTTAAAGTATTAAAAAACATACATTTTTTCAACAAAATTTCCGTATACACACCGATTTAAATAAGGCCGAGTTGCACGAACTCTTCTTTAAGTAACACTCAGCAAAAACGGGGAGAGAAAGTGTTTAAACAACAGCCTTAAATGTTTCAATATCTACATTATTTTTTTCTTCCTAATTAATGTCAATGTCAAATGAGGGATTCCATTGTTAGACGCTTGTTAGACAAAAACGGATAAACTATATTTTTCTAATTATATCAACTCTTATCATCAAGTTAAAACGTCAATAATAAAGTATAGCGTAAGTAAAAACGTCTCTTAAGCTAGCAGAACAAAGTCAGCAGAATTAAAAATCAATACGTGGACAATTAAAGGCTAATTAAATGGCGTAATTTAAAATTTTCTGCTTTGCCAATTTTGGCAATAATTAATGTTCTGCTAGCTTAAACTTAAGTGAGCAGAACATGACCGAAAAAGTGGTTGAAACAATAAAAATTAGGGCATTTAATTAGCCTTTAATGAGCCGTTAATAACTGTGCAAAGAATATTCCAATTTTTATTGTTTCAACCACTTTTTCGGTCATGTTCTGCTCACTTAAGTTAAGGCTAGCAGAACAATAATTATTGCGAAAATTCGCAGAGCAGAAAATTTTAAATTAGGGCATTTAATTAGCCTTTAATGAGCCGTTAATAACTGTGCAAAGAAAATTCCAATTTTTATTGTTTGAACCACTTTTTCGGTCATGTTCTGCTCACTTAAGATAAAGCTAGCAGAATAGTAATTATTGCGAAAATCCGCAGAACAGAAAATTTTAAATTAGGACATTTAATGAGCCGTTAATTGTCCTTGTATTGATTTTTAATTCTGCTGACTTTGTTCTGCTAGCTTAAGAGACGTTAAGTAAAAATAATTGAAAACTACATTTTTTATGTGGTCAGCTCTTCCACATCGTAACGATATTTGTTACCCAATTCACAAAAAATATCAAATGACAAATCAATAATCGATTGACTTTCTTTTAAAAATATTCATAAATTAGAAAGCGGGGCGATAATTGGCTAGCCTTCTCCAGGCCCGTGCGCATGGAGGGGGTTTTGGTGATTGGAACCCCCCCTCAAGAGGAAAAGTTCGGTATATCTTTACTTGAAATATTAGAAAAAACTTTTCTTTGTGATGGACAAACTAGGGTTTCTTCGATTTTTTTAATGAACCCCCCCTCCTTCCCCCTCGAGTAATTGTGGCATGTAGACGTACATCGCCCAGTATTCACGTAGTATAGTAATAGTTTAAGGTCATGTTATTGTATATATTTTCATTACGTTTAAATAGGAAGGTTGATGTCTCATCACGTACATTATTTTGTTTAATTAATTATTGTATATAAAACCGGTTAAGGTCAATCTTCCTAATATTCATTATATCATACTAATTCACTTCATACCTCCCTGCCTCATCCCCTAAACCAGGACATCACATAATCCTGCGCAAGGGCCTGGCCTTCTCATATATGGTGAGTGTTTGACGTATCTCTCTGACATTTTAACTCTTGTATTTGAGATTTTTAAGTACCTTTTGTCATTTTAATAAACGTTTATGGTTTCCAGCACGTTCGACAATTTGACGCATGACATTTGACATTTTTAAAGCATGATTTTAACCATTCAACGCACGTTTTTTATATAATTTGACAGTTAGATTCACTTTTTTGACGTTTTAACTCACATTTTTTATATTTTAACGCCGATTATCTCGTTTAAACGCACATTTTTAACATTTTAATACACCCCGTTGGCGTTTTGACGTTTTAAGGCACGATTTTGACGTTTTAAGGAACATTTGTGACGTAAGTTTTTGACATTTTGACAGGCTAACCAGTTATCGTTATCCCAGTGACATATTAAGTAAATTTGATAATAATTAGGAAATTGGGTAGCAATCTCAACCGTCGCATACAATCCGACAAACGCTCATAATATACATACCCGACCTCACTACCATATATTATAATAAAAAAAGTAACAAAGACTTAAAACCTATTAAAAAAATATCAGTTGTCAAATAAAATCATTTATATATATATATATGTATAAGGTACTAAATTTACAGAATATTTGTCAAAATTTGTCATAAAAAAAATAGAAAAAAAATTAAAAGGAAAGTTCGTCTCACAATTGCGAAGAGCTCGTACTCTCGTCCTCGGAGTTGCTTTCGGATAACATCGCTTCGCCGGCGAGGTGTTTCGGACACGGCAGCGCCTGCGCACCGTTTCGCCTGTCCAGTTCGCTGGGCAGCGCCGGTAGATGCATATCCTCTAGAGTGTCATCTTCTTCTTCATCTTCGAGTTTCACGATCGTATTCGAGGATTTGTGGTTGTCATCTTGATTTGTGACGTTGGAGCACGTGAAAACGCTGTCGTTACTGGAACTGGACGAGCGAGGCCTTTCGTAGTCGTTTCTAAATCAAATAAGGGATTGTGAAAGAATAATTATTAAAGTTGTACCAATTTTAAGCGCTACCGGATCTTTTATAAATTTTTTTTAGCAAAATTTTGAAATGAATTTCATTATTTTCAAATTGAAATATGTGTGTCTTTTTCATACATTTTTCTCTTTTCTAAATAAAAGTAAAACTGCAAAAAAAAGTCTAAATAGTTGAATTTTCTATATAGCAACAATCATTTAGGTCAGCTGTCGATCAAGCTAAATTCTCTATATAGCAACAATTATTTGAATCACCTGTCGATCAAGCTGAATTCTCTTTGTAGCAACAATCATTTTAGCCAGCTGTCGATCAAACGGAATTCTCTATATAGCAACAATCATTTCAGCCAGTTACCGATCAAGCTGCATTCTTTACATGGCAACAATCATTTACGTCAGCTGTCGATCAAGCTAAATTCTCTATATAGCAACAATTATTTGAATCACCTGTCGATCAAGCTGAATTCTCTTTGTAGCAACAATCATTTTAGCCAGCTGTCGATCAAACGGAATTCTCTATATAGCAACAATCATTTCAGCCAGTTATCGATCAAGCTGCATTCTTTATATAGCAACAATTATTTGCGTCAGCTGATCAAGCTGAATTCTCGATGTAACAATTATTTGAGGCAGCTCTCAGGCTGAATTCTCCATGTAGCATACATCAATTGAATTTTCTATATAGCAACTGATTTCTCTATTTGTAGATGTGCTACCATCTATGGTAAGAAGAGAGTATTGACATTAAATTTTGACTAAATCTAGTCAAGATGTCACTCTTTTCTTTTTTATCCCTTTCAGAGATTAATACAAAGTGAGTAAACCAGTAAGGAATTTTAATTTATTAGATTCGACATCCTAAGACCAGTTTCTGTCTTTCGACTTCATCAGTTAGGCTTTTCGAATCCAATAAATAAAATTCCAAACTCGTACAAGTCAATAGCTATATCCGCTATAAGATAACATTTGTAGATGTGCTACCATCTATGGTAAGAAGAGAGTATTGACATTAAATTTTGACTGAATCTAGTCAAGATGTCACTCTCTTCTTTTTTATCCCTTTCAGGGATTAATACAAAGTGAGTGAACCAGTAAGGAATTTTAATTTATTAGATTCGACATCCTAGTGAGAGTGACATCTTGACTAGATTCAGTCAAAATTTAATGTCAATACTCTCTTCTTACCATAGATGGTAGCACATCTACAAATGTTATCTTATAGCGGATATAGCTATTGACTTGTACGAGTTTGAAATTTTATTTATTGGATTCGAAAAGCCTAACTGATGAAGTCGAAAGACAGAAACTGGTCTTAGGATGTCGAATCTAATAAATTAAAATTCCTTACTGGTTTACTCACTTTGTATTAATCTCTGAAAGGGATAAAAAAGAAGAGAGTGACATCTTGACTAGATTCAGTCAAAATTTAATGTCAATACTCTCTTCTTACCATAGATGGTAGCACATCTACAAATGTTATCTTATAGCGGATATAGCTATTGACTTGTACGAGTTTGGAATTTTATTTATTGGATTCGAAAAGCCTAACTGATGAAGTCGAAAGACAGAAACTGGTCTTAGGATGTCGAATCTAATAAATTAAAATTCCTTACTGGTTTACTGATTTCTCTATATAGCAAATTATTTGATAGCTGCTATGAGGCGACATACTTATATAAAAGGGAAAAATTTTGATAGTCAGTATTTTTTTAATATAGCACAATTCTATATGAAACATTTTTTTAAAAATTTTTATATTATATAAGTATGTCGCCTCGTAGCGTCTATCAAATAATTTGCTATATAGAGAAATCAGTTGCTATATAATTCATTTATATAACTCATAGTGGCTTTATACTTCAAATACTCTTCTTTATGGATATTAAAACCACTTATTTTGTTAAAAAAGTTTTCTGATGCGTAAAAAAATTGGTTTTAATATCCATTAAAAAAAGTATTTTCAGTTGCTATACAGAAAATTCAGTTGCTATGTAGAAAATTCTGTTGCTATATAGAAAATGCAGTTGATGTATGATACATGTAGAATTTATTTTGCTATATAGATAATTCAGTTGCAACATGGAGAATTCAGCTTGATCGAGAGCTGCCTCAAATAATTGATGATATATCAAGAATTCAGCTTGATCTAGAGCTGCCTCAAATAATTGATGCTATATCAAGAATTCAGCTTCATCGACAGCTGATTCAAAGGATCGCTATATAGAGAATTGAGCTTGATCGAAGGCTGATTCAAATAATTACTATATAGAAAATTGAGCTTGATTGTCGGCTGATTCAAATAATTGCTATATAGAGAATTGAGCTTGATCGACGGCTGATTTAAATAATTGCTATATAGAGAATTGAGACTGATCGATTGCTGACGCAAATTCTAGCAACAATTATTTGAATATCAAGTTAGATATTTTGATCTAAAAATTGATTTGTGTGTAACATTTTTTATATATAAAATTTAAATGGGAAAGAGAAAATCGGAAAAGGTAATTAATATAAAACAAGAAAAATGAATACAAAAACGATTATATTATAGGATACTGCAACATTTACAAAATAATATGAAATAAAGAAATAATCAGTAACTGTCGGGAAATGTGACAACTTAAAGTTTCGGTATTTCTCGATTTGATCCGACAAACACGTGTGACATGGTTTCTCTTACAAACGCCCTTTACGCCCTATTCAAATTGGCCAATTTCCTGCTCTGCGGTTTCCTGCTAAACGAATTTCGAATAAAAAATAATTCGACAAAATTAAAAAATGTGCTAAAGAGTGGCGTCGGTTGGGAGGACCCTCTCCACTCCACTTTTAAGCCACGCCACTTCTGTCAACTGTTATGCCAACTGTCATCTGTCATGTCATCTTTCATATGTCAACTGTCATATAATAAATCTCGTACAAATATACTTACTTATGAACATTCAATATAGCACTGGAAGATGAACTTTGACTAAGGGGATTCCTGATGCGCGGCCGTTTGTTGCTATTAGACTTCAAGGGCGCGTTCCTCATCGGCGTCGATGTGTGTCCGAAACTCTTCGAGAAGATCCTGCTGGCGACCTCGTCGATACTTTCGTCCATTTCCAAAACGTAACTGACCGAATCGGATTTTTCGACGATGCCCTTTACCTTCGGAGAAGTGGGGGGAGATAATTCGTCAGAGGTATCGAAGTCGCTGGCGATGGATTTTCTTCCTTTGTCTTCTGCAGCGCTTATCGATCTGTGGACAATTTAAAGAGTGTTAAGTACTTAACAACTTGACACACCGCTTGTTCATTTACTGACCTATTTAAATATCTTGGTAATCGGAACGACATGGCCCTTTCCAAGTTCAATCTCGTCGAGTTGTGTCTTTCGTTGAAACTGGAACTCATCGTTTTTCTGTTAAAAACCTTTTCTTCGGCTTGCTCTAAAACTTTGTTCATAACTTCCTTGTTCTGTTTGAGTTTCCACAGAAGTTCTTCGTTGTACTGAGAGAGCCTCTTCTTCTGGTTGGTCTCTTCCTTGAAGCTTTCGTGTAATTTCGTGTTTTCCTGTTTTAATGATCTGTAAACAAACAAAAAAATCCACGGCTTTATCAAAGAAATGCCAAAACCAGAAGGAGGTACTTACAATTCCACATCCGCTTTTCGTTCGAGCTGAAGCTGGAGATCTTCACATCTAGCGTTTAAAGCTCTCGCTTTTTCTTCGGCCGCAATTAAAATCTCAGCTTTATGTGTGGCTTCAGCCAAAGATCTTCGAAGCTCTGCTACCTCGTTTTGTTTGAGCTCCAGAACTGCTCGTAAAGATTGCACTTCCTAAAATAATAGAAAAAAATTCGTATGTTAGGCAAAAATGCGATTTCTTTTTGACAAAATTATTTTTTTTGAAAAAAATTATTCTTTTTTGAATTTTTTTTGAAAAAATTATTTTTTAATAATAGAAAAATTATTCTTTTTTGAAAAAATTATTCTTTTTTGAAAATATTCTTTTTTGAAAAAATTATTCTGTTTAGAAAAAATTATTCTGTTTTGAAGAAATTATTCTTTTTTGAAATTTTTTTTAAAAAATTATTTTTAAATAGAAAAAATTTTGTATGTCAGGCAAAAATGCTATTTCTTTTTGAAAAAATTATTCTTTTTTGAAAAAATTATTTTTTTTGAAAAAATTATTCTTTTTTGAAAAAATTATTCTTTTTTGAAAAAATTATTCTTTTTTGAAAAAATTATTCTTTTTTGAAAAAATTATTCTTTTTTGAAAAAATTATTCTTTTTTGAAAAAATTATTCTTTTTTGAAAAAATTATTCTTTTTTGAAAAAATTATTCTATATTGAAAAAATTATTCTTTTTTGTATAAATTATTCTTTTTTGAAAAAATTATTCTGTTTAGAAAAAATTATTCTGTTTTGAAGAAATTATTCTTTTTTGAAATTTTTTTTAAAAAATTATTTTTAAATAGAAAAAATTTTGTATGTCAGGCAAAAATGCTATTTCTTTTTGAAAAAATTATTCTTTTTTGAAAAAATTATTTTTTTTGAAAAAATTATTCTTTTTTGAAAAAATTATTCTTTTTTGAAAAAATTATTCTTTTTTGAAAAAATTATTCTTTTTTGAAAAAATTATTCTATATTGAAAAAATTATTCTTTTTTGTATAAATTATTCTATTTTGAAAAAAAATTTTTTTAATTATTTTTTGGAAAAAAAATTCGTATGTTAGGCAAATCGGCGATTTATTTTTGAAAAAAAAATTCGTATGTTAGGCAAATATGCGATTTATTTCTGAAAAAATAATTCTTTTTTGAAAAAATTATTCTATTTTGAAAAAATATTCTTTTTTAAAAAAAATTATTAGGAATGCGATTTCTTTTTGACAAAATGATTTTTTTCAATTATTCTTTTTTGAAAAAATTATTCTATTTTGAAAAAAATTATTCTTTTTTGAAAAAAATTATTCTTTTTTGAAAAAAATTATTCTTTTTTGAAAAAAATTATTCTTTTTTGAAAAAAATTATTCTTTTTTGAAAAAAATTATTCTTTTTTGAAAAAAATTATTCTTTTTTGAAAAAAATTATTCTTTTTTGAAAAAAATTATTCTTTTTTGAAAAAAATTATTCTTTTTTGAAAAAAATTATTCTTTTTTGAAAAAAATTATACTTTTTTGAAAAAAATTATACTTTTTTGAAAAAAATTATTCTTTGTTGAAAAAAATTATACTTTTTTGAAAAAAATTATTCTTTTTTGAAAAAAATTCTTTTTTGAAAAAAATTATACTTTTTTGAAAAAAATTATTCCTTTTTGAAAAAAGTATACTTTTTTGAAAAAAATTATACTTTTTTGAAAAAAATTATTCTTTTTTGAAAAAAATTATTCTTTTTTGAAAAAAATTATTCTTTTTTGAGAAAATTATTCTTTTTTGAAAAAAATTATTCTTTTTTGAAAAAAACTATTCTTTCTTGAAAAAAATTATTCTTTTTTGAAAAAAATTATTCTTTTTTGAAAAAAATTATTCTTTTATGAAAAAAATTATTCTTTTATGAAAAAAGTTATTCTTTTTTGAAAAAAGTTATTCTTTTTTGAAAAAAGTTATTCTTTTTTGAAAAAAGTTATTCTTTTTCGAACAAAAATAAGTATTTGTTGATTATTTTTTTGAACACTTGTTTGGGAGTAAGGATGAGTGCACTTACCTGTATACTAATTCCTTTTTCATCCCCATAACTGAGTAACCTATCATTTTCTTCCCTAAACCTTTTATTTTCATCCACCAGACCTTTAAGTCTGTCTTCGAAATTTTGTTCTAATTTATTTAATTGTTGCTTCAGCTTTTGGTTCTGTTCTTTGAGAATTGTTTCCTTCGTTTCATAATCTTCTTTTATTTTTTTACTTTCATATCTTAAAAACAAAAAAAGAAATAAACGACTGCTACAAACAATTATACAACAATTTGTTTTACCTTGTTTTTTCTAATTCAGCGTTTTGTTCGTCGATTTGTTCCCGTATAGATTCGTTTTCCTCCTGGAGGATATCCAAAGATTCTTGGAACTCTTTTTTCAGAGCACTTAGTTGCTCCTCATGTTGTTTGCTAAGATTTTGGTGTATGTTTTCCTTTTCCGACAAATAACGTTGTTCTAAGCCCCCATAATGTTGGTTTACTGAAAGAAATCGATCAATTAGAGCTTCATCTACTAGTCAGGTTGGTAAGTAGTGGAAATTTTAATCGAGTACAAAATGGAAATATGCTTTTTACCCAAACAGACCGAGGCCAATAATTTTTTAAAGTAAAAGTTGTAGATAATTAAAAAACATAAGCACAAAGAACTAAAGAAAAAATTACCTGTCGATTGAAAACCTAACTTTACTGGAAAACGCATCATTGTAACAATTTTCCGAACAAATCTCAATTCAAAATTTACAAACGCGTGAATTAACTCCTATTAGTGCCTGTTTTGGGTAGGCAGATTTTTTTTACAGAGTGACTTAATTGCAAGTATAACTATTTCCTTTATCAGTGGAGTGAAATTAGACGAAAATATTCTGAAAATGGATGTAAGAGCTAAGTTATTTTTTTTTAATAATAAAGAGAAGCTTGTAAAAAAATTTTCAATAAATTTGGTCTGGAGCTTCGCGAGACATTTTTGGTATTTTTCAAGTGGATTGCTTCACTATTTTTTAAATATCTACGGCTCTAAGAGTCTTGGAAAAATACAAAAAAATTAAAATGACCGTGATGAAGTAGAGTATCGATCCGTATATTATGTTTTTTCAAAAATATATCCTAACCTCAAAAAACGAATTCGCGCACATTATTTTTTTTTACTGAATTGACAATCAATAACCAAAGAATCCTCGAATTTTCTTAAAAAATGGAGAAAATGTGTATTTTTATGTCGGGAAGACATAGTAAAAATTAAAAAAAAATGTATTTGCCCAGCCAAAATCTGCATTTTTCGAAAAAAAATTGAATTGGCTGCCATTTTTGGAAAAACAATAGTAGAGAAAAATTTTTTATCTTAAAAAGAAGGATTTTGTGTGTACTTTTGTCTAAGAAAATCCAAGATTTTATATCTTTATTTAAGGTGCCCAACTTAGGGAATAATAAAAAAATAAAAATTCGATTTTCATTTTTATCCAATTTTTTTATCGCGATATTTATGCTTGATTCTCTTAGAAAAACTGTATTTCAGTCCAAAAAATGTTTAAAAAAATAAAAAAAATATGTCAGGTTCTAAAGTAAGATTTTTGTGAGGGACCGAATCAATATAAATCAATATAAAAAATGAAAATCGAATATTTTTTTATTATACCCTAAATTGGGCACTTTAAATAAAGAAATAAAATGTTGGATTTTCTTAGACAAAAGTACACACAAAATCCTTCTTTTTAAGATAAAATTTTTTTCTCTACTATTGTTTTGTCCAAAATGGCGGCCAATTCGATTTTTTTTCGAAAAATGCCGATTTTGGCTGGACAAATACTTTTTTTATTTAAAGTAGGGTTTTTTTAATTTTTCTTCCCGACCTAAAAAATACAAATTTTCTCCAATTTTTAAGAAAATTCCAGGATTATTTGGTTATTTATTGCCAATTTAGTAAAAAATAATAATGTGCGCGAATTCGTTTTTTGAGGTACCTTTTTTAAAAAAAAACTACTATACGGATCGATACTCTATTACTTTATCACGGTCATTTTAATATTTTTTTTATTTTTCCACGACTTTTACAGCCGGATATATTTAAAAAATAGTGAAGCAATCCACTCGAAAAATATATAAAAAAACCGTTTTTGCACATATCTCGCGAAGCTCAAGCCCAAATTTATTGAAAATTTTTTTATTGACATAGCTCTTACATCCATATAAAATTCTAATTTCACTCCACTATTATCCACGCGGAAAATATGCATCTGAATTTTTTAAACCACTACCGGCACCAAAACTATTGCATCGCGAAGAAAAATAATATATTTTTGAAAGAATTTTAAATAGTCATTGATTGATAACAACAAAATAATTAAGGAATCCATTTTGATCGTTTTTATCGGTAAAAAAATGCGAGAAAATCGATGACATAATTACGAAAAGATTCGCCTTATTTTATTATGACAAATGAAACGTTCAACGGGGGAAAATTAAAATTGTTTTTATTCAACGAACTGAATGGTACCAATGTTAAATGACTTAGATCAACGGTTCTCAAACTGTGGTATAGTCTGTCCACGTAATAAGTCAGAAAGAAAGGATCCATGGGATTTATGACTGTATTTCTCTTTAAGGTCGCCGGCGCGGCGGCGTCACACTCGAATAGTGCGACATAGGCGGTACCTTTGACGGTGTGTTCCTTTCTTTCTGACTTATTACGTGTGGACAGACTATATGTGTACCATTACAATATTCTTAGTGGTACAATATGTACAAAAAAAATATTAAATTAATGTAAAATTGCGCCCACAAACACATTTAGTGTTCAAGTAATATAATTTTAAAGGATTTCTTTGATTATCAACTTAGACGAAAATATTGTATAAACTTTCAAGAAAATGTATACCGGATGGCCCAACAGATAGGAAGTATTTTATGAATGTTTAATGGGCGATTTGCTTTTTTTCAAATTTGGAGTATAAATTATACAAAATTTTCCTATCAAACTCTCAACGTAGGACATTGTGTATTTTGGTATGACATAATTAGAAAACATTCCTCCCTCAAATTTGCAAAAATCGAATGATCCAATTGGAGAATTTACGACTGTTGTAAAATAACAACAAAAAAGGGAGAAAAGCAGAAGCACTGAAGTAGATTTCTTACTCGGCTCGAAGGACACGTTGCCGAACATAGAAACTTTTTTTTTTTTCATTATAACCATTTAAATACTTACTGTCCGATATTTCATTGATGTGTTTTTCTACTAGCTGAAGACAATGCAGTTTTTGTTCTTCCACATCTCGAGCACGATTATTCTTTTCTTGAGCTAAAGCTTCCTCCAACTGATTGCATGCTTGCTTGACAGCTTCGCACTCTATTCGGAATTTTTCTACTTGTCTTTTCAATGTGGGAACTTGGTAGGCCTGAACCTGTTAAAAAATTGTTGGCGTCAGATTGAACCAATATCGTATTTTTTGTTGTAGATCGATGATATACAGAAGAAAGTTAAAAATAAAGTGCAATTTACATAAAAATTTGTCGTAATAAAAAATTGTAGCCTTTTTCCAAATTAGCGCCCATTTTCCCGCCATAACAATTCAAAAACACTCGATTTCAACGTAATCAAATGTGTAAAGACAAACAGACAATTATAAATAGTAAAGCGAAAATAGTAGTTTATAATGCAAGGAGAAGTGTTAGTCGACGCAGGCAAACCATAATCGTTTCAAATTGGCGCCCAACGTGGGGCGCGAAATTGAGTTAACCCAAAAGATGGAAGAAACAGACGTAGCAAAAGAAGAACAGGATGATAGGAGACAAGGAAGAACAAGTAGAGAAGATCGGTTAATGGAATCAGAACGAATAAGAAATTAGAAGAAAATAAGGAAGATACGAATAATATGAGGGGAGATTTGAATAGAAAAGTAGATGAAAATCGGGAAAGTCAAAGAATGAACAGGAAATTAGACAAGAGTTTAGAATAAATAGAAAAAATTAAGAAGGAACAAGAAGAGAAATATACAAGAAAACATAAAAGAGCAAGTGAAAAATTTAAAAGAAGAAATTCAAGAAAATGGCGTTAGAATCAGACAGGATATAGAGAATGAATTGGAATTGAAGAAAGATTTGAAGACAGATATAATGCATTTAGAAGAAAATATAAAAAAAGAAATAAGAAGCATAGGAAATAGCTTAGAAGAAATCAGACAAGGTTTAAGAAAGGATACAGATAAAAAAAATAGAAGAAACAAGAAAAGATAGTAAAAAAATTAATAATAGAGGTAGAAGAATTACAGGGGCAGAAAAATAAGAAAGTAATAGAAATAGGGTTTATTAAAGAAATATGTCAAATAAAATTGGCACAAATGGAAAATAAAAATGAAGAAATAAAACAGCAAGTAAAGGAAAGATGTTGAGAAATAAAATTAAAAGAACTTATCACAGATGGATGATTAAATTAAAAAATATATTGAAAAAAAATTTAAATGAAGAAATAAAAATGAATATTGAAATAGCAGAGGAAGAGAATTGAAGAATACGAAAAGAATTCAAAGAAAAATACAAGATATTAGTGGGAAACGTAGATATTATAATTTGGTTTTATTATTTCTTTATTTCTTTTTAAGATAAAAATAAATTAAAAAAACAAATTTTGGGAATGTTGTTGTGGTGTAAAAAATGAGAGAAAAGTATGGGAAGTGTATTTTAAAAGAATTAAAAAAAAACAATGTAAAAGGGACTTTAAAAAAAGGTGACATGGTGGTTATGACATGTTTTAGGAGATTATATTTGTAATGTCAGATGTGAAATTAAATAAAGATTATTAAAAAGTAAAAAATCTAAGAATTTACATAAACATTTCAATATACATAATACTTTTCGAACAAAATAGCTTGGGTTTTTTAAAAAAAAACACATATCACAGCAAGTTTAATTTAAAGGTAATTTAATTTGAAGGTAATAGCCAAATATTTTACTTTTCTGGACGGTTCACCGTCCGAAAAAGTACGAAAAAAGTCTAGACCGAAAAGTTCTTCTTTTTGCCATTGTGTACTGTATCGAATTTGACGTGTTTTGACATATTCGAATAAAAAAAAATTAAATCTTACCGATCTCCTGAAAGTAACACCCTGTATACCGTAACCACTAACAATCTTCATTATTAACAAATGGGTTATAATAATAATTAAAGACCACACACAAAACCAAAACTATCCGATGCAGATGGTCTAATTTCGTAAACGATCTTCAGCGAGAGTCACCACGTGAATGAAAATTGACAGAATAGAACGCTACTCTACCGTTTTAAAATTGATCGTTCCAATGGTAATTAGACATCTTGATGGATGTACTTATAATAGAAAATCAAGTTAGTTCCTTCCTTCTAGGTAAAATTGGAATTTTATAACGACAGATGGTTGATGAGATTTTAAAAGGTCTGTTAGGATGGTTAATAAGCGTTTGAAAGGATTTTAATTGGATGTTAAGTTTTTCTGGACAATACGTTTGAAAAATAAATAAGGATTTTTGGAACAATTTTGAGGGGGTAATAAAAATAGAAAAAACGATTGGCGACATTGAAATTCAGGTGGGAAAATGTAAATGTAAAAGAGTTTGAAAATAAATATTTTTTACTTACACTAAATACGAGATGCTGTACTAGAACGGCAAGTGCTTCGGCAACAGGGGGCTGTTTCACTGGAACCCTAACTGGTGGAGGGGGTCGAACGGTTGGTGACGTACGACCCCCTTTCACTGTACCTCTGGTGCACTCTGAAATAAAAAAAAAACAAATTAAAAAAAATCACAACAAAACAAAATTTCATCAAAACACTTTGTTTGCTTTAATTTTGGAATGTCATTAAGAAAATAGGGGGAAAATTAATAGTATATAAGATGCCACCCCAACGTGATATTCGCCGCCCCCAGCCACCGCCCGGTTCAAAAATTTAAATGACACCCTTTTTTGACATATTCTGCAAGAGCGTAGTTTTTTAGTATCTCTATGTGAAAAAATAACTTAATTATGTAATGAAATTTGAAAGATATTTACAGCTAGAGGTTCAGATACCAGATATTCAATATCGAAAGCAAAAAATAATAGCAAGCCATGAAAGCAGTTTCATTGTATGAACTGTCAAATAACATTGTTTGTGACAATTCTGTTTACTAGGTAGTAAAAAAGTTTTCGAAAATTTTTTACTTGGTTTAAATTAAAATTAATGTATGGGCCGGAAATCTTAATAACCAAATAATTGGTCTAATTTTCTACCAGGAAAATTTAAATGGTCCTAGATATCTAGATTTTTTGGAAGAACTAATAATCCTATTGTGCTTGGAAAAAAACTTATAGATGGAATGCAGGAGAGTCAGTTATACTTTCAGCAAGACGGAGTTTTACCTCGTTTCAGTTTAGAAGTAATACGGATACGGATACGGTAATTCCAGGACAATGCATAGGTCGTAAAGAATGGCCTGCTCTCTCTCCAGAATTGACCCCACTGAATGTCTTTTTATGGGGACATTTGAAGTCTGTTGTTTACAGAACACCACCACTGTCCATTGATGATTTGCGTAATAAAATAAATATACTAAAAAAACTACGCTCTTGCAGAATATGAAAAAAAATACAGGGTGTCTCATATACAATTAATTTTCCCCCTACTTCCTTAATGACATTCCAAAATTTCAAGTCGATATCTTTTAAAACACCAGATATATACTGTATTTGAAAATCAAGAGAGAGTAAATTCCCAGAAATGTTTTGCAGTTATCAGTGTTAAAGGCAGTAAACCATAGACGTGCGTTTTCAAAATTAAATTAATATGGAAATAGAAATATTTAATTTGTTTTAGTTATTTATACCTAGATTACCAATTTTAGATAGATAAACATAATTCGTAAGTAGTAATTTAATTTGGGTAAAATGAAGAAAAAGTCAATATTATTTTAGGCATTTTGTTTTAGGCATATGTTTATTTACAAAATATGTATATAATATGTACAGATAATTACAATTATTTATAAATTAATATGAGGAGCTAAAAAAACAATTAAGTAGGTATATGAGAAAAAAAAACCAACCGCAAGGATAAAATTTGACGAGCAACATGCAAAAAATACGACAATATTAAATCTTAAAAAATAAAAATCTAAAAATAAAATTAAAGTACATAAATTAATAATTTTAAAGTTATGGTTCCTCGCACTCTGTGTCAGAAGATTCACCATCTGATTCTAGAGAAATTACAATGGGTTCTATAGTAATATCAATTATGTTATCTAGCTCCCACATTTTTTTTTCTATTTCTGTAACGTGTCTAATACATTTTTGCCAATTTTCACTTGTTACTTCAGATATTGCCTTATTGAAGAGATTTTTAACATCTGATAATTTGAAAGTAGTGTTATTTCTGGCAACATAACCTTTAACTTGAGCCCATATTAATTCTATCGGATTCAGCTCACAATGGTAGGGTGGTAAACGAAGGATTTCAATTTCTCGTTTTTTGGCTATCTCCTCAATATTATATTTTTTATAATTTTGCTTATGTTTTTTAGCAATAGTTAACAATTCTGCCCTCAGCATTGTATTGTCAAAGGCTAAATTTTTAGAAGATAACCATTTTGCAATTTCACCCTTTTTCCATTTAGTGGTTGGTAAAGGTTCAAGTAATCTGGAGTGGTAACTTGCATTGTCCATTACAATAACCGATCCTTTTGGTATGAATTGAATCATCTGTTCAAAATATTCCTCAAACACGTCTCCATTCATTTCTTCGTGATAATCAACGGTTTTTTTTTATTCAAATAAGAGTAAACCATTCTCAAAAAAACCGTTTGTACTGCCTATATGACAAATAATTAATCTTTTACCTTTTCCTATAGGTTCCTTAAAACCAGTAGTATATCCTTCTAGAAAAGCTTGATGGGATGATTTTATATTTTTGTCTTTCCAAACTCTTCCTACACAATGTCCTTCATTAACCCATGTTTCATCTAAATAATAAATGTTTTTATTTTGAGCTTTAACTTGTTGTATTCTTCTGAGGTACTGTCTTCTCCAACATACAATTTCTTCAGAATCAATTAGCATTGAGTGTCTGCCCATTTTTTCAAATTTAAAGTTTAACTCATGTAACACTTTCCATAGTTTATCCCGGCTTATTGTGGGTAAATCAACATCATTCGTAATGGCTTGCAAAACTTTATCTAAAGTTGGTATTTGCTTGTTTATAAAAAATGAGTGAACAAGCTTACGAATAGCATTTTTAAAAAACTCGTCCACGTTGACTTTTAATAGTTTTGGTCTACCTGGTTTCGGCTTTGATGAGGTTACTCCACCTGATTTTTCCTCCTTTAGAACTCTATATATTGTAGATTTTCCATATCCCATTGCCTTAGATGTTGTTTCAACTACACTGTCAATAGTGTTTGAGGGATTTTGATGTTTAAAATAGTGGTACACATTCACTACAGCACTCTTTTCATTGAGCGATAAATGGTCTAGTTTTAATTTTTTCACTGGCGTATACTCACAAACTGCTTCCATTTTTAGTCACTACTATTTGTCACGTTTATCGAAAATCAAATAACTGCATTTCTAGAAACTATTTAAGTCAAAATATCTGTCATTAGAAGCTGTTGCCATTCGGAGGTCGTTAAATAACAATTATCCCTTTCTATTCTGGTTACGCCTATGACGCACGTTAATCCTCTTAGGCCTACTGTAGTAACAATGAAAGATCATAAAATAATGTGATAGTCCAAGAAATTTAATAAATTTTGTATTGAAATTAACAAAAACAATTTAGAATGCATTACAAATATTGAAGTTTTACCGCACGTACTGTACTATAGTTTTGCATACCGAATTACTTTTTATTCTGGGAATTTACTCTCTCTTGATTTTCAAATATAGTATAATTCCAATTAAAGTTTTCGCGCGGACACTTGATATATTTTTTAAATTAAATGAAAAATGTAGGTCTGAAAATTGAGAAAAAACATTTAAAAAAAAATATGTTCATCCATTATGAATTATCTCCCAAACAAGACGTTGATGAAAAAGACTTTTGTCATTTGGAAGTGTTAAAATTATGAAAAAAAAATCTGCAAATAACAGCTCTAAATAATAGTAATAAATATGAAGTTCCCCTAGCAAAATAAATATCCTGAGGACGAAAACGAAAATTGAACATTTTTTCATTACCCTGTATTGGGTTATGATTTATTATTAATTTAATCGTTCCACCATGTATACTAACATTTCTTCTATAAAACAACGAACAATCCAAACTTTATCCTCCTTTATCAAATGTTCCTTTGTGACATTTTTTTGTACAAGAAACACTAAAAAATAGTAGAGAGAGCTTAAAAAACAAATAAGCAAAAAACTTACTTTGAGCTTCGTACAACTTAGTGATCATTTCGAAGAAAACTTATAAAAAAATCGAAAAAGGATAACACAATATACAAGTTACACGGCACCACTATCAAAACGTACTATTTCACAAATCTGTCTGGATTCTCATTGCCCAGGTAATAGCCTAATCAAAAATGGATAAGTACATAATACCCTAAATTTCCCCGATAAATGCATCTTAATAACTGTTGGTTCTGGGAAATTTATACCTTTATGGAATAAGATATTTATTATATATTTATTTATATATTTATTATATACTTTTACAGACAATTTATAGAATTTTTTTTTGGTTTTTAAAGATGCAACTCTAAGACGAAAATTATATCTAAAATTACAAAAAAGCAACAAAGAATTGAAGAAAGTAGAAGTGAAAAAAGATTGAACACTGATGGAAGAAATTATGGATTACATTTTTGGGGACACAATATTTTCATTTTGGAATTAAACTTAAATGATTTCGTTGTTTTATGAATATAAATTATTATATCCTTTTAGTATTTATTTAATATGCAAGCAGCAGGACTACGCGCTTTATTCAGGTGGTTTTATCTGGGATTACAAAAGAGTCGCCTATTATTATATACCCGATACACTGAATGGCAATAATAAAGTAAAATAAATCTGATAAAAAATAGGGTATAGTCTCTATCTACCTTCTTGAAACAATCCAAAATACCACCACTTAGGTTTCTTTGATCCACCGAAATCCGCTTTTAAAACAGAAACCACTCGAGTAAAGCAAATACATCAAAAGATCAACATATTCTGAAAATTAATCACTCAATTCGTCTTGTGTGTGGTAGAAATTAAAAAGGTCTCGGTATAGTATATGTAAATTTAGAAACGGATATCCTCGGTATAGGTACGATTTATACATGAACCTCACAGTAACAAAAACTAAAAATTAAAGAAAAGCAATAGAAGACTTTAACGACGTGTCATCGACAAAAGTGCTATTTTCACAGATGTCGGAACTCGAGACTCTTTGTTTATTGCGATTCGCTTGATTTCCAGTTGATCGTTAACTAAAAAAAAATCTTTTTCTTTTTGATTTTATGAATAAGACGGGAAGCGATCGGTTGCAATATGCTTGATGATTTGTATGTTAAACAGTGGTTTCGAAGGAAGTCAATGTTTAGAAAAAAAATAGGAGGGGAAAAATAGGAATTATATTTTAGAAAATATTTTCTCTACTGAAAATAGTTATTCTGAAATCACTTATAATAACAGAAAAGAAACATTCCCGCTCTTGAGATTGAAAAAAAATTTCTGAAACACTTGTCTATTATGTATTTTATACGTATTACATTCTTACTCTCGTGACATAACGTACATTCTGTAACACCTAGCTTTAAATATCACGTCCGCATCCTAGATAGCCATGAATTTCATATTTGACAGTTCTACGCGACCGACGTGTTATTTATTTAATTTGAATTTGCCTGAACAAAGATAAGCTGTGTTTTTTGAGGTTTCATTTTACTATATTCATTTCCTACTTCCTGTGGTCGTGGAGAAAGTACAGTCTGTTACTCTGTTGGAATAAAAATAATGTCAAAAATGAAATCAACCTGACCTGCCTGCTTCAAGATTTCCTACATTTCCAAATAATATTTCTCCAATGATTTCAAACAAGAAGAAAAAAAATAGAACCGGATGTCTCGTCATTATTTCAGTTTCAGATTAGGCGGAAGTTTAAGAAAACATGCCAATTTCACGCTTTAAGATTATCTTTGATTGGATAGTAAAACGTAGCGATAATCGGACACTATTTTTGGAAAAGTGTTTCATTTCCTACTGATCTAGCATGGCTGTGTCGCATCTGTTTCATCGGCAATCATTTGTTAATTACTTTTGGGAAAGAGTTTTACCAAAAAAAATACCGCTTACCTTATTTGGCGTTCTCGTGAGAATATTGATAATCGGGATGAAATTACAAAACTCCTTATATGCAACGCAATTAAAGATTATTCGTTTAATGAAACCATTTCTAAATAATTGAGATCCTCAAATTATATACAGTGTGTTTTAGGTAATTAATTTAATTAAAATTAATTAAAAAGGGCTTTCGAGACAATTGACAGGCAAATAATGTGGTATTGGGGGTAGAGTATTGCAGTGGTTTAGTAACTATTTAAATAATCGCAAGCAGAGAGTCCGTTTTGCTGACCAAACATCCTGTGACATAAATAATGATATAGGGATTCCTCAGGAGATTATATTGGGTCCTCTTCTTTTTATTTTATATATTAATGATATTGAACTTTTTGTTGATTGTGAATTCATTAATCTTTTTGCTGATGATACTTTAATAACATCTGATGCGAATCTGGATAAAGCCATAGAGAAAATGAATGTTTGAAAACGAAACAGATCATTGATATTTTCAATATTTTTTCGTTTTCTTCGACGAACAAGTGTCTCTCTCTCAGTTTCGTTCTTATTAAAATTCTCGAAATGCTCTATTAATTTTGACTCTTAGCTTTTTCTACATGAGTGAATCCTTGACTGGTGCTTTTTAATCTTCACGTCATAGTAATTTTCAACAGACTTTCATTGATGATTCCACAAGACGTTTGCAGATGTGAAGGCGACGAGACGTCGAAATATGTTAAATAAATTGATATTAAAAAAAAGAGTCTGCGAACCATCACATCACAAAAATGAAGTATATTCATAGAAAAAACCCGCAGGGACAAAACTAGTTGGGATATCGATATAAAATTAACTGTTTCTGAATCACACTCATTTTCAGGAAATTTTGGCGGGACAAAGAGACTTATTAAAAAAAACAACTGAAATAAATGAGGCGAAGCAACAAAGTTTGGGCTCTCTCACTTAATCATCCATTTTGTAATCCTAATTACCAGAGTTATAATTATCGTTTTAACTACTACAAATAAATAACATTTACCACCGAGTTTACATACAAAAAAAAATAAAAATAAGCGAAATAGGCAACCGGTGAACTTGGCTCTAGTTGAGTTTTCTAAAAATACCTCATTTTACGTGCGACTCTTACGCAACTGATATAATGTATTGTATTGACGTTATTTTCTTTAATTTTCTTTTTATTAAACTAAAATCCAGATGTTTTTTTTTCACTACGAAATTTATGATTCAAACACCGGAGGTACTTAAATAAGATATCTAGCAAATATTTTCTGTCGGCTGTTTTAAAAAATTTTACTATCAACAAAAATATCTGTTATTTTACTTGAATAGTAAAAATGAACTTTTGAATTTTCCTACAAATATTTTTGTTTAAATTTTCAGTTATATTCTCCATAGAGCTTGAATAATTTCCGAAATTTTTTTTTATCTGTCAAAACAGTCAGATTTTGTGGTTTCAGCCAATAAGTACTCAGGATCCTAACCAATCATTGAGTTTTATACTGATTATTTTTTTCATCTGTCAAAACAGTCAGATTTTGTGGTTTCAGCCAATAACAGCTCAGGATCCTAACCAATCATTGTGTTTTATACTGATTATTTTTTTCATCTGTCAAAACAGTCAGATTTTGTGGTTTCAGCCAATAACAGCTCAGGATCCTAACCAATCATTGTGTTTTATACTGATAAAACCGCTTCGTCGTTTTTGTTTTTTGATTAAACTGTGTTTATCTTTTTTGAGATGTCAAATGTAAACATTTATCAATTATTATTATACTAAAATGTATTGCAAATCTATGTTAATACCCAAATTTCAAAATATATTTGTAACCTAACCTGTTTTTATTCGTTTATTGTAAAACACAACACAGCTCCATCCAATAAATTCGTTTAAAACAAAACGTCTAAACGTTACACTTAATAAATAATCTTAAATGCCTACTACTAGATAGGCAACTTATATTACGTTTGTAATATTTGGCGTTTAAATGTAAAAGAAAATATCGAACTTTTGAGTGTAAAGTGTCTTTCTCTGTTTTTAACACAAAATGATTCAAAAAATAATCTTTCAAAATACCACTCGTCCTGTCAAATTTTATAGATCAAATTTTCGGTTTCCATACTCAAACGCCTTTATTTCAGGCAAAACCACTCAAACAAACTGATTTGAGATAAAATCACTCGTCCTGCGGACTCGTGATTTTATCAATCAGTTTGTTTTCGTGGTTTTTCCAAATAAAGCCGTTTTCGTGAAAACCAAAAATTTAATCGATAAAATTTGGAGGACTCGTGGTATTACCTTTGATAAAACCGCTTCTTCGAATACCCAAATACTTAAAAATCCATGAATCTCTTTAAAACTGACAAATGTCAAACTCTATATCCGAATTAAGCCAAACGCAATCACGTATGACTTGGTGGCCTTGTATTTAAAACTATAACAGCTCAATATTTTTGATGTTTCAATTTAATTTGATAAAGAAAATAATGAACATTTGTGTGTAAAGTGTCTTTTGCATAAATGAGTATATACTCTGTTTTTAATACAAAATGATTTCAAAAATAACCTTTCCAAATACAACTCGTCCTCTGAAATTTTAGGTTTCCACACTCAAACGCCTTTATTTCAGGCAAAACCACTCAAACTGATTTGAGATAAAATCAATTTGTTTTCGTGGTTTTTACAAATAAACCCATTTTCGTGAAAACCAAACATTTAATCGATAAAATTTGGAGGACTCGTGGTATTACCTTTGAATAATTCAAGCTAGGGGGAGATTCGGTACGAAAATTTTATACCAAAAATTATTTTAAAAAGAAAATACTACTTTTGACAGTTTAGGAGTTTATTTTGCTTTGATGTTTGGTGCCTTAATAAATTAAAATGGCTAATTGCTATAACATTTTTGACGCTTTAATTGACAAATTTCAAAGGCGTACCTAGAAAAAGTTGTGATTAAATACAAAAAGAAAATGAAGCGTTTTGGGAAAGAAAGTCAAGAAGCAATAAAAGCTGAGGTAGATAACTTAATTCCGTGCAATACGAAGAAATCAAAGTCAATGATATGGAAACAATTTTTGGCCTTTTGTGAAGAAATAAAATACAAAATTGGAGAACAAACATCTATAGTAGAGCTCCCTAGAATTTTAAAAGATTGGGGATTTAACATGAAGAGGAAAAACTCATAGGTTAGGAAAAAAATGTAAGTCTGTGTTATGTTGTGGCTTTAAATTGAAAATAAATATTTGTCAAAAATAATCTACGCTTCTGTTATTCTGGCATTTGCAGCTGACAGCTGTCAAGCCAGGGAAATGATCACAAAATTTTTTCGGAAAATTCAGGTTGTCGTCATAGCAACTTATCAAAATCAAGGTATCTGATTGGCTTAAAACAACTGGTATAAAATTTTCAACTTAATTTTGTAGCCCCACCTCATTTACCTCATGTTTAAAAAAGTACTTTTTCTCGCCAAAATCAACAACAAAAATATTTGTTGATGCTAATAATTTTTTCTACATTTATTTTCCCGGAATTGTCTGGTTATAATAATTTTTTAAATTGTGTACTCCATTGAAAAACAACACTTGATTCACTCTTGATTGTATACATTAACGTTTTCTGGCAGATAATAAAGAGAGCAATAAGTAAAATCTATTTATTTTTGTTCGAAAAAGTTCGCGAACTTACGAGTAAATTTAGAATTAGGTACTCGAATTAGTCATCGGACGTTATTTGAACACTCGTTTTTCTGTTTGGAAACCATCAATCACTGCTACTGATTTATTGGTAAAGTGATTTCCTCGTTCTCAGATTTTTTCTTACGCAAATCAACAAACGAAAATAAGTAATTTTTTTTTTAATGGAATAAAACAGCTCAAAGTCGGTACCACATATATTTATTAACGATGAAAATTAAAGTTTAGGCTACTAGTTTCGGCTACAAACAGCCATCTTCAGGCCTAGAAAAAATTTCCTAGTCGAAATGATCAAACATATACAGAAAAAATCCTAATAATGTACTTAATTTTTGATGTTTTTTGCGTTACCCATGGGTAAGTTGTTAAAAGATATTTTTTCTGTATATGTTTGATCATTTCCAATAGGAATTTTTTTTCTAGGCCTGAAGATGGCTATTTGTAGCTGAAACTAGTAGCCTAAACTTTAATTTCCATCGTTAATAAATTTATGTGGTACCGACTTTGAGCTGTTTTATTCCACTTTTTGGCCACATTTGACAAAATGGATAACTTATTCCACTTCAGTAAGAAAATGTTTTATTTTGAATAATTTTTATTCAGGCCAAACGTAGATTGTTTTTATCATTCATCAAATTTCTAAATGTACCTCAACTAATCATTTCAAAGTTTTTTTTTATAAACCAAATCGCTGATAGCTACACGTCAAAACTATTACTTCACCCGCACTCGCCGTTATTGATGAACAAAACACTCGCGGATATATATCAAGAGGGGGTCCATTAGGATTTTGACGGGCTATTAAATATATCCCAAGAGATCCCGTTATTTAACAGGCGGGCGCAGGCCGGCCGGCCAGCTGAAAGATCATCGATCTTTATTTTTATTTTCAAATTGCAATCGCCGACAATTATTATTATTATTATCGAGCACGAATGAGTTGTTTGTATTGGCCTACTGCCAGTTGGGTCATCGGGACAACGGGAAAGCTGGAAGAAAATCGCTTGCTACGATATGTTAATAAATTTATCAAAAAAATATAGTACAGCAGCCGCCACTTGATTTTTTTTGTGATTACTAACAGGCTGAACCTCCGTAAGTAGCTTCAGTTTGACGACTGGGACAAAGATAATACATGTTAAGTGCATTCTTTGCCCAAATAAAACAGTGTCCTACACAAAAATGGGTAGGTAACGCTAGTCCTACAAGAATATTGAAAATAACGTATTATACATATCACAATTGAGGAATGGAGGCACTCGAGCGTGGGAAAATTTTGTGCCACGCCCACTTTGTGACAGATGACAAGTGACAGATGACAGCCGTAACCCCGGATCTAACTAGACTACTAACCTGACATCACAGGGTTGCCAAACGAAGCTAACCCGAGACTGAAATATAGAGTCTATTATCTCGTCATCCCAACTGTCAGGCAATACCACATCTTTATATTTGTGCTTGTGATGTATTTGAGCCTTTAAAAAAGTTTTGCAACAAAGCAAACTTTGTTTCGAAAACTTTTTTATTTCCTCTCTTTTCTCGCGAGACTTTTGAGTTTTCACTAAGAAAATGGCACAAAAAACACTTCATAATCACTCATTGAGGTTAAAGTTTTCAAATGACACAAATTTTCATATTTTGGACCCCATTTTGAAGGTGTTCCCGAAGTGGTACGGAGGGGCACATCAAACCCTAAGTTTACTTTTTGATGCTCTATCAAAATCTGAAGTCAGATTTTAAAATTCATAAACACAAAAAAGCTACAGACACACACACATACACAGATCGAATTCAGATAGTGAACAATTTGTTCGGTGAAAAGTTTGGATGCTTTATCAGGAAAAATAGATTGTTATATCTAATTCTAATATTTCGTTTTTTTTTAATTTAATTTAAAAATTAAACTCACCTGTATTATCGACATACATAACCTAAAAGATCCTATGCCAGCAACTGAGTTAATTTTCAGTTATTCTATCACATTTCTACTAATTTATAGGTTATTTGGATTTGCTGATATTAAGTACATATCAGATGATGATGGTCATCGGCACATTGATTACATCAGAAAATTCACAGTTTATTTTTAATAAAAATCCTTCACATCTTCACTATAGTTTCTTAATGTTATTGATTTTTAAATAAGTCGAAATCAACATGGCACTTTTTTTATTAATTTCTATAAATAATTTTTACTGAACACTAGTGGTCCCTAAGATTTTTTTAACGGATGATTTTCTAGATGACTAAATAAGAATATCTGGAAAATTAATTTTTCCCAATATAATTTCCTATTTTCTTTATAATGTTTCCAGAAAAAGCTTCAAAGGCTTTTACAACTCAAAGAAGTCTGATACAAAAGTAACAAAAAATGTTAAAATATTGGGAGTAAATTTGTACACCCAATAAATAATTAAAAATCTCTTTTAGGGGTACATAATCTCATAATGAATGGAGAGGAAAATTGATTGAATTCATCGGCGAATCTGAAGTATTGTTTATACTATTTCTCTTTTTTATTGAGATATTTTTATTTATTAACAAATTTACAGAAAGTTTTAAATAAGTAAGAGTAATAAGTAAGAGTCCCATCAAAGAACCCCGCACCATTTAAATGTTATAAACGTCCCGGTCGAATTTTCTGAAACGTTGGTATCTTATAAAACTCGATGCGCTGACAAAAAGTGTCCATTGGCCCAAACCAATCATATGCCTAGTTTTCTAAGTACCGGGTGTTAAACACAAGGGCGAAACATACCATGGTGTGGGTTCTTTGTTTTCATATCAAACTTGATAATTGTCTAAAAGTTAGTTTTGTTTTTTATTGCTACCTATTTCGTAATTTTTTTGAAAAATGATTACTCAACAGATAAACTTTTCTAGGCATGGCTCTATGTAAATATTAGATAACCACTCATATTCCATATTTAAATATTTACTTTTATGAAATGATTTTAATTTCGCACCAAGCAAACAAAGTTATTACGAAACATGAAGATATATATAAATTTTTTTAATATTTTATAGGGTTAATAACCTAAAGATTAATTTGTAGATTTGTTTAATAAAAAAAGTTTTTTAATTCTTTACATAATTCATACCGATAATAAAATATCTTTCAGCTCCACCCTAGTATAGCAGTTTTTATGAGTAGATTTATGATTAGTTTTTTAATAGAAAATATACATTAAAGTGTTGCTCAATTTCAAAATAAACTTTTGACATGTTCCAAAATTGTTTTTCTATAGATTATGCTGCTTCTAAATATTATTTATAATGGACGACAGTGTTCCAGCAGCCAAAATTATTTTTAACTTGATTGGAAACGTTTGTCAAGGCCAACTTTATGTAAAAATTTGATTTAAAAAAAAGAAAAATAAAAAATAGGAAAATACTATACAGAGTGATTCATACAGAAATTAAACATTTAAATTATTCACCCAGTATCCAACCCCACCATTTAGACTATACGACTAAACTAGGGGAATTACAACCGCCGGTTTATTCACAAGCCGAGCACTAAAAAACTGAAAACCGCACAATTCACGCTTCTTCCTCGATGAAAACTTGAATGAGATCGTTCATGGATTCCTGAAAACTTTCGCAATTAAATTGGCAGGACAACATTGTGGCGCGTTTCAGCCAGAGCGCGTACAACATTTAAAATTCTATGCGTAACATAACTGATACTAGAACTTTACACGAGATTGCGGTGTTGCCAAATATTAAGTTTTTTTTAGCAAAATCGCGAAGTTTCATTGACAGAAACCTACAAGTACGAAGAAGGTACGATATTTTTATGACATTTTCACTTTTTTTTCACATTTCTCTAAATTATAATGGATAAAAAGACGAACATCATTGAAAAAATCTTACTTTCTGCGAAAAATTAAATGATCGGCATCACTGTGAGTTGGTGTACCTTGCTCGGATGGACCGCTAGATATACTATTACGTTATGGTTTTGTAATAAACAATGAATTTAGCGTAAGGTAATACAGGATGTTGGCCTGTAGAGGATGTATAGGGTGATACACCTGAGTTAACATCCGCATGTGTGGTGTAAACTTACATGAGAAAAACATTATTCGCAAATAAAAACTTGTACCAAGTTAATGCTTTGACTTTGAGACGTTTTTTTTAGTTTTCTTAAGTACATTCATGTCAAATTTGTCACGAAAATATTTCTACTTCTTTTGAGATGATAAATGCAATAATTTCGACTTTGACAACTCGCCAATTAAAAATCGAGCAAGATATTAAAATTCTGTCTTCAAGAAACTATTTCTACATCTCTTTTTCACATCTATTATAAATTTTAAACTTCTAAATCAAGTCATTTGGTTGGTGAAAACAGCAAAGTTCAAAAAGAGACAACCATCGTATTGGTTATGATATAGAAGGTACACTCACTGCGAAAATTTTGTTTCAATTGTTATCAGTATCGTTCGAGGAACGTTAAGGTTTACATCACATATAGTTGGGAATCTGACACCGAAGTATAAGCGAGAAAAATGTTGCCAATAGAGCAAGGAAACTTTTTTTATACGACGTTTAGTTTAGGCTGTATACTTTTTTAAAAAGAAAATTGAATCGGCGCGTCTCATCTCTTGCATTTGTCGCTGTATAATTTTACATCAAATCGATAAGAATAATACTAACAATCCAACAACATATGCTAGTTCTAGTAATTTCATATCAAATTATAAACGCAACAATGTCTGATACCTAAAAATACTAATTTCAACTTTGACCCCTCGTCAATTAAAACTCGAAAATGATATGCTGTCTTCAAGAAAACGTTTTTACATCTTCTTGTAATTGCATAAATAAATTATTTTTCTCCCCTGATTTCCATTCCATACTTATTATAGTTTTAAAAATGTGTTGCATATATATAGGGTGTCCCAAGATTTTTTTTGCAGGCTATAACTCAAGAACTAACGAATAGATTTTTTTAAAAATTGGGAATCTTTTTGGGACCTACAGTAATTTCATCTGAGGTATACAGAGTATCTGTGACGTCATCACAGAAGCAGGGACGGCATCTCAATGAAAAAAATTAAATGGAAAGGGGGAATCAAACTTAGCTCAAATGAAAGGGTTTTTTATTTCAAATTCAACGGTGTATCACAATGAGGGTACCAAAGTAATAATTTTACCAAATTTTCAATTTTTTTTTTCAATTTTTCAATTTTTTTTCAATTTTTCAACTGTTTTCTTCAGCTTACAAAAAACTAGTTAAAAGTAAAAATAGGCCAATCAGAAGTAAATTTGGACATGATCATTGCGGCATTTTAAATATCACTGGTTATTGTTGCAAATAAACATTAAATTGAAAATTTGGTAAAATTATTACTTTGGTACCCTCATTGTGATACACCGTTGAATTTGAAATAAAAAAACCCTTTCATTTGAGCTAAGTTTGATTCCCCCTTTCCATTTAATTTTTTTCATTGAGATGCCGTTCCTGCTTCTGTGATGACGTCACAGATACTCTGTATACCTCAGATGAAATTACTGTAGGTCCAAAAAAGATTACCCAATTTTCAAAAAAATCTATTCGTTAGTTCCTGAGTTATAGCCTGTAAAAAAAATCTTGGGACACCCTGTATATACAAAAATTTATTATTTTTTATCTACAAATATTTTTCTTCTCTAAGCGTGTACTTTAATTTTTACTTTTTTTAAACATAAACTAAATAAAAATAAAACAAAATTCTTCAGATCCTCCAGATTCCTACTCGTTGATTTAATTACCGCACTATGAATGATTCGATTCAGTGATTCAATTAATTTAATGCGTTTAATTACTGTAGAAATCTGGCCATTTACTTTCTACGATGAAGCGTTGGTTGTTAATCAGAATTAAACCACACATGTGGTTCTTTCTGTTTAGAACAAAACGCCAATTAGTCGAAGACGTGCCTCGTGGAAAACAAAAGTTTCAATTATTAGGTACAAACGAAAGGAAATCGTTAGCGATGACAATGAAATCACGATAGATTTTTTTGTATTATTAAGGAACAAATTAAACAAAAGAATTTTTCAACGCATCCTAGTTTTACGACTGTCATGCTTCTCTACGGAATGGAGGGTTGGGCATTGAAGGCGACTGCAATTAACAAATTAGAGGCTTTCGAGATGTGGCTGCATAGCAAAATCCTGAAGATACTTGGACGGCTAGATTAACAAACAAAGAATTTATAAGACGTGTCAACAGACAACGTGAACTGTTTGAATTGATTAAGAAGAGAAAAACGGAATATTTGGGGCATATAATGCGAAACATGAAATAATATCAATTCTTGCATCTATTGATCAAAGACAAGATCGAAGGCCGGAGGGGGATCAGAAGGAAAAAATGTCCTGGCTGCGAAATATCAGACAGTGGACGCGATATACAATCGTTGATACACACCGCAAGGACTAATGAAGCAATGGAAAATGTTATCGCAAACATCCATTAGTGGATACGCATTGGAAGAAGAAGAAGAAGAAGATTCACAAAATAATCTTTCCTTTAAAATTTTATAGATTAAATTTGGAGGACTCGTGGTACTACCTTTGATAATTATTGAGCAGGGGTACCCCTAGTGTGGGTGGTAGCTCCCTACCTTCTTCAATTCTTGCACTATTCTTATTTTTGCATTTTAAAAACTATTTTCACTTCTGCCCACACAATAATGTGAAATTTCAAACTGTAGAGCAAAACGTATAGGTAATAGTAGATCGTTATATAATAATGAATGACAGATAGACTGGTTGTGAAATCTTTTATTATTCGCGACCCGCGACAAGTTCATGTGAACAACTTCTAGGTATATACTTTCATTTCATTCACAAGTGAAGGTATTAGTCGGGGTGCATACCAATGAAAAATCAAAGAAAAATCGTTTTTCAAGCCCTATAATTATTTTTCATTTGCAATCGATAGAAAATAATAATGATTGATCATATAAAGGCGGTAAAAAATTATAAGAAGTAACAAGTTTTTTTACATAAGCATTTTTTAATGAAATAAATATTAAATCTACCGGTATCTTCGGCTCTCGAGATATTTTCGCACTACCATGACGTCGAAATGGCGCAAAACATTGAGAAGTTTCAAATAAATTGGATTAATATTTTAACAAGTACAAGTAGCCCAGAGATTGGGGGGACGGGGGGGGGCAACATCGTCTGTTATATAAAAGTTTAATATTTTGGGTTTATTGATATAAATGGACCTAGAATCTACAAAAAAAATTAAAAAAATTTAAAATTTAGTTTTCGCAGAGTGAATTTTGTCTAAGAAACGATTGACAATGTCAAAATTACCGTAATAAAATGTTTGGCCCATTTTTGAGGGAAAAAATGAGTTTTTTAGGATATAAATGGACCTAGAATCTACAACAAAAATTCAAAAAAATTAAAATTTAGTTTACGCAGAATAAATTTTGTATAAGAAACGATTGACAATGTTAAAATTACAGAATAAAAATGTTTAGGGCATTTTCGAGGGAAAAAGTGAGTTTTTTATGATATAAATGGACCTAGAATCTTCAAAAAAAATTCAAAAAATTTAAAATTTAGTTTACGCAGAGTGAATTTTATCTAAGAAACGATTGACAATGTCAAAATTACCGTAATAAAATGTTTGGCCCATTTTTGAGGGAAAAAATGAGTTTTTCAGGATATAAATGGACCTAGAATCTACAACAAAAATTCAAAAAAATTAAAATTTAGTTTACGCAGAATAAATTTTGTATAAGAAACGATTGGCAATGTTAAAATTACAGAATAAAAATGTTTAGGGCATTTTCGAGGGAAAAAGTGAGTTTTTTATGATATAAATGGACCTAGAATCTTCAAAAAAAATTCAAAAAATTTAAAAATTAGTTTACGCAGAATAAATTTTGTCTAAGAAACAATTGGCAATGTCAAAATTACGGAAAAAAAAAATGTTTGGGACAGTTTCGAGAGAAAAAGTGAGTTTTTTAAGATATAAATGGACCTAGAATCTTCAAAAAAAATTCAAAAAATTTAAAATTTAGTTTACGCAGAATAAATTTTGTCTAAGAAACAATTGGCAATGTCAAAATTACGGAAAAAAAAATGTTTGGGACAGTTTCGAGAGAAAAAGTGAGTTTTTTAGGATATAAATGGACCTAGAGTCTACAAAAAAAATTCAAAAAAATTAAAATTTGGTTTACGCAGATATGAGAAATACCCTCTCATTGCCGGACTTTGGGGGGGGGGGGATATGGTCCTAATGCCCCCCTGGAGCCGCCTTTGTCAAGAATGAATGTCTAGCAAGTACTCCTTACAAATTAGCATGACTAAATAGCGTAAATTGTGTGAAAAATATTCAAACATTATTCAAATGACAGTAGAGACGTTGCGTAATCATATATTTTAAGTAGGCATCTCACAAATGATCGTTAGAAGGTATAAAGAAATGTGTCTAAAAGTAAACATCACAAATGATCATCGGGCTAAATGGGTGCAAAATATTGAAATATTGAAGTTCGTGCGATGATTTCTGCAAACAAATTTAAATTTGTATAATAAGTTACACTACTATATTCTGAAAAGCGTAAGGTTTCAGGCAATGCACTCAATTTGCATCACGTTTGTTTCACAATAATGTAGTAAATCACAGTTATTAACCTTGCATACGCACGAATGTGAAAAAATTTGCGATTTTCTCAACGTATTTCATGCCTTTCTACGTTTCTCCAAGTAACTGGGAACTTTTTGCAGCACGCGATTCGTCGTGGGAATTAACAGTACTTCGAAAAAGTCATTTAATTACAAGGTTGAAAAAAATCCATATTTTTCAATTGGCAGGGTGTCAAAATCCCAATCTGCATTTTCTCTGAGGTAATATTGTTGACTTTATATTCATACAAATTTAAAATTTGCAGGAGACGTTTGGAAGGGATTTCATAAAGATAATCCTAATACTTTGATAGGTTGTCAGTTGGCGAGCTGTCAAACTGAAAATTTGTGTTTTTAGGACAAGGTTTCTTTTACAACCCCACCAAATTAAATCTTCTTAATGAAAATGTTTAAAATTCGAAAAAGATATGTAAGAAACATGTAAAAATATTAACTCTAGAACAAAATTTTTATATCTCAATTTTTTTTCGAATTGTGAGCTGTCAAACTATAATTTTATACCTACTTACCCTACGGCAACCACGCCCATGATCTGGCTTCTAATAAATGACTACTAATTAAATGCCCATTGTACGAAATAGATCGAGACGATTCCAACTGTGTGCAGAAAATCCAATGAGGTATGGTAATTTCGTTAATTTTCTATTTAATCATTAAATTGTTACGGGCTCATTGTTAGAAACATCGATTATTGTCTTGTTTTATTCGCAGGAATTATTAAAATTAAAAAAAAATCAATGCAAAAAAAATTCCAAAAATTAATTTTGCATAAATCATTTATACCGTGCGAGGCGTAAGTGTATCAAAATGTGATTTTATTATAGGGGATAAAAGAAATATATTTGTAAAAAATGTAGGCAGATTTAAAGTACACAATTTAAAATTATTTTTATATGCACATGGTGTTTTATTTTACCAGGCTGAACTTTTTAGAATATACAGGACGTTAAACTCACAATGATTTTTATATAGAATTGATCCAATATTATTTACAAAAAAGTCTTGCGCCGTTTATGAATTTTGCATCCCATAATAGACAATAAATCCTTTAAATTTAACATATTACGACTAGTTTTGCAATACTACTTTCCATTGATGATTTAGGCAACCTCCTACGTATGTATGTATACGAGTTCACTCTCGGTTATACAATGGAAAGTCAAAATAAATGGACTATAAAATTAATGAGCTTCTATTTCCTAGAAACCAATATTTTTTCTCAGACTATATAAGGAAAATGGCTAATGAACAACAAGGAATTTAAATATTTAAGCTATATGTAATAGAATGAATGTTATATTACCATAAAAAGGGGTTGGTTCAACAATTTAAAAAAAAATTCCAAGATAACGTGCCTCAAAACGCTTACCTGATGTTTAATCGTCTCTATGGTAGTGGATAATTGCTAGTAGCAGCGGTATACCCCAATTTAGTTCTCGGGCACAAAATTACACAAACATTTTTGTCTATAGCACAATAAAAATAAATACGAAAAAGGCAAAGCGGTTGGATACATGTATACGTAGAAGACCCAGAAGCAAATGTGTTTTCTGCTCAACCAAGGTCGCTTCACTGGTACTTCATACCAGAAGAGCATGAGTCCAAAAATAAGCGATTTGAGACTAAGCGGGAAATATTTAAAAACAATATACAAAATTATTCATTCTGGAACAATATATATCAGGGTTCACAAATATCATAAATCCAAATGCGAAGCAGATGCGTTGCTCCAGAGCCACTTTGTTCGGTGATTTTATAGTGGAAAAATAGTTGTAAAAACTTACTTTTTCTCTTCAATTCAGTATGCCTATTTTGAGCTATATCCGAGCCATTATTGTTGATATATTCCGTAACTCTTAACACCACTAACTTCATAATGTCATAAAATTTTAAAATTCATTGCACGTTCTGACAGTTACGAGTATTTTGACAGCTGTTCTGCCAAAATATGGATATCTCAGAAGTCCGACATTTTAAGCTACATCCAAAGTGCTTATATTTAAAAAATACTCATTGATATGATAAATCAATTTTTTCAGATTGAGGTAAGTACATGAATGTTGAAAAATAATATTAGTTTAATATTTATAATTTGATATTGTATTTTTTTTGCGTGTAACGATGTACAGGCCATTTAATTATTTTATATTGCTTGCAACGTTGCCAGATAGTTTACATTTTTTCCGTCATTTACAGAAATGGAAAATTTATTTTTAATTTTCTTCAAGTGTGATTGTGAAGCGATTTTTAGAACGCCTGATGTAAACCCGATCCATCGACGATACAGTTCGAAAATCCGTTTTAATCGGTTGATTAAAATTTAATTGGCTTCTCTTATAAAAACGTAAGATAACAAGTCTTACATCTGATAATCCCATTACTTACGATGATTTTAAATCGATGGCATTTAATGGTAAGTTTAGAAAATGCAAAATATTTTTTTCTATAAATTGTTACAACGTACCAAAGTGTGACCTTAAAAAAGGACAATAACACGGCTTCCGAAAGCATCCTATGCATTTTCAATAGGATTAACATCAGGGCAACTAGCTGGCCTATAGATTTATTGATTTATGACATATTAAACCAATTATCCGCAAAGTTTGCTCGATGTATAGGAGCTTTGTCATAAAAAAAAGAATAACTTACATAATTCTGCAAATTTGCTTGTTGATACACCCAGATATAATATTGTTATTTACTGTTTCCTTAAGCGGTTGTTTATGTTATGGATGTATGTCATTGAAATATTTATAACATTCATATTTTAATATTATAATTGCAATAATTCAAACTTGAGTACGTGACTGCCTTAGGATGCAAAGAAAACGTTTACCACTCGCCTATAACGAGAAAATAATATAATAATAATAATAAAAATTCTTCTTTTTCTCTCTGAATAAGATTTAAGTTTAATATGCCAGGAAAGGGACCCGAAAAATGGCATTTGTTACGCAATTTTCTGAGCCAGGTCAAATCAAAGTGATACCTTGTGGAATTTAGTTTTTGGCCCACTATCAAAGTTAGAAAGGTTTGGTAGAGTATTATTGCCCCCTTCCCCCAATATGCCCCCCATCTTGGGGGGAAATCATTTTTTTTTGTCCTTGAAGACTTACCTTGTCATAACAAATTTATTTAATCAATATATTTTCAATTTTAAATTAATTTTGCTATGTTTTAAAATTAGTGTGACTAATCTGCGTGTTTTCAAATTGTTAAAATTGTACTTTTTTTTATAAAAATTATTTATATTGGTAGAATTAATTTTGACTTTGGCAGCTATTTACAGGGTGTTTGATTATTTCATATCAAATTTTCCATATTTGACCCGAAAAAATAATATTACGGTTATAAATGCAATTGTATGCAATTTCAATCGGCCTATCTCGTTACAGACAAAAGATAAAAAAACAAAAAAAAGGAAATTATTCGGAAGAACATTTGCTCAAAGTCTTGTCTCTTTAAATTTTTTCAAAAAATAATACTTTCCACGCTATTGACGAAAAATTGAAAATGTCTTATAAAAAACAAAAATTTAGCTCAACTTTAACAGACCAAAACTTAAAAAATAATTATCCCATAGGACTAAAAATTACTGGACAATTGTAGAAACATGTGTTACGACTTTCTGCAAAAGAATTTTTTTTTCAAATACCACAGTCTAGATGGCGCTAAAAAAATGGCGTAAAAAAATTTTATTTCGTCCATAACTGTTTTTGCTTATGTTAACCAGTTCTGGATGATCTTAAAATGTTCCCAATTTTTGTGGAAGTCATATTTTTTCCAGATATTTATGCTAGAACGATTCAGTTTTTTTAAACACCCATTTTTGAATTGCCATATCTTCCTTAATCGTAGAAAAATTAAAAAAAAATCATTTTAATTGTTAGCTCAAAGCCATAAAATTAGTTCATATCAATTTTCACGTAATACTAACAGATTTTCGGTTATATTTAAAAAACTTTTAGAAATCGTATTTTTGTGGTTAAAATCGTAATTTACGTAATTTACGTAATTTACGCCGTATAACTCGGGGAGGGGTTTATTTTCATGAAAAATTGTATTTGACATTAATTCAATAAAAAAGGATAATTTATCGATTGCCCCCCAAAAAGGGTGGCATATTGGGGCAAGGGGCCAGGGCCCCCTCATGCCCGGTGCTACCGTTGCCACGGAAATGGGGCCCGTGGGCCAAGGACGGGGAAAAAATTAAAAAGTAGAACATTTTTAATAAATTATAGAAAGAAAACAATAATTAAATCACTAGGACAAGATTTATGTGTATCAATGAAATATTACATCAGAGTAATATAAAGCAAACAAAAATATTTAAGAATTAAATTGTTCAATTATGTATTTACCAGTATTTAAAATAAATTTACGATGATAGTTTAAATGTGTGTTTGATGAGAAATAATTGTAATAAAGGTTAAAAAATGTATATTGCAAAAAAGGCCCAAAATTTCTTTTTTTTTGGTAGTAAGAGGGGGCCCATCATGACTTTTATCAACGGGACCCAGGGAACAATGTGGGGGCCCTGCAAGGGGCAATAATACCTTACCAAACCTTTCTAACTTTGATATTGGGCCAAAAATGAAGTAACTCCACTTTGATTTGACCTGGCTCAGAAAATTTTGTAGTCAAACGGATTTTTTCCTGGCCTATAAATATACATCGTAATTACTCAAAAAAATGCATTCTAAATAACTGACAACATATCAACGTTCGTTGTAATAAAAATTGCACGAATATTTAGATAAAGATGTTTATAATGGACAAAAATTACACTTAAATTTAAGAAATTACCTTTATTTTTCTTTTGAGATTTAAGCGTAGCCCAAATGTAGGTTTTGGCCTTTATCCTTTCAGTACCAAAAATGTCCATATCACTTGCGTATTTATTTCTTTTACCCCTAACAACCATTTTATTATTGTTCACATCCACAACACTAGGACTAAAGAACGACGATAATTTATCAAACGGGCCCATGAACTTAACCTTGTTGTACACCAGCGCAAATTTAATTTTATTTGTTAATATGTTTAATAAATTTTATTTGGGAAAAATCCCCGGTTTTGTTGAAAATTGTGATTTGAGTCAACGATGAGTTTGTAACGCTTTTGTCGATATAATAATATAGACTGTGCCTCGATCAACGTGAGCAGGCAGGTAGGAGAATTAAACTTTCTTCAATTATTGGAGAGTGGAGATGGTGCTTTCTATAATAAGTTGCGCGCGTATAGTAGTCGCCGTTGGTAAGTAGGACAAATAGTGCCGCCACCCTAATTGGTGGGGCGTTAATTTCTGGAAAATAAATCTTTTCCAGAATTTCAGATTCTAAAACAATAAGTAGTGGAAATAATCACGTATAGAAAAATATGTGTATGACATAGAAGAAATATTAATACTTCGCTAAATAGCAGGGGGTGGGTCAATCCATACCAAGTGGTCCAAAAAAAATAATTGGTTGCTTGACCATCTCAGAAAAAATTAATATTTGGTAGTAATGTTCACTGACACATGGATTTATAATTAAAAAAAATAGTGTGTCTTTGGTCCTTGGAAATTATTTGTCTTTTTTAAATCTTTTATTGTATTCTCTTTAAAAAATTTTTAAACAGAGGTTCTGAAAAAGAAGAATAGTTCAGTTGATAGTAAACAGATTTTGGGGTTGGGGTGATTTCGAGTTTAATTTTTTTACTAGAAAAAGTCTAGTTTGACTGGTCTGTAATCTAAGACGGTTAAATAGTAGTTTTAGAAAGATATAAAATAAATATTTGACTCGGTGAAAACTTCATATATTTATGCAAACAAACTTTCGATCTTCATTTTTTTATGACTTGTTTAACAAAGCGCGAAAAATGTTCAATTACACTTTGAAAAAAACATCTGCTGAATTATGCATGAAACTGTTGTTATTCAGAAATGCTTTCAGAGCGTCGATTAGAACGTTTTTAATAGTGTACAAAGATATCCAACGTTTGTGGAATGGTTTTCAGCTATTTTTTTATAGAGAGTGACCTACTTGATTTTTAATGCAATTTACTAAATGCATATCGAGTGTCGTAATTTCTCTTTTACTACATTCTAAGTTAATGAAAAAAGTGCTTCAAACTGATGAATTACAAATGTCTGCATCTGACCCTCGAACAACTACTCATCGGACTACTTGCTTTTCGGCATTATTGTGCCCCATCAGTAGGGAATAGACATCTCAAATTTATGTTAAAATATTTTTTTATGACAATACGTATAGGGTGCAAAGAAAGCATAATAACAACAAAAGTTGCAGAAAAATGAATCAATGATCAATTTCAGATGTCAGTTTGACCCCGAAATTTTTTTGAAAGGGTTTGTACGGCATCTTAATCTCAAACAACTACGCCCCGGACTACTTGCCCTCATTGGATTTTATTTATTTTTTAATTGAATTAATTTACTTTAATAAATTTGATTTGAACACAAAACAAATAACTTTTGAACCATGTGTGAGTATTCTCATAACCCCAATCTTAAATATTTTCACTGGAATTTCTTTTACCCATATTTTTTATTCTTTATTTACATAAAAATAATTACAAGTAACGGAAGAAATCACATTAAATGACTGTTATCCGACTTAAAACCCAGTTAGAATGATCTAACTTCCCATTGTTGTAACGTAAATGTTATATATCAGATGATAACATCTATCTAGGGAATATTAGATAATGGCTTATTTAGACAATGAAATTGTTTACACCACTAGTTGTTTTTTTCTTCTAAATAATTAACGTGAGATTCGTAATTTATTTTGCAATAGTTCAATTTTCAAATGGTTAATTAAAATTTCAAATATTTTTTAGTTAAGGGAGACTGGTAGCAAAAATTTATGAATATGTGGGATGTAATAAATGTTATTTTATGCGGAAAACTATCAAACATGGACCAAAATCAAAAAATATTTGGGCGATCCTGATTATTTAAAACAGAACGTCAATCTTCACTAGAAGACTGAAAAATCTAATCCACAACGGTTACTTTTCGTGATTTTTGATTTTGTTTCATGATATTTTATGTTACTTTCATAGTGTATCTGCTGATGCTTTGATATATTATTATTGAAATTAGTTCTATTTTCAAACTTGTTCTTTATATTTTGTAATAGCTAATATTCAGAGCTTACATAGCCTAAGCTCGAGCTCATCACCACCTTTGTTTTTAAAAAAGTTCTTGCTATATTTTGTTTGTCATTTTCTACAAGAAGGTGGAATTTTTTTGAACCATAAAAATACCAAAAAAGGACCATGGGAGTTACAAAACTGCACAAAGGACGTGAAATAAAATCACACAAGCTCCCAAGAACAAGGACATTAAAAATGTTCTACACTGCACCAGCATCAGGACTTCAACAACTACTCCTTGGGCTATATGCCCCACCAGGTATTGAATTACGAAAGTCCAGACGTGGTTTGGTGCCCGACCAAGTCGGGGCTTTAATCCAAAACCTTCGATTTTGTCATTAAAGGAGCTTGCCATTCTTAGACCGGTATCGGCATTATTGTGCCTCATCAGTAAGAAGCAGGCTAGCTCGGCATCCTGTCACTAAAGGATGTCTGAAAATGAATTCGACTCGCCTCGTTCTTGATAAAAGTGTTTGCGTTATAGCAAGTACATCACGAACGAGTAGAGCCCAACGACATCTTCACTTTAATAACAAAATCAAAACTTGCAACACTATAGAAAACTACACGAAGGTGGAATTTTTTTGAACCATAAAAAATCCAAAATTTCGTAATTCAATACCTGGTGGGGCATATAGCCCAAGGAGTAGTTATTGAAGTCCAGACGCTGGTGCAGTGTAGGACATTTAATGTCCTTGTTCTTGGGAGCTTGTGTGATTTTATTTCACATCCTTTGTGCTGTCTTTTTCTAGTTTGGAATAAATAAATAAATAAATAAATACTTTTGAACATATATCGGCCAACTTTACATAATTATTTGATTAAAAATTCTGCTATTACCAAATCAAGACGCCCATCGAAAACAAACGAAACTTGTCCATATAGTAAACCTCTTTGATCAGTAAACGAATTTTGACGAATAAAATTCTTAAAATCAGACACATACTTTCAAAAACACTTGAAAATAAGCATCAAAGGTGATTCTTGTTAAATTTAAAACTCAAATAACATGGAATGTATAAAAAAAATTAATTTACTATCGCGCTCTAGGCCTGAAGTTAAAAAAAATAAAAAATATGTCAAATTTCTTAAAAACGGCTACTTTTACGCTATTCAAAGAGTCATGCAAATAGATATACAGGGTGTATCAATAAGTTAACACCTTAAATAAACTGTATTAAGTTCAGTACACTGTGGCCTACAATGTATTTATTATATATGTATTTATTAATATATTTTTTACAGCTCAAAATTATTGGTAGGAAATTGGCAAAATTCAATTTTTGAAGGATAATTTTTCAAAGAAGGAATAACTTTTTTTATACTTAAATTGTTTTTCTTCCTTTCACTCTCACTCTATTTTGATTGATAGACCAGTCGTTCCATTCATCACTTTGTTTATTAACGTCATAAATTTAAAAGGCTGTAATATGTAACTTTAATCAAATAATCGAAAAATATGGACATGGTTGTTGATTAAATGGGTGAAAGTAGATTTTGTTCTTACGGCGACTTCAATTGATGGTTACGAAAATATTAATTTGGTAAAATATGCTTAATGAAAACTAATAAATTACAGGAAATTGAGTTTTGGGTTAATAACCTCCGATATATTTACGAAGGTAGGATTATATTGTTTGAGATCAAATTTTCAAAAAAAAAAAATTCTTAGCAATAGGTATGTGGATGGTCAGAAAATTTAGGGAAATGAGGATTAGTAATGAAATTTTTTTATTGGCCCATATGAATCTGTTTCTCGGAACCATTTTGTAGAAAGTACAACATGGATTAAGAACCAAACAGACACTGACCTGAATCAGCTGACGGCCGTGACATTTGGATATAAATATAACCTCATTTATTTCTACTGTTATTCCGAAATAAGTTTTTTCGGAAAATTTAAACAAATAATTACATTAAATCACACAAATAGTCAAGAACTAAAAAAAAATACACAGCAAACAGCAATCCAGAATTTCACATTCGACAATAACAAATAAGTAAACAACACTTCCTATGAGAGACTTACGTCGAACTGGTGACTGGTGTACGCATGTGCTAAGAGAATTTCCGATCTAGTGGTAAACCTCATTATAAGTAAATTGAGAAAATTCAAGAAGACTCAGTTAAAGCTCCGGAAGGGTGGTGGGGGTAGTTAAATATACGTAATGTATAGTATAAACAAAAATAAAAATATAATTAACGGTTCTGTGATTCCATTTATTTTTTTGAAGGAACGTCGTTGACTGACAGGACATGCAAAGTCTAATAACAATAAAAATAGGAAACAAATAAAAAATCATTAAATGCACGCGTTTACATGCATATTAACTAGTAACTGTAATTAAATCAAAAACTTCTTATGTTAATAATTTCCCTATTTATAATAACTGTTCCTGATTTAAACGATGTTTAATTCTAAACGATTTACTTCGTATTTTAATTACCGAGAAATTGAATCTCCTACTAACAAATGTAAATTGTTAAACGTTTAATGGCGAAGTTTCTCTAATTATAAAAAAAAATTAATTACGTATATTTTAGTTAGAGGTGCAGAAAAAGTGATGTTCGATTATATGTATTTTGTTTGATTGTTTTACACTTTCTCCGTTGCCTGAAAAGTTTTAATTTATTTTCAAGAAAATGAACATTTTTATACGAAAAACGATACGCGATTTCTTAAAGGCGTTTTTTACCATTTCTGTTAGGGAAAAACCCAAAAATTTTAAATATACGCGCCTAAATTTATAAGTTGATGCCAGAAAGAGAGAAAATTTTTTTTGAGTACATCGACAGTGGCGTGCTGAGGACGATTTAGCCAATAGGTACTGTTTTTTTATTTATTTACCTGCATTTATTGCCCTACAATTCGACCAATGATAAAATACATTTTATGTTCGTAGATTATTAATATTAATTAAAATTATATGGGACTCCACGTTTTCCCCATTGTTTTATTAAATAATTTCTTTGATTTGTTCTTACCCACGACTGTTATATTATGTAGATCGTTTTGAATCCTACACAGAAATTTGTATCAATTTATTTTCCCATTGTAATTGAAGTTGTACGTATTTTCTGCTGTCAAGAAATGAAAAAAAAACCCGAAAGATTTATCGATGGCTATTGTATGTGAGAAAATTGAACTTACCTATGATTGTCGGTTTCTTTTCTTTGGCCGGAAGGATTGTTCTTCTGGTTTTTGGATTCGATGTGGGAGACGAATGTAGGGTGGCATTTTTTTTATCTGAAAATGCAAAAAAAAATTTTGCGTCGGATTTGACATGGTTACGTTAATATCCCCACCAATTTAAAACCACGTGCTCTAGAAATGTAAAATTTGGAAGAAATGTTTAAAAAATATGTATAAGTCTTCTCTTCAAGACCAAATTGTAATATCTTAACTAGTTTTTGATAAGTGAGGTGTCAAAGTTGAAATTTGTATTTTGGCGAATTTTACATGGCTACGTTTATATCCCCACCAATTTAAAACCACGTGCTCTAGAAATGTAAAATGTGGAAGAAATGTTTAAAAGATATGTAGAAGTCTTCTCTTCAAGACCAAATTATAATATCTTAACTAGTTTTTAGTAAGTGAGGTGTCAAAGTTGAAATTTGTATTTTGGCGAATTTGACATGGCTACGTTTATATCCCCACCAATTTAAAACCACGTGCTCTAGAAATGTAAAATTTGGAAAAAATGTTTAAAAAATATGTAAAAGTCTTCTCTTCAAGACCAAATTGTAATATCTTAACTAGTTTTTAATAAGTGAGGTGTCAAATTTGAAATTTGTATTTTGGCGAATTTGACATGGCTACGTTTATATCCCCACCAATTTAAAACCACGTGCTCTAGAAATGTAAAATTTGGAATAAATGTTTAAAAAATATGTAGAAGTCTTCTCTTCAAGACCAAATTGTAATATCTTAACTAGTTTTTAATAAGTGAGGTGTCAAATTTGAAATTTGTATTTTGGCGAATTTGACATGGCTACGTTTATATCCACACCAATTTAAAACCACGTGCTCTAGAAATGTAAAATGTGGAAGAAATGTTTAAAAAATATGTAGAAGTCTTCTCTTCAAGACCAAATTGTAATATATTAACTAGTTTTTAGTAAGTGAGGTGTCAAAGTTGAAATTTGTATTTTGGCGAATTTGACATGCCTACTTTTATATCCTCACCAATTTAAAACCACGTGCTCTAGAAATGTAAAATGTGGAAGAAATGTTTAAAAGATATGTAGAAGTCTTCTCTTCAAGACCAAATTATAATATCTTAACTAGTTTTTAGTAAGTGAGGTGTCAAAGTTGAAATTTGTATTTTGGCGAATTTGACATGGCTACGTTTATATCCCCACCAATTTAAAACTACGTGCTCTAGAAATGTAAAATTTGGAAGAAATGTTTAAAAAATATGTAAAAGTCTTCTCCTCAATACAAAATTGCAATATATTGATTAGTTTTTATTAAGCGAGGTGTCAAAATTGAAATTTTTATTTTTGCGGGTTTTGCCTGAAATAAAAAATAGAGTATGCAAGGAAAAAAGCGCGACAATTACACATACGTGTGTCGGCAACAAAGATGTAAGATAAATATAAATATTAAATTACGTAACATATACAAAAGGGGCTACGCCTGATCTGTGTTAGGAGAGACCTACTAAGACCCAGTAACCGATCTATTACTTATGCAACACACATATCAGCCGGCAGCATAACGGGTTGCATGCATTTGGCACCGGTTCAAACGCACTTGGATTACAACTTGGCTTTATAGGACACCTCGTATTGATTTTAGTTCACACGATGGAAAATGGAATATTTCCTGGGCTGTGTTATGCAGATTTTTCTCAGTACAAATTTAAATTATTTATGAATTATCGCTGATTTGTTTTAATTGTAGGTAATCTAGAAATATTTAATTAAATCTTTGATAACTCGCTACTTGAAAATCAATCGGGCTATAAAAATTTGGTTTTCTAGAAACAATTTCTATATCATTTCTACACTTATTTCCCACTTTTTAAACTTTTTTATCAAGTGGTTTTAAATTGGTGGGAATATAAAGGCAACAATGTCAATTCTTCAAAATGCAAATTTCTATATCCGCAAAGACATTAAAATTCTGAGTTTCAACGTTGGCAATACCGGTATTTACCATTTACCGCCTAGATTTTACTATCGGAATACAGGTGGAAATCACCTGCTGTACCTGCAAGCAGTAGGTACTTGCAGCAAAGAGTACCGCTGAGATCGCGCTATTACGAAACCAGTTTGATGGCGATAGTCGCACATCTTTTCCACCATTTCTCGGCTTTGCATGAGATGAGGGTCACATCTGGTTAACCTAACTTAACCGTGGTAACCGGTACTTCTTTAGGTAAAAGCAGACAATGGCCAATGAGCGCTATGTTGGACGTGACTGCCAGTGGCGTAGGTGCACATTTTTCGTCCAAAAAGTCTTATTTGTATTTGTTGTTGTCTTTAGGTATAGCAACGGCGACCCCAAGGGGGGCAGTAGGGGCAATTGCCCCCCCCCCCAAGTCCGGCAATGAGAGGATATTTCTCATATCTGCGTAAACCAAATTTTAATTTTTTTTTGTGGATTCTAGGTCCATTTATATCCTAAAAAACTCACTTGTTTCCTCAAAAATGGCCCAAGCATTTTTTTTCGGTAATTTTGACATTGCCAATCGTTTCTTAGACAAAATTCATTCTGCGTAGACCAAATTTTATTTTTTTTTAAATTTTTTTGGAAGATTCTATGTCCATTTATATCCTAAAAAACTCACTTTGTCCCTCAAAAATGGCCCAAACATTTTTTTTCGGTAATTTTGACATTGCCAATCGTTTCTTAGACAAAATTCATTCTGCGTAAACCAAATTTTAATTTTTTTTAAATTTTCTTGGTAGATTCTAGGTCCATTTATATCCTAAAAAACTCACTTGTTTCCTCAAAAATGGCCCAAGCATTTTTTTTCGGTAATTTTGACATTGCCAATCGTTTCTTAGACAAAATTCATTCTGCGTAAACCAAATTTTATTTTTTTTTAAATTTTTTTGGAAGATTCTATGTCCATTTATATCCTAAAAAACTCACTTTGTCCCTCAAAAATGGCCCAAACATTTTTTTTCGGTAATTTTGACATTGCCAATCGTTTCTTAGACAAAATTCATTCTGTGTAAACCAAATTTTAATTTTTTTTAAATTTTCTTGGTAGATTCTAGGTCCATTTATATCCTAAAAAACTCACTTTTCCCCTCAAAAATGGCCCAAACATTTTTTTTCGGTAATTTTGACATTGCCAATCGTTTCTTAGACAAAATTCATTCTGCGTAAACCAAATTTTATTTTTTTTTAAATTTTCTTGGTAGATTCTAGGTCCATTTATATCCTAAAAAACTCACTTTTCCCCTCAAAAATGGCCCAAACATTTTTTTTCGGTAATTTTGACATTGCCAATCGTTTCTTAGACAAAATTCATTCTGCGTAAACCAAATTTTATTTTTTTTTAAATTTTTTTGGTAGATTCTAGGTCCATTTATATCCTAAAAAACTCACTTTTCCCCTCAAAAATGGCCCAAACATTTTTTTTCGGTAATTTTGACATTGCCAATCGTTTCTTAGACAAAATTAATTCTGCGCAAACCAAATTTTAATCTTTTTGAATTTTTTTTTGTAGATTCTAGGTCCATTTATATCCTAAAAAACTCATTTTTTCCCTCAAAAACGGCCCAAACATTTTTTTGAATTTTTTTTGTAGATTCTAGGTCCATTTATATTCTAAAAAACTCACTTTTTCCCCCAAAAATAGCCCAAACATTTTTTTCGGTAATTTTGACATTGCCAATCGTTTCTTAGACAAAATTCATTCTGGGTAAACCAAATTTTAACTTTTTTTGAATTTTTTTTGTAGATTCTAGGTTCATTTATATCCCAAAAACTCACTTTTTCCCTCAAAAAGCCTCCAAACATTTTTTTTTCGATAATTTTGACATTGCCAATCATTTCTTCGACAAAATTCATTCTGCGTAAACCAAATTTTAATTTTTTTGAATGTTTTTTGTAAATTCTAATTCCATTTATAACCTAAAAAAATCACTTTTTACCTCAAAAATGGCCCAAACATTTTTGAACACAAGCCATAAAAGCAACAAGAGTCAGCGGATACCTGAGAGATTTCATATGGCGAAATAAAATGATAAGTACAAAAAGCAAGCTGAGGATCTACAAAACATGCGTAAGACCTATTTTAACGTACGCCACAGAAACCAGAGTTGAAACATCAACAACGAAAATAATAATGAGAACGACCGAAATGAAAATACTAAGAACCATCAAGGGTGTTACCCTCAGGGATAGAATAAGAAGCCAGGATATCAAAGAAGAACTAGAAATACAGGACGTGGTAAGATGTGGATGGACTGTACCCATCAATTTAAAACTACTATATTATAGGTAGAAGATTAAAATTTGGAAGAGATGTGCAAAAAAGATGTAAAAATGTTTTCTTGGAGACAAAATTTTAATATCTATACTAGATTTTTAATTCTCGGGATGTCAATGTTGAATTTTTTTGTGCATTAATATAGATTTTCAAATCTGGAAATAAATAGAAGACTGAATTGGATCTCAACATTTGTTACGGTCACCTTTATTTCTGCACTTGATGTAGAAGTTCAAAATTGAAGACCAAAAATTCGTTACGCCAATGCCACAGAGCGAATGAATAATGAGACTGGTACTCATGAATGGGTGATCATGATAGATGGTTCTTCCTGCTGAGATCGTATGTTGAGATGTATTCTATTAAATTTTGACATACTCGACAAATGCGATAATTTTAAGCGGAATACATAATCTATTGGATATAAGTATTGACATTTTAAATGCAAGTTTTTTTAACAATTAGTTTATGAGTAAAAATAAATAGCAACAAAGTCAATCGAAACAAAAAACTGGCTTCAAAAGGTCAAAATAAAAGTTACATTTTTTCTATCAACCCCAAATATAAGATAAAATTAAAAATTGGTTTTATAGCTAGTTGATATGGTTGTCTTTATATCCCCACCAATTTAAAACTAATTAACATAGATGTTCAAAATTTGGAGGAAATATATAAAAAAGATGTAGAAATGTTTTCTCCTAGACAAAATTTTAATATCTGCACTAGTTTTAAATTCGCGAGGTGTCAAAGTTGAGATTTGCTTTATTAGCTATTTTATATGATTGTCTTTATTTCCCCATTAATTTAAAACTAATTAATATAGATGTTCGAAATTTGGAGGAAATATAAAAAAAAAAGATGTAGAAATGTTTTCTCCTAGACAAAATTTTAATATCTGCACTAGTTTTAAATTCGCGAGGTGTCAAAGTTGAAATTTTCTTTATTAGCTATTTGATATGGTTTTCTTTATATCCCCACCAACTTAAAACTAATTAATATAGATGTTTAAAATTTGCAGAAATTATATAAAAAAGATGTAGAAATGTTTTCTCCTAGACAAAACTTTAATAAATGCACTAGTTTTAAATTCACGAGGTACCAAAGTTGAGATTTGCTTTATTAGCTATTTGATATGATTGTCTTTATTTCCCCACTAATTTAAAACTAATTAATATAGATGTTCAAAATTTGGAGGAAATATATAAAAAAGATGTAGAAATATTTTCTCCTAGACAAAATTTTAATATCTGCACTAGTTTTAAATTCGCGAGGTGTCAAAGTTGAGATTTGCTTTATTAGCTATTTGAAATGATTGTCTTTATTTCCCCACTAATTTAAAACTAATTAATACATACGTTCAAAATTTGGAGGAAATATATAAAAAAGATGTAGAAATCTTTTCTCCTCGACAAAATTTTAATATCTGCACTAGTTTTAAATTCGCGAGTAGTCAAAGTTGAGATTTGCTTTATTAGCTATTTGATATGATTGTCTTTATATCCCCACTAATTTAAAACTAATTAATATAGATGTTCAAAATTTGGAGGAAATATATAAAAAAGATGTAGAAATGTTTCACCCTAGACAAAATGTTAATATCTGCACTAGTTTTAAATTCACGAGGTGTTAAAGTTGAAATTTGCTTTATTAGCTATTTGATATGATTGCCTTTATTTCCCCACTAATTTAAAACACTATATACAGAAGAAATATTAATTCACTTACTTTCTGCGGCAGTCTGCTGTTGACTACTTGGCGATAACTTATTAGCTGTCAACACTTGTGTCACTTGAACAATATCGGCCCGTTTTTTAGCAGACCCTGTAACAAAAAAAAACCAACATTATTCATAAATCCGTCAACATAACAGAAAAAAAGTTTTGTAACCAAATCGAATGACAGGTTGGCAACACTGAAATTATCCCTAGATTTGGTGACTTTAAAATTGACAACACCGCTATTATCCTTAGATTTGGTGATTTAAAAGTTGAAAAAAAAATCGACCTCATACTGTACCTTTCTTCCCAATTCTGCTAGGATATCGTTCCTTCCTGTCTATCCTTTCTGAGGACGATCGCGTTAATTTATCCTTGGAAGGATGCTGACCCATTTTGACGCGTTTTCTTTTTTCGGTCTAAATTTTCATTTTAGAATAGTTTACGCGTTTCAGCCGTCATGAGATCCAAAAGTTTATTTGTTTGTTCGTAAAACATGTTTGTAAGGAATTGTTTAGGATGTACATTTTGTATTTGATATTGTTTTAAATAGGTATTTCTGCAAAGAAACGGGTTGTTTTTTTATGTAAAAAGGATTTAGAAATATTTTCTTCAAGACCAAATTTTCTTATCTCAATTGGTTTTCAATTAGTGAGGTAAAATCCCTTATCTCCCAACCTAATTTTTTTAATTATGGAGAGATTTGACATGGGTGCATTTATATCTCCACAGATATAAAATACCTTGATGTAGAATTTTAAATTTTGGAAGAAATATGTAAAAAACATGTGGAAATATTTATATCAAGACCTAGTGTTAAAATATTTTTTTTTTATATAGCGAGGTCTCAAAGTCGATATAAAAAATCATCCGAAAATCCTTTTGTATACTATAGAGTTCACGAAATCGTACACATATCAGGGGGATTTCCCCGTATACAAATAACAGCTAAAAATAGCATAATTGGACTGGTCTTTTCATATTTATTTCACTGACTAATATCGCTTCGTTAAATCAACTCGCACTTATTGTATACTTATTTGAATCTTTTAGTGCGGACTTCTGAATCACTCCGGAGTGTTTTCACAATGAAATGGCGATGTTTGCTTTGTTTCTACTGTCAAAATTAGCTTAAATTTACTGCAAAGTGTGCCGAAAAAATTTAAAAATGGAAGATAGGAAATTTAACAAAAAAAAATTGGTTATCTCAATTTTTTTTAGGATACCTTTATCCCCATTGCAACCAACAACCATCAGGCTCGATTTACAGATGAGTATTTTCCTAACCGACAAGTCAAAATAATAACGTAAATAAAGAAAAATGAGCTAAAGTCTAATTTAAAATAAAATACAGGGCGTCTCACTTAAAAGATGTTAAGACCACGTAATAAGTCACCCTGAGTAGGTATTTTTTTTAGATGTACAATCCTGTAAAGTATATTAATAACTTTTTCTCGCAACTCTTAATATAATGAAAATATTAATTTTTGTCAGAGTATACCCTTTCCTACGTTTCTTCTCTAGATTAGGTCTTCATCAGTGTTAATTTTCAAATAAGAGAATATGAAGTAATAAAAATAAAATTTGTGTCAATTGATATAAATTTTGTCCTCGTTGATATAATTATGCTGGTATTTCTTGTACGCTTTATTGGCGTATCCTTTCAAGCCAAATATAAAACAGTAATAGGCCTCAATGGTGCATACAAAATGCAAGGTTAGTAGCATTTTATTTCTACTTATCGTAGATCTACCTACAAACCAGATGTGGTGTTGCTAAACGCTGGCGTAATAAAACGCTAACTGGCTTTGTTTTGGTAATTAACATTGTTTCAGTTTTTGTGCTACCAAACGAATCAGAAGCTGTTGCAATAGTGTAATTTTTAAAAAGGGGGAAAGTGGGACTTCTGCACAACATGTTGTTGAATTCTTAGAGTTCTGAGAAGAGTATCAATCACTATTGACAATTACAGAAAAGTTTTATCTAAGGAGAGGGATTGAAACAAAAAATAGAACTTATTTTATAAGAAGGAATACGTATACAGGGTGTCCCAACTAAAATTTGCACCCAAAAAAGTCTGAAACTACGATAAAAATTGAGCCCCCTCAGGGTTAAATTGACCTGTTTCGGCATTTTTTCAAAATTTGATCAAAACTCGAAACGTTTGGGTGCAAACTTTAGTTGGGACACCCTGTACGATTCACTGAAAGTAAATTTTTATCAGAAATTAAATTTTTTTTGAAAAGTCTCAAAAATTGCAAATTTTAATATTGATTTTTCACTAACGAAAACATTTCTACGTCAAATTTTTTTATGTCTATATCATTTTAATTCAAGTAAGTGTTTAATCTTAGCACAAGTACAAAGTGTGTACATTTTATGCCCAATTGAAAAACGTTACAATGGACTATAAAGTTAAAAGTTCGTCGACTGCAATAAATCCATCCTTATACTTAATTCATTCGGTTTCTATTAGAGAAGGTCAAAGTACTTGAAAAGGTACAATTCATATGTTAAATAAATTGCATAGGGAGCCACTTCTCAACACTTTTTATAATAGGCTGTAGAGGTACTTCCGCTTTTTACCGCATTATTTGACTTTTTATGGCTTTATTATATTCTAAAGGATAAGGAAATGTATGCAGAATATGTTCTCATCATCAGGAATATTAATTGATATCAAATATGTCATCTGAGCTGTTTTTAAGAATTATTAAGAGGAAGTTAGGGTTCTTAGGTACATTTTTCATTTTGAGAGAATGAAAAAATGAGTACATATTGGTAAAGGTCTAATCTATGTTCCTACGTTCTCACTTTTTTGAAATTTGCTTTAGTTTTTTCGAAAAAAAATCGCTAAATTCCATGTTTTTTGATGATTTTCCCTTTTTTTTAGAAAAGAACCAAAGCAAATTTAAAAAAATTGAGAACGTGGAAGATAGATTAGATCTTTACCAACAAGTACAAATTTCTTAACCTTAAAAGTTAGTTCAAGACCAGTGCCGGCCTAAGAGCAAAATGTTGTGTGTGCAAGAATGAGTTTTGGCGCCCCGTACAATGAAAATGGGTATAGAAAACATTCCAAAAAATGTTATTTGTGCTATAAAACGAATTTGTCAGAACTTAATAATTTTCTGACTTCATGTATACAATTTTTTTTAAATTTTTTGTTTTTCTCAAAAATTTGACAACTCTTCGAAATTATTTTTAGATGAAAATGACCCCAATTATCCCTTTTTCTGAATCTGCTTTTGGGTCCATCGAATTGTTTTTAAAAAATTGCATTATTTATACATACATATCAATTATTTTTTAATGAAAAATTAATGTCCTTCCAACTTTTAACATAACGTAAATATTAATCGGATACGTAAACATTCGTTTCAAATTAGAAATTCCACTTAGTTTATCCTTATTTTGTTTATGGTTTAAATAGTCAAGTGTTGAACTTGCCTACTGTTTAGCATTTAACGGTTTTATTCGTTATTGCATTTATATCGCCTTTCTCCTAACCATTTTCTAAACTAAAATGCTATATTCTACAATAAATAATTAACAAAATAGTCTTGATTTTTGTTAGGATCAAAAAAATGTCAAAACAAGTCCTTGAAACTTCAGAAACGAACGTCCAACATTTCGAAACGACGTGCTAAACATAAAAAAATTTGCTATAAACGTCAAAATAACCGCCGAACGTCAAAAAAAGTTCTTCAAACGTCAAATTAAACGCCAAACGTCAAAAAAAGTTCTTCAAACGTCAAATTAAACGCCAAACGTCAAAAAATGTGCTTCAAACGTCAAATTAAACGCCAAACGTCAAAAAATGTGCTTCAAACGTCAAAATAAATGTCAAAAATTGAGCATTAGACGTCAAATTCTGTAATTACAATATAAGATTATTATCAGCATTTTGTATTATATATTTTAGAAATTTTCTAGTAGTTGACTGACGATGTTTAAGTACCGGCTATCCCATAAAAATTATGCTATCACGTATTTTCAAATAGACCATAAAAAAGAGCGAGTAATAATGTTATGTATTCATAAAAAGAGAAATAAAAAAATACAAAATGATTTGGCTAAGATTTACGTACTGCATTGTTGGCATCTTCACAAAAATAGATAAAAAGAAACATAAGACTTGATGGGTAATCGACCTCTTAGCGAAATTACAACCTTGAAATTATTTTGGAATCGCAAACGAGTGGTTTTATTTGTCAATTACAAAAGAATACGTATACAGAATGTTTCAATCTTATGGCACAACTGCTTATTAAACCATATATAAGATATGTATTTATAATAAATTATCCAACGCCCTGTATATTTCAAAATAATACTGAGGATGGTATCGAACTTTGCTATAGGATCGGTACATTTAGTCTCGTATATACAGGATATATTACTATTAAAAAATTAAAATTGTACACAGAAAAGTTCGTCTTGCCCTTATAATTTTTCTGATAAATATTTTTAATATCATTAAAATTGGTCACAATATGGAGTTTATAATTGTGCGAAAGTTTTAATCAATTTGTAAATAATGCGTATTTTCACTCCCGTCTAGAGTTTTGGGATGTACTGGAAGTTTCTCTCTTGTACGCGACGACATCAAATAATTGTTGTATAAATATTTATTAGTGCTATTATTTTTAACTGCTCTTCCGTGCTTCTGCAGGACCGAACTCTTTTTGTTTTATAATAATAATTTTCTTCAAAATTGAGTTGGAATTTTCAACTTCGACACCTCGGAAATTGGAAACTAATAAATATAATAAAATTAGGTTTTCACGGAAATATTTCTAAATGCTCCTTTCAAATTTTAAATAACGATACCATTCTTAAATAGTTTTGCTTGATTTGCTACAAAATTATATGTCTAGTAAGGTAAGTGAATTGATTAAAAAAAAAAAATTCCAAAAATATTTTGTCCAAAATTTCATGACATGATCCAATAAAATCGTCTATAACTTTCTTAAAACAAAAGATACAATATTGGAAATATTTTTGCTTCATTTATTATTAAATTCTACGTCTAGTGAGGTAAGTGAATAGACTGAAAAAAATTCCTTGGGAGCCTCAAAAAATTCCAAAAAGAAATTTTGTCAAAAATGTCATGACATGATTCAATAAAATCGTCCTTAACTTTTTTTAACAAAAAAATACAACATTGAAAATATTTTACTTTATTTACCATTAAATTCTACCCCTGGTGACGTAAATGAATAGACTGAAAAAAATTCCTTGGGAGCCTCAAAAAATTTCAAAAAGAAATTTTGTCAAAAATTTCATGACATGATTCAATAAAATCGTCTATAACTTTTTTTAAACAAAAGATATAACATTGAAAATATTTTTACTTTATTTATCCTTAAATTCTACCCCTGGTGACGTAAATGAATAGACTGAAAGACTGAAAAAAATTCCTTGAGAGCCTCAAAAAATTCCAAAAAATAATTTTGTCAAAAATTTCATGACATGATTCAATAAAATCGTCTATAACTTTTTTAAACAAAAGATATAACATTGAAAATATGTTTACTTTATTTATCCGTAAATTCTACCCCTGGTGAGGTAAATGAATGGACTAAAAAAATTTCTTGGTAGCCTCAGAAAATTTCAAAAAGAAATTTTGTCAAAAATTTAATGTCTTGATTCAATAAAATTGTCTATAACTTTTTTTAAACAAAAGATACAACACTGAAAATATTTTTACTTTATTTACCATTAAATTCTACCCCTGGTGAGGTAAATGAATGGGCTGAAAAAAATTCCTTGGTAGCCTCAGAAAATTTCAAAAAGAAATTTTGTCAAAAATTTCATGACATGATTCAATAAAATCGTCTATAACTTTTTTTAAACAAAAGATTCAACATTGAAAATATTTTTACTTTATTTATTTATAGTGAGGTAAATGAATGGACTGAAAAAAATTCCTTGGTAGCCTCAAAAAATCCCAAAAAGAAATTTTGTCAAAAATTCAATAAAATCGTCTATAACTTTTTTTAAACAAAAGATACAACATTGAAAATATTTTTACTTTATTTACCATTAACTTCTACCCCTGGTGAGGTAAATGAATGGACTGAAAAAAATTCCTTGGTAGCCTCAAAAAATCCCAAAAAGAAATTTTGTCAAAAATTCAATAAAATCGTCTATAACTTTTTTTAAACAAAAGATACAACATTGAAAATATTTTTACTTTATTTACCATTAAATTCTACCCCTGGTGAGGTAAATGAATGGACTGAAAAAAATTCCTTGGTAGCCTCAGAAAATTTCAAAAAGAAATTTTGTCAAAAATTTCATGACATGATTCAATAAAATCGTCTATAACTTTTTTAAACAAAAGATTCAACATTGAAAATATTTTTACTTTATTTATTTATAGTGAGGTAAATGAATGGACTGAAAAAAAATTCCTTGGTAGCCTCAAAAAATCCCAAAAAGAAATTTTGTCAAAAATTCAATAAAATAGTCTATAACTTTTTTTAAACAAAAGATACAACATTGAAAATATTTTTACTTTATTTACCATTAAATTCTAGCCCTGGTGAGGTAAATGAATGGACTGAAAAAAATTCCTTGGTAGCCTCAAAAAATCCCAAAAAGAAATTTTGTCAAAAATTCAATAAAATCGTCTATAACTTTTTTTAAACAAAAGATACAACATTGAAAATATTTTTACTTTATTTACCATTAAATTCTACCCCTGGTGAGGTAAATGAATGGACTGAAAAAAATTCCTTGGTAGCCTCAGAAAATTTCAAAAAGAAATTTTGTCAAAAATTTCATGACATGATTCAATAAAATCGTCTATAACTTTTTTAAACAAAAGATTCAACATTGAAAATATTTTTACTTTATTTATTTATAGTGAGGTAAATGAATGGACTGAAAAAAATTCCTTGGTAGGCTCAAAAAATCCCAAAAAGAAATTTTGTCAAAAATTCAATAAAATCGTCTATAACTTTTTTTAAACAAAAGATACAACATTGAAAATATTTTTACTTTATTTACCATTAAATTCTAGCCCTGGTGAGGTAAATGAATGGACTGAAAAAAATTCCTTGGTAGCCTCAGAAAATTTCAAAAAGATATTTTGTCAAAAATTTCATGACATGATTCAATAAAATCGTCTATAACTTTTTTAAACAAAAGATACATTGAAAATATTTTTACTTTATTTATCATTAAATTATACCCCTGGTGAGGTAAATGAATGGACTGAAAAAAATTCCTTGGTAGCCTCAGAAAATTCCAAAAACAAATTTTGTCCAAAATTTCATGACATGATTCAATAAAATCGTCTATAACTTTCTTAAAACAAAAGATATAATATTGGAAATATTTGTGTTTCATTTATTATTAAATTCTACGTCTAGTGAGGTAAGTGAATGAACTGAAAAAAATTCCTTGGGAGCCTCAAAAAATTCCAAACACAAATTTTGTCCAAAACAATGAAATTATTTATGTATATAATTATAATTTATTTTTCAATTCTAAAATGCGTGATGCGGTCCTGCAACCTATCCCACACATATGTCAGTAATATGCTCATATAGGGAGTGTATATTTATCTTTCATTTGTTACCCAGTTCAAAGACACTCCAGTTAAAAAAATTAAAATGCTTCTAGTAGATGGGAACCTAAAAGACAACAACAAAAATGGGTTTTTTACTATAAAAAATTAGTACTGGAAAGTTTTATTTTTTTAAATATAAGATTATTTCTAGCATGTATAAAATATAAAGTGTATTTTATATTTTTCAATTAAAGAAAAAATAACAATTATTTGAATATTTTTATACAAAAAAAAACAAACGAATGAGGTCGTTGTTCCGTTATCTTAATCCACAATCTAATAAAAATTTACGCAACCTGTCGTCCATTTTCTAATTAATTATGCATTTCATTGCTGAATATTACAGTTTTAAGAACGTAAGATGTTGGCTTACAGCCAGTTACGTTAATATCCAAATCCTTTTTCCTCATTTTTTATCTTAAGGTGTAATATTTTCACTATAATTATATAATTTGAAAACTTTTTGGAGAAATCGGCATTATAAACCATTCATAACTTAAATCTGTATGTACGTTTGGCTATTAAATCATCTGTAATATAAAATATTCCCCATACATAGAGAACGATTTTATGTCTTAAAACAAATCACATTTCAAGTGGCCATGTACGTAACGGTGTTTGAATCAAAACTACAAAATCTAATTTTATAGATGCTAATATAAAATTTACGACCGACAACGTTTCAGATTATTCAAACTTGAAACATGGTTACTACACTGCCGTAATAACAATAACAATAAATTTTGCTATATCTGTATAACGAATCTGCCTGTGCATACACTGTCCTAGATTTTATTTTAACACCCACTAACTTGCATTTCGGTATAAGTTTGATTTTTGTATTATCATTGAAGAAAATTAAAAATAGTGTACGTAATTGATGAAACGTTAGCTTCGTTTGACACAAGTTAAGTCATGTGTCAGATCACTGTACTGGTGGGTGGAGGCTAAATACTACGCAAACATTATTTCAAACACTTACGAGGGGGAGTCTAAAATTTGTACGGCGCATTGCTAAATGTTGGACGGTTGAACTGTCGACTAACCGTTATTAGCTTGAAGATGATGGATGAGTGCATTTGAATCCAGCAAGGCGCATTCATGTCGGATTGCAAATAGCAAGACAACATATTCCGGCTTTTCTTTTTTTTTTTCAAATCTCATTTACGAGCTTGGTTTTCATTATTATACCAATTCGCGAAATGTACGTACTACTCCTCTTAACACTGATTCTTTAATTTCCTATAATGTTGCTATAAATCTCAATAGAAACGTTTCGGTATTGAACAACGATCCCACACCCACTCACAAATTTGCAGTGATTGCATTTGCGGCTAGTACTTACTCTGACATATATAGAACCCGTTGACATTCATTATGATTCAAGGACTGCATTAGAAATGCAGATATCGGTGATATACTTTTGGCTTTTTTTATTGTTCATATGGTTATGGGTATTTAAGTATTGTAATTATTCACACCTACTAAGTTTGTTGGGGAAAATATTGAGTAATTTTGATCTGGGCGAGAATGTAAGGCACGAATTGTGTGGAAATCTTGACACTTTGTTTTTATTTATATTTTTTTAAATGAAACAAAATATCTTAAGGGTGTCGAATCTGGCGATCTTGCAGGTGATTTCCTTACTACAAAAATCCAGTATCGATAGAAATTTCAGGCGCCTGCGAGCAGAAATAAACAAAAACAAAAACCAATTACTGATATATTAACGAAATCAAGGAAAGTGCAGTCAAATTTGTCGAATGAGTTTTCTATTTTGGTCTTTGGTTATTTTAGATTTGGGTTAAACTTGCAATGCGTTTTTCTACGTGTTTATAAGACGCGCAATGGCGTAACAGGACTTGTTTAAGGACCTGAATTATTGAAAAATATTATCCTCAATAAGTAATTATAATTTACCCAAATTTTTAATGATTTTCACTGAGGAGGATATAAAATAAAAATAAAATATTTACAAAATTCGGAGACATTGAATTCTTCAAGGATTTTTAGGTTAAAATTTAATATGTTAAATGAAAATAAATAAAAAAGTATTTAAGAGACCTCAAATTGTCTCTTTAATGATGCAAGAAAATTAATATTAAAAAAAGGAAATTTCATACCGCTGAACCCTTTTCCGGTCCGCTAATGTACCCCGAATCACGCTGTCCTCATAGATAACTCTGATGATTGGAAAAATGCTGTTAATCTTTTGACTAAAATGTGTTTATGTGTTAAGAAAATTTCATCTGCTCCCATACATTCGTAATTAAGTTGATTGACGTGCTGTTTAAATAATTATAAATTTTAAATTACTCAAAACAAATACCAAATTTTTAAAATCTACAAATATAATATAATTCGATTGAAAAAATAAAGTTTCGAAATGCGTATGGATTTTTAGAAAATTACTTTATTTATTTATTTTTTATTAGAATTACTTTATTGGGCCTCTATTAGTTATTTCAAGGTTCAAATCAATATCACAACATTTAATAGTAAAAAAACTGCTTTATCAGATATGCGCATTTAATTTTCGAGTTAATTTAGCATGTATTCTAATAAAATATAGATTTAAAATAATAAAACAAGTTAATTATATGCTTAATTAATAAATAATTGTTCACTTTAACATTCTAAAACTAACGGTGATTTTTTTTAAACAACCCATAATTCGAATGGCATATTTTCAAACCCGATTTATCGACTATTCAAAAATATTCGGAATCTACTCGTCCAAATCTACAAAATGCCCTTTAGTATAATCCTCGTAATCGCTTTAGTCCGGCCATCTGAATAGTTCTATAAAGTCACTATCTTCTTCTGCTTTAATATATAGCTCGGGAGCCAGAGAGTAAAAAGTATAAATTAAAATAATAAAAATATGTGCAATCGCTAAGTTGTAAACGACTAATGGCTCGGCTACACGACCAAATCATGGTTTAACTGTGCGGCATCCTTTGAAGCAGTCAATTAAGAGTGAGGTTTTTTTGGTAGCAACAAAGGCGCCGCTTTTAAAGCTGTTAAATTGGGGTAGCTATATGTACTACACGAACTATACCTGATCTATCCATTTAAAAAAAAAAGGTAGACAAATGACGCAACCAAACATCCGTTAAGTCGATAATTACTCCGAAACAACAAAATGAATTCCAACATATTGAAAAACATCCTGCGTTTGTACAAATCACCTGGCGTTATTTCATGCTCTTTTAATACGAAATTATCTCAACGTTCCACATGGAAGACTTCAAGACAAGTTAGACTGCGAATATTATTTAAAATAAAAAAATTAAATATGCAGCACGTGATAGTGAGTCATTTTTCACAAAAGGGGTTGTACCCTATTTCACATTTAAAGGAGGGTGTAAGGGGTCGTTTAATGTCGTATATAGGGTGATTAAAATTATCTCTCAATGAGATACGGGGTGTAAAAGTTGGTAAAAATACATTTTGAGGAGCAAAAACTAGAAAAATATATATATTTATATACCAGAAACAACTTAGTTTCCTCCCTGTATCAATTTAAGTGAAATCGCGAATGATTAGGTGGTTGGGACATGTTATCAGAATGACGCCGGATAGGATGCCTAGCTTGGTACCAGACAGAAGAATTGGAGGGAAAAAGAAGGGGCCGACCCAGGGAAAGCTGGTTACAAGTGGAAAGGGACATCGAAACATTACAAGGGAAGAATTGGAGGGAGAGGGCGGAGGATAGAGGAAGATGAAGGGAGTTAACACTAAAAGCCATGGGCCTACTAGGCCTGCAGTACTAAAATATATATACCTACACTGTAACAAATAATGTTCCGAGAATAATTTAGAATTTACAAGACCATAAAACAAGCAAAATAGCGTTGGCCTATCTCATTCTTTTTTACCAACTTTTACCTAAACGGTAAAGTTGAAGGTTGTGGCTAATTATGGAAAATATGTACACAACAAAAGTATGATTAAACAATATTATTTAGGAAAAAAACATTAATCATTTCCTCTCCATTTCAAATAACTTATTTTATTTATTGCTTATTCTTTTATACAACTCATGGCAACGCTGTACAGATCCATATTTCTGTCTTTGTCCGTTTCACTGATAAGTACATTTTAACCAGCGAGTAAGTAGGAATCTGTTTTCTACCTGCTAATTCCACAAACGTATCATTTTTGGGTTGATTTAGAATAAGGAAGAATTAGAATAGGAAGTAGAGTGTGCCTTTATTATACATATGCACATACTTAGTTAAATTATAAAAAAAATGAATTTTAACAGTTTGGATTTCATTAAATTGACAGAACCAGAAATTCCTAACAATTTAGTTTCCACCCTGTATCAATTTAAGTGTAATAATATTTTTATCTTACATTTTAAAAATCTTAAAATTATGTATATTTTTTTATCAAAGTTTTTATCTTTCTCAAAAAAAAATTATGTACCTTCTGTAAATTAAAATTGTTATCTAGATTCTTAGATAAAAATTATGTACTCAAATGTTTTTGATGTAACAACGACTAAGATGTTATCAAAGTAAAAACAATCTTGAAATTTTTATCAGGTTTGAAATGCACCATTATAATGATAATTTCTAAGAAATTTAAGATGTTTTATACAGCATGATACGTAAAGAATATTTAAGCTGAAATTTCTGTTCTTGTTTTTTTTTGATAATATTTTTTTTTCTCTCTAACACACTTTCATTAGAAAATCTGAAAATATTCAAGATTAAAGAGGATATTGGTTACATTACACCCCCCCCCCCCCTTAAACTGCCTTTTTACCCTTAAAAGGTTCAACAAAAAAGGAGCTGAAGTAAAATCATATAATTTTAATGATTTTTTTTGAGTTTTTAGTCCCCACATAAATCACCCTTTATATCTTTAAATATAAGAATAATTGCTTAAAATTCATTGTATAATTTTATATTAATTCTACAAAAATAGTGCATAAATTGGTACTGAAAATTATAAGAAATTTGGAGCACATGAAATTTTCGAACGTCAACCTATTTCCAATCACTATTATTTATTGTAGTAAAACGAAAATTTAAATATTTGTAGGTCGTCGTTTTCGGTCTCATCAATTTTCTATGAGTGAAAACGTTTAACGTCGTCCGCATACAAATTGTATTGATTATAAGATTAACCCAAATAGAAAATGTTTTATTTTATACGATTTTATTTAGTAATAATGTAGTTTTGTGAAAAAAAATATATAAGATCAATTAAACGATTACGAAACAGAATTATTTATGCTTTTAAGAATTATTAAAAAAATTAGTTTTTATGATACTAATTGGTCTGGCTTATCTAAAATATCTATTGTGCGTTTAAGGTTTAAGTTTTTTCAATTAACTGAACCCGAAAGAAGAAACACTGGACCCAGAAGTTGAAGAAGTTCTGGATCCAGAAGAACTACTGGACCCAAAGAAAGAAGTACTCGATCCAGAAGAAGAAGTACTGGAACCTGAAGAAATATTGGACCCAGAATTAGAAGAAGTACTCGATCCAGAAGAAGAAGTATTGGGCCCAGAAGTAGAAGAAGAAGTACTCGATCCAGAAGAAGTATTGGACCCAGAAGTAGAAGAAGAAGTACTCGATCGAGAAGAAGAAGTATTGGACCCAGAAGTAGAAGAAGAAGTTTTGGATCCAGAAGAAATACTTTACCCAAAGAAAGAAGTACTCGATCTAGAAGAAGAAGTACTGGACCCTGAAGAAGAAGTATTGGACCCAGAAGTAGAAGAAGAAGTTCTGGATCCAGAAGAAATACTGGACTCAAAGAAAGAAGTAGTCGATCCAGAAGTAGAAGTATTGGACCCAGTAAACTATTTTAGCCAGAAAGAAAGATAATATTTTATCAATAGATATATAGGCGTCTTAAAATAACTTCCAAACAATCACAACCCAGATGGTTCGTATAAATTTAGTTTATTTTTTATCCAAACTCATTAAATTACTCTCATAACGTGTTTAAAATTCATGTCGGAAAACAAAAAGGATCATTAAATTTCCCAGCTTATTTGAGAAACAAAAAGACGCAAACACGCACTAAATTTCCAGTTCGAGAGTGTAACAATAACATCATAAAATTAGAGAATTTTATTACCTACTGTTTTCGATTCTCATAAATAAATAATTTTCAATAACTCGATTCTTATATGTATTTCCCATACGTCTATAATAATTGCAAGATTTTTCTTTTACTCAAAATAAAAAAATAAATACATGGACATCTTGGTAAGCGGGCGTGGATTCAGTGAGCGGTGGCAGACGCTTTATCCAGGCGTTATGTTGGAAAAACAAAAAAATATCAAAAATTCCAAAAAAATCCGATTTTTTTTATATTTCGTAGTAAAATAACAGTACAGAAAATATTTATACAAAAATGTATATTCTAAAATCGGAATTTTATAAAAATTATAATCTATATATGGGACAAACTAAACAAAATTTAAAATCTAGACTTAATTAGCACAAAAAGTCGTACCTTTTCTTTATTAACCAAGGGGAAGGTGCACAATATGCCCGTAACATTAGTAGAAATAAAATTGTATATTAATAAATCGAATAGCAGTTTATTTTTAATAGAAAATTTACTTATTAACACCGAGGAATGGCTACATTAAGACCGAAGAGTTAGCGAAAATAAAACTTAATGAATGGAATCTGTAATATCCCATAAAAGTTATCGTAAGTCAGATATAGGGCAAACTAAGCAAAAGTTCGAATACAGACTTAATGAGCACGAACAGCTGTATCTTTTAAAAGAAAAATTAGTGCATATTAACACTGAGGAAACGTTGGTAACGATAAAATGTTATAAATCAAATAGCAGTTTTTACTTTTTATAGACATAGGAATATTTTTTGACCATTTCTTAGTTTTCGTTGGTAAAAAAACACTTCATATTTATTTTATATCTACAATTTGCAAATCCAGATACCCTTCCAAAAAGAAAATCGAGTTACCACAGCTAAAATTACAATATTTCCTAAAAAAACCTCCAGGCACTTTATTAACTAATCTTGGATCCAGGAAAAACAAAAACTATTCACTTTCCAGAAACAAATCTTCCCGAAAAATAATTTTTTTAAAAATAAATGCGCTAAATTTAACGCAGTATGCGTTCATCAGCTGATCGGGAAAACATTCACATTCACGGCACACGCGACGTTTCGTATTATGGATTTCTTGATGGAGAATCCGCGACAGAGAGCGCGATACGTACCCGCGACGTTCGATGTCGCGACTGACTGGAAACAAAACAAGCGATTGTTGGCTTGGTAATCGGCGAGGATACGACATAACCTCAAATCGGAAGATATCCTCCGAGTTATGGTAATTGCATTCGGTCGGTGTTATTATTGCGGGGCGACAGGAAATCGAAGGCGAAGGATGCAACCTGTTTTGCAATAAGTTGAGTTTTGGTTCAATATCTTACTAAATGTAAAATTTCGTGAAAAAAACGGAATTTTCAATTTGTTCTCTTCAAAATAGCCATTTGTGCTCTTTAAGCATGGATCATAAAGTTTATTCAGTTTGTCCTATATGTGATTAATATTTTGTAACGTTCTAAAATTTTTTTAAAGAAAGTTGTTGACGATTTTTTAGGATTAACGTTACTAAATATTTTGCAAATATGTAATTTCTCAACAAAAATTTCAACACGACCACCATTATGTTTTAACAACAAACAATAAATCATTAAGTCACACCTACAATGCCTACTTTTTAAAGCGAATGCATCAAATTAATTAATTCCTATCCAAAAGCTCGACAAATAAAGTATTTCAACTTTCATTTTTGCCCACTAGACGAGGTACTATTGTTTTTTATGTACGAGGTGATAACGATATATAAGTGGTTGTGTAATCTTTAAAGTCAGGTTTAAAAATTTCAAATGTGTACAAAATTAAAAATTTGAATTTTTAGATATTATGGTGTAAAAATTTTAGGAGAATTGAAATAAAAAAAATTATGTAAAGGGGACTTTAGAGAAAAAGGGTGATGGTTGTTATGGCATGTTTGTTTTTGTTTTTATGTTGATTAGATTGTCAGTTAAAAAATGTCAGATGAATTGAAAAATAAAGGATTTTAAAAAGTAAGAAAAATCGTAGATTTTATATCTTTACAATTGGCGCCCAACGTGGGGCTCGAAATTGAGTGAACCCAAAAGATGAAGAAAGAAGAAGAGAATTATGGAATAATGATGGTCTTAATGGAATTAAGAAGACTAGGGGAAGCAAGACAACAAGATAAAGAAGATTTGAAAAAATTATGGAAGAAAATAAGGAAGATATTAATAATATGAGGGGAGATTTGAATAGAAAATTAGATGAAAATCGGGAAGAAAGTCAAAGAATTAACAGGAAATTAGACAAGAGTCTAGAACAAATCGAAAAAATTAAAAAGGAACAAGAAGAGCAGAAGGAACAAATCAAAAATTTACAAGAAAACATAAAAGGACAAGAGAAAAATTTAGGAGAAGAAATTCAAGAAAATGGTGTTAGAATCAGTCAGGACAAAGAGAATGAATTGGAAGAGAAGATATGTCAATTAGGAGATAAAATAGATGGACATTTAAAAAGTCACATACAAGGAGAAGTAGAGGAGAAATTGGTAGATTTTCAAAAAGGTATAGAAGAAGTGAAATTGCAAACAAAAGCTAATGAGGAAGGTTTAGAAGGATTTAAGGTAAAGGTCGATGGAGAACTTAAAACGATATGTGAAATTATGGAGGAGAAAAATAGTATATGTCAGAGGAATGTGGAGGGTATGGACAGATATGTAAACAAGAAAATTATAGAAATAAACAATAAGATGCAGGTGGCAATAGAGGAAAATTTATCTAAGGGGGATAGGCAAATCACTTTCACAGGGTTAAATAATTTACAAGACATGGGTATTAAATTTGATGGGAATTTAAATACAAAATAAAATAACAATAATCAAAATATGTCGGGGGAAAACTGATGGAGAGATAATTCTTAGGATAAAAAAATATTTTAAATAATTTTCACTAACATAATTAATTAATTATAACATGAAAATAATTTGGGGGAAATTGTTATGGTGTAAAAATTGAGACAAGATTATGGAAGGTGTATTTTAAGGGAATTGAAATTAAAAAAAAATTATATAAAGGGGACTTTAGGGAAAAAGGGTGGTGGTTGTTATGGCATGTTTGTTTTTGTTTCTATGTCGATTAAATTGTCAGTCAAAAAATGTCAGATGAATTGAGAAATAAAGGAATTTAAAAAGTAAAAAAAATCGTAGATTTTACAATATCTTTACAATATATGACATGGTTGTGTTTATATCCCCATCATTTTAAAACTAGTAGGAGTAAAACTTTATGACTAGCAGGAGATGTGTGGAAAATATGTAAAAACGTTTTCCTGAACACCGAATTGAGATATCTCGACTAGTTTTCAACTGACAAGGAATCAAAGTCGAAATTTGATTTTTTTAAAGATTTGACATGGTTAAAATTTATTAATACGCCCTCGTAGCATTGTTTTTTATAATAGAGATACCTACGATGCTTCGTTTATTTATAATGTAGAAACCTTGTGCTCTAAATGTCACATAACTTATCGAAAACAAACTTGGAGGTAGAAGGTTGGATATACAAGATTTTTACCTCACATGTAGCGGTACGATGTTTTTATAAAGAAGAAAGTGGTGTTGATTGGATGAACATCGATGTAATTGATTGTGCTGAAGGTGAAATTTTCTGATTTATACCAAATTATCGTTATTTAATTACAGTAAATGGTCCTTTTAAATATAGTTTCCTAAATTTCACCCTGTATATACATACTTTCTGATTTTATACGGATTTATAAGAAACTGATTGTATCTTTATTATTTAATCATTTTATTTTGGTTTATTATACGGTACTGGTAAAGTGGTAAATAGTATTAATGCAAGAGTGACTTTCTATTATTCTATAATTTATATTTTATCTCAGATTTACTGTCGTTACTGTAAGTCGAATCGAGGAAATAGTTTATTTTTTAATAAAAAAATATAAACGATTTTATTTAATAGTAAACATTTCCTGATTGATATTTCGGTATTATAAGTATCATCATCAGTCTTACATGATCGATTACTGGTATAGACTTTTTAGCTCGAAATTGTTTACCTTACGAGCGTAACATTCAACCAACGAGTCAAATACGAGTCCAGCATTTAACTAAGTAAATAAATAAATAAATTTTTAAAAAAACTTACCGATTTTTTTATTTGTAGGTGGCAACGTCGCGGCGCTGAGGTCGCTCAACGAACTGTGGATGCTGCTTCCAGCAATCGTTTTTGGAGAAGGACCACTATTCGGCCTGTTTCTGATTCTCCGCCTGCAAATTAAAATCGGTTCAAAGATTTTACGAAAAAACTGATCATATTTTTGAGTGTTTTGGGGTCAAAAAATTGTAATACTTCGAAAATCGCGAATTTTTTGGGACAAACCAATAAAATTTTTGCGATTTTTTCATGCATTATAGTAAAAATTTTGAAAAAAGCCGCGGAAATTTGGCTGTTTTAGTAAAAAAAATTGCAAGAAAGAAATAATTATACAAAACCTTTAATATTTTTTTTTACTTTTTATAAATATATACACCATAAAACTATACAAAAATAATTATATTAAAAATTAACATACCTTTCAGGAGTACTTTGTAAAGAAGAAACTTTTCCTGATCTTTGTGGCAGTTGCGTTCTAGAAAAAGCATGCACAAAAATAAAAAAAAAAATATATGTAAAAACTAGAGTAAAATAACCAAAAAATAAAATAACATAATTTCTCGTTCTGATTATACGGAAATTTATATTAACCCCTTAAAGTGTACGCTCGAATTAATTCGAGCCCGCCAAACGCGAATTTATATAAAATACTTTGTTTCTTTATTTTACCTTTTAGTCGTGAAATATTAAATACTTGCAATGTTGGGCTATGTGCTGCATTATATTTTCAAAAAATGTGCGTTAAAGGGTTAAAATTTAATTAAAATAATTTTTTTAGTAAAAATTACTATTATTTGTTATTTCAGTAGTAATGTTTTCAAGGTCATTTTACTCTTCTACTCAAACAGGCAAAATAAATAATACAACTAGTAAAGCAATTCTACTATTCTTACCTTAGAATTAATTTTCGAGAATCTTGAAAAACTGTTGTGGCCGATGAGCTAAAATCGTAGGAAAAATAAATACACAATATTTACATGCATATTATATTGATTTCAGCAAACATAAGTTAAAAAAATACAATACAAATTGAATGGGCAATTTGCGGACCCTGATTTGCTAACAATCGGGATCCGCACCAGTGGTTAGCTGGCGGCGGGAGATAGGCGAAACATAACCTATGTGAATATGTGATGTAAACCATCCTTTTCTAGGGAAAACGGAAATATAATTTTTAATACACAGAAGAGTGATAAGGATATTCAAATCCAAAATGCTCAATCTCAAGTGATAGAAGATGTTCTATCTTCTATCAGAAAATGTAGATTTATCAATTATTAAGTTACCATTGACATTTAAAATAAGGGGCAGGCCTAAAGACATAGAAAAACCAGCTGTTGGTTTGAAGAAGAGAAGAAATAAAACTGGATTTTTAACCAGACATTAGTTTCAAGGCAAAAAAAATATTGCTTGCAATTTTTAACAATAATGAATTGGCGGTTGAAATTTTATTTCATAACTACATAGTTCAGTCTAGCGATTTACCTAAAAGTTGTGAACTCATGAATTGTACGATTTATGAAAAAGAAATTGATATTAAAATAATAGAATTTTTTTTGAGGAATCTGCATTTCTACTGTTTGAAATTTGCAATTTGCGGACCACGAGACTCTTCCTAAAAAAATACTTGGGTATACAGGACGGGTACCGACGTGTTCCGACAATAGTTTTTTATATCTAGAGTTGGGCATTATTGAATTGTTCGTTAGACTGATATATTGTGCAACGAAGAGGAATAGCGATATTTATTTATAATTAATCAGTACTTTTGCTGTCAAATATATTTAGATGAACTCTTTCACTATGCTAAAACTTTGAATTTGGAATAAAAAAAACTTATTTGAATTTACTCCCGATTCCCCATTTCATTAAACTTTTTTCAATGCTGTAGCATCATCAGTGATGATGTTATTGTTTTTTTTTTAATTTACGTGGTACCTATATGACTCCAACAATTTAATATTATTTATTTTTAAAGGTAGAAATTTGGAAGAGATGTGAAAAAAGGATGTACTTAGAAATATTTTTTTGAAGACCCACATTTACTAGTTCAAAATGTTTTGAACTGGCGAGTCGCGAATAATTTTTTTGGAACTTGATTGCTGTAACTCACATTTAGTTTTCACATTTTCTTACCTTCTGATGAGCGCAGAATTTATTATGGAACTCACTGAACCCTTTGGTTGTTCTGGCAACCTAAAAAACCGTATTTTGATAAAAATAAAATATTAATCCACCTTCATTATACTTTTTGAAATAAAAACAGAAAAATTGAGCCAAAACAAAAATTAGCACTGGATAGAAAATAATAATTATTTCTGGTTGTTAATACAATTATTTTTTAATAATTATTCCAGACAATTACGAAGTTATTTATGCTAAAAACATTTATTTTATCATCTTACCTTCGGAACACACTTGATCCTGATACTGAAGTTGATAATTTGTTGGTCCGAATTGGAGATAAACTACAGCTAAAAAACATGCAAATACTTTTACACCTTTCTACTTAAAAAGCCATTTTTGGCGGATGAACAAAATCATTCATTTCTCCTCTAATATTTTTTCTAAACGTTTTGAGGTATTCTAGTGTTAAAATAGAGCACATTTGAGCAAAAAACCAAATCGCTAATTATATCCAATGGCGTGCTTTAGGCTGGGATTGACCCCTTTTACCCCCAATTTTCTATTTCAATGCCGCTTCAGTAAAAATTTAATTTTTTTTCATACAGCAGCTTCAAATATATACCATTCTTTATGAATTACCCTGTATATCATCCGCCAAAAATCTCAAATTAAAAAGGTCTATATACAGAGTGTTATTTCTCTACAAAAGCTTACTTTTTAGAATTCCTGGGCACATCCTTAGGCGATGTAATGGCGGAAGAAGAAGCAATACTGAAATGCAAATATATATAGCAAATAAATAAACAAAAGCTTTTTTTTAGTATGCTCCAATGAAATAAATCAAATAAGCAGAGGCAAATTTTGTCAAAAAAAATCGGTTACGCTAAGGAAAATAGAAAAATGTTTGTACAGACCGAAAGAAGAGAGTATTACAGACAGTGGCGGCGCCACAGGGGGGGGCAGTATGCCCCCCCCGCCCTTTGCAAAATGTCGTTTTTAGCGCCCCCTTCGATTTTATAACTGGTGATGTTATTGCTGAATACCAGTCTTTTAGTTTATTAATTAGAGAACTTAAAGATAATAATAATAAAATGTCTTTATTTAGTATTGTGATATACAATACAGTAAACAATTTAAAGAGGCGAAGTCTAGCTTAGCTACTCCACTTAACCCCGTCATAGGATATATACAATAAGAAAATTTGGTTTACGCAGAATAAATTTTGTATAAGAAACGATTGGCAATATCAAAATTACCAAGAAAAAAATGATTGGGCCATTTTTGAGGGAAAAAGTGAGTTTTACAGGATATAAATGGACCTAGAATCTAAAAATTAAAAAAAAATTAAAATTTGGTTTACGCAGAATGAATTTTGTATAAGAAACGATTCACAATGCCAAAATTACCGAAAAAAAATGTTTGGGCCATTTTTGGGAGGAAAAGGACGTTTTTAGGATATAAATGGACGTAGAATCTACAAAAAAAATTAAAATTTGGTTTACGCAGAATGAATTTTCTACAAGACACGATTGGCAATGTCAAATACCAAAACAAAATGTTTGGGCCATTTTTGAAGGAAAAAGTGAGTTTTTTAGGATATAAATGGACCTAGAATCTACAAAAAAAATTCTAAAAAATTAAAATTGGGTTTATGTAGAATGAATTTTGTATAAGAAACGATTGGCAATGTCAAAATTACCGAAAATAAAATGTTTGGGCCATTTTTGAAGGGAAAAGTGAGTTTTTTAGAATATAATTGGATCTAGAATCTACAAAAAAAATTCAAAAAAATTAAAATTTGGTTTACGCAGAATGAATTTTGTATAAGAAACGATTGGCAATGTCAAAATTACCGAAAAAAAATGTTTGGGCCATTTTCAAAGGAAAAAGTGAGTTTTTTAGGATATAAATGGACCTAGAATCTACAAAAAAAATTATCTAAACCAAATTTGAAAAAAAAATTCAAATTTGGTTTACGCAGATATAAGAAATATCCTCTCATTGCTTAGATTTTTCTGTCGTTCTGGACGAGTTTAAAAATATTACTACTGAAAATGATAAATATGATAAATACAGTATTACTTTAAATACATATGCCCCCCCGCCCTTAATTTCTAGAACCGCCACTGATTACAGATCGCATCGTAAGATTTTTAACTGGTAATTATGGATCAGAAATTTTGTATTATATAATAAAAATAAACTATAGAGGTAAATTATTTTGTAAAAAGTTATGCGTAATTTTCTGAGGCAATTCCTACTTGAATACATTTAGTTTTTCTCTATTTTCTAACAATATCATTTAAGCAAAACATAAAGTACCTACCCATAAAAAAATCACTGTTTACACTAGTTTAAATTTGTCTGAGCTTATTTAAGTTTTTAACCAAAATCTACTTTTATTTACATTTTCTACAAACTCTTAAAAGACCAGGACCAATTTTTAAACAAAAAAATTCTTAGCAGTGTGTGTGTGTAGTAGAATGAATGTTAATACTACCAAAATCGCTGGTTTAAACAATCAAGGGGGTTCTATACCCTCCGCCATATTGGAAATGCTAATGTTAAAATTGCGGGCTTAATACTTAAAAAATATTTTTTTGTATCCGGTCCCCCTTTAAAGCAATTAAAAATTAAAATTTCGAAAGGTTTGTTTTGTGTGTAGCGGCTCCCGGGACCTCTCGCATTGCGCTCGTGCTCTGTCGGAGTTTTACAGAATCCTGGCCAATCAGAAAAGGTCATTGTATGGCGAAACCCGAATTCGAGTTTCGTTAACGCAAACGAGGAAGTCAATTGAAGACAACAGTTATTCTGATTGCATTTATTTACATTGGATTGTTGTGTTGACTTGAACATAGACCATTCCAGGATGACGTACGTGACAGGACGGCCATATTAGCTGGGAGGCACACAACTTTATGACACAATGTTAGTTTCATATGTAAACATCAGAAAGATTTTTTTAAAGTTCTTTATTCAGAAGAAATAAATAGAAAATAGAAAATTTTTGCAATGTTATTAAATGCTCAATGCGTTGTGAAAGAGATAATGTATCATTTTTCTGGTTTCCTGCTGTTTACTGAATGAAGAAATGCTTGGATTAAGGCTTTGAAACGAGGTACATTTTCTGAAAGCCAAGTGAATAATAGACGTCTTTGTTCTAGGCATTTTATAACAGGTATTTTTGGCGATCTTTTATATGTATTTTTTTATTATTACTTGTGTAAATTTTCGGTAAACCTGCTCTGTTAAAACACTATGACAAATTTTGACACACAGAAAACTGTGGTTTTTTAAATTTAATTTTACCAGGTGATATTGTTTTAGCCGACAGAGGTTTTTTAATTCAAGATTCTCTACAAATATTAGGTGCGAATTTAAATATAACAGCCTTTTCAAAGGGAAAAATCAACTTCATCCCACTGATTTGGAAAATACACATAATATTGCCACTGTACGAATTCATGTAGAACGAATTACTAGTCTTTTAAAAAAAATAAGATTTTTCATGAAATTTCATCAATGAGTATATTGTCTAAAAAAAAATGGTTATATACTACATTGGACAAAATTGTAGTAGTGTGTAGTGCATATGTGTCCCTCGCAAATACCATTGAATTAATTTTTTTTTCATAATTTATTTTATTTTATGAATATATAAACATCTAAGATTTACAATTTGTTTTATTTGTATTATTTCTGTATATTAAACACATACTGCTTATATGCTTGCAAACTTTTGTAAGCCTTAAGCTGTTGTCCCGAATAAAAACTGTGAGTTAGTATGCAAAATTTATAGAAAAGAGGTTTCTATACAATTTACTCATATTAGTTTCGTTCGCGCTCAAATTCAAATGTCAATCTGCAGATAAACAAACAAACATTACGCGTTTTGGGCAGTTCAAATTAATACCGCTAGATCGCATAAAGTTGTGTTCATGTCAATAGAAATCTAATTTCCAACCACGACTCAAAATGCTACGTCTAGATGTCGTCCTTATCCGAGAATTGGTAACTATGCAACCGCAAATACACAGATCTATTTCATGCTGCCTAACAATTTCTTTAGAGGGGGATTCAGTGAAGACGTAAGGGGCGAGGATTTCGAGGTTATGTATGAAATTGACAGAGTTGATGGGTATAGAACACTCTTAAAAGAAAATCCAAGTTAGCGAGTCTCAAACACGCTTACCTGTTATTGCGCAATCCGTTTCTGGAATGATGTTGATAGTAGCAGCGGTGAATACAAATGCAGTTACAGCTTATTATTTTTCGACAGGATGTATCGTAAAAAATAATAAACAAACCTCAAAACGTTTATTTAGCTATCCCACCCCCGTTTCAGATCTTTTACTCAGTCTTGATTTCACTGCTAAGAATTTAAAATCGGTTTGGCCCTAGTCTATGACTGTATACTTACAATTTACTGTTAGGATTTTTCTGATTCCCAACCACCTTCCTCTGAGGCAGCCCAGTATTCACGTTAACACTATTGAACACTTTCGATTTCACTTCTTTTAAATTAGGTTTGTTTTGTTCGTTTTTACTTATTTTACTCATCACCGCATCCCACCTCCCCACCGATTTCTTCACCAACTTTTGGTCGCCGCTTTTATCGCCCGATGGCTCCAGCATCGCTTTTACCTTCGAAGGTACTTCTCTCTTTGGCATCTTGTATTTTTTAGCCGAATTTGAGTTATCATCTTTAGCACCGTGTCTCGGAGAGCTAAAGCTGGGACTAGATATACCAGGACTAGGAGCGTTTCGTTTTTTTGGGTTATCTTTCTGCACATCTTCAGGCTTCTTTTCGATTGATTTTTCTATGATTTGTTGTACGTTATTCTGACTGTTTTCCGATATAGTTTTGGAGCTCGTGTCTGAAGGGGATACATCAGGTACTGTATCTTCGTTTCTCGTATTGCTTTCTATATCTGTAAATATCCCGCTAGAATCCATGTTCTCTCTGTTATTAACGTATATATCAGCAGCTGCTTGCGGGTCTACTCCGTAAAGAGTACCATCGATAACTTGAGCTTTCCTGTCACCTCTTAGAGGATTTTCTTCGTGGTTATCGGCATCACTTTCCGTATAGAAATCGGAGTCAGTCATCGGATCGATTCTCCTGGACTGCGGCCTGGCTAGAGGTCTTCTGGTAAGAGGAGAGTTGTCAGCGCCTCTACTAGCCGGTCTAGACATTTCACCGTCGCCTTGATAGCCAGTATCCAAGCTGGTGATACTAGTGACGCTGTTTATGAAGCTATTTGAAGTTTTGGATTTGGAAGGTTCAGTTTTAGGATCGCATTCGACTACAGGAGTTGGATCTAGAGGTAGTTCTTCAGGTGATGGTGTTTGATCCATGCGGGTTAGAGCAATTTTTTCGACGTCTAAAGGCAGCTCCATGTTGACAGTAGTATCGGTTTTCATGGTAAGATTTGAGAGTATATTTTCGTCTATAATTCCCAGACTGTAATCTGTGAGGTTGGGACTTTGTAGCTCTTCTTTTTGAGGCTTGTTTTTATTCATAGCTAAGTTTAGTAAAGTTTCGTCTATTAGCTCTAAGCTGTCCTCTTTTGGACTATCAATTTCTAGCTTTTTAGTAGATGATAGATAATCTGGGAAGCCCTTATCGTATTTGAAGCTCGTTTGACAGTTCAAAAATTGGGTACACATCTCGCTGGGTGTGAGTATACCCAGTGATTCATCCAATTCCAAGGAATCCCTTTTGCTGTTGTCTTCATCGTTGGTATTAATAGCTTCTTGTTTAATATTAGATACTCTATTTTCTTCTGGTTTGATGTTCGATATTCGCGATGTAATTAAATTTAATTTACCTAAACTTGTGTGAGAATTACTTAGAAATTTAAGCTGTGGCAGTGTTGTAGGTTTTTCAATATTTTCGCTGAGGCTCCTTAATACTTGACTTGGGAAGCCCTTATCGTATTCGAAGCTCGTTTGACAGTTCAATAATTGGGTACACATCTCGCTGGGTGTGAGTATACCCAGTGATTCATCCAATTCCAAGGAATCCCTTTTGCTGTTGTCTTCATCGTTGGTATTAATAGCTTCTTGTTTAATATTAGATACTCTATTTTCTTCTGGTTTGATGTTCGATATTCGCGATGTAATTAAATTTAATTTACCTAAACTTGTGTGAGAATTACTTAGAAATTTAAGCTGTGGCAGTGTTGTAGGTTTTTCAATATTTTCGCTGAGGCTCCTTAATACTTGACCGTCAAGTTTTTGAATTTTAGGGTTAGAAGTTCGACGTCGCTTGACTTCTAACGTTGAATCTTTCAGGAGATTTTCGCAGGATTTGTCTATCGGGAAGTAATTTGAAATGTCTATTTCGGGAGTCTTAATGGATGATTCCTTATCGATTAGTTCTATATCGTTAGATCGTTTCTTATCCAAAGTCTGCTTAATACTACGTACATTCTCGTTGGTTATATGCGTTAAATTACTAAAAGTATCTCTTAAATTTTGATGTAATTTCTTAGTAATATCATTTATTTGAGTATTATCCTTTTTTTTAATAACAATTTCTTCCTGGCTACAGGATCTTTCTATTTCTTTACTTGGGTCGATAAAAAGCATGGAGTACGGACCTGACGCATGGTCTGTAGACGTATCACGGCTGCCGTTGATGAGAGAAACTTTAGCTACTGGCGCCATCAATCCGCGACGCTCCGGACACGCGAAATAGCGTATGCCGTTAACGAACCCATCGTTTTTACCGACATTATCATTTAGTTCGATCCCGCACCACGGTCCTTTCGCGAAATGAACCGCTCCGACGAATTTGAGGATTCCTTCTTTACCGCCGACGCGTACTCGGTTGCCTATGTGCTTGGCGGTAACTTCGATGGTTGGTTGATGGTCAGGGACGGCCGGTGCCGGTTTGGCGTCCAACTGAAGTAAGCGGTTACCGAAGGTGGGGATTCGGCTGGGGCCGGTCTGAAACAAAAAGTGTTGATTTTTGACTTTATAAAATGGTATTTTTGATGAAAACAAAAATTGTACATTTTTTTTTCATTTTTGTGTTAAAAATCTGTTAATAATTGGATACATATTTTTAGATTCACAATTTATAATTTCGTTAGAAAAATTATTGTTAAAGAATTTTTCTTTTAATTTTCCATATAAATTAATAGTCCAGTAAATTAACGCCACAAAAACCCTAAACCTGGGCATCAAGTCTGTCCGTCAATTTTTTTTTAATTTGCAGGTATTCACATTTACCTCTGAAAATCTCAGCTACGTGGGATTTGTGGAAGTGTGGGAAAATTGCTCTAGAGTTCTTAAAAATCCGTTTTTCGACGATATCTGCCGAAATATGACCCTTAGAGCATACATACAAAAGTTGTCTCTATGATTTTTTTCGCTACACTAATATTTTTTGCAAAAACGGCGTTTCAAAAATTCGCAATTTTGAGAATCTGAAAATTCGCAAAATTATTGTGGTGAAAACGGAAAATTTGAATATCCTACCTAAACTTGAATATCCTCCCGTTTTTGTCTGAAGACAAAAGATAAGGCAATAATAAGCAACTTTTTTTCACTTTTTGCGCTTGATTAATAAATTTATTGTAAAAAAATCAATTTGAGAAAGTTTGAAGGCAGTTTTTTCTCGTGCACTTAATAAAACACTTTATATAATGATATGATGAAAAGGTCAGAATGTGATCTTTTATTTAGTACAATTCCTAACCCCAAAAAATTTTAGCACGAAAAAAAATGTCGATTTTTCATAGGGGTGAGAATTTTCTCAATTTTCCGGAAAACAAAAAAATATGAAAAAAAAAGAAAGAAAAATGCTATCAACAAGGGGACAAGCTAAGCTTTCTAATGATGTGCGTTGAAAACCGATATGGTCCTATTAATTCATCTATTATATCAAAAAAAAAACGACCTCAAAAAACATGTTGTTTATGAAAATACACAAAAATAATTTATTGAATCTTTCTGAATATATTTAACACCTTGCAAAGCCCCATTATCCAAAAGGGTCCGGTGAAATTACTCTTGATAAAAAAAATATGAATATATTTATAGGAGGGTCAAAATATCGAGCAAAAACAAACTTTGGCTCGGTTTTTCAATAATCCAGAAAAATAGATAAAAGGAAAAAGTATCATGATATTATAGCTACAGATTCCTTCTTTCATCTGAACTTTGAATCATGAAAAAATATTAATTTTTACGTGATTTATTGAAAAATTTGTAATCCGCTTGGGAGTGTCACTCCTTTAGAGCGTTCTCTCTAAATGCAGGACAGGAGCTAAAAATGGGGATGCGTTTTGGAGCCGGTTATATCGAAGAGTATCATATTTTTTACAGAATTGATTATCTTCATTTTTGTCCAAACAAAAATCCTCTGTGTCATATTTTCGGTAATATCGGCGAAAATAGTCGAAAAAACACATTTTTGAGACCAATTGGCCATTTTCCTGCCCTTCCCTTTATTTTTAATTCAGAATTTCGTATGAACCTATTTTCTCAAAAGGCAAAGATTTCATTTTTAAAATAACGACAGGCAAATTGGTTTATAATGATTTCTTGCAATTCTTTATTTGTTAGAATAACAATAATGGATGAAGTCATAGTTACCTCAACTAGTTTGTATTCGGTAATGATTTATTTTAGTAGATTACATTTTTTGTAATTGTGCAAAAACTCAAGTGGAATATTTTTCAGTATTTCATATGAAAAACGAGTATTGGCGGAGAAAAAGATATAAAAATATAGAGGATGCTCCAGCCACAGATTGTTATTGTTATGGCTACTAATCTACCTTTAAGCAATGATGCCAAATTATATTTTCTTATTTTTGCTGTAAATCGAATTACGTGTCGACTATAGGTATTTTAGAATAAAAAAATAACTTCCCGGAGCATTTTTAAGAAATCTAAAATAACTCCATTTTTTTCATTAACCGTACCTCATGAACCACTCTGTATATATTTTTTTAAATTTTTTGGTGAACGCCTTTTTACTCAATTGTAGTATCAACTACAAGAATAACAAAATTTTTAATCCAGACGCGGCTTTATAAAAAAATTGATTTGGCAACCTCAAAACAGCACCTAAATATTAAATTTTTTAAAATACGTTTTCTTATGAAAAAACAAAAATAATTACTTTTGGCGTTTCTCATTAAACACCCAGTATCTACATAAAAAATGTTTTATAGATCAAGTATACAAAATGTTTTTTCACCAAAATGTTTCGAAGCATAATAATCTACCAAGTTTTAAATCAATATGCAGAAAATTGGATCCCCCATTTTGTCCAATTTACAAGCAAACATTGTAAGCGTCATTTAGAAACACCCTGTATATACCCTAATTCTTTAAACTGAATAACATATCCCGAAAGAGCCCAGAGCCCTGGTGCAACAACAAACAATTTGTTTTCGCATGAATATCCACATTTCCCGTGTTTTAAATAAATCAAATTTAATTACTATTATTGTATTAACCTGAAATACATTTTTGTTGGTTACAGTAAAAATTTTTTTCATGGTCATTGAAGTGGCAATGCGTTGCGTGATGGTAAAGTGAAATTACGAGAAATATGTCCGTTTCGTGGAATCCAAACGAAATCGTATATGTACATATATATATCTACCATATAGTTGTTACGCGGCTTATCACAATTGAGGAAAAGTATTTACCACTTTTCTTTTTAATTGGAGATTTGGTAGCTTTCATTTTTAATGGATATAAAGAATATGTCGAGTTGTATCGCAAAATTATAGATTATTTGTGACCTAAGTTGATTACAAACATTTATCAAAGAAGAATTAATGAAACAATAATAATTTAGTGTGTAAGTTAGGTTATAGTTTTTTTATAGTGTAATAAGGAGTTTTTTGTTTGACAGCAGTTAGGAAAAAAAAGGTTGTCAATGTTCTTAATTTTAGAAATGTCAGATTATTATGAACCCACCAAATACCCTTATATTTGTTTTGAATAAAAGTTAAAAAATATAAAAAGGCCTTCTAAATAATTAAAATATATGGCGCCCAACGTGGGGCCTTTATGTAAAAGAAAATAATAGAAACGTGTAAAAAAGATGTACTTAAGAAGTGGAAACAAAAAGATGGATGGAAGAAGATCAGATCCAATTGTGCAAATGTTAATTACTATGAACAGAAATCAAGAAAAGATGGAGAATAACATAGAAAGAAATCTAGAAAAGAATAGAATGGAGATGGAAAATCAATTCAAAAGAAATAATGAGGAGATGATAATTTTAATAAGAAGAGAATTTGAAAGAGTTGAAGTGAGATTAGAGAAACAAGAAAAGGAAACAGATAAAAAAATAGAAGAAATTAGAGAAGAAGTAGAATTTGCTATTAATGCAGTGGCTAATAGAGTAGATAAAAATCAGGAAGAATTAAAAAAAGATATTCAGGAAAATAAGAAGGACATACAAGAAAACAAAGAAGAGTGTAAAGTAGATTTAAAGCAATTAGAAGAAAATTTAAAGAAAAATGCTAGAAATCTAAAAACAGAACAATATGTGAGTCATAAAAGAAACGTAATGGTAAAGAAAACAAAATTATGAGAGAAATGTGATAAAGCAAAGATACATGCAATAACAAATAAAGTAATTGAAAAAAGAAATGTACAAAATTTAGGTAATCGTCGCTGGGGGGCGTACAAACCTAAAATTAAAAAAAGTTGTAAATATAAAATAATAGGATACCAAACAAAAAGAATTAGAAGAAGGAAGAAAACAAAAACATTAAAGAAAAAGAAAAGAAACTGGAAGAAAGTAAAAATGAAAAAAAATAATGTTCAATAACATTTAAAAATATTTTTACTGTTTAAAAATTTTTTGAAATGTTGGGGGTAGTGTGTAAGTTAGGTTATAGTTTTTTTATAGTGTAATAAGGAGTTTTTTGTTTGACAGTAGTTAGGAAAAAAAGGTTGTCAATGTTTTTTAATTTTAGAAAGGTCAGATATTTTATGAACTCACCAAATACCCTGATATTTGTTTTGAATAAGAGTTAAAAATATAAAAAGGCCTTCCTAATAATTAAAATAATATATTCTATTTTTTGGCGTAAAATTTGTTGCAAAATTGATTGAGAAAAATCCCAAAACTTTACAATTTTTTTAAAAATAGTTTAAACAATTTTTACAGAAAAAAAAAACAGTTTCTATTTATATTTTATAATTTTTAAACTTCTACATCAAGTGGTTTGGTAATAGTGGGGATATAATGATGCAAATTGTAACTTTGACACCTCGCTAATTAAAAAAAAAATCAAGATATTAAAATTCGGTTTGCATGGAATTATTTCCATATATTTTCTACATAACTATTCCAAATTTGATATTCCCAGATCAAATCGTTTTAAATTAGTAGTAGTCCAATAAACGAAGGTCCACAAATTCCACGTATGAATACCTGCAATTTAAAAAAAAAATTGACGGACAGACTTGATGCCCAGGTTTGGGGATTTTCTGGCCTTAATTTACTGGACTATAGAAATTTCCAAAACTGTTAATTTCAAATTTTGATACCTCGCAAGTTTAAAAATCCTACACAATTTGAGCAAACAAAATACCAGAATAATAAATAATAAATTAAAAATAGTAACGAAATAACTTTAATCCTTCGGGATACCATCCCTTAAAATAGACAGAAAAAATGAAGGTCGTCACGCATTTCAAGTTTATTACGTAGTCATACTACGTTGTGGTATAAAAACGAGAATTTAAAACTCCAGTCAGGAACGACATGATGTACGTATAAAAAATTGTCTTTACGACCATCTTTTCGAATTGCTGTTAAGTATATTAGATCTTGTAAGGGACAGGGTCTGACTCTAACAAAAATGGTTATTTCGTTTTGTATTTTAAACAATTCTATTCCTTTAATATGTACAATATTATAGTAATAAAATGACAGTGCAATATGAAACTTATTTTTTTAAATAATTTTAAGGAAATTGGATGATGAATGAACGTCAAATGTCAAACGTCAAGCGTAAAAACAATCGTTATATAGGAATGAAGATCGTCAAATAGAATGTTAAACGTCAAAAACGAACAGCAAACGTCAAAAAAGGGACGTCAAATATCAAAACGTGTGTCAAACGATAAAAAATATTGCTAAACTTTAAAAACGAACTGAAAACATCGTAACAAATCGTTAAACATCGAAAAACGAACGTTTTTTCTCACTCTAATTAGTAAAATAAACCAAAATTGTTAAGTTCTAAACATTTTTTAATAGTTTCAGACCTTGAATTAACCTGCCAACTTTTTAAATAATTAAAATACAAAATAAAATGGACAAATATTAAAAAAACCTGATTTTAATAACCTAATTAAATACATTATTCGCAGGAAATATTAAAAAATTAATATTTCTACTGCTTTTAACTTTTACGACCAATTTTACTAATTCCTTAGAAATATCTTAAATCCACAAGTCCGGCACTATTAAAATAATCCTCGGTCTAGTGAGACTAATATTTATTTTCGCTAGGAACTTGTAGCGGTTTTTTTTTTAAATTAATATTTATATTTATTTGATCACTTTGAATGCGTCTAGTAACCAGATGCTGTGAAATGTTTTAATAATTGATTATAGTAAAGTAACTCAAGGAGTCATGGCGCCTATTTGTTTAAGAGAAACATAATCAGGCGGCAAAAAATGTAATTCGCTCGTGATGCGTGAAACGTCAAACTTTAAACCTAGAAAAACGATCATTAAACGTCAAAAATGCGTATCAACAGAAACGTCAAACTTTAAACTTAGAAACGATTATTAAATGCGTGTCAAAACTGTACGTCAAATGCAAAAATGAATGTCAAGCTTTAGAAAACGAACGTTAAACGTCAAAAAAATGAACGTCAAATGTCAAAAACGAACGCTGAACTTAAAAAAACGAACATCAACAAGGTCAAACCTTAAATAAAGGACGTCGAATGTTAAATACAAATGTCGAAAGCCGAAAAACAGATGTCAAATATCAAAAATTTTATTAGTGGGTTGTGACAAAACGAAAATTTATTAAAAAAACATAATCAGGCGGAAAAAAATGTAATTCGCTTATGATATGCGATATAAAATGCGTATCAACAGAAACGTCAAACTTTAAACTTAAAAAAACGATCATTAAACGTCAAAAATGCGTGTCAAACATTAACAAAAATCGACAAACTTCAAAAATGGATGTCAAATGTCAAAACTGTACGTCAAATGCAAAAATGAACGTTAAACGTCAAAAAAATGAACGTCAAATGTCAAAAACGAACGCTGAACTTAAAAAAACGAACAACAAGGTCAAAGGACGTCAAATGTTAAATACAAATGTCAGAAGCCGAAAACAGATGTCAAATATCAAAAATTTTATTAAGTGGGTTGTGACAAAACGAAAATTTATTAAAAAAAAAAGTTAAAATTCTTACGACGACGTAAATTTAATATTATAAACGATTTTAGAATCTATAGTTCGACGTGCGACGTGCGATGTTCGGTGCCATAACGGTATGAAGAGTAGACATTTCCCGATAAATCTCAATAATTATTGCAAGCTTATTTCCTCAAGAGTTGTAGATACATAGAACAAGGTGCATGTTAGAACGTCCTCGGGCGCTTTTTGATTTATTTAAAATTAATAAAACATCTCTATGAAAGGAGGAGCGTCGTCGGAGCATTGGCCTAAAGCGACCCTATCCCGGGACTGCAACTGTCTCGGATAATGGTAAAAGATTCACTTTTTGATAGATGATTAATAAGCGATGTAATTTTTTTTATAATAAAATAATATACACATAAAAAAGCCAAATAAAACTCCATATTTCTATAAGTAAATACGAGGAAAACTGCAAAATTTGTAATCTACAAAATAATATTACAAACAATAGTTGCATCCACTTTCCGAGGGCCCAAAACATCAAAGTCAAAAAAACGTCAAATACAAGCGTTAAATGTTGAAGAAACACAAACGACAGATTTAAAAAACGCGGGACAAATGTCAATAACAAAAGTCCAACGTCAAAACGAATATCAAACGTCAAATGTCAAACTTAAAAAAATGAAGTCAGACGTCCAAAATGAACGTTAAAATTTAAAATCTAACATAAAAACTCGAAAAATGAACACACATCGGACATCAAAAATATTATTTATTATTTTAAATATTTTTTCCTTAAAGTTTTCACTTATTAACGGAAAAAATCTGATCTACAGACTCTTTATTATTACCCAGGCCATACTTCACATCTATCATGATGCTAAACAATGTATTTTTGCATCAAAATATAGTCCTATAGGAAAATCCTATTTACATAAACCTGCTAACTATGTTTCTGCAATTATCGTACAGATTCTAGCAAGGTATAATTTATGAATGCCAAGTAAATACACTGTTAAAAAAAATCTTAAAATGTAAACGCATACCAGATGTTATAGCCAATGTCATAACTTTTTGCGAGGTATTCCAAGAACTCGATATACAAGGAGTTTGCATTTAAAGGTTTATATGTAATTTTATAAAACTATACTAGAGCCTAATTATTTTACGCAGAATATATTTCGTCATAGCTAACACCACACTCTAAAAAATGGTTGTGAAAAAACTTGATAAGTATGGTAATTTTCACAAAATATACTATGTGACCTACATTTTATCTACCTACATAATATAAGTCTCAAAAGTACATTGTAAAATTATTCACAGAAATGAAAATTACTGATTTACAGAATTCATTCTGTGAATGAAATTGTACAGGTTTAGTTATGTGAATATCCCACCACCTGATCGGCGCACTATCGGATTTCTATTTTTAGAACTCGGTGTCTCAGAGGAAAGCTGATGTTAGGCAAATTAGTTGAGGGTTACGCGAGATTGGAACGCAATAATATTCTTTTTCTCCCTAACCTAAGTAATACTTATTTGTATTCCAAGCAGTTTTGTGGTGTGAGTTAACCAGAAATCGAAGTAATTTTTTAAGTGTCCACAACAAATGTTGGATCACTAATGCTATCAATATTTTCTAGGTTAGACACCAACTGGGACACTTTATTTTATATATCTGGAAAAGTCAAATATAAATGATAATGGATATTATCCACAACCCACAACTGTGGAATTCATACAGAGAATGTTCCTTAAGATTCAAAAAAAGTTAGTGGCTATGTGAATCATGTATTAACATTGGTGTTTTTTATACTCATAGATAAATATACTTATGTTTCTTTTTATTATGTGTTTGAATGTCACTGTGAATTCACACCAAATAATTACCAAGTAAATTCACAGATTAATGAAGAAATCACAGTAATAATTTCGCAAGATTACACAATAAATCTAGTGAGTTTCCATAGTATTTTTACAGAATTCATAAGGTAATAGGATTTGTACATAAATATCTGTATTTTCACATGATTTTACGTTGGTTATGTGATTTTACATACACTTTTTTATCAGTGCATGCCTACAAACTCAATTTGGTTTCTGCACATTGTGACGTAAATAGCAAAAAAAAAATCTTTGGGAGTGACTCAACAAGTCGTTTGAGTTGAATCTTTTAATTCGTAATTAGGAACAATGTCGGTATACTAACTACAGTAACTGCATAAATGTGTCTTAATTGATCTAAATGACCTCTTCTTTGTAAAGTTCAAAGTACGTATTTGTGTATTGATACTATTTTTATGGAAATATTCGATAAAATTTTCAAATCGTTTAAAATTTATTATCCACTATGTGCTTTATTTATTTTTTATTTCGAATAACATTTATATTCGTCTGGTTTATATAGTTTTTAAAATATTTTCAGTTTTTGCAATTTATGCCCCTGAAATAAAATTTTAATGTATTGAAAATGATTAATGGGAAAAATTATGTGTATGTGACTTTAAAATGTGACAGGGTTTTTAGGATGGTTGTTATGGGATATTTGTTAATTTTTTTTTAGTTAGTAATTAATAGATGTCAAAGTCAGCATTGTAAAAATAAAATCTTTGAAAATTAAAACTACTAATTTCAAATTTATTACTGTATATATGAAAGTCTGAAAATATCTCTAAAATCTAAAATTAAAATATCTAGCAATTAATCATTAAATTGTTTCTTTGTTTGCTATAATGGACGACCCATTAATTGAAGTGCCGCAATGTTTACAACCGATTGTTTATATCCTTTTGATTATAAACATTTTTCTTAATTACCGCTCTTAATTAGGCAATCATTAAATGACGCGTGCGAATTTTGAAGCGATAGAAGATCGAACGGAGAATTTTACCATTTCCTAATTAATAGACACACGCAGGTTTTGTCGTAACTTTCAGTTTTATTACTGACCATTATAGTTAGAGAGCCACAGCGACGAAAAAAGCAAATTAATTGATTATTAAACAATGACAAGACCTAGCGCGACACTTGTCTCTTATGTATTTTATACGTATTTCATTCTTTTTCTAGAGACAGAATCTTCATTCCGTAATTGTTTAAAAAAATAAGGTTTGCCATGAATGTCAAATTAACTGTCAGTATTAGTTGACGTGGTCTTTATATTGGTTTGTAAAAACTTAATTTATTAAAAAGGAGCAGAAAATCAAACGATTCAGATGTAGAATTGGAAAATACAGAATTTCAGCTTTAATTTCGCTTTTTTATTGATGTTAGAAATTTCCCGATTTTATGTTGCCTTCGCAAGAGTTTGTGCAAATCAGAAAATGTGATTTTTGCGGTATTCGTGTCCCCAAAAAAGCGGGAGGTGGTAGAGAACTACTTCAAAGGAAAAAGTTGGAGAGGGGGGCCATACTAACTATACTGACCATTACGTATTTAAATTATAAATAAAAAAGTGAATTAAAAGAGACCGACTTGATAATGACTATGACGAATGGATTTTTCGTATAAAATCGAAAATTTTTGATTTCAAAAATGATTGGCGCTGGTCTATAAGTTTAACATATGATCAAAAGCGACTTGCCCACCTGAGACCCAGCCTCTCCAAATATCCGGACACAGTGGGCAGATTTAATGGTCCTTCTACCTTTCCTATAACAAATTTTCACAATCTTCTTCTGTTCGACACTTTCACAGCACTCATAGATAAGTGTTACACCTTCTCTGCTCGTGTACAGGCGAAAAGAAACTACATGTGTATTACTAGAAATATTATAGTAAAAACACTGATAATAATCGTATTCAACCATAATTTATTTACGTAGAAGATTTTTTACACCTCAATTTTCATCATTATACTTATTATTAACAGATCGGTTTTGAATATCGTATACAAACAGTAATATAACGATGTTTATGTATTGTAAATACGAAATACTGTTATGCAACATAAACAAACAAAAGTGTTCTACTTATACCGAGTGTTGGTTGGGTAGTGACTCCCGTTATATGGGTTTGGGACGATAAATTGTCGTTTACGATGGAAAAAAGTGGGTCGTGCGTATCGGGGTGGGGTCCAAATGTTTGTAAAATTATATTCATCACAAACATCGAAGATCAGAGTCAAACGATAAAAAAAACATTTAAAAACAAGTTTTAATTATTATTTGCAATCTCTACAACTTTTTATTTTCATAATCAAACATGTTTACCAAATAATCTGACCCTTCGTTAATCATTTTTACTTTTTTTCATAAAATTGAACTGTCCACCTATTTATCTCAAAATATTTGCTAGTAACATCATGTTGACGTTACGCCATTGATAATATCATCAATATACGATTTATTAAAGGAATTATTTATAAAATATTGATATAATTGATAAATAGCTAATTCATAATATAATTATTTACTAAAATTTATAATAATTAAAAATAATAATTTTGATCAATGGGTTAAATGAAGTTGGGCTTCAAAATAATATGCAAATTGAATTTTTGGACCAAATTTCATAAGAATACCTTAATAAAATAAAAAATTTGAAAAAATGAATTAAAAAATAAAAAGATTGAAAAAATGAAATTAAAAAAAAAGGTTAAAAAAATAATGTTTGAAAAAATAAAAAGTGAAAAAATAAAAAGTTTGAAAAAATGAAATAACAATTAAAAAGTTTAAAATAATAAAATTTAAAAAAATAAAATAAAAAGTTTAAAAAATAAAGAGTTTGGAAAAATAAAAAGTTTGAAAAAATGAAATAAAAAATTAAAAAGTTTAAAAAAATAAAATTTGAAAAAATAAAAAATGAAAAAATAAAATAAAAAATAAAAAGTTTAAAAAATAAAGAGTTTGGGAAAATAAAAAGTGTGAAAAAATGAAATAAAAAATAAGTTTCAAAAATAAAGTTTGAAAAAATAAAAAGTGAAGAAATAAAATAAAAAATAAAGAGTTTGGAAAATTAAAAAGTTTGAAAAAATGAAATGAAAAATTAAAAAGTTTAAAAAAATAAAATTTGAAAAAATAAAAAGTGAAAAAATAAAATAAAAAATAAAAAGTTTAAAAAAATAAAGTTTGAAAATGGAGTAAAAGAATAAAAACTTTAAAAAAATAAAGTTTAAAAAAATAAAAAGTTTGAAAAAATAAAAAGTTAAATTTTTTTGCAAAATATGTACATATAAAAAATCTGTTAGCCTGAGATTGCATTAATAACTATTCACAAAATTCATAATAATATATTGTAAAAATTCATAAGTATTCTTTCAAAAATACTAAATATGAAAAAAAAAAATTTTACGACTTAAGCTTAAATGAAAGTAGGTTTTAGTTTCACAGTCGGTGTCCTATTTATTGGGATATCTATAGAAATCATAATGCCAAATTCTAAAATTAGTTTTAGGTAAATCTGTTGCACTGAAACGAAACATAATTATATAACTTTTTTTTAAATTTACAAATATTTCAAATTTACGTGCGTCCCACCAAATTATCATCAAAATTTTCATTATACAGTGTGATTTATAAAGAATTGTAAATGTTGAGTACAAATATGATTTTTGTGGTAAAAAATCACAAATATAAAGAAGTTTTGGATTCTTTTGGCCGAAAATAAGAAAGAAAAACTCAGATTTTCCAGAGTTTTGCACATTTAAAATTTTACAAAAGTGGGGGGGAGCAAAAAATTATGTCCGAATGTTTCATGCGTATATAACATCAAATTACAACAAAAATTTTGGTTTACGCAGAATGAATTTTGTCTAAGAAACGATTGGCAATGGCAAAATTTACGAAAAAAAACGTTTGGGCCATTTTTGAGGAAAAAAGTGAGTTTTTTAGAGTATAAATGGACCTAGAATCTACAAAAAAGTTCAAAAAAATTAATATTTGGTTTACGCAGAATGAATATTGTCTAAGAAACGATTGGCAATGTCAAAATTACCGAAAAAAGGTTTGGGCCATTTTTGAGAGAAAAAGTGCGTTTTTTAGGGTATAAATGGACCTAGAATCTACAAAAAAATTCAAAAAAATTCAAAAAAATTCAAAAAAATTCAAAAAAAATAAAATTTGGTTTACGCAGAATGAATTTTGCCTAAAAAACAATTGGCAATGCCAAAGTTACCGAAAGAAAATGTTTGGGGCCATTTTTGAGGGAAAAAGTGAGTTTTTTTGGGATATAAATGGACCTAGAATCTACAAACAAAATTCAAAAAAGTTAAAATTTGGTTTACGCAGAATGACTTTTGTATATCAAAATTACCGAAAAAAAGGTTTTGGGCCATTTTTGAGCGAAAAAGTGAGTTTTTTAGGATATAAATGGACCTACAATCTACAAAAAATTCAAAAAAAAATAAAATTTGGTTTACGCAGATATGAGAAATATTCTTTTTTTGGGGTGACAATTGCCCCTACTGATCCCCCTTGGAGCCGCCGTTATTACATTTCTTGTTACAGCGGATTTTTCTTGAGTGGAAAAATGTGGTAACAAGGCATTTGATAACGTTTGTCATAATGATCTATGATACAAACTCAAAAATAATGTTCCAGAAGTAATGAACCTAATCTACAAGTAGTGGGCATTATGACAAAAAAAAATAGTTCTTCAGTACCTTTAATTCATCTTAGCTTTTAATCGTTCACCCTGTATACCAGGCGGCCCAAACGGTAGTCAATTTTTCGGAATACGAACGATGAATGAACTTTTTGTCTTTGGTGAAACTTCTGGCAATAACTAATCGAAATTATTAACTTGACACACATTCGCAAATTAATAATGAAGTTCGTTTAATGATTTCTCGTTTCTTGAGCGTGATTACGGAGTTTGTAATATGCGAGAGAAGGTTGAGGTCTATGGATAATTATTTATAATGCAATTTGAACTTTCTGCAGACCGCTAATGGGTAATAGCACACAAATAACTGTAAATGAACATAACCTAGTTTGGGTAAATACAAATAAATTAATAATTATTTAGTTATTCGTTCTTAGATGTGGGGAATCGCGATGAAAAAGGCATTTTATATCATTTTAAATCTGTACAAATGCATATTTTGGTTTTGATAAATCGCCAACATCTATTTTGCATATCTCTTTCAAATTTTAAACTTTTATAACAAGTAAAAATCCAAATTTCAATTTTGACACCTCGCCAATAATTAAAAAACAATATAGATATTTAAATTCTATACCTTTTTTACATATATCTTCCAAAATTTAAAATTGTATATTAAGTAGTTTTAAATTTTAAAATTCGGTCTTTAGGGAAACATTTATACATCTTTTTGACACATCCTTTCCAAATTTTAAATTTCTACATCAAGCAGATTTAAATTAGTGGCGATATAAAGATGACCATGTCAAATATCTATAAAATTATGTTTCTTTGGGACTTGAAAACTAATAATTGCATTAAGTAAAAATACACATTACAAACCAATTAATTATCTGACCGTATTTTAATTGCACAAATAATGTGAAATAAGTTAAAATCACAGCTCCCAACTTATTTCACATCATTTGTGCAGTTTGATTACTCCCAGTAAAATATTTTGGTATCCAAAATATTTCATCTTTATCATACGTATTTTAATTATTTAGTTAATCCATGCCATGTATCTTTTTTATAAAATAATCGATGCACTATGCACTGTCTTTATTTAAAATAAACTGAAACACTTATGAAACCAAATAGAACCTATAGAGTATACATTCATTCATAAACGTGGCCACCTACATTGATTTCCTCGAATGAAACGTTGCCGTTTCAATATCAAAGTTTATTGCCCATTCTGAATTGCTAAAGAAAAACGTGAAATGTCAGTAAATTCCAAGCACGCAGAAATAAATGTATTAAAGAGCGATTTTTACGTTTCCAGCAATACGAGAACCTTGAAGAAATTATTTTAAAAGATTAATAAAACATTATTTATTAATTTCCTTATACAAATCTGGCAAAATTTTAACGGAACATAGGATTTTCAATGTATTTTGTATTGAATAGTTGATATATCGTTGCGCAGATTTCTTAAATACATTGAAAATCCTACGTTCCGTTAAAATTTTGCCAGATCTGTATAATAAATACGACAAAAAACACAGTAAATATGTTTCACAAGAATTTGAAACGTTTGTTTATGGATCAGATCTGCTTCTTCTCTTATCATATCATATCCAATTATATACCACTTGTTTCCATTTTTTCCAATGCCTGCCTTGTTAATAGGGTAGGGCTTACTTGACACCACCCCACTCTTCTACTTTTCTCCTTCCACTTTTCAACTTCCATCTTTCATTTTTTTTAAAACTGGTTAGAGAATCAAATATTTGACGTAAATCTGCATGTCGTCAGGACAACTCAATTGTTATCGGGTTAAAAGGTAATAAGGCCCCGTCATTTCTAACTCGCACAAGCTTTTGGCTTTTGAGACTGGCTCGTAGGGTAGCATTTTCTCAAATGGTGTTATTTTACATACATTATTTGCGCTTTTAATCATTGAAAAGTTGTCACAAATATTATGTTTTATTTTTAGTTTATTTTCGAGTTAAGTAGAAAATTGTAAATACTCGTAAGTGAAATAACAATTTTAGCGGAAATTTCAATTTGTACAGTTAAATCAACAGATTTTTAAAAGCAAAAAACATGTCAAGGGCAAACGAATTAACCGCTTAATTTATTTGGTGCAAGTTTAATTCAAACGAAAAAAAGTTTAAAATCTAACGAGTATTTTAGAAATAAATATGTTAGAAAACCCGATATGCGTTAATTACCAACCAGGTAAAGCACTTAAAAATAAATATTACCACACTCCAAACAATACTTTGTCAATATTCTATCTATGTAACATTTAAAGTTCATTTCAGTTTATTCTGATTTCTGATATACAGGGTGGTCCTTAAGTAATTGTACATAGAAGTATGGTAGATTCCTCACTTTAAATTATTACGATTTGAATCAACTTGCTCTAATAAAATGTTGCTAATAAGGTGATAAAGGTTAAAGATTTATTTTTTGCAAGAACTTTAGCGTTTTTGGATATGTATACATAAAAAATTGGAGCTGGGGGTTTTTGGGCACGAGAAATCAGAATCTGGTACCTACTTCGATGTAATTTGTAGAGGGCGCTAGTTAGGTCACATTTGTGTTATTGCAAAAAATAAATCTTAAAATTTAACCTTCAACTCCCTGTATATTCCTTATTAGCAACACTTTATTAGAGCAAGTTGGTTCAAATCGTAATATTTTAAAGTGAGGAATCTATCATACTTCTATGTACAATTACTTAAGGACCACCCTGTATAGTACCCATGTACCCGCTTTTATATTCCTGTCATTTTTATTTATTTATTCACTTCCAGTCGAAGCGTAAACATAATTACGTATTTTAACCGAATTATAAAATAGTTTTAATTATAAAATTTCGAAATAAATTATGTACATTTCATAAAAAAACTGTAAAATATAATAGTGTGAAATAATTAAACATTGCTAACGATGTCATATGGTAAAAATAGACAGAAACAATGATATAGCGCAGCTAAACGAAGTGTTCCCCTTTAGTTTATAGCTCGGGAGTCAGAGTGAAAAGAGTATATCAAAAAAAATAAAAACGTACGATCGCAATCGTTACGCGACCAAATTCATTTCACGGTGCGGTGAACTTATTAGGAATTGAAGTAGGCGGAGTATATCGGACATTGGTTACGTCACGGGTGTAAAAAAAACCAGTAATAAAGTAGAAAAATATAGGAGTATGGAAGAAAACAAATTAAATTTATAAAAATACTTTGCGCCATATTTTTTTAGCTATCAATTAAAATGTCGTATCATAATGTTTATGCTAACTGCTTATTACCATATCATTAAAAAGGTAAATTTAAAATGTGGAAACAAAAGAAGCACGTAAACAACAGTATTTTGTTTTCTGTTTTACTGTTTTACTTGAATAATAATAGACCAGGGCCAATCGTTTTTGGAACTGAAATATGCATCCTATCGAAAAAAAGTTTAATGTACAAGTTGTAGATAATTAAAAAATCTAAAACTTTTGCATTGATCATTTTTCAACATAACCTCAAAATTATCGAGAAAAATGCTCCCGCAAAAATTATTTTTTTTATGAAACTTGGTGAAAACGTTCTTTTTTGTGTTTTAAATAAGTTGTAATTTTCTCAAAGCAAAATATTAACTTTTAGATTTTATACGAATATATTTGAATCAAATACTATTAAACGAGCAAGGTTTGTATGTGTGTATATGTGTATGTATGTGTGTCAAAATCCACTCGTCAGAATTCAATGGAACTTTCAGGGTAGACTAATTCCTAACTAAAACGGCAAAAAATGCAGGTCTCATGTCTGTGAAAATTCGATCTTCCGAGATATTTACAAGAAAAGTTAAGCTTTTAGTTTATTTCCTAGCAACGGCACACAACACACCTATAGCAAATTTTTTATTATATATTTTGTTATGTCATTTTGAAAACGACTTTCATTCAAGAAAGTCGAAACGTCAATTAAAGCCCCCTTTTTCTTTAAAATAAGTGGTTTTATTTCCATTAGAAGAGAAACTGATAAATATTAGTTTAATTTGTCAGTTTTTGGCATTGTCAAAAGTAGTTAATTGTCAATCATCGATCATCGATGGAAATCATATCATATTTTTGTGCGAGGGGTGTTCCAGAGCAACGTTCAGTAATGTAGTCGCGATACATATATATAATGTTGGTCTAACAGTGGCCGGCGAAAACGTTGGTGAAGTGATGATGGAAAATCGCCATAAGAAAATAACTTATTTTTGTAAATATCAACGTCAAGGTTTGACTTTATTTAATTTCTGGCGTTTCAATCTGAAAGAATTCAATTTTAAATTTACCGCTTTTTACAATGCAATACAAGATTCCATAATAACCTACAAATTTTGACAACTACTGACACGCACATCTCTGGGTAAACGTTAAGAATATGGGGCCGGCTGAGATGAAATTTTCACAGATGCTATAAAACATGATAAAATCAATATAGCAATAGAAATTTTTGCGTGGAAAATATTTTTCACATTTTTTTTTGAAAAAATATATATTGGGATACTCACTCCCAAGACAAACAAATTCAGTGCGTTGAAACGATTATTTAACATATTTTTCCAATACAAACGCATACATAACTTTTCTACAAATGCCCAAGTAGCAATTTATAACCAGAATAAGCCTGAAAATTTCACACCAACATTTTTTAACCAATAAGAAGCTTTCGTTTCAGCTCGTTACTGTAGCAACCAAAAAACTTGGCGATAGTATTTTCCTACCCTGGGCTGTACCACAGCGATAGTATTTCTGTCAAGTGTCAAATTATAAAAATACACCGGTCTTACGAAAATGTCATGTTATAATTTTTGTGTGAAATTTTCTTACCGAATCTCCCACGATCCTGAATTACTATCTGGAAATATCTCCTCAAACATGAATTTTTTTAAAAAGTATCCATCGTCTTCGACTCGGGATACTTTTAAAAAATTCATGCTTTCGGAAATATTTCCGATAGTAATTCAAGCTCTAGGGAGATTACAAGTGAAAAGAAAAATATTCATTTGACGGACTTAAATAATTTGCTTGACAAATGACAGCCATCTCATAAGTTCAAAGTTGAAAATACAACGTTGCCAATTCAATTTCAGAAATCATGGATTTAGGTAAATATTTAATGGAATGTTGAGTAACACTGTTAAAATGGACACTTGTCAAAATGTTCTAAAAATATGTGTAATAGTTTTGGTTTTAATCATCCTTTTCCAAGTTAAATATTCGTATGTCTATGATAGACTTAATATTGAAATTCGGTTTGTTAAATTTAATAAATTTACGGGCAAATATCGTTTTGGCGAAGAACATCGTAACTTTTTTTTAAATGAAAAATGTAACTTTTCTGATTTTTTTTAATTACTATTGCGAATTATGCCCTCCAGCGGCAAACCTAGAAGTTTTCCAGCATTTTCCATTGGTCGACTATAATATAATCAAAGGAGAAAAAAAACTACAGTGGATGTCAGAATTCCGAGTTTTTTTTCTCCATTAATAACCATGGACCAGTTTGATAGTGATGGATGATATTTTAAATGACGTCTATATTTGTAAAAAAAAAATCTCACCTAATTTAATAAATCCAATTAAAAGAAAATCGTGACACAGATATCACCTTCTAGTCATAGACGTAACTAAAAACCGAAGCATTCGAACTTTTAATTTCGTATCATCTTTATCATCATTATCAAAATTCAAATTGGAATAGCCGCGAGCACGCCGAATTGTACGAACAAAATTCAAAACAAACTTCTACAATCGCGGTCACAATTCAAACTGAATGGCACGCTTAAAAACTTTATTATACGATGAAACTGACAGTGGCTGAGTCGCGGTGCGGGCGAAAATAAATTATAAACGAGGACATGATAGTAAACAATTTTTTTTCGATTTTTTTAGTTCGCGAGGCTGAGGAGGGATTTGGAATATAGGAAACGTCGCGGTGAGATTGTGGGTTGCATATTGTTGATTTGTCTCTGGACCTCAGTACTGAGGAAGTATTTGGTACTCCCGAAACGTCGAGGTAGTGTACTAAAAAATATTTTCGTTCTTTATGCTCGTTTTGTCAGCTTATTTAATGATAATTTTGCATTTTATGAGTTAACAACAAAATATATGACAAAATGCAAAACAGAAACCAAGTTCTTGGAATTCGTTCATGTGTCTGAGGAAGGATTTGAAAAATTCAAAACATCGAAAATTAGCAATTTTTTTCTTGATCCCATTTTTATTTTACGGTAACCTCGAGATGTCCTGCCACTGTTAAACATGATATGTAAACACATGGGCTCATGTAAAGACATCTTCTTCTTCCGTTCCTCACCCACATAACCCATTGCAACCTGCGACGTATGGTTTCCGATATAGGCAAAGAAAATGTTTAAATTATTATGACCGACTGACGTGTAGATGGAATGAAGGCGAATTCAACGTTTGTAGTGGTGGTGGTATTAAATATTTATTCATCTTCTTTAATTGCGTCATCAACTGCCAATAGAAGTATGGGTGGATGTAATAAATTCTTTCAAAACTTGCTTACGGTTTTGTAAAAAAAAAAAGATTGCAATAATAAAGTACGTCAAAAAAAATTAAGAAAGGTACGAGTTCAGGACAAGCAGATCTACTCAAACTGCTGTCCTAAACTTCCTTAATAACCTCTATGATAATTTCAACATAAACAAAAAAAGTGTAGGTATTTTCATGGATTTAAGCAAAGCATTTGATCTAGTAGATCATGGTCTACTTAATGTTAAACTTTGTAAGTATGGTTTTAGAGGAAGAGTTGGTGAGTGGTTGAGTTCATACCTATCTGACAGAAATCAGTTAACAGTCGTTAATTCTTGTCTATCAGAAACACGTTTAGTTAATTGTGGCGTTCCTCAGGGCTCTGTCCTTGGGCCTCTTTTATTTTTAATCTTTATCAATGACTTAGCTCTGACGGTTAATGATGGCAGTATTGTACTATTTGCCGATGATACTTCCTATCTATTTTGTAATTAAGTGTTGAATTTCAAATTAGAATAAATAAGCTAGTACAATGGTTTGACGAAAATAAACTTATTGTTACTAAAGAAAAAACTGTGTTTATTCATTTTACTCCTAGGGTGAATGATATACTTGAGTTATCTATTGAGAATAAATGGAAAATCTATTCATCGAGTACAGTTCACAAAATTCTTACGTGTTCAGATAAATAACTCTTTAAGGTGCGAATTTCATATTGATATACTGTGTGAAAAACATTAATCTGCATGTTTTGCACTTTTTAGGCTTAGAAGTATCTATAACTATAAATCTGTTCTGTTGGCATATTATTACGCACATTACTACTCTCTCATTAGATATGGTTTAATTTTTTGGGGCTCATCAGCTCATGTATTGAGGGTTTTTAAACTTCAAAAAAAAGCTTTAAGAAATATAGCGTCACTGAGGTATAGGCAGTCATGCAGAGAAAAGTTTAAGGAACTTCGTATATTACCACTTCCTTGTATTTATATTCTAGGACTTTTAATTTATGTCAAATCAAACCTAGAACATTTTCGTACTAATAACTTCTACCATTATTTAACTCGGAACTCGAAATGATTTGATGATACCAACACATAACTCTGCATTTTTTGAAAAAAAACCCTCAATACATGGGTATTTTAGTTTATAATAAACTTCCTAATATTATGAAATCAATAGGACCTTTGAAACTATTTAAGAAAAAAGTAGAAAAGTTATTGATGGATAATTGTTTTTATTCTGTTGAAGAATATTTGGCGTATACATTTTAACTGTTAAATATTAGCTATACGTTCATTTTTTTTTCTCCTTCCTATATTTTTTGTATTTTTATGTTTTATTTCCACATCTTATAAACTCTATTTTGACTTATCCCTTTCATGTATAACTGATCATGTGGACAATAAAGTTATTATTATTATTATAAGTTATAATAGTGATTTTCCTTATTGTACCACCCCTACTACGAGGACATAGCAATTGTTCTGGTCAGTAAAGTCGGCTCGGCAATTAAGTCAACGTAATTGGGAGTGTTTTATGCCAGCTAGAAGTAGAAAATCACATGAATAGTTATATTTGTTCTGAGTATTCGCGATTCTTGGTAATTATGAGATTAATGAAGAAAAAAAAAACTGTTTTCACTTATTAGCCGATAGGATTACTGTATTGTTGAAGAATGCTAGAAAAGTTGTCATTAGGTAATAATGAAACGTTTTCTTTAACACGTTAGCTGCCACCGGTTATAACAACGTCACGTTCGATTCTATTTTCTCAAAAAATATATATATACAGGGTGTCCCGTTGGTAAACGGAGATATTTTAAAGGTAGGTAGAGGTTACATTTACAGGGTGTCTCATTTATCAAGGGATAACATTGCTATATCAGAAACGGTAAGAGATACAAAGATGATTAAATGGGAAAAAAGTTGCCTATTTTAGAGACCATTAGAATTCTACAAAAACATTTACTGTATCTCTTGCCGTTACCAAGTTATACAGGGTGCGTCTACCAAGCTTATTTCAAAAAATATTAAAAAATGGAAAAGGGAAAATTTTTTTGGTTACAAATTCTAAATAAAATGCTATTATCAAATCTCATCGGCGACGTTTCGTTTCTTTAGGGCTACCCTCTACTTCATTTTTTTAAATACGGACCTGTATTTTTTTATTAAAATTTCGATAAAGCATTAAAAAACCAACGATGTATACAACGTTTCGTGACAAAAATAATCATCAATTTTAAAACTCCTTCAATACGGTCCTGCTTCTATTTGGGGTTGTGCGTTGCTTGTGTTGGGTTAAAGTCAGTTACAAATAAAGAGATCAAAAATAAAAAAATAATAATCAACACAACCAATACGAAGAATAAAAGCATCAAATCCTAAATACTACAGAAGAACTACATTTACATTACTCACTTATAATAAATCTTCGAATTGGCGTCCGCGATTTCTAATACAATTGCGACATCCCTTTATACACGTTTTATTTTTATTTTTGATCTCTTTATTTGTAACTGACTTTAACCCAACACAAGTAACGCACAACCCCAAATAGAAGCAGGACCGTATTGAAGGATTTTTAACATTGATGATTATTTTTGTCACGAAACGTTGTATACATCGTATTGTATGATATATCAGTGAATTGGTCTTTTAATGCTTTAGCGAAATTTTAATAAAAAAATACAGGTCCGTATTTAAAAAAATGAAATAAAGGGTAGCCCTAAAGAAATGAAACGTCGCCGATAAGATTTGATAATGGCATTTTATTTAGAATTTGTAATCAAAAAAATTTTTCCTTTTCCATTTTTTAATATTTTTTGAAATAAGCCTGGTAGACGCACAAAACGAAAAGTGACATTGTCGGTTTACCCTGTATAACTTGGTAACGGCAAGAGATACAGTGAATATTTTTGTAGAACTCTAATGGGCTCTAAAATAGGCAACTTTTTTCCCATTTAATCATCTTTCTATCTCTTACCGTTTCTGATATAGCAATGTTATCCCTTGATAAATGAGACACCCTGTATAATGGGTCGCTTGGCTTCCATAACGAAGTTACAGGGTGTTTTACCAAATATGCATAATTGTTCATTTTGGCATACAGATTACACTTCTCACGAATAATGTACTGAAATATTGAGAGATATAAAAATCAAAATATCAAAATTTGAATAGAGGGAGAAAAACTGAATGAGGCTTACCACTAGGTCGGAAATGCTAAGTGAATGTATGCAGAAACGATAAAAAATGGGATTTAGTGTTTCTACGTAAAAATATCTAAAGATATAATTACCCGTTTCCAGAAAAATTGCAATTTAAAGAAGAATTAGTATTAAATCTCCCGGGTAAATCTAACCAAATGTCACGGCCGTCAGCTGATTCAGTCTCATTGAAACAAGCTGTTGCTGTTATCCCGCCACCGATGGGAAAATTTTTAAACTGAAAGTACAAAATATTAATACATATCACGCCAACCCTGCGCAAATTTACGTTATTAATTCACTATATTCGCATGAATCGATGACGTTGATTTTCCTCATTTACATACATTTACACAATCCGCAGGTGATATGAATTAATCGAAAAATGCAAATCGAACACTATATAACCTCTAATAGGTTTATATAAATCTGGTCATTTATAAGAGACGACAGAAATATCTCTTACATCCGCATTAGAACTTGTTATTACCCAGGTAAATATTCATATTTTCACGGTTAATTAAGTAGATTAAAATCGTTTAGATCAGCAGTAAATAAAAAACTAGAAAGGTTTAAAATCAATACCACAACAGCGTTTTTTATAAATAAACGTGAAAAAAAATCGATCTTGCAAGTTCATCATCAGCAAGGAAGCGCCATGTCTGTTTGAGAGGTATTTGAGAAGATAAATCACTTTATTCATTAATAACATAATATTAGAACCAAGATCTATCCTTGGGGAACATCAAAATCGATATTTTTATACTGTAAGGTCCATATTTGTCTAGTTCAATAAACAAAATGATCTGATCGACACTGTCAAATGCCCTGCTCAGATCACATAAAAGTCGATGAAGTCTAACGTTTTTTTGAAACAAAAAAATTCTTAGCAGTAAGTGGATGGTTGGAAAATTAAGAAAAATCAAGATGACTGAGTAGAAGTTCCGGAAGGGGGTGGGGGAAGCTAAATCACTTTTGCACATAACCTCAAAATTATCTAGAAAAACGCTAAAAACAGTTTTTTTCGTTTTTAATTTTTATCTCCCGCAAAAATAATTTTTTTTGTTATAAATAAGCTGTAATTTTTTCAAAGCAAAATATTTATTTTATACGAATTTAAATTAAAAAAAAGCCTCATTTTCAATAGAAAAAATTGGTTTACAAATTTTTAATTTTTTGGCACTGGTGTATTTAGTACTTATTACAAAAATTTCTAAAAAACGGTACTGTCAAATAACTGTCAACCTAACAGTACAAACATCTGTAAAAAAACAATGTTACTGGTTTTCATAATCAACATATTTTTTCTAAACATTGTATGTAGCGAGTCCCCACCAGGGAACCTGACCGATTTAAATGTATGCAAAGTATCCCATTTAGGATTAGAATATACAGGACGTGTAGGAAAAACTGAATCGCTAGTACGATGCCAATCCTGGACATCTTCTACGCCCCACAATATAAGGAACGACATTTCGGACAAACAATTTCCAGAAGGATCCAAAAAGTTAGCCAAGAACTATTGCAGGAATCCAACTAAAGATCCAGACGGACCATGGTGTTATACGATGGCTTTGGATTTGCAGTTAGAAACCTGTGCTTTACCGCTGTGTAAATTTACGGAGTGCAAAATTACTGGTCCAGGTACGTCAATAATTAGTATCAAAACATAAATTTAAATTTAAATTCCTAGGGGTTGACTACGCGGGGCAACACAGTAAAGGAACTTCCACCAGGAATTGTCTGAAATGGAACAAAAATAGGAACAAAGTGAAAGAAAATGGAAATTACAACGCATTCCCAAAATTCAGCAAAACCTTATTCCCCGAAGAATCCCTATCTGATGCGAAAAAGTTCTGTCGCAATCCCACTGGGGATATCGGAGGACCTTGGTGTTTCGTAGAAGATGAAGATTCTGGTGAGATAACGAGAGAATATTGTGATATACCATTTTGTGATGACCCAGAGTGTTTGGTTTTCTCGAAAAACTCCAATATATACATGCATTATACTGATTTTAACAATACTTTAACTAATCTAACGTTTGGGGTTAAATTATGGGATCCCGATTCGTATTTGGAAGCCAGCGCTAGAATCGTGCTATCTCTCATACCTTTACCTCTCACTGGAAAAGAATTAGAAGATGCTGGAATAGGTCTAGAAATTCTTATAGCTAATAATTACTCTGCGCTTCGCTTTGGGAATAAAGATACACCTGAATATGAAGAGACAGTTGGTATCTTAAAATCCACTTCGTTTACTTCGTTTTCTTTAAGTTGGCATCAAGGTTTTATAACGTTTGGGCTAGAAGGGAAAACCAAATCGATATTCTTAGCTGAATATAAGACCAAAAACAACCTTTTGGGTTATAAAATGAATCAATTTAATTATTACTCCGTTCAAGGTACGAATATCCTATGGTCGTTTCCATTCTGCAAAGATGATTTTGAATGCGACGCCCATACTACCACTGGTAAAGAATTTCAACAATTTTGGCCGTTAAGGGAAAAAGGTGCTGGGTATGACCTGTACGTATACCTAAGGGCCCATCATTCGGCTTGTATTTTATTCGTCCTTAGTCCTACGTTGGATTATCCTTATGTAAAACTTACCCTAGAAGGGGAAAATAGTTTTACCAGAATTACTATTGTTGATTATCGTGATGCTCCCGATAGGGGATTGGTGGAGATTCAAATGGAAAACCTTTTGGATTATTGGACGTGGAGGGAATTTTCTATAGGTTTGTAAAGTTTTCCTAGCTTCTCTGAAGTAATGTATATTGTTAGTTTTTTTATAGGGTTTTTTGCAAACGTAATGTCGATTTATGTTGAGAAGTCGCTGGGTCTACAATTGGTAGCCGAAGTTTCAGATGAAATTTTCAGAAATGTTCGATGGTTTAGCGTAAGCTCGGAGAATACAGTGGCGCACTGGAGTTTTTTTTGTGTTCCCCCACCGTCGGCCAATCCTGTGCAATCTTTTTTACCCGAGTGTGCTTTGAATGCTCAAGAAATCAAGTATGAAGGAAGCCAGGATATTACCGATATAGGTTCAGTAAATTTGCCTCAAAGGTTCAATTTTTTTTACGTCCCCCATCAATTCCATAGGCTTACCATGCTTGCCCTGGTCGGCAACCAAGCTAATCGGGGACGAAATAAAATTCCCCAACAATACCGCTTTAGAAGTATGGAATTACTGTCGGGATCCAACTGAAGAAGGTATTGGCAGTTACTGCTATGCTCTGTCACAATATCCCAAGAAAACTATTTCAAAGACCTTTTGCCGCATAAGAAAATGCAAATCCGAACAATGCCGAATGGCTGGAACCGGAAACGATTACATCGGTACCCTCGTAAGAACAAGAACTAATAGGACTTGTATTAGTTGGCTTCCCGTTAATTTCGAGGAATTTAGTAAGTAATCTTTTTTTAAAAGTCTAAGTGGACACCCTATATAATCGAACTTATTTTTTTTAGGCGAAACTATAATCCACAGAGACTTCAGAAAGAACTGGAATGACACCTTGTTTCCAGAAAATTCTGCAGCGAAAGCAGAAAACTTTTGCAGGGATCCATCAAGAAACCCATCAGGTAAGAAACGAATTTTGGAATTTCTGCAACTAAGGCTAATCTGGACAGGACCTACAGCTTATCGTGGGCTCCGAACCACGGTCCTCAATCACCTTAAACCCAGGACTATGCCTTTGTCATGCAGGTGATCTACCGACTAACAAGTGTGTAAATGTGCCACCAACCCCTATCAGTTCCACGAGATATCCGATCTCATCCGGCCTGTTTACCGGCGTGAATGAAACTGCGTATGACACAAATACCTTTTTGTACTTGCCAAAGTCTTATCTGACTTTTAATTCCACTTGAGTTTCGCAGGGATCGAACCTACGAACCGAACACTGGCCTAGTATAAAGACCGAGGCCTTAAGCAACTAGGCCACGGTGTCCGGTAATTTTGGAAGAAAATGGATGGAAAAATAATATTTAGTTATTTTGCCATCAGGCAGCTGGTGCTACACCTCCGACCCATATATTCCTGAAGACGCTTGTAACGTCAGAGATTGCGACAAACCAGAAGAATGTACCATTATCGTCACTACAACTCAAAAATCCCGAAGACTATACATCCTTCCTCAATGGAAAGAATCTGGACTTCATGGGGGATTGAGATTTGCATTAAAGCAATGGAATCCTGATGATCAAGAGGGATTCAGTATTCGCATATCACCAAGGCATGATACTAACAGTATGACATTGCATATAGCAGCTGATAACAATGAAAAGATCATACTTTTTAGGGATTATGAAATTGTTGAAGAAAGAACATTGCCGCATCTGATAGGAGCGGGTAAGTATGTCAATATCACCACAGATCAATCAATACCCAATATTAGTACCATTCTTGTATAGGTATACACTTCTGCTTCGTTGGTAGATTCTGCACATACTTCTTCGAAGCATTTCATAAGATTATCATCTTGTTTTTAGGCATCTTACATCAATCCTGATTCTCAGAGGTGTAATTTTAAAATACTTCTTCAGTTTTGGTTTGGTTCAGACTCTTCAGAAGATTTTATTGTTGTTTTTAGTCACCTTGCAAAACTCCAGACTGTCAGAGATTACTTTAAGGTGCTTTGGTTTGGAACAAAATGTCCAAGCAGTTTAACTTCAATCAGTCTAACTTTATTTGTACCACACTAGTCTTCTTTCTAGGTTATGAAGGATGCTCTGTTAAATATTGATCTTTTATTACAGGTCGATGGACAGATATGTGGCTCCAAATAAGAAGAGGTGAAATAGTACTAGGTTTAGAAGGCGTTCCGACGTCTTTGTTTGAGTGGACAAGTCCCAATTTGCAAGAAGAATTTGAACCCATGTTTTTAAGCTACTCAAATCTGCAGGGTAAATCCATAGGAATATCATTTAAATGTGACGAATGCCACACTGAAAATGCTACTGCTATGAACTTCCAACATTATTACCCTATCGGAATTTGGTCAGAAGAACAAGCTTTATTCAACAATTTGACTTTATTAGTTAGAGGTACAGGATTGATTATAATAAAACTGATGAGACTGATAAACCATGAGAGCTTTTATAATTTAATCTTGGATAATGACGATAACCAAATACTTTTGCTTGAAATTAATAATTACCATAAGAGAACAATCCTACAATCAGGTACAGCATCGAATTTATTGACAACGAATTCCTGGACCAAATACGAATTATTTTTTAATGAATCAAACTTCACTGTAATCAAAAATAATACAACTATTTTGTACCATGCCGGTCGTAAACCTCTAGTAATGTACTGGTTCTCCATAGCCCCACAAGTTGGCTGGGTTACTTGGGCTGCAAATTGTGAACCGCTGGACTTAGACGGTCCACCCAAAGATGGCGGTTGGTCACCCTGGTCTAAGTGGACTTGCACCGCCACCTGCGGTGGAGGTGATGGTTATCGAACAAGAACCTGCTCTAACCCTAGACCGAATATCTTTGGAAGACTGTGCCATGGGCCTGCTACTTCTACCGGCAGATGCAATGAATTTACTTGCGGAGATGTTAATCCAGAAACTCTAGAGCGGATTCGAGATCATTTGCAATGGCAGAATTTCACTTACGTTGTTCGTGAAGGTTCCAGTCAGTTGTTGAGGAACGATAGGGAGATTTTGGAGGTCGTGGGTAAAGATTCGCCCAAAGCTTTCTATGAGTGGACTTTAAATGGAGTTTTTATTAAATTGGAGCCAAATCGGTTAGAGTTCCAGAAGGATGATATACGAATTAAGAGTGTACTACCCAGAGATGCCGGTTTATATGTATGTATGCTCTTTAGAATCAATAAACAAAGAGTGGTAATAAGAGTTATATCCCTAGCTGTAATTTCGCTACATTATAACCACGATACTAGAGCAACTAGATCGTTATATTTACCTTGCAACTCTGTTATTTTAGGATTTATTTATACGGATTTAAGTCTGAAACTATACTTAAACGACAAGCTTTATTTAGATCATGGTACTACCACTTTAGCAGCTGTAAATACGTATTTTTTCGAGCACCTAAAGAAAGAACATACTGGTGATTGGAAGTGTGTAGTTGAACAAAAGGATCTAAAACTTTCTTGGGTAACTAATTATGTAAGAATTAACGTTAAAAAAGCTCCAAATATTTATACCAATTTGATGGAAGACGAACTTACTAGACCGATTTTTGGTTGGATGAAGAGCGAGACTATGGTGCTGGTTGCTATAATTTTTATTGTAGTTATTGTTATATTGTTTGTTATAGTTTTCTTGATTTTGTATAAAAAACATTGTACTTTGAGAACGCCAAGGTACAAGAGAAATAGAAATAAATAGTTTTCAAACTGCTCGTTTTTATTCGAAACATTTTAACTATGCAAGTTCAATCAAGTACTTGAGAGGTTTTAGCCGCTCCTAAATACCGACATACACGGTACATTCTCGGTGATTAGTCGCTCATAATCCTGTTTTCGAATAGAATAGGAATTTCAATAGTCTGAACCCGAACCCAATGAGGAAATAAAGAGGAGCATCAGTAAAGTTATTAGCTTAATGATACGCGGATATTTTCGACGAGTTTATATTAGATATATAGATCAGCCACACCTGTAACGTATTATCTCTTGCATAACGTGTGCAGATATGTATCGCGATAGGGGCAGTACGCTCGTGGCGTAAAATAATGCTTCGCTAAATGGGACTTGCTATTCGGATTGCGCTTTTCAACACGTAAATGAAAATTTTAGGAATATGTGGAAATCTCTATGAAAAGCGTCAATAAGGAAGTGGAAATAATGATTATATACTTAAATTATTAGACCAGTGCTAAACCCATTTTAAATACTCAAAAATCAAGACGACTGAATAAAAGTAAAATTTTGAAAATTTTAACCCCAAATAGCGCCCAGGAAACAATTTTTTCTAACCCCTCCTTTGAAAATGGACTTTTCCTCCCTATTTTTATGGTTCAAAGTGGCACTTTTCCTCCCTATTTGTCCATATTTATATATAAATTTATTAAACTTAGTATCAAATGTCAATATTATTGTGAAAATTACTGTTTAATGTTATTATACCCCACTAAACAAAATACATTTAATACAAATTGTTTACCAATATAAATGTAAGTTTCCTTGCAAGTTCGTAGAATACTTATTAATAGCTTTCAGCAAATTTGAATCTACCTCACTCAAACTTGAAAAAATAAACTTAAAAACGCTTAACTTTATGGAAACTTAAAAAAATACTGTTAACAATCAATTTAAAACCTATTGAAACTTTCACTATAAAAGTTAGTTAAGTACTTTCAATCACAAATTAACTGTAAACTTTTTAAATTGCACTTTAAAGTAGATACTACATAATATAAACTTATAGTTAAAAGTTGAGAACATACTAATAATGAAATTGAAAGATTTATATAAAACGTTAATAGTAAAGCAATCCTTATAAAAGATACATAAACCGCCACTTGCCCTTCCTAATGATTTTTCTTTGGTAGCAAGGATTCTACCAAAGCGGCATTAGTAAGCAAAGTTTCGGACACATAAAATAGCAAATTCCGCGCTATCTTCAGTAATATTGTTAATGTTTTCGAATCCGTGACAATTCCAAAAGGTTATAAGAAGTTTTTTTAAGATGATGAGGACATTTCAGGTTTATTAACTTTAGATAAACTTTTATTTGGTGATTCACTTTCATCTCGCCTTTTTTTTGGATCTTAACTATAGATGGGCAGTTATGTGTAAATTTTATTTTTATATTCTCACCATTGGCCTTTCGTTGGTTAAGTTCGCTGTACAATTTAGTTAGCTCATTCCTTTGGTCAGGTGTGTAAAGTGTCTTTTCCTCCCTTGGCGTTTGAATGCGGAAGGAAAAGTGACACTTTCCTCCCTAGTTAAACAAATAGCTATTATTGTTTTCCAAAAAAAAAATCATTACAAACAAACGCACTACTTTTGGTTACCACGCGTCTTTTCCACCTTGCCAAACGCAAACCTGACGGCACCTTCAATGTCAACGAACTGTAATCACAGAATAACTAGTTCATTAAAAGGACGTTATAGTTCTATCACGAGATCACAATAAACAAAATTGCAGCGCAAATATATGTCCAACGGAATGACTACATTTGTATCCAGGACGTAAAGTGTTTGCAGTAAACAGATACTTTTGCAGGAATCGAGCTTGTTTTTTGAATATAAATTCAAATGACCACTCCTGCGGCTACGCTTCTAAAGAGCGATGTACAAAAACTATTTCCTATTTCTCGACTCTTTTATGAAAAACCCTCGTAATATTTTGATTTATTATTCCTATTTTAAAAATGATTAATACCAAAGTTTCAGATATTTTAATTATCTACAACAACAACAAAAATGTTTGGGCCATTTTTTGAGAAAAAGTGAGTTTTTTAGGGTAGAAATGGACCTAGACTCCATAAAAAAATTCAAAAAAATTAAAATTTGGTTTACGCAGAATCAATTTTGTATAAGAAACGATTGCCAATGTCACGATTACCGAAAAAAAAATGTTTGGGCCATTTTTGAAAAAAAAAGTGAGTTTTTAGGATATAAATGAACCTAGAATCTAAAAAAAAAAATCAAAAAAAATTAAAGTTTAGTTTACGCAGAATGAATTTTGTCTAAGAAACGATTGACAATGTCAAAATTACCGAAAAAAAAATGTTTGGGCCATTTTTGAGAGAAAAAAAGAGTTTTTTATGGTATAAATGGACCTAGACTCCACAAAAAAATTAAAATTTGGTTTACGCAGAATCAATTTTGTATAAGAAACGATTGGCAATGTCAAAATTACCGAAAAAAATGTTTGGGCCATTTTTGAGGGAAAAAGTGTGTTTTTTAAGGTATAAATGGACCTAAAATCTACAAATAAAATTAAAATTTGGTTTACGCAGAATCAATTTTGTATAAGCAATTGGCAATGTCAAAATTACCGAAAAAAATGTTTGGGCCATTTTTGAGGGAAAAAGTGAGTTTTTAAGGGTATAAATGGACCTAGAATCTACAAAAATATTCAAAAAAATTAAAAATTGGTTTACGCAGAATCAATTTTGTATAAGAAACGATTGGCAATGTCAAAATTACCGAAAAAGTGCCATTTTTGAGAGAAAACGTGAGTTTTTAGGGTATAAATGGATCTAGAATCTACAAAAGTATTCAAAAAAATTAAAATTTAGTTTACGCAGAATCAATTTTATATAAGAAACGATTGGAAATGTCAAAATTACCGAAAAAAAATGTTTGGGCCATTTTTGAGGGAAAAAGTGAGTTTTTAAGGGTATAAATGGACCTAGACTCCACAAAAAAATTAAAATTTGGTTTACGCAGAATCAATTTTGTATAAGAAACGATTGGCAATGTCAAAATTACCGAAAAAAATGTTTGGGCCATTTTTGAGGGAAAAAGTGTGTTTTTTAAGGTATAAATGGACCTAAAATCTACAAATAAAATTAAAATTTGGTTTACGCAGAATCAATTTTGTATAAGCAATTGGCAATGTCAAAATTACCGAAAAAAATGTTTGGGCCATTTTTGAGGGAAAAAGTGAGTTTTTAAGGGTATAAATGGACCTAGAATCTACAAAAATATTCAAAAAAATTAAAAATTGGTTTACGCAGAATCAATTTTGTATAAGAAACGATTGGCAATGTCAAAATTACCGAAAAAGTGCCATTTTTGAGAGAAAACGTGAGTTTTTAGGGTATAAATGGATCTAGAATCTACAAAAGTATTCAAAAAAATTAAAATTTAGTTTACGCAGAATCAATTTTATATAAGAAACGATTGGAAATGTCAAAATTACCGAAAAAAAATGTTTGGGCCATTTTTGAGGGAAAAAGTGAGTTTTTAAGGGTATAAATGGACCTAGAATCTACAAAAATATTCAAAAAAATTAAAATTTGGTTTACGCAGAATCAATTTTATATAAGAAACAATTGGCAATGTCAAAATTACCGAAAAAAAAAATGTTTGGGCCATTTTTGAGAGGAAAAGTGAGTTTTTAAGGGTATAAATGGACCTAGAATCTACAAAAATATTCAAAAAAAAAAGATTTTTTTTGTTTCAAAAATGATCGGCCCTTTTCTATATAAGTGGTCGACGAATTGAAATATAGTTTCGGAAAAATCGGCCTTAACTTTCCTAAAAATTATGGAGGATAGATGACCCTCTCCAAAAATCTACGTCAGTTTAATTTAATATTTGCTGTCATTAATATATGGTCCAATCGATTTTTAATAAAAGTAAAATCAGTTTCTGGCTTACTTTTTTTTTATAAATCATTGTTCTTTGTAAAAAATGGCACTACAATCAACAATAACGTTAATAAAATAAAAATATTTCTAATGAACTTTAAAAAAATTCCCAAAAAATATTTTGTCACACACAAAAGCTCTTTTTTTTTAAACCAAACGCTTTCAAAACGTCTAAAAAACGTACACAAAATAATATCTGGAAAATTGTTTAAAAATAAATCGTTTTTCCTACCTTGTCACTTTTATAAACCCGAAAATGTCAATTCATGTTCGTGTTTCACGAGATTTAGACGCTTGAGTGAATTTAATCTGTTTTAAATAAATACACTGACAATTTTCCTACAATTATCGGTCGGTCCTACTTCCCTGACCTTCTTTAAAAAAATGGGTCATTTTATTTCAAACATTAAATATTGAAAGATTGTATAAATATTGGATAGTAATATGGTAAGTAGGGTAAATTAACTGTGAATTTGTTATGGGGGTATCAATACAGGACATTATCTTATAAATAAATAAATAAAGAAAACTATATTTATTTTTGACAACAAATTACTAATCCCCATAAATAAAGAATCAAAAGATTTAACCTCGATTAACACCCCAAAGAAATGAATCAGCACATAACTGTCAAACATATAATCAGTGTTTATATTCGCTGCCCCTGAATTATGCAAACCTTTGCCCAATTTATTTAGATCTTCCATTTTTCTTACGAGTGAATGCAATTACATTTGGAGGTAAATTGAGATATAATTCACAAAAATCAAATAAATTGTTTGTCTTCTTGAATTTTTAAACAATCTAACATAGAATTTATATGAAGATAAATTTTTAAATCATCAGCATACATTAAAAATTTGATATTGTTAAAGCATTTTTTAATGTTATTAATATAGATAATAAAAAATAAGGGACCTAGATGGGACCCCTGTGGGACTCCAGATGGTGAAAAATAACCGTCTATATAAAGCTCCACTTTAAAATGATTTCTTCTTTTTTTCTTTGCCTACATTTTAGACAAAGATACTTTAGTTTTTCCAAACGCCTCCCCTGAATATTTTTATTCAACAGCTCGGCGCGCGTAGAGTTTTCGAATTTGCTTTCTTATTTTTAATATTTTTTTATAGTAATACAAATTTTTTTTTTTAAATAACTTATAATATAATTTTTAGTAAAATTTTCCGCTCTTTATGCGTGCTATTAATTTTTCGAAAAAAAAAATTTTTTTTTTTTTCGAGATATAATGGAAAAACCAAATTTTCGATTTTATTTTCGAGATTGTGAAGCTTGCATACATACACTTTAAAGCAGCAAAGATTTTTTTATCGTTTTCTACACCCTTTCAAGTACTTAAATGCCAAATTTCATCGATATTACATTTTTTGCGAGGTCAAACTTTCTGACAACTGGGCTATTAGGACCTCGACATCTAAAATGTAATTGTCGAAATCTTTCTATATGATTGTTTTTGACAAGGAGGAGCTTGAATGAATTTAAATCGTTTAAATTTTTATACATTTTCCATTTTTTGTGAAATTTATTTTTTTCTTTTATTGTTTTAATAGTTGATGCAGAATAATATGAAGGAAACGGTCTATTTTTCGGAAATTTCGGCACGTGTTGATCAATTAATTTATTTACAATACAATATAATTTCTGAACAGAAGCATCCAGTGAATCTGTCTTTAAGACATCTTCGCAAGAATTATCAGCAAGAGAGTCGTTTAATTCGGATATAGTTCGCTTTTTTAAAATTAAAGTAAACGGCGATAAAGGTTTTAGTTGCCAATTGACCCAAAAGAAATCGAAAACAATAAAAATTTAAAAACACCGGTAGTTTTTACTTCAACAAAAAACAGTTTTACTACTAAGTGGGTTCTTATGAATACAATATTTGCACCTGATACGCTGATAAAAGATAACGAAATGTGATGGATTTTATTGAAATTAGATGAAATGAGGTTAAATGGATTCACTTACTTTTGTGGAAGCAGACATTGTCACCGTTTTTTCTTATTTCACACGAAAAAAATAACTACATTCACACTAAATACATAACTTTACAGATTTACATTGACTATTGATCGTTATTCCAAAAATTTCTGTGCTCGCGCTTCGTTGGCGGTGTTGTCGGATTTACAGGCGTTCTATGATTGCCGTAGGGAGATATTTACGAAAATTAACAATTTAAAATTTCCTTTTTTCTTCAAGGGTATAATAATAACTACATTACTTTCGGCAACACAGACCTATTATTTTACATGATAACTCATTATTGTACCAGTACAATAATAATGAGAAACGATAGCAACGCCTTATTATGGGCGTCAAGGGCGGCTCCAGCCCAGAGATTTGGCGATTGGCAATGTCAAAATTACCGAAAAAAAATGTTTGGGCCATTTTTGAGGAAAAAAGTGAGTTTTTTAGGATATAAATGGACCTAGAATCTACAAAAAAAAATATCAAAAAAATTAAAATTCATCAGTAAACTCCTGAGCGCCTTTTACTCCTAGTAATATAATCTACTATTATCGAGCGCAATACAAATTAAGAAGATCCCTAAACATTTAAAAAGACGCGACAACGTCGCAACTGGATGCAAACGATTTTGCGCAAATAACGCATGTTTTTTGCGACAGATATCTGGGACAAAAATTTAAATTTCATACAAAAGTAGATTACATTTTAAAACGTTAAAATACATTGTTTGATGTAAAACGCCGACAGGGTGTTCATATCGCTACGGAAATAATAAAAGATACAAATACAATTATATCTTTGTAATTGCCCTGTATATTCCAAGATATTTTAAAATAGATTTACTTGCACTTTTAACCTAATGATATTTTTCCTGTCATATTAAAAAGAAGTAATTGCACTTTTGAGCACCCTGTATCTATAAAAAATATGTGTACCTACATTAAAAGGGAACAATTTGTTGCTTTGACGCCGGCCCTGATTAAATAAAAAAAAAAATAACTTACAAATTTTCTCAAAAAACAGAATTATTATTTAATAAACACTTATTTGGTTAAACATTACCTTTTAAATATTGATAATTATTATGAGAAGAACTAACAATGCGGCTTGTGTATAAACATATTTGCTGTGTTCGAATTTGAATTTCCCGCCGCGTTAGAGCGCCATTATGAATTTCTCGACAAACGACAAGTGAAAGATCAAGGCGTCGAGTAGAAGGCAGTTTGTGTTGCTATTTTTATTTTTACAAAATTTTGTAATAAAATCAGCATTTAGTGAGCCACAACATCGATATTTCGGTGACCATAAGGGTAAGTAATAGTTCAATCAATAAATACATCTGAAAACTAGCCTAGAAGATGAAAATAAGCTATCAAGTGTTATAGTTGATGTCTGCTTTATTTTTGTTGATCATAAAAAAAATTGTTGCTCTTGATAAATACTTCAGTACTAGGAAATGTGCAGCTAGTATCATTCTCATAACAGATGCGTAGTGAATTAGTTGATACGGATAAGTGGTCTGCAATTTTGTAATACTCACTATGGCTACAGATTATCAATATTATGTGACTCATTTTAACAACTAGTGAGTCATTTATTCTTTCATTTTTTGAAAAAAAAAATTAAATTCCACGGTGTTGTCTTTTGCTCTTTTGATAGTGAATATAAAGTCAATACAGTGGCTGTTTCAAAGTATAAAAATACAAGAGTGGTTACTTGTGAAGTTTATAGTGAAAAATCAAATTGAGGTTATTTTGTTGTGAATTATTTTAATTTCGATTGTTCAGGAAGTTTTCAAGAAGTAAATAAGTGGTTTGTTTAAAGAAAACCAGTAGATTTTTAATATTAAATTTGCTATAAAAAAATTAACGTAACCACCCTGGTCTGTTGATAATTTTAAAGCTTTTGTGATTTTTTTAAATTGTTACTCAAAACGCGTTGGTACAGAAGAAACTACCAAAATTACTAAAGAAAAAGAATTTTTATCCTTACAATTGATTTATAAACCACAGGAAAGAATGTAAAAATATTTTCTCCATAATTTGCATTATTTGTACTTTATTTGAAAAAGCTCATTTTTGATAGAGAATATAAATTAATAATGGTTACTTATAGTGAAAAATCGAATTAAAGTTATTTTTTGGGAATAAGTTTTTTAGTTTTTATTATTCAGGAAGTTTTGAAGAAGTAAAAAGTTATTATTTATTAGTGAATTTTTAAGTGTTGTGTTGATGGAAATAATTATATTTGACCGACAACCCTCTACACCTGAGTGCACCTGTGGGTTGATAAAATTTACTTAATGAGAAATTATTATCACTGTCTTTTTTTGTATTAAAATTTCAACTCTCTTAAAGGTTTTATATCAAATTTTAACAATTCACAAGACCTCACAGAAGTAGTGCATTGTCGGTTGAATATTGCAACATCCTGTATCTATGCATTGCATTGATAATGAGCTTTATTTGCTATTGACTCAATAAAGCATAACTTTAAAACTTCAGATTAGTAAAGTAAATTATATTTACATACTAACTTTAAGTTGGTGCTAGAGTCATGTGTTAAATTTATTTATAAAGAATAATCATTTTCGATACGGACATTTTCTACTTTTTAATTTATTTTTTCTAGTTTCAATATGGACGCTGACGAGGGTGAATCCTCGAGTAGTGGCCCAATCTCGACGCTCAACAGCTTATTTTCCTTTACAAGTCCCGCAGTAAAAAAACTTCTGGGTTGGAAACAAGGAGACGAAGAAGAAAAATGGGCAGAAAAGGCAGTAGATAGTCTAGTAAAGAAACTAAAAAAGAGAAAAGGAGCTATAGAGGAACTCGAAAGAGCTCTATCCTGTCCTGGAACTCCTAGTAAATGTGTAACTATTCCTAGAAGTTTAGATGGAAGGTTACAAGTTTCGCATAGAAAAGGTTTACCGCACGTTATATACTGCAGGGTATGGAGATGGCCAGATTTGCAAAGCCATCACGAATTAAAACCTCTCGAACATTGTCAGTACCCATTTTCTGCCAAACAAAAAGAAGTTTGCATTAATCCTTATCACTATAAGAGGGTGGAAAGTCCCGTTTTGCCCCCGGTACTAGTGCCAAGACACAACGATTTCGTACCAGGACATTCTTTACTTCCCTTCCAACAATTAGTAGAGCCTAACATGCCACATAACGTCAGTTATACATCGAACGGTTTCAATTCCAATCATTTGAATCCCGGATCGCCGTTGTCCAGCGTTTCTAGCCCGGGAAGCGTTACTTCGAATAATCCCCAATCACCCTACGCTAATCTAGCTGAAACTCCACCTCCGGCGTACAGCCCTACGGACGAAAACAACACGAGTACTAACAATAATACAAGTCCTGAGCCTTCTTTGACAGCCGACGTACAGCCAGTGCCGTACCAAGAGCAACCTTACTGGGCTTCGATAGCTTACTACGAATTAAACTGTCGAGTCGGAGAAGTTTTTAGATGCCATTCGACTTCGGTTATCGTTGACGGTTTCACCAACCCCAGTAACAACAGCGACAGATTCTGCTTGGGGCAATTGAGTAACGTTAATAGAAACTCCACCATCGAGAACACGAGACGGCATATCGGTCGAGGGGTGCATCTATACTACGTCAACGGTGAAGTCTACGCCGAATGTCTCTCCGATTCTGCTATATTCGTCCAATCGAGGAACTGCAACCACCATCACGGTTTCCATCCTTCAACAGTTTGCAAGATTCCCGCCGGGTGTTCCTTGAGGATTTTCAATAATGCAGAGTTCGCCCAGTTACTCTCCCAGTGCGTTAATCATGGTTTCGAAGCGGTTTACGAATTGACTAAAATGTGTACGATTAGAATGAGTTTCGTGAAAGGTTGGGGGGCGGAGTACCACCGGCAAGATGTTACTAGTACTCCGTGTTGGATCGAAGTGCATCTGAACGGGCCGTTGCAGTGGCTGGATAAGGTTTTGACGCAGATGGGAGCTCCTCATAACGCCATCAGTTCGGTGTCTTAAAGAAAAAGTAAGTTTTTATTTGTTTAGTTCAAGTAAATCCACTTTTCTTTTTATTTTATTTTATTTTCACAACTAATGGTAATATTTCAAACAGTAAATTGCATCTTTATACCACCTAAAAACCAACGGCGGCTCCAAGGGGGGCACCAAAGTCCGGCAATGAGAGGATATTTCTCATTTTTAGATGTGCTACCATCTATGGTAAGAAGAGAGTATTGACATTAAATTTTGACTGAATCTAGTCAAGATGTCACTCTCTTCTTTTTTATCCCTTTCAGAGATTAATACAAAGTGAGTAAACCAGTAAGGAATTTTAATTTATTAGATTCGACATCTCTGAAAGGGATAAAAAAGAAGAGAGTGACATCTTGACTAGATTCAGTCAAAATTTAATGTCAATACTCTCTTCTTACCATAGATGGTAGCACATCTAAAAATGTTATCTTATAGCGGATATAGCTATTGACTTGTACGAGTTTGGAATTTTATTTATTGGATTCGAAAAGCCTAACTGATGAAGTCGAAAGACAGAAACCGGTCTTAGGATGTCGAATCTAATAAATTAAAATTCCTTACTGGTTTACTGATATTTCTCATATCTGCGTAAACCAAATGAATTTTTTTTTTAAGATTCATTCTGCGTAAACTAAATTTTAATTTTTTTGTAGATTCTAGGTTCATTTATATCAACAAACCCAAAATACTTTTATATCCCCCCCCCCCAAATCTCTGGGCTGGAGCCGCCCTTGCCTAAAACGATGCATATACGAGTTTCATTCAAAAATGGCCCATTTATCATTAAAAAAACATTTATTTTAAAATTTGTTATAACGTCATGCTCTGCCTTAAATTTTGCCAAATTTGATGCATGCAAAATTGTTAAAAAATTAAAAAATTCCAAATTTAACGTAATTTTTTGGAATTTAATTCAGTAAGTAGGTATTTAATGGGGTATCTGCATTATTTGTTTTTTGAGGATATGATAAAGAAAAAAATAAATATTAAGAGTTCTCTAATGGAAAATTCTTGGAAAAACTTACTCGTAATGTTTGTAATTTGATAAATAGAACATTTTTTAACGATATCAAACTGCCTTTGATATCTCGCTAGTTGGAAACTAATCAACGTTGAATACATCTAGAATTTTTTGTATTTTCAAAATTTAAGTATTTTCTTCTTTCAAATTTTCTAATTATTTTAAAAAAATCCTTCATCTAACAAATTCTTATTCATATTTTATTTATTTTTAGAGACGTAATTCTTCCCAAATAAAAAATACTGTACCTAAAAAAATAGGAAACCAGGCAGAAGATGAAAAGAAATAACCAAATCTTCCTGTAAATAAAACAGTTTTTAGATCTCAAATATCTGCCTAATTTTGGAGCAATTCTTTTGAACAATTGTTGCCTTTAACAAAAATAAAAAACACTAAATTATATAATTTCATTATTATAATTTAGTATTTTTTACTTTGTACCATTTTTATAAAAAAAATCTGAAAATTTGAGGAAATAAATGAATTTTTATTAGTAAAAAAATAATTTATAGAGTAATGTTTTTTTTTATTCTCACACTGCCAGTAGTTTTTGTACCTGTATTACCCTATAGATAATAATTCCCTAAAAAATTTTCGCCCTTCTGATCTTTTAAAAATAGTTGACAAAGACAACTAGAAAATTTCCCAACATGTCCATTTAAATGAATTTATCAAAAATAAAATCAAACATGTCCAATTAGTATTAAAATATTTGACAAATATATTTTTTCCAAATTAAGGAATTTTTGTTAATGTTACAGAATAACGAATCCCTAATAAAATCTACTTAATTAAAACAGAAAAAACAAATAATTATCAATCAACTGCTAATCCATAATAATGGTAGACATTTGAGTCCGCATCCTATGCAAAACTCTAAAAACTGGTTATCCAGAAGATGGGAAAATGAACTCGCTGACTGTACACCGTTAGCGATATTTTTTTTTAAATTTCAGTACCGGGTTTACAGGAAGTATTTATTATTGAAAAATTATTGTAATTGTAAGTAATTTTAGTTGATTTTTCATTAATGGTGATCTCTGTAATTTTAGTGGGTACGTGTGTGTTTGTATTTTATTTTTTCAGCACAAAGTCTTAAGGCAACTGGATTTTTTTTTATTATATTATTAAAGACGCTTTATAAAAATAAAAAGAATGTTTCTATAATAAAAGAAGGAAGAAAATTTGTAGGTGTTTGGTGTCTCTGCCTTTCAAAACGTTGTACTATTAGTTACAAGTTATGAAAACCTTAATTTTTGCTCCCTAGGGAGAGATAAAGGATGAAATAAAACTTCGGTCTCCAGTCATTTGAAATAAAATTTAATTTAATACTCTAAGTAAAATAAGCACGAACTAAACTTACTTTATTTTTAATGGAATACCCTGTATGTTAAAAAAAATTAATTCTCGATATTACCGTTTTTGTGATATAGGATTTTACACAGGGTACTTTAAAAATAAAAAATATTGGAAAATTATATAACCAAATAAACAAAAACAATTTCTACGTATTATCTACAAATTTTCGTTATCTCTATTTATGAAACATTCTGTATAACGTTTATTTTTTCGTCCGTTTCATTGATATTTTTAAAGGGGTCTCGTTTTATAAACAAATTAAAAAAAATACTTTATTGTACAGACAAAGAATATTTTTTTAATTTACGATTTAAAAAATGGTGCTTTACATATTTTTTTGCAATAATTATTATTTTGCTACATATAAACGTGAATTTTTTTATTAAAACATTTGATTGCTATTTTGTTTTGTAGAGAGAAAAAATTGTATTTTTAAATGTTAAAAATTTACGTATTTTAAAATTGCAATGTTAATTATTTTAATATTTATGTATTAAAAAATATTAAAATTTTGTTTCTACTGTTAAAAATATAAATTGAAATTATTGTTTTGATAATATTTTTTTAGTGACGAAAATTCTTGAAATGGAAAACGTTTTATGTCACATATTCGTACTTGTGAAAAAATATATAAATTTTATACTCCAAAATTTTCCCCAGCCCAGTATATAATAAATTTATAACAGTAAAAGTTTGGATTTTTGGGATTATATTTTGGAAATTATAGGGAAAATGAGATTTTTCGTGTTACGAAAAATTCCTAGAATTACTTTTTTTTTTAAATTTTATAGATTTTCCCCAATAAAAGAGTGCCTAATTAAAACGCCGTTTGCAGCTTCTGTGCCTTCAAAAACCAATTTTTTACTTTCCTTAACAAGCCTTAAAAGACCCCACCTACTGTTTAAGATGTTTAAAATAAAAATATTGTGCTATCTAGACATATTTCAGGAATATCTATATGATTCAAGATTGTTTGAACAGAAGGAAGATGAACTTTTTGTCGATATTTTCAACTTTGTCCTGTTTTTAACAATGTCTTTATTATTATTTTTTTCTAGAGAAAAACAATTTTCAAAAATGAATACAATGAGTTTCAAATCATCTGAAAATCTAGAAAAATAAATGTTTCTAGTAAAAATGTATACCGTTTAAATAAAATAAATTTAAAAAATAATAAAAATTTTAAATTTCTATTCTATTTCAAACCATGGGGGAAGTACATAAAATATTCTACTAACCGTCAAATCTATGCTGGTTTAAATTTAAATTAAATGTTAAAATTTCATTAATATATAAATAAAAATCATCGTTATTAACCTAAATAGTGTCAGATTTTAGAAATTGTATAATGCAAAATAATATAATAATAAGTACAAAATAATAAAATTTTTGAATATATTTAAATTAATAATGAAAAAATAAAGTTAAAAATTTGAAATTCTCCCTGTCACGTTTTTTTCTAAAAAATATAAAATTTTCTGATAGTTTGGAACTTTTATTTATTTATTTTTAATTCTAAAAGTAGAGGATATATATTTCTATGTAAATTTATTCATTAAAATTTTAAATGTGACAATTATATAAAAAATTATTAAGAACATAAAATTCTAGATCGATTGGACTATTTAGCAAAAATTAAAGAAACAAATTGTTGATACCTATATGTAATTAAAAAAATATATATATTAAAGAATATATTCTTGTGAAAATGTATTATCATAAGTTGTTTTTTGTTTTTAAGTTTTTAGTGTCTATATGAATGATTTTTTTTATATTTAGAATTACAGTAGTTTGTTTCAATATGTAGTTAATAATTATTGATAAAAAATTTTCCATGTAAAGTTGCCAACCAAATCCTTATACAGTGTGACCAAAAAAAAATATTCTTGATAAAAAGTGTTGCATCATCTGAAATTCGAAAATCCAGCAACAAATTTTTCGTTTGTATAAAACTTTTTGGGACGCACTGTATTTCATTGGTTGGAAATTAGCATGGTAAAACGCAATCGTGTAATTTTATTGTCCACGTCCTGTGTATGTCCAAATTTTGATTGGATTAGTGATTTGTGAATGTTGCCATTGTCTTGCTTATAGGACGTAAGTTGCAATATTAATTTTTTATTTTTTTTTCCTTTATGATTTTATGTTTTATTAGATGTTTTATATAATTTTAAAAGTATCGATAATAAATAAAGATATAAATTTGAATGGTTTTTTTTATTAATCGAATTGTACCTTCAAAGCGGCTACCCGAAATTGATTTCTGTACTTCGGGTTGCCGAGATTAAAGTTTACGAAATCGCCCGAAGCTCAGACATCGAAATACTTAAGACTGTGATTTATTTACGGTTAACTTGTTTGTAAATAATTTTTCTAACACCTCCTTTGAAAATTGACTTTTCCTTTCTATTTTTAGTGGGACTTTTTCTCCCTAGGGAGGAAAAATTACTGTCAAAATGTTTAATGTTTATTATACCTAACTACGGATTCGAAATAAACGTCCTGAAAACAATTGGTGGTTTTATGTTGGAGGCGAAAAATTTCGCGTGAATAAATCCTGGTAATCCCCAGAGCCGGCCTAAGGCGTGTGGGAAGGGGCGCCGAAGTGAGCAAAACATGAAAAAATAATTCGGAATTTTTTTTTATTTTTAATGCAAAGTCGTTTAAAAAAATAAAAATTATAAAAAGGTACTGAATACTTCACTTCAATATTTACTAATCATTAAGTACTACTTTTTAGTTTTTGGGGGGCTTTCTATGCCCATTTTCATTACAAGTGACGCCAAAACTCATTTTTGTACACACAACATTTTGCTATTAGGCCGGCACTGGCAATCCCTTCTTGGCTATGTTCATGGCCTACCTTAATTAATTGAAATTTCTTCGTCGCGCCCCTCCTAAATATTCACAGTTTGAATTTATGTTTAATAACTAGTAAATACGCTATTTTTTAACCAGATCTTAGTTATAAAAGAATCTACAATTATCAAAATAATGATATATTTCAGTACGTTTCTGGAACTTAAATATTCAAAATAAATATCAGCATATTTCAGGTTAGATTAATATTTAGATGATTCATTAGCTGTATTATTTGTGCGATTTGGTCTACCTGTTGTAATCACTCTGTGTTTTTTAATGTATACCTATTCCAGTTTAATCATTTGGAATTAATAATCAAACTTTTTTATACTTAACTAGCCTAAAATTTAAATTTACTTACCACTTGTCCAAATCTCTATAGCTTTTCATAACATATATAACTAAATTATCACCCCGAAACACGAAAAAACACTTGAGCACTTCTTTTTTAAGAATCTCAAGACTATTTAAATAACAATTTTAACGAAATTTCAAAATGTCTTCCCTTTTACGAGCACAAACCATTCAAAGATGAAAATTCTCCACAGGCGTCACGTTTTTCAAATGTTTTAAGGGTACCTGATTGGTCAGTGGTTGTTACGTAAGATTAACAGATACACAGTTGCCAGATTGTAAAGAATGTCTAGAAAATCACGATTTTAGAATTTAATTAATAATAAAATAGGGGTAAATGAGATTAAATGAAGAAATAACATCAAAAACGAATTTTTTTGGATTAAAATACATTGAAATATGTAAATTTGAAAATGTTCTGACATAAAAAATCGACTGGCGGTGTCAAAATATTTTTTATTTTTCTGGGAAAAATCAAGCCATTTGTGTCAAATAGCTTAATTTATTACCTATTACATATTTTCTTTGACTCTCCAACACAATTTCTTTTCATTTTTTCTTCATTTAAAGCCACCAAGTCCACACAGCTACTGTCACTTTCATTAGATTTTTTCCCGCATTTAGCCAAATGTCTAGCGTATAAAATGCGTTCAGCTTCTTAACTAGGAAACAAAAATATATTTGTAGCAACAAGGCTGCTGTGCTCCCTAAGACAAATTAGCCCCCGTTTCGAATAAAACAACAGTTTAGGTTTCATTGACTCACGACTTTAATGTTATAACCTAAAAATACAAAAGATATCTATGAAAACAACAGTCATTCATCAATAGATAATTCATTATCAATTCACAAAATAAAAACCTATGTAAATACAAAAAGGAAAAAGAAGCCGATTAGCGAATAGCGATAAGTCCAGATTCGAGCAACTTCTGGATCTTAGCCGCGATGTCTGGATTCTTTAGATGATCCTGCAACGCCTTCGGATCGTTTTGCATCTGTTCCAGAATCATCCGCATGGCCGGATCTCTGAGAATCGATTGAACCTCCGGATCGCCCATAGCGCGTTGTCTGATCTTCTCGGGATCTCCGTCGAGGTTCGCGTTTTCTATGGTACAAGCTCTGTAACCCTGTAACGCTTCCGCGTTGTTCGGATCGATTTCCAGAGCTTTCTGGAAAGCGGCGATGGCTTTGCTGGATTGCTGCATCCCCTGCAGGATGTGCCCCTTTCTGATCCACCCTTTGATGAATTTCGGTTCGAGTTCGACGCATTTATCACAGTCTTTAAGGCCTAGATCGAAGGCGGCCAGTTTGGTGTAGCAGGCCGCGCGGTTACTGTACAGTTTCGCGTCGTCCGGGTTACGCTTAATGGCTTCCGTGTAGTGTTTGACAGCTGTCGCGTAGTCGCCCTTTTTGAATAGTTCGTTACCTACGACAATTTAAAATATAGCAAAAAAAACGTATTTGAAGCGGGGAAATCGAGAAAAATAAGGTATGGTAGGATTTTGAGGTTATAGAAAAATTAGGAGTAGGAATCGAGGCACTTTCGTCCATCCCCACAACGGAATACGTTGAGAATATGGAGCCAGCTGGGATTTTCATGAAATTTTCACAGATGCTACAATACATAATAAAATTAATAAAAATAAAAAAAATTTGCCGCGGAAAGGCATTTTTCAATTTTTTTTTTCGAAAAAATATACGTTGGGATACTCACTTCCAAGACAAACAAATTCAGTGCGTTAAAATGATTATTTAACTTATTTTTTCAATACAAACGCATACATAACTTTTCTACAAATGCCCAAGTAGCAATTTATAACCGGAATAAACCTGAAAAGTATAAAAAAAAAGTGAAAATATGTTCATTTGACGGACATAAACAATTTCAATTTCAGAAATCATGGATTTAGGTAAATATGTAACACAATTGTCAAAACGTGACACATGTCAGAATGTAACAACTGTCAAAACGTGACAACTGTTGAAATGTGACACCTGTCAGAATGTAACAACTGTCAAAATATGACACCTATCAGAATGTAAAAACTGTTCAAATGTGACAACTGTCGGAATGTAACTTAACTAACCTAGCATAAAGCTAACCTAACAGCCCATACAGTTTGAAAAAATCCAGATTGAAGAGCCATATTATACCAAAGTAAGTTTTCTACAATTACTTATGCCTAAATCTATTCTTTCTGAAAATTGAACTGGCAAAAATTGACTTCAAAATGGACACTTGTCAAAATGTGACACCTGTTCAAATGTGACACCTGTTCAAATGTGACACCTGTCAAAATGTGACCCCTGTCAAAACGTGAGTTGTGAAAAAGTGACAACTGTTCAAATGTGACACCTGTCAGAATGGGCACAAATTGTATGTATGTAGAAGTGTTTTCTGTTCAACACACTGACCTGAGTATCCCAACATATATTTTTCCAAAAAAAAAAAAATGTGAAAAATGTTTTTCCGCGCAAAAATTTCTATTGCTACATTTCATTTCATGAAAATCCCCATATTCTTAAAAGTTTACCAAAAAGGGGATTAAGGAATTGGAGGAACCAAGATGTAGGACATGATAAAGTGCAGAAAAAAAACGATTTGAAATCAAATTTTATGCTCGAACTCACCCAATTCCTTTTCTTTTTCTGACAATTCGGGATTAATGTAAGATTTCCTCTCCTCATCTCTAATAAGCTTCTCCACCTCAGATAACAGAGTTTTGCTTTCGGGCGTTCTGTGTTCGGACATCGATTTTTCATAGTACGTTTTTGCAGTTTTGTACTCCTTTAATTTTCTATAAGCGTTGCCGATTCGCATAAAAGATTTCGCTATCAATTTGAAATCCGCCCTATTTTCTCTGCCAATTTCGATGCCCTTTTCGCACTCTTTGATACAAGCGTCGTATTCCTTTTGTTCGAAATAAACGGCCGCTAAGTTATTGTAAAATGTTATATCTGTCGGGTCGTGCTCTATAGCTTTCTTATAGTGGATTATAGCGGTAGAGAAATCTTTCTTTTTGTAACTAGAATTGCCTTCTTCTTTTTCATCCCTCGCTAACCTACATTTAAAAAAAATCATCAACTCATTGATGTATATAGGACAAACTCAGAGATACAATCATGCTAGATTTAAAGGACTGTTGGCAACTTGGGCGAAAAACTAACGTTTCATTCAAGATCTAGAATGTGGTCCTTCGAGCCGGATTCTTAAGATATGGTCAACATCGAGTAGGATTTTTCAAACAGAATGATTTATAGACGCAATCAGTTTCAAAGAAATAATAGGAGAACTAAATAACATTTAAATACATTTTAACAGAATTAAAATTTAAATACCTAAATTTCATATAGGACAAACTGAGAGACATAATGAAGAAAGATTAAAAGAACATTTCTGAAGGTCTTTTTAAAATGGGGTCAAAATTTTAAAATAATCATAAAACTGCAGCAACCTGAGAGATTTAAATAATTAATTATTCATTTTATGTAGGGCAAAGTGAGAGACACAATAAAGAAAGGATTAAGGAACATGTCTGAAACGTCTTTTTAGAATAGGACAGTTTGAGCTTAAAAACTATGTCAGAATATTAAAAGATTCATAAAACTGACAAATTTAAATAATTTTATGTAGGACAAACTGAGACACATAATAAAAAAAGGTTTAAAGAACATTTGAAAAGCGTTTTATAGGTTAAAAATATTTGTATATTAAGCAAATTAATAAAAAAATAAATAATCACTCTTTCACAACAACAAAAAACGGATGAAACGATAAATACCTTTTATTCTCCGGTAGCTCAGGTTCGGGCTCCTTCTTAGGCTCCGGTTTGGGTTCAGGCTTCCTAGGCGGGGGTGTATACACCGGTTCGGTGTCCATTGGTTCGTCTACGCCGGGCTCCATGCCTATTAAAACGCTAAGGGTAGTTAGTACCCTGGGATCTTGGAGTTTGCTACCCAAAGTTTGAGGGTTAGATTGGAGTTGTGCTAGCAAAACTAAGTATTCAGGATCGTCTAGGTAGGCTTTCGTTCTCGGATCAGATCTGAGTTTCATTAGTACGTCCGGGCCGGCAAACGGATTCGGGAGCGATCGAGATTTCTGGGCCTTTTGACTTCTTACCTTAAGACAAATTTTAAGGATTTGGTACAGAGTTTTAGATTTTTTTAGTTAACTTTTTTAATTGTTATTTGTAATGTTTAACTTGTGATTGTTATAAAGCATTAATAAACTTTATTATAATCATTATTAACGTGTTTCAAATTGTAATACCGTTCCAAAAATTCCATCGACACAACATAACCTAAATATTTCAGATCAAATTCAACTTTTTAATAGCACACACACGATTAATTATTTAAAAACAGCACAAAAGAATGCTACTTATCAATGCATCAATTTTTTTAAACAATACATGAATCATCCTTACCTCTGTCAATCCTTCTATCAGTTGGGCATTTTTTGGATCAATTTGCAAGCCTTTCTCGTAAATCCCCATAGCCTCATCGTATCTACCTAAATAAGATAAAGCAGCCCCTTTCCTAGAGTAAGCTTTCGACCAATCTGGCTTTATTTCGACTGCCTTCTCGGCATCTTTTAAAGCTAGTTCGTATTGGCTTCCTTTCGCGTAAGCCGCAGATCTATTCGAAAATAAAACTGCGTTACTTGGATCTAAATCAATAGCTTCTGAATAGTATTTGATTGCTTCGTCTATTTTATTTGCGCTAAGGGCTGCGTTTCCTTTATCTTTTAATGCGGCGACCTACGACAACAATGTGCTCTCATTTTTCATGTTTGTGCAAAAAGCGAAAGTATAATCGTATTCTTTCTTTAGAAAAGCTATTTCGCGGTTAGGAATTTAGTATAAAACTTACCTTTTCCATTTCACTGGTAAATAACTATTAATATTTTAGTATTAAAATATTAACGTGAGTCTTCCTCTAGAAATTTCTTACTATTTCCAGAATTTTCGTCTCCCACTCTTCTGTTATCGATGACAATGACATTTATCTGTCACTGTCAAGAGTTAAAGGCCATTCTAAATTTGTACAGCTTCTAAAAACTACTTTTAGTTTCGCAGATTAACAGAAGCCATAGAAATGGAATTAAATATTAAATTGAAATCTTGATTAATATTAATATTCCATTTATGAAATCGAATCCATAGTTAGATAACCCACATTACATATCGGTGTATTGATGTTAGCCTAACTATTGGTTAACTATTTCCGTTAAATAAATTTATTTAATTTTAAAATAAAAAAACTGCATGAATACTCTAAAAACGATCAGTTAGGTACATCGCTCAAGCAATTTGCGGTCCAACAATAAGTAAATCTCATGTATTTCATTCCAAAAGTAATTTTAGTGCCCTGCCTTGTAGACATACATTACAAAGAGGCACTTTTGAGGTGTTCGGTATTCCCAATGCATAGTTAACTAATAATTCTGCTGTATATTATATACATTCAATCATATTTAAATGTCGGGATTCCCTACTGGTCATATTTAAAGTAGGTAATATAAACAAAAATTTAAAAAAATAATTAACGTATTGTTCTACTGCATTGAATATTCACCTTTGTTATCTACGGATGTATATAATTCATAACAAAATTGTACGTTAAATCACCATTTGACATCTGCTTCAGTGCTATAGTTATGTCAAGCGTTAAATTTAAATTTTCTACTTCTAGATATTTTATTATCTCCCAAAAACTATTAGCAATATTAAAATACGCTCTTTAATAAAGTATTTCTAAATTATATGGTGATGAATGCAACTATTTCAAATTCGTATTTTTCCTTCGTGCGGCCATGGTGAAACGAGAATATTTTAGGAAATAAAAAAAGCGCAGTTCCAATATCTAGTTCTTAGAAAATACATCAAAGATTTCTCATCAACCGCGCGACCACATATACAATTTCACACAATGTTAGGCGAGCCTGTTCCCATTTATATTTTTTTCAGATCAGAGAATATGGAGATCCCAAAAAATATGCTGGAAATCCCCAAGGCTTTTATTGTTTATACTTCGATGACCGGGTGTTGACTTTCGAAGCAGCTGCATTGTGTATTGCAACACTAGATTTATATCAAATGAATTCCACCGTTATACAAGGTGTTATTGTAACAGTCCCAATCATAACCTCATTGATTGTAAATGAGTTAAAAAAAAGTGCTGGAATCATACATTTATCAGGGGCGTACCGAGGCGGGGGTGTTGGGGTGTGACACCCCCCAAACTTTTGTACAGAGTCGGCATTTTCATGCCGTAGTCATCATGCTCGAGAAATATGACTGGGAAGTCGGCAAATTTCACCCCCTCAAACTTATGAGTCCCTGACATTTATTTCTTATAAAAATAATATCAAATACTTGACGTAAAAGATTGAAATTTGGTATGAAATGGGCGGAATAGATGTAGAAATGTTTTTTCTGAGACCAAATTTTAATAAATTATTTAATTGTTAATTGGCGAGCTGTCAAAATCAAAATTTATTTTTTTATAGATTTGATATGGTTGCCTTTATATCCCCACCATTTAAAAACTACGCAAAGTATATCTAAAAAAAGGATGAATTATTTTTTGCAGACCTTTTTTTAATATCTTGATTAGTTTTTAATTTGCGAACTATCAAAGCAGAAATTTTCTTTGTGGGGATGTGCAAAAGAAGTAAAAATGTTTTTTGAATACCACATTTTAATATCTTAATTAAATTTTTAATTTGCGAGGTGTAAATTTTTACCTAAATGTTTTTCTTAGTAAAAAAACGACAAAGAACTTAAAAAGTACAAACAATAACTTTTAAATGTATTGTGGTTTAACAGTCGTCAAAGATTTTCCGATTTAGTATTTTTCTTAAAAATAAACCACTAATTGTTATTTCCTAATTTACTACATAAATGGTTAAAGAAAAACTGGTTTTTATGTAATTTCTGAATTCAAATTTCGACTTAGTTAAACAAGAATTTCTTTTTCTGAGTGTATACTTCGCACTTCGGTCTTTTTTTGGTTGTTAAACAGTTAAGGGAAACCCCCATGATGCAAGTTGCTTTCACCGAATGGTACCGCATCTGTACCAAATCGGTTGGTTAATAAGAATTCATGACCACGAAATTCAAGAACATTTATTTTCACTTCAGCCATTATTTATTAGATTTTTTATCCATTGCCGGGGTAGGAGCACCAGTAAATGAACGGCTTTCTTTATTTTTGAATTGTGTCTATAATTTTACCACAACAAATATATTTACAACTAAATTTCTATGTGATGCTGAAATAATTTACATATGTATTACATTATAATCCCATAAAAGAGCCCGAACTCATCATTTCACGATTATTTAGGATCATTTAGTTCTTTTTTCATATGTATTCAGAAGAGAATATACAAGTTTGAGCACATAACAACTGCTGTAATCCTAATAAAGAATTAGGATTTCCCACAACTCATTTGGCAACGCTTTTGTTTAACATCAACACTTGTGACTTAGTCTGACGACATTTTTGTTCAGGGCCGGTCTTGCGTCTGTTGATGTTGAATTGTGTTCTTGCGTTTTTGCTTCAGTGTTTTTTTAATTCCGCATTATCCTATTAGAAAATATTAATACGCACTAAATGCTATTCTTTTTAAGGTATATAATGCTATAATACATGTAATCCTAGCCTGACCCGGTGCATGAACAATTTGTTTATTCACTGGGTTAACACCGGTTCCAGTTCCACAAAGTTTTGGGGCTATGTAGACTCGGGAATACCTGAAACTGTAAATAATCTTTTTAGATCAATAACTTTAAAATTTAGGAGTGTAGAAATCTTATTAAGTGCTATTTTTAGTTACATGGTTTCTTATTAGGCCTGTACCTCCACGAACAATCAACAAAACTGTTGATACCGATTATTTTCTGGAACTGAACTAATTGACGCTTTCGACAAAGAGATAAAGAGTTTAGAATCATATGGCAAACCTCTGTGGGGTAGAGAGATGCGAAATAATCTTAATAATCGCGAATTAGTACAAAATTGTTCATTAACTGGTGCCGTTCATTCACTAGTGCTCATACCCTATGTCTAAATGACAGGCACTATACTGTTCTGTGTCGTTTTTGGTCATTTTGACATATTACGAACTCATTTTTATAATAATATAAATGCCTCACATCTGCCGCCTCGTCGACGAAAAGAACAAAAAACACAGAAATCTATTTTTAGAATCAAAAATCGCATCAAAATTGAACTCAAGATTTCTCTCGTGTTTGTTAATTTCAGAAAATAATCGAGAATGTGCGCTGTATTTCAAAAGCGAAGAATCAATCAGGAAAGAAAAAATACGCCATTTAGAAACAGGTTACACTTACATCATTCATCCTTTGAGTAAGTTTCAACAATGGTACGAGGTGTTTATGATCACCTTCTACATCAGCGCTATAACACTGAAAAATTTGGATTCTGGAGTAAGGGACATCGATATCATGTGCACCGACACAAAAGAAACCGAATTTCAAAACGCCGATACGATATTTATAGTCTATGTGGTATTTTCTACGTTTATTGATGTGTTTACTTGGATAGATATCGTTAAAAGTTTTTTTACCGGTTACATTGACGATAAAACTGGATTAGTAGAGCTGAATCCTATTGTGATTGCTAAAAAATACACATCCGGACCATTTTTTATCCTAAGCATTATAACTTCGTTTCCAAGATTCGCACTATACTATTTCTACGACCATCCCCCAATGAAGATCTTGGGTATACAAGTAGCGATTAGTTTATTGAGAAATTTAAGAATTATTACAGTGATGAAGTTGACTAATAATATACTACCGATTAAATCGATGATGGTTTTGTTGTGTATACGGTGGTTGATAATTTTTATATACGTTATACAATTGTGTACCATCCTGAATTTAGCAGTACCGAGAGTTGTAAGATTTTATTTCGGTTTGGGAAAATGTAAAGATATTTTGAAAAACGAGCATATGATGCTGATAAATGCTTACACAATTTCTGTGTTTAAATCTTCTGCTTATTTATTAGGAATAGCTCTTCCTCGGTACCTCTTTTCGGAGATAACTAATGCAGAAAGTTACGCTCTGGTTATTGTAACATATGTGGTTGGAAAGGTACTAGTGGTCGCTACGTGGGTCATCACAATTTCCTTAATGCTCACCCGTAATTCGCTCAGGATCAAATTTCAAGATTTGATGGGACAGATCGATGTTTACATGATTAAAAAAAGCCTTCCGATATCTTTGAGGAAAAGAATCGTGCAGTATTACTATTTTAAATATCACGGGAAATATTTTAAAGAACATTTCTTAAATTTTCTCCTGTCAGATCCACTCAAAGCAGAGATCAATTTACACATTTGCAGGCTATTGATAGCGAAAGTGACAATTTTAAGCAAATTAAAAACTGAACAAGTCAGTGAATTGGTTCAATATCTTATACCAGAAATTTATCTTCCTCAAGACGTCATAATCCAGTCGGGATCCGTACAAGACTCGTTGTTCTTCATTTCCACAGGCACTGTTGCCGTTTATACGCATTCCGGCAAGGAGGTGTGCCATCTTCAGGATGGGAGTTATTTTGGTGAAATAGATGTGGTGATTAAGGCAGAACAAATGTGCATTACCACTGTTGTAGCTGTCGAAATATGCCAGATTTATCGATTGAAGAAGGTCTATTTTGAGAAAACTTTAATGTTACACAAACATGTCATGCTCGAAATGTTGACTTATGCTGAAGAACAGTTCGAATATATCAGGCTTGCTGAAAGGATGTACAAGCAAAAATTATTTGAACGAACTTATAGATTTTCTAGTTCATAATTGAGGTTAAAAGTTTTTGTAGTTGTTAGTTTATGTTGTTTACTTACAAAAAAATTATTAACATTTTTTTTTTTCAGTTTTGACAAAATGTTAATAATCTAAAAAATATTTTTTTAGCAATTTTTTGTGACGAAATTTATTTTGACAATTTTTGATTTTTATTTATAAAAAAAATTAACAATTTGTTTCATTAAGTTTCTTATTTTTTCAACCGTTGAAATTCCAGAGCCGTATTTTTTTTTAGTTTTTATTGATCCTGTAAAAACAACACCCTGTAAAGCGAGTTGGACAAATTTTCTTTCTGTCACGTCAAAGCGGATGATATTAAGCGAAATTAAAAAAAACTGTTATTTTTGAAAACAATGCAAATGTGTTCCAAAAGTATCCCAAATTTTATTTGTCTGAGATTTTTACTTTTGGATATACGTAGAATAATTCATATATTTTTGCTTTGTTAGGGGGAAATGGGCTTATTATTATATTGAAAAATATAAGATAGTTCAATATATTTGAAACACTATATTATTTATTATTAATTGGTGCTTTTATGCTGGAGGAGTTAGAAAAAAATCATATGTTTTACACTGGAATAAAGTGGCTTCAGTGGCGGATCTAGGGAGTTTTTCAGGGCGGGGGGGTCATCAGTTAATGAAAATTTGTAACCAAAGTGATTAAGTGATGAAAATTTGGGATGTTTGAGTCTTTGAGAAAATATTCAATACAACGAATAATTTTGGTTTGTATAACGTGTCTTTTCTTCTTGTTGAAAACCAATCAAAAGGTTTACTTGCATATCCAGACTCTAGTTGTTGAACCGGGCGTCTATCACTTGCGCGCCGCGGTCAGTTCTGGTGCTAATAACTTATTTCACTTGCGCGCGGCACCCTAAAATCTCGTAAATCACTTACGCGCGGAGGTCAAAATTATTCAGGATATTGGAAAAATATAAATAAGGAGAAATAAAAATTAATTAATACGGTATATTTTATTTATTAAAAATATGTTATTTTTTATAAAAAATATAGCTTGCGCTTTTAACGAATTCATAGCGTGAAATATTGCCATTATCCATACGCTTAGTGGATTTATAATTTGTTACTTTACGAGTAATATCTAAACTTCTAATTTTTACGTAACTATTTAGTTGCACATCCTTCAAAACTGATATAAATCTAAATATATCAGGATGGGGACTGTAAAAATTTGAATTAAAATGGCTATGAAAAGCTTCACAACAGTTCGTTGTTTTTTTCAATCGATGCAGTACATGCTGCCCACAAATAAGGCGGAAACAAAGCATTTTCATCAATATAATTATTGACTAAATAGTCTGCGTATTCAATTACTTTACTATTTTGAGGAATAATCGAATAAAAATCCTCTGCAAAACAGTCCCCAACCTCGGCAGGATTCAGAAATAACAGGTTCCCAAATCTTAAATCTATTTTTGATTGTAAATTAAACTGTACTTAAGCTACTTACACCTTCTTTATTTTATTATTATTTACCTGAATATTTTAGGGGATCGTCCCATGCCATGAAAGTTGTCCGCCGCGCGCTTGTGATATACAGGGTGTTTCCAAATGACATTTACAACGTCTGGCTGTAGATACCTCTCGTAAAATTGGACAAAATAGTATGAGGAATGAGGGGTCCAACTCGATTACTTTTCGAAATACAGGGCGTTAAAGTTAAAAAAAATAAATGTTTTTATTTAAGAACTTTAAAACGGATTAATATATTAATTTGAAATTTAGCAGGTCGTTTTTAAATGTAAAAAGACATATTTCAGTAAAAAATCATGTTTCATATCTAGATCCACTGGAGTGCAGTTAGAAGAGTATATCCCCTTTTCCCAACCATTTTCTACGCCCATGGTATTTGAAGCTATTTTTATTTTTTTCTGTATTGCTTAACATTTTTCAAGTAAAAAACGAATAACCTTTACATACCGAAAATCTTGTGGTTTTTAAGATATTTAATGTTTTTATGAAGTCTGTAAGATCTTTTATTAACGAAATAACCAACAATATTTTTCTTGGATTTCTTTAATAATGTTTGTCTTATTTTTTAATAACCACTAGATACTAGACACTATACAAAAGTCTAGTGGTTATAAAAAATTAAAAAAAAATTATTAAAGAAATCCAAGAAAAATATTGTTGGTTATTTCATTTAACTTTTCGAAAAGTAATCGAGTTGGACTCCTCATTCCTTATATCATTTTGTCCAATTTTACGAGAGGTATCTACAGCCAGACGTTGTAAGTGTCATTTGGAAACACCCTGTATGCAGATTAAAGTAACCCTTAATTGCTAGATAGAAAATTTGACCGCGGCTCGCAAGAGATGTATCACCGTTGGACCCATATCAACTATTCAGAACTTTACCCCCTCAGATCCGCCAGTGAGTGGCTTTTCCTTCCTTTGCGTTTGCATGCGGAAGGAAAACTGACACTTTCCTCCCTATCGTTAAACAAATAGCTATTTCAATAATTTTAACATTATCAATCATTTTGTATACCTTAATCATCTCTGTGTTTCAAATTTGAACTCTTGAATTTTTCAAGAATACCTACAAACAAATTCTGAAATTACTACTATTGTAGATATTATAGTAGAACCCACCGCTTTATGAGAAAGAAAAAACGCTATAAAAACAGCAAAGGATACCGCCAATAGAAGAAATACTGATTGATCTGGACATTTTTGAGTATTTTAATGTCGAAAACACCGCACACTGTCCATATACATAAAAATAAAATGATATTTTGTCTATTATGATCACTGTGCAAAGATTCAATAACCAAGTTACTGGAGATCGTTAGGGGTAATTTGCGTAAAATTTCTATATTGATTAACTTTCTTTAATATGAATTTACATTTTAATTTGTATAAGGCATATTAGATTTGAATAGAGGTTGACCACTCCACCTGGCCTATAGCTTCATTTTCTGATATCTTGTGAGATTCAGAAACGTTGCTAATTAAAATTTTGTCTCAAATTTTAATTCTAAAATTAAAAACACGGTGAATAAAGTCATAAATATTATAAATTAATTAAGCTTACCTACCCTATCTCAACCCTCACCATCGGAATCACTGTCACCAACATTGATAATAAATTTGGTCGGACTCGTTATATAAGAATTTTCTTCTTTGATGACATGTTTGATTTTTTTCAGCCAATCATCAGCTGAAATTTTGTTAATTTCTTCTTTTACCAAATTTGCTATCAACCCATCAAATTTGGGAAACACGTTATGACGCGTTATTCTTTTTTTAAGTTGTCCCCAAATTAATTCTATGGGGTTAAATACACAAAAATAGGGCGGAAGGCGCAATACCTCGTGGCCCCTTTTTGATGCCAGGAATCTTTGGGACTACAACCTGATACCACATAATCCATTGGAATATCATTTAGTGATTGTTCCGATTCTTTAGATCCACTTAAAAAAAACTGTATTTTCCCAAGGACGAGACATATTAAAATTGACACCGAATAAATAAATAAGAAGTACGCTGTAACAATGTTTCAAAATAAAAAAAAGTATGTATATACACGGAAGCCAAGAATAATATTAATTGAAATAAACTAACGCCACGAATCACCTACCACCTACTATTCACTAAATCAAAAATCAAGTGCGAACACAAGCACAGTGTATCACTGTATGAATATTTTCCTAGCCCTCACTACTGAAGACAATATTTGTCTAACTTCCTACTTCCTTCCGCTTTATACAAGTCGCTAATACCGACAAAGCCACTTGTCGGCACATCTACATGCCGCTAATACCGACAAAGCCACTTGTCGGCACATCTACATGCCGCTAATACCGACAAAGACACTTGTCGGCACATCTACATGCCGCTAATACCGACAAAGCGACTTGTCGGCACATCTACAAGCCGCCAAAGTAACCTGTCTGCACATCTGAGAATTTTGTTTCTGCAATTGAAAATGTAAAAACTATAACCACCCTTCCATTGTCGCCTCTTATGAGTGTAACCCCACACCCCACAGTTTAGTTAAATTAATTTAAGACAAAATTTTAATTAGTAATTCAAATCTAATATGCGTTATAGAAATTAAAATGTAAATTCATATTAAACTCATAATTAATAATTATACGCCATTCTCCCCTATAACGATATCCAGCTAAGTTGGTTAATGAATCTTTGCACAGTGGTCCTAATAGCCAAAATATTATTTTATTTTTATGTATATGGACAGTGTACCGTGTTTTCGACTTTAAAGAGCTCAAAAATGTCCAGATTCATGAGTATTTGTTCTATTGGCGGTAATCCTTTACTGTTTTTTCATTCTCATAAAGGATTGAGTTCGACTATACCTACACATTTATCGTAATCGTGGCGCTAATGGTGCCACGATGGTCGTCGCCATAGAACTTTTCTGAAAAATAACACTGATAAAAAGTGACACATTCATTGCAACAGTGGTTTTCAGAGTAACTATGTATTTAGATAAAAAAATTATTCAGTCAACAATAAATATATACATCTAGGATAAATATGGGTTTTTTTGTTTCAGAAAAGATTGGTCCTGGTCTATACGGCTCAGTATTATTCAGGTGACATACTAAAAAACAGTAATAAATTTTCAAATTATCAATACTGTTTAGATTAGGATTTTTATCTATTGCAATTCTGTTTTACTGTCCGTAAAATTTTTTATTTTGTTATGGTTTTAAAAATTGCAGGTTTTTCCAATTACTTTGTCCCAAATTTCCAGTATTTTCATGCGTCATTTCTTATCTATTAATTATCATTATACCATCGATAAGTATTAATATCGTTTATAAAAAAATGTGTCGCCCTTATCAGCCGACAGATAGAAATATTTGAATTGGCAGTCAAAAATTGTATAATCATTTATTTGCAAAGGGGATGACAAAGGACCCCGCAGTTTTTGATAGGAAAATGGCTTTCGGTGGATTTCTCCCAAACTTCGGAAATTTATTGTTCATCCCATCCAGATCAAAAGTGTTCACGGGCCCAACTCAATCCTATGTACAGATTTCGAGCTAGCGCGAGTTTAAAATGATTAGGGGGAACTCGATATATGCGCATTTATCGGCAAGTTAGGCGTTCACCTCTTTACGTTTATGGTTTATATGATGGATATATATCATACACACCCAGATACACACACACACGCACACATTTAGCGTCTTTTGATTTCTAAACTATTTTTTAAGAATTTTTTTTTATTGACATAACATTTTTCATTTTTCAATCACTTTTTTGTTACTATGTCCGACATGGGCGTTTCATTAACAGGGTTAAACACAGCCGGACGGACACCTTGAAATAAATACAAAACTAAATGTTCAATGGTCCTTTTTTGTTGATAATATAATCTCACCAGATTCAATTTCACAGTATATGTTCAATGCTTTTTCATATATGTGTAACTTTTTGAAGTTTGGGAGGGGGGCATGACGGGATAGTAGGTGTGGGGTATGAAGGGATATAAGGGCACTATAAAAATGAGTTGGAAAATTTAAAAATGCCAATCCTCATAATCTACACAAAAAACTGCTAAAAAAAAATACTAAACTTTCAGACAAAACGCAAAAGAACAATGATGAAGATACAATTTTTTTACACATAAATACTTTTCTGAAATCACTAGAAGGTTGGATAGGTTGCCAGCTTTGTGAACATTGGGGTAACAATGTTTGTGCCGGTGTGGATGATGAAGACGCCGAAGAAATGCACATTTGTTCGTTGTGAAAAAAATTAGCATTCACAATCATACCCCATGGTACGGGGTAAGATGGTTTTTCACATGTTCCTTTTTAATAATTCAATGTTAGAAAGATTCGTCAACAAGATTATTAGATTGAAGGTATACCGCGAGTGATAGATGTCTAGATTATAGAACAAGTTACTCTAATAGGGGCACTATGAAAATGAGCTGAAATAAGCATCGTTGTTATTTCGCTGATTGCAAGATGGTTTTTCGTATGTTTCTTTTTAATCCTTCATTTTAAACAAATATGACGAGTTGATCTCCCAAAGACTACGCCAAATTGTAGTTAGATTAATAACACATGTGCTATAAATAAATAAGAATAATAAACATAATGATTATGCTGCATTTTTGCTCTATGCGAGTCGTGGAACCCTTGTAGGAGTATAAAAGAATAGGGTTTAGATGAGATAACGACAAGTGACGCTTGTGCTGGACATATTAATTGTTATTAATTGTTCTCTTACAAAAAATATTTCTCCATTGAACATTTATTTAGTTTTTTAATTTATTTTAAGGTGACTGGCTGTGTTTAACCCTGTTAATGAAACGCCCATGTCGAACATAGTCATGGTAACAAAAAAGTGATTGAAAAATGAAAAATGTAATGTCAATAAAAAATAAATTCTTAAGTAATAGTTTAGAAATCAAAATAAAATCTTCTAAAAGACGCTAAATGTGTGCGTGTGTGTGTATCTGGGTGTGTATGACATATATCCATCATATAAACCATAAACGTAAAGAGGTGAACGCCTAACTTGCCGATAAATGCCCATTTATCGAGTTCCCCGTAATCATTTTAAACTCGCGCTAGCTCGAAATCTGTACATAGGATTGAGTTGGGCCCGTGAACACTTTTGATCGGGATGGGATGAAGAATAAATTTACGAAGTTTGAGAGAAAGCCATTTTCCTATCAAAAACTGCGGGGTCCTTTTTGTAGCTATGTCAAAACAAACAAAATAATATAATTTATTTTGATTCAAGAAGTAGATAAGGATTGCCCGATACTTTCTTCAAAATACGACTTTTTCATTGTTTAATTTTTCACACAATTTTAAGACATGTTTTGAAAGTTCACTGGAGCTTAGATTTATCTACATCCTTATCTGATATTGTTTTGTATCTCGAATTACCTCTACATGTGATGGATTCCTCAAACGCGAAACTACTGTCAAGGTTTCCGCATAAATCGGCGGTTTGACGGTATATGACTTCAGCGGTTAATTTATGTTTTGTTGATTTTTAATGCATCCTGGTCAATGAATTGAAGAATTTCGACGAGGAATTTCCGAATAACATCTCGAAGTAAAAGGATTATTGGTTGAATCGCCAAGGGAGTCACTTGAATTGTCCAAAACGTATGTGGTCAATTAATCCACCAATTAAAAATAGTATAAAAGAAAAGTAATATCAATTGGTTAAAAATTTTAAGAAAAGGCTATAATTTCATTAAACAAATTCTTGGGTCATCATGGGAATTTTTTATTTAATGTTAAATTGAATAATACTTTATATCGAGTAAAATGAACTTTCCTTATGAATTTTGTTGAAAAATGATGATAAGCTTTAAAGTGAGAAAAATAAAAATTGTCTGGTCTGGCTTACAGGGTGTTTTTCAAAAACCTATTTTATTGAGCACAGGGAGCACACTTAGTGTGCCAGTTCGTCGTGGGACACCCTGTATAGTTACGTATAATAAACATTAAACATTTTGACTGTAATTTTGACGTCTATATTCATTTATTTAATTTTTAGGGACGAAAAGTGCCACTTTCAACCCTAAAACTAGGGAAGGGAAGTCAATTTTCAAAGGAGGGATCTGGAGGGATTCACGAGGGAAAAAGTGAGTTTATAGAATCTACAAAAAATTCAAAAAGGTAAAATTAGGTACACAGAGATAACCGAGATAGTTTTCCTTATATAATATGTTGTACAGGTAGATATTATTAAATAAACCAACAGCGTAAATTTCTGTGAAATGGATTGACGGCTAAAAAAAACTTCTTTCCGTTTGTTGCGGTTAGAATTCGGTATTGTGACGTATTTTCTGTCAAATGCAAGATAATTTTACAGGTAATTGGGAACTCAAATGTTTAAAGATTTTTTTTGCAATTTTAGAAAATGTTGTTTACCAAGGTGCTGAATTCGATATGAAATTAGAGAAAATTCAATATTAAACTCAAATATTTGTAAATCGAATTTCAATTAAAATTAAACAAATTCCAAATATTTAACAGGAAAGTTAAAAAAATGTATAGAATAATCCTTTTACTATTTATTTGCAAATTTAAAAAGTTCTTTATTAATCCATTAATAGCGGAGTGAAATTAGAATTTTATATGGCTGTAAGAGCTAAATCAAATTTTCTTAATTTTTTCGAATTCATACATAAAGAGAAGCTTGTAAAAAATTTGTGAATAAATTTGGGCTGGAGCTTCGCGAGATATGTGCAAAAAACGGCATTTTTGGTATTTTTCGAGTGGATTGCTTCACTATTTTTTAAATATCTCCGGCTCTAAGAGTCGTGAAAAAATAAAAAGAAAATTAAAATGACCGTGATGAAGTAGAGTATCGATTCGTATAGTAGGGTTTTTTGAAAATGCATCATAACCTCAAAAAACTAATTCGCGCACATTATTTTTTTTTACTGAATTGGTAATAAATAACCAAAGAATCCTCGAATTTTCTTAAAAATTGGAGAAAATATGTATTTTTACGTCAGGAAGACATGGTAAAAATTAAAAAAAAAGTATTTGTCCAGCCAAAATCGGCATTTTTCGAAAAAAAATTGAATTGGGGCCATTTTTGGAAAAAAAGTAGTAGAGAAAAAATTTTTTATCTTAAAAAGAAGGATTTTGTGTGTACTTTTGTCTAAGAAAATCCAACATTTTAATTCTTTATTTAAAGTGCCCAATTTAGGGAATTTTTTGAAATATCTTATGTTATTTTTTTCGATAATATCTGGAGGAGTACTTTCAATGTCGGAATTCGACAACTCAAAAGATAAATTTCGATCTTGATTCATAATTCCTAAAACAATGCGTAATAAATTAATTTGTTTTTATAATTAATAAATTAAAATAAATAATCAAATAAATAGTTTACTTACAGAAATGTTAGTTAAAATTTAAAATTTGAACACCTAGAAATTATTCACTACAATGATAATGTTAAATTGTCAAAAAAATATTGACAGGTCATAGCTGTGTTGATGTACCTATACAAAATCAATTCATTATGGTTGTTTGCTGTTTGTAACTATAAAATTTTGACATTTGTGTGGGGAAAAGTGCCATAGCGTCTACTTTTACCATTTTAAATTATTACTTTTCCAACGGATATCACATTTATTAAGAAAAGGCCTGCTTTGCGTATAAAAATTTGTGTAGAAAAGCGTGTTTTGCATAGTGGTTGTAGAAAAATACATATTTTCTCAATTTTTAAGAAAATTATTTGGTTATTTATTGCTAATTCAGTAAAAAAATAAATAATGTGCTCGAATTATTCGTTTTTTGAGGTTAGGATGCATTTTAAAAAAAACCTACTATACGGATCGATACTCTACTTCATCACAGTTATATAAATTTTTTTTTATTTTTCCACGACTCTTAGAGCCGGAGATATTTAAAAAATAGTAAAGCAATCCACTCGTAAAATACCAAAAAGGCCGTTTTTGGCACATATCTCGCGAAGCTCCAGCCCAAATTTATTGAAAATTTTTTTACAAGCTTCTCTTTATATATATATTAGCTCTTACATCCATTTTCAGAATATTTTCGTCTAATTTCACTCCGCTATAAAGGATATATTTTACTTATTTTTATTTTTATTTTTTTACGAAAGCTTTACTTTACAAAGCATTGGGGGCTTGCAAAGTTTTTGGAATAATTCCACCAGGGTGGCGTATTGCCAGGTAGATCCTCGAGAATGACGTCAAAACAATTAAATAAACATTGCCCTCGTCAAATAAATTTCAAATACGACCTTGCCTAATCTCATAGCACATTTCCTGCATAATTTTGACAATATTTAATGTGAACAACTTTCAAAAAATGTAATCTTTCTTGAATGTCAATACTTCGACTACAACAATACACAATAAAAATAAAAAAAATGGATTCACTGCCCCCATTGAAACGCAAGAGTGGAATTTCCGACTTTTTACTGCTCGTCCTGCGACTAGCGTGCAGGTTCGGCGAGATATTGGAAAGTTTCCCATTGCTAACGCTCATTTTTCAATACGATTTTGGCGGTGCATCACGCTCGGCTATAATCGCGCGTACTAAATTTTTTTAAAGAAAATTGTGCGGATTTGTTATGAAGAGATTAGTGCAGTTTTTTTTCTTAGAAGGCGCTGTTTGTGGCTAAAGTTTTAGGGTCGGTCCAAATGTCGGGACAGGAACTTGTAAGAAAAATTATCCTGCGGTGTCTTTTGGGTAAGTCTATAAATACAATTTCTCTTCTAATGGAAATAAAACCACTTATTTTAAAGAAAAAGCGGGCTTTAATTGATCGAAAGTCGTTTTCAAAATGACATAACAAAATATATAATTTCTCTCTCTTTCCACTGGATTAAAATATATAATAAAACATTTACTATAGAAACAGAACACTTGATAATCTTACAAAAATATGACAGCAACATTGGACACGGAGAAAGATTTTGAAATTGAAGATGTCAAAATCTGTTTCCATATTAAAATATCAAAATATATAAAAATAAAGGTTCGCTAAATGATCCAAAAAACTATAGGAATATTTTCCTACAATCACAGTTTGCTAAAGTCATGGAATATGCATTTAATAAAAGATTAATATGTCTCTTAGAACAAAATCATCTCCTGCCAAATTGTCAACAGGGTTTTAGACCACATAGGTCTACAGTAACTGCAATGAAAGAGCTATGCTCAAATATATACCAACATTTGAATGATAGGAAAGTTCCTATAGCTTTATATTTTGATCTAACCAGAGCTTTCGATACCGTAAATCACAATTTACTAAAGATAGATAGATCTTTATTAATTAGGAATCCTAATATACATATAAAACTAGACTAAAAATTACATATAAATCTAAAAGTAGCATAAATAAATAAAAACTATTAAGAAAAACTCAATAGAATCGGAGTTCGTGGTGTTACCGATAAATAGGTAGAATCTTATTTACAAAATAGATCGCAAATTGTAGCATACGATTCATTTAGATCAGATCCAAGACCCATCAGTACTGGTGTGCTCCAAGGGTCAATACTTGGACCTTTATTTTTTTATTTTCATGTCTGATATATGTTATTCATGTGATAAAGCAGACAGCACAATTATCTATGCTGATGACACCAACCAATTAATTGCAGGTAATATACTACAGCAATATGTAATTATTGCAAACGTGTGTGCAAATGATTTCTCTGGGTGGTGTAAAAATAATGGTTTGTTAGTGAACACAATGAAAACATTCTATATGTTGTTTCAACAAAAAAATATCTGCTATGATTTTAGTCCACTTATAAAGATTCGCATGGAATTTTGTAAATACAATTTTTTGTATTTTGAATTTCATTAAAAGGTTTTGTATTTACTATTAAAGATTTTAATGTATTATTAGTTTGAAAAACTGTTTTTAAATTAAATTTAGTGCCAATCCTAATTTCTTTCGGATAATTTTGGAATATAAGGGATTTTTACTATATTTAAATGAAGTATTGGGGGATTTAAATTTTGTACTTGGGTAGTTGTTCTTAATCAAGACAGATTTAACAAGTGATAATTCATTATTTAAAATATTGTCATTTGAACAAATTGTTTTTGCTCTATCGGAAAGAGATTTGACAATACCTCGTTTAACACAAATTGAGTGGTTTGAATTAAAATTTAGATATCTATTTGTATGTGTTTCTTTTCTAAAAACTGATGTTTCAATACAATTGTTATATTATTGTGTATTAGTACATCAAGAAGAAATTGTAAATATAATAGTAGGTTCCGAATTATTAATATTATATAAAAATTTGTCAATATTTTCCCTATCGTGGTGCCAAATTTCCATTTCAAAATCCTCCATGAAAATATCACACAATTTTGGTGATAAAGGTGAACCCGTTGCCATACCAAAATTTTGCTGATAAAAATCACTATTTAATTGAAAATATGTAGTTTTAATACAAAATTCCTAGAATTGCTGAGACGCTTAATTTAGTTCTATTTATTAATGTATTATCACTTGTCAACTTTTTTCTCACAAGATTAAGAGTTTTATCGACAGAAACATTTGGAAATAAACTAACTACATCAAAACTAATCATTATATCTGAATTTGTAATTTTGATTTTTGATAATTTTTCTAAAAAATGTTTTGAATTTTTGATAAAGGAATTAGTATTTCCTGATAATGGATTTATTATTTTAAGTAGAAATCTTGCTTAGAAGAGAAATTGTGTTACTAGAAAACCACTATGAACTACAGAAATGAAGTCTTTAAATGATTATGAGCCAAATTTTACTGTCCCAAGGGTAATGACCCTCCATTTATCAAAAAGAAATTCGTTTATATAAAAGCATTTTTTTGGGAAAAACTACCTTTTTTGGTCAACCAATTAAAATGCGGCGTTGGAAAAATATTTCTCTACTATTTTTATATATTTTTTTCAAATTTTAAACTTCTACGTTCTGTAGTTTTAAAATAGCGGGGATATAAAGAGAATCGTGTCAATTGCCCCAAAAACAAATTTCAGTTTTGACATTTAAAAACCATTAAAGATATTAAAATATAGTTTTCAAAAATATATTTTTACATTATTTATTAATATTTTTTCTACATTTAAAACTTCTAGTTCTAAGTACTTTTAAAATAGTGGCGATATAAAGAGAACATATCAATTGCCCCAAAAACAAATTTCAATTTTGAAATCTGGCTATTTGAAAACCATTCAATTTATTAAAATATAGTTTTCGAAAATATATTTCTACATTATTTATAAATATTTTTTTCAAATTTAAAACTTCTAGCCTTAAGTAGCTTTAAAATAGTTGGGATATAAAGAGAACCGTGTCAATTGCCCCAAAAAGCAAATTTCAATTTTGACATCTGGCTATTTAAAAACCATTAAAGATATTAAAATATAGTTTTCGAAAAGATATTTCTACATTATTTATAAATATTTTTTTCAAATTTAAAACTTCTATCCTTAAGTAGCTTTAAAATAGTGGGGATTTAAAGAGAACCGTGTCAATAACTAACTCTTACAAGATTTTTTTGTCAATAAATTTTTTAAGAAAGTTATGGATGATTTTTTGAAAAAATATCAAACCGGTGGTAGTTTCTCCTGTAGACTTTTGGTGGAATTATTTACATAAATATGAAACATTTGTTGCAATTTCTACATCCGATTACTCGAGATGATTCGATTGTTTTGACAGAAGTGCAGTAAATTAACGATTCGCTGAAGAAAGGAAGTTGCCGATTGACGATCGATGAAATAATAAAAATTCCCAAGGATGGTGCAAGAACCATTCCTATCAGTTGTTTAAATAAATTGTTTTTTTAGTGCGCCACATCGTTACTAATCAAATCAAATACAAGTAAATCTAGAATGGGTAATAGTTGTTGAGCTTATTGATAAAGTAAATGGTTTTAAATTGTTATACTTCAACTTGTAGGTCGAAGATAAATACATTAATTGTCAATAAATTGTTTAAAAAAGAGATAAAATTCTTGGAAAATTTGTATTTTGAAAAAAGAAAATTCAGCGCTCTAAAAGCCGTCTATAAATCATAAACTTACGCCAGATTTTTTTTTGTTTCAAAAATCATTGGCCCTGGTCTAATCGGTAAGTTATATGGACCATTTTTTGACCCCTAAAATACAAAAAATAGTTCCCATTATTTTTCTTGGTGGAATTTTTAAGCCGGAACCCCAAGCCGCCTTTAAGTATTTATAAGTATTAAGTATTAACTTAATCCAGTCAATTCCCCATTAAATTTGAATAAACAGTTGTTTTAAAGACATTTACCAAGGGAATCTCATTTGGGAAACCCTGGCTAACTTGGTTTTTTCACATATGTGCAGCGGATGAAATTTCGAAGTGCTGGCCCGGACTCAAATATTCTTAGACAGGAAAATTATTTATTAAAATTATATGTATTTTTTTTAAATGCATAATTTTTTGATTTTGGTCACCATTTATAACGAGTGTCATTTTTAATACACTATACAGAGCGAGTCAAATCTTTTTTCTATATTTTTTAATGGATTGTCCTGTGTTTGAAGTTTTTTTTGTACTTTTATTTTTAAACGCTTTATTGTATTGTGAATTTTGAGATTTTAAGGCTCCAAATTCTCCAAATATTCAACATGATCCCCGAAATTTGTTTTAAAGTAAATCTGTTATACTAAAAATGTATCAATTGGCCCTCGTAGATTGATATATATATAAAAAAAGCAGATTTATATCATTAGAATCTAAATAGTTGTGATATTATTGAATTCGGATGGCATAATATTTAAAAAATCTATAAATAAAACATCCGGTATTACAAATAAACTTTAAATATTTTAATTTTATTAATAAAAATGTTAATTTTCTATCATAAATTACGTAATATATTTATTTATTTTTTTCATATGATTTCTTTATATCTTTTTATTAAAAATTGTAGTTTTTTTCTTATATGGTAATGTCTCATTTACGAGGGTAATATCGAAAATAAAACTTTAGTTTTATTGTTTTTCTCCAACATTGTGCTCTATTGCAACACCCAGTATAAGGATTATGTGTAGATTCATTCAATTTCACTAAAAACCCGAGTCTAATTGCGATGTAAATATTTCGAAATTGAAAAGTGTTGCGACCCAAATCTTTAAAAATAGTTTAAACATATTTTCCAACAAACTAAATGCGTTTTTAATTGTTGTAAAGATAAACGAAACGCTTTTGTTAAGTCAATAAATATTTATTTGTTTGTAGAAAACAATGTATACAGTGTGTTTGTAAAAGGGATCCACGGAAAAGAAAAAATCCGAAGTTGCGTGAATAATAAAACGAATAATTTCATACTCAGAAATATGTTTCCAAGTAAAATTCGTTGTAGGTAAATCCGAGGTTATTTTGTTTTCCCAGTGAAAATTATTACGGTAAAAGTACGAAATTTTGAACCATTTTATTATTTCTAAACTCACGCTTGTAGGTTATTAGTATACCCTACAAAATATATCAAGTGGAGTCAAATCTGGAGAGCGAGCTGGCCGTTCAATGGAACCCACATTTCCTATCCAGTGTGAAAAACATTATTCAAATATTTTATTACCTTTAAAGAGTGGGTCATCGTGTTACTGACCCTCTTGTGTATTCAAAACACTGCATAATTAGAGAATGTATTAATTATTCAAAAAACTGGAAGGGAATTGGACCAGTGAATTTTTTAAATGTGGGAATTTATCTCCAAGACATCTAAGTAATAATTTTCGTCACTAAAACCGTTTTTTCTATTTTTCCTGAAAGTTCTAAGTCCAAATTTACGTACCCAAGAATTGCTACATGCGTCGGGGGTGGCTGAAGGAGGCGGGGATTGTTAATTCTTCCCTTATACGCTAAATAACCACCAAAAATTACAGTTTATATCTTTAAAACCGACTGAGATAAATGTATGCCTTTATCGACCTTTTGTTTTATTAATTTTCAATATATCTGTTGAGCCAAATCCGCCCCTGTTCAACAATCGAGGAAATTACCACAGCACAATCTGGAGCTCACTCGAGTGTACCGCAGGGAATTCCGGTGCCGGTTTTGCCAAATTAAGGTACCATCCTTAAATCTGAACCTACTTGGGAATTTCGCCCTTTCTCAATTAATTTTCTAGATTGAAGGGATTTCTCTGTTTACCTGGTAACAAGACCAAAGCGATTTTAGTTCAGTATGAGCTCATTAATTGTCCGAAACGGTACTAACGACATATCTCGATTTTCAACTCGTAGAATTTTGGTTTGGTGTTTTTAAAAACCAGTTCAATAATTGTTGTTTAATATAGAAGGTCTTTGTTTATGTGTAGGAACCATTAGGATAAGACATATTTTGGTAAGTAGTAATTAATTTTTTTGAATAAGAGAATGTTGGGATTTTTTCTCATCAAATAATTAATTAATTTATGTTTAAAAACGTCGGAAATTTTCGACGTTCAATCACTCGGGAGAATATCTCGCGCATTCGTAGTGTTATATATCCGAAAACGATTCATTTGTGATTAGATGAGACAAAAGTAGGAATAGGAGGTGAGTTAAATGAAGATTATGGGCATATAATTCATAAATAGTTTCTTCACGCGCTTAAAAAATCGCTTATCATTTATAAAATAATGGATGAAGATGGCTCTTAAGCCGAAACTAGTCGCCGTCTGGTTAATTTAAAATAGTAAATTGGTGATTGATTGAAAGATTTTATAATTTATAGAATTTTCCAAATGCCCACATTCTCTTTTATTTATAGAAATATCTCAATGTTTTCTCAAATAAATTTGACAGTTTTCTGAATTTTCACCCATAATTCTTATCGTATTTTTTAAATATGTTTAAATAAACTGTTTTTATGTAGACCCTTACACAACAATCCAAAGAAAACAAATCAGGAATAAAGTTTCATTTAAAAGTTCAGGCACTTCTAGAGGAAAGTGGGACAAATTTTATTGTGGGATTTTCATTTTTCTTTCAAAAATTCGCATATGTGGTAATCGCCGCGATAAAATACCACTACAGTGTACAGTGAAATATTATGTGAACACCAGGTATATAAATTTTTTTCTAAATCTTTAAACGTATTTCTGACGAAAGTTTTTTCTATATTAATTAATTAATTAATTGAATTGAAAATACCTAAAGATTCACCGACTAGTGATAAAAAAATATTCTTAGAACAAACAATTATTGATGTGGTTTACACATTTATATTGGGAAATTTGTTCTAGGCCCAATTGCAGCAAGAAGGCTTTGTTCCCCACCACGCTGTTAAATCATTGTTTTATTAATAGTGTCTGATTTCAATCCGTAGTTATAAAACGCACCTTTAAAATGAGGTGTCGCTTGATTGATATTTTAATTTTGATTGATTTAAAAGCATTTTTCAACTTTAATAGCTCGTCAAGCAAAGGACCTCGCACCATTTAAATGTACGGTTAACTTTTCTGAAACGTTGGTATGTTATAAAACTCGATGCACTGACAAAAAGTGTTCAAACCAACCCTATGGCTACTTTTCGAAATACAGGGTGTTAAACATCGAAAATGCCACTTTTTTGTAACCAGATTTTTCATAACAGACCTGTTTTATTGGCGTTTATTGTAGAAAACATGAATTATAGATTATTTAGCATTAATATTTTATAAACAATCACCGTAGAATTTGGTTAGTTACAGGGTGGTTCGAAAATAAGTAACAGCTTTAAAAATGCGAGCAAATGTTATTGCATTATAAATATATAGTTTAAGTAATTAATTCTTGGTGATGAATCATATTTTATACAGGGTGACTCACAAAATGTGGTTACAGGGGGCATATAGTGGTATATCCGATGTTTAACACCCTGTACTTCGAAAACTAGCCATAGGATTGGTTTGGGCCAATGGACACTTTTTATCAGTGCATAGAGTTTTATAACATACCAACGTTTCAGTAAATTTGACTGGTTTGACTGGTTTTTTACATAAATGGTGCTGGGTCTAATTTAACTTCTTTTTTTAAGACTTTATGAGCGAACATTCTGTTCTTTTATCTTTGTTTTGTTTGACCTATATTTATATATAGGTCATTTATTAGTTGTTATACTGCGTATTAACGCATGAAAACCATTTTTACTACCACTGTTTCGTGACAAAACAGACAATAGAAAAATGCACAACTGTTTTAATTTGAAATCCCCAGTTGTTAATTGGTTAACGTAAAACCACAAATTTGTAAAAGTAATTCGTAATTTTTACAATTAGGTAAAAAAAATTATTCCGGAAAAAATTTCTTGCGAAACCACAACATTTTTAAATTATCTCTGCTGCTTTATGTTTCAATAATATATAAATAGAAGGAATAAATAAGTAAATTGTCAAAAGGGAACCGCATCCAGCTTCAAAATGTATGTAACACTCCATAACAGGATGTCTAATTTTCAACCCTTTTAAAGAACATAACCTAAAAATATTAGAATAAATACGCAGATCGAATTTGTCAGAAATCGCGCTGCATAATTAAAATAATTATTCAAGTTATTCATTTTTGCGGTCAAAACAAACATTTTCCAAGTACAGTAATAGAATGATGCAATTGCATTCTACGATTTAACGTAAATAAAACTCATTAAAACCATAAAAATTGATACCTAATATAATAATCGCGATAATTTTGTACACTATAATCAACTGTAATTATAATCTTTGTAGTTGTGCCGTTTTGGTATATTTTTTTAAGGTTATAAACAACTCAATAGGTTTAAAATTTCAAAAGGAATCCAATGAGAATATTTTCAAACTGACACGATTTTTTTGAAGAAAGTTATAAACCGTTTTCTGTAGTCATGTCAGCAAATGGATGATCTAAATCTTTCAAAAATATGTCAATATATAATCAGGGGTTGTCTAAATAATAAAATAACCAAACGCCTACGCCGGCCCTGTCTATTAAAATTTATTACGAATTAAATCTGAAAATAAACAATTATTCCTCATTACTACAATAAACGTTTGTGAAAGCTAATACGCAAACAAATAAAAGTTGTTACTATTATTTTCCATTCAATAGATGCAAAACGCACAAATGGTAAATAATGATGAATCGAAAATATTTAACATTAAAAATCACGAAGTAAAATTCCTTGTAATCGTACTACGCTATGGGGATTTTGTCGCGAACAATACATAAATATTGGTTGATTCTAGGTCATAGTATTTCATTTTAAATACTATATCGAATTCTCATGGTGGTGAAATGATTTTCTTGGATTTTGCCGTAATTAAAGTAAGGTTATGTCAGAAAAAATTCTTAAAAACTTAATACAGGGGCGGCATTAGTGCTAGATTGTACAATTACTCCATTATTAGTAAAAGTTTGGAAAAATGTTATTAAGATAAAAATTGAATCATGTATAGAGCCCCATTTTGAAAATACCCTTAAAAAGATTTTTAGGGTAGTCTGCTTTATCTGAATTTATATTATAAACTGAATATTATGAAATCGCCAAATTCCTATCTTATGTTTAAACAAATAGGTACGATATTTCATTGACATTCACAATTCTATTTTGAAAAAATATTATCTTCATTTATCATATATAAATATTAAATATTTTCCTTGAAATTTGAAAAAAATACGTGGAAAAACCGTCTACTAATTAATATTATACGTAGTAGTTAGATAAAAATATATAAAATGTGTTTATTTTGTATCAATTTATTTTTTAAATTTCATTTCAATATATAAATTTACAACTTTAAAACATTTTTGATTTTGGAAAAACTGCCGAAAACTTGTGGGTTACAAACTCAATTTCTACATTTTTTTATCGACAGTATTGAAAACTTGACAGCAGAAGCTTCTGAAGGTTTCTGGAAATTCAGATTATGAAAAATGTATTTACAGCGAGAAAACTAACGAGATTTTTCAATATTTTAACTAATTCTACCACATCCAATACGACCAAATAATCTTTGGAAAAACCGATCAAACAATTTACCAATAGGGTGTTCCCTTTTGTATTGTTAACAATAATTTAGGAATTTCCTTGTGGCAAATGTTTACTTATTGTGATTAGATATTACGCAGATATCGCAAGGTGGATTACCTCAAACTTATCAGAAAAATCAACACAAATATTGATAAATGAAGTACGTTTTTAAATACTTAAAAATCCCAAGGTATTGTACCACCTATTGTACCTATCAAGCGTGTCAAGGTTTTGAAGATTTTTAAAAAGTGTTATTAAATGCATAATTCAGTTATGCGGGTGCGATAAGATACTAAATTATTTAATACAATAATTGAGACTGGTATTTACATATTTCTGTAATTATATTCTTAAAGGTCCCTGTAAAATTCCCCTTATACGTAAAATATCATAGCAGGCCATCTGTGGTATGTTTAAAACTCTTCGAGTCTGTCAGCGATGGCACATAAACATAAGACAGTAAGTGGTTGGGTGAGTAAGGGAATATGCCTGGAGTATATACAAAATATTTCTCAGCTGTTATTCCCCTGGAAATATTTGAAATCTAATATTTTCAGTATATATTTATCACCTTCTCTAGATTCTGGGGATAAATGCCCCCTATACCCCTACATCTACGCCCTTACTATCAATTAAGTGTAGTAATAATCCAAAACCACAGTTATAAAACATATTTTAATAATACTTGTACATAAAACCTCATTTGGAATTTGTAAATTAAATATTTTTTTACGCTTATTATCCTTGATGATGATATACCTTACCCAAATCGCAAAATTCCCACTAAAGTGTGTTACTTGCGATCGGAATGTCATGACTAAAAAAAGATTTACCCATAATTCACTTTATTCTTCTAAAAACCGATAAAAATTTCTCCTGTGCAATTATGGAATTTCCTAGCGATCCCAATAAACAAAATAAACGACCAGGTTACTGTCCAATTTATCAAAATTTGAAACTTTCCAAATAAATGAGGTACGTCACTGCCTTGGGATGTGTGTAAGTGAACAGCGCTCTGCGACGTTGCCAGGTTTGTTAAATTGAAATAAGATATTTATTAATCTTTAATTGAATCTGGAGTTCAAAAGTTTTTTGAAAGATTTATTTTTTATTAAAGTATTAAAGGTTTAAAGCCCTACTATAAAATTACTTAATTTAAATTTAAAATTTGGAATATTTATGTCAAAAATTGTAATATATTATTTTTTGTCCGTTGGCATTGGCAAGATGTATTTTTTCACTTATTTTTGACATCAATTTAAAACTAGAAATTGGCAATTTCGACAAAGTTTTGTTGAAGGCCGAACTTTATTGTTTTATTATTTTTGAATTCGCAAAGAGTCAAATCAAAATATCCCAAAGAAAATCCAGAAATTCAATTTCTCAGACACTGATTGATTTTTTTTTAGAAAGTCTTCCATGTTTTTTTTTATACAACTAAATTAACGATTCCATTTTAAGACCAAAATCCCAATGCAATTGTACATATTTCCCAAAAATAAAGCTTTTACCGGCTTACGTGGCTCGCATATTACATCCTAGTAATAAGGAAATTCCATAATCATGGCAACATCGACCTCTCTACTGGGTTAGCGCGCATGTCAAGGGAATCCCGAAATCATTTGGTTTAGAAACCATGCTACATTCTCTTTCAGTTATTGAGTGCACGATTTGTAGTGTGGAAGTATAAGTGTCGAAATTAACGAATTACGAATGTTTTGAAACCGATTAAACCCTTTGAATTTAGTGCCTAACCCTTCTAAAACCGCGTGTTTAGTATTCTACGAACTTTATAGATAGTGATCGTCGTTTATCTTGTAGCCATATTGAAAAATTCATCAAAAATGTCTAAGCAAAACGATTTTACAGATGCTTCGAGCGACAACAAAAAGGACTTTTATGAATCTTCTAGAACGGACAGTGGATTCATATCAGGAGAAATATCAGAAGAAATAAGCGATTCGGGCATTATCGACGAACCCAAAAAACAAAATACCACAGAAATTATTCCCGAAGAAGACGAAAAGAAAGTCGAACCGATGCTTCTCGACAGTGGTGTATGTCTCACAGAGAGCTTCTCCAAGATCAGCCTTAAGGAAAAAGAGGCTGGTCTGAATGACCTTAACAATCCGAAAAATAAACCACAAGCATCACCTGTTGATTCCATAAAACCGAGCAAAACCAAGCCATCAGAGGATATACCATGGAAAACGTATTACGAACAGGACGAAGAAGGAGATACGTAAGTAATTTTTTTTAGAAAATATTCCATTATTTCACAATTTAAATGGCCTTTGTTTGGGTTCATAGGTTAGCCAACCTATAACAGTGCATGGCGTGCGTATTATTTGTTACACATTGGCGTAACTTTAGTTGTCAAGGAAAGAAATTTAGGTTATACAAATAGTATTTTAGTTTGACTAGCGGCAGTGGTTATTATGTAAATTCAATTTTAGTAGTTTTATTTGCGAGAACTGTTCAAATTATCATGTAAATAAATACAATCTTGTCGTATTAGATTAAGTTTTGGGATCAGCTGCAAAAATGTCTTACCATATAACCTCACTTTTAACGTAATTAATTAAGAATTAATTTTTTTAGAAAAATAAGTATGACACATACTCCAAGTAGATGGATATACTTTTAACCGTTGTATGGTAATCCATTGATGAGATAAAAATTAGTCACATAATTGCGTACTTTGCTCATACCTTTCAGAATTATATGTCATTTATTGCCATCTCTTCAGATATATAATTATTTTAAACAGATTTATAACTGATTATTCGTAATTGCAGTGCTTACCATTGTTAGTTAATCTTTTAATTCTATAATTTACCTCGCAGGTAAGATTTTTCTTCTACCTGTATGTTAAGTGTTTTCTAAAATTAAACCATTAGTCATTTAAAAGACATTCTTAACCTGTGAGTTAACCTAGAATTTCCAGATTATTGAAAAAACCCAAATTCTTTGAAAAACCCTAAAAAATAATGTCGAGAATTTTTATATTATTGCTATATTAGTAAAAGGAAATACCCGGGATTCTTTTGATTAAACGAGGAATTGCCCATTCATAAACAACATTAGTACAGATTGTTAATTTTATTTAAATTATTTTATCTATTTGTTAGTCCTGTCAGTGGATCAAATATTTGCCATTTCATAATGAAAACAATCCAATTTGTGAAATATCGGTCTTGACTGGGTGTTTTCTTTTTCTTTCTTACCAAATTTTGGACCTAATAAGGATCATTCACATGCTAATTTGACTGAGGTTTTATCACTCTCGATTCATTTGTGCTTTTTTGTTTTGGGTTACCAAATTTTGGATCTCCATAAGGATCCTTTATTTGCCAAATTATCTGCCCATTATATAACCATCAATAGGATTATGCTTTTTGTTTTTGGATTAACACATTTTGGACCCCGAAAAATATCCTTCCTGTGCTAAATTATCTTCTCTTTTTGTTTCCCTCGATTTCAGTATAACGTTACCAGTTTTTTGTTTTGGATTACCAAATTCTGGACCAGCAAACCTTTAAGGTTCCGAGCTAGGTATTTGATTTTGTTTTGGGTTACCAAATTTTGGACCTGGTATCTTATTTACAGGAAGTATTACTACCAGAAAATTCTTGGTAAATCGGTAATTCCTTTATATAAAATTATTCGAAAATCAATGAAAAACAGTTTTACTAAAAACAACTGTGACGTCGTTTTCTAACGCTACTAATTGTACCTCTAGATCAACGGTTGTTTTATTACTTGTTTGATCATAATTGACAGAATAAACGATAAATATTTTAATGGTATTCTTGGAAATAGTTACGCACGTATTTACCTTAATTTTTGCACTGTTATAGTTAAATTAGCTCGTATATTTGATATTAAAGATCTTAGAAAAGTTCCCAATACACTATGAGATCGATTTTCCGCCATTTTTTACTTGGTGACATTCCAATTTTTTTAACCACCAGTTGGTTACTGGACAATGAACCAGATCATTCGAAAATTCAGTAAACAACATTATAGTAGGTGTTCAATTTTTTAATAAAAAGATAAAAATCAGAATAAATGCATCGAAAATCAACGGTTTTCTTTATTGTCGAATCGAGCGTTAAACAAATTGTGTAGTCATTATAAATAAAATGTAAATGTTCAAGGTTAACGCTTACAAGAAATTTGCTCGATCTTATTCATCTGTACACCCACGTAGGCAATAGTAATATTAGCAATATCGGGAGCGCGAACTATTATCCGTATTTGGAGTTATCATTCATCAGTAACAACTACGCTTCATTTTAAGTCTTGGAGAATTCTAGAAGTGAACCTTTCGTTCATTAAAAAATATTAGAAACAAGGAAGTAGAAAAAAAATTGTAAATCTTTTTAGAACAAGTAAATCTTCCGAATTTTTAAAGAAAAAACAAAAATACTTCACTTTGAATGCATTTTTGACATTTATCTTTAAAATAAAACACAAACTTGATGAGTAAGCTTGGATGTATTCAACTCAATTTGACTAGGAGACAGTGTGTTAGACCTTAGAAATATTTATATAACTTGGTCTATTCTTAGTTTGTCGCAGGATAGAAACCAGAGTTATTTTTGATCCTATGTACAGAAATAAGAACATCGATTTGTCGAGAAAGATACGCAGGGATGTTTAAGAAAATTAAACGATTAAGAATTGAGTGTTAGGGAAAAAATAAAACGCGCCATGTTGTTTCAAGGTTGGCCAATCATTTGAATTTTTATTTCCCACAAAAATAAAGTTTTTTTTATGAAATTTGGTGAAAACGTTCTTTTTTGTATTTTAAATAAGCTGTAATTTTTTCAAAGCAAAATATTTTTCGATTTTCTACGAATTTAAATTTAAAAATAAAATCAACGTAATAAAAAACAATCAGATATTAAACAATCCCAAAAAACGAGGAATTCAAATACGACTGATACATTATTATATCCTTTATATTGTTGTTCTAAATTGATGTTGGAAATTCCACAAAATCGTGGCATGTTTCTCGAAAGTTTTAATTATGTTTGGCGATGGCCGAGTTCATTCCACCAAAAAATAACATTACCGTTCTCGGTTAATAAAATAAACCAAAAAAAAATAATAGTAGGATGAAACTCATTGGAAAAGGAAGAGAATATAACAAAAATGAAAGGAAAAATAATTTACAGGCGCTCTGGGGTCGGGAAGTGGAAGAGGGGGAGTTTTTAAGGGTAGAAAACTGTTTATCTCGATTTCCGGCAAAACTACAAGTCCTATGGAAAAAAGTTAAATGGCAAAGTTGAAGGTATTAAAAAGATCTACAACTTTTGTATTTACACTTTTTTCACATAACCTCAAAATTTATGTGAAAAATTCAAATAAACAAGTTTTTGGTTTTTTATTTTTATCTTTTACAAAAAAAATTTGGTGAAAACTTACTTTTTTATGTCCCAAACACACTGTTTTTTTAAAAATATTTATTTTTTCACCTTATTTTGACTTAATTTCGAAAATTCTCACGTTAAAATATCTGCTTTTTTAAAAAACTCGGTGAGCTTTTTGTTCGTTGAAATCTCTACTTTTTGATGGTGTAAAAAATATACATTACTATGGTAAATGTTCTCAAAAAAAAAACAAAAAAACGAAAAAAACTCGAATCCGATTTTTTTTAATCATCATGCACAATAGTAATGTATATTTTTTTACACCATCAAAAAGCTCACCGAGTTTTTTTTAAAAAAGCAGATATTTTGACGTGAGAATTTTCGATTGAAACTTAGGGTGCTTTTTCGATATTAAGTCAAACTAAGGTGAAAAAATAAATATTTTAAATCAAACCAAATTTCGTGAATAAATTTTTTTTTGTAAAAGATAAAAATAAAAAACCAAAAACTTGGTTATTTGAATTTTTCACATACATTTTGAGGTTATTTAACTTTTTTCGAGATAAACAGTTTTTTACCCTTAAAAAAATGTTTCCTAGATTGATTTAATTTATTTTAATTATGTACGAAGTCAAAGACTATTTTTTGAAGCCATGTTTTTTATAATTAAGTAGAGAAATATTTGTTTTGTTAACATTCCCCACAAAAAAAAATTTTCTCAGTACATTATTTTTTTTTATTTTTGATAAAACAATATGCAATGTTACTAGTACTATTGTCCGATTTGGTATAAAAAACATTAAAACACGATTTACAAGCATCCAATATCACGTTTGTTTCTTTTTTTACAGCCACCTCCACATGGCAATCGCCCACGGCTTCCTAGAAGTCACCCTAGCTCTGATTCGCGCGGTACCTCATCCGAAACTTTTAGACATCCCCAACGAAGACAATCAAACTCCCTTACATTTAGCAGTCGAAACGGGCCAATGGAGAATCACCAGATGGCTTCGAGTGGCTGGGGCCAGACCCAACCCTAGAGGCCCTCAGGGAGATTCACCGCTTCATGTAGCAGCCAGAAGAAACGATCCTAGATCGGTCAGAGCTATTGTGGAACCGGTGCAGGTGCAGGAAAGGGACCAGTTGGGGCTCAGTTACCAGGGACAAGTGTACCAGTCTTACAATTTTGATCAGTGGAACTTTTTGGGTGAGTTTATTTTTATTGTTACTTTGCAAATGCAATACTTAATTATGTTCGAAAAAATTTAAAAAATTTACACTTTGCTCTAAAAGTTTTTTTTGGTTTTTTTTTATAGATGCATTTATTATATTACAATCTGGTTAACAGTGACCAATGAGTAATTTAATTCATAGTATTATTTCTGTATAGAAGCTTCTTGTTTTGAAATTCGTGTAATAATTTTTAAAAATGATGTAATTTACGGAATTAGCTGTTAATTAAAAAAAAAATAATATAAATTTATACCCGAAAAACTGAATAATAAATTATTTTAAAAAAACGCGAATGACGCAAATTTTTCTCGTATGAACCACGCGCCCAGGGTCAGGGATTCCCAACTATAATAAACGAAAAAAAAAGTCGAAAAATAATTCAATAACACATTGTTTCAATAGCACATGACACATTCTCTGGATCCTTTTCGAGAATTAGCATAAAATTGAGTATTCATCGATAAAATGGTAAAATAAACCGGTTTTTATCAATATTCATATACTAATTTATTAAATAAACAATCCTCCTACATTTTGAAAAAATAAATAGAAAATATCAACATTTAAACTGTTATAGTTTGTGTCAATTTTGTTATACAGGGAGTGTATAAAAAAATTCAAACTTCGATATTATTTTTCCGTGCTTCGAAAATCAGGGAGCTCCATGGCGCGGGTCATATCTCCTCACATGATCATCGAAAATAATTTTTTTTTGAATTTCTTAAAATATACATCATTTTATATAGCGCAAACGAGGATCTTTTGAAAAAAATGAAATAGGACCAAATGGGACATTTTTGAAAATTTATCCCCGAAAAAATTAACTCTTTTCGCTCACAGAACAACCCTGTAGGATGAACACGGTTTAAAAAAATTATCCTGGCAAAATATTTGTTTTATAACAATTTATAGATAACAATTTCATCGTTTTAAAATCATCGTCTCAAATTTATGATGAAATAATGCTCCTCCAAAAGCGCTGGATACTTTTAGAGGGTGATTCAAGGCATTACTAAAAAAATTACGTAAAAAAATCCCCTTAATTTACCACTTAAAGAGAAAGAAAAAATTCCTTTTTTTTGTCATTATATTTAATCTATTTTAAATGAAAATTTAACTTTTCTGTCTGATAAAATTGTATCTCTAATTAAAACTACATTAATTGTACAAGTTTAATGGTTTTTTTAACCGACCGTCTACATAAACAAAATTCCTCGTTAACTGTTTTGTTTTTCTTCTATTTAGTTTTAGTTTCGGGTTTTTCATAAATAACTATTTTAATAATGTAGTAGTCACATTCCAAATTTTGTTTCTTATGATACACAAAAACAAAAAATAATTTTGCAGATTAAAATTTTTTTTCTTTTTCACTGCATTTGACCACTCTAGTCACATTTTTTCGAAAAATTCTGCTTCTCAAAAAATACCCGAGACTGAACTGAAAATTTCTAATTTTTTTGGAAAATTTCCGACTATCGGCAACCTTAGAGTCGAATTTACTGGTGTACGAGGGTAATTTTAATCCACCTTTTAACTGAATATATTTTTTTTATTATGATAAATAAAAAAATTACAGTTTTTTATTTATATTATATTTATTTGACGTAAAAAATTAAATTTGTCATTTTCGACTTCGTCATCCAGTAAGTAATTATTTTCTAAACGGAAATCTCCAAAAATTCCACACTAAATTGAAAATAATAATATACCAAGAAATAAATACCATGCGCCTTTTTATATGCACGCGCTCTCATGGTTTTTCCGATGATATTATTATGCTGTCACTCTATGTTTTCGGAAATATTTATTTCGAGCAATTTTGTGGTTTAAAATTTAAATTATAATTATCTAAACTAATTTATGATTCTTTCATCTTGAATCATTTATTTGTCTTCTGTCAACCTCCGACCGCATTGAAAATACCGAAGTAAATCCTAAAACAGTCATTCCCATGCATCAAAGTGTGACCCCTGATGGTTACTTCCTTTTGAGTTGAAAACGTCGCAGTGCAATAATTGATTCGCGAAAATAATTCTCCTGGTCTATATGATGTCATAGACATTTTTTTAGTGGATGCGAACAATTCACTGACGTAGCTTGGGGGGGGCGTAATACCGGGGGGCCTGCGAAATTTCTTAAATTTTAGTAGCCTAAAAGGTTGTTTTGCACTACTTTTTATTACATTACATTCAGAAAAAAAATTCAAGCTGTGGCGCCCCCTGGCCGCGGCGCCCGCTTCCTTTGCGTACGCCTTAAACCGGCCCTGGTGATTACGAGTAACACTATCTTCTGACTTAACCCCCAAATTCACTCAGTGCGGCTACAGATACTTGGAAAGCCGGCTCCCTCTGAGGAGAACGAAAGACAGTCCCTTAACTTTTCTCTGTATGATTTTTTTGGTTACAAATTACCCTTCCACTTGTTGATTCGTACTTGAGGGGCTCATCCAGTATATCGGAGACTTGGCAACGCAGGTTAAATATCACAAACTATGCGGAATTCAACTTTGCCGATTGCCAGACGCGTCTGGTTTTCCCAACATAAAATATTTCTTGAGGCATTCAAAATAAAAGAAGTCCTCTATATACTATTAATTATAGGAGCGCAGAAAGGGGGGAAATTATCCTTGTCTCACCGCAAAATTATGTCTTAGAATTAGGAAAACCCGACATTAATGATCTTGGGAGTTAGCTATTTAATACGTTACCAAGGTTTTTTATTACAAAAAAAATGTTACTAGGTGAAACCAGATTTGATTCGTGTGCGATTTTGACCTGTTCTAATGTTAAATTTTTTTAAATTTATAATTTTTTATTTAGATCTACGAACCAGGTCGTTGAAAATATATTTTTGGTGGGAATTTGGGCTAAAAATTATTCAGTTAAAAGCTTTGTAGTCAAAGATAAAAACCCCTACTGAAGCTAGCGCTGTAGTTGATTATATATTTTATATATACAGGGAACCTCGAAATATTAATATTTTACTAAATAACTCTGTGTCAAATGTTATCTACTACTAAGAAACAGCGTGTTGAAGATAAAATTTATTTTTCGATTTTTTTGCAATAATTTCTTTATTATTTAATATATTGACTTGAAATTTGGTATGGTTATATTTTTAAGTAAGTAAATCATAAAGGTGTTATCGATTTTGAGATTAGATAAAGGGGGCGCCACCTACACTCTACTGGAGGAAGAAAAGTATCATTTTTTTTGAATTTTTTTGATACACCCTATAACGTTGAACAAAAAAGGTATACTTGTTTTAATAGTATAAATTCAGCTCATTTTGAGATATTTGCATTTAAAATATACCAGCCACAGGATCTATTTAATTTACTTTAACATATTTCAACATAGTAGGCTTTGAAACTAAAATGAAAATGTATAGCTGTCAAATAATTAATTGTTAGATATAATTTTGTTCACTAAATTCCATCTAATCTCAAAATTGATAACACGCTTATGATTTACTAACTTAAAAATATAACCATACCAAATTTCAAGTCAATATGTTAAATAATAAAGAAATTATTGCAAAAAAACGAAAAATAAATTTTATCTTCAACAGCAGATAAAATATTAATATTTGGAGGTCCCTATATTGTACCCAAGATATAATATAATAAAATACAACATTGCATAATATTTTGAAAAAATAAAATTTGAACATCTTCATGTTTTTTTTTTAAATATAACAATCATAGACAAATTTAGAGATTATTTTATGTGCAATAGAGGACTAATTTCGCAATAATTTTCCTCTTCTACGTATCTTAATTGGGAAAACCCAATTCAGCTCTAATTCATTGACGATGATACGATATTTTCAATCCTTGCAGTTCAAAGTTCACGGGGGGATTCACTGCGTTGATTAAAAATTTTATTTGCGTATCCCAAATCAGTGCCGTCCCCTTCTGAGGTACGCACTTCAATATAATCCAATTTCCCCAACCTATTGGGGTTCTTATAATAATTCTTGCTTCGATCGTATTTTGTTTACATACAAAAATAAAGAATTTTTCAATTAGTCTATTTTTGTACGAGTACAAAAATAGTTTCCTATAAACGAATGTGTACGACGTCAATGAGATGCTTCTTAAAATATGTAGCAATAATAAACGACGATTTTAGGTTCTCGCGGTGTTGCCGGTTGTTCAAAATGTACGGGAAGTTGCTGAAATTTAATTAAACGGTTTATAAACCGCTGTGTTGCCGGTTGTTCGGAATTTTTGTTTAATTAACCAATTTTATATTTAAATCTGTGAAAATATCAGTCACCCTGTTTAATTAATTTGTTGTTGATTTTTACGCACATTTTGTTTATCCAACTGAATTCAAAGAAATCAATAAATCCGACTGTTTTTATTTTTGGAGATTACACAAACTGTCGACATTATTATTACGCATTGCGGTGTCGAAATATGTTATTTGCATCAAATTAACGAATACAAGATAAAAATTTATTTAAATATTACTCAATTAAGTACATTGATAATTGTTAATTTTTTCTGCATTTAGAAACAAATGATTCAAATAAATTTTTCTTATTGTCAACAATTTTTTTCCAAGATTTCGCCTCGGTTATGACGCATCCATAAAAAAATGCACTATGGCCAGCCGGTTGGGGAATTTTGACCTCACGTGAAAATACCGTCATTTCCTCTAGCGCCAGAATAATATTTTGGTGGTGTCCCAAAGTGATTCAGCGCTCCAAAAATGGACAGGAATAACTCTCTCTTTGGCATAGTGCTAGCCAAAATTAGATCCAACATCTCATTCGACTCTCGCTGCAATAGTAGCGGCGCATCTCATAGAAACGTATAGTTTAACAATTGATCAAGGCTGTATCTGTCATTCTTGTCAAAAAAAAATATTTGAGTTGGTCACACTGTACTTTCATTGAACTCTTCCGGTAAACTTGAACGCGTTCCGAATCTTTTATACAAAACGGTTCAGTGACAATGACAAACAGATATTGTTGTATTATTGTGGGTTTTTCTCAGGGCATATCTTAATGGTGGCTCGATGGGTATTCCCGATATTGTTTCAGGTCAGAAGATATTACTTGTTGAGAAATATGACAATTATAAATCCGTATAAAGCATTTCAGGCGAATGCTTTTACGTAATTGCGTAAAAATTTAATTTAACTGTTAAAATGATATGAATCACCCTGTATATTTAAATTGCATAAAAACAGTTGATTAAGCAAATCGTATTTTAAAAGTATAATTTATAAAAAAAGTACCTTAATAAAGAAAAAACTAATAATAATAATTTGCATTCAAAATTTTGTTTACACAAAATCGCTGTATATTTGCATATTTTGACAAAAACAGAAAATTCTGTGAACTTCATCAGCTGGGCTATCATATTCAATAAATCAAATGACTCCCATTTTCTATTGAATTATAAGCAGGATTTTTATTATTGCAAAAAAAGAATAAGGAACAATCAATTAAAATCCAATCAAACCTTTCGTTTATTTGCCAGAGATCAAGTTCCAATTTGTGGTGCGTTCAAAGGTGACAGAAAAAAAGTTAAACGAACTGTGATGTCACATAAACGATCGCAACCAGTTTTCTGGTACTTGAAACGACAAATAAAAAAAAGGAAAGTGATAATTTGATTAAAGTCGGTTACACAATCGGCTCATACATTATTTAAACGGCGTCTTCGGATTGCGTTTCTTGGAAATTCTGCAGAATTTCTCCGAATTCGAAAAGAAAGTTTTCAATGTCGATGCCATCGAGATGAAAGCGTTAAATATTTACCGAGTTGCGCAATTTTTATTATAGAATTAAATTCAAGGACGTGCCTAGGATTTTTAACGGGAATTCCATTTTTTTCCATTGGACATTAACCTTCTGGATTTTATTTATGACCGTCCACGACAGGCAAGAATTTACATCGGTTTTTAAAGCCCATACAGTAAATGTCATTCCAACTTCTTCTAGCAAAACAGCTTTGCTAAAAAAACCTATCACCAATTACTGTTTCGTCAAAAAAATAGTGTCGATAGATACGAAGTAGCAGAATTTCTTCCCGCACTCCAGCTTTCTTTTTGTAACTGGCATCTAGTGGACTGTATTTACGTTGATATGTCTTTTAATATCCCATAAATAAAAGAACACGCTACTGATAATTTTCTATTTGGCGATCAACCCCTTCTTTTTGTCGCGTTTCGATGAGATATGGTGCAGTGCCGGCGGTTTACGGGTTCAATTTTATTAAATTATTATTTGTATTTTTTCCATGTCCCTTTTCCATTCCAGTGGTAGGGTAAAAAAAATGAATGTAATGAAAATTGAACAAAGATACTAATATAATTACCGATAATACCACCACAAGGACCACCTGGTTTGAGAATGCGTAATTATATGATACGAATTACTCAACAAATTGAAATGAAAATAAAAACTAAAATCATTATTTTTTTAATTATCGACGCCGCTGGGCATTGACGTAGCGCATTTAAAAAAAAATTAAAACTGCCAAATTTGGTGAGATTCACCGCCTGCCGTCTATAGAAAACTAATTGCGAAACGGCTAAAGAATTTCGGAAATCCCGCATTGTAAAATTTTAATTTGTTACACCGGCAGCCAAGAAAACAAAATTTAAATATAACCAGTTCAAACCTCGTGATTTCGTAGGCGTTTTTGCGCTCGGTCTGCTATTTTTGATTTTTCAATTTCGAACGGGCGGTATCATTTGATTCGTGTTATTTTCGGAATTTTATTTACTATCACACGTTTTACTCGCATTGATGCGATCGGGAAAATTCATATATTTAGATGGATGGAATGTTGTGTGATAATAAATAAAAAATAAACAAAAAAGATAATATGTTCGCTTAAGACTGACTGGAGTTGGCACATTGGGGTGCTTATTTTTTTATTTCCAGTTCACAGAATGTCAAAAATTTACGTGACAGTTCACTTTCATTTGCTCCAGGGCTACAGTTCACAGAATGTCAAATGTCACACTTTTGACAGAATGTCAAATGTCACACTTTTGACAAATAATTTATGTGACAGTTGACAGTTTACTTTCATTTGCTCCAGGGCTACAGTTCACAGAATGTCAAATGTCACACAAATGAGGTTTTTGACAAATAATTTACGTGACAGTTGACAGTTCACTTTCATTTGCTCCAGGTGTCAAAATCTTTTAAAATTATTATAACTTACTAGAAATGTTTTTAAAATAAAGTGAATATTCTGTGTTCGGTACATTTTCTTTTTTCTTCTTCATCAGCTAAAACTTTATTTTGTGTTTCAGGTCAAACTTGCGTGCACGTAGCAGCGATGCACGGCAGCCTAGACGCTATGAGACACTTGGTCTGGTACGGAGCAGACGTCAACGCCCGCGAGGGATGCATGGGGTACTCGCCCCTTCATTTCGCCGTCCAAACCGGCAACGAAGAACTCGTTCAATTCCTACTCGATTGCAAAAACATCGACATCGATTGCTTAGCGTACGGCGGTCAAGACGCCCTAGAAATTAACCGCATCGTTTCTACTAAAATTAGGCAAGCTTTAATCAGTCGGGGAATCCCTTCTCCCTATTCCAGCGAAGACGAGTTCGATTCTGATTCCGGAGATGAGGTATGTATTGGTTTTAAGAACAAATCTTTGTCTTCGTTGTCGAAAAATCGATGGGGGTTAAATCCAGTCTCTGCGGTGGCCTGTCTTTTTGGGGAATTTTGCTTTTTGACTCTTGTTTTATAAAAAATTTCTTGTTTCAGATGGTTTACGAAAATAGTCACGTATTTAGCACACAAATGGTGAACGCTTCCGCTTAGGGTGGAGTAAAATAGGCAAGATAGAATCAAAACCTTCAAGAAGGGGAACGTTGCAAGAAAGAAGAGGGTACGAAATTGCCAAATATTAGTAAAAAAAATACTGTGATGAAAATTGTACGCTAAAAATCTTCACGGCATTATTTAAGACACGTACAGGATGCACCTGAAATATTTTAATTTCCAATCATAACAAAAAATCTAATATTAATATACTTACAATTTAATTTTTAAATAAATTAAAACGTTTCGGGATGCCCTGTATTTAATTACGAAGGCAGATATAGAAGTTTAGTGTGTAAATTTCGCTACTTAGGATGGAAACGGAAATAAAGACTGTATATAATATAATTTCAATATTTAATTAATTTTTCATCAGCTTCCATCATCTGTAGAGGAAATATCATGTTTCGTGAATTTTTTCACGACCCCCAAGAGAAACTGACACCTTCTTTTAACATTTAGCAAATGTCACCGTTTTGACAGTATGTCAAATGTCAGACTCTTGACAGAATGTCAAATGTCACACTTTCGACAAACCATTTACATGACAGTTCACTTTCATTTGTGACGGACGTAATTTGCTGCAGGTGTCAAAATCTCTTAAAATTATTATAACTTAGTAGAAATGTTTTAAAAATTGACAAGACTAATGAACAGAGTGAATATTATGTGTTCTGTCTTATTTAATTGTACATTTTCTTTTTTTCTTCTTCATCAGCTAAAAAACTTTTTTTGTTGTTAGATATTTATTTTAAATGTCACCAATTAGTTTTAATGCATTTTTTTTTGTAAATAGTCTCGTTTAGTTTCAGTTAATTGAATCCTATAAAAATATATAATTTATTTTAAATACTTGTTTCATTTTATTCCCGGTACCAGATTTTGTGGTGTTGATCCTGAACCACTTTTTAATAGCAGGAAAAATAGAAAGATGTCAACATTTTTGTCTTAAAGTGATGATTTTTCCAATGATCGGAATTTTGTCGAAATACACTTGTTGGAAAAGGTCAAATAAAAAATAAGAATCTTACTTTTCCTTCCATTTTTTCCATGTAGACCCACTGACCTCCAATGAAGAATATCACCAACTTTTGATTTTTATCCTACAATAGACTCTATTAAAAATACAAAAATACTGTAAAAAATTTTTTTTAATACGTCTGATAGTTTCCGAGATAGTCATCGGCTGCTGTGACGTCACTTTACAACGGTCGGTCACCTGTGTGGTTGAAGTTTGCGTCGAAAATTGATAAAAATGTTGAATTCAGACACTAGAAAATCATATAGTGTGCCAAAGTGTTTAAATTCAACTACTAATGCACCCGAAAAGTTGTTTTTATTGTTCCTTTCGAACCTAAAACTCGAAAGAAATGAATTAGTAGCGTTTGTGAGTCGGAAAAAACCATGAAAAATGGACCAAAATTTACCCGGATCGACCCCCCCCTTTTTTTTGAGGATACTGAACACGATGGCGATATCAGAATTTCTCTTTTCGCCAGCCGAACCCCTAAAACGGCCAAAACTACCCCCTAATGAGGTTAAACGGGCAGCACATCATTTCACTGTAAAAAAACTTCTTTCGCCCCGTTTTCGAGGATGCTGAGGACGGTTGCGGTGTTAAAGATTATTTCCGACCCTCACCAACCCCTCCACCCGCCAAAACTCACCCCCGACAGGAATGTTTTCTTTCTTTAACAGCTGCAAAACGCCTGTTTCCCAGTTTTCGAGGATGTTGAACACGATGGTGTTATTGAAGATTACTTCTGACCCTCACCAACCCCTTCACAGATCAAAACTCCCCCGAAGCCGCTGATATAAAAAATTTTCAATCTGCGGCGCCCCATGGCCGCGGCGCCCGCCTGCGGCCGCATCCTTCGCGTACGGCTTAAACCGGCCCTGCTGACCTCTAATCTAACTGGATGAGCACTAGCCGTCTCGTTATATGAAAAGTGAGGCAAATTGAACGTCTCAAATTAAAAATGCGCATGTGCATTGCTCCATAATGTCATTACGTCAAGTAGCCATTTTTACCAGTGGTGGCGTCTTTTTACTTTGTTAAATGTTAACAGTTTCCAAGTATGTTTCCATGAAATTCATCAAAATTGGCATATAAATTATTCAAAACGAGTATATTTTGCGACTCCAAATGCAGTATGCACGTTTGAGAAAATGTCGCAACAATTTTAGAGATCATTTTCAATCAGATTAAAAATGTCCCTTAGCCATTAGGAGACGCCTATGCTTGACATATCATCAATGCGCGTGTGCTCTGCTCCAAAATGTCATATACTATAGGCCTCGTGCATACTACTAAGTGGGGGTAATACTGTGGAACACCAGCGAAACAGGTGGCGTATTTTGAAAACTTTTTGAGGCCGCTCTCCATTAACTTAACATAAGGTTTTACGTGAAATTTGTAATTAAACGGATTTAGGATAACCATTGACTGTTAAAATATCTATATCAAATAGTAAATTTAATATTGCTCTATTCACATATTTTTTTTAAATAATATTACGTGAATATTATATTATTTCTCTAAAAATACAACTGAAATGAGGTTATGTTATTAAAAACTAAAAATTACGAAGATATTGTGATGTAAACTAACTATTTTTATGCATGACTAGTATGGCAAATCACTTCATTCAACTCTCAACAAAGTTATTTTAACGTTTTTTTTTTATTATTTTTTGAAAAAATTTCGTTTCGCAGCTCGCCTAAAATATAAAAAAGCGGCCTCAAAAAATGCGATGCGCCTATAGGCCTCGTGCAGACTACTAAGTAGGAGGTAATACTGTGGAACACCAGCGAAACAGGTGGCGTATTTTGAAAACTTTTTGAGGCCGCTCTCCATTAACTTAATATAAGGATTTATGTGAAATTTGTAATTAAACGGATTTAGAATAACGATTGACTGTTAAAATATCTATATCAAATAGTAAATTTAATATTGTTCTACTCACATATATTTTTTAAAATAATATTACGTGAATATTATATTATTTCTCTAAAAATACAACTGAAATGAGGTTATGTTATTAAAAACTAAAAATTACGAAAATATTATGATGTAAACTTACTACTTTAATGCATGAATATTATGGCAAATCACTTCATTCAACTTTCAACAAAGTTATCTTAACGTTTTATTTATTATTTTTTGAAAAAATTTCGTTTCGCAGTTCGCAGCTCCCCTAAAATATAAAAAAGCGGCCTCAAAATACGCGATGCGCGCGGGTCTGCACGAGGCCTATTCTGGCAATTTTGTTTTTCTCAAGAGACTGCAACACCTCTGACTATACCAATTTTATATCTATTTATCTGTAGGGTTTTGTTAAAAATGAGCATTTGGTTTATGTACTTTGCTAAATTTTTCTCTCTAAAACCGGCCCTGATCTTAATTTTTTTTTACGAAACAACTATTGAATTGATGTATTACGTGTTGCATATGTTCTCGGAACGAACAAGTTTCCAAAAATATAGTTACCTTTGAAATAAACGAATCAGAATTTGTTTGTGTTACTGTCAGTAGTCAAAATCTAACTTCTGTCAATCAGGTACAAAAACAGTTTTTTTCAAAATAGCATTTAAGTTAAAAATTTAATATTCTAGATTATGTCGCATTTGCATAAATTTAGTTCGTTATTAAAGCACCGTATTTGTTTTTCGTTTATAGGACATTTCCAGTATTCTTTAAATAGTAGTCGCCGCCTTATTAATACAAAAATGGGTATGCCGCTAGTAGAAGTAGTCAAAAAATTGAAAGCGTACTCTCCTTTAGATTTAGCCGAGCCCTGGGACAATGTGGGGCTTTTAGTAGAACCTTCGACTGGCGCTTCTGTCAGCACAATTCTTCTAACCATTGATTTAACTGAAGATGTAGTTGATGAAGCGATAGAAAACAAGGCTAGACTTATTATTAGTTACCATCCGAATATTTTCAAACCTCTAAAATCTGTCGGTCAAGGGTAAGTAATATAATTTATTTCGTGTTTATTTGTGTATGTCATTTTTAAAATTCTTAGTCACTGGAAAGAAAGAATAATCGCTAAATGTATTAAAAATGACATCGCAGTATTCAGTCCGCATACAACGTGGGATTCAATGGAAAACGGTGTCCATGAATGGCTAGCTAAAGCCTTTGAAGTGGAAAGTAACCGACCTATTGTAGGAAATAAGGATTATGCAGGCAACTTTGGAGTTGGCAGGTTTATAAACTTAAAATCCGCTATTACCATGAACACTGCTGTAAGTTTAATTAAAAAACATGTAGGAATTCCACATGTCAGAGTGGGACTGGCGAGACATAGACATTTGGGTAAGTAATATTTATTTTAAAATAAAACTAATTGGATTTTGGTCATTTCTGTATTATAAGTTGTTCGTTTTATTTTTTCCATTTTGACATATCACTATTTCAGCCTTCTATAATAAATATGCAACTTTTGGACATTGATAAGTCTTTTTTTAGTCAAAATAACAGTTTTTGGACAAAGGTCATTTTTTGACAGATGTCATCTTTTGGACAGTATTTTATTTTTTGATAGGTGTCATCTTTTTGACAGAATTTCATTTTTTGGACAGAATTTTATTTTTGACAGACGTCATCTTTTGGACACTTATTTTTTGACAGATGTCATCTTTTGGACAGAATTTCATTTGATAGAAAAACTGATAAATGAAGCTGAAAGTTTTGACAACACCCTGGAAGAATGCTTATGAATAAGACATTGACACTTTGACTCGAAACAAGAAAGCTTTGCAACCTCCTAGTGATTTAAGTTGTCAGAACTTCATTTATCAAAATTTTGGATTTATATTTACCCTTTTCGCTCGTAGAAACTCCAATTTCTTCAGTTGCCATTTGCGCTGGTTCGGGAGCGTCCGTACTAAATGGAGTACCGGCAGATTTGTATCTGACAGGTGAAATGTTGCATCATGAAGTACTGGAAGCCACACAGAACGGCATTAATGTGATTCTTTGTAATCACAGCGACTCAGAACGGGGTTTCCTTACCACTTTCCAAGAAACGTTCAAACACGAGGGACTAAACGTCGTTTTATCCAAGATCGATAAGGACTGCTTGGAAACCATGTAAAATACTCTTCTCGATTAGGAGTGGTTGCAAAAATTTTAAGTGACATACATTTTCGGCAGCATTCAATAAATCAAGCGGATATTGAATCTTCTGTGTGTTGTTCAATTATTTTATAAATTTGTTGTAAATGCAATTATAAATTGTTAAAGAAATAAAAGTATTTTTATTTCATTATTACTATTAGACCAGGGCTGAAGCCTGATGAAACACTTTGGAAAAGGAAGAGAATATAACAAAAATTTCGATTTCCGGCAAGACTACAAGTCCTATGCAAAAGTTGTAGTTGTAGGTAATAAAAAGATCTACAACTTTTGTATTTACACTTTTTTCACATAACCTCAAAATTACCATTCTGTATATTGAGTAGTAAAAAATGCATACAAATATAATTGATTTATTTATTAAATACTCTATAAACCTATATTCTATCTAAAAACTTAGAATCGGTGTGGCCTTATTGGTTTCTCTACATCAAATAATTCAGGGTCTTGCAGAAATACGGGTTCTTTAAAGTAATAGGCCATGAGACCGGCAGATTGAGATTTTTTAATTTCAGCTTCAACTAATTCCTGTTGCTGTTTACATAAACCTGTAATGTGTCTGCCATAAATACGTCCGGTGTATGGGGACTGGAATTGCGATAATAACCTTACATTTTTGTAATCCACTGTTACATTGTGTTTACATAAAATGCACTGAACTCTATCTTTTTCATATGGATTTTCCATGTCAAATTGTGGGGTATCTGTACTCGATGCTCGTATTATAAGTGAATGTTCTAAAAAACGTCAAAATCATTTTTGTATAGTTAAAAGATTCTGGATACTCACTCATAGTGATTTGTGGAATTATTCTTCGAATTAAAGCGTTCATTTTTGGATTTTTAAGGTTATGTTAATTTATAAAAATTATTTCTTCTTTTTTTTCCAAATTTCTACTTCGGCCTGACTCGACCTTTTGCTAAGGATGTAAATCAGCCAATATTCTTTTGGGGCCTTTTACAATTAAAAGAACCAACATGTCCTTTATGAATGCAGGACTATCAAATACAATTAACGAAAGTAAATTATTTAAATATTCATGAAATACAGTCTTTTATTGTAATTTTTTTACATAATAAAACATTTCCAAACTTAATGTATATTTTAACGCCGCCCCTTCCCTTTTCCTTTACCCTTTGTGCTGCCAGTGACTTGCGGCTGGGGATCTCCTCCACCTTTAGTTTGTCTACTCTTAAGTTTAGGGATCATATCCCCTAAATGGTTCATAACGCTGTCCCTTGTAGGGAAGCTGGGAATACACAAACTACCATCATCATTTTTTAATTGTACTCTTATCCTGCCACGATATAAAAGTTCTTTACTTTTTTCTCTACTGTACAATTTGTTTTCTACCCCAACCTAAAACAAATAATTAAATGAACATTTACACTTTTATATTAAAAAAATGCCTACCTTTAAACCAGCAGCAACTAGGACGTCTCTTATCTCTTGATGGGTAGGGTTTTCCACACACTTTTCTTTGTTAAGTCTCCTACCTTGTGCTACAGTTTTTTTGTTATTTATATAAGCAGGGTAAATACAAATCCACCTGTAACATATGTGAAAGGAAATTTTATAGGTTATAAATAAATGTATTTGTACCTTTCACGATCACTATGTTTTTTGTCAGGACTCCACTGCAGTATTGGTGCTCCTCCTGGATAGCCGTGTACAACTCCACTAGGAGATTGCATTTTTTTAATAGTTTTAAAAGAAAACTAGGACAAATTTCTTGTTGGTATATATATTTATGATCTCCTTTGATTATTTAGCAAAAAAGTGAAACGTCATAAAATTCTTCTTCTTTTTCAGAAATAACCAGCCAGCCTGTTGAGTTGTTCGGACACCTGATTTAAAAATTTTGGGCTTGTACTTCATCATAAGTTTTGTATTGTATATAACAAACATCAATTAAAATCACAATGAATGGATTCGGAGAAACTTCAGATTTACTTTAAATGTTCTTCTTTTTGGATAATAAAACATTTTTAATATAAAAAAAAGGTCTGATATAGCCCAGAACGCAAACTACGAGTTGTCTCTTAGTTGGCAGTCAACGTGTTAATATTAATTTAGTTTTTATTAAATAGGTTTTAAAATAAAAGAAAAACGTTTCATTATTATTTATTTAGCAATTATTAAATCCTAATACAAATAAATCGCCTTAAGCTTGATCAATTTTGAACTTAGCCATGACCGCCCTGGTGTCGTTTTTATGCAAATGTTCTATAATCTTATTTTCTAAGTGATCCACTGCCGCTCTCGTCAAAACCAAAGTGTCGTGTTTTAACATCGAGTAAACATTCAAACCATAAGCCGGCATCAAATTAAAATGCTTTATTTCATCAGTTGCGACAGTTAAATTTCTTGGCATAACATCTTCCCTATACAAGATATTTGAACAGTTAAAATGTTTTATACACAGCATTTACGTAAAAAAACTTACACGTCCACAAATAAAACCGAAGGCCCCCAAAGACGAGCTTTTACCAATTCTTCAATGTAACTCTTTTCATCAGTTGGAATTTCAAGATTATCAACAATATGTAAATCGTCTTGTGCAAACTTAATAGACAGGGTACTGGTCAGTCCCAAAACTCGTGCGTAAAATGGAAGCATATAAAAATGAGGAGTAGGAGATTTGGGGCCGTGAATTACACCCCCTCCTCTCCATAAAGGGCTACGAATCGATCCATGTCTAGCCTTTCCCAACCCTAAACAAACACAAAAAAATATCTCATATAAATCTTAATTTATAGATACTATACCTTTTTGCGGCCAAGGTTTCCTGCCACCACCTCGAACTTCGAACCTAGATTTCGAATGGGCATAACTAACAAATCTATACAACCTCTGCCACAAAACGTTTCGTTGTACTACATCTATTCTTGGATTCGTGCCGAATACAGACGGATGTAACTCTAGTAAACCTAATTTTCGTTGATCAATCGTATCTAAACTTTCTAACCATATCTGACGAGGTTCTTGATATTTTGGAGGAAACGCTAATACTCTAGGTTCTACGTTGGTCGTGCTATTGTCAGTTGGAATACGTGAAGACGTTGCATATTTTCTTGCCGTGCAGGTACAGGTACGTATTTTGCTTGTTATATTTGATAACATTTTAATATTTTTACCGTAAAGTTCTTTACGTTAACCTAAAAAATTCTTCTTTTTTCTGTACGGGTTACGTTGTCTATACAGGCCACAGTATCCACAATAAATGAAACTGGCAAATGCACCAATACGCAAGCCATAAACGAAGCGAAGAAGAATAAATGAAAAAGGTTGGATTCTCAGAGTAATAATATACAGTCGCTATGTATATTATTACTCTGAGGTTGGATTCATCATTCATCTAACCAGGCCAGTCCCAGACAGAGGGGGATCTAGGATTTTTCTGAGGGTGGGGGGGCGACACTAATAATTTTCGAAAAAATATTTTAGTATAGAAACTAAATTAACCAAAACATATTACTAGTAGTCTGAATACTACTGAATAATAAAACGCGTTTCGCCATAGGGGTGTGGGGCGAAACCTCCTTCACCCTTCCCCTATCCCCCACTGATTTTGCAAAAACTGTCAATAAGAGAACGAACATATATTTGTAGTATTTTATTGTGTAAACAATACAAAAAGTATACATAAATATATAATTTAAAAAAATATTAAAATTTAATATAGCCTCAATTATTATTTTTTATTTATAACTTTAAGTAGCAAACTTGTTTAATAATTATTTGGTAAAAATGTCTCAACTGATGACGCAAAATTCAACATAGTTTAAAACTATTGAATTTTGTTAAAAAAATTAATAGCTTTGAACACTTTTTTGGTATAAATTCTAATCGTCTTGTATAATAGAACATGAATTATTTTAATATGATAAATATATAAACACTATACATAATGCACCTTTTTTACACCTTTAAACATTTATATGTAAATTTTCTTATCACAGAATATTTTATAATGAGAAATATGTAAAAAAAAACTTATTAACACCTTGTATATATATAAATAAAATTGAAAAAAAAATACTAAAAGGCTGTGCGAACATCAACAGATACTCACTTTAATGATTCGCTTAAATTTTTATTTGATTTAGAGGTGGCCTTAATGTAAGCTTTGTAAATATCTTTGTTCCTTTGACAGTGCTTTCTTATGGAACTCAGTCGTTTAGGGTACAAATCAAAAACTCCTATATTTACTAAGAAGTGTCCGTATTTAGTTTCTATTATATTTTTTATTTCAAGATCATCGCTGAAATAAATAATAAGAATGTTTAACACCGCTGCTGACAAACTTAATGTTAAAAATTCATAATATGATACCCCCTTCTGAAATCAAGAAATATCCCTCAATCTTACCTGATATTATCTCTGATCCTTTTGATAGTTATCATCAGCGAACAATCCTTGGCTATAGCCGAAATTAAATACGGGATAAAAGCCAAATCGACCTCCACTTCTTTCCTGTTACCATTTCCTAAAGTCATAATCATACATTTCATGCAAACGTTTTCATCATTCACTCTATCTAACAGCATATCGACATAATTCCAGTCTTCCAAATTCTTTTTGTGCAACAGTTTATCGTAGTAGTCGCTGCCTTCGGTATCGAGCATTTGAATCGAGAGGATTTTTTCTAAGACGCAGTTTTTCGGTAGCGAGTTATTCGGGCTCGATTCTTGGATGATTTTGTTCCATTCGCAAAACGTTTTTTCTTGACAGCGCTCGACAAAATCGACATTCATAAAATTCGTTGTTAGAGATTTTCTGAGTAAGTGGCAAAATTCGTCCGTTAATCTAAAAGTATCGAGTAATTGTATAATTATTTTTAACAGCAATTTCGTAATGAATTTACTTACTTATCTAAATCTTCATTGCTGTCAAAAATGTTTTCAACTACATTAGAAAATCCTTTCATTAAATTGTCCCCGTAAACTAAATTTCCATTTTTAAAAATGCGAAAATTATTCTGAGGAACTTCTAATAAACATTTTATGGCACGAAACATCCTAGTTTCAATCCTGAAATAAACGGTAAATAACCATACAACAAGTCTAAAATTAAATTTGAATTATTTTACCCTGAAAAAAGATCTTCTGGACAGTATCTGCTAAGTGATTTAATTTTCTTTCTTTCTAACTAAAAGTAAAAAGAAAAATGTATTTTGAAATTACGTTGACACTCAAATTTTACCTTTAAGTACTGATGCATGCAATAAACACAAGCTGGAAAGTGTTTTTCACTTAACGGTCTCCATCCGTGTTTGGGTTTGAGCTCTATAGCGAAAGTATCCTCGGCTACTTTAAACGGTAGATAATCATATTCACTTTCAGATATAAAAGCGAAATCATTAAAAACCGAAGCTCTTCCATATTGCATTATTTTATGTTTGCGGAATTCTACAATATATATTTTGTTTTTAATTTATTTGCGAAAGAATATATTGAAAAATCGAACGAGACCGGTTTCATCGGATTTAGCCCAGTAAAACCCCGCTAGGACGTGAAATTGCTCATATTGTTTAAAAATGTGTAGATAATATCCAAATTTATTACAGTACAATATTCAATTGCCCCTAAATTTAAAGAACTCTTCTTACATTAGAGGATAACTATATTTATAACATACTTATCCATATTATTATAAATACATTAGACTGCCCTATTGGTTTTAAACGAGTAGCATTAAAAAATAATTAAATAAACAACAATATTAAAATATTTCCAATAAACTCACCTGGTCTATATTTACTTAACTCTTCCTCCAGATTTTTAACTTCTCCTTTACTTAAAACGATCTGAGAAGCCTCCGAGGTGTATTTTCTACCAATTAAAGGCCTCATAACAGTTGAATAAAACTGTAAATCCCTTAATTCCTCTGTAATACCTTTTCCATAAAACCAGTCTAAAATATCACTTATCCACTTTACCAACCAGCCTATTAATGATATTGGCCTATTAGTTTTTCTAATTCGAAGTATTTTTCCTAAGTGTGGTAAAGATAAAACTATATTGCAATTTCCTTCACCTCTGTATATCCAATTTGAAGGTATCTCAAAATATTCATTCTCAGTTGAAGAAAGCATTTTTGCTACTGTACAATAAAAAATTAATTGATTAGATAATAAGATTGATGAAAATTAGTTTAATTCACTTTCACTTCGTGTATCTGAATTGCATAAGAATTTTATCTACTTACCTTGTACTTTAATTTGAAAAAACTAGTTTAACAACTATGGTCTAAGCCATTGATATTCTAATATTTGATAATTTATTATTTAAGGACAAAGTGCATTATTCTGTGTAATTTTTCACCTTTGTTGGTAAGGTGGTATACCGTGCACAGCTGATATGAGTTATATGATTTACTTTTGACAACTTTGATAGAAATATACGGTAATTGTCTAAAGTGCTACAAAGGTGACGGCTATATGTCATCTAGTGGCCTATTACTTGTATCAATTGCAGTAACCACTTGAAATATTATTGCCTACAAGAATTATTTTACAAATAATGCTAATATTAACCATTAGCATAAATTTTAGATTCCAGATAAAAGTCGTTATGGAAAATTATCATCAGATATAAAAACAACTAAGACTGTCAAGTGTCAATCGTCACTGACGGCTCTGTCAAAAGCGTGAGTAGTTGCCCGTATTTCTAAACTCGTGCTTCAACAATCTTTTTCTCATCTATTTAATTACGTAATCAGTGATAATGACCAAAACAATATCAAAATAATATTACGTCCCGATTATATATATATAATTATGATCATATAGTGTCATCACAAAACAATCGAACATTGATTTTAATTTTTTAATGTCATAAGCTTGAAGTTTCCCAAGTTTATTTTTACCCACAATTTTTATACATTCGAGAAAACAGACAGGATTTTGGCATTGCTTTACTTACTAAGGTAACAAATTCTAACTTTTATAATGTGTAAATATATCATATATATTTCTTATTTGGCAGCGGATTTGTAACTGGAAAATGCCCTCTGACAATCAGGTTAAAATGATTAATTTGTTGCATGTTAATTTTTTTTTGGATAATTCCGTAAAAATATATAAATTTTTCACGGCTTTTTTACAGCTTTGTTGCGTTTTTAGTGTATCAAAATGAAATTGAATTTATGACGAAATAATCAACATTTCAGATTGTGATCATTTTTTTTAAATAGAAACATACGTCGTAAGTTTTTCTATTTATCCCTCTGACAAATGGATAATAATATGTGGAGGAAATCGGGCTTATATTTGACTTATTTAAAAGTTAATTGCTTTTTTTATATATTAATTATTTATTTTATTTATAAAACCAATTACAAATCAAATTATTTTTTTTATATGTGCTAAATTGCTAGTTTTTTATCCAACTTCCTATTCTGATGATATTGCTGACTTCATTTAGGTCCTCTATAATATGAAAAGGTTTTTTTGGTTAATTTTCGATTTTTACATAAAAATAAAGACAATTTTTGTGGAAATATGACAAAACATTGATAGAACAAAACGGTAGTTTTAAAAACTGTATATGTATATAGTTCCTCTTGTCCTTGCTTTTATCCCAACGTTTTAGATTATGTTGCACTTACGTTTTTTTATTTTTTTCAGTTTCTACGAATGGTAGCAACTGCATGCTAAGTGTATACAGTTGAGTGTAGAGCATTTTACACCATCCCAAACAAGCACGCATGATATGGCCGCTTATGTAAACCGCACGATTTCTTTAATGTCCGGCGGCGACGGCCCTCATAATAGAGGCCCAGTCACGGCCGTATTGACCGAGAGGGGCAAGCGTATACCACTGGATAATTCTCCGTTGCAGATTTTCGTAAAGGCGAAAAAGAAGATCAATGATATTTTTGTTGAAATTGAAGAGTACGTTAAAGACACCGTGGATTATATGCATGGTAAGTTTTTTAAGTTATTTTTTCAATGATTTAGGAAATTCTCTCTACATAGAACTCTTCTGTTTTCAGAAGTCGAAAAAGAAGGAAAGATAGTCAACAGCGACCAAGTAAAAAACACCGAAGAGTACATAAATAAGGTCCACAGCATCAGAGATGTGTTACAGAGAGATCACATGAAAGTGGCCTTTTTCGGTAGGACATCTAATGGAAAAAGTTCCGTAATAAATGCTATGCTTAGAGATAAAATTTTGCCAAGCGGTATTGGACACACAACTAATTGTTTTTTACAAGTAAGCAATCAAATTAATTTACACAAGATTTTCGTTTTCAAGGAAATAACTTACAATAAAAAAATCGATAGGTGTTAAAATACAAAAATCTATGGAGGTTAAATCTGGCAAACTAGTAGGCAAATATTTGGATTCGTAGATATAACTATATAAAAAATCCGTAGATGTTAAATTAGGTGAACTAGCAGGTCATGAAAGTCTACTTTTATTTTCCACATTATAAATAAATTCCCATAAACTTTTATTTTCACAGAAATTATATAAAAAATAATATAAATAAATCTATTGAAATGATAATCAAACTTTTAAATATTTTTAAATACTCTTTCCATAATTTTGTCCCATTTTGTAAACCATAACACTATAGGTGTTAAATCTGGCGAACTAGCGGGTCATGAAAAATACTTTGTTTTCATTGCAAATGCTCAAATTTCATGAGTAAGTATGTTTTAAGGTTGAAGGTTCGCCATCAGATGAACCTTACCTAGTTTTGGAGGGTTCGGAGGAACATTGCGCTGTAGAATCCGTAGGACAACTAGCACATGCGCTGTGTAAAGAAAAACTGAACGAATCGTCTCTGGTGAAAGTTTACTGGCCGAAAAATAGGTAAAACTGTCTTTTTTTTGCTGCGGCGATGCAAAGTTTGTTGATTTTCAGTAAATTTCAAGAATTTGTTTTTCTTTATTAGGTGTCTTCTACTTAGAGACGATGTTGTGTTTGTCGATTCTCCCGGAGTGGACGTAACTCCAAATTTAGACGAATGGATAGACAAACATTGTTTGGACGCAGACGTTTTTGTATTAGTGGCTAATGCTGAATCTACCCTTATGGTGACGGTAATTTTTTTGTTTAAATCGATACGATTCGAATTATTTTATATTTTGGTAATTTTTCTAGGAGAAAAATTTCTTTCACAAAGTGTCTACTAAATTATCGAAACCTAATATTTTTATATTGAACAACCGATGGGACGCTTCAGCTTCCGAACCGGAATTTTTGGACCAGGTAATTTTGTTGTGTTGTTAATATCGTGTTGCTTAGAGCCCTGACCTCGTTTGTACATGCCTTGCATTGCTTATTGATATTTGATTTGGTTTGATTATTTTTATTTTGAGCAATAGCTTCTTACCTACATAAACATGTGTGTCACGTAACCAAGGATGTGTTAAAGGAATATTTTGATATAAAAAAGACGTTTTTTTCATAAAAAAATTGTGAACTAAAAATTCGTGCGGAAGTTAATGCAAAAAAAGTCCATATTGATTTGCGGAAGTGAATGTAACATTTACGGAAGTTAATGTCAAATTTGCGGAAGTTAACATAGAATTTATTGGAGTCGAATTTGTGGAAGTTAATATCGAGCCTGCGGAAGTTAATGTAGAATTTGCGGAAGTTTATGTCAAATTATTGTCAAATATACGCGGAAGTTGAAACAAAAACGGTGTAACTTAATGTACAACTTGCGGAAGTTAGTAGAAAAAATTGAGGAAGTCCATATCGAGTTTGCGGAACTGAACGTGACATTTACGGGAGTTAATGTCAAATTTGCAGTAGTTAACATAGAATTTACGTTAGTTAACGTCGACTTTGCGGAAGTTAATGTCGAATTATTGTCAAATATATGCGGAAGTTGATGCAAAAATGGTGTAGCTTAATGTATAATTTGCGGAAGCTGATTCAAAAATTTGCGGAAATGGACGTGAATTTGTGGAAGTTAATATCGAGGCTGCGGAAATTAATGTACAATTTGCGGAAGTTAATGGAAAAAATTGCGCAAGTCCATATCGAGTTTGCGGAAGTGAACGTGACATTTACGGGAGTTAAATCTTAAATTTGCGGAAGTTAAGATAAAATTTACGTTAGTTAACGTCGAATTTGCGGAAGTTACACCGAGCCTGCGGAAACTAATGTAGAATCTCCAATGTCGAATTATTGTCAAATATATGCGGAAGTTAATGCAAAAATGGTGTAACTTAATGTATAATTTGCGGAAGCTGATGCAAAAATTTGCGGAACTGGACGTGACATTTGCGGGAGTTAATGTCAAATTTGCTCAAGTTGAACATGGAATTTGCGGAAGTTAATATCGCGCCCGTGGAAGTTAATAGCGAGTCTGCGGAAGTTTAAAATCATACTAGATATAGTGAACTTTCAATTTTAACTGTCAACTTCGTTTGTCATGAAGACTTTTTAGAGAGGAAGTTTTGATATGGACAAAAACTTTCTTTAAAAACATCATGACTTTTATTCAATTTCATTATACATTTAGTGAGGTACTTTAACACATTTGGTCATGTGATCCATAAAATAAATGTATAAATATGTCAATAAAAATTAATTATATTTTTCTATATAAGCATTGCAATGAGCAGGAAGAGGTGAGTGTATTTTTTAAATTAATAAATAATTAGCATGTCTCTAAGAAGTGAAAAAACATCTTAGTATTTATTTTGTAAATTGGTTAATTTTTATTGGGTGCACTCATTATCACTACCACCGTTTTCTCTCCCAAGGTTCGAAAACAACATCAAGAAAGAGCCGTCGATTTTCTAGTCAAAGAACTGAAAGTATGCTCTCCCAAAGAAGCGGACGAGAGGATTTTCTTTATTTCCGCCAAAGAAGTCCTCCAGGCGAGGATGTCCGAAGGAAAACCCCTTTCTACGCCTCTAACGGACGGTTTTCAGAGCAGATATTTCGAATTTCAAGACTTCGAAAAAAAATTCGAAGAATGTATATCGAAATCTGCGGTCAGGACGAAATTCGAACAGCATTCTCAAAGAGGCAAATATATAGCTAAGTATGTTTTTTTTCTTCTAAAAATGGAGAATATAATTTTCTACTATATTTTTTTTTTTGTAGCGAACTACGCGACATTTTAGAAGGAATATATTCCGATGCGTTGAAATTAAAGGAAGAAAAACTGGCAGAGAGAAAAGATCTTAATGACAAAATTAATTATACCGAGCAACAACTTATGGTGGTTACGCAAGAAATGAAGAAAAAGATACACAGTATGGTCGAAGATGTAGAGCAAAGGTAAATAATTTTTAAAATTAACATCACCCATATTTTTACAATATTTTTTGCTTTTTATCCATTTTAAGCGATTTTTTCAGCACCCACAGCGTTTAGCTGACCTGAAAATAGTAAATTTGTATTTTCCAGAAAAAATCTTTTAATTTGATACCCCACATGCCTAGTGTAGAAATATTTGTTACAAAGTTAGAGTATTGCGCGTGCGTGTTATTTATTGGAATCTTTTTCATGTTTGAAAGTTTATTTGTGGTTCTTATGATGCCATCTCAAGTATTTTATTCACTTTTAGAGCTGTTTATCGTTTTACAAGTTAAAAAAATTGGACTCTCTGCGTCAAATCGTTGAATTTGATATGTCATATGAGGGGGTTATACCATACAATTACAAAGTTAGGATTCCAGAAACGTTTCAAACACCAAAACTACTTTTTTGGAAACATTTGACGTAGAAGTAATATCTTAAGCATCTAAAATTCTATTCTTCCAGAATTTTATTCACTTTTGGAGCTATTTCTCGTTTTACAAAGCATTTTTATCAATACAAGTATCAAATTTGGACTCTCTGGGTTAATTCAACCATTTTAAAACTGTTTTTAGAGTATCTAAGGCTCTAAGCGAAGAAATACGTCGCTTGAGCACGTTAGTAGACGAATTCAACCTACCCTTCCACCCAGAACCGTTGGTACTAAACGTTTACAAAAAAGAACTCCATCTACACGTCGAAACCGGTCTAGGTTCGAATCTTAGAGCCCGACTATCGACCGCCTTAGCTCTTAATATGGAAGCCAGTCAGAGAGAAATGACAGATAGAATGGAAGCTTTAGTACCGCAGAGTAACAAAATGGCGGGCAACGTAGTGATGCCTAGGAGACAACCTTTCGAGATTTTGTACAGATTGAATTGCGACAATTTGTGCGCGGATTTCCAGGAAGATTTAGAATTCCGGTTCTCTTGGGGGATAACCAGTCTCATTCAAAAATACGCCGGAAGCGGCGCGAACTTCCTAGCTCTCAGGAATAAACGAGAGAGTCCCGTCGATAATCAGGTCGCTCCTACTACACCAACGGACATAATAGACGGTAGATTGATTTACACTAGCGCCACCATAGACGATTGGTCGTTGTTATCGAGATTAGCGATCATGGGTGCCTCTTCTCAGGGTACCATGGGCTGCTTAGTAGTCGCCGGATTTTTATTTAAGACCATCGGTTGGAGAATAGTAGCTGTGACGGGTGCGTAATGTTTTTTTACTATAAAAATACATTTTGACTACTTGATCTCTCGCTTTAGGTGCAATATACAGTTGTCTTTACCTCTACGAACGATTGACCTGGACGAATAAGGCCAAAGCGAACGCGTTTAAGAAGCAGTACGTTCAACACGCCTCCAAGAAACTACGAATGATCATCGACCTCACTTCCGCCAACTGTAGTCATCAAGTTCAACAAGAACTTAGCGGTACATTTGCTAGGTAAGTTTCATTTAGTATTATTATGCTAAAAAAAATTGTGTACGTTTAGCAAATGTCAATGTCAGACTTTTCGGCGCCATTAAAAATTTTAATGAACAATAATCATATATTCGTGTTCTTCAAACAAAATGTTTACAGTTAAAACGTTCGACTTTTACGGCCTGTTTAACTCTAAGCTTTGGAATTGGCCATATTTCACCTGAAAACGATGAGACATTTGTCGTTATGTCGTTGGCACCACTTGCTGTCAATTTAATGTCACCTATGAATTTTAATGTCAATTCTTTGTTATATATTTAAATATTTGAAGTATTTCAAATTTTCTGCAATGGGGCCCAGAACACTTTGCCCCTGGATGTCTTAGGGACCATTTGGGAGGCATCACGACTTTTCTGGATCAATAAATATACAATAAAAGTAATGAAACAATACTCATACACTAACAAAAAGCCAAACTTAACAAGAATAACTTGAAAAATTTGAAATAATTCAAATATTTAAATATATACATCAAAGAATTGATAGGTGACATTAAACTGACAGTAAGTGGTGCCAACGGCATAACGACAAATGCCTCATCTTTTTTAGGTGAAATATGGTCAAATTAGTATTCACAGGTTCATTAATTGTTGAAGTAATATGTCAACTGTCGAACTAAAAGTGCGTTCCTTTATGTACCAACCAAGGTTGACGTTTTTTAGGTTATGCCAAGTGGTGGACGTCGCCACGACCGAAATGGATAAACAGCTGAAAGAGCTAGAAACTGAAGTGAGCAGTCTAGATAGTGCAGGTAGTAAAGCAAAGATATTGAGAAACAAAGCGAATTATCTAGCTCACGAATTGGAATTATTCGAAAAGGCGTATCTTAGATTGACTCGCTAGAAATAAGAAAAAAAATTATCTCATTAGTTCTTTTATATACGATTCAAGGTATTTAAACGGCGGCTTGAATGTAGCGAGGATATGTTAAAAAACCGAAACCGATTATTTATTTATTTGTTTATATTCTATTTAAAATCATTAATTACCATAAGTTTGTTTAAAACTTTAAAAAAACCAACCTCTATACATGTAGCCTAAGGTTTTGTGATAGATTTAATATTATATTTAAGAAATTATACCCAATTATATAACATTTTATTTGATTTAACGATTTTTATCTTGTTGATTAATGAGAAGAACAGTAATTTGTTTTTTCGTTAAAAGTTCTTTTCGATTCTTAGCAAATATCAAATTAACAAAAAAAGCACAATTTTCAGGCTATTTGTCATATGTCATTTGTCAATTTTTCGACAGTTGTCGGTTTAAAGATTTGACGTGACTTTTGAATGAATATTGAAAGTAAGCGTTCGACCGGGTATTTGATCACGCTCTGTTGTGTTAATTAGTTATTTTTAATATTTGTGCCAGCAGTTGAAATAAAAAAAAGCACACACGGGTTTCTTTGATAATTGACCTGTAGATCGTTTTCGTGACCCTATCTGGAAATTTCTGTCACTGATTGCCAATTGTCAAATATTGTTCATTTCCAACACACAGCTGTATCAGCATTTGGAACAAAAAGAAGTACACAGAATTATTTTTAAAACCGGTTATCTACTTTTTAGATTGTAAATTTCTTTTACAACACTGCTTTCTTTCGTGAACCTTTCTAGAGATTATTGCCACTAATTGTCAATTGTCAACACACGGTTTTCTTTGTTAATTGACCCGTAGGTCGTTTTTCGTGAACCTATTTAGAGATTCTTGTCACAAAACGCTCTAAAATTTTGACATTGTCATTTTCAATACACCTGACCTATCTGGACTTGACACTAATTGTCACAAAAGCTCTAAATATTTTGAAATTGTTCATTTTCAACAAACGGTTTTCTTTGGTAATTGACCCGTAGGTCGTTTTTCCTGACTGTCTTGGTTCTTGTCAATTGTCAATAGTTAAAAAAATCGCAGTGGATCGAAAAGAAGTTTATTGAATATAACTGACGCCACCCTAATTGTTAACAAGTCTGCAATATTTTTTTAGTTTTTTTTTAATATTCCCCTTTTGAATTCGTATACGAATTCGATTATAGGTATTGTACACATATTTGGGTACTTTACCGAGAGAAAACGGAAATAATGTATAAAAATGTTTTTTCCTGTAAAATTTTTATATAGAATTGCATTGCGAAACCAATCCTCTAAAGAAAACCCGTTTATTGATGGTTTTGGTCGTGCAAATTTGCCAGTAGATAATTATATTTGTGAATTTATGTAAATAAAACAGTTATTGTTTGTTTTTAAACTTTTTTATTTTTTAACACACAAAAATATAAAAAAATAAGTAAATAAATACTTTGAACTTAAAAACATTAAAAAAATACTGTTGAGGATTTTATAAATTAAAATACCCTTTACCAAGAGTATTTATTTGCTTCTTTGGACCATTTGTAAACCCCTCCTCTTTTTTTGAACATGGCTTCGTCGAAGCCGGAAAACTTTAGTGCGTTTGACACTCCAACGTCAAGTATCGATTTTGATGGAAGTTTGGAACCGGATGTGCAGTCCAAAAATCTCATCTGTCAAAAATAATGGGTAGTAAGTATAAAGAAATTAAGTTGGCAGCAACAATGTTGGTAAGACTTGACAGACTTACGTATTCGTCCAGAATTAGATAGCTATTTTGCATTTTGGTATTTGATTCTGGTACTAAACATTCAACGTGTTTGTGTCGTTCCAAAAACGTGTCAAATATTTCTTCTGATACATAAAATCTCTCGGCATTACGTAACGCTTCGGGTCCGGCATTTTCTCCTTCTAGCAGCAAGCATTGGAATACCTTCCATCTAAAAGGCAAAAATAAGGCTTAGAAAAGATAATTATTTCTTTTTGCATATAAAATATATTACCTTATGGGATTGATCTTCAAAATCTCATCAGTCATATCCTCATCGTGGTTATAGGTGTTAACGACAGTATTAATTTTGAACAGAACATTATATTTTTCACACCAATCTCTCACTCTTATTAACTGTTTCAGATGATTTTTGTTCCCTTGTCCTCTTCCTATAACCTAAAAAAATTGAACGTCTAATAATCAATATATTTGTGAATTTAAATATTCGTTTTAAATAAGAAAATGTGCGCTTTCAAAGTCAAATAATCATGAATATTTAAACAAGTAAAAATATTGGAATTTCCTATCTTTATTGATTCGATAAGTCAGTCGTTGCCAGAAGGACCAACGTTTAACTTCATCGTAAAATTCAACAGAATTCGGATTCCTGTATCAGGAGAGTAGAATTTTTAGTAAAATTTAAAAAAATATATATTTTTAAGTTTGCTTGATTGAAAATGGCGGCTAGCATACTTTGGTCTTAATCTTTGGCTACTCATCGAGAGATGGCAACCTAGTAAAGTAATCTGTAATACTGGTTGCCTATACAGTAATAAACTGAATATCTAATATACATGGGTTACATATTCCACAATTCCTGTTCAAAGTTTTGATTTTGTATCAGACTAGCAGAAAACCGATGAGGTTTAATTTCTAATTTTTCGCTGATATATTTTAAATCGTAAAATTTTATTTCTGTCGAAAACTCGGGATTCATTTATTAGGATAGCAGAAGAACGAGAAGGTTTAATTTTTCTGCAATTTATGTATGAAATCGTAAAATTCTACAAAATTCAGATTTTGTATCAGGAGAGCAGAAGAGCGAGGAGGTTTAATTTTTAATTTTTCTGGGATTTATATATGAAATCGTAAAATTCAACAAAATTCAGTCTTTGCAACAGGAGATCAGAAGTGCGAGGAGGTTTAATTTTTAATTTTTCTGGTATTTATATATGAAATCCTAACATTATACAATTTATGACCAAAATTCAGATTTCTGTATCAGGGTAGTAGAAGAGCGAGGAAGTTTAATTTAAAATTTTTCTCGGAGACATTTTTAGTCGTAAAATTCAACGAAATTCAGATTTATGTATCAGAGAGCAGAAGAGCCAGGAAGTTAAATTTTCAATTTTTCTCGCAGACATTTTTAGTCAATTCAACAAAATTTGTCAAAAATTCAGAGTTCGATAAATGGGTTCTGCTTCAAATATTCTATGTAGTCTCTTATTTTAGAAGCTCTTTCATTCAGTTTCCTAAATTTACGATTCAAAATAGCAAAAAATTCAAAATTAAACCTCCTCGCACTTCTGCTCGCCTGACACAGGAATCCGAATCTAATTTTACCTTATTCGTTTCTTCATTAAAAGAATCGCAAGAAATCGCCATTATGTCAACATATTCTCCATACTTTTCGAACCAGCTTTCTTTGATTAAAGATCCGTTCGAAACGATTGTCACAGATGGTAATTTTATCTCAGCTTTACAGAATTTTACCATTTCTCCAAGATGACGTCCGCGTTCAGGTAAAAATGGTTCTCCGCCACTGAAGTTTATTTTTTCCATGCCTAAAATAATTCAACTACCTAGATACAGTTTTTTGGAAAAAAATGTAAGAAGATCGAAGTTGACAAACCACATTTTCATTAAAATGATCACGATGGAAAACTATTAAAAAAACACTAAAAAAGTATCGTAAAAGTCAAAAATTTGAAAAAGTATTATTAATTTATTAAGTTAATTTTTTATTTTTTGATTATTTGCTTTTTGACTCCTTTTATCGCTCAATAATTTTTAAAAAATGCTCCTCTTTGATACGTCACTGTTTTATTTAATAGAAATATCGTACTTACCGGCATCTTTCAACGTCTTCAAACCCATTTTAGCATCTTCCAAATTTAACATAAAAGACGTTTTGCTGGTGTGAAAACAAAAACCGCATTCATAATTGCATCTTCTCGTGAAATGATAATTTACGCTTTTAGGAATAATTTTTTCACTCCCTCTATTTATTTCGAAATTTTCAAATACCGAATCTTTTTGAAATCTAAAATATTGCCAAAGCCGTTGAATTATTTCCCAGTTTGTACAAACGTGTGCAATTAATACAGCAATAAATTTTAAAATATTGTTGAAAGTCATTTTTTGGCTTCTATTTTTAAACACTTTTCACTTGATATTCTCATGTATACTGATTCAATATTCAAAATTTACTTTATGTTATATAAATAAATAGGACTTGAGTGAATCCCGCAGTTCTGGAATTTTGTCATGTTCGCACTTTAAATTTTATCAGTGATTCCCAAGACAACTTTACTGCTGTTACAACTCCGTGTTCCAAGGTGACTACGTGGCAGATTTTTATCTGTCAGAAATATGTGAAAATATACAGGGTGATCTACGTTAATCCTTGAGACGCAAGGATGGATCCAGTTAAAATTATATATTTTGGTTGTATTATTAATAAATCTTTCAAATTCAAACGTTTTAATTGCCGCTTTATTTGGATTTTTAATTCCTTTCCTTTTTTGTTGTGGAATTTTCATTTTTCTTTTTTTCGTGAAGCGATTTTTCGTCCTCAGTTCGAAGATCTTAAATTTCCGCACGATTTTCATTGTGGAAAAAAATAAATAAAGAGGTGTTATAAAAAAACAAATCGCAAATATTTAATATGTTTATTCATAGTCTAAATTTGTACTAAATATATATAATATATAAGTACCCTATATAAAAATACATCACTCTACACACAGGTCAGTATAGACATCATTATATGAATAGTCTAAAAATGTGTAATATCTATTCCAATAAACCATCATAATTTTAATTGTAGGAAAGTACAAATACGTTTCTAATTTGAGGTTATGTATCCTTGTGTTAGGTTATGAAAATGTAACGATTCGGAATTAATTCAACACGTTGTAAATAGTTTCAAAACCACAACCAAATAGTAACTTTTCTAAATTACAAAATAAAAAGGTCACAAGACAAACAAAAATTATTCTTTCTGAAATCGCTCAAGAATGCCTACTTTCTCGGAGCAATTTCAGACCCCAAAATACGCTATTCTAGTATTTTAGTTCGTTGCTAAGCAACGAACTTTCCGGGAATATTTTTGCCGTACAAGGTCGTCAAAATCTACGTAATTTCCTGAAACGTCAAAGTGACAACTATAAACCAAAGAAGTCAAAAGTTTTGTCTGATGTACAAATTGAAACCAGATTATGTGTACTGAATGAATAAGGTACGTTTAGAATGTAAGAATTTTAAAATTACCTAGATATTTATGTAGTGTTGACACTATTTAGGTTGCTTTAATATTTAGTATTGCCGGTGAATTTATAAAAATTCCTTAATTTATGATAATGTTGATTGCGATTTCAGAAAAAATAGTAAAAGCACATTCCCAGACTCCAATGCTTGTTGGCCTCGGCTTAACGCCTCGATCAACAATTTGCATTGTCGTCCAGGAATGTGTCGCTACTATTGTAATTTAGAAAAGTTACTATTTGGTTGTGGTTTTAAAACTATTTATAATGCGTTGAAATATTTCCAAGCAATTACGTTTCTAATATTGTAAAAAAGTTTGCTTCGTTCTTAGTCCAACAATCTGTTCAAAATTAGTTTTATATTTTTGAATATGAATAGTTTGGAACACAAAATACAGATAAAAGTATTGTTGGTTGCATACATAATCTAACTAAGATGTAAACTAGGTAATAATAACTGAAATTTAATTTAACAAAAAATTATGAATGATCAATCAATCAAATTATTAAGATTTTAGCACCATCTCTAGACAATGGTAAAGTTGGCAGAACGTGCTAGAAAGCTGACAGTTACTAGGAATATTATTTCTTTTAAGTTAAACATCCTGATAATGTTTAATTTTATCCGATAAAAACATGGATGGATTCGCCACTTTGAACTTACACGGTACGCTTCTGTTCTGCATGTCATAAATAACTCCAGACGACTGAATAGCAATAAAAATAATGTACCTATGGTGATTTATGATAATTTAGGCAACAGGCGGTCAACGCAATTACTGATTGGTCTACTGTTTACTTTATATAGGGAATAATATTTATTTAAATTTCAGTTTTCATCATTTATCCATTATTATACCATGTACTGTTTTGAACTAACCCTATATATTAAGGAAATAAATATTCAGATTGAAAAAAATATACAAGTTGTGACAATTAAGAGATAACAAACAAAACATGGTTTTGAAACAATAAAAGTAATAAGATAAAATAGTACGATAGTGCACAAATAGATAATAACTTAATTAAGAATTGGGGGAAAAACTCAATGTTGTAGGGGAGATAGGGGCATTCAAAATTTAGTAACTTTTTGGAAATAATGACATGGAATAAAAATAATAGAGATATTTGATCTAAATCAACTGGAAATAAAAAATTTTGAACACTGAAAATAGCAAAATTCATGTAATCTCGGTAAAAAATGTTCTTGCCTAATTCAGGGATGGGCGTTTTCACACTTGACGACACGACAACGGCAACGGTGCAGGTGGGGGTGAATTTACATGTGAAACCATTCCATTTGTTTCAATGTGAGGACTTGAAAAAATAAATAAAGGGAATATGAAATAATTTTATCAAAAATATAACCTAAAAATGACTGTTGAACTATAACTCGAAAATGGTTTATTAAAACATCGGTAGGCCATTTTGTATACAATCAAATGCCAGGAAATCACACTATAAATTTTCATTTTCCAATATTTTGTTGAAATATGGTGTAAGTACCAAAATATGACGATGAATGAGGAATGAAAACATTTAAATAAAAGTCAATACGTACAATTTGATCGGAGCAAAAATTTGGTCTCAATTTATTAAATACTTATAGGAATAGCAAAATTTTTTTCTTCTTCTTTCTTACTTTTGTAGTCTTGCTCTTGGCAATATTCTTCTCCCAGACTAAAATAAACTTATATCCAATTTAAAAATGCACTTGTAAATCAATAATTTATTTTGATTTATTCATTGTAATTCGTTTGCTCAATGTGGCACTTTTGCACTAATTTATTTATTGAAAATGTAGTAATAGTCCAGGGCACTTAGATCAAAATCGACCGAAATAGTTACCGCGCGCAGTCGGCGTCTGTGTGGCATCAGTATCGCATCATTTTCATAATTTGTGATTTTTCACTTTCTCCGTTACCCTTTCCCCGCAGAGCCATAATGTTGCAAGTAATTATGCAATTGCAAAATGTATTTATTGCAACAGAATGCATTTTTCGAAAAATGGCATAACCACACCATATAGACTTTTTTCCTGGGAGCTTTCTGAACACAATGCAGAAAACCGCATCTCGATATCTGTTGTCGCTAAAAATTTCCCGATTTATTTTCTAACTTCCCTGGACTATAAGATGTCTTAGATGTTTTCAAATTTCAGATTCAAACGGACAACACAACAACCTCGCTTGAGCGACTTGGCGGAAGTCCGAATAACAAAGTTTAAAAATAAAGGTTAATGTTTTAACCTCTCTTTTTCTTCTTTCGTTTTTGGTTTGCATACTAGTGCATTTGCCAGCACATTTGTTTGTAACTCAATTGTCTTGCTCGGAGCATGTTAACCTCTCTAGACAATGAACGAATACAGTTGGCAGAACGTGCTAGAAATCTGACATTTACTAGGAATATTATTGTTTTTAAGTTAAATGTCCTGATATTTTACGTCAATCTAAAATTTTGTTGTATTTTAAATTTTTAAACATAAAATGGCACAAATAAAGCATTTCTTTGTTTTAATATATTTACTATTAGGGTTTCTGAATCAATATGACCTAAAAAATAAACTTTAGCTCTTAACAGTAACTAAGAATTTTTTGGGTTTTTTATTAGGATTTTTTGGGAGAAAATTGAGGTTATATCTACTTGTACGTTTATAAATGAAGACCAAATTTTTGTGCCGGTAGATAAAAGGCCAACAAAAATTTCTAATAAATTTTTCCATATCACAATGTACAACCACTGTACCACTAATAATTCGTAAGTTTGATTTTTCTTTTTAAATAAAATCTAATAAAGACGTGTTAGGATTTTTTTTTCGAAAAAAATATTGTATTTACAGTCTTATTCGCTAAGCTCGATCTAAAAATCCAACAAAACATTATTTGTCTTTGATGATAGAGTTTTAATAATAAATAATATAATTTACAAGTTTTTTTTCGTCTCTCTCTGTATGGCGAGAAACCGTTGAAAATGTACATATACACAATTATGATCAGAAAACATTTAATACTAATACTATTTGTAGGATGTCTTCAGACAAAAATGTAAGCATAGCTTTTCCCTAATAATTTCACCAATATATCCAAAAGTTCTGAATACATTTCATTAAAAAACCTCACAGCGATAATATTCTGTAAGTTGGTACAACTTCCAGCTGTCAAATTTAGGTGACACATTTTAAATGTTGGTACAGCTGGTAATAGCTGTCATCTGTCTCGTGTCTTTTAAAGCAATTCAAAAGTTTGAAATTTGTCAGTTATCGGTCATGTCGATCAAAGATGTCAGCTTTCATTTTTGAATAACATTTATTGACAAATTATACTGTCTGAAGATGTAGTTTGTAGTCACGTGTCTTTCAAAACTCTTCTTTTTAAACATTTGAAATTATACTATCAATTGTTGTTTTTCAGTCATCTGGCATATGTCGTTCAAAGATGTTAGAATCGATACGACTTCGTGTATTTGTAAATTGACAGATAAGTATTCTTCTTCTTTGGATATTTAATGAAACTATTAATTATAGTGTTTTTTTAAAAACAAATATCAACTCCATGGTACTTTTTACTTTTAAAATGAACTATTTTAATCTTAAAAGGCAAGATTTTTATTGTTTAATTAATTTGAAACTGTTTTAAGAAATGGGGAAGTAAATAAATGAATTTTTTGATAAAAAATACCCTAGAGATGATTTTGGTTTTAAAATAAAATTGTTTGGTTTTCTCTAAGAGATATATTTTCCCTTCTAAGAGAAATAGTTTTTATCACATTAAAATAGAAGAAAGTGAACACTAAAAGTCCAAAATCAGCCCTAAAACTTGTACATCCTTATTTTATGTCATTTGATTCGATCTCTCACCCAGTTGTAGTGTACGTCTTCACTTTTCTACATTTAATGACAGTTTGTCACTTTTGTTTATAACCTCACTTACAAATTTCTGGCATAGAACAAGATGAAAACTCGGAACAATTCCTTACTTCTACTTGTTCTATGCCAGAAATTTGTAAGTGAGGTTATAAACAAAAACTAACCAACTGTCATTATATGTCATTAAATGTAGAGAAGTGAAAACATACACTACACCAGTTATAGCGGGTTATTCACGTTCATGTCACAATTAAAGAACAAATATTCTGCAAATTAATGGAAAATTTGTTATAGGTACGCTCAGTTCGTGACAACAAGTGTTTAAGATAGTTATGTTTTATTTTATACATGGTCCTTTCGAGCCGGATGGTTTCCTGTCCTAATTGTATATATTCTGTTTTGGAAATATAAAATTTAGACAAAACCAAACAACTTTTTTACCATTTAATTATTGCTGCGATTTTAAAAAGACTCTTTTTGAGCCTCAGACGGCAAAAGTATTTGGACGAACAACTAATAATAAAAAAAATAAATATTAAAATATACGAGAAAAGATTTTTTTATACATTCAGTACACGAAATAAAAACGAGTATATTTGTCGAATTGTTTAATACATATAAATATATAAGTTAATATTGACTATATACAAATTTGAGTAATGCGTTTTTGGCAAGCATCGCAATCAGGAAAAAAAAAAACTGAAAATATTTAAAAATATATAAAAAAAAAATTACAAAACTTTAACTTCGCGGTGAATTCGAGAAAATTATAATTTAAATAGTTTCATGGGTAGGAAGATGATCCGATTTTTTATAACCTCTCTTTTCGTCTATCATAAACTCAAAGAAAGATTATAAATACATTTTCTGAACCACTTTTTTCGTTTAAACTTCGCTAACTCTGCACCTATTCGTGCACCCCCCCTCTTCCTCCTCCTCTAAAGTTTCCTCGATAGAGCAGGTCATCGAGCTACTGGTTGTGCTGAGTTCGTCCAAAAAATCGAAGGACGCCACTGCTTCTTTTTCTTTGGTACCGTATCGTACGTAGAAATCCGGGCGGCCGATGATCGTGGGCCGGTTCAGGGTGACGTTCGCCCTGACGACGGCCAGTTCGGGCCTGGTCGCGTTGGCTACAAGCAGAGCAGACGTTTCTACACTGTTGTCTCCGTCATTGGGGTGCAGGGTGCCGAAGTGGAAGCTTAAAATCCCCAACATTTTTACTGAGGTACTGCGGTTTGTTTTTGTAGCCAGTATTTTTAGAGTGTTGCTTACTGATAGTGCCCGTTTTTTTTCTGTTAGTATGATTAGATGATGTTTTTAAGTTTAAGCGTGAAAAGCGAGATTTGCAGAGGTGAAAATAGGCGAAGTAATAGAAATTTAAGCTAGTGTAATCAACAAGCAGTTTGTCACTTTCCTTTTTACACGAAAGATTCTATTTTAAGAACTTTTTTTAATATACGGTGTTAGTGCAAAGATTTTAACAAGTGATATGATAAAACCAAACAAAAAAAATTCTAATAACTTAATGAGTCGCCTGTAAAAAAACTCTTAAAGATTTTGAATGTGATTTAAAATTCAACTTTTTAAGATTTTTTATCACCTGTTAATATATTTGCACCGTTACCGTTTACATCCTGTATAAAATGGCTTGATAAATAGAATAATTCGAAGTTTATTTTTTTCCTGCTAGAAATTTAAAATGTGGACAGTATTTAGATATTTATTCGTTTTTAATTGGCGAGTTGTCAAATTGAAAATTATATTTTTGAGGATATGACCATTTTAAAACTAAATAATGTAGAAGTTTAAAAGTTGCAATAGATGTTGAGAAAAGATGTAGAAGTGGTTTATTGAAAACAGAACGTTAATATATTTATTGGTTATTAATTGGTGAGGCGTCAAATTCGAAATTAGCACTTTTAGGGATATGATATGGCTGTCTCTATATCCCCACCGTTTTATAACTAATTAAGGTAGAAGTTTAACAGTTGCAATAGATGTTAAGAAAAGATGTAGAACTGGTTTTTTAAAGACCGAATTTTATTATCTTCGTTGGTTTTTAATTTGGAAGGAGTTAAAATCGAAAAATGTATTTTAGAGGATATGATGTGGCTGTTCCTATATCCCCACTGTTTTAAAACTGCTTAAGGTAGAAGTTTGAAATGTTGACAAGATCTTTAGAAAAGATGTGGAAGTGTCTTATTGCAAAAAGAATGTTAATTTATTTTTTGGTTTTAAATTGGCGAGGTGTCAAATTCGAAATTAGCATTTTTAGGGATATGATATGACTGTCTCTATATCCCCACCGTTTTATAACGAATTAAGGTAGAAGTTTAACAGTTGCAATACATGTTAAGAAAAGATGTAGAAGTGGTTTTTTGAAAACCGAATTTTATTATCTTCCTTGGTTTTTAATTTGGAAGAAGTTAAAATCGAAAAATGTATTTTAGATGATATGATGTGGTTGTCTCTATATCCCCACTGTTTTAAAACAGCTTAAAGTAGAATTTTAAAATGTAGACAAGATCGCATTCTAGCCACACTAGTTATTAGAATATTTTTAAGTGACAAAATGTCTGTTAGGCAGAAAATAGCAATGGCAAAATCATCGTGAGAATAATAAATCAGTAAACAAACTCAAAATATCAAAATAATATAAGAAATAACAAGTTTTTTTGACAAATAAATAGATCAGTTTAAAGAGCGTAAATGTAATAACTAATAAAAACTAATACAAATAGAAACTACTTAAATAAAAAAGTAGAAAGAAAAAGAAAAAGTAGAGATAGATAGAGAGGAATTAATGACCAATTACAATAGAAACAAAAATGGTGATCGATTAACGTACTTCAGTAAAATGTTTGGGATTGTCGTGTAGTATTGGTCATTGTTAAAAAAAATTAGCACTAAAGTTTGAATTTTTATACACTTAATCCAACAAATAAAATTTGCCGTTCATGGGTAACGTCAAAGTTTGATGTCCAAGGCAATCAATATTTTTGGATTTGGGTTGTTTATAGGATTGAATGTCAAACTTTGACGTCCATGGCAATCTAAATGTAAGTTTTGGGTAACGTATAGAGTTAAACGTCAAAGTTTGATGTCCAAGGCCTTCTAGATTTTTGGATTTGGGTTGTTTATAGGATTGAATGTCAAACTTTGACGTCAATGGCAATCTAGATATAAGTTTTGGGTAACGTATAGAGTTAAACGTCAAAGTTTGATGTCCAAGGCATTCTAGATTTTTGGATTTGGGTTTTTTATAGAGTTGACTGTCAAAATTTGACATCCACAGTAATCTAGATATTAGTTTTGGGTTTTTATAGAGTTAAACGCCGAAGTTTGACGTTTAAGTATTTTTTTATTCTTTATGGATTTGAGCTTCAAACTTTGATGCTAGATATTGAGTTTTTAGCTCAACATAGTGTATAAAAATTCAACCAATTCTACATGCGATTAGTGGGCAAAAGAAATAGTTAATTATTAATTTAAAGCTACTTAAATGTAAATAAAATCAAATTTCTTAATTAATTAAAAATCTAGAGATACACAATCGTGTTAAAATTATAAAAACAACAAAACAGTTATTCAAAATTCGATTTAGCGAGTATACAGAACGTCCCAAAAGTTATTTTTTTTTGCAAAAAAAAATAACTTTTGGGACGTGAAAAAATAAATATATTTTATGACAAATTACTGTACCTTTTTTCTGTCGATGATATTTGTGTATTCTGTGGAGATGACCGTAATCCGGAGGGTCTTCAGTGGAGTCGCTGGCAACGCTGCCTCCACAGGAGGAAGTCGGGGAGGAATCGCTAGATCCTACCGATGCCATCATAACGTCCAGTAAATTGGCTCTCGCCTAAAAATACAGACGAAATTTTATAAAAATAAAAAAAATAAAAAAAAAAAGAAAAAAAAAGAAGAAAAAAAGTCGAAACGTCAAATTAAAAATATTTTAATATAAAAAAGGAAAAAAAAAATAAAAAAAAAAAAGAAAAATAAAAAACAGGAGATATATATATATATATATATATATATATATATATATATATGAAATTTCTTTAAATAAATATTTTTTTTTACAAATTAATTGAATTTTACCTTCGGATCAGCCAGATCGATGTCCTTTTCGACATGCACCCACCCAGTAGGCCTACACGCTTGATCCAGTTTGCTCCCGTTGGTGTCGTTTTCGGTAACTCCTTCCTGACCGACTACCACCACATCATCGCCGCTTTTGATCATGCGATTCAGTTCGTCGATAACGTCCTTAGATGTCGCTCTTTCGTGGAAACTGACAGCTCTATGTGGCGGTCCTTCGATTATGTGGCTTAAAACGCCGGATGTGCTTTGTGGCAATTTTTCTGACGTTACTATATGTTGGGGAGAGTTGTTTTGTTGGACGTGGATTATTTTCTACGAAAAAATTGGGGGTAAATTAATATGAGGGGTGAATGGGGCCGTTTAAATGATTTTTTTTTTAATTTTTACCATTTAAAAAAATGCGACATTTTATAAATTTTTTATTTTTAGTATTTTTTTGCCTACTTTCCAAAAAATTACGATATTTTTAATAATTTAAATATTTGGGGATTTCTACATCTTTTACCACCATTTTCAAAAAGATATTGCGTTATTCTGACAACTAAGTGTATTTTGCGGCTATTTTAATAATTTTTGTCTTTCTGCGAGCAAAATATTTTTTTTTGCGTTATTTTTAAAGTGCGTCTTTCCGAGAGCTAAATTTTTTTTTTTGATTTTTAATTTTAATTTTTATAATTTTCAAGAAAAAATCATTTTAAACAACAAACAATTTCAATTTTTTTGCGTTTAATTTTTAAATTGCGACCTGAGAGATAAATATTTGTTTAGGTCTTTTTGCTCTTTTTGATTTTATTTTTTAGTTTTAATTTTTATAATTTCCAAGAAAAAATCATTTTAAACAATTTAAATTTTTTTGCGTTATTTTTAAATTGCGTCTTTCCGAGAGCTAAATATTTTTTTAAGTTTTTTTGCTCTTTTTGATTTTTAATTTTAATTTGTATAATTTTCAAGAAAAAATCATTTTAAACAACAAACAATTTAAATTTTTTTGCGGTTTTTTTGTGTTTAATTTTTAATAATTTTTAAATTGCGACCTTCTGAGAGCTAAATATTTTTTTAGGTCTTTTTGCTCTTTTTGATTTTTAGTTTTAATTTTTATAATTTACAAGAAAAAATCATTTTAAACAATTTAATTTTTTTCGCCCTTTTTTGCGTTATTTTTAAATTACGTTTTTCTGAGAGCTAAATATTTTTTTGTTTTTTTTGCTCCTTTTGATTTTTAATTTTAATTTTTATAATTTTTAAGAAAAAATCATTTACAACAAACAATTTAAATTTTTTGCGACTTTTTTGCGTTTAATTTTTAAATTGCGACCTTCTGAGAGCTAAATATTTTTTTAGGTCTTTTTGCTCTTTTTTATTTTTAGTTTTAATTTTTATAATTTACAAGAAAAAATCATTTTAAACAATTTAATTTTCTTGCGTTTTTTTTGCGTTATTTTTAAATTGCGTCTGTCCCAGAGCTAAATATTTTTTTACGTTTTTTTGCTCCTTTTGATTTTTAATTTTTATAATTTTCAAGAAAAAATCATTTTAAACAACAAACAATTTAAATTTTTTGCGACTTTTTTGCGTTTAATTTTTAAATTGCGACCTTCTGAGAGCTAAATATTTTTTTAGGTCTTTTTGCCCTTTTTTATTTTTAGTTTTAATTTTTATAATTTACAAGAAAAAATCATTTTAAACAATTTAATTTTCTTGCGTTTTTTTTGCGTTATTTTTAAATTGCGTCTGTCCCAGAGCTAAATATTTTTTTACGTTATTTTGCTCCTTTTGATTTTTAATTTTTATAATTTTCAAGAAAAAATCATTTTAAACAACAATTTAAATTATCTGCGACTTTTTTGCGTTAATTTTTAAATTGCGACCTTCTGAGAGCTAAATATTTTTTTAGGTCTTTTTACTCTTTTTAATTTTTATAATTTCCAACAAAAAATCATTTTAAACAACAAACAATTTAATTTTTTTTGCGGCTTTTTGAGTTTAATTTTTAAATTGCGACCTTCTGAGAGCTAAATATTTTTTTACGTCTTTTTGATTTTTAGTTTTAATTTTTATAATTTCCAAGAAAAAATCATTTAATTTAAATTTTTTTGCGGCTTTTTTGCGTTTAATTTTTAATAATTTTTAAATTGCGACCTTCTGAGAGCTAAATATTTTTTGCTCTTTTTGCTCTCTTTTATTTTTAATTTTTATAATTTTCAAGAAAAATCATTTAAAACAATTTTATTTTTTTTGCTAAATAGTTTTTTAAGTTTTTTTGCTTCTTTTGATTTTAATTTTTATAATTTTCGATAAAAAATCATTTTAAACAATTTTTGCGTGTTTTTTTGCGTCATTTTGAGTAATTTTTAAATTGCGACCTCAGAACTAAATATTTATTTACGTCTTTTTCATTTTTTGTTTTTTAGTTATAATTTTTATATTTTTTTTTGCGTTTTGTTTTTTTGCGTTCTGTTTTTTTGCTTTTTAATTTTTTAGTCCCAGTGCCACTTACCTTTTGTTTTGGCTTACTATTCTTATGCGGTATTTTGCTCTTTGGTATTTTCGTTTCTTTAACATTCTCCTTGTTATTTTGATTGTTATTGTTATTATTATTATTATTAACGGCTATAACTCGCGCAGGACTAATGGGTATCCGCGATTGAGTCTTCCTTTTAGGTATTTTCGACACTACGGTATCCGGGGTACTAACACTGGAAGTCAACGATTCACTCGTACAATTATTTGTATCACTAAAAGTCGTATCACTAGAATTAGTCAAATCACTAATTAACGTATCACTTTTTTCGACGTCGGCATCTTTATTTTTGTCTATATCCGTTTCTTTATCACTGGTTTTTAACAAACAACTCTGGTAATCGGTCGAGGATATTTCCACACTGACACTACTACATATATCTACAGGACGTTCGCTTATATTCGAGCAATTCTCGCTTTCCAAATCTATAGGAGTTACTAGGCAAACTTCTTCGGCGTGCTTGATGTTCTCTTTGATATCTCTATTATCCTTGTTGCTTTCCTCCTTCTCCTTCTCCTTTTGGCAGTATTCCTCGCAAAGTTGCTTTAAAGTGACGTAATTCTCGTTGTCGCTAGACTTCGAGACGCTGTAATCGCTGTCGCTGTTCTTGATAATGTCGTCCGGGTGTTGCGGGGGGCCTTCGATGTTGAAGTCTTTGGTCAATTCGTTGACCGAGCAAGGGCGGGTCGTGGGTTCTCTGGAATGGACGTACTTTTGTTGTTCGGCGATGAAAGTGAGGACGTTTTGGAGCGTGGCTTCGCGGTCACCGTTTTCGCTGAGCGCGCCGCCCAGGCTTCGAGATGAGGTCGACGCGAGGCTTTTGGTACTTTCGAATTTTACTAATCTAGAAAAAAAAATAGGAGTTATTTTTAAAAACAGACAGACAATCCAACCTCCAACAGGATAAACGGTGAGATTCATCCAACTCACAGAAAACAAGCTCAGTTATTATTGTCATAAATTTGTTCAGTTTGATCAGTTTTCGAAGAAACCAAAAATGCTAGTAAAGAATCAATAATTTGTCCTCTTACCTATAAAAGTCTCTGGTAAAATCAGTCCCAACGTTGGGTAGTTCCCCCGTATCGTCGCTGGATCCACTCAGGGCCACCGACGATCTTTTCGAATAGGTTTCCGGTTCGTGGGAGTTGCAACAGTCCGACGCACCGCTAGACCAACTGTTGTCGGGCGAAATTTGTTGTTGGACTATGTTAGAAACGGCGTAGGGCCAGTGTTTCTCGCCGTTCGGAGCGTCCATCAGCAGAGTTACCAGTTCTCTACCCTCTTTGTCCATCATGTAACTGTAAGAAAATACGAAACTAAGTAACATTATTGTTGGAGCAACGGTGTGGTGATCAAAGACACTACAAGGAGTTGCCAAATCAAGACTAAGCAAGGTGCAAAGACTTGCATGTCTTGGCATAACAGCAGCCATGGAAACACTGCTAAGTCTGCGTCCTCTGCACCTAATGGTGCAAGGGGAGGCAAGAATGGGTGCTTACAGGCTGAAAAACTTACTGAACCCCCGAATGGAGGGAACAGGGCATATGAGTATTGTCAGAACTGTGTCAAACGACATATTCAATATGGAGACTGACCATAGGATAAAACAATACAACTTCAACAGCTCATTCAGAGTGTCAATTATAGACAGGACTGAATGGACTGACAAAAAACATTACAACCTTCAAGGTAAGGTCTGGTATACATACGGATCCAAAACCAAGGAGGGAGTAGGAGCAGGGACAAGAGTTAGCCACAGCTATGCCTTAGATAGAAATGCTACGGTATTTCAAGCGGAGAGATACGCAATTCTGCAATGCGTCCGAGAAAGTAATAGGAGAGGTCTCAAAAACCAACAGATCCTAATCATGGCAGACAGTCAGGCGGCACTGAAGGCAATTTCAAGCCAGGAAGTGATGTCTAAAGAGGTATGGAAATACATGGAAGAACTGAAAGTCCTAGGAGACCAGAACCTGGCCTGGGTACCTGGACATCAGGGTATCGATGGGAATAAAAAACGGTTCAACTTGCAGAAGGGGAGCAAGAGAAATACCCTATACAGAACAGACCCACGGAGTACCAAAGTGTGCAGTCCGAGGGGCTATAAAACCTGGATCAGGGAAAGACACCTTCAACACTGGCAAAATGTGTCAGGACAAAAGCACGGAAAATCCTTCATAGGAAGACCGTGTTCTAAAAGAACAGCTGAACTACTCTTACTGAGCAGGGGTAACAGGAATCATGACTGGTCATGCACCAGTAAAAGAGTTTTTAAACAAAATAGGACCTCAGGGGCAGGCTATGCAATAAGGAACCAAAGACAGTGAGACATGTACTATGCGATTGCAAGGTATTGGATCGCAAGAGACAAACACTCTTTAGACAACCAACATTAGACCCAAAAAGTTTTAACAGGCACCCAGTAAAAGAACTGTACGAACTAGTACAGGATACAAAAATACTGGACTGGGTGGAATAATAAATGGGCAACAAACGCAATAAGCGATATCGGAGATCTTGAATCAGACGAGCCCAGACAACAAGAAAAAAGAAAATAATTTAAAAATACCTGGAGTTGTTCCACAAACATTCGTTGGAATCCTCTTCCAATTCCAAAGCGTTGTTTTCCTGGATACTCGGCAGCGTCGATATAGAAATTTGGCCCGGAGTGGTAACATCGTTTTTCTTCCATTGCTCTCTCAGAAGATCATCATTCGAAAGACTCAAACTCCAATCTTCCAGCTCAGCGCGGTCGTACTCCAGTTCTAACATGTCCCTGTGCTGTTGCTGCAACGTCGAACGGGTTTCATCCAGTTTAAGCCAATGTTGGATGTACTCGGCATCCCAGGCTGTGCATTCGAGCCGATCCTCGGCGCCGCTGGACCAAGAGAGAGGAGACCTCGCGTCTTCCGGACAGATTTCCAAGTTCGCGTTTCCTGCGGGTGGTAGAAATGATGGTTAGTAATGTTATTAGTTCATGATGATGTTTCAATTTTGGCGTTGAAATTAAAGTGACACGCGTGCTAGTTGAAGTAGACATGACAGTTGACGTGAGAAATAAATTTCTTACCCCATAAAGCGTTCGTCGCTCGCGTCCTCCTCAAAGGATTTACGGATTTTTCGGTGATGTCTAATAAAAAAATAGACGGACTACTCGATATCGGTGAACTGAAGGAGTAACAGGGAGATGGCGCTGTCGTTATCTTTATGCATAGATGCGAATCGGAGAAGCTTCTCATGATGTGCTGAAACGGCAGGATGTCTTTGCTGGGAGGAAAACTATTTCTGAAGAAAAAAAAAAATTGTAAAAAAATAACGAATTAAGCGTAAATCTCTATTAATACCTTTGGTTGAGATTCAGAAGATTAAGAGGAATGTAAAGTATATCCGGATCTTTATTGTCGCTGACCAATAATCTGTTATCGGAAACGTCAGTTTCGTCACTAGCCTCCTTCAGATCCTCTAATCCTCTACGTGGCAACGTTGCGTCGCCCGAACCCCTCGTAACGTCCGCTTGGACGTCGGAAGACATCGTTGAATAACCTTCAAGTAAACGAAAATGTGGTCAGATACAGTTAACTGTATTACTAATGATTTTCATGATCATTAATAGATGGAGTCACTACTTATAAATAGTTTGTTGTGAGGAAGCCCGTTAAGCTAACCTATAAAATTTGCATTTTGATTTGTGTCTTCTTGAAATTTCTACTTTGTTATTGTTTAAATGATTTTTCACTTTTTTTTTTAGTATTTTCAAGAAAAATTGTATTATTTTTCATCTTTTATTTTTGCTTTTTACATCTTTTGTTTTTTAGCGTTTTAACGATTTTTCTCACTATTCGAACATTATCAATAAAATTAAGTGATTTTTAAATAATTTTATTTTTTTGCGGCCCTTTGTTTGTTTTTAGCGATTTAATAATTTAAATTTTTTTGCGGCCCTTTGCATAATTTGTTTTTTAGCGATTTAAGTTTTTTCTCACAATTCGAACATTTCCTATAAAAACAAGTGATTTTTAATAATTTTATTTTTTTGCGACATTTTGTTTTATTAGCGATTTAACAGTTTTTCTCACTATTCCAACATTTCCAATAACATGCTTGTTTGTTTTTAGCGATTTAATAATTTTAATTTTTTGCGGATCTTTGCATATTTTGTTTTTTAGCAGTTTTTCTCACTATTCGAACATTTCCTATAAAAACAAGTGATTTTTAATAATTTAATTTTTTTGCGACATTTTGCTTCTTTTGTTTTTTAGCGATTTAACAGTTTTTCTCACTATTCGAACATTTCCAATAAAATAGATCATTAAAATTTTTTTTATGCGACTTTTTGCTAGTTTGCTTTTAGCAATTTAATAATTTTAATTTTTTGCGGACCTTTGCTTATTTTGTTTTTTAGCGATTTAAAAGTTTTCCTCACTATTCGAACATTTCCAATAAAATAGGTCATTTTAAAATTTTTCAATTTTTTTTGCGACTTTTTGCTTGTTTGCTTTTAGCGATTTAATAAATTTAATTTTTTGCGGCCCTTTGCATATTTTGTTTTTTAGCGATTTAACAGTTTTTTCTCACTATCCGAACATTTCCTATAAAAACAAGTGATTTTTTAATAATTTTATTTTTTTGCGACGTTTTGCTTCTTTTGTTTTTTTAGCGATTTAATAGTTTTTCTCACTATTCGAACATTTCCAATAAAATAGGTCCTTTTAAATTTTTATAATTTTTTTTAAGACTTTTGGTTTGCTTTTAGCGATTTAATAATTTTAATTTTTTGCGGACCTTTGCTTATTTTGTTTTTTAGCGATTTAAAAGTTTTCTTCACTATTCGAACATTTCCAATAAAATAGGTCATTTTAAAATTTTTTCAATTTTTTTTGCGACTTTTTGCTTGTTTGCTTTTAGCGAATTAATAAGTTTAATTTTTTGCGGCCCTTTGCATATTTTGAATTTAGCGATTTAACAGTTTTTTCTCACTATCCGAACATTTCCTATAAAAACAAGTGATTTTTTAATAAATTTATTTTTTTGCGACGTTTTGCTTCTTTTGTTTTTTTAGCAATTTAAGTTTTTTTCACTATTCGAACATTTCCAATAAAATAGGTCCTTTTACATTTTTATAATTTTTTTTGAAACTTTTGCTTGTTTGCTTTTAGCGATTTAATAATTTTAATTTTTTGCGGCTCTTTGCATAGTTTATTTTTTAGCGATTTGCCAGTTTTTCTCACTATTCGAACATTTCCAATAAAATAGGTCATTTTAAATTTTTATAATTTTCTTTGCGACTTTTTGATTGTTTGTTTTTAGCGATTTAATCATTTTAATTTTTTGCGGCTCTTTGCATATTTTGTTTTTTAGCGATTTAACTCAAAATAGGACATTTTAAAATTTATTTTTTCTGCGGCTTCTTGTTTTTTCAAAATTTTGTCTAGACGGGATATAAGAGAATCTAAAAAATTATAGTGAAAATATTAACTAACCTTCATCTCGATTCCCGCTCTCCGGAGACTCGTTCCCTGTCGTTTCTTCTTCGCTTTTCGACGTCGATTGGGCCAGTACCGGCCTCGATTTTTTATATTTCGTCGAATGTAAAATCGGTAAATGTAAATTAAGCGATACGGGTCGTTTGGGCGGAACCCACAAAGCGGAATCCACAGCGGTTAAGGCTTCTAATAGTCTCTTGGGTGTTACTTCGGTACCCTTCAGTTCAGTCCATAGTTTCGTTAGGATTTGATGTCGTTTTTTATCTTCTACTGATAGTCTTGTATCTAAAAAAAATATATATAACTTGAAATTAAAGAAATTAAAAGCTGTGAGAGCCGCTCACCTAAAATATTTGCGGTATCGGCAGACAGTCTCTTTTCAACATTACAAATAACTTCATTATCACAATTTTCAATACCGGGACTCTCCTCCAACACCTCCGAATTAAACGAATTGCAATGTTTAATGTTAAGTTCGGTTTGCATTATGGAATGCGGCGACGTAGCGTCGACGGAACTGTCGCTGCTCTTCCTTTGTCTCTTCTCCTCCAGGAAGCACTGCTTGGAGAAGGCCTCCAGATCGGCGGGAGAATCGGGACTGTCGCTGCGTAATTGGTGGACCAACATGGAAGCCAGAGCTTGATTCTGAGTTTCCAGTTCGTGAATTTTGTGGTTGAGACAACTGACTTCTTCTTTTAAACCCTGAAAGAGGAACTGTCGATGACGCCGTCGAAAATTAATTTCGTTACATACTTTTTGCGTTAACAGAGCCCTGACCACCTGATTGGCGACGTCGTCCAAACAACGTTCGTATTGTTTTCTGGATTCTTCGGCTTGTCGTTGTAAAGCCGCAGCGTGTGCCTGCAGAATTCCTTCGGGATTATTGTCCTTTCCTGCCTGTTCGAGTTGTTGGCGCAGCGTGGCGATTTCCGTATTCAAACGGCTTATTGTACTTTGATATTGTTGGCAACGGTTCTGAAACAAAACAAATGAGAGAGCGTTGATGATTTATGGTCGAAAGTTTTTGGAAGATCAACGAGGAAAGACGCTGCGACGACGGGTCGAAATGATCGTTTATTTTTATTGCATATTCTTAAAGCATACACATTCAAGAATACGACTACACAAAAATTATTTAAAAATTCATAGAAATGATAAAGTTAAGGCCAAAATCATTTTAATACATGTAGCTTTGATATATTTGACAGATGACATTGACATTTAACAAAGCAGAAGTTAGGTGGGGAATGGGAAAAAATACCAGCGTGGTTCAAACAGAACTGGCTGGTATTGCCACAAAAGAACTAACCAGAAAAGTAATTTCTGGCAAAAACATAATAATCTGCACTGACAGCAGACAAGCTCTACTAGCCATGAATAGACAGCGTGTTATATCAGGGCTAGTATTAGAGTGCCATCAAGCTTTAGCTAACGCCTCGGTAGATAACAATATTATCCTGAGGTGGGTTAAAGGGCACGACAGGAATAAAGGTAACCGCATTGCCGATTCCTTAGCCAGGGAAGCGGCTGCACTAAGACTTTTAGGACTCAGCGACACCTACGGCTTGACTACTTCGGCAATTGCGGAACTATGAAATCAAAGGATGCAGTTTTGCCAGGGTCACCCTGGGCGACCCTGGGAAGCTGGCGATGACCAGAAAAAACCTACATCTAGTAGTAGGATTTCTGACAGGATGTGTGAACAGGAAGACGAAACGGTCAATCATGTCCTATGCGATTGCCCGGAGTTATCGTCAATGAGAGAGTGCGTGTTCGGTGAGTCTTGGCCTACACCTGCCGATATAAAGGAGATGTCTCCTAGTCCACTTTTCTGGAAAGGACGATGACCTAGGAGGACAACTCCTCGGGAGGACGTACAATGGATCAAATGTGGCCTAAGTGCTGTGGGGCTAACTCACCCTCCCTACTCTACAGAAACAGAGAGGTGGCTAAAGTAACCTCTTTACTATACCTCAGTAGTTGACATATGACTATGGGTAGCTAATAGTGACGTGTTTACTTTCTTCATAGATTGCATTGACATATGACAAGATAATCTATATACGACGAATTGAAACTATAGTTTAACTCGTATATTTCAATGATTCAGCTCTAGAACTAACATCTATCTTTATTTTGCGTATTTCCTACTTATTTATATTTGCACGTAGCCGCAATCGATACACTCGCAGCTGAATAGCCGTAAAATAAGCAGAGGGGTTGATGGCGACAAACGTTCCGGTTCAAATCCACCCCTTTTGCATGTTTATACAAGACACATAAGCTGCTATTCGGTTGCTCATACACTGTATACGGTTATAGGTAAATCGGTGTAGGATATTGTAAATACGTCAAGTTTGGTTATGCATACCCTGATGACTCACAGATTTTTATCAAGAGTTTGGGGGTAGATAGTAATTAATAGGGCGGGGCTATAAAAACTGGTTTAATTTGGATTTTGACGAAGCATAAAGCAGCAATTTTTGTTAATTTTTAGAACACTTTGTATGTTTTTATATTTTGACCTTGAGATGTAAATTTGACAAATAAAGAATTTGGCTTGCGGTCAGTTTCTCCTAAAAAAGTATTGACTTTTATAATAAAACGAGGTATTTTCCGACAAATTGAGGACCACAAAAATTAACAAAAGACAATTCAGGAAGAGTATGTAGACTGAAGCGGATTACGTCAAGCTCCAAGGTGTTGGTCCAACCGTTTCAACACATTCCTTCAGCAGGCAGGTTTCAAGATGATTGAAGCAGACCCCTGTTTGCACATCACACAAAAGGGAGATATAAAATTAATGATAGCCCTCTACGTAGATGATGGTCTGGTGATGAGTTCTCGTCAGCAAGAAGCTGAGCACTTTATAAAGGAGTTGGAAGGAGAATTCAAAGTCACCGCTAAGAAAGCATCATAATATCTTGGTCTAGAGGTTGAACGTTCAGAAGACGGATCAGTCAAGATTTACCAGCAAGCTTACGCTAAGAAAATTCTAGAGATGTTTGGCTTTCAAGACTGCAAGCAATGACAAAGGAACCAGAGACCAGTAAACAAATCAAGGAAAGTGACAAAATAATAGACTTTCCTTACAGACAGGCAGTGGGCGCGTTAATGTACCTGATGGTTGGAACGAGACCTGATTTGGTTTTCAGCGTAAGTTTCCTTTCCAGATCTTTGGGCTGTCCTGGTTTCGAGGACATAGAGAGGATGAAAAGAGTTCTGAGATACATTGCAGTCACAACCGAGCTTGGTATAGTATATCTACCAACCAAAAATAGAAACTTTGAAAGGTACAGCGACTCAGACTTTGGCGGATGTTGATCATCCATGCAGGGGGAGCCATTTCTTGAATGAGCCAAAGGCAAGGAATGACTGCCACATCCACCACAGAGGCTGGGCTGGTCGCCGCCAACGATACAGTTAAAGAGATCATTTGGATTAGGCGACTATTTAAAAGTATGGAAAGGATCCAAGAGACACCAATCCTGCATGTTGACAATCTGGTTACCGTTAGATTGGCCCAGGACCCAAAATTTCATCGAAGAACAAAGCACATAAAGATCGCAGATATAATGACGAAGCCACTTCCTGGCCCCCAGATTACAGACTCTATGCCGGGATCTTGGATTATTATCTTGAAACTAAGAATAAGGGAAAGTGTTGTAAAATATTAAAAAGTAAATAAAAGTTTTCTCATACCAAGACGATACGGAATTATTTGTAAAGGCTATTTATTTTCACACCGAATTAACTTCCTTTATATCGTAGGCACCCTTCGGCGTACGATGTAACCACCATAACTGCGTGTCCATAATTGATCGAAATTAATTTAGGTTAATGACCTAGAACGAAAAAAAAAACATCCCAAAACTTGTCTCAATTAAACTCCTAGTGAGAACGCATAATCGTTATGTTTATAGTCTTTGCTAGGGAAAGGGTGAGCTAGAATTATTTTGACGCAACATTAAGTAACGTTTGTGGTCAGTAAGGATTTCTGTATATTCTAAAATTATATACAGGGTGCAAGAAAGCTTGTATTGTAACTTTTTTACTGACGCTGACTAGAAATAGTATAAATAATTCTTTTTAATACTTTAGAGAAGAATCAAACTTTAAATAATTCATAATTTCTTGAATTAAAGTAAAAATCAAAATTCATAATTTGATTCACGACCATCCATCGCAACCGCAAAACAGTAGCAACTAAATCAGATTACTCACGAGATATTTCTCTTGTTTGAAATCGTCAAGGACTAAAAGTGGATTTCCCCAAACAGGACTTTTATCGCATTATCTGTCGCCCCGAGCTGCATCCACCCATAATGGGGAAATTCTATGGAATTTATTTGATGTGGTTAAATATCACTCTGGCGTTGAAATAATTTAGTTTACGGGGAAGATAGGGAGGATGCATCAGTTAAGGTTAAGGTGAAGGTTGAGCTTAGATTAAAATTCATGAGATTGTGCAGTGGGAGTTATAAATATTAAAGAATATTTTGTATTCTATGGCGTAAGTAAAAATCCTGGGAAAGTCTTTTTTTATTAGTCTAGTGCCGCAGTAGGTATCTAACACTAATAGACCAGGGCCTAACTAATTTTAAATATTCGAATTCCTGACAATTTTAGTCTTTTTCATCAAGTATTTATGGAATGCGGAAGTAGTAATAATAACAAACGACAATACGAGAACAAATCAGAACTCCGCCAACTCTGCCGGAATTAAAAACATGAACTAAAATTTATATGTGTACCCTCCCCTCATCCCCTTAAAACGTTGTGTTTGGCATTCCGTTCGTCCGAAAATTTATCCGGATTTTTGTCTGCCATACAACAAACCAAAACCGGAAGGGTTGTCGAAATGAAACGGTTTTGAGGGTTGTATTAAACTCTTGTGCATTCCGTGTATTCAACCCTTCTCCTTTACCCTTCGCCCCCTGGGGGCCGATATTTTAAACTATTTCGCGATTAGATACTTCATTAAGTAAATCCTGTTACTTTAAAATATATTATAGAGTAGAGGTGGTTCGCAACAATTCGCAAGTCAGGTTAAACGTGTGAATGAGTAGAACTTCGATAAAAATGCCTAATTTGAATGAGAAGAAAAAAATATGAATGTATTCTTGAAGACATGAATAGGAAAGACGTAGAATTGTTGAAAACAAAACGTCAATCATATTTATCGAAATAAACCCCAACCATTAATCGTCTTCCTTTGTTAAAACAAATATAACAATATCTACATTTGCACAATGAAATCTATTCGCTGTATAATTAATAAGATTTCTACATTAAAACCCCCTCTTTATATTCCAACGGGAAATCTTAACTAACAACTCAATACCGCTTTATCAAAACACAACAATTCCAAAATCTTCTCCTACCACAAAACAACCAAACTCTCTAACAATATACATCCATAATCACTTAGACCTTGTGTAAGAACTAATCTTCTTAACAATGATTATCAAGTTTGCCGTGCCTCCCGACAGATGGCAGGTGTCACATTTCCAGTAATTGATAAACTTCCTCGGGTAAACAAAACTTTCTCGTAGATACATAACCTCTATCTATTTAGGTGTCAGTTTATATAATAAAGCTCGGGTGGTAAAGCGTGAATACGCATGCATTATTTATAAACCAGGGCCAATGATTTTTTAAACAAAAAAATTCTTAGCAGTATTGGATGGTCGGAAAATTTGTTCATTTTTCAACATCACCTAAAAATTATCGAGAAAAAAGCTAAAAACAAATATATTTTTGTTTAAAAAATGATTGACTCTGGTCCATTGGTTTTATTTTACTTTTAATTTGCAGAATTTTTAGGTTTGATCCTCTCACAAATCCCGTCTCATCCCGGAGTGTCCGTATGGGATTAATCTGATAGCTCATACAGTAAATTTTCCTTAAAATTCCCTAAAAAGTGTTCGAGCCCTTTTCAACGCGACAGATGCGGTTAAATTGAATAGAAGGGTCTTTTATAAGGACCTGTGCGTGTCGTATATACACGTCGTGAAAACGCTGAATTGTCGGCAGGGTACAGGATGTCCCGGTAAAATTGTACGAATAATTTTTGATGAAAAATCGATGAAAATTAATAAAAAAAATTATTGGGGGAAAAGTCTTTCGATATCCAAAACAAACACATAAATTCAACAAATCTACCAAGGATTTCGTTTCTATTACTATATGAATAGACTGCCAGAAAATCCGAATGATATCCCTTTATGACTATGGATCGGTTTCCCATTGAAAAACCTCGACGCGTCGTAACAAAAGGATCCAGAAAATCCCCGAATTATCCAGAAGGGATTAGGGTCCTTGTGTCCACTAAATTTCGGCTAAAAAGTGGTCTCGCCTTTTCAGCTGCGCCAGATGAGGCAAAATTGATTACGAAAGGATCCTTGATAAGGACGAAAGTTGCGTAGTGCGTGTTGTTATAATGGCAAACCTGTAAATCGTTTGTAATGGTGTTAATCAGATAAATTGGTAGGTGTACCGTATATTTTTAGCCAGTGGCGTAGTCAGAAATATATTACGAATGTTCTAAAATCTTTGTCATTCTAATAATCTTCTCTCTGGATCTTAAAACCACTTATTTATATCAAAAAATCGAAATAAGCGGTTTTAATATCTAGAGAGAAGAGTATTTGAAGTACCAAGCCACTATGAACTTGGTCATTCTGTTACCCCCGTAGCAAACATTGTTATCCTTGATACAGCTGCAATAGTGAAAGGGAGAAGGAGGAGAAGGATAAACATAGAGCCTTAAGAACTCTACAACGAACCTAAAATAAACCCCTGCATCAAAGACAAAAGAGTAAGGTGGCTATGATACGTAGAAAGAATGGACAGAGAAATAACTCATATACTCGAAGACAACATGTACAATGAACTGAAAAGGAAAAGCTTTGAATATAAAAAAGAATGGAGCAGAATCTGATTTTTTGTCCATTTGTCCGGGACAATCCATGTTTCTACGGCCAAAAATATATTAACTAACTTTTCTTTTTAAATAAATTTAAAATTTATGGGAAATATTTTTATTCTTACCTCCTTCGTAAGCTCAGACAGAATGTAAATTCTTACGTTTGACAGAATGCATTGGGCGCCATCTACTATACAAAGTAGAGATTCTTAACCTCAGGTGTGTTTCTAATTGGCTTGTAATTTCAAAAATCAATAATAACGACTACTGAGATAAAAGTAAAAAATCTTCTTATACGAGTAAAAATGTTTCTGAGTGTACCTATCTACTAATAGGTAACACCCAATAACATTAAAACTCGATTAAAGTTTCGAAACCGTCTAAGATGATCGTCCTCATCTCTCCCGACGCATTTTCCCGGCCTACTTGTGACGATGATGAATAACGGATCCCTATCGGTGATGTAAATTTAATTAAATTTGTGAATCAGCCGAATCCAATCCATCATTCGGTCACCCCGTTCGTCAAGCAGTCGAGTTTCCGCCACCTGCGATCCGATTCTTGACAATTTCATTTTTGTAGCTGCTAACAGATGTTTTGCAATTGAAAAAAAAGCGATAATTTTCGCAATAACTGGCGTCGCTGGTTTCGGTTTGTCAAGTTTTAATTATAAGTTGAAGAATAGTCAATCACCCTGACTAAGAATGAAAATAAATCTTTTACCTGATATTGGACATCTCAAATCCTCAAATCTTCTTCCTCCTACCCTTCGAAACGTTCATACAGAGACCCTTTTCCAGCTCTAAATACCTCGGAATAGCAGTTTAATACTCTGTATTACGCATCACCCAACGGCGCCCATCAAGTCTTAATAGATATGAGGAAAACAGCCTAACCCTCATACACAGAAATTATTTCGCGACCCCTGTACCATTTGGAGGCGGTTAATTACCGCCCTTGTCAAGATGTCATTCATTCTGCTGGGGGGTGTGAGCGGTGTGCATGCGAGAGACAATGTTTTATGGATTAGTGTAGCGATAGCTTTTTGATGTTTTTTATGGAGGGAGTGAGTGGCAGCGTCTTTTTAATTTTCTCTGGTATAACATGCGTTCCCAATCAATAATATAGGTAATGAATGTTGAAGGTTTTTTCATTGATTAGATCTTTGGCAGATTAGAGCTTGTAAAATAATTGTGAGGTCAGTGTAGTCCGTTAAAATGGATTTAAGGGTAAAAAATTAAATCAGAAAGGGAGTATTATTATGTTCGTTTGTTTGAGACGTCGAGATGAAACAAATGAGACCCGTTTCATCCAATTTGAGCAAATACCACCCTCGATAGAGAGTAAAAAGGGCATTTTCGATTTATATAAATGTTTGCAATCATGTATCCTTTTGTGTTTTCATTATTAGTGCCCTTAACAAACTATCAGAGGAAGACGAGATAATATAACTTTTATTAAACAACAAACGCAGACACTCTGACAATGCAAGAACTAACATTCTTTCTCATTCTCCACTACACAGCATATGCTCAAATTTTAATCAAATTGCAAATGACTGCACTTCAATTTCAACTTCAGAATTTTTATTTCAATTTACAGTTAGGGAAGGTATTTGTATTATTTTGTAATTATGTAGTTAATTAACTGTTCAGTTATGTAATCAGTTTATAACAACCGTTTTGTTTATTATAGTTGCAACTTTCTAATAATATTGTTCTGTAATAGTATATTTCATTAGGACTCCAGAAAAAGCATTTTTAGACGTGTAATGAACGATGTTTTTCATTATATCTACCAGAAACCAGATTAAAAAACATTTATTTTTAACAATTTGCGATTTCTAGAGAACTGTCAATAACATATTATTTTATTTTGACGTAAGTAATGACACTAGCGCACAGTAAAATTTTCTGTGCGGGCGCACGGAAAAAGCCCGTTTTCAGATAGGTAGAATGAAAATGGATTTTCTGTTGGACAATAAATGATTCTTATTGACAATGATCGTTTCTTCTGTAAATTTTTGAATTATTGTGAGTAAAATAGACAAAAATGTTATCTACTAAGTTATTGCATTAAAAATTACTAAAAAACCGGTTGTAGGTACTTATGATTCTACTTTCAATTTCAATAAAAAAGAATTTAAAACAAGAAGTTTTCTGATGTTCTGAAAAAAAAAGATGAAGCTTTTTCAGAACAAAACTTAAATAACATGAAAAAAAATCGTAAAATCTTAACGACAGATAAGATCAGGGTTGACGAATCTTGGCAATTCTTTGTTTTAATGTTAAATCAGCAGGACACCTCTCAAGCAGGAAGACAAAAGAAGTTACTGCTAACAAGATTTCCAGAGTCAGAGTCAAATCTCATCAGTGCCCCCCTTCCCGTAAAAGCTATTAATAAAAAATGCCGAGGAGACCTGTCACAAGGGGGTTAAGACAGAGACGTACTTCACGATCTAATATTATGTAGAACTCATTCTTATATTATTCCAGGTTAAAAAATTGAAGGAGTATTTGTTCAGGTTTTCAAATCGATATTTCTCTGCTTCGTGTAACTTTTCTCAAATTGTGTTCTCTCAAAAACCGCTCTAAAGTAACTTTGTAAGGCAATATTTTTCACGGAAAGGCCAACTCTGTCTCAAAAGAGACTCCGTAGGGCAAGGTAGGGCCCTCCGGCAGACGACCAAAGGGGGAGAACTGCACTCCCTTTGTTTGCATGAAACCGCAGGACGCTCTTCCCCTCTAAACACGGGGTGCTCCTGCGGGGTAACACCCGCCAGGGCTCGGAATTACTTTATTGCCACTGCACGTCGAGATTTTGGGAGTTTAGGAGTAATTGACGGATAAACTTGTCGGTTACTATCCCAGCGCCACATGGTGGTAAAGTTTTATGTTAATAGGTTTCGCTTTTTGTATATTCATTTTTATTCGGAAAATTTCGCGGCGCTAGAGAAACGAGGTGAAAGTTTTATTTATGGGGACGCGTAAAATGCGTAAAAGGTGGTAAACTGCTAAAATAAATATTATATCCACGACTATTTCCCTCGTCTTAATTTCCACTAATCACAAACGCGCAATTTTGAATTACAAATGGTTTCTATATGAAAAAACTGTATGACTGTGAAAAAAAATCGAAAAAACACAATGCAAAGTAATATTTTTTTAAATATTACTTAACAACGTATTTTTTCGATTTTTTTCGGAAAAATTAGATGCCCTTATGATATTACTTACGATAAAACAAAATTGTTATTTTTAGATGTGCTGCCATCTATGATTAGAAGAGAGTATTGACAATTATTAAAAGCAAAAAATTCCCGGTGTATTTCCAAAATTGTTATATCTTAACCTACAAACTACTCTGAAAGCTATTGGCTTATGCGTGTTTATTGGATTCGAGAGCCCAACTGACGAAGTCTAAAGGCAGATTCGAATAAATTCGATTTCTAACTTGTAACAGTAATTAGAAAAGTTGGAAGAGGTCCAAACAAACAACGCAAACTTAGAATTTTGATCACTCCCATAAAACATTATTTGTTATTGTCGGCAGTGAAGCCCCAATTAAAATTTCCAACTTCTGTATCATAACAACGAGAGAAATGAGATTAAATGGGGAGGAAATAATTCTAGATATTCAATTTCTGGGTTTATTACCGTCGATTTAAAATTTTATACTTAATACTTCGTAATAACGTTTTGGCGTCTGGATTCTGAATTGGTTGACAATTTAAAAGTGCTGTTAGGAGTAAATGGAAAATAAAAATAGAAACATAATAGTGGATATAACAGTTCCGGAAATATATATATCTCAGTTTAAAAATGTAAAAAAGACCTTAAAATCGGTTTTGTTGGTGAAAATACATAAATTATTTAAAGAAAAAAGACGCAATTTTGGATAACATTATTCAATTCTAATTTGGTACCAAAATTTAATCTAAAGTACAAAACGCTCATATTAATATTTTAACATGTGCTAGAATTTATTGAGTGAAAAATGAAGGTGAAGAGAAAACGATGAAACAAAGGGGGACATTATTTATGCATTTTAAATGTGGATCGGTCCATTTTATACAAAAAAAAGAAGAGAAAATATAGAGGAAAGCGGTGATGCTGTAAAATGGAAATCCTAACGACAATGGAAAACGCGAGCGGGAATATTGTTATAGAGAAAAAATCGATTTATTTTCAATTTGTGGAACTTTTATCAGAAATTGAGTTATTTGGAATTTTGTCATTCGACACCAGGTAAACACGAATACATTATTGTTTAAAATGCCTCTTGCACGATTTTTTTAACCCTTTAACGCATAAATTTAAAAAAAAAGTGGTTGTAATACCCAGAAAGAATAACATTACCACTATTAAATTAACGGAAATGAATGTATTTGTATGTTTATTTATGTATTTTGAAGTATTGTATATTGTATAGAACTATGGCAGAGGTTTGCCGGACTCTGTATACATAAACTTTGGTTGCAAAGAACCTGCTTGATTAGTTGTATCCAAAGAAACGGGGAATTACAAATAATAATAAGCGATAGGTATAAAATTTGGCGAAGGTGCGTAAACGCATCCACCATTTCTTAAACTTTTGGTGGATGTATTGACAAATTCGCCATAAAATTTAAAATTTTGGTGGTATTCAGAAGCGCATTCACCAATATTTTAAAAATTGCAAAGATTCGTGTAAATATTTTGACTTACCTCAAAAGCTAAAGTTAATGCAACTTTTTCCTGTCGTAATAGCTCTGCTTGTTTTTTGTACGCCAGCATAGCACGAACAGTCTCTTCCATTCTGTAACAAAACAATAAGAATTGAAACTTTCGTTTTACTACCGTTTTTGATAAATTAATTCCTTACTCGTTTGCCTAGCTAATTTTTTTTTACCGAGTTTCTATATTTTAAATTTAAACATGTTTATAAAATTTACAGTCCAAACAGTATAAATGTACTTCCGCGGTTTTGGAATAATTTTCCACACACACGCCGGGTGTAATCAAATAAACTCATAACGAGTTAATTAACTTCTATGAAGGCAAAACAGAATAATTAAAAGGATTTTCATAGAAATAGACAAATACGGTATTAATTGAATAAACTTTTGTACGACCCACACGACCCGATTAAAACTTTTACGCTGAAAATTTGTAGTTTGTTTGTTATATCCAAAAATCCGCTCGGCTTTATTTCTGGAAAGCATTTTTGTTTTGGACACTTTCCAGATTCTTATATTTATTGTAATATTTATTGCAATTGCTGGGGCTTAAGGCGCTCGAGAAAAATGTGTCTGCTTTCAGGGTTTTCTTTTTAAATCACAACGTTGGAAACGTTTGTCTTCGAAAACAAGTATTTTGTGTGATCTGAGGTAGATAAATACCGCGTCTTTTTGAGGTGCATCCAATTTCCTCCATTAATCTGTTTTGAAAAAATAATAATTATAGAGCTTGGGGAAATTTTGTCAAGGTTATGCAATGAAACGCAGCATCAATAGATATGATTTCTTCCAGGGCTTCTCTAATTCGAGTAATGCGTCTAACTTTTGGTCCTTGAATTTTTATTCGAATTCCTAACGTTATTTCAGATCCAACAAAAGTAAGCCATAAATTAACCTTTAAAGAAATAACAAAAGAACACCCCACCGTAATCGTCCTTTTCTCCAGCATTTAATTACTCCAAAAAGTTGACCTCGATTTTCCTGAAATATATATCGCTGACGCCGCGTCGTGACATTTTTGGGGATGCTCGTCCAAAAAATTAATTTGGAAAACGGGACGGCCATTTTGAACCGTTCCTTCTTTTGTTTGGCGACTGTAAATCTTTCCGGGTCCACGGAATTTTCCTCAGTTATTTAATTAATACCGGGTGTAATGTAGTCTGTGATGTTTTAGCCGGGAAATTAGTTTTACTTTTTTATTAAATTAAAAAATACCGAGAAGAGAAAAAGGCACCTGAGGCGGAAAAGAATTTTTTTTATTGAAATTTTTTATACTTGGGTAAGTTATGCGTTCGTCAAATTTCATTTCGGTTTCGTTGAATTAATATTTTTTACGTAAATTTATTAAGGGGGCTTCTGGTTATCTTTTAAACATAATTATCTATCAAAGTTACAGGCCATTTGGTAGATTATCCTTTATCAGTCTTGTTTAAGAGCAAACCGAACCGCTTGAAAAATTTTAATAACCTTTTAAGCCTTTAGTTTTCGTCTGATTTTTGTGAAATTTTCAGGAAATACTAATAATTCCAAAACTTAGGGTGGAGAAATCTTGATTTTTTTGTAAACCTTCGAAAAATATTTAATTTGCTCCTATTTGTTTTAAAAAATATCAAGTACTTTTTAAATAATATGGTTTCCCATTTTTTCTTAAATATCTTTGTAAAGTGCTGCCACGTCCGTTACATACATTTAAAGCTGTCGAGAAATATTCCATGGCCAAGTGTTCCCAGTGGCGCGTATATAAATACAATTTTATATTAGAAAATCCTCATAAAATAGAAGTGAAATTTGCTTCTCACAAGAACTCCGGTTGCCACTTAATATGCAATCTGGAAGTCATCGAAAGTTTGTCCAGTCTATAAGAAAGATGATAGAAACGCAATTAAAAACTATCGCCAAATATCCATCATATGCAACTTCTGCAAGGTATTTGAAATGCTTTTAGAAAAAACCATCTATCGTCATATTAATAAAGCAATATCTCCTAGTCATCACGGTTTCATGAAAGGTAGGTCAACTGTCACTAACTTAGTCACAGTAACGCAGTACATTGCTGAAAGTATCGATAGGCGGTCCCAAACAAACGTAATTTATACAGATTTCTCTAAAGCCTTCGACAGGCTTAACCATGGACTTTTACTTCACAAACTCTCTCTGTTTGACCTCTTTAGGTCTTACCTACATAACCGAAGGCAATATGTTCAGATTAATGGTTTCAAGTCTGTCGAATATCTAGCTACGTCCGGCGTCCCCCAAGGATCTAATCTGGGTCCGTTATTACTCAACATCTTTATCAACGATATATGTAGTGAAATTTGATATATATGCTGATGATTTTAAAATATATTACACTGTGACGCGCTTTAAGGACTGTGAACGTTTGGCTAAAAACTTGGACAGGGTAGTTGTATGGTGTAAGGATAATAAGTTATCTTTAAACGTTGCTAAATGTAGTGTCATGTCCTACACTCTAAAAATAATCCGCTGATACAGGGTGACCCAGGGGTACGTGCATGCTCCATAACTTTTTTTCTATCCAAGCTATCGGTTTGATTTTTTTTTAGACCGACAATGGGGCACATTCTAAAAATATTTCTATTTATATACAGGATGTCCCAAATAAGATACACAACTAAGTTCTTGTTTTTTAAATGGCAACCCCGCATTTTTGTTACATTTTTAGATTCGCCATTAAATTGTCGATATAACGCACCCGGGTTTCTTAGACTTATCTGCAATAGTTTTTGACTTATGTCAATTTATGTGTCAAAATAGCGTCGTGCAGAGATCCACAAAAAAGTTCAGAACTTCAGAACTGTTCAAGATAACTTAATCAACTTTTTTTCAGTCGATTCCTTAAGCTTCAGCGCATCTTCTGAGTTGTAGGCGAATTCGGAGTCGACGTTCTACCGCCTACTACGATTTTTTGAAAATTACAAATTACAAATAGCAATAACTCGACGTTTTCAAATGCATCACCCTATATTTTATTACATCATTGCATGGCATTTTTTAAGAGCTTTTTGCTGATATAGGGTTTGTTGGGTCTATTTTGTAAAATTTGCGAGATTTATTGCAAAATAAGAAATGTTGACGGTTTATTCGAGAAAAAAAAAGGAATCGAGTAGACCGCTGTCTTAAAATTTGACACATCCATATACTTTCAATAATTGTACGCGTCTAATTAAAGGAAAAAAAGGAATCATGTAGGCCGCTGTCTTAAAATTTGAAACATCTATATACTTTCAATAATTGTATGCGTCTAATTAAAAAAAAAGGAATCGAGTAGGCCGCTGTCTTAAAATTTGACACATCCATACACTTTCAATAATTGTACGCGTCTAATTAAAAGAAAAAAAGAATCGAGTAGGCCACTGTTTGACACATTCATATAATTTTGAAAAGAATATGTTTCAACAAAAGGAAATTGTAATAGAAACAGAAATACATTACAAAGTAAACAATTTTTATAATATTTACAAGAACATGAAAGAATGATTAATAGGATACAGTATAAATATTTTTGATTTATAACAAATGCTCGAATAGGTCACCATCATGTTCCACGCAAACTGCTAGTCTTCTAGTAAATGAGTCCCGAACTCTAGCAAGCATTGCTCTATCAACTGAACGGAAGGCTTCCGTGATCCTGTTTTTCATATCATCTGCAGTTGTTGGAGGATCTCTGAAAACAGTTTCCTTCACGTACCCCCAAAGAAAAAAATCTATAGGAGTAAGGTCTGGAGATCGCGCGGGCCAAGGAATAGTACCTCTCCCTATCCAACGATTAGGGTAGGAATTATCTAAAAATTCTCGCACCATCCTTATGCACTGAAGCACTATCGTGTTGAAACCACATTGTCCCTCTGGTATTCAAATCCACTTTTTCTTAAATATTGGGAAGATGTTCGCGAAGAAACTGTAAATACCTTTCACCATGCAGCACATTGTCAAAAAACAATTTCCTTTTTGGTATAATGAAGACACCCGTGGAGTTCTTGCTTCTGGATATTTTTGCAGGTAGATTCTGCTTGCTAATAAAGGATTTCTGTCAGCTTCGCCAATACAGTAGACCATATTCACTAATTCCTCGCGAGTAAAACTCATGATTAATAATTAGATGCGTACAATTATTGAAAGTGTATGGATGTGTCAAATTTTAAGACAGCGGCCTACTCGATTCCTTTTTTTTTTAATTAGACGCATACAATTATTGAAAGCATATGGATGTGTCAAATTTTAAGACAGCGGCCTACTCGATTCCTTTTTTTTTTAATTAGACGCATACAATTATTGAAAGCATATGGATGTGTCAAATTTTAAGACAGCGGCCTACTCGAATCCTTTTGTTTTTAATTAGACGCATACAATTATTGAAAGTATGTGGATGTGTCAAATTTTAAGACAGCGGCCAACTCGATTCCTTTTTTTTCTCGAATAAACCGTCAACATTTCTTATTTTGCAATAAATCTCGCAAATTTTACAAAATAGACCCAACAAACCCTATATCAACAAAAAGCTCTTAAAAAATGCCATGCAATGATGTAATAAAATATAGGGTGATGCAATTGAAAAAGTCGAGTTATTGCTATTTGTAATTTGTAATTTTCAAAAAATCGTAGTAGGCGGTAGAACGTCGACTCCGAATTCGCCTACAACTCAGAAGATGCGCTGAAGCTTAAGGAATCGACTGGAAAAAAGTTGATTAAGTTATCTTGAACAGTTTTGAAGTTCTGAACTTTTTTGTGGATCTCTGCACGACGCTATTTTCCCATTTAAAAAATCAGAACTTAGTTGTGTATCTTATTTGGGACATCCTGTATATAAATAGAAATATTTTTAGAATGTGCCTCATTGTCGGTCTTATCGTTTAAAAAAAAATCAAACCGATAGCTTGAATAGAAAAAAAGTTATGGATCATGCACGTACCCCTGGGTCACCCTGTATATAACTACATGATAGATAGCTAAACCATAGAGAGGCCCAATACTGTTACTGACTTAAGAGTGACATTTCGATACAATCCTCAATTCAGCATATCTAATGTATGGATTTCTATCTAGAAACTGCGCTGAAATGAAGAAGTCGGAACTTTAAAGCTATTATATTATGCATTTATCAGATCAAAACTAGAATATGCCTCGATTGTCTGGAGTCCCTATTATCAGGTTCATATTGACCAATTGGAAAATCTTCAACGTCGTTTTTTGAAATTGTTAACTTTAAAAACTGACGGAATTTATCCTTCAATCGGCATATCGCATGCAGACTAACTTCTCAATCATAGCTTCTTTAGTCTTGAAACACGTCGTAGTTATTACAGCTTTCTACTCTTATTTAAATTAATTAATAATCTAACAAATTGCTCTAACTTACTGGGGAAATTAAACTTTTGTATTCCCCGATTATCGTCAAGAAACAACAATACCTTTTATCTCGAAACTCCTCGTACCAATATTTTAAAGAATTCTCCGTTATATGTCATGATGTCTACCTGTAATTCGGTAAATGAAGTAGATTTATTTTGTTGCAACTTGTTGAGTATTAAAATCATTTTCTTAGTTATAAGTAAACCTATATGATGTTATTATTTTCTTTTTTATATGCTGTTATTATTTTATATTGTTTGTAGATTCAATGTAGTTCATATTGTATAAATTTAGAATAGTGTAGAAAATAAATAAATAAATTTGCTGTAGATCTCGACGAGTAGGTTCAAAATCACCCCCACAACTTCCACAGCTCTAAAATTTTTGGTGTTGGTCGAATGAAAATGTCTTAAAAACGCTCTAAATTATACGCTAGAGGCAAAAACAACACCTAACACATGGTGACTACAAATACAAGCAAAAAATTGTTGAAAACCGAAAATATTTGGTATTTGGAAATATACCTCTTTTGGGATGGTTTAGTCCCCTCAGAGATTTATTTCCAAATAGAAAACATTTGCGCTTTTCACAACTTTTTTGTTGTTTAAAGAATAATCGGACAATATAATTAATGTTTTTGGTAGGATACACTTTACTTACCATAGTTGTATTTTTTTATAGATAATTACATGCAGCTTTATGGATTCCTGTGTACACAAAAACACATAACAGCTTTCAAAGCAGAATTCCCTATAAACCCAATAGATATTTGACATGAAATTTGAGCGAGAGAAAATCCTGACCCATTCCCATTCCTGGTATACGCGTTCAATAAAGCGGAAATATAATGATGCTGTTCTTGCACAAAACTCGCTTTGTGCAGCTTGTTTTCACCGGTTTAGGACTGGGCGACACGAGGAGAATCTTTTGTTCGCCGCATCGGTTTTTAACAGATTTTTAGCGGGTTTATCCCCTGGCGAATGCACCTGGAAATTGGCGACGTTTTCATTAAATGGGATTTTCAGGTTATGCAGTTTACTGCAAATTGGAACTGTAATATTTGCTTGGAAAATGTGGTATTATTTGTAACTCAAATTCATATTACGGGTTTTTGTGGAAGCGGATCCGCCAAATCATTTCATTTTCACCGAACAAATTGTTCCAATCCTAAAAAACATGTTGTTTATGAAAATACACAAAAATAATTTATTCAATATTTCTGAATATATTTAACACCTTGCAAGGCCCCATTATCCAAAAGGATTCGGTGAAATTAGTCTTGATAAAAAAAATATGAATAAATTTATAGGAGAGTCAAAATCTCGAGCAAAAACAAACTTTGGCACAGTTTTTCAATAATTCAGAGAAATATTTAAAAGGAAAAACTAACATAATATTATAACTACAGGTTCCTTCTTTCATCTGAACTTTGAATCATGAAAAAATATTAATTTTTACGTGATTTATTGAAAAATTTGTAATCCGCTTGGGAGTGTCATTCCTGCAGGGCAGGTGCTAAAAATGGGGGTGCGTTTTGGATCCGGTTATGTCGAAAAGTATCATATTTGTGACAAAAATGATGAAGATCATTTTTATAGGTAATGAACTGATTTTCATTTTCGTCCGAACAAAAATTCTCATAAGTTTCATATTTTCGGAAAAATCGGTAAAAATTTCAGGCAGCTGAGATTTTCGGGGGTGAATGTACCCATGAATACCTGCAAATTAAAAAAAATGGCCCCTCCGTACCTCTTTGGGAACACCTTTAAAATGATATTGAATTTAAAGTAGACACATAGTGAATGAAGATTTTGGTCAAAGTGAGTAGACTGTGGCTGTGTTGATTAGAATAAGAACTGTCAATCTAAAATTTTATTAATAATTTGATTACAATTTGTTCGGTCTATGGCAATGCTAGAAGAGCATTCTCAACTGGTTTTATTTGTAATAGGAAGAAAATTTTATTTAGTAATAAGCTGGATAAATAAACATATTTTGAGTTATAAATAAATTGGTCATCACCCAAATTACGTTCAGTTATATGATTTTCTAAAAGAAAAAGTGAAAATAAATAGGTCAGGACCAAAATTTCGTTGGGTTAGATGATTTTTTTAAGAGAAAAAGTAAAAATAAATTGGTCTTCACCCAAATTACGTTGAATTAGATGATAATGCTTTTCCACAAAATTAATCACAGTTTTGTACATCAACATCGACGTAAAATTTCATCAAAAATCGATTAATAGTCCCAAATTAGTTCGACAATATTTAAGAAAGGTATGAGCATTTTTATAAGGTGCTGACAGGTTTTTCCACCAAAAATATCCATACCAGGAATTTTAAAAATCGAAAATAAACTTTCACATAGATATCAAAAGATCACGAAAAATTTTCAAATGTAATTATTTAAAATTTTACTAATTGCTGACATATTTTTTGACCAAAATCTTTTTTGGATGCCTAATTTTATAAATGGGTAATTTATTGTGACAAATCTAAAAAAATGTTACATTTTTCATAAATGTAACGAATCTTTACGTACTTTTTCATCATAAAATCCTCCTAAACGACCAAATTTCTTATAAACATTTTTAATACACAAAAATAGCTGCTTAAATATCAACCAATCTAGATGTTTCATGCTCCGAAGAATATCCTGCAGAGATCGTTAAAAAAAGGTCACCAGGTCACGATCAAAATACAAAAAAAAAACCAAATTAGGCGAACAAAAAAAAATCTCCACGATTCGCCTTTTATGCTAATTCCCGTCCGAAGAGATAAAATGAATAAACGTTCAGCGTGTTGGGTCCTCCTATAGGAGGGATTATTGCGTTTTTTCACTTTTTCCCGCACTTCTAAAATCGACTTTATTTTGTTTTATAAGGCCCTTTACGTCTCTTAGTATTCGCATAAACACTTTTTACCGTCTTTTTACGGCTGCAGCTCCCGATATTTGTGTCCGCTTTTTACGTCTTTATACGAGGGTCAATAATTGTAAACTAACAGTGTAAGTTTTTCTTTGATATTGGAAAATAGTTTCCATGGGCCAGGTCGGGTTATATGATGGATGTTCCAGTAATTTCTTTTAATATACTAGATATCATTATATAATAAAAAAAATGCACTAGACATGATTTGAAGTATTTTTTACAGAATTCTAGAACTTAAAAAGACAGTAAAGAGAAAAATTGACGCTCTAACTTCGTTAGGATCTTGATCCATCTCTCGTATGCAAAATTTCACGTTTCTACTATATTCCGATATAAGGATGCTGACGTCTAATTTAAAACAAAACAATTTCAAAAAAGATTTGCTAAAAGCATTACGCGAATCTCATCAATTCCTATTTGATTAGAAATTGGATTTTTATAACCCTTCGCCGTTTTTTTATTCCCAATTTCCCGAAGTTTTCAAAGTGAAACAATACGTTTCAAATCCTTTCACTCCTTTTATTTTTACGCCAAAAAGAATATCCAAAGAATAATTTATTCCTTCGGTTCCCGTTCCTTCGAATAACTCCAAATCCAAACTGTAGCTTTCTACGAGATTTAACATCAATTTTTGCTTAAGCGAGATACGAGGGAGCGTTGATAAATTCTTTAACTCAAAATGAAATAAGTTTTTTATTTGCTGTACAGATTCCGAACAATTAAAAAAAATCCAAACATGCCAACGACATGCTATATATCTATTAAACCAAAGACACATCTCACAAAAGCGTGTAGGCAATCTTGTAAAACAGATCATCTTCCTTAAACAAATCACAGACTGACTGACGCATGTTCTGGTTGCTTTTCATAAATTACCTGTCGCAACCTGAAAACCGAACAATTACTTGCTTTCGATTTTCTATTTCATGTCGAACCTTTTCGTGTATCACATTACCGACGATATGTCAGTATTACGTCAAATCCCAGGAGATGGATTACTTGAGATGCTTCTATAAAACTAGCACGTCTTGTGTATACGTAAACCTGAAGCATGTAAAAGTGATAGGGAATGTGGTTTTTTGTGAACAAACTTTTAAAATTAATTTCTATTATTTCATTATTATTAATAATGCCGTCTGGACTTGCTCCCAAGTATGGATGTTTTTCATGAATAAACAATCGACATTCTTGGATTTTTCCATATTTATTTTGAAATTCTTCTCTAGCAATAGCTTCATTATCCCCATTTCTAGCAGCTGATCCATAAAGGTATGAACATAATATGTTATTAACAGATAATTTCTCAAGTTTTGTTAGTCGGAGGAATGTTGTAAATATAAACAAGTAGATGTTGGCTTCAAAAACAAGGATAATACAATTTTTTATAGAAATAAATGTCTCCATGCTGGAAGTGAATAAAGTATATAGGGATAAGTGCAATAGAAAGACATCTCTATGTATATTATTACTCTGAGATTCTAGTAAGTAAATAAAAAAAAACAATAATTTTGGCCTAACTTTCAGCCAAAAAAACGATCCTTAATTATAGCGGTAAGTTAACACAAAAATGGCGGTTATAAACCAAATTTAGAGATTTACTGGTCGAATTTAGATTTTTGGATAGCAAAAGCCCAGTTTTTTATTATCTTCTCTTTCTCTGGGCTACCCGGCCATAAAAAAGAATTATACTGTTCGGACAAAAGGACCTATGCTATCAGTGGCAGAGGGAAAAGTTTTTTTTATAGCGTATAAGACCAATGATTACAGAGTGGATAAATAATATTAAACTTCTAAAATTATATTTCTTTTTTTGATCAATATTTTTTTTAGACGATTTTTTTCTACCAAAGTTTTACATTTTAGGAACTTTACATGTTTATCTTTAAATTAAATCCCGGCCATAAAACGTAAAAATATGAATCCTTGTTAGTATATTCATTCTTTTTTTCTGTAATTTATTACCCGCTTTTCCCAAAAACCATCAGAATGACCGCACACAAAAGGCTTCCGACAAGAAATACCTCAAATCGTCCTTAGCGAAACAATAACATCCTGTCCCGCTATATAAGAAAATAAATCTAGCGCGAAAGGACGTTCTGGTTTCCCTTATTCCCATACATCATTATAACAGTTCTCATTTTCGTAAGTATACGCATTTTCTAGTTTTCCTTCATCTAGAGAAAACGCGTCCCTTTCTCTCCCCAGTAACAACAAATGTAAGTTTTGCCAACCGGAAGGGACTCCAATTATTATTTCTTACATTTAAAGGTTGAAAAGGTACCGCAATTTCACTATACAGGGCGATTTAAGATAGTATAAAGGTATAAAGTTAAGTTTTTTTTGGGTTATTTCACTCACCATTTTTTTTCTAACATATGTCATGGAGGCACAATTGTACGACAATTCAAAACTTTCGTGTTCAGTGAACATCTCAAAGGAATATAAGAAACTCATGTTATTAGTCTTGAATTGTTTGGTTTTGTTTTTGGTTTTTTACTTTTGTTGATATATAATTTTGGAATTGTCATTTTTTTGAAAATAAATAGAGACGTGTTTCAGTTTAGTATTGCTATTCTTATCAAATATACACCTCGTTTGGCCCGAATTATCGATTAATTTTTTTTTATCTCAAAAATTGCATTTCCTGCCACTTTACCGTTTCACTGACCCAACCACTTCCTTACAAAAACTTCCTAATTTCACCGGAATCGTCTAGACCTCCATCAAAGAAAATAATTGACTTGGCCTTTTTTACAGGCTAATTTATTTTTATCTCTTGACCTTTTTGTCGATATAATCAAGTACGTTGGTCTCTTAGTCTCGCACTTTTCTTATACAAAAACCATCAATCTTACAAGTCGTGTTACCGAATCTACTAGCTAGCGACAAAAACGTTGTACAATTTGGCTTTTACAAGATTTTCTCTAAAACTGCCATGATTGATTGAGTTAATATGCTATTAGTTATTGTTTTCTCGCTTTTTTATTGTTTTAACGGTACTTTGTTTATTTATTATTTTAAAATCCATTTTGAATTTTTCAAGAAACACATTGAAAAAAAAACCAAATTTAAAAACAAACTAAGTAGTGAAAGAGAAATCACATGTGGTGTACCTCAAGGGACTATTCTTGGACTGAATAAGGGGACTGGAAGTTCACAGACTCATGGGCACAATTTTAGATTTTTTTTTCACCTGTACAGAGTGAAGAGGGAATTTTATCTTTAGAGTTTGTTAGTTTCTTGTAATTATTTTTAGGCCTGATGATGGCCAAGAGCCGAAACTAGTCGTCATTGTAACTTTGTTTTGTGTTAATCTTAGTATATGTGGTATATACCGACTTAGAGTAGCATGGATAACCTGTTTGCTTTATTATTTGTTTTGTTAGTAACGGGTTTTTAAAAAATATACATTTTTCCTGCATTGACTTAAAAAATAATGACATAAAAGTTCTCACCAACCCTGATAGCACGTCAATGGATCAATACTTCCTTGATTGACCACCAAAATTTGAAAAAAAAAATATTCGAAGCCGTTTTTGTATTTTTATTTTTTTAAATTTTAATATCGTGATAATTTCTTTTTTAAATTTACATTGCAGTTAGTAGTTAGTAATTCATTAGTATGTACTCGGGTCACATCTGATTGCTTCGTCTCGAAACTCATTAAGAATACAAATAACAAATGCATTAAAGCACCGTATAGAATTGGGAAAGTGGGACATGACGAACACAAAAACTCTTCTATTCAAACACATTTTGTTTTTATAGTATATTATAAATATGTCCCGGTTTGTGTTTAATTATTAGCTTTCATATTTGAATTTATTACGTACAATTATTTTATCAAATATCAATAAGTATTTAAATCGTTAATTCAAGCGCGCTACCTTTAAAAAGTCTCAGTTTGATGCTGCACCCCCATATTTCGCAGGATTTAAGACCCCCAAATTTTATCCCTGCATTCTTATACTTGAAGGACTCCCTTCGTCAGGACATTAAACGCATCTGCTGCTATAGTTTGCCCTTGAGTTTCCCTTTGCATTATGCTTTATTTCCTTATTAAGTGACTAGTTATTATATCAAATGAAGTCATTTATTTGGGGGCGTTTTCATCTTCCACCGGTGCAACAATCGCCTGATGGGTTAGTGGTTAATGGTCCAAATTGATGTTGGAAATATTTCCGAATGTAGTGTGATAATGGAGTGTCAAAATTGTAGTTTTAATTATTCAAATCCTGCAAGTATCCGCTATAATTTCATTTGTATTTTTGTACCGTGTATCCAACTCAAATTTCCTTACATTTTCAGTGACACTCAATCTCCTTGGGGTGAGTCACCGAAAGTTGAAACCTTTTATTGTAACACTTGAGAGTTTTATCGGCTTACGATTACGAATATAAATCAAACTTCACACTTAAATTTAATGATACAGCAGCTAGAGCGTCTTAAACTTTAGGGCGTTACAGTGAATTCTATTTTTATGTTTATTGAAAAAATGAAGTACAAAGAAAGTGCATTTAAGGATTTGTGGATGGAAAAATGAGTGTTCGACATGATGTTTCAGATAAAACGGGATTAGATATGACTGCGTTTATATCCCAACCAATTCAAAAATATTTTATGGATTAAAAACAATCTCAAAGTCGGTACCATTAACATATATAATAATAAAAATTGTTATATTAACAATTACATCGCGTCCAAATCGGAACAACTGCTCCTGAGACAAAAGCCCCCACAGGCATTGAATTACATGATTCAGACGCGAGTTGGATGGTTGTTTAGCCAAACCAACAATTTGATTACGTTGTCGATGTAGAGCTAGTCTACTTCTCACTGATGAGACATAAAAATGCCGAAACAGGTCTGAGAATGACGAGCTCCTTGGATAACGTAATCAAAGTGTTGGTTTGGCTAAACAATCATCCAACTCGCGTCTGAATCGTGTAATTCAATGCCTGTGGGTGCTTATGTCCCAGAAGTAGTTGTTTCGATTTGGACGCGATTGTTTTTAATCCATAAAAGCTTTCTGGCCATATTTGAGAAAAATGGACAATTTTGTTTATTTAATTTAAAAATACTTAATTATAAATTTTGAAATTCGGTAAAAATATATTAAAAAGATGTAGAAATAATTTCGTGAAGACGAAATGTTGATTTCTACATTGATTCTTAACTAGCATATAGTCAAAGTTGAAGTTTGTATTTTCTAGGATTGAAAAACTCATTTCTCTATCAATTTTGAAAAACTTTTAGAGTTTCCTTTAATTACATATTCACTTATATAATAATAGACGAATTTATTTAAAATTTCCAATTTTTCCTCAAATATCCCAGGACTATAAACCACATTAGAAGAAACCTAAAAGCATACCCACAAGAATTTCTTACTCGATTAGCCTGGCATAATAGATCTAAGTAAATTCTATGCATTCGCGATGTAATTTAAAATTTTCTCACGGGCAACGATTTCGGCATGTAATGCATTATAATAATAGTGCGGTAAAACGTTATTAACTGACAATGGACGATGCTCGAGCAATGGGTACCATGGTAAAAAGAATTATTTGCGGTTGTATGTTGATTCTCTCGAGGCTTGCATGCAGAAACAATGCCTTGTGTAATTTTCTCGGAATACATATAACGAATTGATTTATGTTATTACAGTATACAGGGTGACTCGCTATACACATTTTTGCAATTTACTTACCCTAAATTTTCCGACAAACTGATATTTTATTTTGATGTAAAAAGTAGTCAATATAAATAGTCGACTCAAACATCAATATCGCTTCCAATATTCCGTCCAATTCTTTTTCCAATTTCCAAACTTTTACGCAAACTTGTCAATCTCTTTAGAGCAAACATCAAATAAAAACTTCCTCCCGTTCCAATGCCATTATGAACGCTTTTCTTCAAGTAAACGAAATAGAAAAAGTCTCTCTTTTCAAGAATTACCTTATTTACTTGCTCCAAAGCTCTTCTATATATATATTTTACCATTTAAATTTCAAATATTTACCTTGGTTGAGAGCTTTAAAGGAGGCCTCCGAATACTTTTGGCATTCCTTTTCGGATTATTACAAAACGGAATCCTGACGTGAGAGGGTCGAATGATTCAAATTCAGGAATTCCCGCAGGAGGGCGGAAAGGTGAAATCGATAAGAGACTCATCTTGAATTTCGAAAGCTTTATATGTATTAATTGGGATTTTAAAAATTGTTTTTAAACATCAACGAAAGATTTAGATGGTTACAATTTTTATTTTATTCAAATTTCTGAAACGTGGTTGCTACTTCTTTATTGCAGATATAGACTTTTAACTTTGCCTTGAGGCTGTTCTCGCGGTGCATTATTTTAGCTCTTCCCTTATATCTCAGGTATTCAAAAGGAAAACCCAAACAACCTGTAGTCTTTTAATTTTTTTGTTAGATCCTAGTTTTTTAAATAAAAATTAAAAATTAATATTAAATTTTATCATTTGCAGATACCACATTTTTGAAAACTACACTTTGTAGCTGATTTTTTTCTAATTTTTTTCTATTTACAACTTTTTGCTAAAATCAAAAACTAATAGACTTTTGTGGTCAGGCGTTTTCCAATAATATTTTTATTTGGAATCCGTGAAAATATATCGCTCTTTGTCAGGTAAACAACACATGGCACATCGGCGTTACCCAGAATTATGGATGGAATTAATATTTGAAAGTCATACGAGTTTTTGATCGTGAAAATACTGTTTATAGCTTTCCCTCTGATAAGAATGTATTTGAATGTTACGATTTGTAAACAATTGTTATTCATCATCAATGATAACATTTCTGTTGTATGTATTCTAATAAAGTTTTGTTTTGAAACAGTTTTTTATTTATATATTTAATCAATTTCAGAACCCTCCAGTCACTAATATTCAATATATTAGGACTATACCTAATCACAAAATTAGTAACTACGCTTTTTTGAATTCTTGAATAATGTCAAGAAATTAATTGTTGGTAACAATATTGAATAGAAAGTTAGAAAACGAGTAAGGAATTTAATTTATCAGATTCGACATCCTAAGACCGGTTTCTGCCTTTCGGCTTCGTCAGTTAGGCTTTTCGAATCCAATAAATAAAATTCCAAACTCGTACAAGTCAATAGCTATATCCGCTATAAGATAAAATTTTTAGATGTGCTGCCATCTATGATTAGAAGAGAATATTGACAATTACTAAAAGCAAAAAATTCCCGGTGTATTGGGGTTGCATACACAATTTGCATTGTGTGTTGCAAAACTTTTATTTGACTGATTCTAGAAACCGGTCTTAGGATGTCAAATCTGATAAATTAAATTCCTTACTCGTTTTCTAACTTTGTATTAATCTCTGAAACGGATACGAAAGAAGAGAGTGACATTTTGACTAGAATCAGTCAAATAAAAGCTTTGTAACACACAATGCAAATTGTGTATGCAACCCCAATACACCGGGAATTTTTTTGCTTTTAGTAATTGTCAATACTCTCTTCTAATCATAGATGGTAGCACATCTAAAAATTTTATCTTATAGCGGATATAGCTATTGACTTGTACGAGTTTGGAATTTTATTTATTGGATTCGAAAAGCCTAACTGACGAAGCCGAAAGGCAGAAACCGGTCTTAGGATGTCGAATCTGGTAAATTAAATTCCTTACTCGTTTTCTAACTTTGTATTAATCTCTGAAAGGGATACGAAAGACGAGAGTGACATTTTGACTAGAATCAGTCAAATAAAAGCTTTGCAACACACAATGCAAATTGTGTATGCAACCCCAATACACCGGGAATTTTTTGCTTTTAGTAATTGTCAATACTCTCTTCTAATCATAGATGGCAGCACATCTAAAAATATTGAATACATTTGGATTACAATAATAGTCTGATATCCTTTATTTTTCCCATGTTGTAAAAATGATAATATACCCCAGAAAACCCCCAGACACAATTTCCATGTAAGACCAAATCACTTAATTTGTCCGCGTGAAAAATCACTTTCGCACAAGTAATGTACACTATTTTTCCTAGGACCACTCTATGTAAACAATTCCCGCAGTCCCCTTGTCCATAGTCTATTAGAGAGAGAGAGAGAGAGAAGGAGATCATGGTTATCTACAAATCTATTGTTTTTGAATAGGGAAGGCATCTCTATGTATATTATTACTCTGAGACTAGAATCAGCGAGTCTTGTGTTTCCCAATATATCGAAAAAAAACTTGTTATCGATGTTTAAACATATGTTTGTTTCATCTTTTTCTAAACTATGATGTCCATTTTAATTTACTTTCATATTTTTTCCATTTAATATCTGATCAATTTCTATAATTACATGTCGTTCACATGAGCCAACTTGATCCCCCTCGAACATTTATCTTTAATAATGTTTCTGCTCGAATAAAACGCAGACATGAGAAAGGACGATATGCCCACTTCTATATAGAAACGTTCAAAGTCCTTCGAGAAATCTGTATAGATCACATCGACATGGCCATGATTGTCTAAACATATATACCGCGCAATAAGGACAAAGTTTTGGTTACAAATAAAGAGGTTAAGTTTATTTAGAGATATAGTATGTTGACTAACAGGATTTTCCATAATGACAAGTCGTAAATTCATTTGAGTGTCATTGCAGGTCTGATTCGGTTTATTGGTAATAAGCAGAAACAAAAAAAAAATCCCGGTAATAAATAAACGACAGACATGAATATTGAACTCCTGCGACCCATAATTCTTTTAATCCAATTTATTTGTACCATGTAACGAAAGCCAAAATCTCCCCTAAAAGTCCATTCCACTTTTATATCGAAACACATTCTTTTTCTTTTGACCACTATTAATCTTATGCTTTTTTCTTTAAGAAAAATCCCTCTCGCTAGGCCCGGAGATATTTCATTTAATCTATACAATAGAATGTATTTCGATACTACAGTGGAGGCATTTGTTTATTTAATTTGGTCTTAAAAAATGTGTGTTCGTCTCAAAAGATAAAAGAAGGGTAAAAAAGGAAGTGTTCTTAGTGTAGGGACTAAAGTAAAGATTCCTACTTGTAGAAATTGAATGTTTTTGAGTAGCAACTTCCATTTTCCTCTTCTTCAATTTTTTACCTCACTAAATAATTATCATTCACTTAATTCTCCCTTCATATTTACTTTTCCTATTCCTGAAGCCTTTCCAAACAAGAACAAAACGAATAAAAAAAAACGGAATTGCCATATACGCGCTGCACCGTTAAGGCACAAAGTAGAAGACAAACAAAATCTCGACTCTAGATGTTTCCGTTTAACCGGTAGACCCGAGGCCCTAATAAGATAAGCGACTTTAAAGCAAACACTCAAATATTTGCCCTTCGGATATACCAAGTGCTCGGTCTACTACGCCCCGGAGATAAACGTTTGTCCCTTAAATAAATGAAGGAAGTCGGGAAATCAGATTTGTTTGCTGTGATAGTCCCGGTCAAGGATTTGATTAAAAAGTTTACGAAAAGTAACGACGATGTAAAAAAAATTCATTAGGAAAGTCAATGATCTATTTAGTGATTTCCTCTAAAGACCAATAATAATTGTAGAACAATTTAAATACTGGTTGATTAAATACAAATAGAATATCCGATTTTATCAGTATCAGCAAATGTAACGATTCCCTAAATCGCTTGAATAAACACGACCAGTTAATAAAATGAGCAAATAAGGCCTGACAGTGCTTCTCTAGCTTCCCTTTTAGGTAATCTCGAAGCCATCTGGCACCCTTACGTTGTCGCAGGAGTGTACAACTTGCAGGAGTTGAGGAAAATGAGAGTAAATACTGTCACGCACTTACAATCACACTAACATCTGTGTGGATAAAATATTTTACACGTCATTTTATAAGCCAGTAGTTATTTTATTAATCATCTCGACAAATAAAAACTAAACAAGTTATTATAGTTTGGATTTCAAAAAAAAAATATTACGAGTGTACGCAAAGTAGCTAATTTACGAATTGATTTGCCTGCGCAAAGTAGCACTTTCCCTCACACTTGCCCTTTCCCGCATACTTGCAGCACGCTTATAAATTATCAACCATATAACACAAAAGTTGCGTACTCTAATGAAACAGAGTTCTCAAATGCGTATCATAATGTATAATATTATAGATGCAAAATATAAAAAAACGATTATACCACGTCGTCAAGGGTATAATCGCTTATCAGTACATAGTATAACTAACTAAAAATTGCAACAGGTATTGGCTAAATTTATGATGAGTTGTATAATAATTGTTCGGTCTATTGCAATGCTAGAAGAGCATTCTCAACTGGTTTCTTTTATTTTTGTCCCACTTTCCCATCAAGATGAGTTGTGATACGTTCGCGCTAGAATTCAGTCTGTGTCGGTTGTTCACGGCACAGCGGAGCTGTCAGTTATTTTCAGATCCGAAGCCAATTTGCGAAACAATATATTTCCACGTTTTGCCAACTCTCTCTCGCGTTTCAACCCCCCGTCCCCTTGGGCAATCCCTATCGATAACGTCTAAGGAGAAAATTTGATGAGAGCTCTGCTTGCCGAAATATATATCCACTCGAGAAAAATTGAGTATTGATATATCGTATGTTTGGTTGTTATTAAAATGGTTTCGATATATAACGAGAGAAGTTTCCGAATATATTTATAAATAGAACAAAGAAAAAAACATTCGCTAATCTTCTAATATTGGTATCTGAACATCGCTGTGATGAAAGCTTTGACTAGACTCCGTGAAATACCTTTAGACTTGAACAAACTGAATAAAATTTCATTCCTCGATAAGCCTACTACACGTAAATACATGACAGTGATCGCATCTGTCTCGCGCCCTCAACAGATTAACCGTCCCTTCGGGAGAAAAACATCCCTTCTCGCAGAACCGGTCCCGATATACAGCAAACCAACAAGACTAAATGCGAAAATGTTTAATAGAAAGTTAAAATGTAGATAAATATTTAAAATTAGTTATCTAAAGGGTGACCAAATAACAAAAACACTTACTTTCTTTTGTAGGCAATCCTTTAAAACATATTAAGGATTTGGTTGGTGCTTTTTGCTCTTTAGAGATTTCAACTATTTTCATGTAAACCCCATAAAAATAATCTAAAGTATTCAAATCAGGAATACGAGCTGGCCAAAGTAATTCGCATTCATGCCAATCCCAACAGTGGGGAAAAGTTTGATTCAAATGATAAGGAAAATACCGCGATGATCCATATTGCATAAACCACTTGTTTTGTGGTCAATCCAATGCCACATTGTCCAATAAATCCGGTGAATTGTTTTGCAAGAAACTAAAATATAGTGGATGATTTAAATTATACTTCTGAAGTTTCGCTACTTTTAAAATGGAAATAGTATTTGATAAAAAGGGCTAAAAACAAACAATTAAGACCGGATCTGCCTTCTCCACAATAACGTTTCCGTTGGGTAAACTCTCCAAAAAAAAAGAAAGAGGATTATAAACCCCAGCGTTTCCGACGAAACAATGCATGTTTATTTTTCCCTCTTTAATTGGTAGGGATCGGCTTGGAATTTCATTATGAGCTGCGAACTTACGAACAGCCACGGATCTCAAAAATATTTTCGCATTGTATAAATAAATAGAACGTTTTAAATATTAAGACTAAACAACGCTAATCAAGCGCACATCTTAATCTGGATCTGGACCTTCTAATATCGTTCAAATATTAATAAAACAGTGCGATACGGATCTGGCAAAGTGGCTGTCATGTTGCTGCCTGTAAAAGTTCAAGAGCTAGAGGATTCAAGAGACTTTCCTTTCATCCTCCTCTCTCCAACTTCTTGACTCAAAGTCTGAAGATGATTCGCTTTGTCGTCAACTAACCTAGCGAAACCACTTCATAAATTTCTACGGAGGGATCTAATTTGAAAGTTTTATTACCATTTTTTGTTCGAAAACTATATTTGTGTTTATTTAGCAAAAAGTATTTGTTGTAATAAATGAAAATAGTTAGAAATAAATCAAATTCCAAACACGCGTAAGCTAAAATTCGCAAATTTATCAGTTAACATGTTTTATCTAAAAGTATTACGATAAATATCAATACTTTGCCCCACTCTCCATCTTTTAATGATCGTTTATGATACACAACCGGTAGATTTGGTCTACGTTGCTTCGATATTCCATAACACTTTCCTTTCTGAATATATTCACCATCGGTATTGGCGATGGAATTTCCTGGAGCTTCGAGAAATAATATCAATGTCGATTGTAGCCGAAAGGCTGATTCTAAAAAAATGTTTGGGCCTGGAACTAGTATGTCTATTCTGTACAAAAATAAACTTGCCAACCAAAATACTGCCAGACTCTCTGAAGGTGGTTTGTGTCGATTATTCCCCTACAACTGCATTTTGTGGTTAAATTTTCTTAAACTCCAACTGGCATATCGTCTATACCACATGCCCGTTTGTATTTACATAGATTGCTTGTTATCTCCGTACGCACAAAATACTCTGTTAAACACGATATACGACAGAGCCATCTGTCTTCGTCATAACTAAATCTCCAGAGTTTTTAGACCTATCCATCAATGTTACAAACAACATGAAGGAAATCTCATCAGCAGGGGGTATAAAAAACAAATTGCATAAATCTTTTTAAAAACTGGTGAATTTAAATTGAAAAAAAAAAATAATTATAAAACGTTTTACCGCTAGAAGAAAAAATACAATTTCATTCAATCTACAAATTCCTGTCAATTTATTTAAAATTGAAAACGAAGGTGCACTCAAGTGTGAAAAAGATAGGCGCCATCATCGCTGGCTATGAATAATAAAAAAGCAGGGAGTAGAAAAAAACGGCATCAAACAAATAAATGAAGCATTAATTAAAAACTGCCAACAGTATAAAAACGTTCCACTTGAAACACGATGAGACAAAAAACAAACGAAACGTTCTGAGTGTGTTTTTTTGTTCGTTTGAGTCTTTTTTTTTATAATTTTGCCCGTTTCGTGTAGTAATTGCGTCATTTACGTTCTTGTTTATTAAAGTACGAGGATCATGTTAAAAATATTATTTTTCAAGCGTATCAAAATATGAATATTATATATCATATACATTTATTGAGAAGGAATCTATTATATATTATTATAAAAAGAAGGAAAAAATTACGGTGCCCTGAAGATGTCAAAATAAATTAACGAAATGTTGGCTTTCAAGAAATATGGTTTTCTTTAATCCAAGACCTAAATCCCGAAAACAACACCGCAGTCATCGTTCAAAAGGTCGTAAAAAAGCTTTGAAATATATTATTACATTAATAATAAGGTATTTCTCAGCATGTGAAATAATATATACTATTCTTTTCATCATTTTATCAAACTTTTCCATAATTTTTAATAAATACCATGATATTCGCAAACAAAGCTTCTACTGGGTATTATCGCTCATGAGAATTCATGAGCTAGGGATCAAGTTGGAACAGAACTAATGTAGTTATCTTATCCAGCCACAAAACAGGAGTTACGTCAATTTATCTACCCCCATCCCCCATGTCTTATTTTCCTTGTTAGTGCCGATCTACGGCTTTCATATGGTACTAAATATGTTATGTGCCGGTATTTTTTTTTTAAATATTTAAATCTCTGTTTACAGATTGAAATAACGTGCTGTTTTTATGGATTTTACACAGTTGCCTCTATATTCCCACAAATTTTAAGATAATGAATATACAACTGTAAAATTTTGAAGGAATCTACAAGAAAGATATAAAAATGTTTTTTTTAAACCAAACTGTAATACCTTAATTATCTTTTAGTGGGCGAGCTGTCAAAATCAAAATTTATATTTTTTGGATTTTACACAGTTACCTCTATATTCCCACAAATTTTAAGATAATGAATATACAAGTGTAAAATTTTGAAGGAATGTACAAGAAAGATATAAAAATGTTTTTTTTTAACCAAACTGTAATACCTTAATTATCTTTTAATTGGCGAGCTGTCAAAGTCAAAATTTGTATTTTTATATTGTCTCTATAGTCTCAATTTTGAGATAGTTAATATAAAAGTTTAAATTTTTGATGAAATGTACAAAAAATAAAATGAATTTTTTAAAAACTCATAAATTAGCTACTATCGATTTATTTTTTATTATTTTGTGTAACTAAAGTAGATTAATTGTGTTTTATTTAACCGTCATTATCCTAGTATTTTTTAAATAATATTTCGGTGTTTCAAATAAAAATGCGAGCCCATCGATTGCCAAGGTGCTCAAAATTCATCACCTCATAATTATTTGATTAATTAAATATTAAGGGAAGAAAAAAAATAATGCAGTATATGATACGTAAGTCCTTTCTGGAACAATTCCAAATAAAATGAAAAAATACGTATAACTAGATCAATTTGCGATTATGATTGATTTATATTCGGTAAAATAAGTTGACCGATTTTTTTTTTATAAAAATGATTGAAAAATCCTTCCAATATCCTTTTCCAAGATACATTTTACGTTCTCAATTTATACTAAATCAACTCTATAGTGACAGGATAAGGTTAGTTTACTGACGATTTCCCCCAAATATTTCTTTCAAACGCATAACCGTTTTTTTACACACTAGAGTTGATTCTTGGTCGTGATCGTTTTTCGTAGAGTTTTTTTTTTTTATTTTCACTGTCGAGAAAAATCAATAAGCATTCACAGAGGTTGTTTTACAACGATTTATTGAGTGAGAAAATTGATGACTGAGTTAATAGAGTAATAAAAAACGTATAAAATGTTGGGAGGTGTAGTTTTTCTTTTCCAAAGTTAACGAGGATTTTCATTTTCTTGCTGTATATAGGGTCTGTAAGCCAAGCCAAAGACAAGAGTCTCACTGAGCTTAGGAAAACAAGGAAGAAAGGATTTAAAATTTGCAGTGGTTCTTTAATAATTTATACATGACCTTCACAAAAAGGAAGCCTCCCAAATACCACATCCCATATCTCCAGGAAAATCATAATTGGTAAAAGCTTTTCCAAGTACACATAACACTAAAAATCCCCATAAAATTAACCAAACTGCGTAATTTTCGTACCTTCGGACCAATTTACCCAAAGTCGAGTAAACAACGAAGCAAAAAAAAATCGACGCACCTCAACACCTCCAGTGAAAATTATTATTCAAAACACGAAAATATAGCCCAACCATCTACCGGATTGTAGATAGCAGATTCTCCGCTCTAAGGTTATTATAGAAATTTGTATAAAGTTAATAAGGGGCTCGCGAATATAGGGAGGGGGCAGGGGAGGGAAAAGCGGGTAAGAAAAGACGTTGCTGATGGGGTGTATGCAAGAGTGAAATCTTAAGAAGTATAAGAAGGGGATTTCAAACGACTCCACTGACGCCAAGAGGGAACGGATTAGAGATGAAACAGTTATTCGGTCGATGTGTCATTATTTCCTAATCCAAACAGTCGAAGAGCTTCAGCGACAATATAAGAATGTCTGTTTTATGAAGAAATGCCCCAAGGCTCTTATCTGGGCCCTCTACTATTCACCTAATTATGAAGACTACATCATCAGAACTTACAGACCTACAAGACGGGTTGAACTAACACAAAAGAGGATGTTTTGATAAGACTAAAGATCCCTGATGAGTTTGGATTCAGAGAATGCCACTTTACAATAGATGATGTTCACATAATCATGCACATCATTGAACAATCGCTAGAAGAACAGAAAAGCTTTGGTATGCATTGACAATATTGTCAACTTTTTAAATCATACCTGTGAGAAAACTACTTTAGAATTAAGCAGGACGATAAATTATTCTAAATTAAGATAAATAAAAGCAGGAGTGCTACAAGGTAATGTTCTAGGCCCAGTACGATGCCGATTATAAGAAATGGAAACGTGTGCATCATGAAGAGATAAAAATAAATAAATTAGAATTCATTTCGGAAGCTCATTGTGGTTTGTATTTTAATTTCTCTCTCTTTCCACTGGATTAAAACCACTTAGTTGTTAAAAAAGTTTTTTTATTGACGTTTCGGCTTTCCAGATCGAAAGCCGTTATCAAAATGACAAAATAAATAAATTTACTAGAAACAGAACACTTGATAATCTTGCAAAAATATGACATCAACATAGTATACATAGAATAAGATTTTGAGATTGAAGATGTCAAAATCTGTTTCAATCATATTTTTGTGACGTTTCTGGGAACGAATTTTGAAAGGATAGCGCATTTGCATATTATAAGAGAATTTATACTTCGTCATAAATGAAGTTTTCTTATTAATATTATCATAAGAAAAAACCAGATAAAAACTTATGATACTATATTTCAAAAATTTGGATACCTATTTTACAAAAAGAGTTAATTGAAAAAAGGATACCCTCTATATCGGGATAGTATCATAAGTTTTTATCTGGTTTTTTCTTATGATAATATTAATAAGAAAACTTCATTTATGACGAAGTATAAATTCTCTTATAATATGCAAATGCGCTATCCTTTCAAAATTCGTTCCCAGAAACGTCACAAAAATATGATTGAAACAGATTTTGACATCTTCAATCTCAAAATCTTATTCTATGTATACTATGTTGATGTCATATTTTTGCAGGATTATCAAGTGTTCTGTTTCTAGTAAATTTATTTATTTTGTCATTTTGATAACGGCTTTCGATCTGGAAAGCCGAAACGTCAATAAAAAAACTTTTATAAATTAGAATGTTTTCTTAACCAAAAATAACAGTTCCATCTTTAGATCCAGCTCCAGGAAGTAACCGTCTCTCTTGAGAGGGATGAAAAGCTCAAGTGGGTATATATACAGTCGGGGATGGTGGAAAAGTAGGAAGTTTTATGAACAGATGCGTTCAATATGTAATTTATTGATTATGATATAAAAAAAATGCCATAGTTTGCAGAATATTGAGTGCGGAGACCAGAAGCTGGAAATTTTTCTCGACTTGTATGAAATTTATTAAATTATTAGATTCTTCGAACGCAAGGGTGCAATCCTTTTATTCTGAAAATGTGAATTTATGTTTTCAAGGACTCTATGGACTGTTTAACAGGACAAAACATCATTTTCCGAGCTATTGACGTAAATAACTATTATAATTTTTTTAATACATCACGATCTCAATCTTCATTTTCTTCTGCGTACATTTCTAGGTTAAGAAAAAAAGTACAGACGTATATGGTCAGAGTTCTTTTTATACGAATTATTAAGCAAAAATAATAAATATTTCAAAACTAATATCAACAGTAAAAGTTTTATGCTTCGTGAGCATCTAGATACGTCACGTCGAAGGATATTTTTTATTTAAACTTGAATTCGTTGCAGGCAACGAGAAAACCGCACGGTTCAATAAGTCCAATTTAATTTTGATCCGATAAGATTTGAATAAAATTCCAGCAATTCAGAAATATGCAACTTACTTAACCTCCTGAACTGAAATATTGTACCTGCGATTTTAATCCTCAACTTAGTTTGAATGTAAATGATTTGGGTTTCGTGTAAAAGGAAAATAAATATAGAACGTACCTTTGGAATTCGGTGGTGAGCAGTTTAAGCCTAGACCTACAGCGGGCAGCCTCCTGGAGCGCCTGCTTCGCCCTGGTCTCGCTGTCGGCACGCAAACGACGCTCGCGGTCAGCATCCCTCTGAGCAGATTCTCTCTGAAAACAAAAAAAAACAGTTAATTTATTTATTTGGAAATACAACTCAAAAACCAATACCACATACAGTTTAATATGCCCTTTAATATGACTGCTATACCGCTATACCCAAAGCCGGCATATAGGCTACATAAAGCTGTGATGACCGCTACCTGAAGCAGCTGCGACCGCTAACTAAAGCATGTTGACCGCCACCCGAATCAAAAAAATTTCACAATAAGAGATAATTTTGGATGAAAAACTAAAACTTCTATATCGCATTAAAGTAGCCACAAATTCACCTGAACATGAAAATTATTACCGAAGATATAAAAAGATTTATAGAAAAGTTAGAAAAATTAGAGAATGGCCGAGTATACTGTTGAGTTCCTACCTATCTAACAGAAATCAGTTAACAGTCGTTAATTCTTGTCTATCAGAAACACGGTTAGTTAATTGTGGCGTTCCTCAGGGCTTCGTTCGGGCCTCTTTTATTTTTAATCTTTATCAATGACTTAGCTCTGACGATTAATGATGGCAGTATTGTACTATTTGTCGATGATACTTCCTATCTATTTTGTAATAATGATATCTCCCAATTAACTGTTGAATTTCAAATTAGAATAAATAAGCTAGTACAATGGTTTGACGAAAATAAACTTATTGTTAATAAATAAAAAACTGTGATTATTCATTTTACTCTTAGGATGAATGATATACTTGAGAGTCATCTATTGAGAATAGATGGAAAATCTATTCATCAAGTACAGTCCACAAAATTCTTAAGTGTTCACATAAATAAATCTTTAAGGCTGTTTAGCTCTTCCCTTATATCTCAGTTATTTATCATCGGTATCATTTCATTTTTTGCTGAGGTATTCAAAAGGAAAACCCAAACAATCTCTAGTTTTTTAATTTTTTTGTTAGATCCTAGTTTTTTAAATAAAAATTAAAAATGTATATGAAATTTTTTCAATTTGCAGATATCAAATTTTTGAAAACCAGAGTTTGTAGCTGATTTTTTTTGTAATTTTTTTTCTATTTAGAACTTTTTGCTAAAATCAAAAACTAATTGACTTTTGTGGGCAGGCGTTTTCCAATATTATTGTTATTTGGAATCCGTGAAAATATATCGCTCTTTCTCATTTATTGCAATCAGGTTTAGCAAATTAAATTACCCCCGTCCTGCCATATTACAAAATGTGTATTATACGATTATACCCATAAAATTTTTAAACGTTAGGGAGTCATGCAGAGGAATAGTCAACTGTTTTTCTGGAAGTATGGTTACAAGAATTATTTGGATCGCACTTACTGTGGAAACAACTTTATCACCGGTCTATATAGTGACATGGTCTTAATTTTACGTAATTATCTATATTAATACTTATGTTAGAATTATGATTGGAAACCCATTAGAATCTCTAAGTTTTTGTCTAATAATCACCAAGAATGCCTTTTTACCGTTTTCATGATATCAGCGTATATAATTTAAAATTCAGTAAAATTTGCATTTTTTTGAGTAACAAATTATATGCAATATACGAGCAAATTTGGCCAGTCCGTTTTTTAGGTGTATTTAAATCCCGAGAAAGTAAGACTTTCGTTTGACTGCGGGAAGAAAAAGGAAAGAACTATTGTACGTACAATTGTATTTACGAAATAGATGAGGGACCTCTCAACTTTGATCAAACGAAAATCGGGAGAACAGCCAGACAATTTCATATTGATATAACTAATAAATCTGTTCTGTTGACATATTATTACGCACATTACTACTTTCTCATTAGATATGGTTTAATTTTTTGGGGCTCATCAGCTCATGTATTGAGGGTTTTTAAACTTACAAAAAAAACTTTAAGAAATATAGCGTCACTGAGGTATATGCAGTCATGCAGAGAAAAGTTTAAGGATCTTCGTATATTACCACTTCCTTGTATTTATATTCTAGAACTTTTAATTCATGTCAAATCAAACCTAGAACATTTTCGTACTAATAACTTCTACCATAATTATTTAACTCGAACTCGAAATGATTTGATGATACCAACACATAACTCTTCATTTTTTGAAAAAAGCCCTCAATACATGGGTATTTTAGGTTATAATAAACTTCCTAATATTATAAAATCAATAGGACCTTTGAAACTATTTAAGAAAAAAGTAGAAAAGTTATTGATGGATAACTGTTTTTATTATGTTGAAGAATATTTGGCGTATACATTTTAACTGTTGTTATTATTAAAATCAAAATAACTTGACACATTTGTAGCCAAAATAGAAACTATCTTGAATTAAAATTAAAATGACAACTCGTTATCGAAGTCGTAAAAAAAGGAATGAACAACAAAATACACAATTAGTTGTTAAATGAAGCGGAAATGGAGATGCGAGAAGAGTCTACTTCAATAATTGCTTCTTAAGAAAATATCATCGAAAGAGTTAAAAAAAATAAACGAGCTGCACTTAATAATTGCGCGAGTAAACAAAAATCGAACAAATATTTGAAGGGCCTTGTTTCGGGTTTCAGTAGTGGCGGTACACTTAAATTCTTTTTTTTGGAGAATATATTTTTGTTTTAACTATGAAACAGGGTAAAAACACTGTAAACTTTTTGACAATTGACTGTATCGACTTGAAGTGAGGACAATGTGGTTCAAGAATACAGCGATTGTGTAAAAAAATTTTACAGAATATTTTCGGCAATCCCTGTACAAAGACAGATAATTTATCCATGGTACAAAGTATAGTAGACAATTTTTGAAAATTATAGGACCATTTTTTATAGTGAAAAATAACTTGGATGTACCTCTAGGACTGTCAGTAAACGGTGGGTGGAATATGAGATTTTCTTCTTCTTTTTTTTTTGTAATTACAGTCTGTCCAAAGAGGCTGGCGGTCTAATGGACTCCCCGATTTTAGGTTATGTAAACAAGACATGAATTAGAGTTTAAAGTACCCGTGTGAACAAGTCAAGATGTTTTGAGTGATGAGGTTTAATTTGAGAGTCATCCAAAATAAAATCGGTAAGTGAAATTAATGTGCAACTTTGTATCAAATTCAAAAATAAATATTTCGCTTTGAAAAAAAAAAACGGCACTTGGAATGCATGTACCTGGCGGATGGAGACCAGTATTTCATAATAGTAAGTTCCTCGGAGTGTTTTACAAACTGCATACTTATTTTAATTGGAGACACATGTGTTCTTCTAATCTTTCGAATAACTTCTCTTGAATGCGTTCTGCGGTGAGTTCTGTGACATCCTCGGTTTGCGGATGCGACGAGAATATTTTTAGAATGTAAAAACATATTTTAACGCTATATATTACGTAATAAACAATAATAATAATAATAATAATAATAATAATAATAATAACTTTATTGTCCTTATGATCGGTTATACATGAAATGGCACAAGTCAAAAGACAGTTCATAAGATGTGGAACATAAACATAAAAATACAAAAAATATAGGAAGGAGAAAAAAAAAAAACGTATAGCTAAAATTTAACAGTTAAAATGTATATGCCAAATATTCTTCAATAGAATAAAAACAATTATCCATCAATAACTTTTCTACTTTTGTCTTAAATAGTTTCAAAGGTCCTATTGATTTCATAATATTAGGAAGTTTATTATAAACTTAAATACCCATGTATTGAGGGCTTTTTTCAAAAAATGCAGAGCTGTGTGTTGGTATCATCAAATCATTTCGAGTTCGAGTTAAATAATTATGGTAGAAGTTATTAGTACGATAATGTTGTAGGTTTGATTTGACATATAATAAAAGTTCTAGAATATAAATACAAGGAAGTGGTAATATACGAAGTTCTTTAAACTTTTCTCTGCTTGACTGGCTATACCTCAGTGACGCTATATTTCTTTAAGCTTTTTTTTGAAGTTTAAAAACCCTCAGTACATGAGCTGATGAGTCCCAAAAAATTAAACCATATCTAATGAGTAATGAGTAATGTGCGTAATAATATGCCAACAGAACAGATTTATTAGTACAAAAATGATTACTTGATGAAATAGATTTTCCATCTATTCTCAATAGATCACTCTCAAGTAAAATGAATAAACCCAGTTTTTTCTTTATTAACAATAAGTTTATTTTCGTCAAACCATTGTACCAGCTTATTTATTCTAATTTGAAATTCAACAGTTAATTGGGAGATATCATTATTACAAAATAGATAGGCAAATAGTACAATACTGCCATCATTAACCGTCAGAGCTAAGTCATTGATAAAGATTAAAAATAAAAGAGGCCCAAGGACAGAGCCCTGAGGAACGCCACAATTAACTAAACGTGTTTCTGATAGACAAGAATTAACGACTTTAAACTGATTTCTGTCAGATTGGTAGGAACTCAACCACTCACCAACTCTTCCTCTAAAACCATACAAAGTTTAACATTAAGTAGATCAAATGCTTTGCTTACATCCATGAAAATACCTACACTTATCATAGAGGTTATTAAGGAACTTTAGGACAGCAGTTTGAGTAGATCTACCTGTTCTGAACCCGAGCTAACTATCATGAAACACGTGGCGAATTCTACCATTTTCCTAAACATAATTTTTTTCACTATTTTGGAAACACTAAATAACATGGATATAGGCCTATAATTATCCATACATAATACATGATCTTTTTTGAACAGTGGCATATCTTTGGCAGGAAAAACACCTTCTTGAAAGGATCGGTTAATTAAACGGTTCAATAATATAACGGGCAATGTATTTAAGCATATTGAAACTAATTTGATCAATTCCGCATGAATTAGAATTCTTCAATTCAAATATAGTATTTAAGACTTCTGTTTCTATGATCGGGCCAATGAAAATAGTTGGTAAGACATCTCTGATTTTATGTAAAGCAGACGGAGATGGATAATTGACCAAATCGCGTAACAATCTGGTAGATGTATATATAAAGTATTCATTAAATGAATTTGCTATTAGAGGGGATCACACATTTACTCTCTCTTTCAGCACAACTTCGGGTTTTGTAATTTGAATCGTGATTGATTATTGACCAAACCGCCTTTGATTTCTAGCAAAACAGTACACTCGGCCATTCTCTAATTTTTTGGCAGCGGCGCAGACTTTTCTATAAATATTTTTATAATAATTCTTTTTAAGAAAATTTGAGGGAAATATGTTATAAAAAATTTATTCGATTTGAGGCATATTGAAAACTATAAAATACATACACTTTTAGGATATCCACACTTGTAATCATATTTAAAACTCGAAAAAGCCATCACCCTCAACACAAAAAAACCTAGCACTTTTTTCACAAACAGAAATAAGAACGAGAAAAAGAAAAACACTCAACAATCCCCTAGGCATCTCATTTCCGTTTCCTCCGCGACCAGCGTAAAACGCGACACTATCGCAGAAAGCTGTAGAAAACAACTGCTGTCACATGTCAAAAATAATAACATTCTCGTTCAACACGGCCCGCTTTATTCGATTAATTAATTCCAACGAGACGATCTAGCTTGCTTTGTTTCGTATAACATTCATTACTTTGTATATGTGCGTTTCTACACGCAGAAAACAGGTTATTAAATTTATTTAATGTTTAAATGATACAGAGGAGGAAGAGAAATTTAGTAACTGTGGGAAAAAGGAGAAAAAGTCAGAAAAAATGGGAAACAAAGAAACGGTGTAAAAATTAGATAAAATCCTACAATTCATGACAATATTTCTGATTAAAACACACAGAAAATTGTAAATTTTTAAAATTTTGGGGTTTTCGATGATTCTTTTCCATTTTTTGACCAAAGAAATAAAAATGACCTACGCCAAAAAAACGTACGAAATTAAAACTATCACACATTTTCGTATCAGAATCAGCACCTTAAAAATGGACCACAAAAAAATAAAATTAATTTTTCTTAGTGTAAGTCTATGGGAAAAAGGAAAAAAAAGTCAGAAAAAATGGGAAACAGTGAAACGGTGTGGAAATTCGATAAAATCCTACAATTGATGACAATATTTCAGATTAAAACACATAGAAAATTGGAAATTTTTAAAATGCGAATATACATTGGTAAAAATTATGGATTTTTCGACGATATTTCCAATTTATTGACCAAAGAAATGAAAATTCCACCAAAAAATCGTACGAAATTAAAACCCTCACACATTTTCGTATCAGAATCAGCACCTGGAGCTGCAACCTCTTAAAAATGGACCACACAAAAATAAAATTAATTTTTCTCAGTGTAAGTCTATATGTTTGTTGATACGGCCATAGTCAAGTGCTACTTGATACAGCACTCGATGCATGCCGGGGCTAATTAAAAATAATCGAGCGGACTTTGACACAAAAGTTGGTGACACTTGTGGGGATTCGTGCACCGTTTATAAATGAGATACTAAAATGATGCTGACGCGAGTTCGTTTGTTTTCGTAGTAATAGTAGCAAATGCATTTATCGGTCTTGGAACATATTGCAGCGATGAATTAATGATAAAACTTGGCAGAATAGATCGCAAGCGCAGATCATCGAAACGTTTCTTATAAACGTAAAATTTAAAAAATTCTAAAATACACAACTAGTTTCGACCTGTGCCCATCATCAGGTTCTTAAATTAAGGAAGCACAAATTACTGAAAATAAATTTGCATTTTTCTGGATGCGGTTACGTTATAACCACCGCTAATTTAGAACTACCGGGAATAGAAGTTCCTTCGTGACATTCACACATTCAACTTTACCGAGTTTGGACTCCGGGGAACCGAATCGAATTCGACAAAGACCGTTCCAAGTTTAATAGCAACAAAGTGTTTTTGAAAGCTTACAAATTCAATATCAAAGCTGCGAGAGACAATAAACAATGCTAATCAATAAATTGGAGGTACCTCCTATGTGCCTCCAGCCGGAAATTAAAGCTCCATTAACGGGAAGTACAAAGCATAGGCGGAGAAAATAGGGTACAAAAATGATTTATTAGATGATTAAATTGAACGTTTTCATCTGGGGGCTATTAGGATACAACGGATTTCATGCATTATTTTGATTGTTATAATTCTGTAATGTATCAGGTTTTTAGTTATTTTAGTATGAAATATGTTTTTGAAGATGTATATATTTTTTATTTGCCTTTATATCCCCATCAATTTAAAACTACTGGACTTATACGTTTAGAATTTGGCAGGGGTATGTAGAAAGAATTCAGAATTGTTCTATTAAGATAAAATTTTAATATCTTTATTGGTTTTCAATTAGCGAGGTATAAAATGTGGTATCAGATCTACTAGTTAGGTCATTTTAGCGTAGTATTTTTCTTCTTGGTGCCGTGAAATACCCACTTTTCATCTCCAATTGCAATCCGATGAAAAAAAACCTTTTCTTTGTTGCCTTTGAATCAAATGTTCATACGGTATCCAATTTCCATGCACTGCCTCTGATACCAAGCATCGTTCTACGGTGAGAACCGGGAATATGTATGGTTTACGTACACATGTGTGTGTGTTGTGGAATATTGTCCCTAAAAAGGGATTCGGGGTGTTAAATTTCGAGCTGGATTCTGCAAATTATATAATCGGTTCAGTGGCTTTACCAAAATTAAACTGATTGAAGGCTGAAAGGTCTCTCCCTCTCTCGTTCGAGTGGTTTCGGTTTGATTTCCAAGTTTGAAACTCAAATTTTAGCATATCAAATTATTGAGTTTATATTTGATAATATCGTATAAAATATCCCACTTTTATCAAAACCATAAACTATTACCAAAATATAAACGTTGAAATCGCAGAGATTAATCTGAAAACAAAGTGGGATTTATGAAAGGACTTTTAGTCCCGGCTTTTCAACTCTGAATGTTGGCAGAATTGATTTAAAAAGATTAATGGCGGTCATTTTTTAACGCGAATGGTTTCAATGGAACCATTAAGGGATCCTCTGAGTTCATTTGGTTCGACCGAGGAATACAAATTAGCCGTTTAAAAACTAACGGCTTTGTTGGATATAGAAAACAGAGGTTTGCAAGTTTTAACGTGATTTAAAATCACTGATTATCGATAGATAAATTTTCATTACCTTATTCTATTGATAACCAAGTCCAAATTATGTCAAAATGGGCGCTTTTTGAAATAAAAATTGACCTCACTTACAATAAAATGCACCTAATAAACATCATTTGCCGCGAGCTAACTACATCTAAGATATCTTTTACAATTGACGGTTGGTCATCGAATAACTATCTGGGGACTTAATTATGTGAAGACTGGTCTTCAGACGTAGAAATCAAATGCCGGATAGAAAAAGCGGTTTCATGAGATTCAAAAACGTCTGACTTTGACCTCAATCTCAGAATAAGATTCACAAAATGTTACGTATGGTCCGTACTGTTGTATGGTATGGAAGGCTAGACATTGAAGGTTAGCACAATGAATAGGCTAGAAGCATTTGAAATGAGGATCTATCGAAGAATCTTGAAAGTCCCATGGACAGCAAGAAAACCCAACGAGGAAATTTTGAGGATGATAGGAAAAGAACGCGAATTTCTGGGCACGACAAAACGAAGGAAAACAGCGTACCTGGGACATGTGTTACGCAGCTAAAGGTATCATTTTCTCCAACTATTAATAGAAGGAAAAATAGAGGGAAGAAGAGGTATAGGCAGAAAAAGGATGTCGTGGCTCCGAAATATCAAACTTTGGACAGGAATAGGAACCACAGGAGAATAATTTCACACCACCAGAGATAGGGAAAATGGTCAGAAGTGATCGCAAACATCCATTAATGGATATCAGCGGAAGAAGAAGAAGAAGAAAATTTGGTAAACGAGCGTAGGAAAGATGTAGAAATATTTTTTTGTGTTAAAGTAAAAAAAAACTAAAATTTACATTCTTATCCATGGCATAACTTTTGAAATAAACCATAGATTTTAAATTAAATAACAGCCAAGTTTCTCGTTGTATAACACGAATTGTCATTTACTACTTAAATTAATGAGAAAATCTTTTTGACAGAAGTCCATTGGAACATTACGAATAATCGACAAATGTTTCAGTTTCTCTGGGAATCTAAAGTTTGTTCAGGAAGTTCATTATTTTCCCCTAGGTAATGCTTAGAAAATAATTATCTCAGAAACAGTGAGATCAATCACTCTATTAGTTCTAAAAGAGCAGAAACTGTTTGGAGTCCAAATTAGGCGTAGCATAAACTAATCACTTGAGAGCAAACGAGTCTTTGATAGATTATATTTTACCCCCAGCTTGTAGAGCTCACGCTAGTGCTGCTTTGGTATCAACTGGAGCATTTTATGTCATTATAATTTTAATATATTGATAATTATATCGGAAAATTAGTCTTACTCTTTCATCACTAGAAACCAATTCAGGCGGGATAAAATGCTTTGGTATATGTAAATATGTTTCGCTGACAATGAAATTTGATTAAAAAAGGAAGATAAATAAAAAGCTTGGAAGAACTGAAGAAAGAATTACAAGAAAATAGAGACGAAATTGAGAGAGAACTTAATAGAAACAGAAGAAGGATAGAATTATATGAAATATATAACACAGGGATGATGGAAAATGAAGGAAGGACACGTCATGTAGAAGAGCAAGAACTGAATAGGAAGATAAAATTACTTGAACAAGAAATTAACAAGATAAGAATGGATAGGAGAAGTGAAGGTGAAATATAAATTAACCATCTGGTGTTGTCTCCAATGAAAATAATCTACGCGAAGTGATTCAACTTTAAGAGATGCGACCCAGTTATGTTGATTTATAACTATCAATGATAATGATTCATTTGTATTTTTGTTTTACTGAAACCTTTGTTGATTTATAATCGAATATGCTTAAAATTTGACCGACTAACTGTACCTTCTTTTAAACTTTTTTTCAGTTATTTATCAACTCGCTATGGTGCCAATTATCCAAACAATAAAACACGATCTCTTTCTCTTTTTTTTTTATTTAGTGGCTACACCGTACACTCGCTCAATAAAGATTATGGATTCCAACAGAGCCCGTGACAGCAAACTGGGGTCTCCTATTCATAACCGAGTGATATGATGTAGATACGGCATGTACACCTATGTATTTTATACAGTTTGAACAAAAACAGGGGGACAGGGCGATAGAATGACAATACGTCGAACCGTGATCGTTGGATATTTACCAATCAATCGATTGAATCACAGCGAGCGTGTCGAACAAGCTTGAAGCGACCATTGAATGTTTGGAGACCATGAATGGGACAATATCGACATGAGTTCGTTTATGTCACACTTGTTATTTGTTTCTAAGAATACATAAAAAAGAAGAAATATGACTGAAAATGATAATAAAAGAGGCACCATAAACTGCATTGATAAGAAATTGATTCACAGGATAACAACCATGTTTACGATATACTTTGTTTAGACTTTTATGTATTGTGCCTGCCCTAATTGAGGTATTTAAACTTGTTTTTACTTTTAACCTGTTTAACCTTTACACTTTTAACATGTGCTATTTGTTTTGTCTTGCAAATTATTTTGTATTTTATCACCATTGTAGGCCCTGATGAAGTTTATGCAAAAAATAAACGAAACGTTCGCTGTCCTCACCCGACCACTCCTCTTACCTATAATAAAAGAGGTTTACAAATAATATAATCTGAATGAAAATTATAAGACTTTTTACTAGGTACTGTATAAAAAATCGCTGAAGTATGAAATATTGAGGGTGAATGATTTAATTTGGTCACTGATCATCGTGCTTTGGTACGGTTAATTTATTTTTGTTTAATTAACTCCCTTTTGAAGAAATTTTTTTTTTAGCGAAGTTAGCACAAACTTTCCGGTCCTTAATTTCCCCCCAATCAACAACAAATCGGTATTCAGGGTTTCGTTTGATCTTTTCCTTTTTTTTTTTTACTTATAATCGGGCCTTTCTTGTAGCTTTTCTTGTATTCACGTTAATGATCTCCAAATTTAAAGCCAGGTTTTCAACTTCTCGAGGGTAGTGGCATTATTCACAATTTCCTTTGTTTTTCGGAAGGCTGGCCTTCCGACAACTTTGATTTATTAAAATGTAAGTGTTTCTGTCAGGTTGCCCGCTACGAAGGATTAATAACTGGGTTGGTGAGAAAAAGTTGTAAGGAAGATTTTGGGGTAATAAATTATAAATGAAATTTAATTTTATTCGGATAAATATTCAAGAAAATTTTTGTAAACATCTGAAAAGGAGAGATGGTCCAGGGCCAAACCGATTTTAAATACCAGAATTTGCGGGTGATTATTAGGAATTTTGTCGTTTTTATGTTATTTCCCATAAGTCTATGTCCCTTTGAAGGTCATTCATATTATCTGCTATCAAGACTGTGTCACCTGCATACCGTATACACAGCTAGCAATTTAACTTTTATAATGGTTGTGAGAACTGCTATACAACTGATATTATAGAAACATGAAAATCGTATAACGCAGCTTAAAACTATTATACAATCTCTATTCAACCTAAAAGGGCCCACTTTTATAAAACAAATTGCTATTATAGATGTTCTATTAGCTGGTTATACAACCCTTATAATATTACTATAACTATATTAAGTGATACTTATAAAACTATCGTATACAATACTTATACAACAAATTTACATGTGCACTTCGAAATAGCTATACAATCATTGTATAGTGATTGTATACGGCAGCCACGCACAATAATAGAACTTCGAAAAAAAAATTTATAAGTGTATTATTATGCAGCCTGTATTGCAATACGACAAAAATACAATCATTATGTTATACAGTGATGAAATGTAGAACAAAATAATGGCGTTCAAGATTGATTAAAGATTGCAGCGTACAAAGAAATAATAAAAAATCTCCGATATTCCCAGGTAACCCAAAACCAGTGTATGGAGTAAAATTATTTATTATGAATTTACATTTTAATTTCTATAACGCATATTAGATTTGAACGTAGCGGCATCCTTTGAGGCAGTATACTAGTTCGTGTAATACATATAGTAGCCCCAATTTAACAGCTTTAAAGCGGCGTCTTTGTTGCTACCAAAAAAACTTCTGCCTCGGCAACGTAGCGGCATCCTTTGAGGCAGTCTCAAAGGATGCCGCTTCGTTACCGAGTACGCAAAGACCAGTTAAACTATGATTTGATCGGGTGGCCGAGCGATTAGTCGCTTCGATTAGATTTTAGCGATTGCATGTTTCTATTTTATCAACTCGAGAAATATTCTCTGGCTCCCGAGCTATATATTAAAGCAGAACACTCGACATCCACTTTAAAGAAATTTTCAGATGGCCGGATTATAGCGATTATGTAAAATATAACTTGTCGGCACATCTGAGAATTTTGTTTCTGCAATTGAAAAGGGAAAAACTATAACCACATTTCCATTGTCGCCTCTTATGAGTGTAACCTCACACCCCACAGTTTAGTTAAATTAATTTAAGACAAAATTTTAATTAGTAACGTTTGTGAATCTCACAAGAGATCAAAAAATGAAGCTATCAACCTCTATTCAAATCTAATATGCGTTATAGAAATTAAAATGTAAATTTATATTAAATTCAAAATAAAGAATTTTACTCCGTTCACCCCTATTAGGATCTCCAGAAGTTGTTATTGAACCTTTGCACAGTGGTCCTAATAGCCAATATATTATTTTATTTTTATGTATAAGGACAGTGTACGGTGTTTTCGACATTAAAGTACTCAAAAATGTCCAGATGCATGAGCATTTCTTCTATTGGCGGTAATCCTTTGCTGTTTTTTTATTCTCATAAAGGATTGGGTTCGACTATAATAGTTGAATGGTTATTACGAAAATATGTTTAAAATTATAGAAACAATAGAAAATGGCCAGAGGGGGTTGACAATCCTGCCCAGACTGCGAAAAAAAAACACTTTACATTAATATTTAGCATACAATTTTGTTAAGTAATTTTCAAAATTTCCATCCTTTCAACCAGTGAGTAATCTAATTACCCCTAGATCAATAATCAAAACTTTAATTTTTTTCCATTGGGATGCTGAATCCATTTTTGCAAATTCACCCAATGAGATTATGTATAATCAGATTTTATAACGCAGAATTTGGGAGACTTTTATCTTTGTAAACTATATTTTTGTTCTATAAACAATTTATAATAGGGTCAACGGATGTAGTTACAGATTAATTATAAAAGGTTTTTATACTTGTTGTATAATGCTGCCGAACAGAATGATACTATTATACTTATCATATAAACTTTAACACAACTTGTTATATAATCTTTATAGGAATATTGCATAACGCAGATATTAAAGGTTATAAGAATAGGTTTACAACTGTTATATGATCTTTATACATTTCTTTTAAAATATTTTTATAAAGATTGTATATAGCTTTATAGATTTGTTATAAAATGTTTAAGTTTAAAAAAGATTTTATTCTATAATATAAGTTGTAAGAACATTTATACAACAATATTATAGAAACATTTTCTTACAAAACACAATTGTCGTACTCAAACACACTAAGAAATAAAACAATTCTTTAAATGGTACTAAGCGATAACTATAGGATAACTTATTTCGTCTAGAGTTCTATTTTGCTAGTTGGGTATTGTTGATCAATGTGCCATTTACTTTGATGCCTACTTGTTGTACCAAATTTTAGTCAGATTAATACAGTGGCAAACAAAAATACAGCCCGGGATAATAAATTTTCACTTACAACGACAGTTATCATGATAGGGAGAGTTTCAAATGTGGCGAAAATTATTAGTAGCCGTACAAACGATTTTCTCGTTTAATACATTTTTCCCCGATAAACGATATCAATTTCCCCCAACCGGGGGGACCAAGATAGGACCCAGCACAGTTACAGACACATATCAAGCCTCCCTAGGATATTAATATCACTTCTGGTTACTTATCCAATAAAAAATGATGCGTGAGTTGTGTTGTGTGTATGCCGAGAGCGGTTCCTGCAACGGACGTGGACAGGCTTCGATTTCCTGCTTTTCTACTGCTAATAATCTCGATATTGCGACAAGTGAAACACATCTGATAAGGTTGTGACAGACCGAAGATGTAAAGGAAAACGAGTATAGAGGTGGGAGCCAAAAATATTTATTACTGCTTCATAAAAAAGTTGAAATAAATTGAAGGGCGCTGTAATCTCCAAATTTCAAACGAGACAATCAAAAGTGGCCCATACATTGTTCACTATGGAAGATATTTTCAAAATTCAGATTAGGAGACGAATATTCGAAAACAATCCAGGAAAATGTCCCACCTCTACGAAAGGATCGCTTGTAGCTGACAGACAAGCATAAAGGGCCCGTATAGTTTGCTCGATGACCGAAGGGCCGACCGGAGGGTGAACGCCGCTCGTTCCTGCACAATATCCGCTCTCGACGCTGACGCCGGTTCGCCACAGAAGTGGGATTACTCCCAGTCGAGAGCTGTTTAGTGGAAAAAACCCAAAAAGTTGAATAGGAGAGTCTCTGATGACGGAGGTCGGTTTGCTCTTGGGTAGAATCACGAGTCGATGATAAGGTTGTTGTTTTTTTGCGTGGACTTCAATTGACAGAAAGATATATCTTTTTCAGAAGTGGGATATAGTTGTATAATTGAAAAATCCTAACTCGAAATTTTTAATCTAAATGTGTGAGTTTTTAAAGTCATTATTAATCCCTTCCGAACTTAAAAATTATTTTTCAATAATTTTGATATGGCCAAACGTTTTGTAATACTGTTTTATGCCTATAGATTTTTTTTCGTAGATTCTGAACTTATTTATATCTGAAAAAATTCACTTTTACCCTCCAAAATCGCTCAAAAGTTATTTTTCAAGTTGTACATCTAATAATAAAAAATACAATACATGACAACAAGCGAAGTCAACACAGCGCTGATTTATATCTAAGCTTTCATCAATATAATTTAATATCGATGTATATCAATTTTAAATAATAGTCGACATTATCCATATATTATCACCGTAGGTTATGTGATACTTAATAATGGCTGTCAATGGTTGCAGTAGGATATGACCATTATTTATATTAATGTTTATGTAATACAAGTTTTATTTGAAAATGAAAGTGAAATGAAAATGGAGCTTTATGGAAATATTATGGAATTAATTTCTATAGCTGATATGAGTTTGTTTGTAGATTATTTCTGTGACAAAAAGGAATATTAAAATATGGCTTCATTTATTTGACAAAATAAATATTTTGCAATCTTTAATTTTACTTATTTTGATGAAAAAAATAATTTCGTGATATTTAAAGTTTGATCATTATCCTAACTTTTTCCAAACATCTAACAGCAAAGTTCTAAAGGAATACCATAATTATCGTTGCAAAACTTTCGTCTAAAACTTTCTGAAGCTTTGCAAATGATAAAAGGGAGTTCAATAACTTTGAAATTAATAAAGACTTAAGAAGTTTTCTTAAAAGTTTTCGCATTTTAATAATAGGGGAATAATTAATGTTTTTTTTTGTTGAAGGAATAATATTGAAAGCGCTACTTGCTGTTTGATGAGATACTTTGATGGTGCTTTTTAAGCTTTTTTATAAAACAAATTTAGAACAAATTTTAAATTAAATTTAAATTCAGTATCACTAATAAAATATCGGAAAAATCAAAGTGATGGGACGCACCGAGTCTGAAAATTAAAAAAACTAATCATAGGACAGGTCTGAAAGTTTAAAATTGTGGTATGTCAAAAATGGCGAACATTTTAAGCCAGTTTTCGTCATATTTAATTATTTTTTCTTTAAAATAATTCAAAATTTAGGTATGCAATCAATTCGTGTCCAATTTCAATTCTGTAGTTTAATTAATATTTAAATTAGACGATAAGCGAGTGCGATAACCACCTTGTTAAATGGCTAAATAGTGTTAATAAGAGCCAGTAAAATTGCAGGAACATTTAATTAATCCAGAAGTGCATACAAAAATTGATTATACACTGGGAAGTGCAAACATTGTCGTGCGAATGACAGACGCACGTGTTACTCTTGATTGCCCTCGATTTGGATCGTTTGCGATTTTTAGAGCAGCAGCGGCAATAGAATTTTATATTAAAATTAGGGTGCTGTGTAAATTTATATTTTCTATGTCTTATAGACTAGCTGCGAACATGATTAGTGTCAAATTTCATCATAAAAAAAATAGTTTTTGGTTCATTTTTAAAGTGACTTAAAATATTTTTTAAAGCGATTTCATATATTCTCTAAAGCGATTTAAAATATTTTTTAAAGCTATTAAAAATATTCCTTTTAAGCCATTTAAAATATTTTTAAGGAGATTAAAAATATTTTCCTAAAGCGATTTAAGTAAATTTTTTTGACGCGATTTAAAATATTTTTTAAAGCGATTTAAAATATTTCTTAAAAACGATTTAAAATATTTTTCTAAAATGGCTTAAAATATTTTTCTAAAGCGGTTAAAAATATTTTTTTGAAGAGATTTAAAATTTTTCTTTGAAGCGATTTTTTGATATCAAATTGGGGTTTCTATAGATCGAAAGAAAAAAAATATCGAGTTTGGAATACAGGGTGACCCAGGGGTACGTGCATGCTTCATAACTTTTTTTCTATCCAAGCTATCGGTTTGATTTTTTTTTAAACGATAAGACCGACAATGGGGCACATTCTAAAAATATTTCTATTTATATACAGGATGTCCCAAATAAGATACACAACTAAGTTCTGGTTTTTTAAATGGCAACCCCGCATTTTTGTTACATTTTTAGATTCGCCATTAAATGGTCGATATAACGCACCCAGGTTTCTTAGACTTACCTGCAATAGTTTTTGACTTATGTCAATTTATGTGTCAAAATAGCGTCGTGCAGAGATCCACAAAAAATTCAGAACTTCAGAACTGTTCGAGATAACTTAATCAACTTTTTTCCAGTCAATTGCTTAAGCTTCAGCGCATCTTCTGAGTTGTAGGTGAATTCGGAGTCGACGTTCTACCGCCTACTACGATTTTTTGAAAATTACAAATTACAAATAGCAATAACTCGACTTTTTCAAATGCATCACCCTATATTTTATTACATCATTGCATGGCATTTTTTAAGAGCTTTTTGATGATATAGGGTTTGTTGGGTCTATTTTGTAAAATTTGCGAGATTTATTGCAAAATAAGAAATGTTGATGGTTTATTCGAGAAAAAAAAAGGAATCGAGTAGGCCGCTGTCTTAAAATTTGACACATCCATATACTTTCAATAATTGTACGCGTCTAATTAAAAGAAAAAAAGAATCGAGTAGGTCACTGTTTGACACATTCATATAATTTTGAAAAGAATATGTTTCAACAAAAGGAAATTGTAATAGAAACAGAAATACATTACAAAGTAAACAATTTTTATAATATATACAAGAACATGAAAGAATGATTAATAGGATACAATATAAATATTTTTGATTTATAACAAATGCTCGAATAGGTCACCATCATGTTCCACGCAAACTGCTAGTCTTCTAGTAAATGAGTCCCGAACTCTAGCAAGCATTGCTCCATCAACTGAACGGAAGGCTTCCGTGATCCTGTTTTTCATATCATCTGCAGTTGTTGGACGATCTCTGAAAACAGTTTCCTTCACGTACCCCCAAAGAAAAAAATCTATAGGAGTAAGGTCTGGAGATCGCGCGGGCCAAGGAATAGTACCTCTCCCTATCCAATGATTAGGGTAGGAATTATCTAAAAATTCTCGCACCATCCTATGGTTATGCACTGAAGCACCGTCGTGTTGAAACCACATTGTCCCTCTGGTATTCAAATCCACTTCTTCTTAAATATTGGGAAGATGTTCGCGGAGAAACTCTAAATACCTTTCACCATGCAGCACATTGTCAAAAAACAATTTCCTTTTTGGTATAAGATACACTACCAGTGAGTTCAAACCGTTCAACTTTAGGAATGAAGACACCCGTGGAGTTCTTGCTTCTGGATATTTTTGCAGGTAGATTCTGCTTGCTAATAAAGGATTTCTGTCAGCTTCGCCAATACAGTAGACCATATTCACTAATTCCTCGCGAGTAAAACTCATGATTAATAATTAGATGCGTACAATTATTGAAAGTATATGGATGTGTCAAATTTTAAGACAGCGGCCTACTCGATTCCTTTGTTTTTTAATTAGACGCATACAATTATTGAAAGTATATGGATGTGTCAAATTTTAAGACAGCGGCCTACTCGATTCCTTTTTTTCTCGAATAAACCGTCAACATTTCTTATTCTGCAATAAATTTCGCAAATTTTACAAAATAGACCCAAGAAACCCTATATCAGCAAAAAGCTCTTAAAAAATGCTATGCAATGATGTAATAAAATATAGGGTGATGCATTTGAGAAAGTCGAGTTATTGCTATTTGTAATTTGTAATTTTCAAAAAATCGTAGTAGGCGGTAGAACGTCGACTCCGAATTCGCCTACAACTCAGAAGATGCGCTGAAGCTTAAGGAATCGACTGGAAAAAAGTTGATTAAGTTATCTTCAACAGTTCTGAAGGTCTGAATTTTTTTGTGAATCTCTGCACGACGCTATTTTGACGCATAAATTGACATAAGTCAAAAACTATTGCAGGTAAGTCTAAGAAACCCGGGTGCGTTATATCGACAATTTAATGGCGAATCTAAAAATGTAAAAAAATGCGGGGTTGCCATTTAAAAAACCAGAACTTAGTTGTGTATCTTATTTGGGACATCCTGTATATAAATAGAAATATTTTTAGAATGTGCCCCATTGTCGGTCTTATCGTTAAAAAAAATAAAACCGATAGCTTGAATAGAAAAAAATTATGGAGCATGCACGTACCCCTGGGTCACCCTGTATAAACAAAAAAAAATTAAATAAAAAATAATTCCGTAAAAATTCTAACTGAAAGCTGAAAAACACGAAATAATAAAGTTTTGATGATCTTTTATAAATTGGAATTTTATATAAAGTAAATTTTTCCAATTCGAGGAACCCTGTATACAAAACAAATTCGTTTATCAAAATATTTTTTAGGCCATAACTCCTGCGCTTGACACAAATATTATACCCGACTCACGGAATTTGAATACGGAACATAAAAAAAATACACGTTCGATAACCATCTTTTGAAAGGTTCTCCCATTTAACATTTAATTAGGTAAAAGTTTATCGTTGCATGAAATTCCGCAGTTAGGTCACATTTAGAAATCATCTAATTAAGTTGGTTTCGGAGCCATTTGTAATCGAAGTTAGTGGGAGAGGTGTGGCGGTAGTTTTAATATCCTACACCCAAAAAATTGCATGTCTCGTTTACGTTTGTGAGGTGGTTTTGCATATAAAACGGTAAAACAGGGTGTCCGAGAGCCTCGACCATGCGATCTGACTTTATTATTAAATAATTCCTTTATTGTAATCACAAAACTGATCAAACTACAAGAAAATTCATTTTGTGGCGCATTAGTTGGGTACATGGCAGGGTTGGATTAATTAGGTCGCATTTTACCTTAAAGAAATTAATAGTAGACCATTAAATATTTAAAACATGATTAAAACCTAAGAAAAAATATTTGTCAACGGAATCAAATGCTAATAGTTTTAAAGTAAAAAAATATAGAACGAATTATTCATGGCATCAATTTGTTTGCAATTATGAAATCTAAGAAACAATTTTTCTTCTTTCAATGTTTACATAAAATAATATAAAATATAAGCGTAAATGTTTTTAAATTGTTTATTAAATAGTATACAACTTAACAAAGTAAAATACAACTACAAAAATTCAACCCTGTCATTTCCCAGTTTATAAGTCAGTTTTACGAGAAAATTGTTGCCATATATTCAATTCTCCTGTCAGAATACAGAAGGATTTTAGAAGAAAAATAAAGTTGTACATTTTTTAAAAATAGCCAAAAAAATCAACGAAAAAGTGCGATATTGTATTTACTAAATAATCTCCAGTTTATCAGAAAGCTGCAAAACGCCTGATAGAAGTTTGAAAAAACAATCAAAATCTATAAACCTTTTCTTACAAACCTCCGTCTACGTTTATGCTTCCAGAAGTTCTTAAAGATGAACGAACAAGGAGTTTTTTTTTGGTAGGGGGATTCACGGAAGTATCTTTCGCATTTACTACGACAGCGCTACCCCGCGTGTTCTCATTGAAATGTTAATGTGTTTGCAGTATCAATCATACTTAAAAAGTGTCATCACTGCGGTATTCTCCGTGCAGGGGACATTAGCCACAGCGAAAAATTACTGATGCGTTAAAACGGGCGGTCTTTTGTCGCTTGAGGAATGGCTTGGCGAGTTTGTTTTTAAAAAATTGTGGATATTTTTGGTACGTACTTGATCAAATGCTAAGAATTTTTCAAGAATTCGGGTCTATTTTGAGAGTTAAGTAAAAACATTAATTGTATCTCAACATCAATGCTAGAATTTTTGAAAGAAAGCACCTTCGCCGGGCTTAACCCCAAAACACAGTTCGATAAAAGGTTAATTTCGACTATTTATCCCTATCCAGCCTTATGTAGGCACAAACATATCCGCACGAAACGGGGAACAAGCCTTTGTTTGGACTCAGAAAATAACCGCCCTCTCGTCGCATAAAAACTTTATGTGCTTGAGCTGTTTAGTATTGGCTTATCAGATGTTGCTTTCATTTAATGGCTGCCAAGGGCTTTGGCACTGTACATAAAATTATATATGTCGGGTTTTGGTGTAACTAAGCCCAGATCCCGGATTATTTGAGTTTGCTAGCTTTAGTTTTAGGGTTTGGAGTAAGTTCAAATCTAGTTCGAATTCGTTGTTGCCTTCTCAGAGCCTGTACATCTTCGTATATATTCCAAATTAAGAATATTATCACATAGTTTTAGATTGGTGATTTAAAAGAATTGTGTCGACTATTTTACGCACTTTTCAAATGAACCAATCAGGAGCTCCAGTCAGGTTTGGATTATCGATAACACCAAACTTGACTCTTGACTCTGATTGGCCTGTCAAGTTCGGTGTTTCAGATTTGTGTATGAGACAGTTAAACGTCAAATATGCACGCATTTAAAAATGAGCAGATTTGGGATTTCGTTCGATGTCAATGTTTCCTGTTTATTAAACTTTATTAATTTCTCTGCTCAACTTCTTACCTTTTTTGCCAATTTCTTCTAATTCTGCCGAATTTCAGATTTTTACCTTTTACTTTGTTTGTGAAATAGTCTAATAAAATTCCACACGTGATTGAATTTATCTCATAAGTCTGTCTCTTATTTTATAACTCTACTGAGTTGCTTGAAGAAAACACCACTCGTCCTACGGACTTGTGGTGTTTTTAAGCAACTCAGTATTGTTATGAAATGAATCGACAGACTTATCGCGAAAATTCAATCACTTGTGGTATTACTACTGAAAATTCGACACCTAACATTTTGACCAATTAAAAGCCTTTATTTTTTTTTATTTACAGCTCCATTACAAAAATATAACAAAAAGAAGAAAATTTAAAAGAAAAAAAGTAAAACATACAATAAAATATATGCAAGTTTAATCAAACAAAATATGCAAGGTTTTTAAACTATAGTAATTATCAATCAGCTCTTTTCACACAATTTTTAAATGTGTAAAGTGGTACACTAAATAATAATAATAATAATATAATAATAATGTTTATTCAAAGTAAAAAATAATTTAAAAGAAATTTTAAAAATACATAAGTTGAACAACATTGAGGGAAAAAAAGTCACTATAGGCAGAGCCTGTGCGTGAGTAATACAATAATAATAATTAATTAAAACTTACATACTAATATAAAATACATATAAAAAGAAATTTTTTTTTTAAAAAAGTATAATTGAAAACAACTGGTACAATGGATTCAAGTATGCTGTGAATTGTCTCTCTTGAATTTTCAAGAATAAATTTTTTTAATTTGTGTTTGAAATGTTCTATTTTATTTGATTTCTGATAAAATCTGGGAGAGTATTATAAATTTTTGGAGCCATATATGTAGCACTTTTTTTTCCAGTTGATTTTTTTGTTTTTGTATTGGTGTATACTTGTGAAATAATAATACAATTGTTGCAAATCCATTACTGAGGCTTCGTGGTACAATTTATCAGAAGAATAGATATAGTTTTTTCTCATCATAGTTTTTAATATTTTTTTCTGAGCTATTTCCAATATTTTTAAAGTGCTTTTTCCGGCGTTTCCCCATGCTACTATGCCATACATAAGATGGGACTGTACTAGAGACATATAAATAGTTTTTAATGATTTAAAATCAAGTATATCCCGCAGTACTTTAAATCTATGGATTAAAAATTGAATTTTTTTAATAACATATTTAATATGTTTATCCCATTAGATGGTTATCTAAAACAATGCCTAAGTACTTAAATTCATTCACAGATCTTATACTGACATCATTTAATACATCTAAAGCATCAAAATATGTCTGTATTCCTATTGTTAAGTATTCTCAGAGAGAGAATGCATGCCATAATTTGTGCAATGAAAAGGAATGTAAAATAGTTCAGAGACAACTTATCAAACCATTCAGAATCTTAAAAACAAATATCAAATCACAATTTTCCCGCCTTTTATTTAACAAGTCAATATTAAGTGCTTTCAAAGTATCTGTGTAATTATTATGATTATTAATTTGAATATGCAATCTGTATGCACAATACCTCAGAAATGTGTTCTGAACTCTTTCAAGGCTCATACAATGCATGTATCGTTACCATAGCTACTAAAAAAATGTATCTCCTCCTTTTTTGACGTTTATAGGTAAAATGACATTTCCATTTAACTTCAGATTATGTCGAATTTATTCTATAAAGTCAAATACCAGCTCGAGCTCAGATTTTGGGAAGGATATTTTTTGTAAGTTTGATTTCTCGTATTTACTTTCATATAGGCAATTTAACTTGATCTGTTTGACAAAATAATACGACCTGCGGTCTCGTTATTTTTTCACAGATCTCTAGTGGTATTACCTTTGAAATAAATTCGTAGAAAATCAAGTTATTTAAAAAAATTGACAAAAAACATTAAACACGTAAACCAAAACCAGTTCTACTACCTAAGGAGAGGTTTCGCCGTTTGGTGAATATTTTTTAAGTTTGTGATAAAAAATTTTGAAAGTTTTATAACAGCGATGACCTCAAACCCTTAAAAATCAAATCCCTTGCACCAATTATCTAATTCTACGCCGCTGTTCCAATTAAACATGTTGCAACTTTCCCCTCTGAAGTGTATCAAAGCCGAAACGTGGCAAACACACAAAACCAAGGTGAATCGCGGATGGTCGTGCATTGCATGATAACGCACATAAGTTTTTCTAATAGGGGAGAGGCGTGCAGCCGCCCCCCAACCGCCTTCGGTTGTAAATAAAATAGAGTTTAGGCAGTGGCACTGATAAAGCCGCTTTTTTCCGAAAGATTATATTTCGGAATGAAGTTATAAAACTGGATACGATTTATTGGTCAGATTCTCGTGAGATACGGAGGCGGTTATAAAAATGGAAATTTGAGTTATGAGGTGTTTGGAATAGAAAGTCATTTTATGACTTTGGAATTTATTAACCATTTATAGGGCTGCTTAATTATGTTTTTCTAACATTCTTGTTGTGTTATCTAGATGAAATACTAGAGAAAAAAATAATTCAGCGTTATTTTATGCATTTTGTTGTAGATATAAATTTTCCGACCATCCACATACTGCTTAATAGTTTTTTGTTTAAAAAATGATTGGCCCTGACCTATTATTACAAAATATGCTTTTGGATACAGAATATTTAATAAATACTAAGTAGAAAAAATTGATGATAAAAATATAATAATCTTTCATGCCTTTTCACAATTTTTCCGACTATCTCGCTCATTTTCCGGCAAAATATCTTCTTTTTGTAAATCTGGGAATTTTTTATTAAAAATTACCTTCTATAATTTTTTTTACAAATCTTCATTTACTAATAACACTATTTCAGATAAGCTTTCAGAAGTTTTACAATATCTTACCAAACATGTTCCTAAGCACCATAAAAATAAATCTAAATACCCTCAGTGGTTCAATATCGCTACCATGAAAGTTATCAAAGAAAAGAGGAAATTTCACACAAAGTGGAAACAATACAAAAATTACTTAGACTATCTAACTTTTAAATTACTCCGTGGCAGATCGAAATATCTGATTGACATCAATTATAAAAACTACATTCAACAAATAGAAATGCGTATTTGTGATGATCCGAAGCATCTTTGGAGCTTCGTCAAATCTAAAAAGGGTAGTTCTTCTGCTATTAATGCTCTGAAGGTTGGTAATCATATGGTAACGGATATCGAACATATTTACCATTTATTTTCTGACCACTTCAGATCAGTTTTTAACCCGCCTTGTAATGAATTTAAGTTGGACAACACTAATCCATGGAAACAGTTATTCTATTCCACATGCCACCATCCTAAATAAACTTTTAGAGCTTCCAGAGAAGGCCGCTAGTGCTGATGAAATACCTCTTTCTTAAAGTCCTGTGCAAAAGAGCTGTCAGTAATACTACACATTTGGAAAACAGCTCTTGTTGTTCCTATTTTTAAATTTGGCAAGAAATATCTGGTTGAAAATTATAGACCAATCTCCAAATTATGTTTAATGTCAAAAATAATGGAATCAATTATTACCGACTTTCTGCATGCAGATGTGAAATCAATTATAAATTTGGAACAGCATGGCTTTATGAAGAGACGTTCCATCGAATCCGAAGTCGGTATACATGGCAATCTGCTTAGGTTTTCTAAAATAACCTCAGGGGTCACACCTGGGCCCCCTTCTGTTCAACATATACATTAACGATATCTCCTCTTGTTTCATTAATACAAAATTCTTGAAGTTTGCTGATGACATGAAATTTTTTCGAAAAATATCTAATTCTTCCGATAAACTCCTGATTCAAGAAGATTTAAATCGTCTGACTCTATATTACCAGCAAAACCATCTTTATCTGAACACAAAAAAAATGTCAATGTATAAGATTCTCAACGAATAAAGACACTATCGAAAACGAATATTTCCTCAATAATGAATTTTTAACAAAAGTTTCGGTGGTCAAAGATATCGGTATTTATATCGATTCCCAACTCTTTTTTGACTAACATATCGAATATATTTCAAAAAAAGCTAATAAAGCACTAGGATTCCTAATGCGCGTTTGTCACGGCTTCAAAGAGGTACCTAGAGTCTGTTAGAAATCTAGATAGATAGATGTAAAAAGGGGTGGCCCTACGGCCTATTCCACTGCAGATCTATTGTGTTTCCCCTGATAATTAGATGACTTGCGCGAGCTTCGTCCTTTTAAGTATGGTTAGGATCCCTGATAGTTTGCCCGATCCAAAAAAAAAAAAAAAGGATCCCTGACAGTGGCTCTTCAACGTAGCTCTCTGCCTCTGGGTATTCCGTTCCCTTCTGTGAAAACCTTGTCCTATTCCATCGCATTCGCATAGAATATGGATTGAGGTTTCTGCCTCTGTCTGGCAAAACCTGCATGTGGTTTCTTCTGCCAGACCTATGTTTTTCATATGCTTGTTGAGTTTACAGTGTCTTGTAAGCATGCCTACTATTGCTTTTACGGACCTTCTGTCCTTGCTTAGTAGGTCTGCCGTGAGTGTAGGCGATGGTTTCTTGAGAAACCTTTTTGCCTGCCTCTGTCCTGGGGATTGTTCTCACCAGCTTTAGGCTTGTTTTTCCACCCATTTGCTGATTGCTTTTTTAACTGTTGCTTTTGCTATACCGCAGAAGGGTTCTGGACCATAAAATGCCATTGACGAGCCTTGTCTGGCCAATTCGTCGGCTTTTTCATTTCCTCGATGCCCTTTGTGTCCTGGAACCCATGCCAGGGTCACTTTCTTGCGGTTAGCTAATTCATTCAGGGCACAGGCACAGTCCCACACAAGTTTGGAGTTTACTTGGGAGGACTTTAGTGCTTTTAGTGTTGCCTGACTGTCGGAGAATATAAAAACGGACTGACCTATGCTGTCTTGTCTGTTTATTTCTCCTATGCAGAGGTGTATTGCTGCTACTTCTGCTTGAAATACTGTGGTGTCTTTTGACAGGCTCACCGGGATCATTATCCTTGGTTTTTACCCGTATATTCCCGCTCCGACTCCTCCTTCGGTCTTCGAGCCGTCTGTGTACCAGATTGTTGCTGCACTGATGGGTGCTCCTCCCTCCCAGTGTTCTCTTTCCAGTACTTTTACTTCGTATTTCCTGTTGAAATTGTATTTGGTTACCATGGTGTCGCTGGGCATTCCTGTAATTGGATCCGCCCTTAGCTCTTCTTCTAACCTTTGGTAATCCTTCCCGTGGAGTTTGGTGATGGGTCGTGACCCTTGCATAAGTCTGTAGGTGACCGCTTTCGCCTCTCCCTGTATGTATATGTGTAATGGTGGTAGGTTCAAGATGACCTCCATCGCGGCCGTGGGGGTGGTTCTCATGGCCCCTGTGGCACTGAGACAAGCTTGTCTTTGTATGCCTGTTAACTGTCTTATGATTCCTGACTGAAAAGTCTTTGGCCACCACACCACTGACCCATATGATATAGGCCTGATTACCCTTGTGTATAACCATATGGTCATTTTGGGGTTGAGTCTCCAGTTCTTGCCACACATCCTCCTGCACCTACCTAGTGCGATGGATGCTTTTTTGGCGATTTTTGTTGTGTGGGCATTCCATGTAAGCCTTTGATCGAAAACTACCCCTAGGTATTTCGCTTCTTTGGCCAAAGGAATTGTTGTGCCCTCCAGGGTGGTGGTTTCAGGCCTTGCAGTGCTCGTTTTTTTGTGAATGCGACAATTTATGTTTTCTGAGCATTGACTGACAGCCGTTCTCTTTTGCACCAATTGTCTACTATGTTTAGGGCACTTTGTGTTCGTTCTGAAATTATTCCAGAGAAACGGCCTCCGACGACTATCGCTAAGTCGTCTGCATATCCGAGGCAATGAAAGCCTTCTTGGATAAGTCTTTGTAAGAGATCGTCCATTAAGGTTGCCCACAGAAGCGGTGACAGTACTCCTCCTTGTGGGCAGCCTAGAGTGGATATAATTGTCCTTCTCTCTAGGCTTGGCGGGACTCCTCTTCTGATTTGTGCATTGACTAATGCGTCTGTGGTAGCATTGTTAAAAGCTCCTTCTATGTCCAGGAACGTTGTCATGGCTATTTCTTTGTCCTCTATTGACTTTGAAAGCAGCCTGTTTAAATCATTGTTAGAAATCTATACATGGCATATGTCAATAGTGTTTTAAGCTTCGGTTCTTCTATTTGGAATCCCTATTATAACTGTTGTATCGACCGATTACAAAAAGTCAAAGATAAATTTATAAAATATGTTTCAAAAAAATTTCATACTTATGCAGACTTCGATATTTGCAAACGAGAACTGAAGCTCATATCACTAGTCGACAGACGTCAACTTTCAGATGATAAATTTATCTACAAAATCGTTAACGGGCAAATTGAATTTGGCGAAATTCTAAGTAAAATGAATTTCATTACTTCATCCTATAACACGCAAGGGAAAAATCTTTTCAAAATTAGTCAAAGCTCTACTAACTACTACATAAATTCTCCTATGCAAAGATGCAGTAAATCATACAATACAATCTCGTCACTCACCGATGTGGATATCTTCTCTTCCTCTTTGATAACTTTTACAAACACTATTAAAAAATTATATATATATCTCATCTTGACAAGTTTCTTTTTATATAATGCTTATAATATATTTTTTTTCTTATTTTTATTGTTAAGCAACATTTAATAAGGATTTATTATTGTATTCTTATATAAATAAATAAACTAATTTTCCCTCTAGTGGAAAATTGGTAAGATTAAGACCAAATAAAACTTAATTTTTTTTATTACTCGTTTAGATCTCTGAAATACGCCACTGGAAAAAGTGAAAAACAAAAAGCTGCAACACTTCTTTCTCACTTCCCCAAGTTTCGAGATTGATTCCGGTATCCTGGGGATTAAGGAAAAAGCCGCAAAGCATCCATTTTCGGCAGATTATTTTTATGATTGAAATGTAAATAACTTTTTCGAGAAGCGGGTTCTCCGGGATTGAATTTTTTCGTATAAAATTGACCGGATTCTTTGTTCTCTTTATCAAAACATTCATTTACGCGATGTTTTTTGTATTCAGCAAATTTTAATAACATCTTTAAACTTTTCATTCAAATTATCAAGTTTCGGATTAAGCCAGAAAACTCTAAGGATGAATTTTCACTTCCGAAACTATGGAAGTTATGCATAATAGAGTCATATTTTATACTTCAAAGGTAACACCAGTGGTAAAAGGAGTTCATTCTCCTTAAATGCCGACACTCTATATGCAAATTAGGAAACCAGCAGCGGACAAAAGGACGAAGAAAAAAATTAACAAAAGATACGTGTTAGACAATAACAGTGGACCAAGATACTATAGTAACGGGACAAAACTTTTATTAAATTTTGTGTTTGGAATTTTCTAATATCCACAAGAATCCCAAAGGTGGTAGAATATTTTTCTCATCCTGTTTTCTAAATTTCTATGGAAACAAATCATCTGATAATCCAATAAATTCTTTCCGTATTGACTTGAAGAAATTCATCGAAGAGGAAACTCAAAGCAGGTGGCAGGTGGGGTAACAAGGTGCATGGCGCACTGCAGCTTGTCGCTATCTTTTGTTTCGTTTTGTTGAATTTAACGTCTGTGCAGACACAAGAGAATAACAAAAGTGTTAATTAAAGATGTTGCTTCGAAGTGGGACGTGTAAATTCTAAACAAAGTTGTAACGGTGTGTTCAAAACGTATGTAATTCTATGCTGAAGAATAGCAGTGGAATGGTTTTGTAATAATACGAACATTCGGTACGTTTTGTAAGTTTTAGCAACTCCTGAAACCGATAAGAACGCGAAGTTAGGTAGTACGAACATTTGAAAATTATTTAAAAGAAATTCGAGTAAAACAATTGCGTATTAAAAGCATGGGCGGATCCAGCCGATTGTTAAGGGGGGGCTGTCTTTCACATCAGTTGGAGTTGAGGGTCGGGAGGCTATGGAATATATTAAAAAACGTAACCTAAAGGAAGGGGGGCTGCAGCCCTCACAGCCCTTCCTCTGGATCCGCCTATGATTAAAAGACAGACAGCGATAATGCGACAAATATTGTGTTCAAAAATAAAACTATACGAATGAACGACATAAAATCTACAGGGTGCGCCAATTATTTCCACTCGATCTCTAGCACCGAAACTAAAAGAGATATCAACAAGATTTTTTGTAGGGGTAGACAGTGTCACTCGGACTACAATTTTAAAATATTTTGATGTATACAGGGTGGCTAATTTTTGTGGAATGAAAATTAATTTGGTTTTTTTAAATTGAACACCCTGTATACGATTATGTCTTCTGATTCTACTTAATATTAGATTTAAGGTAGTTTTTTGTGTTTGTAAATCCGACGCGGCGTTGACAAGTTATTCCTATTTTAAGCAGATTTAATGAAAAAACAGCACTTCAGAAATATTAGCACAAAAACCACATTTTTTAAAAAATTCCTCAAAAAAGCTACTATGATGTAAATGAAACATGCACCTATCACAATAATCACACAACATCTTCACCTGTTGCACAGGGTGTTTGCCGATGGCGTGCCAATAGTCTAGTTTTCAAATGGCAATAACTTAATTTTTTCAAATGGGACACCCTGTATATTTTTCTTCAGTTAGAAGCTCTCCCTAATACGCATTAAAAAAATATAGGGTTTTGCACATCTAACTTTACTATTTACTTTAATAATTGACGCTAAGTGACAAACAACATATTTTACACAATTTTTAATAAGTACAAAATTTTACAAAGTTTAATCGTAAGAAAACTACAATAGTGAAAGTTAAAATTTATAGTAGGAGTTCAAAATGTCTTCCATTTTCATTTATACATTTTCTTGCCCTTTTTTTCATTGATTTACGCACATCTCTTAGCATTGCAGGGGTCACCTGTCTAAATGCTGCAGTAATTCTTTCTTTCATATTTTCTTTTGTGGTAACCTCTTCTTTGTAAACAATATTTTTAATAAAACCCCACAAGAAAAAATCGCAAGGTGTAAGGCAAGGCGATCTAGTAGGCCAATTTATAGGTCCTCCCCTTCCTATCCAACGATCCTGAAATTCCCTATTTAACCAATTGCGAACCATCTAATTGAAACCACATTCCGTGGCGATAATTTTGAGGCACATTTTGCAATAAGTTGCAAAAATCATGTTCTAAAAAATCTAAAAATATAGCTCCATTTACAGACCCATCAAAGAAATAGGGACCAATTACATAATCAACTATTATTCCCGCCCACACATTCAAAGACCATCGATACTGTGATGTGGTTCTAAATAAATGTTCATTGTGGTCCGAATAATAATGGAAGTTGTGTCTATTTACACAACCGTTCTTATGAAACGTGGCTTCGTCGGAGAATAAAACGTTGTTTAAAAAGTTACGCTCTGTATTTATCTTGTTTATTAACCATCTACAGTATTCCACTCTACGCGCGAAATCACGTGGTAACAATTCTTGGTGAAGCTGGATATGATAGGGGTGATATTTATTCTTTTTTATTATGCGTCTAATTGTGGTATTGGAAATATCTAACTGATTGCTTAATTGCCTTGTGCTTGTGTGGGAACTTCAACTATACTGATCATTACCTTATATTCGTTGTCAATAGTAACAGCTGTAGTTTCACGTGAATGTTTTTCATACTTGACGGTTCCTGTTCTATTAAATCTATTCTTTAAATTCTCAAAAGTATCCTTTTGTGGATGACGTCTTTCTGGGTATCTTTGACGATAGACCCTACTAGCAAGAAACGCATTTTTTTGACATTCACCCAGTATCCATATCATATCAATATTTTCTTAAACACTATAATTCTTATTAAAATCCATTTTTTATACACAATACCGATTAAATATAGTAGACGTGATACAATACAAAATTTTATGTTGACAATTAATGCCATAACAAAATATACCTACTGTCATTTTCATAGGTAACTTGATTTCTTATTAAAAATTGTGTAAAATATGTTCTTTGTCACTTAACGTCAATTATTAAAGTAAATAGTAAAGTTAGATGTGCAAAACCCTATATTTTTTTAATGCGTATTAGGGAGAGCTTCTAACTGAAGAAAAATATACAGGGTGTCCCATTTAAAAAAATTAAGTTATTTTGAAAACTAGACTATTGGCACGCCATCAGCTAACACCCTGTGCAACAGGTGAAGATGTTGTGTGATTATTGTGATAGGTGCATGATTCATTTACATCATAGTAGCTTTTTTGAGGAATTTTTTAAAAAATGTGGTTTTTGTTCTAATATTTCTGAAGTGCTGTTTTTTCATTAAATCTGCTTAAAATAGGAATAACTTGTCAACGCCGCGTCGGATTTACAAACACAAAAAACTACCTTAAATCTAATATTAAGTAGAATCAGAAGACATAATCGTATACAGGGTGTTCAATTTAAAAAAACCAAATTAATTTTCATTCCACAAAAATTAGCCACCCTGTATACATCAAAATATTTTAAAATTGTAGTCCGAGTGACACTGTCTACCCCTACAAAAAATCTTGTTGATATCTCTTTTAGTTTCGGTGCTAGAGATCAAGTGGAAATAATTGGCGCACCCTGTATAAAGTTTAAATTCTAAATCGTCAATATGGAAACAGTTTACGGAATTCTGCAAAGCAAAGAAATACGAGCTTTTGGAAACTACAAGTTTAGAAGCAACTAAACCTAATCCTGAAAGATTGGGCATGGAATATGAAGAAAGAAAACGGTGAAAATTACAAAGAACTAGTTGTGAAGACAATGTGGAACACCATTGCAAAAAAAAATGCAATAGATGTATTTTATTATGTATGCATATTATAATAGGTTCATCTATCTATCTATAATAGGTAGTATGTTTTGTAAGCTATGTGTATGCAGAATAATCTGTTACTCATGAAATAATCTTGTCAAATACCATTCGGGCATCTAATTTTTCCTGTGAAAAAAATTAGATGCCATTATGATATTACTTACGATTATTTTAAAAGTTAAAGGGGGACCTAATCAGACTTTCGAATAAGTGTTATGTACCTAGATGTACCTAATCATCAAAATTTCCGGAAAATTTGTTAGCTCACACTGTACGCTTCGATAAAAGCGATTAAGGGTCACCCTCTGGTCGGTTAGATAATGCATGGCCGGTATTTACGGCTGTTATACAAAGGGTTTTAATAACTAGAAATATATTTGGTATCGGACGATGGTCTACGCGCTTTGAAAACCAGCCATTATAGAGGTTATTTCGGAGATAGGGGATTTATGTAAATATCGCGGATCTGTAGATGGAATAATTGATAGTGTTTTGTCGGAGGAGGATTATAGACCTTCCATAAAGGTAAATGAGAACAAGTTGGCCAGTGACGTACGGTGTTCAAGGTAAATTTGATTAATTATTTAAAAATAATTGAAATAGTTTACCTAACCAGTGCGGAAAGTGATACTTTTCCGCACGTGTTAGGTACACTATTTTTTCTACTAGCGTGCGGAAAAAACCCAAAAGTTAACATAAAGAAACATTTATTATTAAATACATATCAACAAATTAATTATTCTTAATATTAATATTGAACGTGCAATTTGTAGCATTCTGCAAATTAATTGCAGAGGCTAAAATGTTTTCCAATGAAGTCAGATTTCGGTTTTCCACTGCTTTGTCAGCACTAATTGTTGTAACCGTGGCGATGGGAACTTGGCTGGAAGAGGTCATTTTCGAAGGCTTTACTGGCGACAGCTGCTGACTAGTGGAAGAGCCAGCGACAGCGTCACTGAAGTTTAATATTTTATTCGATAGGCTCTTTTGGAAACTTGGTGAGCTTTCTACATAACCTTCTACGGCGGAACGTCGGAAACTGTGGCCCGTATATAATTCAGGATTTGGAAGCTTCAGACAACTTGCAATCTCTGATGGCATTTTTCCGAAGGTGTTTATTCCGATACATTGTACAGTGCAAGTTCCTTTCTTATATTTCACGAAAAATCGCTTATGTGGGGTTTCAGGCTTTCTTAAACTCACATACTTTCTAAACAAATTTAGCAATTTTCCATTTTCAGCTTCCTCAGAAATCGCAAAGCTTCTGAAAGATTGGTTTTTTGTGTCTGGGATATTTATCAATAAAATATTTCCTTTTATATGAAGATAAATTTTGTCAGGCGCTTCATTTATAAACTTAAAAATTTCTTCTTTTGAGAAAATTTTTTCCTTTTTGGGTCTAAATCCAATGTTTTGTTTTTTTATATATGCCGTGACCTTGAAAAACTTGCTTAAATCGACGTCTTTTTTGAGTTTAATTACACTTTTCAACATTGAGTACCTGGACCAAAGAGTTTTGGCTTGCATATTTTGGAAATTTCAGCGAAATAAGCCAAAAAAACATCTTTAAAAGTTTTAATTCCCTTATTCTGGCACCAGTTTTCAAACAAAATATATTCCTTTTCATACCTATAACGGGATTTTGATGGTAGTAGACCCAAGTTTGCAGTTCTAGCCGCTTCCAAAACTGACTCTGGCAAATCTTCGTCTGAAGAATCCATGAAAAATTATCTTCTAGAAAAAGAAGCGACGGTAAAATTGTTTTTGACAAGGTAGTGTTTTGACTGACAGGTTTATTTTTCTTTTTTGCTACGGAGATTCAAAGTGACAAATAAAAAATGTCAGATGTTTATTATTATTTGACATTCATTTGATGAGGCTTATACCAGGGCCATTAAAAAATTATTGAAAGGTACGTTTCTTTTTATTAAAAATTATAGCAGAATTCTAATAAGTTTCTTAATTTTTCAGTCATTTCGTAAACTACAACCATACAAATATATATTTTAAATATTCAAATGTCAGTATACTCCCCAAAAACTTAACAAATTTACTAGTGCGGAAAAGTTACTCTTTCAACACTAAAATGAGTGCGGAAAAGTGGACTTTTCCGCACGCTAGTAGAAAAAAGTTATTTCTTTATTATTCCTCCAATTGCTTTATCGTAATCGTGATCGATTTTTCTAGCCCTCCGACTGAGTCCTTTTTTTAACTATTAATTCGGTCAATGATTCCGTAAATATTTTAATATTTACGTATATTTTATATTTTGCAACTTTTAATGCATCAGCTCGTCTTGTCAATATTAGTAGATATATTGAAAAGAGGATTTAAAAAAATCAGTTTTACTAACAGTAGAGCAAAATTTGAAATAATTCTATTGGCTAGTTTTAAAATGGCGAGAGTATGAAGTGGCCAGTGTCGATATTTTTAATTTTAATTTTTTTACTAAATTCCTCAAAGCCTATCGTGCTAGAAATATTGTTTCACCCGGTATTTATCTTTGTTATTAGCGAATTTAAATCGTTGATACATTATCCGACCAACCGGAGGGAAAGCTTTGACCTTAATCGCTGCATTATCTATATTGATCGTCGGTAATAATGCCGAGTCATCTCAGTGAAAAATGACCGGGTTTATGGATATGCAATTTTGCAAAATTAATGTGTTTCATATTTTACCGAACTGACCAGAAGGGATTTGATACAGGTGAAATATTTCGATGAATATTTAAAGAAACTACTTCAAGGAAAGATCACAAAATTTGAAAAACAATTTTTACCACAACTGTAAAAACTCCCATACTTTTGGACGCGTAACGATACAGTTTACCGCGATTTTCTACAACCCCACGATGATTTCTGACAAGTGTACCAGTTAGACTGAATACGAAATAAAGGGAGATACTCATTTTAGACGTTTATTAGGATTAGTCGACTGTGCCGACGTCAAGTTTTGGTTTGTTGGTTTTAGATTAAGGAACACTTAAAGATGCCAGTCGAGAGTGTTTGCTTGGTGTTATTATTATTTGTTGAAACGTCTAGAACAGTTAAAGTATACAAGGGAAATGGCGAGAATGGGAATGATATTGTTTTATTTGCGTGCTTCTTGAGGAAAATGTTCTTCATTTTTTTTAAATATCGACCATATTCAGACAAACAGAAACGGCAACTCCCAACTTTCGTTTTCTTTTTTCGCGACCCGTTGAAAAGTTCAATTTTCAACTTCATCGATCAGTGCCAAGAACAGTCTAGAGAACTTTTCTCATGGCTAACTGGGGAAATAAAATAAAGAAACAGTCGAAAATGGCACACCCGACCATAAAAGTTGACAACAGAGTCGGTTTTTAAATGGAATTAAACTCTAGACGGTCACGAAGTTTTGATGGGCTCGCTATTCATTTGAGAAAAATAAAATAGAAAGAAAAAAAAGTGAAATCTGCGAAGCGTGAGGCACTAACTCTTTGAGGAACAGTTACGTATAGTGAGATTTAAAAATAAAATTCCCTTTTTCGTGATAAGATTGTTTTCGTAATTTCCAAACCAAGTTCGACTGTCTTAGACTTCTACTATATTATTTTTTTATTAATTACTATCAAATTTTGCTAGAAAATTAGCCGTTTGTATGTTTTCTCTAGACAAAAAAAAATAAAATCGTCCCGAAGCAAATTACAGATCAGAGATTTCGTACTCAGACTCACAATCCCGTAAATTATGGCTCGACATCATTTCCAGACTAAAAGGGACTTAATGGGCCTCATTCTCTTCTTCCACGGCATAGGTTTAAAATCAATGAGCAGCTAGGGAGACGTGTCTATATCGATTAGAGCCCTTTTGTCTGTGTCTTGCCATTTCTGATGTTGGCACAAGAGGGGAACTGGAAAACTTGCTCCCCCCTGAATTAACTGTTTATAAAAATGAATTTAAATAATTACAAAAGATAAAATTTATGGTTTTTCATTGTTTTCGAAATATTAGCGTCAAAACATCGTATAAACAAATATCTAGAATCATCCCTAAGAAATTAATAGTATAAAAAAGACGAGCCTCTTTTTAAAATACTGTCTCTTTTGTTTTCGACATTTTCGAACGTCGAAATCAACTCAGAAAAGAGTAAATGAAATTGGCGCAGTCGGTAGGATAAAATTGGCACAATTCGGAAAAATACTTATATAACAATAACAGAATACATTTGTTCCTTTATCCTAAATATTTCTTACATCTGGCGGAAAATATAAAATATGTGATTGCAGAAGGAATAAAATTGGGGTGGAAGACACCTTTACGATCCAGACCAATTTTTCCTTCGGTGCAAATGCATATCCATTTGCATAGTCGTAGAAACTGGAACAAAAAAAAATCGTAGTGTCTATCTAGTTTTGAATGAACATGGCACTCTCGCTGCTTAGCATTCAGAAGAAGCCCCATCATAAAGAACCAGGGACGGATTCAAAAATATGATTTGAATTACCACCAATTTAAAACTACTTTTTAACTCAAAATTGTATTTTTAGATATTAGTTACAGGGGGTGGCTAAAAAATGGTAATAACCGGTCAAGAATGCATTAAAATCAGTTCTAGCGCTCACCAAACTAGTTTTAGAAGTCATTAGGTTTACTAACCAGTCAAGAATACATTAAAATCAGTTCTAGCGGTCACCAAATCAGATTTAAAAGTCATTAGGTTTACTAACCGGTCAAGAATACATTAAAATCAGTTCTAGGGGTTACCAAACCGGTTTTAGAAGTCATTATGTTCAATAACCGGTCAAGAATACATTAAAAGCAGTTCTAGCGGTCACCAAACCGGTTTTAGAAATCACTAGGTTCAATAACCGGTCAAGAATGCATTGAAATCAATTCTAGCGGTCACCAAACCGGTTTTAGAAGTCACTAGGTTCAATAACCGGTCAAGAATGCATTAAAATCAGTTCTAGCGGTCACCAAACTGGTTTTAGAAATCATTAGGTTTAATAACTGGCCAATAATGCAGTAAAACCGGTACTTGCGGTCACCAAACTAATTTTAACGGCCTTCAAGGTTCAGTAACCGGTTAGGAATAAAGTAAAATCAGTACTAGCAGTTACCAAACTGGTTCTAGAGGTTACTAGGTTTAAAAAACCGCTGAAAAATTAAGGAAAATCAGTATTAACGTCTTTAGAGGTTACTAGGTTCATTCATCGGTCGAGACAATCTAAAAAAAGGACGAAAAACTTCAAACGAACGCTGATGTTTATGAATCGCTTAGTTCAAAATGCAAATAAACAGTTGTACATCATTTTACCCCCAAATTAGGAACGACTACTGACAATGGGGTTATTAAATATTGAAATAACGACTGTAGTTCCTCTTCCAGAGGGGTTGGACGTGATTACTCATTAAATAAACATATACCTTGTTATCCCGAACTGGAATATCAAATGTACTGTCGAATTAAGGATGTTTGTCTTTCGGTTTTAATCTCTGTTACCGCGGCCTGATTTTGAAAGCTAAAGAGAATTAACAATTTATTTCTTCGATGTCAATGGTTTTCTCTACATCATTTACCTTTTTCTTAGAATTTTTCTGTAGATTTTACAAAAAAAATCAGGATTTAACGAGTTTTTTCCCCAAAATGGGTCCATATATTTTTTATTCATTTTTTCTATGTCAATCGTTTTCTGTACATCACTTACCCTTTTTTGCTAAATGTAAACTTTTCTACCTACTTCTCTGCCAGTAGTTTCATAATTTTAACCATACTTTTGTCTCTCTACAACATCTTTCTTTGATTCACCATCCCAGGTCTAAAGTATTTCTGTAAAACCAACAATAACTTCACAACTTCGCGACAGTTTTAGTTCCTGTTTATTTTCCAAAATTACCTAATTAAGAGATACTCCAAAGTGCACACCTTAACACCAACCAACATCTCATCTTTTGTCCCACTCTTTTCTATTTCCCGCGTTTCTCCAAACTTCCCTAAATATTTCAATTATCAAAGTTTGCCCTTAAGACAATTATAGGGCCACAATGGTTTTTCTTCCTAACTCTCCTAACAAACTCAATAAGTTGTTTATAATGGAGTAGTGAGCAGGATGAAGCTGGAGCTCGGACAAGAAAAGGGGATTATTGAGACTTTCCAGATATACCTTTCCTGCCAAAACGAAGTTTAAATTGGACTCGCGAACAATAGCGTTAGACGTAATGAATGTAATTGTCGGAAGAAACAAAGCAATTAGGGGATAAGGAGTAGGTAGTGGTGTAGTAGTTTTCTGGACTTCGAGAGGGAAGCAGCGATTCGTGAACTCGTGGAGTGAATAAAACGGACAATTGCCAGTTTTTTCGGGGACTGTAATTGTGATGTCCTGTTTCTTTGTGAAAGGTTTAATAGTATTATAAGGTGTGTTTTGTATTTTATTACTGACAGGGATATTATAAGCTTATAACATCATAGTTATGTTATCAATAAAAAGGGTTATAACTCCCTTGGGATATTAGAGGTGCCTTAATCTCCCGTTGCCAGGCTTAATTCTCGTTGTTAGGATATTTTGACGTTTGTTGAACATTGCTGTCAGTGTTTCATTATATTTAGTGAATGTCATTGCTGCTTATTTTATTAAAATCGATCAGAAATAAAATAATCTATGAATCACGGGAATTAATGAGCCTTAATTACCTAAGGCCTTCGGGAATTAAGGCCCTTATAATCAGTGCCGGTCCTAGACATTTTCCTAGTGGATGCGAACAATTCACTGGCGCCCCTCATACCAGTGGCGTAGCTTGAGGGCGCGTAATCAGGGAAAATTTTTAAAATTTGAGTAGCCTCAAACGCTGGACTACTTTTTATTATATTTCATTCAGAAAAAAAAATGTTTCAAACTGTGGCGCCCCCCCCTGGTCACGGCGCCCGCCTGCGGGCGCATCCTTCGTGTATGCCTTAAACCGGCCCTGCTTATAATTCCCTTGATACATAAATTACTATTAAATCATTTTGACACCTTTAAAATCCTTTTTAAATTCTTCCAAAGTCAACACCGACTAATATTTTTCTTACCTCTTCCACTAATGCACTAAAAATTCGTATCGTATGGGGGAATGCAGACAGCGCGACACATTGCGGTAGGCCTAAAATTGAATTTATCAATCAAGAGGTTCGGAGGTAGAACGTGATCCAAACTCGAGTAGAGAACGTGATCGGCATTTTTTTGGTCCGGTTTCGGAACGGGCCGAATCCATTACGCCGAATATTTATCGCGGAGGCTCCGAGAAAAAGCGCTTTCAAGGAAAATTGCTGAAAGTTCTACCACCGGTACGAAAGTTTTATGTGGTTGGGGAATGCAATGCCGAATTAAAAAATGACAACTACAAACAATTTGTTTTAATTTTATTCGAGTGTGTTTAAGGTGTTCGAATTAACTTGAGCGCCACGTTAAGGGGTTAATTATCACTAGAGTTTCAATTATTACTGGAAATTTTTTCTAGAACACGAATTTTTTTAGTTGCTATGGTAACGATACAAAATAAAAGCTTTTAATTGGTCGAAAATGTTAGGTGTGGAATTTTCATTAAAATTTATTAGCTAGTAGGTGTTGTGGAAAAATTAAAAAAAATAACAATCGAATTGCAATTCTATTTCCTACTCCCTTTCTCGCTCTTTAATCTGACAATGACGTATCGCAGAATTTCCTGTATATAAACTCGAAATGTCCATTTGGATCGTTTAGAAAAAAGGGCTACCTGCGCCGGTTTTATTTATAGTGGCTGTTCTCGCCTCATCTTATGAAGCATTACAGCCACTTTGATATTATGGCGGGTTTATTTATGTGATAGCGTATATGGACCTCTATATATCGTCGCTACCTGAGGGTACAATGCGGATACTTAAAGGGACAGTTGTAAGAAAGTGTCAAATTGATTGGTTTTTTTTATTAAAAGTCAAAAGAAAATAGAAGCAAATATAAAAATATACTGGCTATAACAAATTACTTCATTGCGGCTTAAACAACGGTTTGAAAGTACAATGATATACAGGGCCGGTTTAAGGCATACGCGAAGGATGCGGCCGCAGGCGGGCGCTGCGGCCATGGGGGCGCCACAGCTTGAAATTTTTTTCTGAATGTAATGTAGAGGGTGGTTCATAACTATTGGGACAGAGGCTAAGGGCAGGTTATTGGGACCAAAATATGGCGATAGGACCAAATATACCTTAATAAAATATTGCTGTGGAATAAGATAAAGGGCGTTAAAGTTGAAATTTTTTTCTGATGATGTCCCTGTATATTTATCAATTGTTATCAAAATCGGCAGAGAGCCATAACTTTGGACAAAGAATATTATTTTATGTATTATTTCACATTTTGTTATAGGGAGAGCCACGTGAATGATTCCTGATGATGAAATTAAGAGGTATCTTTTTTTGGGCGAAACTTTTTAGTGATTTTGATTAGAAAATCTGACGTAAACATCTTTTCTACGTAATATTGATACTCTTGTTTAAACACGATAATTTCAACAGTTCTGAGAAGGGGATTTCAAATAACAGACAATAAAAAACTTGTGACATAAGGCTTCTATTACAACGGTTTATAAAGCAGAATTAAAAATAATTTTACATGAAAAGAGCAAACTTAAATTAAATGTTCTATGTGGCCTCCTCCGACCTCTATGCCTTTTCTAATTCTTGTAATAAAGGATATCAAAGAAAACATTATAAAATTACCTGTTCAATTGCGTTTTTCTCGAAAACGGGTTAAATTATCGTGTATAAACAAGAGTACTAATATTATGTAGAAAAAATGTTTACGTCATATTTTCTAATCAAAATCACTAAAAAGTTTCATCAAAAAAAGATACCACTTAATTTCATCATCAGGAACCATTCACGTGGCGCCCCCTATAACAAAATGTGAAATAATACATAACATAATATTCCTTGTCCAAAGTTATGCCTCTGTGCCGATTTTGATAATAATTGATAAATATACAAGGACATTATCAGAAAAAAACGAAAAAAAAAATTCAACTTTAACGCCGTGTATCTTATTCCACAGCAATATTTTATTAAGGTATATTATTTGGTCCTATCGCAATATTTTGGTCCCAATAACTTGCCCTTAGCCTATGTCCTAATAGTTATGTACCACCCTGTATAGTCCAAAACAGCGTTTTAGGCTACTCAAATTTTAAAAATTTTCCCTGACCCCCCCGTATTACGCCCCCCAAGCTACGCTACTGTTATGAGAGGCGCCAGTGAATTGTTCGCATCCACTAGAAAAATGTCTAGGACCGGCACTGATGATATACCCTGTATTCTGTAACCATTATTGTATTTCTTCCTAAATTCTATGCTACGGCCTCACTATATCTCTCTAACCTGACAACTACCGCCAGTGCCTACTTCGTCAATAGTAGGCGATAAAATTGGCACGGCCGAAATGTAAATTTCACCTGAATTATTCATTTAATTAGAATATAGCTTCTTCGACTCGGTTATTCTCCACTTCCTGTTGAATGCATCTTTTGAATTGTTACCTCCTTAGGAGCTGTCATTTTCTCAATAGGAGCGTCAAATATATTGGAAAAAATGGGGTTTCAGAATTTCATCAGCGGTTATTTGGACGATTTTTTTTGTCAAATTTTCACTTTAGTTTACTATTTGACATTGCTATACAGGGTGATTTATAAAAAAGAGTAATCTACTTCATAAAAACAGTAAAACGTTATTTGCAAGTGAAAGCTGAGATGACCGACCAATTTGCCAATATCTGTTCCTGCATTTTGGTCCCTTTAGACTTATCGGTGGCTGATACTCTCATTTTCCTTAACCAAACATCAACTATATCAAACTTCTACTACGCCCATGCATACATGTAACACCGTTGGCACATTTTAACGAATCTACACCAAACTTTTTCCTTATTGCGTACAATAAAATCTTATTAATCCTAATTTACAATGAAATTATTCTCGTTTTAGCGAGATACGCAGTATTTTGTTTCCTTCTCCCGCTAGTAACTTTAATTTAATTCTGTATAAAGCAACTTCCTTCAACTTTATCTACTCCTTCATTGAGCTATAACGCTGACAAACTCGTCACACTGCCCCAATTTCGAGCTATAATAACAGAGTCAAGGAAACGGGCTCACAAATACCCGAGCGTAGTGTAGGATCTAGGCTTTAATTTCCTCTCTATCTTAATGTACCACGTGTGTTAATTTCTGTCTTCGAACAGGGTGTCACATGAAAATTTGAATGATAGAATTGACAGTATTTTCTATTGTACTCATTGCGATTTTTAGCATTTACAGCTATGGAAAATAAGTTCAGCCACCAGATATGTGATAAAATTTCTGATATTTGCTATTTTAAGTTTGTTTTTTGCCTGTATGCCTATACCATACATGTTACTGAAGCCGAGAGATAGCCGAAACGCCCTATAAGTAGCTGCAACTAAATCGACACATTCAATATTATTATTATTATTATAAATTATTTAGAACATGTAAACAAAGTACCTATTGATGTATTATAATTCTAAACTTTGTATGCCTGCCTGTTTATCTGTCTGTTTGTTTGTTTATCTGTTTATCTGTCTGTCTGTATGCCTCGTTGTTTGTCTGTCGCTATAAAAAAATAACGAGTATTTTTTTTCCCAATCGATGAAATCAGTCGGCGGTGGAGGAGGGAGAAATCCTCTATCTAAAGAACTTAAAAACTGTTTTTCCGACAAATCTCAGCCGGTTTTGATCCCACAAAAAAATATTCTTACCAAAATTGAAGAGCTTGACAAAACACGTAACCTAGTTCCAACCAGAACCCGATAACTCAATTAGTTGGCGAAATATCGCGATTTTAAATTGCAAACATCAAAAAAATTAATTAATTATTTCTCAAGAGGCAGTGGAGATAGGGCTTTAATTTTTTGTGAATAAAAGTAACTCGATACGATAATTAGGAAGGGCGCAACGGGCCGGAAAAGTCTTTGCTATATAGCGGGAGAATGGAGAGGAGTAGGGGGTTCTAACCGAGCTCAAAAGAAAAACTATTTATTCATTTTATTATTTTGCCATGTCAGTATCTTGCATCTGACTTCATTATAAGCTTGTCTCGTGATTTAAATTTCCACTTTTAGGCAGTGCATGGTTTCCTTTAGCTCCACTGATTTAAAATCGCTTGATGTAGAACTAGAGAAGGGCCAGACCGATTTTAAATACCCGAATTCATGGAAAATTCTTAGCAGTATGTGGATGGTCGGAAAAGGTATGTTAAATTATAAGTAAATTAAGAAAAATCAAGACGTCTGAGTAAAACATGTTTCTGTTATTATTTCTGCAATAAAAGAAGATTTAAATTTTGACAACCCCCTCCAGTAATAAAGAAAAACATAATAGAACAATTAGAAGCTGAATTTATTATTATACCTCAAGATGTCGCGAATTGAATGTTCTAATCTAAACTCAACCCCAAAAAATCAGGTCCAGGATTAAAAAAATTAGTTCGTTTGGTTCTTATAAAAAATTTCACGCTGCATATAGTTTTTGAAAACTCTAATAAGGATTTTACAAAGTACACAAATAGACAACAAAAATGGCGTATTTATTTTTTCCCCACACGAATTTCTAATAAAAAAGAAATTTGACTACAAATTAAAAGTTTAGCAAAATGATCCATAGATTTAAAAAAGTATAACTTTTTCGCACATTTTCGATGCATTATATTAATTTAATAAAATATCTGCAGGCCGCAACGTTCATATGCAAATGTATCGGAAGCTTCTTGTTTTCATTATCAATATTTAGATTTATCTCATGCCAAATCAAACCCTATTGTTGTGACAATTGATCTATGTAACTGCCAACAGCATTATTACGATCAGAGATTGGTTATATCAGTAACAACGTTATAATACAATGTTGATGAAATAATAAGAGGTTTAAGTTTACGTTTTGTACAGGGTGTAACAAAACGGTAGGTAGGTAGGTGAACCACATATTCTGGAGTCAAAAATAACTCTATTGAACATAACATACCTTAATGCAAATGTGCACACAAAAAAAGTTACAGTACTTGGAAAGTACAAAATGAAAATCGATTTTTTACAATATTTCATGAACTGTTTAACATTTTGTAATGAAAATGGATACATGGCTTTCTTATCGTAAGAGCATCTTTTTCATATAAAACCACGAAATCTACACAGCCCATACAAATTTTAGGGGGGTTTTAAACCCCTAAAACCCCCCAAACTTTTCTATGCGTTACAATTAAATTAGTATTGTGACACCATTGGTTTAATACATCATTTTTGAAATTTTTTTGCCTCTTAGTACTTTTTCGAAAAGTTATGTTCAATCGAGTTATTTTTGACCCCAGAATATGTGGTTCAATTTATGACCTACCTTTTTGTTACACCCTGTATAAAATGGTTAAAACATCCATCAATTCGGGGTAAAATACCACTATAGCAATTCAACCCTGTCATTTACCCAACGGTGGTCAGTTTTACGACAGGGGTTTTCGGTATTTCTGTTCTTATAGGTAAAATAGCTGATAAAACCATTAGACTAGATTTATAAACGAACTATTACCCAATACAAATCATAAATCCTTAATCTTATCCTAAGATAGTAGGAAATTCGAAAGAGGAAGTAACGTTTCTTGCTAACGTTGTAACATCCGCGAGTCTGGCGACGAGCGTAGTCTCGCTTATACCGGATGAATGCTAATTTCCTTACACATACTAAATTATTTCTTCTCTTTTAGACCCCCACCGTAGATACTTAAGGCCTTGGATCACTCTTGGTTTATTGCGGACTCGCTAAAGAGCGCGTCTTGAATTTAATTATCCGCAATTGTCAGTGGCGTGCGCTAGGCTCTAGGTTTCAATAAAATCAGAAATGATATTTGTGATTCTAAATATGAGGAATGTGGAGTCCCTCAAGGACAAGGAATTTTTTCGATTTTATACGAATTTAAATTAAAAAAAGTCTAATTTTTTCATACGAATAATATATTTTTTTCATACTATCTTAAAAGTCGAGGTTTCAACTAAGAAAACGAGCACTGATAAAGGTTAAAATTTAAAAAAATTTAAATTATATAACTACGTTTTTATGAAATAAAATATAAATTAAGTTTTAAATAATAAAAATTGGCATCTATAAGATCTTCCTTGTTTTTACAAACATAGAATTGTATTTTAATCTACTGTGTTGACATGTTCTTGGTGTTTTTCCTGCTGTTTTTCCCACGAGGAAAAGTTATGGTGAGTTTTTTACTTAAAATTAAAATAAATTCCTTAAACTTTATAACTTAACTAAACTGTCATTGTGACTTTTTTAACTCCATAATTTTTCCACGTAGGGCCAGGTGATGATGATGTTTTAATCGCCGAAACCGGTCGCTCAATAAAAATAACTTGTGAGAAATAAAGGACCTTGTTTTCTTCCTAACCTCAGTACCTACTACTTACATATGGCTAACCCTACTTTAAATTTAAAATTTGTAACCAACTTTTTCGATTGAAAATTAGGCTTTCTTTAAAATTTACATTTGTATAAAATCGACTATTTCCCTCGTCTTGTTGTGTCTAGTGTCTAGTTGTGAAGACAATGTGGAAAACCGTTGCAAAAAAAAAATGCAAGAGATGTATTTTATGAAGTGGAAAATAATTTTTGATCCATTTAAACATATTATCTTTAAGTCTAGTAGGGAAGCTCGTAATGCGAAACGAAGGAATTTGCAGATGTGCGCCAATAAAAGGAAATCGAGCACTGCTTCATTAAAATTGGACGAGTACTACGCAATGGTTTTATTATGGGACGAAGACACTCTGGCGGGACTCCAGTGAAAATTTTACCATATCGCTTCAGTAGAACTTGCCTGGAGAGGTGGAGAACCAGTCAATTGCAGAGTTCATTATTTTAAAGAGAAAGTGGGTAATTCTGGGATTAAAACAGGTAGATAGCATAGTAACATAGGGTGGAGAAAAAAATGGCCGATAGTAAATGGCTGGTCCCCAACACGAAGAACCCTACCTTTTGTCCAGTCCGTCTTTTTAAAATTCCAATGGTTAAACGTTCATCTAGAATAACAACTGATAGATTATTCTTAACAGTAAACCCATCATGGATCTAGCGGACCTGGTAGTATCTTATAAATATTTCTTCTAATGTAACTAATATCAATGGTGGTGAGAGATGATGGTAAATGTGATGTTAATGCTTTACATATGATTTTTGAACGCCCTTTTACAAGTATTTAAAATAGCTTTCCTGTGTACTTTTTGTTCATCTGTTTCATGGTTGTGAACATCAACCTTTATTATCTGTTCCAACTGTGTAAATTTGGCTTTACAATGTAGCTTTTTTTGGCTCTCAACTTTTTAACACATTATCTTTCGAAAAAGTAAAATTTTCATATAAAATCAATTCTTTGCCACGTTCTCTTTTTATAACTAACCAATTTACATGTTATGATCACTGACCCTTTTAGAAATACAGGTAAAGAGATTATTTTTTCTCCCAATTTACTACCGTCCATATAAATGTAGGAATTTATTAATATACCCTTACGTCATGAACGTTATAAATTTTATCCTAAACTCTAGACAAAGTATTTGTGCAATTTCGACGATAATTCAATCATTTTCGACAAACTTAAATTACCAGCAAGAATAGCAAACATTTTCGAATGCGATTTGAGTGTAATGTAATATTCGAGCGTTCGTTCTAAACATCGCTGGATTCATTAATCATATAGAATGATAGGGTGCTAGCTGCAGATAGGTATATATTCTGGAAATTCGTGAGAATAGACAAATTTCATTTCAAGGGAAAATGCACGGTTTATAATAGATCACGATTGAAACATATAACGAACGTGCATCGTATTTCATTTTCAAGCGAGACGTAATTCAAGTTTTTTTTCTTGCTTTCTTATATGCAATATATTACGAAGTTCTTGTAAGTTTGTAAAATAATCTGTAGACTATAATTTTACGCGCCTATATCTATAATCAATTCTTGAATTTTAAACGCCACCAAAGTTCGTGATTTTGCTAAAAACTTCAAATTGTGGCACATTTTCCAAGTTTGGGTTGCATGCAAGTTTCTGTCACAGCTTATTTATGAGCTGATACATTTTAATGAGGTTTTAGAAAAGTTTTTGCCCCAGAACCGAATGTTTGGGTGAACAACCCTTACGTGAAAGTCCAAATGTATTCAATAAATCAAAAAGATTAAAAAAAAACTTATATTAATATTATCAGGGTTTAAATGTGACTATTTTAAGGATTATTATTATTCAGATACGAGGGTTGTTCCAAAAATTAGTAGCAGGTAGATTAGGAATAGACCGCGAGAATATTTCTAGGAGCTTGCAAACTTTTCGACTAATATTAAAAAAAATTAATAGGTATTAATATAAAACATCTAAATCTGCATGAGAAATCCAAAATGTAATTTCTTAGATGTGTTACCATCTATGTAATTTGTTTATATCAATCTTAAAATCAAATTATAGTTATTTTTCGTTCCTAAAAATTCAGCAAATATAATGATAGATAACCCATCTGCATGATACACATCAATTTATTTACAAACATTTGCATATCTACTAAAGGGTAAAGACTATTTGGAAATTCTTCAAATATCATGCACGAAAATCCTGATTTATCACATTTTATATATTAAATAAAAAAACGAATGTGCTCTGTGAGTGACAGGAAGTCATTATCATTTGTTTTTCAGAAAAAAGATGAAAATAAATGTCTGTAATTTTCAGGGTGACCAATGTAAAAGTATGTGATTATATTTTTAAATCTTTAATGTTGTAAAAGGGAAGTTGTTCGTATTTTTAAGTGAAATTGATAATGACGTTTTAAAAAAATTGACAATTACATAAAAAATAATTTATTTTAGAAAATATGATAATATGAGAAAGGGAAAATAATTTAAAAATATATACTGTTATGATTTATTAGTTTTGTGAAATTAAATTAATTTATTTTTATTCATGATTATAAGTTTTGGGAAAATAAATGATTTTATTTTTTTAAGTTCACATATTATTGCAAAAAAAATTTTTAATGAATTATGAAAATAAATTTTTTAATTTTGCTAAATATCTAGATATTTAGTATTTGGTACCTTTGAAATTCACGTAGGATCAATTATTCGTATCCCTAGGGATGGACAGTTGTACTAACAAGATACTGGGCTTAAATAATTCAGGAAACAGGAATCAGGTCACTCAGGGAAAACAAGAATCAATTTCCTCATGGATCTTTGGTTTTTACATCGGCAAAAAGGAGTTGTCAATTCTCAGGATCGACAGGATTACGCAGAAACTAAGTTAAATTATGTAGTTCTTGCTAATTCACACTTATTTTCAGGTAAAGTCTAGAATTTTTTAATTGTCACTTTTTTCAATTGTTTTCTATTTTAGGAGCGATGTGCACTGTGAGATGGTTCAAGTTCAAGGAGCCTCGAAAATTCTGTGAAATCAGTTTTATTAAACCTACAAGTCACAGCACTCTTGTGTAAATATTTCTCAAATTTCTTGAATTTTTACATCAAATAATAAAAATTAATCATTTTAAAACCTAAATTTAACTATTACATTTTGTAGTACAATTAAAAAGATAATTTTTGCTATAACTTTCAATTCGATTATTCTTTGCTCTATATCAAGGATTAGAAGTTTTTTTTTACTCTGTGCTTTTTAAATATTCAAATTATTTAGTTGTTGATGTTCATCAATGTTTGTAATAAATTTTTGATAAATTGAGTCTCATTATTTTGATTTCTAATGTTCTTTTATGTTAAATTGATTTTCCTAAAGGTTTTGAGAGATATGAATTTTGAGGTTATATTGATTTTAATTTTGTAAATAACTTTCCAAAAATTATATTTTACTTTTTAAGTCTTATGTCTGGATAATCTATTTTAGTTTTATTTAATTTCTTTCGCTCTAAAATTTTGACAAATAGCTTAAAATTGTATGTAAAGAGTGGTTTTATGGGATTAAATTTGATTCTATTTTTTTCTCTATTTTGCCATCTTTTATTTTATACAATATGTCTAAAAAAGTTGGCAACAAAAAATATTTTTCATAAAAATTTCTGCATCAAATTTGTAAAATATTCAGTGATATACAGGGAGCATTAAAAATATTGATTTATGCTGAAGAATAAAGCGATATGTTGATGAGCGAGACATCGCATCTTCTAATAATAAAAAAATACTTACACGACTTGCTTTGGTTAAAGTGGATCCCATTCATCTGTAACTGAAGGTCCTCTAACTTCAAACAATTTCACAAAAAAACCCTCACCCAACGCACTCGCCTGTCACTGTATTATGACCAGAGGGGGGTGATCTGTCCCTTATTAAAATACATAGAGTCATAAATACGTTTACACATCTAACTTTCTTTTTTTTTTGATTCAGCAACTGTTTAAACACAAAACGAAACAAAAATTTAAGTTTGTAAAAAAATGTTTTTTGATTTGTTTGTTTACAAAAGTCATGGGAGAATATTTACGCGGATTCGGGGAATGACGTTTTGCGACACCACGTCTGCTTTGGCCACCCTTCACAAATGATTCTTTCGCGATTCACATGCTATTTTAGTCTACAACCCCTTGTGGAGGTGAGTGGGGCGCAAGCGCGATATAGTACGGGAGTGTCGTGATGAAGCATGAAAGGAGTGTACCGTCTGCACTCAAGAAGTGGATGATAATGTTTGTTTTTGTTTTAGAGGCTGGGTCTAAAGCTCAAAGGAGCCAAAGCAAAGATTAGAATTTTTTTAGCAACTATACTTTTTGAGATATCCTTTTAGGTATTTTCAAATTATTTTTGGCGTTACGATCGATGTACAAAAATATATTAATCTCAGCCACAACTTATTACAGTCTTACAAAGCTGTTTTAATTAAAATTCTTATCAGCGGCGACCGAAAATTTACCCGGCGGAACGATTGATCAAATCGGCGCAAAATTAATAATAAAGTTTTAATTATTGTATCAGAGCAATTGCCGCCGAATCGGACCGTTCCAATTCCCGTTGCTTTTGACTTTGTTCGCTATTTTCAACTCGTCCAGATTTTGGCCAACACCATAGTCACATATTTCGAACGTAAATTGCACGTACCGATTGGGATTAAACGTGATAGTGATGTGTATGGGTCAACTGAACCAGATACTCAAAGGTAATTTTTGAGGAGGGTATTGATGTAAAGATTTGTAAAAAAATGTTTAAAAAACAATATTTTTGTCCTGTATATAAATATTTGAAGATTAACTAATTGGTACATTCATAATTAATAAAAGAATAATGCAAAAATTAGACTAGTACCCTCGTCTTAATTTCCATCAATCACAAACGCACAATTTTGAATTACAAATGGTTTCTAGATGAAAAAACTGTATGACAGTTCCTGTCAGTAGTTATTTCGAATTTACCCGTGGCAAAACTTGACAGCTGTTGTCACCAAAAATTACAATACCTTCGATAACAAGTAATTATGGTGCTGTCAGCGTATGTAGTGAAAATGAGTGGCTTTGGAAGTGATTCTATGACTAATATTGATCTGGCGATTGAGAAAAGTGTACCGTACAATATCGTTAAACCCATACGTCAATATGTAAACAGTTTACGGAATCCTGCAAGGCAAAGAAATACGAGCTTTTGGAAACTACAAGTTTAGAGCAACTCAACCTAATCCTGAAAGATTGGGCGTGGAATATGAAGAAAGAAAACGGTGAAAATTACAAAGAACTAGTTGTGAAGAAAATGTGGAATACCGTTGCAAAAAAAATGCAAGAGATGTATTTTATGAAGTGGAAAATAATTTTTGATCCATTTAAAGATATTATATTCAAGTCTAGTAGGGAAGTTTGTAATGCGAAACGAAGGAATTTGCAGATGTGCGCCAATAAAAGGAAATCGAGCTCTGCTTCATTAAAATTGGAAGAATACTACGCAATGGTTTTATTATGGGACGAAGACACTCCGGCGGGACTCCAGCGAAAATTTTACCATATCGCTTCAGTATAACTTGCCTGGAGAGGTGGAGAAGCAGTCAATTGCAGAGTTCATTATTTTAAAGAGAAAGTGGATAATTCTGGGATTAAAACAGGTAGATAACATAGTTATATATTTTTTAAAATAACCGATTTTCAAAAATCCTACTTTTTAAGAAGAGTAGAATATAATCCTCTCTTCAATAAAACGGCCCAGGGTAGAGAAAAAAAATGGCCGATAGTAAATGGCTGGTCCCCAACACGAAGAACCCTACCTTTTGTCCAGCCCGTCTTTTTAAAGTTCTAATGGTTAAACGTTCATCTAGAATAACAACTGATACATTATTCTTTACAGTAAACCCATCATGGAACAAAGAACAATCAAGTGGATGGTACAAAAACACTCCAGTGGGAAAGAACTAACTTTCGAAATGAACTAAAGAAGCAGCAGAGAAGGCAGGATTAAATACAAAAGAAATACAAATGACCTGGCTAAGGGAGGGGTGGGTGAACAACAATTAATTAAAATTACTGGCCACAGTTCAGCCAACTCAATTAAGCCTTATCTGCAAATGGATAATGAGCATTATTCCAACATAATAAACACCCTTAGAAGTGACTCCTCAAAACATCCAGCTAAAAACCAGAAAACAGAAGATCCTGCAGCCACTCCTCGAGCTTCTCACTCTACAGCTGGACCCATCAACAACATTAATGATTTACCTACACCCAACGTTATCAATGAGTTAACAAAGATCTCAAACAATACTCCTACTGTGTATCAAAATTGCAATTTATATTTTAATTGTACCATAAATAATTAAGTTTGTATTTTGTGATTAAATAAATTACCTGTTTTTCAGTTTTCAAATTAATACCTACGTATTTATTATGTATGCATATATAATAGGTAGTATGTTTTGTAAGCTGTGTATGCAGAATAATCTGTTACTCATGAAATAGTTTTGTCAAATACCATTCGGGCATCTAATTTTTCCTGTGAAAAAAATCGAAAAAACACAATGCAAAGTAATATTTTTTTTAACAAAATGCATTCGAGCCACCAGCACTCATGCTTCTTGTTAAAATATTACTTAGCAACGTGTTTTTTCGATTTTTTTTTTCGGAAAAATTAGATGCCCTTATGATATTACTTACTAAAATATTTTGCGAGTGCTACTGGCTATGTGTAACTTCACTTTTTTAATTAGAAATATGATGTGTGATACCTCATTTGAAAGGGCTTTCCAACCACGTATATTTATAAAAATTTGCTGTCTACAGGGTGGTGAAAAATAAATGAAATTAAATAGAAGTAAATCTTACTGAAATAATTTTAAAAACATTTTATACTTATACATTTTATTACATTACGTACGCGGGTGTAATAATTGACAACAAAACGTACCTGGGAAAATTATCCTCTTAATAACAAAAATAACGGTATATATAACCCGTACATTTTAAAATAATCTTCAGATGTACGTGCCTGATAAATCCAAGATGAAGGAAATAATCATCGTTGTGGACAATAATTTCACATTCGTGGAAACGTAAATAAGCCTTATTAACTTTTAACATCGCATCGGGGGTGACCTCTTGGTTTTAATAATTGTTAAAGATGCAGGTAACAAAAATGTTGGACTGTGTGGGAATGTCGAGATTTTTCAGATAATGAATTTGAGTAGGAGATGCGTTATTTGTCATAAACTTGTAAAAGTTCTTTAAGTGTCCCTCCTGGGATCTATTTTTTTTATTATATACAAATGTAAATGCAAATTAAAGTGACATTTTCAATCGAAAATAACTTTATGATGCAGATACAAATCGACTAATGTTTCTATGTTGTTACACACACAATTTATTGATCTTTTTCTCTACTTGCAAATCACCTTCCCATAAAAAGATTCCAGTACAAAATTATACATAAAATAAGAGCGTTACTTTGTCCTTATAAAACTTTTTGGCAGGCTTACATACAAACTGGACCGCGAAGAGCTGAAAAGGGTAAGAATCGACCTATTTTCGCAGCCTTTTAAAATTATAGTTCGCCCAGAAATGTGACTCATCTCTATCCTGTTATTCCTGTTCGATGGAGCAAAAACGGTGTTTGTATACAATTTGGGAAATTGGAGCATTGTATAAAACAGCACAGGGTTTCCTATTTGAGGACATACATCACAACCCCTGGTCTAACAAACAAAAATATTTGTTTTGTTCATTGTGATCGATTTCTGACATTTGTAACTGCAGGATTTGAAAAAGAGGATATTTTTAAATGGCCTCAAAAAAAACGGCGTTATGGATAGCAAGATTAAATAATAATCTTTACTTAGAAAAGTTCGAACAAAAGGAAACTGGTTTCCAAACCGTAATATGCATTTATGTAATGATTGTAATCAAAGCACCGTCAGGACGTAATTCCCGAAGGAAAATTGAATTAGAAATAGAAAGGATCTAAACTTCAAACTTTAATTAAAAAACTTAAATTGTTCGAACTTTAGGAAATTGAAAAGCTAGATTCGGTTGTCGCAGAATCTAAAAGTTTCCCTAGGAGCGCATTGTTTTGGTTGGTTTTTCTGTTGACAAAAAAAGAGTTACGTAAAAATTGGGAGGTAAAAAGAAAAATTATAAAACGCGTAAAGTGCTGGAATTTTAAGAAATTGAAAAGCTAGATTTTATATCAATATGCAGAATTAACCAATTAGTGCAAAGCTCGTCGCTTGGAGAGGCATTCGACTGGCTGAGAAATAAACTGAATTATTGGTAGATGCCTAACCTCTCTAAAACACCCAAAATAGACAGTCCATTCATAACAGTCAGAGCCATTTTGTGAATACGGACGGAACTAATTCTAAAAGAATAAAATATTAAATTACCAAATTGTAAAAGAGAAGGAAGAATAAAGATAAATGAGATAAAAATTGAAAATATTAGACATTAGACAATAACAAAAAATAAAATATTTGTAAAAACTTTTTGCGACTTCCCATAATCCACTTTCAGGAATAAATAAATAAACGAAATGTCACATTTTCGTCACAAAAAATTCTAGTTCTAGAAACACGGAACTGTTCGAGTATTTTTCACAAAAATCGACGCCTCTTAAAACTTGATGTATTATTTGTTAGCGTCAAATAAGGAGAGAAATCATCCTGCTTTGGGGGTGATCGTTCTCAATAGCTCAGGAAAATTGTTTAAAAAATAAGAAACATTTTTGTGTCAGCTTAATTCTGATTTTTGGCGAATGAAAATTGAGTTAAGAGCATTATCGCTATAAATGCTGTTATCCTGAAGATGGACGAAATCATGAAACGTTCCACTGATTACATGGCAATTTTTTTAAATCTAAAACATATTTACTTTAGATCACCCCCACTCCTCCACTTTTAAGCCACGCCTCTTCTGTCATATGTCAACTGTCATTTGTCATGTCATCTGCCGCCTGTCAACAGTTTGGCCAACCCATCTGTTACCTGTCAATATGTAAAAAAGAGGGTTTTTGGGCTCGTATTCTTGTTGTTCCTTTACTCGTTTCTCTAATGTCATCCAATATCCAATTATTATTATAATTATTATTAATTATATCAATCAATATATAAACCCTCCTTCCATTATACAGGATGGACCAGGAATGTTGGGTAGAAAATAAACCAAAGATATAAATAAATGTAGAACAACCGTTGCAACTTTTAATTTGTTGTTAATATTTACCCAATAATATCTTCGCACAAACAAGAGATTTTCTATACTATTTGGAACTATTAAAATGTATTGAAATTTCTTCTAATTTTCCCGCACCATATACTAACTATTTACTACTGTCAGAGTGGAAGAATGAACGCCTCACTTCTGCGAGGTTGTTGGTTAATGTTTCTTTGTCACTTTTCCACGAAAATGGTGGAAATTCTCTCTCTCGAAATCGGCGTAATTGACGACGGTGACAGCGTTGAATTAATAAGTGGCGCGGTCGGTAGGATGATAGAACTGTTGCTCGAATCGAATAGACTTTCTAAGTTGTTGTGATATTTGCAATTCTGAATAGAAAGTCGATGAATCGTTTAAATTATATAAATAAACAAAACTATAATTTTTCCAGTTCCTTATTAGATGTAATGATTAAAGTATATATAGGAGAAACTAAGATACGAATAACAACTAGGTTTAAAGAGCATTTAATAAATATAAATTGCTGTACGTGGTTTGGGAAGTTCGTTAAATGAATTAGGAGATGTGCGTGTAGACTTTATCTGAGATAAATAGGTACGTATAAAAAAACTATTGTTCGTGTTTCAACCCTTAATTATTTTTCCTCGTTTACATGATTCCTAGATAAACGTTGAGGAATGATAAATGATTCATAACTGAAATGGTGTAGATAATTGGGTTTATGTAATTAGATAGCCTGGACGGAAAGGATTCGATGATAAGGATCATTGTCATTTTTATAGTAGACTTAATGGATTACATTCGACAGTGACGAACTTAGGAGCTCTAAAAAAGACTAATTTTCAAAAGAAAATAATATTGTTCGTATGGAAACATTAGGCCTTTTTTTTAATTTAAATTCATATAAAATTAAACAAACGCTGCTGAAAAAGCCGACAAAATAATAATCGAATTGCCTATTGTACTGCATCTAGAACAATACATATATTTAATGTTTGTTAGGCAATTGTAATATATTAACAAAATTGCAAGATCACAATATAACTGAAATAATTATTCGCAACCAATGCAATTAATATTCAATTATTTCAACATCAAATTAGTGTTGTAGAAAGGTTATTTTTTAACATATAATTGATTTAAATTTTGCATTCATAAAATATTACTTCATTTTAGCTTTTGTTCGATGACCGTTCAAATAATTTTGTTAATGCATACACGTCATTGTTCAAATATTAATTGCAGTGTTTTACGTTTAAAAACATTCATATATTTAAATTGAAAATCACGTCCTAATAATAATAATAACAGTTTTGAAAATTTAAAAATCGCCAATGTGTAGTGGTAATTGAGGTAGAAAAAACGATTGGCGAAAGAAAAAAATTTTTTTGATCAATTTTCTGACAAAAAAATGACTTTTTTTAATAAAAATTTGATTAAAGCAAACAATAACGTGGAATTGTAAAATTAATATCAAATAAAATGTTCACCACTTCACCGCTCCGAGGAATTCAAGAAGTCTAATCCCAGCCCACAAAAAAAAACTTCAATCTTTACTTCGAACTTTTACAGACCCTTTTTCGAAACCCTCCGGTCTATGAGGAGTGAAATTTCTCGCAAAACTGGTATCAATTACCTTAATTTCAATACAAACTTTCTAATAAGTAGACAAACTTTGATACCTTGTCGTAACCTAAGAGACGAACGCGTTCCCTTACCTTTGAAGGACCCTTTAAGGGTCTTCATCCTCAAGGGAAGTGGCAAATAGAAATTTCTAATTATGAAAATAAGTCCCGAGTTTTCCCAACGAAGTCTTACGAATTCGGGGAAGAACTTGGATGATGTTGAATAGATTTTTAAGAAGGAATTTGTATATTTTACGCAATGAATTTGCGCAAATATCCTACCGACCGCGCCATTTCATTATATAGTAGAATAGTAGCGAGCCACTGGTCTACATCCTGATGTGCATAAAGCGCATAAAGGGATATACGCAATTATAGTGGATGTATCAGCAATCATCCCTCGATTAAAAACATCTATAATTCTCGCGAATCCGCAACCATTTATTGTTAACGATCAAATTCGCCTTGTGTTGCGTTGGCCAGTGCCAATTAAACCGACATTTGCCAGCAGTGCCGGCAACTTGCCGACGACAAAAACTTACTGCTAATCGCTAATCGATTATACGTGTGCAGGATCATTCGAAACGTTGTGGAGATGCCCAATTTCGAAGTTTAGGTATTAAAGGTAACGCTAGTTTATCGAAAAAGCAGCGAGAAATATTTTCTTATCATAAATAAACTTATAAATGAATACAATTAATATTTAAACTTATAATTTTTCTAACAAAGAAATATATTACGCACGCTCATGATCCTTTGCAAGTTAACAACTCACAGTGACCGTGAGATCAAGGCCGGCAGACAAAGAGTTTCTGGTAACTTGAATAGACCGCCTTCTTTAATATCTAAGGTCTCCTTTCAAATACTTCCCAGGTCTCCTTTGTCTCCTTTATCTGGCCTCCTTTGTCTGACGAAAAAACTAACACAAAATAATAATTGACTTCACATAATATCACTTGTTCAAAAATGGTTCGGAAAAGAGAAGGAATAGCTTCATTCTTTCAACTATATGGCAATCGAGAACCTTCGCAATCAACCCTCTCGACCGATCGAACAATAACAATAACCAATTGAAACTACCACAGGCAACTGATATTACATTAGAGCGTGATGCGTCTTGTCTAATTACAGACTATTTTTAAGAAATAAAACGCTGGAACATTTTGAATAGACCGCGAAGTCTGAACCAATAAAAATTTAATTTCCAACCGTGGCTTTTGTAGTTGACTGACTTTGAGTTTGACATTTGGACATACATGCGGGTTGATTATTCAAGTTACCGGGAAGAACGAACACCTAGATTGTGTCAATCGATTCTGATAGTACAAATAAAGCGTTACCCTTATCCCAAACTATTTTGTCGAAGCAGAACGGACGTCTAGCTAACCGGCTAGCCAGTCTGGATGATTGAAACGTTAATTACGTGTGGAAATGTCACATATTTTCCAGGAAATCTCCAATATAAGAAAGCGTTAAGTCGTATCAGAAGTTAGATTAATTGGAAAACGAACAGATGGGCCTGAAGCGTTTTAGATGAAAATATTTTTTGTTCTTTTGCGAGCCAAACATCTTTTATAGCAGACGTTTAATTTTTAAACTTTTACTACTGTTAGTGCAGGAACGTATCAAACCGTTCCAGATATAATGACGATAAGTTTGGAACAATCAGAACTAGAGATTTCCTACCGACCGCGCCATTTCATATATTAAATTAAATCTTATCCCTAGTGTAATGGAAACTATTCATAATATTCGAGCAATGGCGTAACTATGAAAACCAGGAATTTATACAATCTCAATCCTCGTTTGGCTTATCTTCTCTGTATATCAGTGTTTATAAATTGATTTTATGACTGTTTTAATTGGAATGTTACGGATATTGTGAACGTAAAGGCAACAATTTCGTCAATTTAGTAGATTTATTGACTACGTATAGAATTGGAAAATGTGTACATACTTCATATGGAGTTCAAACTGTTTCGGTAATCTGAATATATTTAATTTTAATAAATGTGAGCAGATAATCAACGCGGGGTCTAAATCATTTGAAACTAGGCGGGTTCTAACTCAATGTAACCTAGGCGGGTTCTAACGCAAGGAAAATTAGACAGACGCAAGGGACATACAGATGAAATATGTAAACAAAAATCATACGCAGTGACGATACCAAAAGGGGCTTAGCTAATAACGTGGTTATTATTGGGTCGATTTGAACGGGATATATGTAAACAAAAATCATGTGCATTACTATTCCGTTTTCCCCGTTAAAATCGGACCAATAATACCCGAGATATTTGCTAAGGCCCTTTTGGTAACGGCACTGCGCATGATTTTTGTTTACGTACTTGAGAAATTAGCGTCCTAGCGTTAACAATTAATAGATGGTCGTTATTGAGGTTTAGGAGAAAAATTAAACTTCTTAATTAAAAATTGCCGACGAATTTATCGTTGTAGCCCTGAGAAAGGCCTAATAAACGGCCGAAACGTCGGCAATTTTTAATTAAGAAGTTTAATTTTTGTCCTAAACCTCAATAACGACCACATATTATTTGTTTACGTATTTAATCTATACACCCCGTACATTACTATGCCGTTTTCCCCGTTCAAATCAGACCATTAGTAACCGAGATATTTGCCAAGGCCCTTTTGCCATCATTGCTTACCTGCTCATGTGGTAAGAGAAATAAGTTTTTTAAACTTTTTTCTTTAGAAAAGTTGAAAATGCAATTGAAAAGCTCATTAGCTAAAGTCTCAGCATATCCAGAAGACCGAAAACGCTTTTTTTTGCAAACGACCATTCTATACTAAGTACGTCTCTGTATAAAATCAAAATTTGCAACTCTGACACTGAATGGTGTCTGTGCCAATTCGAACATAACAATATTTACCATTTGCATACAAATTTTCGACAAAAGGCCATAATTCCCAATTATTTATTGGAGCCGAATGACCGCCAGTCGCTTTATGAATACCTACTCACTAAAAAACGAAACACGCGAAAATTTTAATAATAAATCGCGAAATAATCATTTCATCTGACGTTTCAGTCTACTGAATAATGTACAGAGCACGAATTAACCGATCACCGATATACCATTTACAACGATTTCATTCCATCGAATTTTTGAATTCGGTGCTAATTGAAAATGAAAACAATCAAAGAGATAATTCGATTTTTAGTCAGATTGTTTCTATTTTGATTTAATGTGTGATTTTACACTTTCTGGCAGGTTAATTTACAGGATTGTTAGTCCTGCAAACTTGTTAAAACGGCTCGAAGGACCACGTTATCCAGGCTCGAAAGACCATGTTCTTTTAAACTTTATTTATAAATTTCCAGCTTATATCATTACATAGATGTTACACTATATTTGTAAAAGAATACTCATTCGCTCGAAATATACCAAAACTAAAAACAAATTCACAACAGATGAACCGATCATAATTTACAAAAATCCTACTTACAAATTCATAGTGCAAAGCTTCTAACAGATTACGATGTCGACACATGGAAGGCGTACATAACCTCATTTTTGAAAATACATGCGAAAATACCAAACATATGTTAGTCGCCTCATGTTTTCGAGTTGCTAACGTACGACAGCACTTTCGCGTGAGGTAGAAAAATAGTTTTGTCACTATAAATAACTTGCACTGGAGAATTTTTAGTTTTATGGATTACACTATGAGCTACGAGATAAATAATGGAAGTAATATTAGATGTTTTTGAAAATTACCATGTTTGCGATTAGAACGATTTAAACCCCGTATGCATTCCTCGGACATTTCTCCAAACAAACCAAAAATAAAACTAAATCTGCAGCACACAAATCTTTTAAATAATGAAATAAGCAATTAGTAAGACGTAGTTGAAATAGCCGCAGAACGATTTCTTGACTGGTTCTTGTGCGGTATATTCACAATTAAATCGTTTGGAAAGGCGCTAGGGGTATATAAATTAGCGCAAACAGAAGATTGAGGAGCTTTATTATCGGGTAAATGGATGGTGAATGTTCAGAAACAGTCGCGTTAGTTATTTGCCAGATATTTGGTTTTGTTACAATCCACGTAATGTATCTGTAAATATCTTCAAACAGCTTGGGACGGCTTACAAATTTACAGAATGATACAAATTTTAATTTTAATTCAAAACAATAGGAATTCAAAGCTTCTAAAGCTGACCTGAAGGTCAAATGCCTCGTTAATACATCCGCCTAGTAACAAGTGTATAACTTTGAAGGACCCCTATAAAGTTAGCAGAGCCACTTGCAAAAAAATCGATAAAACCTATTCCAATAATTGTCGAGAATTTGTCGTGAACGAAAAAAAATTGTCGCTCTGTTAGTTTTTTTTCTAGGGGTGGCTCTGCCAACTTAATATTAAGTTAGCAGTGCCACTCACAAATAAACATCAAATATCATCACAATTGTTATGAATAATTGTCTAAGTCCATGTGACGTAAAAAAATGCAAAAAATTCGTTCCTTATGGCATATACCTATACATACCTTTTTCTTGGGATTTCCTAGAATTTCCTGATCTTTTACGGTTGGATCTGCTAACTTAATAAGTTAGCAGCAGAGCCACCCCCTAGAAAAATAGGAGGTTCCATAAAAAACTTTATATTTGTTAATAATGACACCAAAAAAACCGTAAAAGATCATTATACAAATGCGCTGTTGTCAAAAATGCGAATTTTCCCCAGAAACCAGGAAATCCCAAGAAAAAGGTATATATTGTTATGATATTTCAAAAATCGTAACTTTTAATTTAATAAAATTTTATTAATAAATTTATTTAACTATTGTTCTAATTTAGAATTTTAAATAATATTCTATAATTTTAATTTGTTCTTTAAATTTAATAATTTTTTTTATACCACCACGACTATGCTCAATTTTATATCTGTTAATCTTCCAATCTCAGGGATTCTTTAATTGTGAGTTCATGTTCTGATAACTACTGATAGTCTCTGTATTTGGCACAAAATAAAATGTTGTTTCAAAATTTAGAATGATTTTATTTTAATAGAGATTCAAATAAAAATTTATATACACAAATCAGACTATCTAATATTATGAATTACTTTCACACCCACACACACTCAATGATATCTTATATCTAGAAAATTCAAATTTGGCGCAATAAATTTTAACTCAATTTAGGTTGGCACACCCGAAATACTAAACAGTGATGAAGATGTCAGTCTTAACCCCATAAATGCAAACCACACTATTTGTTTCTGGTCTGCAGTATGTTATAATTGATTATAATAAATTGATACCTTGTGAATGTTCTTATTCCTTCTTCTTTCTCGTACAAACAGTGATGTGTTATAACTAGATTTATAGTTATGTGATGTTTCCACTTTCTGTTGGTTCTTTTACGAAATTAATATCCTGATGATTTCCGCAACAAACCAAATAGCTTTCAGGTAAGTTGTTTAAGTATTATTTAATACTAACCACTTATTATTCATAAACAATTCGCCGTAATAATTGTCCTCCCAGAATATAAACGTACTTCTTCAAAATTTGTAGCTTTCCTTAATAATTTTTTTTACTTTTCAAAATTTATTTTCTCAAATTTTCCTACCATTTCTTTTAAAAAACTAACTTCTTTTAAACTTTTTAAATTCAAAAATCTTCTTAAATTTTTTCTACCAAGAAAAACTCTCTTATTAACTTTCTATCAACTATCTATCAACTAACTACCTTCTTTTTTTTCTGTTGCTATGTTACCTTTTTACGTCATGCAGAAATTCTCAAATTATTTCAAAATTTTGATTCTGTTATACTTTATTATTGATTTTATGTGTTTTGAATTTCATAATTTTCATTATAACAATTAGGATACTTTCCCTTTATATTCTGGTATTCAATTTTCTACATTTTATCAAATTATAATTTAGTTACTAAAGTTGGTATGCTGTCATTTCATTTTAAATAGTTGTCACAACCCTTATTTCATTTTGCTATACAGATTGTCCTATGATTATATTTTGTTATAAAGATTGTCCCAAATTAAATTGTTAATAAAATTTTGAATTTTGAATACGATTTAATTTTGATTTTAATTTTTTAGGTTACTATCAGAGCTTTATTAAGAAGGATTTTTCTAATAATAAGGATCTCACATTAAATCAATCCCTTAGGTAAGTTCACCTTTAACGTTTCTCTTTATCTATAAAATACTATTTTGTTTATTTTTCTAAATTGTATTTTAATAATATGGTTTATTTATTTTTAGGTGACGTTCATTTTATTTTAGCTGACAACATAATTTTAAGAAGAAATATAGGATTGGGCATAGTCTGGGTATTTATTTTCTTCAATTTATAATTTAATTTTACCTAAATATTATAATTTTGATAATGTTAAATTTCCATTTCATTTTATAATATTAAATTCCATTTCAATATATATATGCCATAAGGAAAGGATTTTTTGATTTTTTTTTTACGTCAGATGGACTTCAACAATTATTCATAACAATTGTGATAATATTGTGAGTGGCACTACTAACTTAATATTAAGTTAGCAGAGCCACCCCCTAGAAAAAAAAAACTAAAATTATTGGAATAGATTTCATCGATTTTTTTTCGCAAGTGGCTCTGCTAACTTTATAGGGGTCTTTGAAGTATAATTGGCACTTAGTTTGCAGCATTTTTGGGAAGATGGGAACAGTTTAAATGCGCTGCTTGTTATGACAACATTTCTGATTTATTTATTTTATAAAATAAATACGCCAATGTGTTATAAATCTGAAAGAATATTTATTAAATTATAGGGTTGCACCTTCAGATACGTTGATATTTATTCACCACGTCTTGATAGGGCGTTACCACCACTACTAAATAATGGTTATAAATAAATAGGACACACGGATGTCTCAAATAACTCACAAATTTTTGTTTATCAGTGATACTTGTGCCATAATAAAATTATAATGGGTTTATTGTGCAACACGCGATATATGAAAATAATACGCAATTTTCCTATACCGGAATTTAACGATGTTTTTTTCGGGGTAGGATTTTGGAAGTGTCTAATGTTACGTCGACGTTGTCATAAATCAAGAAGGTAAGTACCGTCGTAGAGGTTTTGAAAACTTGATTCAAAGTCGATTTTTGAGGAAAAAAATATGTCAGCACCAGGAAAAAATGTAACGTACTAAAATATTAATGTTTAATCATTTTTTATATGTTTTAATACAAATACAAATTATTTTTTAGCATTAATATCAAAGTAATTCCACGATAAAGTGACAGTAGACACCGGTGTGTCTGTTTTTTATTATTTACTGGTTAGAATTTTTCGGTAGTCACACTCACGCATCTCGATAAATCAACTTTATTATGACATTGTAAATAACGTTGCATGGGAATTCGAATAACATCTTGAATTATGTCCTTTTAATTTTTAATGGATTTTGGAGGCGTTGTTACAAAAGTTCGTTGTTCTTTTGGTTTAGGAATAATTAATAAATTTGTAATAAAAAACATAAAATTATGAAAGTTTTAGATTTATAGTTCGGGAATATATTAAATATATATTCAAAGTAGGCATATCGAAAATTAAATCCTTTGAAAATGAACAATCACATGGATATTTTCGGTTGGACAATTAGGTTATTATTCTAATTACTTTAATCCCTCATTAATCACGTGTATCCAAACAACCCAAAGGAATTCTTTACGCACTTCTCTAAATTAAATCTGTCACTTAGGAACATAAAAATACACATGCGATAATAAATGATCTCGACAACTGTAACCACTATAGATTATTATTTTCAACCAGTGCACTGAAAAATAGTTCGTTCTAGTGTTTATCGCAGTACTACTATGTGCCAGTATGCAGGGTTGAAGATGAGAGAAAAAGTTGAAATTCAGTACAAAAGTGTAGGTCGAAAAAACAAAAAAAAATTCTGAAACGTTTTTGAGAAAGATTTTCACTAAATGAATATAAAATTCATCTTTTGTTGTGTAAAAGTACATAAAAATACGTGAATTATGTCAAAGATTTAACAGTATTTAAAAAATAAATAGAATTTTTGGAGCATTAAGTGTAAAATTATTAACTAAAAAATCTGAAACAGTTACAATTTAACAAAAAAGGCTAATTAAGTATCTCAAGCGAGACTTTTTGATTTTAACTGGGAATTACAAAATTAATATTAAAATTTAAAATCCACAAATTTTTTTTAAATATTTTTGGTTCATACCGGCATACAGTATCTGCACATATCCACTATCTATCGACTTTTATCGGTTGCAGTATTTTCGGCAACAGGACTCTTCCGGCAACTATTCTTTTTGAATGAAGAACCATTTTGTCATTGGAAAGAAGAAGAATCCCTGGGAAAGTTGGACGGAAGCCAGTCCGACGAAATCTTTTTAACAAAAAAACCCACTGGCGTATCAAAAGTTATTCTAATGTAGGTTAATTTTATGTAAAAATCTCTTCAGTTTTCACAGAAAAAAATTCAAGTTGCATAGACAAAATTAAATAAAGGATAAAAAAGGAAAAACGATCTACCACTTATTTTTTTTTCCATGTTTATGTCTATTTATTTACCAGTGAGAAAATTTAAAATAATTTAACAATTTACCCCTTTACCACCAAATTTACAATGGATGGAAAACCTCACAACAACATCACCGACCTCAATGATTGAAATTTTTGCGGTGTGAATATTAATGATTTGCTTTACGCTCTCCTTGAGCCCAACTCTTTTATGCACGAATCTAATGTTTTAGAGATCATGCAGCGTCTTGTTACCTGGATTGCGAATAGACAAATCGTCCTCTTCTAAGGTTCATTTAACAGTTTTGAAGCTAGATGGTAGCATATTCGCGAAGCAATTATAAGTGATCTTTAACTTTAATTTGTTGCTTTTTTAATTTTGAATGTTTTCCGGAAGTGACGTACCAATAGGCTTTTTAGTTCGGTCACGCTCGCTCATAGTAGTTTATTCCACAACATTTAAATCAAAGAAAAGATACGCCAATGTATTTCAAAATGTTGCTCACAGTTAACTAGATCTCCCACACACATAACTACAATTCTTTCAACGATTTTTCAGAATATGATCCGCAGTTTGGGCGAGACTAGAACCGGAAAGGAAATGCAATCTTTCCAAATAGAGCATTAATCCAGAAAATGTAGGAATAAAGCCCCGTTGACGGTTGCAGATAACTGGTTTACGTTATTTTCTAATGGCCAACTAACTTGATTTAAGAACGAATTCGGTCGTTTCATATTTTCTTAATTGCACGCATTTTTACGAGCATTTCTGTAATTTTATTATAGTTTTATTACTTAATTCGCGGAGTTGTGAACTATTAAAAAAACTGGCACGAAACGAGAGATTTGGTAAATGTTATTTACAATCTTCTTTGAAACTACTGTTCAGCTTTTGCTACTAAGAGGCTAATCAGGTACAGGTACAGTGTTAAAAATAATTAAAAACATCGTTTGATCGATTTTGATAAAATATTGGAAAACTTGTCCAGGGTTTTACATCACCTTGATTCCCAGAATTTTAATTCATCACAATTTAGGGTTTTAAAAATATAAACTATGTGTATGAGAACACAGTGCATAGTTTGTATCAACGAAATTTCATTTTTTCTTACTTTTTAAACTATTATTCTATTAATAAAAAAATACATTTTAAAATAGAATTATTTGGTTTGCCTCTGTACGTCATAGGATCGATCAGCCAAATACTTTCAGGAGAGCTGTAAATTACATCCTGTAGTTCATAAATCATTGGATCTTCGTTGATGGTTGTTGTGGATTTGGTGGCTGGTAGGCGACAGACAGTAGCCGACGTTTGTTGTTTTTGTTTATGTACACAAAATGATGCAGTGGCCGTGACAGAGCAAAAGATGAAAACAATAAATATCTTTGGAGAGGATTGTGTTTAGAATAATAACTTGCTTACAACTTTCTTCAATTCATGCTATTAAAAAATCACATCTAGCAAAAAACGCTTTTTATTTAAGATTTCCTCGTAAACATTAAAAAAATGTTTTCTTCGATACTGCGCAATGTATTTTTGGCAACGATGCATAAAAAATATCTATCTACTGAATCCTGGGAAGTCCCTAGATATTATATCCTGTCTGTAGTAAAGTAATTTCAGATTAATTCCAATATTTACAGAAAATTTAAAATATTTCATTTACAAGATTCCACAAATGACCAGACATAGTAATAAATCATAAACGTACAAGGAACACTACGATAGCCTGTTAAACGGGATAATATGATCACGCGAAGGACGTCATTATCCTGAAGTAAAAAGAAAAGCGTGCTCTAAACCCACGTCCATTCCATTTCGCATACCTTTTTACCCAGTCTGGCTGTCCTGACCAAACGCAAGCAGCATATCACCACCGAGACACTAATTCTATACCGAGAAACTTGTTATATCACAAACATTCTAATTTTTATGGCTTTTACTTTTTCCCATTTTTGTCTCTTGCTATATATTTTTCCATTTTTATTCCATCTAACCCCTTTTTTGTTCTGAGTCTTTATAATGACACCTTCACAGCTGGAATAACCGCATCTCGAATGTGGCAGGATGGCTACTTGAAGCTGACACGACCGCTACCAGAATCTACAATGAACCGTATATTCATCTGTCATTTCCGCTACTCTAAGATAAATTTACCGCTACCTTAAGCTGGCATGACCGTTACCCGCAACAGTAATGAACGGTACCCGAAGCTGCAATAACCGTCTCTCGAAGCTGTCAAAACAGCTACTTGACACTGAAATGAACGCTGCACGTATAGCTATCCGTTACTCTGAGATCTAAGATGGCTTTACCGCTACCATAAGCTGGCATGAATGTTACCCGAAACTAGCATGACCACCGCTACCCGAATCAGGAATGAACGCTGACCTGACAGTTATCCGAAGCTTCTGTAATATTTCTTATACTAGCTTGCTACCCCTTCACAGCTGGAATAACCGCTACTCGAAGCTACCATGACCGCATCTCGAATATGGCATCACTACTTAAAGCTGACATGACCGCTACCAGAATCTACAATGAACGGTATACGCAGCTGTCATTCCCGCTACTCTAAGATAAATTTATCGCTACCCTAAGCTGGCATGACCGTTACCCGTAACAGTAATAAACGCTATGCAAAGCTGCAATGACCGTCTTTCGAATCTGTCAAAACCGCTACTTGACGCTGACATGAACGCTACACGTAGCTGCCCGTTACTCTGAGATTTGAGATGACTTTACCGCTACTAAAAGCTGACATGAATGCTACCCGAAGCTAGCATGACCGCTACATGAAGCAGAAATGAACGCTGACCTGACAGCTATCCGAAGCTTCTGTAATATTTCTTATATTAGCTTTCTACCCCTTCACAGCTGGAATAACCGCTACTCGAAGCTACCATGACCGCATCTCGAATATGGCAGGATCGCTACTTGAAGCTGACACGACCGCTACCAGAATCTACAATGAACGGTACACGCAGCTGTCATTCCCGCTACTCTAAGATAAATTTACCGCTACCTTAAGCTGGCATGACCGTTACCCGCAACAGTAATGAACGCTACCCGTAGCTGCAATGACCGTCTTTCGAAGCTGTCAAAACCGCTACATGAAGGCTACAGAGATTTTCCTTCTGCGCCAAATTTTAATTACTTAACTGTTTTTCGATGTCGCAAACCCATATGGAAAAAGTTTGTTTTCTCTGTGTGAAAACGCATGAAAAGCAGGCAAACTTAGCCTCTTGCCCGTTCCACGCACCCTTCATGGAACGAGCGGAGCAGCGTCGCGACGTAGACGTGTCAGCGAACGGCGTCGTGACCTGGCGCCGAAGTTCACGTCCTAACGCGCGATCCCGAACACCCTTCCTCATATCTCGAATTTTACGAATTTGTTATCAATATCAATTCGTGCGTTGTTTATCAACAACAAACGTTTCGAGTTGGGGTTCGAAGATGATTAATACGACATAGGATAATAGAAACTTTCGCCTATTTATTTTATTTAATTCAGAACAGTTTTTTCTACGCCCGCGCTATTAAAACTCATATCTTAACGCATGAATAATTCGAACGAAAGTGAAAAATTTAATAAACACATTCCTCCCCGAAGCAGAATATCCTTCGGAAAAACAATTTCAATATACGCTTAGAGTAATTCGCGGAGGACGATGGAGTTATGCACTTTTTGTTGATGCATGCAAACCGCCGAACGTCTGCTCCCAGCTTAGATGCCATGTTATATGTCGGTCTGCCCCCGACCGCCTCCCTGGCGGAGAATCATGCAAGCATGCCAAGTGTCATGTCGATCCAATGCCGTCTTGTTGAATGAACTTTTCCTTTCTGGTTTATGGTTACTATTTTACTACCTTTTTAGTCTGTGGGCAGTGACGACACATTTGGAAATTTAAAAATTGCACGAGACATTTTAAAATATTTTTTTTTCTCAACATTTATTAAAACAAATTAATTTGTTTATAAAATATTAATAAAAAACTTTTTATTTATTTATTTTTTTACTTATCACCAACGCCGTAACTGTACTGTATCCAAATCGGAGAGGCCAGCGTTTGTTTATTTACCAGCGCGTGATCGAATTGGAAATATTCTTCCTATTGGTCAAAGTGTTTGTATTATAGAGAAGGGTCTGCCGTCTGTAGAACCGCATTATTGGTGCCAATAACTGACTTACAATTGCACTTTGTGTCAGCAGATTCTTTATTAAAGGGCCCAACTTGAAAGTCTTGCCCATCAGGGTCCACAAAAAGCTAGTTACGGCTCTGACTATCACTCTTACCCCAACGCATCTGTTTCTTCCAGGATAATTTTTGCCATTTCCTTATTTTTATAAATTGATTAACTCATACTTTTAGCTCTATTGATAATTTTATATAAAGCAAATTTCTAATTTAAAATAATTTTAATTTAAATATTTTCTTGAGCTCATGCTTCCACTTTCTCTCTTGGGAAATGATTGAAACAGAAAACGATTGAAGGTTAGCTTTGAATTTGGGATAAAAAATTAAAGTATAGTAGAACCCACCGCTTTACGAGAAAGAAAAAACGCTATAAAAACAGCAAAGGATACCGCCAATAGAAGAAATGCTAATTGATCTGGACATTTTTGAGTATTTTAATGTCGAAAACACCGTACACTGTCCATATACATAAAAATAAAATGATATTTTGTCTATTAGGACCACCGTGCAAAGATTCAATAACCAACTTACTGGAGATCGTTTGGGGTAATTTGCGTAAAATTTCTATATTGATTAACTTTCTTTAATATGAATTTACATTTTAATTTCTATAACGCATATTAGATTTCAATAGAGGTTGACCACTCCACCTCGCCCATAGGTTCATTTTCTGATCTCTTGTGAGATTCACAAACGTTGCTAATTAAAATTTTTGTCTCAAATTTTAATTCTAAAAGTAAAAACACGGTGAATAAAGTCACAAATGTTATAAATTAATTAAGCTTACCTACCCTATCTCAACCCTCACCATTGCATTCACTGTCATCAACGTTGATAATCAATTTGGTCGGACTCGTTATATAAGAATTTTCTTCTTTGATAACATGTTTGATTTTTGTCTGCCAATCATCAGCTGAACTTTTGTTAATTTCTTCTTTTACCAAATTTGCTATCAACCCGTCAAATTTGGGAAACAGGTTATAACGCCTTATTCTTTTTTAATTTGTCCCCAAATTAATTCTGTGGGGTTAAATACACAAAAATAGGGCGGAAGGAGCAATACCTCGTGGACCCTTTTTGATGCCATTTCATCAATAAAAAGTTTTATAATATATACGTAAAGATGCCCAAACGATATGTACAAATGTTTAGAAGTGTCATTTCAAGTTGACATTTTTACTTGATTCCTTTTTCAAGTTAGAAAAATGGCGTCGAATGATGTAATTCCTGCTGGAATAAAAGTTGTAAATAACCTAATTGTGGATGGATTACTAAAAATCAGAGAAAAAATTTCAAGTTGAAATATTTTTGTAAAATAAAGTGTAGAATTTTTTTTAGGAATCCATCCACAATCAGCTGATTTACAACTTTTATTCCAGCAGGAATCACATCATTTGACGCAATTTTTGTAACTTGAAACAGGAATCATTTAAATAAAAATGTCAACTTGAAATGACTTGAATCAAATATTGAAATAGTATGAACGTTCACTTGAATTCAGGTTACTCCTTTCAAGTTACTTGAATTCAAGTAACTTGTAAAGTCTGAACGCCGCTTTATAGAAATTAAAATATAAATTCATATTAAAGAAAGTTAATCAATATAGAAATTTTACGCAAATTACCCCTAACGATCTCCAGCTAAGTTGGTTATTGAATCTTTGCACGGTGGTCCTAATAGACAAAATATCATTTTATTTTTATGTATATGGACACTGTACGGTGTTTTCGACATTAAAATACTCAAAAATGTCCAGATCAATTAGCATTTCTTCTATTGGCGGTATCCTTTGCTGTTTTTTCTTTCTCATAAAGCGGTGGGTTCTACTATACCCATTAAAAACTCACCGAAATAAACAGTTTCTTATGTTTTTTTTAAAGCAATTGAATCAAAAAACAACCCCACATACTCAGGCGCCGTAAAGGCGTCAAACATCCAAAAGAATCACTTAAATAAGCGAACAAAACTTTCAAATAAATCTTCTTATCTGAGAAAAAAAACTCCCACTGCGTCACAAATTCCCCATATTTTCTAATAAAACTTTCCTCGGAAATCAATATCGTTAGATTTGATTCACAGCAGCTCAGCACTGCCCTACTTCCTATAATTCACGATCCCGATGCCGAAATCTCAGTTCTATGAGAATAGTAAATAAAAAGCGAGAGAGTTTTTGGTTTTTTAGGTCGGTCTCAAAGCATGAAGTCCTAAGCTGGTCGCTAAAAGTTACGTATACTTTAAATATTTATTATTCTTTATGAAACACCCTGTATAATAATAAATCCTTAAGAAACTACTAATGACATTTTTAAAAAATAGTAAAAAATTAGTCGAATGTCCCGTCAAGATCACAGAAGAAAGCAAATTCACTAGATTTTCTATAATTTGATTATCCGTGTTGATTTTTAGCTATAAATAAAAAAAAATATAGAAACCGTACTAAATTTTCGATGTTTTTTATAAACTAAAATATTTTTTCTATTTTAAATTTCCCTCATGCCTGGCCTAAAATGTTTAGTGGAGAACTTTGTTGTTGGGCTGACGCATTAATTTTTTCTTTTTTCCGGGGCAATTTAGGAATCTTTATTACACATAAGGCCCTTTTACGACCAAACTTTTACTGGGTCATGGAAAAATCCAAATGAATTAGCATGATTGAAGAGGGTAGAATTGAATCACGAGCGCTTTGGGGAAAACAAAAGGTCGGTAAACTTTCTTTTTATCAAAAAAAAACGGAAAAGATTTTTTCGTCAATATTATCAACTGTTGATTATTGGAAGCTTTAATACCATTTCCCAGTGACACTTTAGGCACAGTTGAAAAGCAAAAAGGAAAATTTTCGATTATTATTTTAATTTTTTTATAGAATTCTAGGAAATAAGACCAACACTGTAGTAGATTTTCACAAACACTTTAATTTAAATAAATGTAAATATTATACATGAGATAATAATTATGGATTTTCATCAAGTAAGAGCCGAAACAATGAAGAATTTTTTTATAGAAGTCTCAAGACGAATTTTAAATTAAATCTCATGCATTTTTTTGGATTCTTCATTGATATATTTTTTGTGCCTACTCTTGGACAAAAGTAAATGTTTACTTAAGTAGTGGTGTTTAATCAACCCCCTTATCCCCACATCCACGCCCTTTTTCTAACTTTCCACACCGATGCACTCATATAAACATACATCAAAAGCATCAGCCTGGTACAAAATATGCTATAGAAAAAAGAATATTCCAGAACATCGTCCTTTGATCTTTCAATTTTGTTCTGGAAATAACAAGCTCACTCATATTCATATTTCAAGACCGGGAGAAAAATTCGAGACTAATAGTTTGCCACATTAAAAATAATTAGGCATTCGAGTAAGCTCGTTTAGTTTTATTTCGAAGTAATCAGGCTTTTCGGCTTTTAACGTATAATTTTCCTGCATAATTTTGAAAGTCAACTCTTTCGATCGAGTAGCCTTTAAAACAATGTATTTTCTAAAAGTGACATGCAAATTCAACCATTTTTTATTATCAAGCAATAAAAATAACCAAAACCAAGTCTGTCCGTCAATTTTTTAAATTGCAGGTATTCATAGGTACATTTAACTCCAAAAATCTCAGCTACGTGGAATTTGTGGAAGGGTGGGAAAATGGCTCTAGAGTTCCCGAAAATCCGTTTTTCGCGATATCTGCCGAAATCTGACCCTTAGAGCATTCTTGTTTAGACAAAAAATGAAGAGCAGTTCGTTACCTACAAAAGTTGTCCCTATGATTTTTTTCGCTGCACTAATATTTTTTGCAAAAACGGCGTTTCAAAAAATCGCAATTTTGAGAATCTGAAAATTCGCAAAATTATTGTGGTGGAAACGGAACATTTGAATATCCTCCAAAAACTTGAATATCCTCCCGTTTTTGTCTGAAGACAAAAGATAAGGCAATAATAACCAACTTTTTTTCACTTTTTGCACTTGATTAATAAAATTGTAAAAAAATTCAATTTGAAAAAGTTTGAAGGCAGAGTTTTTTCTCGTGCACTTAATAAAATACTTGATTATTATTATTAAACCATCTCCATTTTCCACGATTGCTATTTAATTTCGAATTAATTCTGTAAACACGATATATGAACCCACTGAAATAAAGGGTTTCCAAAACACTCGTCTGGTTATGAGCATATGCATTGTTCTCTTTAAATTACATACTAAATACACCCCAAAATCCTTGCTCGGTACTGGCCCGCGTTATATATAATACATGCCGGTATGGCTACAAAAAAATTAAAACGAAATTTATTATATTATTATTAAAATTTAGCTACAAATTGAATTATTAGAAAATCAGTTAAGATATCAAAAATTGCCGTATAAATCGTAATGTCAGTTAGACAGTTTACTAGACGCCAAATTTTTCTTGCAAAATCAGTTTTTACATAAACGTCTGCATACCGGCACATATTTTTTAATCGCTAACATGAAATTTCAGCAAAATTATAATTTCCACAGTCAGCATGTTTGTATAACACCTGAACCTTTTTGTAAACTGTATTAAACAGTTTTAAAATATGCAAAATTTTCTCAGGTGACATATGATATTATTTATGTAAATAAAGTTTCGCAATTTGTATGTTAATTTTATGATTGATTCATAAATAGTTAGTTATTTATATTTAAAGTAAATATACCAATAAAGATTGTACAAACAAAATTATTATCGATTATAATGACTGAAGGTTAAAATGTTTATGATTTATTTATATTGTAAAGTTTGGGATTCGCCTAAAAAAAAGGATTTTTCGAAGTATATATTTTTTAAATATATTCAAGAAATAAACAGATACTTTTCATCGACCAATTTTTTCATTTTTATAATAATATAATAAAATACCCTTACAATGAATTTCGAGTTACACCCATGCCTTTATCTCTCCATCCGTTTATGAAACGCCGTGCGGGCCGGATCAATAGGGGGATAGCGGGGTAACTCGGTGGGGTAGTTCGGATAAATTAATGAGAGCTACACCGTTGTCTTTATTTATGATGGACATTATTGCCTTTACGTGCCCAAATTTTGTATTAGTTTGGCAGCGCCCTGGACAGAGTAATTGCTGCCTGTAACCTTTTCAAGATCCAAAACCAGTGCATATTCTGATCCTACGTTGAATATCAGGTGTCCCGGCGGATTAATGGATTAATGACTCAAAAAAATGTTTATGAAGATCTAACGATCTAGAGATATCTCATTATTGTTAGCCCTCATGTACTGGGAGTCCATTATTTCGTTATCTAAGTAAAAAAATAAAAAATAAGTGGTTTTAATATCCATTAAGAAGAGTATTTGAAGTACCAAGCCACTATGAACTATAGAAATGAATTTGCGACCATCCAAATATTGCTAATAATTTTTTTTGTTTATAAACAAAATAATAATAATAATAGCCTTCTCTCCCCTGCACAAGATCTGCTTCTGGGTTCATTCGTTAAAGGGTGAATTAAAGTTCAAAAAACAACAAAATAAAGTAATAGTATTATTTTAAGCATCTTATCTAACGGTCTTTTCTTATCAGCAGCTCCATACAACCTTCCTAGCGGTTTTTATCGCGAAACCATCTGACTGTACCCATGGGTCTAAACCTGCTAAGTGTATCCATTATTTTCCTACTCATATAGACTATTTAATTTCTTCCCCAAACTTCTGCGCCACCCCGTATAATAGGAGCAATTTTGCGTCGAAATATTTAGTATTTAGATAAAATAAAAATTCCAAACTCTATTTTTTATATTTTCAAACAATGTCTTAGGTATTAAAAATAATTTTGGACGTTTCGAACAAACTAACCTCCTAGTACGCCACTGGTTTTACGACGAACGATAAGGTTTTTCGGTGTTCATTAAATACGGTCTGCGTAGACAAATCAGGTGGACTGGAAGTCCGTTCATTCTACGGTTTATGATAAAATGAAGGTACAAAGGAAAATAAAGGACGATTTATAGGGTGGGCCTAGATTTTCTAGATGAGAATGTGCGGGAAGGATAATGAATTGAATATAAACTTTTCCTTCAATAAAAAGGTTGTGAATAAACGCGACGTATTTGGAATTTTTATCATTAATTCAGTGTGACGGTCTTCGACTCTGTCTCTCTAGCTAATTCTTCTTCATCAGTGTGATATTCTATTTTATCTTTTTGCTCTTCCTGTGGAGGAGAAGATAATTTCTTTAGTAGATCTGAGTGATCTTTTTGCATTTGCTCTGTATAGTGCTTGTTCATTTTGCGATCTTGCACTATTTTCCTAAAACAGTGCAATATTCTGTTAACATCCACCATCGTCACCCGAAACACAGGCGATTGTTGATGCATTGCCCCACTTTATTTATTGCAACACAATAATTTACGGCCGTGTCATTGACCGCCGGGTATCACTCGCGTAACACGATAGCCGATTTTAACTTTTGTTTTCGCATCAAAAGCGCTTCCGAACACTTGTTTACACTTCAAAGGTAGAATGAATACATTATCTCAAATGTCAACCCTGTATATTACTGCAATTATGAAATTTCCTTCATTTTCGTAGAAATTTAAAGGGGCGAATTTAACAAATGATTTAAATATCATTAAATTAAATTTTACGAAAAATGACTTATTACTGAATTTAATCTGCCATGAAGATGTCGAAACTGGCCGGTATTGATGGGTACTAAAAATTCACTTATTTCATGAACTCTGACGTAGGAACACCAGACGTAACATTTTTTCAGCATTCGGGGTGAAAGCGGACAGCTTAAAACTGAATTTTTGATTAAAATAACAAAAATTCCCGTATTTCGTTCAACGGACATCGACAGCAGTCTAAATGGCCTGGCTGGTCAACGTAAATCATGCAAATTTCCGGCTAACGAACATCGTTTTTTTTTTTCTTCTTTTTTTGGTCAAACAACGCGAGTAAAGGCATGTCGCAAAGAGGATTTGGCCTCGGATTTAGCTTTACACTAGCATCAGAAAATTTATTTTTTTTTTCTTTCTTTGAAACTCGTTTCATAAAGTTACGATACGAGGTGACAAAAATCCTATAAAACAATGACAAAATGTAACAAAATAATTTTTATTTTTCAATGTACTTAGTTGTCTTGTAATTTATCACATATTTCATACAAAGGAATTCAGGATCAGCAAAAACCTTAGATAATATATGCTTCGCTAGATACGGCATCCTATAGTGTTTGTTTGGCTAGAGGGGGTGAAGGGGCAATAACGTACTATGATACAGTGGCGTACCATTTGGAATATTTTGGTACAGAGTAATATATTGTCATATTTATACAACACATATTTTAATTTCATTTTCTAAGGAATCAGTGACTTTCATGTAGGTTACAGTAAAATGGGAATTAATGTGAATCGAAAATAAGAAGACTACGAAAACCAATACACAATAAAAATCCAAAGTGTTTTCCGGGCTTTGAAGCCGTGGTCCAATGGAATTTCTTCCTGAGGTTTCGTCCACAGCTGCGGTAGACATTATCAAAGGCGATGAGGCAGTGGGCGAAGTGATCTCCCGCGCTTCCCGACGTTGACTGATTTGACAGTGGTTCGCTCGGTCGTATTTATACCCCCGCCGTTGCGCTGCAGTAGGGGGGCTGGGGTGGGGATGGTGGTGGTGGTGGTGGCGCGAGGTTTCGGCGTACTTGATGTATGTCGAAGAACTCGCTTCCAGTCTGGATTTAGGAACGTAATTTCTTCCTTTCGGTTAAAATTGTTGTCGTGCTTAAATATCTCAATGGCTTCCCTGGTTAGTCTCGGATAGTAACGCTGCGTTTGATGTAAAATCTCCACCTCGTTCAAAAGAATGTTGTGACCTTCAGAGAGAGCGTGCTCTGCTACGGCTGACTTTTGTGTTTGTCCCAGCCTGCAACTCCTTTTGTGTTCCGTAATTGTCGTGTTGACACTGCGCTTTGTGGTGCCAATGTACACCGACCCACAGCTACATGGAACTCTATAAACTCCAGGCGCTGATAGGGGATCTCAGCGGTCTTTGGCCGATCTCAAGCCCTGTTGTACTGTACGAGTGGGTTTAAACACAGTCTTGACCTTGTGTTTTTCCAGTAGCCTGCCGATTCTATCCGTGACTTTATGGATATATGGTAGACTGGTCCAACCGCGCTTTTCCTCATTATCTCCCGTTGTTTCTTCTTGGTGCTCTACATTCCTTGGACGGACGGCCCTATGGAACTCGTGTCTGCTGTATCCATTCCAACCAAAGGCTCTTTCTAGATGTTTCATTTCCCGTTCCAATTCTGCCGGCTCACACATTCTCTTGGCTCTCACAGACAGAGTTTTTATGACTCCCCTTTTTTGTCTGGGATGATGGTTTGATCCGTTGTTGAGGTATCGGTCAGTGTGTGTTGGTTTTCTATACACGGTATGCGCAAGCTTTCCATTCGGCCTCCTTGATACCAAAACATCCAAAAACGGTAGGCGTCCTTCCTTTTCTATCTCCATAGTGAATTGAATTTTTGGGTTGATAGAGTTGAGGTGTAAGAGGAAGTTTTGAAGTTCTCTCTCCATGGCTCCAAATAACAAATGTATCGTCCACATATCGAAACCAACACTTTGGTCGTTTTTCTGCCGTAGTCAACGCTTTGGCCTCGAAAATTTCCATGAAATAGTTAGCTATTACTGGACTTAAAGGGCTGCCCATAGCTACACCATCAGTTTGTTCGTAGAATTCCTCCTTCCATTGAAAATATGTAGTGGTTAGGCACATGATATTGCTAAATTGTTCGAACACTGCCTAACCATCCCAGACAAAAAAGGGGAGTCATGAAAACTCTGTCTGTGAGAGCCAAGAGAATATGTGAGCCGGCAGAATTTGAACGGGAAATGAAACATCTAGAAAGAGCCTTTGGTTGGAATGGATACAGCAGACACGAGTTCCATAGGGCCGCCCGTCCAAGGAATGTAGAGCACCAAGAAGAAACAACGGGAGATGATGAGGAAAAGCGCGGTTGGACCAGTCTACCATATATCCATAAAGTCACGAATAGAATCGGCAGGCTGCTGGAAAAACACAAGGTCAAGACTGTGTTTAAACCCACTCGTACAATCCAACAGAGCTTGAGATCGGCCAAAGACCGCAGAGATCCCCTATCAGCGCCCGGAGTTTATAGAGTTCCATGTAGCTGTGGGTCGGCGTACATTGGCACCACAAAGCGCAGTGTCAACACGAGAATTACGGAACACAAAAGGAGTTGCAGGCTGGGACAAACACAAAAGTCAGCCGTAGCAGAGCACGCTCTCTCTGAAGGTCACAACATTCTTTTTAACGAGGTCGAGATTTTACATCAAACGCAGCGTTACTATCCGAGACTAACCAGGGAAGCCATTGATATATTTAAGCACGACAACAATTTTAACCGAAAGGAAGAAATTACGTTCCTAAACCCAGACTGGAAGCGAGTTCTTCGACATACATCAAGTACGCCGAAACCTCGCGCCACCACCACCACCATCCCCACCCGACCGAGCGAACCACTGTCGAATCAGTCAACGTCGGGAAGCACGGGAGATCACTTCGCCCAGTGCCTCATCGCCTTTGATAATGTCTACCGCAGCTGTAGACGAAACGTCAGGAAGAAATTCCATTGGATCACGGCTTCAAAGCCCGGAAAACACTTTGGATTTTAATTTGACCGGCCGTGAAAGCCTTCACAGTCTGACAATACACAATAATTCGATCTCTTCTACCCAATCGCATTCAACGTGGCGCGTTTGTTAGTAGCCGGTAATGCGCGAAAAAGTTTAGTAGTCAATTAAAGGTCAACTTTCTGCCCTATCGTAATCAAATTCGAATGACGTCTGGAACAGACTAAATAGAAATCTTAAACGAACACAAGGATGTCGTTTCCTTAGATTCCAAGTCCAGTGTAAAGGTACAATGATCTCTCTACAACATTCATCGTTTACCGACGGATTTTCTTGCTCTTGTTGGGGTAGATATCAGACGACGTCAAACTGGCAAACAGACAGACCGATCGTTGGGTTTGATGGAGTCGAAGGAATAGAGAGAATGGAGATTTTGTTTGATCGGTATATGCACGACAAAGAGGTGTATAAATGTGGCTTTTGTTGAGTTAATGGAGAAAATGTACAGTGGGTAAAATCCGTTGTTTATAGATGTTCTAGCTTCAAAGTCTGTTGGTCATAAAATGTATACTTTCATTATTCGCATAAAAAATACCTTTCGAAACACGAAAATTGCCATTTAACGCCCACGTTTTTCACGCAATCATCCTCCGACCATTCAAGCAGATCGACACCATCCCCCCGATCATAAATTTCACCAAACATGAAGTTAAAACAACACTAGGTAACAGAGTAAGTGCCGAATGAAGTATTTTTTTTTTGTCAAAAATCCCCCTAAATGGCTAAAATACATTTTGCCAGAACGTATTCATACGTGTAGGTGAATTAATGGCCGCTGCAACGACCGCAGAGCTTTAGATATTGGGTTTGGGAATAAAGGATGTACAGGGTGGGTGGAAATGTTTATATGAAATTAGGAAATGTGAATTTTAATAGTTTAGCAACAAAGTCCAGAACTTTCCGATAAATTGAAAGTTCACACAATTTATTAAGTTTAAAACACCTTGTATAAGCTTTGACTTTTACCTACCTACGAAACATAAAAATTAAAGATGATTATGGACTGGTGATCTAGCTGGACATGCAACGTCTAAAATTTCGTTAATTCTACTTGGTAGGCCTTGTTGCATGACCATCTAGATCACCAGATCATAATCATCCCGATTTTTATTTTTGCGAGTACTTGAAGGACAACCACCGGAGTTCTTGCCCCTCATTCAGCAGGAAATAAGATATCACTTCTTCAATAGGCTTACGAGCACAGGATTATGCATTTTTTAAATAAAAATTAACCTGCAACTTTTAAGGTTTTTCAGTCTTAGAATTGAATAAATTACATTCCCAAAATTTTAATATAACGATATGGAACCAATGGCGGCAATTGCCCCCCCCCCCAAATTCCGGCAATCAGAGGATATTTCTCATATCTGCGTAAACCAAATTTTAATATTTTTGAATTTTTTTTGTGTATTCTAGGTCCATTTATATCCTAAAAAACTCACTTTTCCCCCAAAAATGGCCCAAACATTTTTTTTCGGTAATTTTGGCATTGCCAATCGTTTCTTATAAAAAATTCATTTTGCGTAAACCAAATTTTAATTTTTTTAGAATTTGTTTTGTAGATTCTAGGTCTATTTATATCCTAAAAAACTCACTTGTTCCCCCAAAAGCGGCCCAAACATTTTTTTCGGTAATTTTGGCATTGCCAATCGTTTTTTATACAAAATTAATTCTGCGTACACCAAATTTTAATTTTTTTGAATTTCTTTTGTAGATTCTAGGTCCATTTATATCAACAAACCCAAAATATTAAACTTTTATATACAGGGTGGTCCTTAAGTAATTGTACATAGAAGTATGGTAGATTCCTCACTTTAAAATATTACGATTTGACCCAACTTGCTCTAATAAAATGTTGCTAATAAGGAATATACAGGGTGTTAAAGGTTAAATTTTAAGATTTATTTTTTGCAAGAACTTTAGCGTTTTTGGATATTTATTCATAAAAATTTGGAACTAAGGGTTTTTGGGCACTAGAAATCAGAATCTGGTACCTACTTCGATGTAATTTGTAGAAGGCGCTAGTTATGCCACATTTGTGGCATAAATGTGCGATAAACTTTTTTGCTCTTTAAGTTAGCGCTATTTTTATAAAAGAATATTAAATCCACGTTATTTTAGAAGAAAAAAAGTATACTTGTGATTAACCTTAAAACTTAACGGTTTACGAGATAATCGCATTTTAGGGATCAGCTGCACGATTACACTGGTAGGCATTTTTTTCTGATCCTGACACCATTCTTGGTGATTCTTATATAAAATCATCTCCTGAATCCGAATATGACCTCAGTTTCCCCCCACCACCCTCTGTTTTTTTTCATCCCTCCAAATTATCGAAAAGCGATGAAAATAGGTGATGGGGGAAAACTAAGGTCATATTTGGATTCAGGAGGTCATTTTACATAAGAATCAGCAAAAATGGTGCCAGAGCCAGAAAAAAAATTTTTTTTTCCTGCCAGTACAATCATGCAGCTGATCCCTAAAATGCGATTATCTCGTAAACCGTTAAGTTTTAAGGTTAATAACAAGTATGCTTTTTTTCTACTAAAATAACGTGGATTTAATATTCTTTTATAAAAATAGCGCTAACTTCAAGAGGAAAAAAAGTTTATCGCACATTTATGCCACAAATGTCACATAACTAGCGCCCTCTACAAATTACATCAAAGTAGGTACCAGATTCTGATTTTTCGTGGCCAAAAACCCCCAGTTCCAAATTTTTATGTATAAATATCCAAAAACGCTAAAGTTATTGCAAAAAATAAATCTTAAGATTTAACACCCTGTATATTCCTTATTAGCAAGATTTGATTAGAGCAAGATTGGTCAAATCGTAATATTTTAAAGTGAGGAATCTACCATACTTCTATGTACAATTACTTAAGGACCACCCTGTATATAACAGCTGGCGACGTTGCCCCTCCCCCAATCTCTGGGCTGGAGCCGCCCTTGTATGGAACACGTCGTATATATACAGGGTGGGGCATTAGTAAGCAAGTCCAAGTGAAAATACAGTTTTGGTAAAAATTTAATTCAAAACATATTTGTTTAAACTAAATGCCATACTTTGTATACATCAAAGAATAACAAAACATACACGGTATTTTTATTTGATCACAATTCAAAAACAAGGGTAATCAGAAAACTTTTCCGCCGGCTGTCGTTTCATATAAAGTTTACAGGCCACAAGGGCAGATGTAATTTATTTTAAAATCAACAAGCATAACTTCCAACAGGGAAAATATGTACAAATATTCGTCTGGAACTTTGTTTCATCAAAACAAATATACAAATATAATAATTCTCCGCATACCAAAATGAAAATATTCCCTTGAATCGTCCAGTCTTTTGACCAATTATTCTGTAAGTACAGAATTTTAAAAATGTTTTAAAATAATATAAAATTTGAAGAACACATTCTCGAATAATTGTAATTGACTTTTTTGAAATTCTTTCACTTAAAAAAAGAGTAAATTTTTGAATTTTTTTACTTGAAACATTATTATGGCCTATGCTATAGCAGCATATCTGCCATATCTGAATCTAATGGAGTTACAGACGATAATATGTCAATTAAAATGTATGAGGGTTTTGAAAAAGGAATTTTCATTTTTCCTAAGTCTCGTCTGAGCTCTTCTTCCCCCTTGAGCTCTGCAAATTGCACATAATAATACACTGTGAAAATTCCAGTTCTATGTGCCGGTATGCGGTAAGTTTTAGATCTAAAAACCAATACAACTTTTATTATAAAAATCCAAAAGTAATTTACAGCTCCTCTTTGCAGGGACTGAAGTATCTGCTTCAATCCCTAAGTTCCATGAAAATAATTGTAACGATATGACGTAAAATAAATGATAAACCTATTTTTTGGATTTTTAGTTGAATATTTCATACTCTAAATCGTGGCTTCAACTCGTGTACGTTTTATTTCGTCGTAACCCGTTCTAGACGTACTAAATCATTTTGATAAGGAGTGCAGAATTCGCCGAAATCCTCTAGTTCAACTTCATCTCTATTCCGTCATGTTTTTATTCGAGTTACTTAAGGAATTGCACACAAAATGGAGAAGCTTTAGCTAGATGGATTCGGCTGTTCTCATTGTTCTATTCAACTTGTAAGGATTAAACGAACAGTGGCGTATTTTGAGAGGTTTTTGGGAAGTCTAAATATAAGATTTTTAGTGTATTTGGTCTAAAAATATGTAAAGCTGCTCCATAAATAAATAAAAAGGACAAAAACATCACTAATAATTAAAATTTTAAATTTTAATATTTTGTGAATTGAATACCAATGAAGCTATTAAAATTCGGTCTATCCTAAAATGTTCCCATATCTGTTCTAAACATTTTTTAAAGAAATTAAATTTTTACTAAAAGGGGTTTTAAAATAGTGGGGGATATAATGCAACTATGTCAAATCTGCAAATGGATATTTTGACTTTTAGACGTCATGAATTGAAAATCAATAAAGATATTAAAATTCGGTCTATCCTAAAATGTTCCCACATCTGTTCTAGACATTTTTAAAAAAAATTAATTTTTACTAAAAGGGGTTTTAAAATAGTGGGGGATATAATGCAACTATGTCAAATCTGCAAATGGATATTTTGACTTTTAGACGTTATGAATTGAAAATCAATAAACGTATCAAAATTCTGTTTTCAGTAAAACGTTTCTTCATTTTTTAAGCACATCTCTTACATATTTTATTTTTTTCATCACGTTATTTTGAAGCGGTAATGTAAAAATGTAAAAAATTTTCACCGGCTTTAGGATGACTGTATACTTTTTCATTTTACACTTTATGTAACGCCACTGTACGGACAAGTAGTAATACCAAGTAATTCCCGAAAAGAATAAGCCCGTACTTGGCAAACATTACCCAATAAAAAGAGACAGACAGTAAAGTTTTAGCTAGTAAATCTCCGTTTCAAAATGTTCTTCCCTTTTTGTGCTTATTTTTTTGGCGGATAGAAATAAATAAATGTTTTGAGTATTTATGGAACAATTCCCAAGTATATTTAATAACTTTAAAATATTAAATTTGTTGGACAAACTAACAGCAAGATAAAAAACAGCATTATGGAGCATTCATAACAAAATCTCAAGACTTATTTGTCGTAGTTATAGTTTCACAGAGTGGAAAATATGATCCTTACTTACATTTCCATATTCCAGATTACCAGTATGCTCTGGAGTGAACTTTGCCAATACAACTTTTCTCGATAAACTTTGGTTTTACCGTCTATTTCCCAAGTAATCTTCTTACGACAAAATGCATTTATAAAAAGCTTCAACTGTGTTGTTAGTGATAAGAGAAAATTTCAGACACCGCGTTACTATTCGCAGAGTTTTGTAAAAAAAAACTGATGAAGGAGGTAAACTATATGCCGGTATATGGATTCGATTAAAACTCGAGTTCTACAAAATAAAAATCAAAATAGTATCAAAAACTACATTTTTGAAGTTTACGTGATAAAATATATAAGACAGCGTCGACAATAGATTCCAGGTGACAGCTGACAGATGACATAAGTGACAGATATCAGAGATAACAGATGACAAATGGCGTCTTCTAAGGTAAACTATATGCCGGTAAAAATCAAAATAATATCAAAAACTACATTTTGGAATTTACGTGACAAAATATATAAAACAGCGTCGACAATAGATTCCAAGTGACAGATGACAGAATTGACAGATGACAGAGGTGACAGAAATTATAGACGACAGAAGTGACATATGACAGAGGTAACAGATGACAAATGGCGCGTTCTGCTTTTATTCATTTGATAATTCAATAGCTGGGATTATTTGTGGTAAAATACGTGATTTTCAAATAAAGTGGTTATAAAAAAATTGTCGAGCGTGATTGCTGACACTCTTACAAGCCATCCTTTATTTATGCGACTGGATGTTTAGTTCAGCATAACTTTCGTCTTAAGAATATATTCCTTTTTATGCATCCAACCTTTCAGAGATTAACGACCGAAATGCACTTAAAAACCTGCACCGTATCGTTTTAATGTCTGATATCAACGTATTTATGAATCGACTCACCCTATTAAGTTGTTTCGTGAGCTTGTTGATCGTCTGCTTGTCCCTCAATTCGTTTCGTTGGGCGATTTCGAGAGCCGTTTCCAATTCGACTATTCGGTTTTCGAGAAACGTCTGCAACAAAAAGACGTAAAAATTATGAATAGATTTTAAAAGAAGATTAAATTTCAAAGGGTATAAAAAGAAGCACCTATCTTAAGGAGTTTCATTAACGCGTCATAACTTCATACGATATTTCCCATTGACCCGCGCCAAAATTTGGCAACACAACATAATACATTTACCAAAAGATATTGCCACCGAATAAATAAATCATTTATGCATTCTTAGTAGCCAGTGGCCAGTGGCGTGCAGAACACAAAAAGTAGGTGACGAAAACCAACCAATATTTAAATCAAATACTATTAAACGAGCAAGGTTTGTATGTATGTATGTATGTGTGTCCAGAGGATCTCGAAATCCACTCGTCAGAATTCAATGAAACTTTCAGGGTAGACTAATTCCTATCTAAATCGGCAAAAAATGTAGGTCTCATGTCTGTGAAAATTTGATCTTCCGAGATATTTACAAGAAAAGTTAAGCTTTTAGTTTTATTTCCTAGCAACGGCACATAATAATAACTTGTTTCTATAGTAATATATACTATAAAGGATAGATGAGTACAGTAAAAGTGGGGATATAGCGTCACATTCCATAGGCGTACTTTGCAAAATAAGTTTCTATAATATAAATAAGGTCACAGCATATAAAATATATATACGCACTTCGTAGATTAAATTTTGAAGTTATATTATTTACAAAAAATAAAATAAACTTTATGCATCAGACACTTTAAAATTGAACGAATTAAATTTAACCAATAAATAACAAGGAGGATTATATGTTGGGATTAAACTTTTTTTAATCTCTTGGCATTAAAAGTAACGCTTCAGTACTTACCTAAACTCAAAGATTAAAAAAAAAGTTAGTTCAAGAACTATCTTTAAAAGTCACTGTCTTCACTAAAACTACTGGTATCACTATAATTGTCTTTTCTGAGGTTTATTATTATCGGTTCTATTAAATTATCCATTGATATATCCACTTTCCTAAATGAATTTTACACATTTTTAACATGACCAATGCATTTTCCCCAATGTTCTCTATTTATATCTGAAACTGCCTTCAAAAACAAATTTCGCACATCAGGAAATTTAAATGTTTTATTGTTTTGAGAAACATAACCTTTTAATAATTGTGACCAGATCAGTTCAATGGAATTTAACTCTGCGTGGTACGGAGGCAATCTGAGAATTTTAATTCCTTTTTCTCTGGCCATCTCATCTATAATATATTTTTTGAATTTGTTTTATGTTGCCTTGCTATTACTAATAATTCTGCCTTCAAGGATTTAGGAGGACTGATAATATTTTTAGAATGAAGCCATTTTGAAATATATATTAATACAAAATTCTGAATCAATTAAAATACATACGATACGGCTATGAATAAATAAAGTCTGACTTATCTGTCAAAAGCACAGGTTTATCTAGACAAAAACTATATTAGGCCGATCAGATGTATTAAAATTTAAATTTTAACTACAAATAAGCATTGAAGGATGAGGTAAAAATAAAATTTCTACCTCTTGAATCTGTACTACGTTCTGCAAATTAAATACTGCACTCCTTTCTTCTGTATAGTATAGTAGTAAAAAGATTTGACTTTATTTAATTTCTGGCGTTTTAATCTGAAAGAATTCAATTTTAAATTTGCCGCTTTATATAAAAAAGGAAAGGTTCATTTGACGGACATAAATAATTTGCTTGTCAAATGACAGCCAACTCATAAATTCAAAGTTGAAAATACAACGTTGCCAATTCAATTTCAGAAATCATGGGTTTAGGTAAATATTTAAAGGAACGTTGAGTAACACTGTTAAAATGGACACTTGTCAAAATGTGACACCGGTAAAAACGTGGCAACTGTTAAAATGTGATACGTGTCAGAATATAACAACTGTCAAAATGAACAAATCTCAAAATATGACACCTGTCAGAATGTAACAAATGTCAAAATGTCACACGTATCGTACTTTTCTTTATTCATTACAAAGATCTAACCTAACCTAAAGCTAATCTTTTTTTTTTGCGGGTGGAAATGCTTTATGCACATCGGGTAAAGGCTCTTCCCTTCCCCGATAGTGTGAGACTACCCCTTACGGCTACTATTTTATTATGCGGACAGTTTTAATATTTAAGTTTTCATTATCATAGAGAGAGAGAGAGAGAGAGAAAAAGAATGAATGCTTGTACACGTGTACTATTAACATAGATTTCAATTTTTTATTTTACAAGAAACTTTAAAGAGACATTTAAAATTCTCTATTTTCATAGTACATTTTAAGGTTGATTGTGACTTTGTATTTTCCAAGAACAAATTGTAATATAATGTACGAATGAACTATTTTTGTAACTGAAAATTTTTGAAAAAATATGATATCAATATCTGCCACACGTCGAGAGTCTGGTCACAGGTTTTTGTGGAGGTTTTTACCCAAGTATGAATATCAGACCTATAATTTTCCTTCGCTGCAGATCAATAAATAATAAAATCAATTAAACATAGAGTTTTTCTTATATAGTGATAAATAGAGTGAGCTCAGCGATCTTCTGTTGACGGGACGTGTGCCCTACACGCTGCTGTTGCCCGTCCCGGAAACGGGGCCTGTCCACCGTGACAATTCGCGAAGATCAAGCGTCAGTAGATGTTGCCCTAAAAGGGTGAAATGCATTTAACTAACCTCTGTGACAAGCAGTTGATAAACGTCAACAACAGATGCAGCCAATTGAAAATTAACACTGACAGCTTTTTTAATTTTCCCGCCTACTTTCAAGCCAATCGCCAATCAACTTTTTATTTATCTCCCTATCAGTAGTTCAAGTAGATGTCGCCCACTCCGTGATTTTCGCGAATTAATTAATAATTTGTCATGTTATAAATATACTTAAATTATATACTCATTGGGCTGCTTAAAAATGTAGATTTGAATATTAAGAGCGAAGCTCGGTGACCAGATATTAGGTAGTGAATTGAGGCATAGAAACTGATCTTTTTTTAATGATAGTTATGTTTCTTTACTAAAGATCACTTAAAATGATCTTCGGTGTTCTCCTGCAACTATTTTTAAAGTTTAAACTTGTTTCTCATACAAAAAAATGCTATATTATACTCGATTTTCATCCTTTTTCACCTCTAACTAAATGTCTTTTGCATACACTTTACAAATTTCCAGTTTAATGACGTTAACCATGAGCTATTATTTACAGATACCATGTTGTTCAGTTGAAATTACCTAAAAGGAATAAAACTCAATTTTAATTTCCCTTTCGTACGGTAAATGTCTTTTTGGTCTTCCTTGTTTCGGTTGGGAACTTTAAATCAAGTTTTATTATGCTTTATACTCAGAATAACGTTTTAGAAACAAACGACTTTCGGTATTATCAAGATGTATTTAAAGTTAAAGGTCGGTAAAAGTGTATTCAGGTCTTGAATCAGCTGAAATGATTCGTAGAAAAGATAATTTGATGCTTCGTCTATTAAAAAAATAATTAATATATTTAAAAATTTAAATTCTGTCTCCTTTTTTTTGGCTTTCATTCGAAATTGTCGGCGAATTTTTATTCAATGACAACTAAATTTGCATGTAACAGTGTCAAATTATATTTATGTGCACCTTTTACAAGACTTCTCGGTAGGGAGTCTCATTATTTAGGAGATATTCGACCTGGTTAAATCCGTGAAAAGATCACAATGCCAGACAAAAAAGATAACAACTTGCCAGGTCTGTAAGGCTCATTGTATCTTGTTTGATATTGGACGATTTGCGAAAATTGTCAATTTCCAATTTTGGATATATATTCAACAATTTAAAAAAAGTTAATATAGAACTTTAAAATTTTCTGAAAAGCTGTAGAACAGATATATAGTCCAGTAAATGAAGGACTGAAAAGATCGAAAGCTGGGAATAAGTCGGGCATGAGTTCCCACATAGCGCAATTTGTAGGTCATCGCAGGAGTTTTAACATGAGAAAATCCTTAACGCGTTGTGGTCAAGGGGAGGGGCTTAAAATGGGCCCCAAAACCTGGAAAATGGGTTTCCCGCTAATATCTGGCTAAATATGCCAATTAGAGAATTTTTGTTCAGATAAAAAATGGAGATCAGCTCATTCTCTACAAAAATTGCCCTTATCATTTTCTTCGAAAATTCAATAGTTTTCGAGATAATGGCACTCAAAAGTCCCCTCATTTCAGCTGCTGCTCTACCTTCAGGAATTCCGCTTTCTATGAATTAACGCGTAACCGGGCGGACGAATTGTTCAATATCTCGGGAAAAAATTAATATTGTTCGATGATTCAAAGTTCATCGGAATGGGAAAACCCGTAGCTACAATTCCATGTGACTTGAAGTCAGTTCGTATTTACCAAAAATATTTAAAAAAAGCGGTCAAAGTTTTTTCAACAATATTTAGAGGCTGCTTCATTAATTTATTCATATTTTCTTTAAAAATAGTCATTTATTCTAATTTTGCCTTGATAATGGAACCTTAGGGGGTTCAGGACATTAAAGAAAGGTCTCCTCCATCCATATCACCCCCAACTGGTACAGAGACTGCAAAAATAAATACGGCCCTGGAATTTCAACGGTTGATTGAATAATACTTTATGTCGAGTAAAATGAATTGTCCTCATGATTTTTGTTGAAAAATGATGATGTGCTATCAATGGAGTGCCTCATCAGTCATAAGAAGAATGTGAATCCATTAAAATTATACTATTTTTCAAAGTTTTATTTTTTTTGCAGAAAACAAAAAATGGCGCGTTCAATTTTTTTTAACTGTTGCTTAGTATCATCCTTAAGCTTTAAAGTGAGAAAAATAAAAATTGTCTGATCTGGCTTACAGGGTGTTGTTTTCAAAAAACCAATAAAAATCTAAAAAAAACTAAGTCCGGACCTGAAATTAAAATTTTTTAAAATCTATTTTATTAAGCTCAGGGAGCACACTCAGTGTGCCAAATTTGATTGGTCTGAGATTTTTACTTTTAGATATACTTAACGTAGAATAATTTACATATTTTCAAATATCACCCTGTATATCAGTCAAAAACGCAACAAGGCATTTTTTAATACCAGATATGAAATGGCCTCGGTCCATAGTACTTATGGTTGGACTGTGTACAGTACGTCGTGGGACACCCTGTACATATAACATGATTATCTACATTGTTACGTACTATCGGTGTGTAAAAGAAAAATTAATTTTATTGAATATTTGTTTTTATTATTTGAGTTATTTAATTTTGAATTTTAGTACATAACTTATAATGTTATTATTGATTTTATTAATAGATTAACCAACCTCGACTTTAGCTCTTTAATTTGGTTTGTTGTTAATTTAATATTTATAATAAATTTTAAATTTTATCTATATCTTTTTGTTCTTATTGCCTTCTGCCGTAAACTCAGACAGAATGTAATTATTTGTTGTGGATAATTTTGTTGAGCGCCATCTACTATCAAGTAGAAAATTGGAGAATCTTAAACTCATGAAGTGTTTCTATTGACCGCGTGATTGTAGAAATTGATAATAACGACTCAGTAAAAATATGTAAACATTTATTAATATTCAAAATAAATAAAGGTTAACCTTTTATTTTATGTGAAAGAGTTGTTTGCCACAATAAGGTAAGCGTAATATTTTTCTTATTTACAAAATCAACAATTAGCACAAATCTTATGATTACTCTGTTACCTTACTCCAATAGTTTTTAAAAAAATCTAACCTAATTAATTGTAAAACTTGTGGCCTTTTTTATTTTTAAACGTTTTTAAATATCGATATTTAATATAGTAAATTGGTACCTTTAATACGACTTAGACTTTTTTATTCAAGATGGGATTTGGTACAATATCTCCTAGGAAACCAAAAACAGGAATAAGATAAATACAGGATACAACTGGATCTGGATAGTATAGTCAGGATACAACAGGATCTGGATTATTTAACAGGAACAACGATAGGATAAATAATTGGACTTCTTCTCTTGAGTTTTCTTGTTTTACCAAAATATAACCTCACTTATTTTGACAGGTAAATTTCTTTGAATTTTTTTATCTTCAATCAGTATTGCTTTGATTTGATTTTCTTTTGTTTTTATTACGAGGATCGATGTGAACGCTTCAAAGGATTTTGGTCAAAAGCCCCGCTTGACAGACGAATTAGTTTTTATAAACCATCAAATCACAGCTTACTTGATTGGAATTTGACAGTTTTTTAATGTAAATTTTTATAAAATTCAAAAATAATTAATTTTTTTACTACTTTTAATTAACACCAAATTATTCTAGAGACAAAAAGAATAATTTTGATATAATTTCCTCACTATTTCTACTTATATTACATTTATGCACAGACTTTTAATGTTCGTTATTATCGATTCCGGAACTCTATTTCTCTGATTTATATTATTTCCCTTAAATTTTAACTAATTACTTCGATATACCATGATATTGAATTTTGAGGTTATCTTGCAATTTTCTTTTTCTCCTGACGATTAATATAATAACATCCTCATTGTTATTATAGTCGCAGACTTATCTGAGACTGCATTATTTTGAATTTATAAATTCAGTTCTTTGTTAAATTTTACGTAAATACCTTAAATCTATTAGTAAAAATCTCTTATGGGCTTTCAATGTTAAATTTTGATATGTCAAATTTTATAGATTCTTTTACAATTACCATGCTAGAACTAGTTTAAAACATTGTTTTTTAAATTACAGTCTGTCCTGTGATTACTCAAAATACAATAAGTAATGATTTTATTCATATTAATAAACTTTTGTTCAACAAAATAAGTTAAAAAGGAAATTTTCTTGTAACTTATTTTGTTCGATAATTACATCATTTGTAAGTCCTGAGGAAGTTTATGCTCAATAAACGAAACGTTGGCTGATAATTAAACTGATTTTACTGTCCTCTTCCGACAATTCCTACTACATATCTTTAAAGGACGCAATTTTCTATTGAAGTTATCTATATATCCACTTAAATGAAAAAATAGTTAAAGTAAAAATTAAAAATTTAGAGAAAATCTTTAGAATAGAAGTAAAAACATTTTCCTTTGAAACAGAATTTGAATACTTGAATTGATTTTCATCTGACGAGGTGCCAAAGTAGGAATTTACATTTTTACGTTACCACTTAGTTGCTATTTCCGCCATTATCTCCACTTCCACTGTCCCTTAACCTTCTTCAAAATACTAAAAAGTAACGTTTAAGCGCCTCAAGCTGTAAGTTCTTTTTTAATAAGCGCCTTTTACCTGCAACAATAGACGCCGGACAGGAAGAATAATTCATTTCTTTCATTCTTTTACGATCGTGTAGTATTTCAAACGATAATATCTGCACGGGACAGGAAAAATTTAGTCGCTTTGTATTTAATGTAACGCACGATTGAAATTGTTGATTTATAAACGATTTTGTCACATAAGATATATTGGATCAATTATTACGAAAGAAGAATCTCTGGTTCGTTGTAAAAATGAGTTGAAAGTAACTTTTGCGGATTTCTTTTAACGTTCAGTGGATATTTGCAGGTTTAAAAGTTTGAAATTTGCAGGAAATGTGTTTAAAAGATGTAAAAAGATAGAAATGGTTTGGGATTTGACATTGTTGCACTTAAAGCTTCATTAGTTCACTAGTTTTTAAACTGGATGGGATCAAAGTCAAAATGTAATTTTTTTGGAATTTGACATTGTTATTTAAAGCTTCATTATTGAAAAAATACTTGCTGTAGAATATTAAAATTTGGAGTAGATGTGTAGAAAAGATGTAGAAATGATTTCTTAAAGAGCGCATTTCAATAAGTTGACTAGTTTTTAAACTGGATGGGGTCAAAGTCAAAACGTAATTTTTTTGGGATTTGACATTGTTGTATTTAAAGCTTCATTATTTAAAAAATACTTGCTGTAGAATATTAAAATTTTGGAGTAGATGTGTAGAAAATACGTAGAAGTGTTTTATTGAAGTCCGCATTTCAATAAGTTGACTGGTTTTTAAACGGGAAGGAGTCAAAGTCAAAATGTAATTTTTTTGGGATTCGACATTGTTGTACTTAAAGCCCCACTATTTTAAAAATACTTGCTCTAGAAGTTTAAAATTTGGAGCAGATGTGTAGAAAAGATGTAGAAGTGTTCTCTTGAAGACCGCATTTCAATAAGTTATCTGGTTCTTAAACGGGGAGGGGTCAATGTCGAAATGTGAATTTTTTGGGATTTGACTTTGTTGTATTTAAAGCCCCACTATTTTAAAAATAGTTGCTCTAAAACATTAAAATATAAATTTCAATAAGTTAACTGGTTTTTAAGCGGGGTGGCGTCAAAATCGAAATTTGGATTTTTCTAACCTATAGCGGCCGTTCTTGTATCAAGAACTTGAAAAAAATTCGTTCGAAATAATTTATATGAATTTTTCGAATTCTGTGAATTCCATCGTAATAGCATTTTCTAACCAAACATTGCTGAGGTTTAAGAAAATTCACGTCGCACTACTTTGTGGTGAATATTTTTTTTTCCGGATTGTTTTCTTTTTTCAGCAGTCACGGTCACAATTATGCGGCTACATTCGTGGGAGAAACTGAGCCAGTGGCGTATTTAGGAGCAGGTTATAAAAGTCAATTATATTGGGTGTTTAAATTTCTCATTGGAAATTTATTTACAAATACAAATTTATCGATATGAAAATAAATATGGCAAATTTGTAAATGTAAATGATAAACATCAATAAAACGATTTTTCTCTTAGTCTTCATATTGTTATTTTCAATTCTCGATTATACAGGGTGACCCACGACTATTCCCTAATAGTCGTGGGTCACCCTGTATTCGGGCGTAAAAAACTCGAGCGCTCACGTTAAAGAGTTAGAATTGTTCATATGGCCTTTACAAAAATTATTTAATTTTGTCTTCTAAATTAACACAAATTAGGTTGATTTATACTAAAATAAAGTAAATAATCCTTTTGAGTACGCCACTGGTTTTAACCGTGGGATAAACTCGGTAGGCACGTTGAGAATGTTCTCGGACGTTCGCTATTTGTACACTATGCATTCGTTTTACTTGGATATCATAAAATACACGAAATTATGTTGGGGCAGTTGTACAAGGAATTTAAAGCACTTTAAAATTGTAGTCTGGACTTGCAGATACCGTAATATTTGTTTACATATAAATATATATCACTGTTTATACAGAATTTGAGGATTTTGGTTTTAAAATGTTGTATGCCAAAGTCATTTTTGTCTTTATCTTGCCCTAACAGGAATTTATTGGGATTACAATCTTTAACAAATGTTTAGAGAAACATTTTCCAGCAAAACTGGAAAGTAATTTTCCAAAAAAAAAAAGCTCACAATTCACTCGCCATTCGAAAAAATACAATCCAATTACATAATATCCGATTAACATTAAAGATTCCATTTTAAATATATTTTGATTGAAAATCCCTCGCTTTAATCTCTAAAATGAGATTCCAAAAAAACTTTTTATAGAGTTTAATATATTCAGAAAAAAATGTTTTGTCATTATATCAAAGTTTGGAGTTCAAAAGAAATTTCATCTTATTCTTATTTTATGTATTTTAATAATTCGCGTGATCTTAACAGTATTGGGACTGATATTCGGCAGAAGGGTCTTAACTTTGCAAATAATGTGAAATCACAGCTCCCAAGAAATACGACATTAGAAAATGTTACACACTGCACCAACGTCTGGACTTCAAACAACTACTCCTTGGCCTACATGCCCCAACAGGTATCGAATTACAGAGTTTGTTACTAAAGGAGCCCGTCATTCTTAGACCGGTTTCGGCATTATTGTGCTCATCAGTAAGAAGTAGAAGTGTGGTCTTAACTTTGTTTTCGGAATTTTATAATGACACAATAAAGGTGATTGCACATCCTGGGGAAAATGCATTTTCAACAAAAAAAAATTGCACAACTAAAAATTGGATACAAAAAAAGCGCTCCTATATCCTGCTCCTACGTGTACGCCCTAGTATCCATAAGGCTTTCAAAGGAATCAATCAAAAGGGAAGTCTAATTTGAGCCAAGAGGAGACGTAACTTTATCAGTTTTTACAGTTGAGCGGCTCCCGAGAAAAGGAGCGTTACTCCAAGATTCTATTGAAAACACATTTCTAATAAATCTTCTAGCTAAAAACGTATGATATTCACTTGTGCACAATAGAAATATACCGAAATGTTCAGCGGCATTGTGACTAATCTCAAGAAAGAATATGGGATTTGCTACGGATTTGAAAGGATTGAATTTCTCTCGATTCGTACGAAATTTTGATTACTCCGAAGGAAGGAATTGGATTCTCGTAGGGGGGGGGGGGGGACTGTTTGGGTGGTTATCTAATGAAAAATATGTACAAACAACGCTGTACTCGGGACTTTACCGATTAAAAATTACGTTGGGTTGTAATGTTATAAATTGAAACGAGGACTGGGACCAATATTGATTCTTGAGGAACACCTCGTTTTTAAGACCGTAAATGAGAAAAAGTATTATCAATGGGACTTCTTTGATCTCTCTTCTCTCTTTATCTGTGATGATCTGTTAGGATATCGTTGAGAGTAAAATAAAAATATAGATTATATTTATTTTTTAACACCTTTTATAATTTTTTCTAGTTCTGTAACAGAAACATCCTTAAATTAATATTAACGACACTGTAAAATTTAAAAATTTAATTGGTGCGTCATTTTTATTTAGTTTTACTTACTCCAAGGAAGTTCAAATAAGAATTAATTACTCTAAACAATAATTAACTATAATTCGGTGTACCTAAAAGCTTTTTCGAATTAATCAAAAACGACGGGACGACAAAGTTCCACAAGATGGTTAGCGAAAATTCATAGGCCAGTCATTGTAATCTCTAAATATGCTGAACTTTTTGGTAAATAATTTTTATACAGGTAATAGTACGAAAAGAAATCTACTGAAGCTAAGCCAGGCAACCGATTGAAGTGTGAGCTGTTGAAAATGTTCCCATTAACGTCTTACTGTTTTGGCGTAATTAAAATATTGTACAAATTAGAAGTTGATTCTCTCGAAAAAAAAGCAAAGTGGAAATTTATCTGATTCATCCATAAATTTTTGGTCAGGAACGCCTGGACTATAGTAAAAAATACTCTGAATTATGGCTGGTACAGGCGATGTCTCAAAGAAGCTTTTTGATGTCGTTTTAAATCTGACTTTTAAACATTAATGGGCAACGCTATCTAGATGTTACTTTATCCCTTGAAAACAGTCGAATTGCCCTCTTTTATGCTTTGGTTCTGGGAATTAGTAAAAAGTTATCTTCATTAAGAATTTAATTTAGCCGTAAAATACTTGGCAGAGGAGTTTGGTAACTGGAAATACGTGCTGATGGATGATGAAAATGTCGCCTAATGATTTTTAGATGCGCTTATTTGTTCTAAATTAAAGATATTTTGCATTTTTCGAAATTTGACACGTGATCTAGATGTAACATTAAATAGTATTATGTCATTACCTGAAGCTAGCATAACCGCTACCTCTAGCAAGTATTACCGCAACCAGTAGCAAGCATTACCGCTACCCTTAGCTGGAAAGACCGCTACCCGAAACTGCAATGAACACTACCTGAAGCTAGCATAACCGCTACCTCTAGCAAGCATTACCGCAACATGTAGCAAGCATTACCGCTACCCTTAGCTGGAATGAACGCTCTCCGAAGCTGGCATAACCACTACCTCTAGCAAGTATTACCGCAACCTGTAGCAAGCATTACCGCTATACTTAGCTGGAAAGACCGTTACCCTTAGCTGGAATGAACGCTATCCGAAGCTGGCATAACCGCTACCCGAAGCTGGCAAAACCGCTACCTCTAGCAAGTATTACCGCAACCTGTAGCAAGCATTACCGCTACAGTTAGCTGCAAAGACAGTTACCCTTAGCTGGAAAGACCGATACCCGAAACTGGAATGAACGCTACTTAAAGCTAGCATAACCTCTACCTCTAGCAAGCATTACCGCAACCCTTAGCTGGAATAAACGATATCCGAAGTTGGCATAACCGCTACCCGAAGCTGGCAAAACCGCTACCTCTAGCAAGTATTACCGCTACCTGAAGCTGGAAAGACCGCTACCCGAAATGATATAATTACGTTGTTGTTAATTCAATATGAGTACAATCACTCACAGTTCACCACAACTTAAGAAATAATGATGTCTATTACCAATTTAAAGAAACAAAATCAAAAACGTAACAAACAACGCCGCCTCGATCTTAGATCAAAGCGTTACACCAAACAACAAAAAATGAACTCCTCACGGTTCCTCCTATATACCAAATGTTCCATTTCTTGGTTAACTATCAGAAAGAAACGTAACTTTAAAATTCTTACATCCTAATTACGGTCCGAAGCACCTGAAGGAAGTTCACTTTAAAAAGCCATTCGTCACGCTCGGTAATAATACAGGATGTAAACAAAAACATATCTATTAATATAAACCTACGCATTGCCGTAGTCTCGTTTAAATGCATTTACCAACAGTCGATAATTAGAGATTGTTTGTCTAGTTCGGGCGCTTTAAGTTTTTTTATTTGGAAACTCGGTTTGTGGGTGGCATATACTTTATTTTCATAACATTCTGATTGTACGCAAGCTTTCTTCCAGGAAGCTCGAGTGGATTTGCTCGGGTGTATTATTAGAATTAATTAAAGTAGCAGGTATAAAAATATAACTAATTAAAACGCTCGTTTGTGCGAAATAAATTCGAAACAAAAATAATACGAGGGCTGGTGTTAAAAATTCGGGAAACTAACAAGCTTATTTTCGAGTTTTATACGAGTTATATTTTTTATGGCTAAGCTACGTTTAAATTATAAATGAAAATGGGTTTATTTATTTCTCTGAATACTTTAAAACACAAATAATCATTGACATGTGGCTACTACCCTCCATATAGTGGTGGAGAGTATAGTGATAAAGACAACATACAAAATGACCACATGATATTGCTAAATTGTTCCAACACTGCCTAACCACTACATATTTTCAATGGAAGGAGGAATTCTACGAACAAACTGATGGTGTAGCCATGGGCAGCCCTTTAAGGCCAGTAATAGCTAACTATTTCATGGAAATTTTCGAGGCCAAAGCGTTGACTACGGCAGAAAAACGACCAAAGTGTTGGTTTCGATATGTGGACGATACATTTGTTATTTGAAGCCATGGCGAGAGAGAACTTCAAAACTTCCTCTTACACCTCAACTTTATCAACCCAATAATTCAATTCACTATGGAGATAGAAAAGGAAGGACGCCTACCGTTTTTGGATGTTTTGGTATCAAGGAGGCCGAATGGAAAGCTTGCGCATACCGTGTATAGAAAACCAACACACACTGACCGATACCTCAACAGCGGATCAAACCATCACCCCAGACAAAAAAGGGGAGTCATGAAAACTCTGTCTGTGAGAGCCAAGAGAATATGTGAGCCGGCAGAATTGGAACGGGAAATGAAACATCTAGAAAGAGCCTTTGGTTGGAATGGATACAGCAGACACGAGTTCCATAGGGCCGTCCGTCCAAGGAATGTAGAGCACCAAGAAGAAACAACGGGAGATGATGAGGAAAAGCGTGGTTGGACCAGTCTACCATATATCCATAAAGTCACGGATAGAATCGGCAGGCTACTGGAAAAACACAAGGTCAAGACTGTGTTTAAACCCACTCGTACAATACAACAGAGCTTGAGATCGGCCAAAGACCGCAGAGATCCCCTATCAGCGCCCGGAGTTTATAGAGTTCCATGTAGCTGTGGGTCGGTGTACATTGGCACCACAAAGCGCAGTGTCAACACGAGAATTACGGAACATAAAACGAGTTGCAGGCTGGGACAAACACAAAAGTCAGCCGTAGCAAGCACCCTCTCTCTGAAGGTCACAATATTCTTTTTAACGAGGTGGAGATTTTACATTAAACGCAGCGTTACTATTCGAGACTAACCAGGGAAGCCATTGAGATATTTAAGCACGACAACAATTTTAACCGAAAGGAAGAAATTACGTTCCTAAACCCAGACTGGAAGCGAGTTCTTCGACATACATCAAGTACGCCGAAACCTCGCGCCACCACCAGCACCAACCCCACCCCAGCCCCCCTACTGCAGCGCAACATAATAAGTAAATTTTGTATGAATCCTTAAATTTTAATATCAATTTAATTATTTTACCATCAAACAAGTAAAACTAAAATTGATAGTAAATTATCTGCGTGTACAAAAAACCTTTCGTTTCTCTCGCCATTTTAACTATGTCACAAATCAGTCCCGATTCTTGTAAAATAAGTGATTTATACAATCGCTGTTGTGAACGACTAATTCGTTGTTTCTTCTTTTTTTTTTTCGTGTTTAACGAATGAGTTATGGCGACGTTTCGGCCGCAATTTCGTGATACTGATACTCATTCTAGAAACTTAAACGATAACTTGTGCCATAAAATGGCGTGTTATTGGGAGAGATATTGTTCGGGTCGCATAAAAATATATACAGTTGTGAATAAGGAAGCTCTGGGGATGAAAGTGAGCGGAAGATACTTGTATCTCTTAAATTTGTTATTGACTTCGAAAACCACTTACAGGCTACAATGTAATGGAAGTTAGAGATGTAAAATGAATAAATTATTTATTGTTTTTTAGGAAAAAATCCTGCTGCGTTTATTATTTGGATTTATTCATTACTAACATCTACGACAGGCACGAGTTTACATGTTTTTTTCTAAACTTATTAATTATTTAAAAATGATTATTTTTTTCATCTATCAAAACAGTCAGATTTTATGGTTTCAGCCAATAAGAGCTCACGATCCTAACCAATCATTGAGTTTTATACTGATTATTTTTTTCATCTGTCAATACAGTCAGATTTTGTGGTTTCAGCCAATAACAGCTCAGGATCCTAACCAATCATTGTGTTTTATACTGATAAAACCGCTTCTTCGTATTTGTTTCTTGATTAAACTGTGTTTACCTTTTTTGAAATGTCAAATGTAAACATTTAACAATTTTTATTATACTAAAATGTATTGCAAATCTATGTTAATAACCAAATTTTACATACCTCACTTCAACACTAAACTTAAAATTAATTAAATTAAGAAAGACTTCATTTCATTCTTCTTCTTCGCTTTTATTTACGGCGCCGTTTCGCGGGGTAGCCAGTCAAAAAATCGCCCTGGTGGCCCTGTATGTAAAACTATAACAGCTCAGGTTTCAATTTAAATTGGTAAAGAAAATTTTCAATATTTGTGTGTAAAGTGTCTTTTGCATAAATGACTATGTTCTCTGTTTTTAATACAAAATGATTCAAAAAATAATCCTTTCAAATACGACTCGTCCTCTGAAATTTTATAGATTAAATTTTTGATCTTCATACTCAAACGCCTTTATTTTAGGCAAAACCACTCAAACAAACTGATTTAAGATAAAATCACTCGTCCTGCGGACTCGTGATTTTATCAATCAGTTTGTTTTCGTGGTTTTTCCAAATAAAGCCGTTTTCGTGAAAACCAAAAATTTAATCGATAAAATTTGGAGGACTCGTGGTATTACCTTTGATTAAACAGCTTCTTCGTATTTGTTTTTTGATTAAACTTTGTTTACGTTTTCTGAAATGTCAAATATAAACATTTAACAACTTTTATTTAGTATTATCAATTATTATTATACTAAGAAACGATTGGCAATCTCAAAATTACCGAAAAAAAATGTTTGGGCCATTTTTGGGGGGAATAGTCAGTTTTTTAGGATATAAAGGGACCTAGAATCTACAAAAAAAATTCAAAAAAAATAAAATTTGGTTTACGCAGAATGAATTTTGTGTAAGTAACAAGTGGCAATGTGAAAATTACAGAAATAAAATGTTTGGGTCATTTTTGAGGTAAAAAGTGAGTTTTTTAGGATATAAATGGACCTAAAATCTACAAAAAAATTCAAAAAAATTAAATTTTGGCTTACGCAGAATGAATTTTGTCTAAGAAACTATTGGCAATGTGAAAATTACAGAAATAAAATGTTTGGGTCATTTTTGAGGTAAAAAGTGAGTTTTTTAGGATATAAATGGACCTTAAATCTACAAAAAAAATTCAAAAAAATTAAATTTTGGCTTACGCAGAATGAATTTTGTCTAAGAAACGATTGGCAATGTGAAAATTACAGAAATAAAATGTTTGGGTCATTTTTGAGGTAAAAAGTGAGTTTTTTAGGATATAAATGGACCTAAAATCTACCAAAAAATTCAATAAAATTAAAATTTGGTTTACGCAGAATGAATTTTGTATAAGAAACGATTGGCAATGTCAAAATTACCGAAAAAAATGTTCGGGCCATTTTTGAGGGAAAAAGTGAGTTTTTTGGGAAATAAATGGACCTAGAATCTCAAAAAAAAATCAAAAAATTTGATTATTTTCAGCTAATAACGCATAAATAAATGTGACATAACGAATTCCAACCTTGCAGGTGTTTCCAACGTTACATAGGACAGACTAAATTGTACCAAAAAAATAGCATCAAAGAGCATTTAATTTTTTTTAGATATTCCTACAACCAACTGAAATCTTAAACAGTAACAATGTTGTCTGGAATGTTTATTTTCGTTTCGTTTTTATTTCTTTTTCTTTCGACAGCAGCAATAATCTAAATTCACTACGTAAGTACTTAGGAAAACGAGCTATACATGCGCTATATTTTATAGGCGTCATTAGGAAGTAAAAGTAAATGAAAAAGTCTACGCTGAATTTTCCCAGAACACGAAAACAGGGAGAAATACTGAGATTTATGCGGTAATGGGTCTCGAACGGTGGAAAAGCAAGATGATTTTTTACATCTGTTCGCTTGAGTTTTGGTAGAGTAGTTGCAGAAAATGAATGTTTTGTTTGTATTTAAAAAAAATGAATAACTGTCCAGGAAGCAGTGATTTCTTATCTATTTTGTATGTCTAAAATGCCGCTCGAATTATTTCGAGTGTGCACAGTTTGGCCCGTTCAGCGCGCTCGAATTAACTCGAGCCCATACGTGAAGAGGTTAATTGGCTAGCCTGGGACTAAACTGGTCTAAGTATCTAAGAACTGCTACGCGAAAAAACACCATAAACGCCTTTCGATTTACCATATACATTGTTTGAATGTTAACATAACCGTTGAGACCAGTTTACTTCTAGGCTAGTCAATTATTCCATATTTCGTGGGGCATTCTTGTTGTCTTTTTTTTTTTTAAATAATTTAAAACCGTTTGCATGAATTCCCTTTATCTTAAATTTTAAAAGGAGTACAAGATCATTACCAGAATATTTTAATGAATTTCGCTCCTTCTTGAATAATTAAAATAGATGTTAACATGGGAAGCCAATTCGGGGTGGCAAACGATTCGAATGATTTAATAAAGAAACTGAATTACTTTTCACGGTATATATTAGGGGGAGTAAATAGTGGGATAATAAAACAGTTTAGAGAAAAAATCAAGGGCAGAAATGTTTTGTACTTTATTTTTTTGTACACGACTCCAGAAAATCATTAATAGCTTTTTTTCTTTAGATGTACCATTTCTGAAATTGCATTTTGCTGCAAATAAGTGAGCGAATTTCAAAAAATTTAGAAAAATTAAAAACTGCTTGAGCTACTTTGTCTTTAAAGTTTGCCAGATTTGACAATAAGATGTCCTACTTAGTTGGCGCAGTTAGTAGGATCTTTCAGAGATTTTTACTGCACATTTGATAATCGTATAGTTGACTTTATCAATTAATCAGCAATTACGTGATCTAGTTTTGGTTTTGGTACAATCACCGATGCTTCGTCACGTATCAAAACTGTAAATTTTGACTTAGCTCTTATATCCATATAAAATTCTAATTCCACTCCACTAACATACAACATCAGCCAAGAGCCGTTGCTGCTACTTTAGAAAAAAAATTTTTAGAACGAATCAGAAGCAATTGATTTTTATGATTTAATTACTCTTATTCGAAAACGAATTAACTGGCACATTTTCCGTCAAACTGTATTTTTTGTTCTAAAATTCGTCCATGTTATAAAAGCAAACGATGCAACTCCATCGCGGACGGTAGCCGTCCAAACGGCAATTTTGTGCCAATTCAGGGGTGACAAAGCCCCTGGAAAATTGGCTTCAATCCAATCTAAAATGCAAATAATGTTCATAAAGTCCCGAATTCAATTATATGCTTTTTGTCGCAACTTTCTCTAATTAGCGTCTTTAATGCTGAATTGGTTTTAAATACATATCAGGGGAATGGATTGAGAGAGAGAGAGGGGTAAAGAGTGGCGGTTTTTATTTCATGTCACATGGAGGTGATTGAGTTCTTGCGTTAGATGGGTGAGGTTAATTTTATGAGTTGTTCGTGAGGTATTCCTAAATACGCATAATTTTAAAGCAAACAAGAAAAAGTACGAACTACTTGGTCCTTAAGGATAAATTTACAGTTTTGATACGTGACGAATCATCGGTACCAAAACCAAAACTAGCTCACGTAATGGCTGATTAATTGATAAAGTCAACGATAAGATTATCAAATGTGCAGTAAAAATCTCTGAAAGATCCTACTAACTGCGCCAACTAAGTGAGAACGCGATTATTGTCAACTCTGGCAAAATTTAAAGACAAAACAACTCAAGAAGTTTTTTATTTTTCTAAATTTTTTGAAATTTGTCTCACTTATTTGCAGCAAAATGCAATTTCAGAAATGGTGAACGGGGAAATAAACATTTTTTCTGTACTATTGTTTTCCCAAAAATGGCGGCCGATTCAATTTTTTTTTCGAAAAATGCCGATTTTGGCTGGACAAATACATTTTTTTTTTAAATTTTTACCATGTCTTCCTGATATAAAAATACATATTTTACTCCAATTTTTAAGAAAATTTGAGGATTCTTTGGTTATTTATTGCCAATTCAATAAAAAAAAATGTGCGCGAATTCGTTTTTTGAGGTTAGGGTGCATTTTTAAAAACACCCTACTATAAGGATCGATACTCTACTTCATCACGAATCGTAGAGCCGGAGATATTTAAAAAAAAGTGAAGCAATCCACTCAAAAAATACCAAAAATGTCGTTTTTGGCACATAGCTCCAGCCCAAATTTATTGAAAAATTTTTTACAAGCTTCTCTTTATTACTAAAAAATTTGACTTAGCTCTTACATCCATTTTCAGAATATTTTCGTCTAATTTCACTCCACTATTTTGAAAATAAAGAATTCTAATTATGTATTTATTATTTTTTAAATTTTTCATGAGAAAATAAGTGTAAGTAAGTAAGTGCATTTTTTTAATTTAATTTTTAGTTTATTTTATGCAATAAGTAATTCAACAAATGCTAAATGATTTAGTTTTTTCTTTTACTTTAAATTTATTATTTAATTATTGGAAGGTCATGAACCTAAATTTAAAAGCATTTTACTCAATATTTTTGATTTTCCCTGTATACGACTAAATATTGTACAAATTTTTTGAGGAATAATTTTTTTTGTATTGTTAATAAAAAAAATTCCCATTTGTTGCCAACTATTTCAGACACATTGTATATAATCTTTTCTTACATTTCACCTACACTACCACCCTGATCAGGTAGTTAGTTATCTACCCTTCGATGTTAGAAAGTTTTTCCGACCCCCCGCTTAAGAGATTCCTGCAATACCGGATAGATCCTGCAAGGAAAATTCGAAAGAGGCGGCGTAATCCTCCTAGTTGGGTCATTTTGGAGGATAAAAGCCTAAAAGACCTAAGCTGACCGTCATCTCTCCTACTGTATCCCCCCCGGATGCATCCGGAGATAAAGTTAAGTATTATGGAATTTGGCATAATGTGGATGGGGGAAGCAGGAATGGTTTTAGCAGTATCAGAGCTTTGAAAATATCTTAATTAAGTTGGTTTAGAAATTTTCAATTTTTTAACTTTATCAGTCTCATTTTCTTCGTTGAAACATCGGCTTTAAGATTGTATGAGATAGTCCACCTTTTTTGGTCCGCATTTTCATGTCTGGGTGCATTTTTCATATATACTTATGCTTTCAGAGAGCTATTGATGATGTGGTTGAGGAAAGTAAACGAGAAGAATAACTTTACAAACGCTTTCTGTCGATCTCTTTGCCCACTGCTTGAGGGTAGATTATTCTGGAAATTAATTCGTTCTGACGAATCACGTGATCGCTTCACGCTTTGACATTTACGTGGGAAGTTAAGGAATGCGTTATCCTAAAGTTCTATTGGTTACATTCTCCCGCGTAAAGTGTCGTGTACGTTAATTTTCGCATGTAATCATGTTTAGGCTGTATGAGATTTATAGAAATATTTTGTTATTTTTGTTTCACTTTATTACAATATTTCTCCCTCTAACACATTACATTTTCTCACGTAGGCATTTACGATATTGGGTCTCATTTGCCTCAGTGGTTGCGTGAAAGTTTTTATTCCATCGGAATTTGAACAGATGGTGACAATACAAAGATTCCAGATTGTCCTTCCAAAGTTCTAAAATCTTCTGAGAAGTTTAAACTCGTCGAATAATTTTTTTCTCAGATCGTCTTCCCACCGGTCCTGGAATTTGGAATAATCCGGATGGGGGCCGATTGAAATCACAGAGATTTCTCAAGAAAATGACCGGCGGATAAGTGAAAACAGCTTTTTCCTGCCGGCGGTTAACCGGGATTTTTCACCAGGATGTGTACACTTATAAAGTTTAAGTGGGTAAAAGGGATTCCATCCCTTGAATATTATAGGAGGTTTATCTGTACTTTTGTATATCGTGTCGACTCGAAGTACCCAATGTAAAATAACCGCAAATTTATCCAAGTAAATTCAGATTTTAGTCATTTTTAGAAAAACAACCCGTGACGTTCAAAAAAGCTTTTTTTATTTTATCGAATTTTTTGTTACAGACTATTTCCCTCGTCTTAATTTCCACCAATCACAAGCGCGCACTTTTGAATTACAAATGGTTTCTAGATGAAAAAACTGTATGACAGCTCCTGTCAGTAGTTTTTGACTTGACAGCTGTTGTCACCAAAAATTACAATACCTTTGATAACAAGTAATTATGGTCTCCTAGGACACCAGAAAACGACGCTAAACAATTTTTCTGATTTTATTGTCAATAAATTTTGTAATATCGATTTTAAACAGTGCTAGTCAGCTTATGGAGTGAAAATGAGTCGCATTGGAAGTGATTCTATGACTAATATTGGTCTGGCGATTGAGAAAAGTGTACCATATAATACCGTTAAAGCTCATACGTCAATATGGAAACAGTTTACGGAATTCTGCAAGGCAAAGAAACTACAAGTTAGACCAACTAAACCTAATCCTGAAAGATTAGGCGTGGAATATGAAGAAAGAAAACGGTGAAAATTATAAAGAACTTAAAAATAGAAATAATGATGCATTAATTCAAACTTATAAAAGATACAGAAATTTATTAAATAAAACTATTATACAAGCAAAAAATAAATATTACACCGAACTAATAAATAACAACAAAAATGATATGAAAATGCTGTTTAAGATAGTCAATGGAGATAAAAAATCTAACAGTGTTATAAAAATTGTCAAAGAAAATGGAGATGCTTTTTCAAGTGAAAAAGAAATGGCAAACTATTGTAATGACTATTTTATCTAGGTCAGAAAATGGCAGATAAAATCGACGATTCTCCTTTAAATGTAGAATTTACCTCCCGGCAACTAAAGCAATCTATGTTTCTTTATCCAGTTGATGGAAACGAAATTATCCAACATATACAAAGTTTAAAAACAAATAGTGCTCCAGGTTTAGATTGTTTTACAGCTAAACTTGTGAAAAGAACTCATTCTCACATTTTAGCTCCACTAGTACACATAATAAATTTGATTTTTGTCCATGGTCAAGTGCCAGATGAGCTTAAACTTTCAGTTGTTACACCTCTTCACAAACAAAACAATAAAAGCTTTATTACAAACTGTAGACCCATCAGTTTGATTAGTACATTTGCCAAAATATTTGAAAAATGTGTAAAAAAAAGACTTTATGAACATCTCTCTAAAAATAAGATTTTGTGTGAAAAACAGTACGGCTTTATCCCAGGTGTTAGCACCAACGAGGCAATGTATGACCTTATAAATGTAATAAAAACGAATTTGGATGATGGTAAAAAGTGTTTAGCTGTATTTCTAGATCTTGCAAAAGCTTTTGACACGGTGCCTCACAAGCAACTTCTAAAGGTTCTTGAACAATATGGAGTTAGGGGTATCGTGTCAGATTTATTCTCAAGTTATCTATCCAACAGAAAACAAGTTCTAAAAATTGGAAACACGTACAGTGATACTCAAATTATACAAATGGGGATACCACAAGGCACGGTTTTAGGGCCGCTACTGTTCATTACATACATCAACTCTCTCTTAATAACTAAAATAGAAGACTCGATTATTTCTTACGCAGATGACACTGTATTAGTGTTCACTAATGAATCATGGCATCTAGTCAAGAAAAAGGCTGAACTTGGTATATCGAAAGTCAAGTCGTGGTTATGTTGCCTTTTCTTTAACTGATGTCAACCGACCTGATTATGCAAAACTTAAAATCGATAACACAAATCTTGAAATTACCGAAGAAAAAAAATCTAAATACTTGGGCATCATTATTGATAAAAATCTCAAATGGAATGATCATGTAACAAGTCTAAAAAATAGATTACAACGATTTATAAGAAAGTTCTACGAACTTAGAAAATACATGAACCGCGGTTTGCTACTAATGATTTACTGATCATTAGTGGAATCTATAATCAGGTATGGTATTTTGGTACGGGTGGGGGGGTATATATAGTAATACTCTTCAACCTTTAAATGTAATTCAAAATTACATATTAAAGATAATATACAGACAAAACAGCAGGTACCCCACTTCATTTCTGTATAACAGTGACATTTTCACTCTTTATGCATCTTTTATTACAAAAACCCCAGCCTAAAACTAACTGCAATTCATGAACATAATACACGTAAAGGAAATCATTATAGGACCTCTTTTGTTAATAGGGATGCTAGCCAAAGATTTGTAACAAGCGTGGCACCAAAAATCTACAACTCACTTCCCTTGCAAGTCAAAAGTATCAAAACCATCAAACATTTTTCGAGAGAATGTAAAAAGTTTATTGGAAGTAATTACGATCTATACATAATAATATTATAGCTGTTATCTTCTGTCAAACTCATTACTGAAACTTTCGGTACATATAATCGAATAATTTTAAATATCTATAAAATAATTAAATTAGATTTGCCCACCTTCGTCTTTCAGCTCAAAATATTATTCTTACATTTTATAGTTTTTAATGTGATTTGAATGTGGCTAGGATACTCTTATGTAAATCTTATTATATAATACCATATACAACTTTGTATTCTTGTTACGGTTACTCAAATTAATGTTTAAATCTATGTATATTGTAAAAATGTGTTATGATAATATTACTTTATGTCTTTAGCACATACAGGTGCTTGCACCTAGGTGCTTCAATTCAATTTAAGTTGACTTATATTTTAATTTAACATGTAAATGAACGAATTTATATGGTTACTGATAAAATAAATAAATAAATAAATAAATAAGATGTGCGACAATAATAGGAAATCGAGCTCTGCTTCATTAAAATTGGAAGAATACACGCAATGGTTTTATTATGGGACGAAGACACTCCGGCGGGACTCCAGCGAAAATTTTACCATATCGCTTCAGCAGAACTTGCCTGAAGAGGTGGAGAAGCAGTCAATTATAGAGTTCATTATTTTAAAGAGGAAGTGGATAATTCTGGGATTAAACATAGTTACATATTTTTTTAAATAACTGATTTTCAAAAATCCTACTTTTTAGGAAGAGTAGAATATAATCCTTTCTTCAATAAAACGGCCCAGGGTGGAGAAAAAAAATGGCCGATAGTAAATTGCTGGTCCCAACACGAAGAACTCTACCTTTTGTGCAGTCCGTCTTTTTAAAATTCTAATGGTTAAACGTTCATCTAGAATAACTGATAGATTATTCTTAACAGTAAACCAATCATGGAACAAAGAACAATCAAGTGGATGGTACAAAAACACTCCAGTGGGAAAAAACTAACTTTCGAAATGAACTAAAGAAGCAGCAGAGAAGCCAGGATTAAGTACAAAAGAAATAAAAATAACAAACCGCTCTATGCGGTCGACAGCAGTCAGTAACCTGGCTAAAGGAGGGGTAAGTATACAACAATTAATTAAAATTACTGGCCACAGTTCAGCCAACTCAATTAAGCCTTATCTGCAAATGGATAATGAGCATTATTCCAACATCATAAACACCCTCCTCAGAACATCCAGCTAAAAACCAGAAAACAGAAGATCCTGCAGCCACTCCTCGAGCTTCTCACTCTACAGCTGGACCCATCAACAACATTAATGATTTACCTACACCCAACGTTATCAATGAGTTAACAAAGATTCCAAACAATACTCCTACTGTGTAACAAAATTGCAATTTATATTTTAATTGTATCATAAATAATAAAGTTTATAGTATTTTGTGATTAAATAAATTACCTGTTTTTAAGTTTTCAAATTAATACCCTACATATTTATTATGTATGCATATATAATAGGTAGTATGTTTTGTAAGCTATGTGTATGCAGAATAATCTGTTACTCATGAAATAGTCTTGTCAAATACCATTCGGGCATCTAATTTTTCCTGTGAAAAAAATAGATGCCCTTATGATATTACTTACGATAATTTTTAAGTATCCAATTTTTTTTTTGGATGAGCTATTACCAATTTTCGGAATTTTGGTTTGACCTTATGCATTTTTTCAAATAAATTATATTTTTGAATAGCCCTGCAAAGCTAATTAGATTAACATGTATCGGTTACCTCACTTGTATACTTATCCGTTAAATTTTTTATTTACTATATTCTTCTTCTAAAAGGTTCGAAAAAGGGCGAGTTATTAATTAGCTGTTACTTTTCGGGTAAAAAAATTGTTTTGTCGCGCTCTATTATTATTATTATATCAGCAAGATTTATCCACACTATTTTCTCGAACGTATCGACCGATAAAACCATCGGAGCATTGATAATTTTCATCTAATCACCGATCTGTTCAATTATTTATCTTAATTGGCAATCCAATTAACCGATTACGCACTTATCCGTAATATAATTATGTTTTTCTGGCCATAAAAATTGACTAACGTCCAATTGGATACTCGCGTTATTTCGTTCTTGTTTTTATTATTATTCGATTTTTTTAGCAAATGGCGCTTTTTACAATCGGTAATTGGTAGTAAATGTCTGGGAATGAAAAACTGAACTGTTTGGGAAATTTTAATGAAACCAATTGTCCGGAAAGGACGTCGTTTGGGTTACAGTAATGGAAGTGCTAAATCAGGTGAGCGCGTTGGACGTACAAAAGCTAAAATAGATGAAATTCGTTATCTACGGTATCACAATATCCAAACTGTACCAATTTTTTGCTGGAAATCCTTGAGCTCAAAGTTTTTTGATCAATTTTGGAGTGAAAAAGTTATTTTTTTTATAAAAATGGGAATAATACCGAAACATGACATGAAACGCCACCTACCTGAACTTCCTGGAACCCCTCGGCCTCGTCCTCCTCCAATTCGGTCTGCAAACCCCTGGTGACAGTGACCCTGCAACCACCAACTTGCGCGGGGTCCGGAGGCGGCGGAACCGGAGCGTCCTCTGTCTCCTGGCGGATGAATTGAATTCGACCCGCCTCCACGCATATGTTCGGCGCTAGAGGGTAGCACGCGTTAGCGGGAGGCGGCGACGGTGGTCGCTCGGAGACGGTTACCGGGGGCGGTTTGTCGTAGCAGATGATCGTTTGACGGGAGTCGAGCGCCGGGTGTACCTATTGATAAGATAAATGGGTCATGGTGTGTCGGAGAAAAATCGACTAGTTGTAAAAAGTCTGAAGATGGTGGTTTGAAAAATATTTCGAATATTTGACGTTGGGTTTTAGTTTGGAATGTTTTTAACTCATGGGTGTCTAGTTTTTTGTTTCTTTTATATAGTCCAGTAAATTAACGCCACAAAAACCACAAACCTGAGCATCAAGTCTGTCCGTCAATTTTTTTTTAATTTGCAGGTATTCATAGGTACATTTACCTCCGAAAATCTCAGGTACGTGGAATTTGTGGAAGGGTGGGAAAATGGCTCTAGAGTTCCCGAAAATCCGTTTCTCGATGATATCTGCCGAAATAATAATATGACCCTTAGAGCATTTTTGTTGTCCCTATGATTTTTTTCACTACACTAATATTTTTTGCAAAAACTCGTAATTTTGAGAATCTGAAAATTCACAAAATTATTGTGGTGAAAACGGAAAATTTGAATATCCTCCCAAAACTTGAATATACTCCCGTTTTTGTCTGAAGACAAAATATAAGGCAATAATAACCTACTTTTTTTCATTTTTTGCACTTAATAAATTTATTGCAGAGTTTTTTCACGTGCACTTAATAAAATACTCGATATATATTGATGAAAAGATCAGCATGTGATCTTTTATTTAGTACAAGCTAACAATGGGGGTGCGTTTTGGAGCCAGTTATGTCGAAAAGTATCAAATTTTTGACAAAAATGATGAGGATTATTTTTGTAGGTAATGAACTGATCTTCATTTGCGTCCAAACAAAAGTGTCATATTTTCGGACAGCTGAGATTTTCGGGGGTGAATGTACCCAAGGGTTGGCACCTTCGTTTATTGGACTATTTTGGCTTATAGTTATGGGTTATTCCCATGGGGTTATAATTATAAAAAAAATACCAACAATTCTATGCCAATTGAACGAAAAATAAATTGAAATCAAAATTGTAGCAGACGCATTGCACTGGCATTGTTGTGCTTTGTGACTGGTTTACCGCACAGGAAAATAATTTTCAGACAATCCAACGAATGATTAAAACCGGCGGTTACACGCAACGATAGTGTTTCCCATAAATCGCCACAAAGGCACATCCATAACCACCAACATAATATGTTTTAAAAACGTTATTTTTTTAAATTTTTTCTCTGTTAATATTTAAAAATATACATGGTCATAAAAAAATAAAAGCCCTTTGAAATGAGGTGCAGATAAAAATCGACCTGTTTCAGGATTTTTGCACTGAAATAATTGAATATTTGATACTTTATAAACGCACTGTATACAGTGCCATATGGGAAACTTTTTTATTAAGGGTTTTTTGACAAAAAGTTATTCTTGATAAAAGTTTGTGCATCCCCTAAAACTAAACATGCACCAACAACATATAGTAAAACATTCGTAATATACCTTAAAAAATTTGAATTTGAGACAAGAATAAAGTACCCTTATTTTTGAAAAATTTCGGGAAATGTTATTTATAAAAGTTGTTCGGCATTAAAAAATACATCTAGATTTGAAATCAGAGCCATCTAAGTGACGTTTTATTTTTTTACCCATTTTTTTTAAGTAAAATAATTTTTGGTGCAGTTATTTTAATTTTTTGTTAACACCGAAAACTGCTCAAAATTATACAGTATTGTAACATGAATAATATCAGATCATAAAACATCAAAATAAAATAAGTATTTCGGCACATTCATTGATTTTCTGGAGATTTTCTTGTTTAAAGGGTAAAAAAATATAAATTCACTTAGATGGCCATGTTTTCAAATATAGATGTATTTTTTAATGCTGAACAACGTTTCTAAATAACATTTCCCGAAATTTTTCAAAATAAGGGTACTTTACTCTTGTCTGAAAATCAAATTTTTGAAGGCTCCCCGTATATTACGAGTGTTTTACTATATTTTGTTGGTGCATGTTTAGTTTTGGAGGATGCACAATCTTTTATCAAGAATAACTTTTTGTCGAGAAACCCTTAATAAAAAAGTTTCCCATATGGTGCGTACTTTCGTGATGCCACTGTATATGGTATAACTGAAAAAATTACCTGATGTGGCCGTAATTGTGATTTTTCTCTGTCGTACACATCTACAGAAACATTATCACCACCTGGAATTCTCGACCCAGCGTTGGACCTGCAAATAAAAAACAAATCATTATATTTTAATTATTTTAAAATATGAATCCCTAAGAGCCTTTATTTTTGTGATACAGGGTGTTGAAAGTAAAAAATAAAAGGGCTTAAAAAATTTTCACGCTCTATTAGACGTAGAAAATTCATCAAAAATCAGATGAAAATAGTCCAAAACTTGCACGATTTCTTAGCAGTTACGGATGATTTTTTGTTCGACTTTTTTTCCTAAAATATCAGAAATCATAGTATCACTTCTTTCTTCATCTTCATTTCTTCTACCTATCCATTCTTAATTTATTAATGTCTTTCTCAAGCAATTTTAATTTCCTGTTTACTTCTTCTTGGTCTTCTCCATGACGTGTTTTTCTTTCATTTTCCATTATTCCTGTGTTGTACATTTCACACAATTCTTTTATCTTCTTGATTTCATCTTCTATTTTTCTTCTGTTTATATTAATTCTCTCTCCGTTTCATCTCTATTTTCTCGTAGTTCTCTCTTCATTTCTTCTTCTAAACTTGTAATTTCTCTTCCTTTCATAATCAAATTTCTTTTAATATTTTCTATCCCTTATTTTGTTTCTTTTTCAATTTCTTCTTTAGTTTTTCTTACATTTATTTCTGTATTTTGTTGTACTTCTTCTTGAATATTTGTTTGCAAATTTATGATTCTCTCTTCTTGTGTAATTAAAGCCATTTCTTCTTGTCTATTTCTTATCTCTTGTAAACTATGTTCCTTTGCTTCTAATTTCCTGTTCACAGTGGTATTTAAGTTGTCAATTTTATTATTTTGCTCATTTATGGATTCCTGTATTTTTCTCGTGTCTGCTTTTTGTCCATTCGTCTTTTCTTCTAATTTCCTCGTCCCCTATTTTCTTCTCCATATTATGATTTTGTTCTTCTATTTTATTATTCGTCCTCTGCAACAATGCTTTTTCATCTCTATTTTCCATTCCATTATCTTCTGTTTCTGGGTCTTTTCCTTCTTTAATTATTGCCTCTCCCAATCTATTTACTAGGGTAGAATTGAGCCCTGTTTTATCCAGTCCTCTCTTCAGAAAAGTTATTAAATCCGGTCAAATATTTTGAATTACTATATAAACTCAAGAATAGCGGTACAAATAAAAATTCCTTCAACCAAATCATCGAATGATTATAATTTTTTAAAGTCCAATCTTCTTTTGAGACGGGACGCCGCCTAAAAGCGTCATGTCGAAAACGCCCATAATTTATGTTCTATAAGAAATTAAGAAAGACAGTACAACTTTCGTGTTTCAGCGGCTCTTTTGATGATATGTAATTTGCAGAAATGCAGATTAAATAAAAAAAGTCTTGAGTTTTGCATCGGATTTTATCGGTAATGGAATTTGGGGACTAAAAATATTTTTGTTATGAGCCCGGTTTGGTCCAAGATTGCACGATGAATTAAGGAAATTAATTTTCTTATGCTGTAGATAAAATAGAAACTATATATACAGAAAAGGAGAGGACCTAACACAGAACCCTGTGGCACGCCACATTTTATTGCTTCGCTGCTTGAAACACCATTACTAGTTTCAATAAATTGTGTTCTATTATTATATTTTGCAACTTTTTCCAGATTTCCTTACTATCATTATCACCAACTACTTGGCTAAAATACGCTTTTTTTTTTCATTTTTTATAGTTTGAATTTCCTTGTAAATATTTTTTTTAATAAAAGATTCTTAAATTACATATAGGATCTTTTCTGGTGGCAGGTAGTCCACCCTGTTTGGTCCACATTTTGGACTCGTTTCTTGTGTGGTGCCTTTTTCTCTCAATTTCGATATATTTTGATAAATTTCGAAATTGGTTGTTGATAAATAGAGAATGTAACGATCGTATTTTCTAAAAGATAATATATTACAATAATTTGTTTATAAATAATAAACATATGAAGTACTGACAACTAAATAACATAACAGCAAATATAATTGCGCAAAATTCACCTGCGTGAAATTAGACGCAGTAAATTTTGTAATTAAGATCAATAATCATTATTGGTTATTAAATTATTATTATTATTAAAATATTTATAATAAAATTCCGTTTGTAGAATGAACAATCTGAGATAGAATCTTGAATCATGATTATAGGTTATGTAATTGTTGTAATTTTCTTTTATAAATCATCGAACACCGTTATGAAAAAATTATAAATATGGTTTGATTTTTTTAACGGTAATTTAATTAGTAGCAATTTGAGATTTGACGCGAGTACATATAGAAGCCGAGCTTTTTATATATTGATTAATTTTCAACCAACTATGTGTTAAAGTCGAAATGGTTGCTCCATCCATTGGAGGCGATGTACACAAAAGGCGTTGAAATGTTTTCTTAGGAGTCCGTACTCTGGCCAAAATTTGTAGAGTGCTATTACTTCAAAAAGTTGTTATTTAAAAAAATAAATAGAGAACCTATCTTAACCACAGTTCATACCGATTTAAAAGCCGTAATAAAAACAAAGATCTGGAAATTCTGGCAGACACGGAGGGAACTAAGTACATCAAAACTATCCGAAATAAAATTCACAATTCGACCATGGAAGACAACCCCCAATACACGACTTCACCAAGTGGTTATGGCGAGACTAAGAATAGAAGACACACGAGTACCTACTTACTGGTGAAGAAGAACCAAAATTTCTGGGCAAATGGGTCCACTGACAGCAAAAAATAAAAACTACTAAAAAAATATTGAATAAAATTCGAGGTGAATGAGCTCGCGGTAGGTAGTAGGTCAATAATGGAACAACAACATCCTAAAGTGTAAAAATTATTACATAGGAACATTTATGTATACCAAAACACATCAAAAATTGTAAAACTAGGTCCCATTTTACCATACAGAACTTATAAAGAAGTTTTATCGAGAGCAATTGCTTGGGGGAGAGATAATGAAGATCGGGCCTAAGCAAAATTCAAAGATTTGAATAATCTTAATTTATTTGATTGCGTTTTATTTATTAATAAACAGTGGTATCTGGGATCATCTCTGGATGCAATTATATCTTTTTATATCTCGCCGCTCCAATTAACTCGAGCACATACGTTAAAATTTAAATTTTTTGTGTCTTCTATTTGAAAATAACTTGTAACAATATTTCGAAAACAGAATTAGCATACCCGAGATAGAAATAATCCAAAACTTCAATTTGTTATTTTTGATTAAGTCATAGAAATCCAATACTGTCAGTCTCGGATATGATCTGTGGCATAAATTTAACTAGCAGTTAATTTATCATAATTCAGTTTGCCCCGTAAGATTTTCTTTCTAATGAGCGTGTAACACCTAACGGCATTGCGCAACATCATAGTAGTAGTAATAACAATAATTCAACAATTAATTATTGTGGCTTCGCGGTGGAACAAAGAATTTTTTTTGCCTCGCTTCGGGTAACTAGATAGCGTGCTTCAAGTGTGTGGTCTCGGAAAAGGAGACAAGTAGCATAGAAATAAATAGTGCAAAGTGAATAAAATCTAGAAATTTTTTCATACTACAATTTTTATTAAAATGCGGTCTTCAAGAAAACATTTCTATTTATATTTTAATGTTTTAGAGCAAGTATTTTTAAAATAGTGGGACTTTAAGTACAACAATGTCGAATACCACAAAAATTTACATTTCGACTTTGACCCCTTCCCGTTTAAAAACCAGACAACTTATTGACATGCGGTCTTCAAGAGAACACTTCTACATCTTTTCTACACATCTACCCCAAATTCTAAACTTTTACAGCAAGTATTTTTAAAATAGTGGGGCTTTAAGTACAACAATGTCAAATCCCAAAAAATTCACATTTCGACTTAGACCCCACCCGTTTAAGAACCAGACAACTTATTGAAATGCGGTCTTCAAGAGAACACTTCTACATCTTTTCTACACATCTACTGCAAATTTTAAACTTCTAGAGCTTTAAAATAGTGGGGCTTTAAGTACAATAATGTCGAATCCCAAAAAAATTACATTTCGACTTTGACCCTTCCCGTTTAAAAACCTGACAACTTATTGAAATGCGGTCTTCAAGAGAACACTTCTACATCTTTTCTACACATCTGCTCCAAATTTTAAACTTCTAGAGCAAGTATTTTTAAAATAGTGGGGCTTTAAGTACAACAAAGTCGAATCCCAAAAAATTTACATTTCGACTTTGATCCCTTCCCGTTTAAAAACCAGACCACTTATTGAAATGCGGTCTTCAAGAGAACGTTTCTACATCTTTTCTACACATCTACTCCAAATTTTAATCTTCTAGAGCAAGTATTTTTAAAATAATTGGGCTTTAAGTACAACAATGTCAAATCCCAAAAAATTCACATTTCGACTTTGACCCCTTCCCGTTTAAGAAACAGACAACTTATTGAAATGCGGTCTTCAAGAAAACGATTCTACATCTTTTCTACACATCTACTCCAAATTTTAAACTTCTAGAGCAAGCATTTTTAAAATAGTGGGGCGTTAAGTACAACAATGTCGAATCCCAAAAAATTTACATTTCGACTTTGACCCCTTCTCGTTTAAAAACCAGACAACTTATTGAAATGCGGTCTTCAAGAGAACGTTTCTACATCTTTTCTACACATCTACTCCAAATTTTAATCTTCTAAAATCATCCAAAAATCCTAAATCGAACAAAAAGCGGGTCTTCAAATAAAACAATTTCTACACGACTCGTTCGCTTAATTCGCGTCTTGCACATACCAAAATTATTCGAAATATGCAAATGACAAAGCATTTTTGGCATCGTTCAGTGCCAGCTGATCCTCCGACCAGGCATACTTAGTAATTTTACACTGCGATTCGTGTGTGGCATAACGGAATAGGGAGTCACATTTTTGGGTGGCCACGAACGAACATTTTTATGCATCAAATAATACGAAAAAACAATCGGAAATATTAAACCTAATCTAGTTTTATAAGAGGTATGTTGGGAGAAACGTTTTAAATTGTTGTGAATATATTGTAATGATTTAATGATATTATAGTTTTACTTTTTAATGTTTTATTTTTAGACTTCAAACCTTTTTTTGACAATTCTCATCACTCCTTAATCATAAACAAAAACAAAACCCTGTCACATTTTAAAGCCCCCAATTACATAATTTTTCCCATTAATAATTTTACTACAAACCAAAAGTTTTGATTATGTACCAAAATCTATTACAATATATTAGAAAAAATTCAATTAATTTAATAACCAATCCCAACTACCAGAAAAAATTTTCTTCATGCCCCTTCTAAATTTCTACGTTCGATATCAAATAGGATATAAAATACAAATTTCGAATTTGACAAAAAAAATGTACTTTTTCTCGCACAAATACGTGACAAAAATTCGACGTGTATGGTCAGCTATTCTCGAGCAGTTGCCAGCTTGTCTTCGGGAGCTAGGCGGTCTGGTGGAGCAGCCATGCAAGCAAGACCCGCTCCACCTGCTAGACTGGCCAAGTGGCCATGCATGCAATTCACACAACTGGTTTTATGCGAACGTGTCTAAGGACCGTTAATTATCACAAAAAAAAAATTAAAGTTTTTATAATATTGTGTAGGAAAATTTAATTTATTATTCATTCAATGCAGTATAAAATAACAAAGGGGGTCAAGTGATGATAAATTTTTGTAAAGGATTCTTCAAAAATAAATATTGTTTTTACAAAATTCGAAAAAATAACAAAACGTTTTTTTCAGAACTTTTACATTGAGTTAATTTCTTCCTTTATTTTTTTTTTTCATTTTTTTGAGGTATAATATAATAAATATTTTCTTATTTGTGCAGCATATTATGTCGTAATGTATTTTTAATTTTTTTCCTTGTACGACATGATTTTCTCAACAGATCGATCGAGTGGCCTGTGCGGTCTCCGTACTTAATCCTATTGGATTTCTTCTTTATACACAAATTAAATTGATCCTGATTTATCGAAAAAAAAATCGTGGAATATCTAAACATTTAAAAAAAAACATATCTCATCCACACACCCAAATCCTACTATATCGACTAATCAATGAAGTTTATTATTTCCACTTAACACTAAAAGTCCAATATCATTAACACACAATCGTAATGCTTGACGTAAAATCGACAATATCCAATCGACTAGTGACACGGTTAAAATTCTTGAATAGCAGCTGCACCTTTTCAACGTTACTGATTTGTTAAAGGATTGCTGGAAATAATTGAACATATTTCTCTTTCTTTTAATTATCATATTGCGCAATTATCGTGCCCCAGTAACGTTTATTGCCAAAAAGGAAGATAATAATTATTACAAACGAGATGCTACACTTGACAATAAATACTTTAATTAAATCAGTTTCTGTTTAAATTGGGTTTAAAAAAAATCCAATAGGGTAAAGTCCGGAGACCGCACAGGCCGCTCTATTTGTACGATTATTTCTGAAGAATATTTCAGTCTCTATTTTTAATTATTTATCGACCTGACCTTCCTGGGTTACGCTCCTGACCATTTGTTTTGTGTACCTCCATAAAAAATCACATCTAACCTCCTAAACCACCGACGATTAAATCTTTTTCAGGTAATTTATTCAGCTGAAATTTAAGATTTTAATGGGCATTATTTTTTCGATAAGAATCTTATTTTGGAAGCAGTTACTGAATTAACGGGCCAGTTTTTTGAGTATTTATTAGATAACTTGAGATTTTGGAGATACGTTAAAGGTTTAAAATCGGCTTTGGTGAAACTAAGATGGACTGGTTGGTTCAATAATAAATATTGTAGGTAGATGACTTGATGAAATGCATTGTTTTAGAATTTTGGCGCGATTCTAAGCGCAATTTTTTTACTTCCCGTAATACATTGGATATTAACCAGTGTATTTTGCAAATTTTGCTGTATTGGCAGTCAGTTCTAGACCCGCGCTTGCGTCACTTGTTATTTTTAAACGATACGATAACGATTTATTTTGCTCAAGTCGAATTTTAGTGCTAACTGGCGCCTAATACCTTTTTTTTATTTATAATAATCATTAAAAGCTAATAAAAGAACTTCCAATTAACTCGTACAGTGCTGCTAACTCATCTGTTTCATATTAAACAGATATGATGTAGCTATTAATTGTTCAAAACTAATTACTGCCACTTAAATTTGATTAAATTGCTGAGGTATTTTAGATATACAAGAATGGACAAGACGATCAATTGAATGTTAAAATCCATAGTAACAAATTTAGATGTTGCAGGGAGAAATTCTCAAGGACAAAAAAATCCTATAAATATTTGAATGTATATAAATTTATCCTAAAAAAATATATTTATATCAAAACAAAACAAAATTTAGTGCTTGTTTGAAAATCGACTAAACCAACTACCAAAATGTTTTTGTAAACCAAAATTTATTAGCACATTTCGAAGAGTTATGGACTAATTTGATATTTTGATAGCCATACTTTACAGGAAGATCGTTTGCCAATTTTTATAAGAAAAATTATGGTTTCTGAATTTAGAAATTGTGAAATATTAATGTCCCAAATTATTCCAAATTTCTAAGAAAATATAGGGACAAAATATATTTAATTACTTTCCCTATATTTTCCTCTATAAAATATCACATTGTGAAACTAATACATTCAAATTAATAAAATAAGAATAAGGAAAAAGATAAAACGCGACCGACAACCAACACAATGAATAATTAAGGTTAAAAGTCCTTTAGGATACACCTCAACACAACTGCCGATATTTCAATAAGGCCGAAAGGTACGAAGAAAAAATTATTAACGACCGTCATAAATATATCGATCTGAAATTATTGCTAGATCACAGGATACGATGCCTTAGTCGCTCGATCGGCCTCTCCCTTACTTTGAATAAGCACAGTATCGGCTCCAACAAAAATTAAACCTGCCATTCGACAAGAATTTTCCTTTATTTTGACTTATCGGTACATTGGTGATTTGATAAAGTAAGAAAAATTGTGATATTTATAAGGTAAAAGAGCTAGAAGAAGGTCAATCGGAATATTTGAGAAAATTAGCAATAATAAACTGGAAGAGAAAAGCTCAAGACAGAAAAATATGGCCAAAAAACCACCTGCTGTCTTACGTTTATGTGCCAACGCTAAGATAGGAGTTCAAACTAATATCTTTTATTTGAGTGCTAGAAAACGTATCACAGTTGGAATAGTTGAATTTTTATGATATTTTGTTTATAAAACGTATTCAGAACGGTTTATTATTTTGAATCTTTAACATATCAAATAATGCGTCAAAAAATAGTCACTGAAATGCTTCTGATGCCTGACTATAAATCCGAAACGGGCACAAAGTGAGTGAATACCCTTTTTGTACGTTTAAATTTTCTGGAGCCGGATCTACGTACCCACATACGTGGGCGGCGTGAAACTAAAGCCTTCTACGATCTTCAGAGACACCCACATTCATATTCAGCTCTCTAATTATCCATAGAGTAACCCATCAAACATAAAATATAATGACGGATTGTATTATCTGCGAGGAAGTAAGTTTGCATTATGACCTATATTGTATATGCGTTGTGTCAATAGACACAATGGAACACCGCCTGAAAAAAAATCGCGTTTGATATACCAACAGATATGCCATTGTTTTAATCAACTGTTTCATGGATGTCAGCCAAGTATTGTGGATGATTATACAAGCTAAAAAATTGTAGACATGTTTTTTCCAACTCCATACATAGAATTAGAATGGATTTACTTATTAACGATATGAACATTTAGACATTAAAACCTTTGCTAATAAAAAAATGTACTAGAAGCCATATTACCTATTAAAAGTGTCCGTACAGTCCTTGAAATATAGGATTCAATTGATGCTTATTAATTCTAATATGAAATCGTCAATTAGACTGTTCAATATAACATAAAAAAAAATCTGCTGAGAAATTTTTACATCTGCTCTTTCTTAATTAAAATTTTTGCTATTCACAAGTTAAAAAAATCCATACTCGTTAGGAAATAAACGCTTAAGAAATATTTTTTTTAAATCCTGCACTCCTGATGATTATTTACAATCCAGTCCCGCTTATCGAAATTATAATCTGATTGGTTGTCAAATAAACAACTGCCTACTATCCGCAAATAAACGACGGCGGTTCGTGAATGGACGTAATACCACGAAAAATGCATGGGTGGGTTCTGGGTACCATATTCCAGACTGTTATATAATATATGGTAGGATTAATACAATAAAAAACGTACTATGTTTGGACATTTCAGCTGGTAGGTTGTCGAAAATTATTTATTCGAGGTTAAATTGTGATTTCTGTTGGAGGTATAATAAAAGCGGTGTTGCCAATATCTAACGTATTTTTGGTACCTATTCTTTTTTGAAAAAATTCTTAGTATGTGGGTTGAACAAAATAAGAGAAAAATACAATAATGCAGATTTCAAAATATTTCTGAACCGTACGGCACAATACGTAGGTATAGTTTATAAGGCAACAAATAAACCACCTAACTAAATACACATGAAATATCCCATAAGAAAGCTCAAAGTAAACAAATTATTACTCCTTAGCACAGTTCCAATTTTCACCGCTGAGCGCTGCAATCTTAAACCGAGTTACCTATTGTCTTATTTGTATCAGTATTCTCCAAAATATTTGAAAAAGCCTTCCAAGCGAGGTTGCTGAACTTTCTAAATAAATACCAGCTATTAACAAATAGACAATTTGGTTTTACAAAAAATCGCTCCACCCAGGAAGCTTTAATGTCCTTGCACGAACATCTTCTCAACAGTTTTGATAAAAAATTAAAAACTTCATCTATTTTCTTTGACTTCCAAAAGGCATTTGATGTCGTCAACCACCCGCTACTATTAGACAAAATAGAATCGTATGGAATAAGAGGACCAGCGTTAGCTTGGGTCAGATCATACCTATCACAAAGAAAGCAACAGGTTTGTATAAAAAAAAGGGATTCCTTCGATGTCGGAACCACTGAATGTTTCTTGTGGAGTTCCGAAAGGCAGCTCCCAGGGTCCAACATTCTTCATTTTCATGATAAATGACATTTCTCACAATATACAAGATGGACTTATGACTCTGTATACTGATGACACCTCAATAGTTATCAATAGCAATAATTATGAAGATCTTGCCAATAAATCATCAAACTGTATGCTTTGTTAGCTTTGTCTTGTTACAATATTTTTATGTCAAATGCGGTTTGTTCCCTTAGCAACCAAAATACTGTGTCATACAACGCTTTGAGCTTTGAGCTATTTAAAATTAAAAAACTATTTTAAAAATGGACATCATTGAAGAAGGACATCCAGAAGATGTCCTAAAAGCCGCCAACATGGCTAATTTCCAATTGCTGTCTGCTAAATTACGAGATAAAAACGTTAAAGGAAGAGATACTTGTTAAGTTAAATGACATCTACTGCATTTTTACCTTCAGTTGCTCGATTTGTAATAAATTTAGAAAATGCAGTTTGGCCCTGGTCTAATTCTAAAATCGTCTTGTTCAAAATTCAAAAATAGCAAAAAGTTATCGTTAAAAATTCGTAGTCAATGGTAATACATCAACGACATTGAATCTAACGAACCGTGGAGTAAAATACAAGCTTAAAAGTATCAACAATGTTATCAGCGTAGGTGCAAGTGTGACTTAAAGTTACGAGGTGAATAAATGACACCTTTAATATATCGCTGTCGCAATAATTGCAATGAAAATCGAATATAATGATAATAAACGGAAAATAAAATATGACATAACAAGCAATCTACCACAGTTATATTCTAAAAAATAAATATAATTATTAAATATAGCATTAAAAATAACAAGTGAAAAGATAACGGAAAATCTTCCTAGAATGGAATTAAATTCCAAGGGAGCATACAGAAATAAATTCCTGTACACCAGTTGTGAAAACTACTGAAGAAAGAAACTGGGGAATCGAACCCGCGTCTCCAGTATTCCGTACTGATGCCCTAACCACTATACAAATACGCCATCTAGTATGTCTCCGATAGATGAAGACATCATTTCTTTTACAATTTCTCTTCCAATGGAAATAAAATCACGAAAGTCATTTTTAAAATGACATAACAAAATATATAATAAAAAATTTACTAATTACATTCGTTTAGTTAGTTGCACAGCCCGGCTGATGAAGCCCGATAGACAGAAACAGCGCTGACTTGGGATGTGAGCATAATAAGCAAAAAACTCTTGATATTTCAATAACATCAAATCGGTGATTACAGACTTTGAATTTGTTTGTATCTGAAACCTCCCATCGTAGATGGCGCTGATGGAAACTTCCAGGAATTAGGCTTTATATAAGCAAAGATGATGAGACATTAATTGCGTCTTGTAGTTGATGTTAATTATCGGGCAAATATTTTAGAGAGGCTTTTTACAGCGTCAAAGTCTATACCTTTAAATCATGAAAAAGTTCTGAATCAAGGTGTAAATAATCAGTCTCTGGCAAATAGATAATTTCCCCTCTTCACCTCGATGAGTTTACAGTTATATATTATAAAAATTTCGCGCTTTTTAAACAAAATGTTTTATTTTTGCATGATGTAACGTAAAAAAAAATGTAATTATTTTACAGTTAAAATTAATCTATGCATTGATTAACTACAAATTACTATGTGGCTCCGTTTAATCAATCATTTAATAAGAATTTTTCTTACGTGTTCACTTTTTTCGAAATTAATTTATTAATTAATATTAAAATTGTTATTTTATGTCTTCCGCTACTTGATTTATAACATGTCTGTATATGTAAAATAGTTCCTACAATGTTGTAAACTCCTTTTCAGAATTTTTATCACATATTTTAGTCAATTCGTATGAACATGGATTGCATTTTTGAACATGTGTTTGAATGAATATACATTTTTTTTCATGTTTAGAGAAATTATTGCTCATAATTTTACTATACAATCATTATTGTGTCCGAATAAGAATGTAATTTGAATTTTAATGTATCTGCATTTTTGAAATTTCTTTCTATTTGATTTTTAAACCATCTTCAGAATGTTATAAACAGTATAACTAGAAAATAACAATTTAAAAAATGGCCCAAATATCATTTTTTAAATTTTTCCATGTCTTCCCGACATAAAAATACATATTTTCTCCAATTTTTAAGAAAATTCAAGCATTTTGTTTATTTATTGCGAATTCAGTAAAAAAAAATGTGCTCGAATTCGTTTTTTGAGGTTTTTTAAAAAAACGGATCGATACTCTACTTCATCACGGTCATTTTAATTTTTTTTTTTATTTTTCCACAACTCTTAGAGCCGGAGATATTTAAAAAATGGTGAAGCAATCCACTCGAAAAATACCAAAAATGTCGTTTTTGGCACATATCTCGCGAACCTCCATCTCAAATTTATTTATTCTCTTTACGTATAAAATCGAAAAAATAAAAAAATTGACTTAGCTCTTACATCCATTTTCAGAATATTTTCGTCTAATTTCTATCCACTATAAAAAGCTTTTATTTAGCTCTCTTATATTCTTATTTTCAATTCTCGTCGCTCGAACTATCTCGAGTGGCCTGTTTAGAGCGCGCTCGAATTAACTCGAGCACAAACGTCTAGGTGTTAATATATATTAACAAAGAAGCATTAATAATCGTGTTCCATTATTCATTATTCGCACGCCTCTCTGGAAAATAAAAAAGTAGTTTGCCAAGAAATATGACTCATTATTCAAACTCACGATCTAATTTCCATGACAAAAAGAAGGGCCGTAGAGTTACGTCATGTCGTCTTTTTTCCTCACCGCTAGAAGCAGAATCGATTGAAACATCGTGGCGATCAAGCAGAAATAAAAACAAAATTATTGAACGTGTTCCGCAAGGATGCCTAATGTTACTCGTTTTTTCGATGTATGTAAATGACATGTATTTGAATCCAAAGTGATTTTAACGCGAAGATTTCAAGTTTTTTGGTCTGACTCGATCGGAAGTGTACCAAAAACGTCTACTTACCATTATGGTAATAAAAAAATGACTTGCAGAAACGGTTAACGAACTCACCTGGAAAAAATAAATAAACATAATCAGATAAAATTCAATGATGGAGAAGTAACAGTAAAAATAATAACTGAACGTATATGATCTAAATTTATAAAAAAAAACAATGTGCAAAATTATAACATTTACAGTATTTTTCTCACAAGCAAATATTTAAATGTCTTGCAAAATAACAGATTGCTTTCCCACAGTTTTATTAAGAACGAATTATTCAGAATGTCTCGTTTATATTAGGTGTACAAATTAGGTGAAAAACAGAAAAATTTTCATCAAAAAAAAATTAAAAATAAGCTTTTATACAAGTGCAATAAAAATAAAAAAATTAAAAATATTTTGACAAAAACAAGATTTTTTAAAATGCATTGAAGAAAAATTAATTTCTTTAATTGTTAGACCTAGGTTTTTTTGTGAGTAACAGATTCAAAATCTTGCATTTTTGTGTGTTGAATCAAAGAAAACATACCTCAATTCATTACCTATTTAAAACATTGGTTGGTTTTGGTCACCTAATTTTTATGTTCTGCACGCCACTGGCTACTAATATTGCATAAATGATTTATTTATTCGGTGGCAATATCTTTTGGAAAATGTATTATGCTGTGTTGCCAAAGTTTGGAAAAGGTTTATATTTAGTCACGCCTACTTTTGCTGCGCGGGTCAAAGGGAAATATCGTATGAAGCGTTAATGAAACCCTTTATTAAGTTTATGAAAAGTTTTACAATAATGCTTTGGAGAAAAAAGACATACTATATCAATGTATTAGCTCTGAAGGTACCTTACAGTTAGGAAATGATCTCATTTTCCCACAGTAATCATTCTTGTGATTAATATATAAATTATGAGATATTATATCGTGCGAATATTCAAACCATTACGTTTATATTTTAATTAATGAACTTTATATCGTTCTGATGGACAAGATAATTCGAAATAATTGTGTTATCAAAATGAATGAATCATTACAGTCAGGAATTTTGGAGTAATTTTTGTTATAACTGTGAATTCAAGCTATCAATAATAAATGACATATTTTTGCATTTAAACATCGAAGTTTTGTTAATAATTCGGACTATTTTTAAAAGTTGTTTTCGTGAAAGGTTTGATAAAAATGTCAACGATGAATGTGTTTTTTACAGGCATTAAATAGATTTGTTTTGGAGTTGAAATGCCAATGGTAATATTTTTAATATTTTTTGATGAGTTGAGCCTATTTTAATTTAAATTCCTATAAAATCAAAAAATATTTATTTTTGCGGGAAATAAAAATTAAAAACGAAAAAACCAGTTTTTAACGTTTTTCTCGATAATTTTGAGGTTATTTTGAAAAATGACCAATACAAAAGTTGTAGATCTTTTACATTAAAGTTTTTTTGATAGTTACATACCCCTCCCCTGTTCCGGAACTTTTACTCGGCCGTCTTGATTTACTTATAATATTTTGAGAATTTTTTTGTTTAAAAAATGATTGGCCCTGGTCTAAATCAAGAAACCATGCAGTATTATAAAATATTTCCTCCAGAAAATGCAACATTTATATTTTATCGTCCATATCATCTTTATTTATCGATCACCAACTATTTAAAGAACTAATTTACATTCAACAATATGGTAAACGCACTTCCATGACATCACAACCCAGGAAAAAATCCCTTTAGTCACATTTCTGCCCCGATTCATTTGTAACGCATCTCTTGGTCGAGTGCCTCAGAATACTGTTGATGTCATCGGAAACACAGATCAAAAGAAGTTAAAATGGGGTGATTTTATCCACACATGAATCATCCACCCACAAGGGTTATTAGCTGATGGCGAATTGAAAAAAAGCGCTGGAGGGATCTAACGAGACATATTTTATTTAAAAGCAACGAGGAGAAAATTAAGCGAATGTAAGGCTAAACGGAGAGTACAAGGGGTTGTAAAATGAAGTATTTTAAATATTTTACGTAAATAGGGGGGGACAAAACGTGTCATGCAAAACGTTTATTAGCTAAAGTGGGTGGTGTTATGCAAAACGCTATTAGGAGTAACTAACGGGCTTTATATTATGTATTGTGGGAGATGTGACCATACAGCTATAAGTCTATGCGACTTCTCGAAAGCCTTCGATTGCGTATCTCATAGTATTTTGTTAGAGAAACTTTTTCACTATGGTGTAAGTGGGACCGCATTGTCACTTATCGAAAGCTATCTCACAAACAGAAGTCAGGCGGTGTATTGTAATAATACTACTTCCGATTTTAAACCAGTTAAACGCGGTGTCCCTCAAGGTTCTGTCTTGGGGCCCTTACTCTTCATCATTTACATTAATGATCTGTAGGGATGAATAAAGTTTAATTCATCCCTACAGATCTGCTAAATTTGCAGACGACACCACATTTATTTTTTCTACTAAAGATCTGGAGAAACTGGATCTAGTATCAACAGATCTATATAGAAATATTTTCCTGCTGACCGAATTTTTAGAGATTGGACATGATTGTTTCGATAATCAAACATTTATTTTCAACTAGCAACAATTTTATACAAATACCTGTTACGCAACCTGAAGAAAACTATTTCTTTATCAATAAATCCTGTTCTCGATACGTAATCCGCGATTTGATTTGACGCAAATTATTTATAGGGTTATTAGCATTCCTTGTTCATGCATTTGCAGCACATTCATATATTTCTTTTGTTAACCAACCAGTATATAAATTATTATATTTTTATTAAACTTGAATGTATTACGTAAATCATTATAATCACAACTAATATACGGCACTTTAAGAATCTTGTTTGAATATCGATAGACTAATTAATATCGACGTATCACTATCAATTATGATACAAATCGCGAGTTTTTCGTATGAAATAATTGCTAATAATTAATAATTAAACACAGTTTAAAGTACTTTGTTTTAATTAATGATGATTAAGTAAGTAGATATCTACGAGAAAAAGTTCTCAATTTTGATTTCTTCGACATTTTTCTTTCAAACAAAGTAAGAAGTAAAAATAGTCACATCAGACACTCCTAACAATGGGTGCAAAGAATGGTTAGTTACCCATCGCGTCATGGTTGACTGTGCATAACTCCAGTGAGTAAAATGGGAACTTCCTTGAGTTCCCCTATTTCACAGCAACCATAAGCGTACCAATAGATGTTGATGAAAAAATAAATCAATTTATTATGACTGTCTTTGTATTGTCTATTCACAGTTTTTAGCTTGTATGTCACTAACAGCATTTGCATAATTGTAAGGTTATAAAAAAAAATATCCAATATCAAACCCATAAAACGACTCGGTTCCTGTCCATCAAAACAACCTGATACGTAGTACTTAGCATATAACTCATACGCTTATATTCCTCGTTTAGTGTTGCAGAGACGAGATCATTACCGATCCGAAACGCGAGATGCGAGATCTTATCGCAGCGTAAAAACGTCGTCGTTCTGATGCCATGAAAATGGCCCCCTGCGGTTGTCTACTTATAAACCAAGTCGATGCTGTAACTAACAATAACGAGGTTTAAGTTTTTGAATATGATTTGGGTATACGGTGCGAGTCAAGAAGTCTTTTGTGATTATTAGGCACATATTACTCGATACTGTGCTTTACTTTCTAAAAGGCGGGATTCAACGGCACGTGGAGTGGCATTCTTCGCGCCAAACTTGCCAGTTCAGGCGCCGTCAAGGTCGGGCCGTTCTCCCGAAGCTGAAAAGATTCTGTGTTGACAAGAGCAACTTGGCTTCATGCTTGTGAGCAAAAAATTTCATATAGTCAGCAAAATTCAAGAATTTTGTATTAATGAAACAAGAGGAGATATCGTTAATGTATATGTTGAACAGAAGTGGGGCAGGTGTGACCCTTGAGGAACCCCTGAGGTTATTCTAGAAATAGGAGAAAAAACTTTCCGATGGATATAGATTGCTGATGTAGGAACCAAACGATCTAAGCAGATTGCCATGTATACCGACTTCGGAAAGCTTTCTAATTAGGATGCTATGATTTTATCGAAAGCCTTACTAAAATCGGTGTAAATGGCGTCTTCCTGATAACCCAAATTTATAATTGATTTCATATCTGCCTATAGAAAGTCGGTAATAATAGATTCCATTATTTTTGACATTTGGAGATTGGTCTATAATTTTCAACCAGATATTTCTTGCCAGATTTAAAAATAGGAACAACGAGAGCTGTTTTCCAAACTGTTGGGAAGTAACCTTCGTGAAGTGATTTGTTAAATGAAATGTGTATTATTACTGACAAATCGTTTGCACAGGACTTTAAGAAAGAAGTAGGTATTTCATCAGCACCGGCGGCCTTCTCTGGAAGCTCTAAAAGTTTATTTAGGATGGTGGCATGTGGATTTGGGTTAGTGTTGTCTAACTTAAATTCATTACAAGGCGGGTTAAAAACTGAACTGAAGTGGTCAGAAAATAAATGGCAAATATGTTCGATATCCGTTACCATATCACTACCAACTTTCAGAGCATTAATAGTAGTATTGGTATTCAAAGTTCTCGATGAAGATCGCGCAGTCGTTTGGCGTTTTCTTACAGATCTGTCTTGATTCTAATCAGCTGTAAGAAGAGCAGTATTATCAGCAATTGGAGCTACCGTCGTTTGGAGTTTTCTTCCAATTAAGGCCCTTTATAAATTAGAAATTCAATTTCTTTCACCACACTTGCAAATAAATTCGTTAGAAATCTTGAACAAGCGCAAGATAACAATTTGTTCTCATTTCTTATAGAATGTGCAAAATTACCATAAATCCAAGAAAAAAATAAGTTGCACGGCATTCCGTGCAGGACAGAGTTGCAGCTTTTATCAAAATGTAAATGTGCCTCGTAGACGGGTTGTGCTGTTAATATAAATATCGTATTTGGTATCAATGATAGGTATATCTAGTCTTTGTGTAATGATATCAGGATGTGGAGTGGTTTTGTTTTATTTTTAGTGGTTTCGAGTTTGTTAACCTTCTCGTCGTCTGACATAGATGGAGAGTTTGGTATACCTCAACCGATTATTTTTTGCATATATCAATACAAATATTCTTAGTTACAGATTAATTTTAATAACAAAAATCTAATTTGAACATATTACGCATAAAAATAATATTAAAAATAAATTTCACTGCACTTTCACGCGCTCTCCCTCACTTTCACTGCCCGATCGAATATCCTTATTCATATTTCCAGGAATAAAGGAAATCATAATAAATCTAGCCAAAAGGCATGTCCAGAAGCAGTGTAAGATCAGCAGCGTAATCAAAAGGCCGTTAAAAACAAAATAAGTTGCACTAGATGCTCCTGAATCAGCAGTGATACAATCCCAGACTATCCAAAGCGGGTAAACGCCCAATCTGGTTACCAACCAAGACACAGTGAATAATCCAAAGAAAACGTCTCGAATTTTGTGGAAATTTGCATAGTGGGTTACTTTTGCTGCTTCTAGGAAGATATCAGCGAAGTCGTGGACTAGTAGTACTAGCGTACCGACGCGTATGAATCTAAAGATCCATGATAAAGACATCAGGATTATAGTTATAACATGATGAGCAAACATCTGCCAGAAGTCTTTACGTTTAACATCGAAAAACTGGCTTGCTAATAGTGACCAGTAAAAAGACAGAGGAACCATATAGTACAACCAAATATCAGTAGTAACTTTCTGATTGTTAATATCATCCCAACACCGACTGATATCCCACAGCCAAGTCTTATCCCACATTATTACAAGACCATAAGTAAAGCTTACGATGTAGTATAAACATTTCCATGAGTTTTCACAAAATTTATCCAACTTTGAGAATTTCCTTTTGATACCTTTACGTATTTTCAACCATCTCTCAATTTCTCTTTCGGTACTGCTCAATTTTACGCTGAGCTGGATGATTTTTTTGTGATTCCATGTATTTGATGCTTGAAATGCTTTTTCAAGGACTGGGTTCTTTGGTATGGGTGTTGGTTTGATGCCCAGTCGGATTGCTATGGATGTTAGAAGATATTTCTCACAAAAATATCGTAAAAGAAATACTAGCAGAGCCATGGGCAAAGGATAAAGTATTTGGGCGTCGTGGGTGCTGATATTAATGAAAGCCATGATACAAAAATATAGTTTGTATCGTAAATAATAATGACAGTTTAGTGTCAATGTCACTGCGGGTCGCAGATGGCATAGCGCATCCTGTGGTGTAATCATAGAACTGCAATCCAGATATAACCCGTTCAAAATATTTTCACCGAACAAATTGTTCGGTATCTGAATTCGATCTGTGTGTATGTATGTGTATTGATTCTTTGTGTTTATGAATTTTAAAATTCTGACTTCAGATTTTGATAGAGCATCAAAAAGTAAGCTTAGAGTTTGATGTGCCCCTCCGTACCTCTTCGGGAACACCTTCAAAATGGGATCCAAAATGTGAAAATTTTGACGTTTAAAATGACATTTAATTTAAAGTAGACGCATAGTGAATGACCGTTTTGGTAAAAGTGAGTAGACTGTGGCTGAGTTGGTTAGAATGAGAACTGTCAATCTAAAATTTTATTAATACGGCATTTTTAAAATCGTCGAACTAGTTTTAAGATTCGTCTCACGTATCATCGCTTTGCCACAAGTTCCTGCTAGAAATGCGATTGTTCCTTATCGTTTTCTTGTATACAGGATGTTTATGTTCAGGTTAGATTGCTCTTGCGAATACTAAATATCCAACTATGATAGCGCCATGATAAAAACGGTTATTTGTGAAAAATTAGGTATTTTTTTCTTGCTTCTCTATATCAAATAGGCATAGTTGACTCAAATCTGTGCCCTATTAATTTTTATTTATAATTTGTAAACCAGATTTAGTGAAGAATCGATTGGTGTTGAAATCCAACATATTTTAGCCGCCACTGGTGTTTGCAAATCAATATCAAATATGTAGCAATACGTGCAAAACCAAACCTTTAAAATACCAGATAAAAATATTGAAACAAACACGTAGTGACCCTAAAAAAAATAAAAACTGTGAAAACATGGGAAATAACAGAAAATCTCTGGAAAAATCGATGCCAAAAAAAGGGTCAGGGTTACGAAGCGTTTTTAAAGAAAATGAGGGATATTGTCATGTTATAAAAAATTGTCGGGTCACACTTTTTTAAATCCGAATTAACGATGATCAAAAAAAATCGTGACGTTTAGTTGGTAAGTTGACGACGTCGGTCACAGTAGACCGAGCACGCGTTCAAAGCAATCTGAGAATGACGATGCATAGGAATTGATTATTTCCTCTGGCAGGTGCACTCAATACGAGTTTATCTGATCACCGAAATGCCCACCTGTCTGATTAATCACCCGCGGATATTTTTATTTTTCTTTTCTAAGTTATAGCGAAAACGAATGATTTAATTGCGAAAAAATCGAAATTTAATTTGAAAAATTAATTTTTCCCAACATCTGTCAGTTTGTTTATTAATTTTCTACTCTATAAACTTCATCTATTATTTTAGAGTTGAGTATATTATTTTTAAACTATTTATATGCACCATAATTTAATCCTATAAATATATAAACCGGTTTTTAAGTCTGATACAAGCGCCTTGTAATTCCGGATATTTTTTTTTCAAATCCTCTCATTATCTTTCCATATACAAAATTAATCATACGTTCACAAGGTGTATTTGAGATACCAAACTAGGTCAGACAATGTCCTATAAGTAATTTTAGGTGTAGGTTTGACAACTTTGGAGACTGTATACAGAGCGTCCCAAATTAAATGGTAAGTTTTAAAAGCTGTAAAAATGTTTCGCAAGCAAAGTTCTACACACAATATATAGCAAAAATTACTTGCATATGGCAATCCTACACCATCATCCCTCCACATCTCACTTTCTAAGGTCATGGACCTAATCAAATTCACTGAAAGAGGTCTTCGTATGTCGGCGAGACTTGGTGTCATAAAGAACAACTAAATAAACAGTAATATAAGTTGTATACTTAACTAGTAAAGAGTATTTTCAACGAGGCTTTTGTCTAAAACACATTTTCTCGGAATCGGCGAAGATCAAAAACTCAATTTTATAACAAAGCTGACTGGCTCATTTGATAATTTGTTTTTCTTCAAATAAGGGCTTTGAGTCGTTTAATTTAAGTTTTATTTGTAAATTGCACATATTTAAATACAGGGGGATTCATTGGGAAAGATTTATTACATTTATTTTTGGGAAATTGCTATAGAAAAATTGTCAGGTAATTTAAAATTATTACAAAAATATTTGAAGAAACAGTAAAACACTTCTAGAAATTTGTTTTTATAAAAATCTATCTTGAATCAAGATTTAAAACTTCACCTGCCAGACGTAATTTTCCACCTCATGCCACCGAGTCATCGACATGGTTATTTGCAAGTTTATTACCATATCGGCCGTAGGATTTCCCTCTAAAACAACCGATGCAATTACTGCGTGCCACAATAGGAAGTAAAATAGATTTATTAGAAGCAATCATCCATCGACAAATGAGTTTTCTGTACTTTATCTTCAGTGAATTTTCTCACGGTCCCTAACCCCGCTTTGTACTATACTTCGAGCGAAGGACTGTCGCCATTCCTAGTATAATAGATCAGTGCCAATCATTTTTGATGGAAAATATTGGGTAAGTAGACCCCCACCCACCTTCTGGACTTTTACTCAGTCGACTTGGTTTTTCTTACATTCTCACATATTAATGAGAATTTTTCAAGAAATCGGGTATTTAAAATCGGTTTGACCCTGATTGGCGTTGTAAAAATTCGTTTTCTTTTATTTTATTCTTAATTTTTTGGTAGGTACCCCTTTTGGTTATTTTCTTGTATTTAAAAAAGCCTGTCAAGCATTGTCAGACTTTGCCACCTCGCGTCTGTTTTCCATACTTCTTAACTTCTCCATCTATAATTCTATAAGTGCCGCCATCTATTACCGAGTGGTGAAATCTGTTTCGTTAGGCGTGGGAGACTTCATATAAGCAGCGATGCGTGACTTTTACTTTTTCGTGTCCGAAATCATTCCATTCAAAGTTTTTCTATCCAGTACCGGACTACGTCTGTGGCATTTTCATTTGCAATCCACATCTCATCGATGGAGCAGGTTGCAGGGCATAATGTGCATCCCAGCAGATGGCCTATCTTTTGTATCTGCCGACATTCACAGAGGCATTGTTGGTCTTCCTCAATTTCCCACTTTAGTTTGTTTGCTCCAAATTTGACCCTGCACAGGGAGTTTCGTTGATAGGGACGTTGTCGGGCGGTTCTACAGTGGCACATTGAAAAAAATTTTCCTTGATTTGAGCCTTTTCCGTTGCTGTTCTATGCCATAAAGGACATGGTCTTTGAAGGTTTGCTTAAATTTTTCTACGTGCTCTATACCCATTCTTCGTTCACTTGGTTCTGCGAAGCCCGCTGCTTTGTACAATTGATTGATTGATTGGTGTTGGTTTCATGCAGCCAGTAATAATCTTCCAAGTTTGTTTTAACCTGTTTTGCATGGCTTGATCTGCACCAGACTGGGCAGGCATATTCTTCAGTTGAAAAACAGAGTGCTTGCGCGGATGTTCTCAAGACTTGAGGTTTTGCACCCTATTTGCTTCCGGCTAGTTTTTGTACTAGCAACTACTTTTTGTCTGGTTTTATGGCAGTGCTGTTTGTGAGTTAGTGTTCTATCCAAGATTACACCCAGATACTTTGATGTTTCGGCGTATTCTAGTTATTTGCCCTCCTAGGACACGTTTAGTTTGTTGTGGGCCTTATGGGTATTTAAATGGAAATCACTTACTTGAGTTTTTGATGGATTCGGTTTTAGCGAGTTTTTTCGATAGTACTTGGCCATAGTTTCCATTGCGTCCTCCAGCCTTACCTCTATCTCCCCCGAATGTTTGACCTTGAACTGTGATAACTAGGTCGCGATGCGTGATAATGAGATCAGTTGCTTCTCTTTAGTGATTACTGAATGATTTTTTGAACGAAAAGTTATTATTTATATAGGTTTATTAATTAATATGGATAGGTTTTTAAAAAGATCATCTACTTCTTTCCGTTACTTACAATATTTATATCTCCGGCTAGTATACAAATATCTTCTGTAATATTTCAAATGCCTCCAAACAAAAAGTGATTTTTAGCCGTGATATAATTCTTTTAACCCGACATGACGGACAGTCGCTTCTAACCAAAGCAACTTTAATACCTCCAGTCGTCAACAAAGACAGATCTTATCCCCGAACTAACATCTTCAGAGAACCTATAATTTGTGTAATTCCAGAAATTACATGTTGCCGACAATCTCGTCGTACGCTGTCCGACGTACGAGTACGTGTTAGCCTTAGGGTCTACCGGGTTTATGAGGCTGAAACAATTCCCATCTCTTGGCTATTGGGTAATTAGTTATCGTTAAATCTTCTTCTAAACGAGTTACACAATAATTCAGTTCCTTAGCTTTTTTTATACGTGTTTCATAAACATAAACACATTTCAAAACCTTACAAACTTGATTTAGAGACTCCTGGGATGCAATAGTATATTGTGTCATAAGGGCAGAAAATGAGCTTTAGCAGCCAGAGACTATTAGCTGCAGGAGCGAGCGAGCGAAGCAAGCGCAGCTTATGGCTAAGGGCTGCTAAAGCGTTTTCTGCATATATGACACACAACTGTTTTTGCCAACTGTAGTTTGCCAATGTCAATGGAGCTTGTGTTAGAAAGTGTAGTACTGAGCTACACAATTTTTAAAAAACGCGTTTCATTGCATATGTATAGTGTAAGAAGTACTAAAATAAATAAAATATACAGAATACTTTTCGAAGGAAAATAGCATGTTGAATTTATAAACACAAAGTTTTGAGTTATGATAAACTAAACCAGTGATATTAGAACTTTTTCAATGAGGTTGGAAGGATGCGAATAGCTGATCGGTTCTGTCAGTGTAATATGGACTACACTAAAAAGCAATAGACAGAAATGCCAAACTTCAAACAAAATTATAACTATTTTGACATTTCACATAAATATCACTTGGTTTAAAAAAAACACATATCACAGCAAGTAAATATGTTATTCCGTCCGAAAAAGTACGAAAAAAGTCCTAGGCCAAAAAGTTGTTCTTCTTGTTATTGTGTACTGTATCGAATTTGACGTTTTTTGACATATTCGAATAAAAAAACATTTCCCCAACAGTACGTATAGCATTGATTAATGCGAACTATTATAGGTACGTGTAGCGTACTCGGAGTATTCTATAAAAAACTGCAGCCATTTTATGGTACTTACGTACTTATTTCTCAGTTGTGTCATGTTTAAAGTACGATTACCTTTGGGACAGTGGCGTGGAAAAAAGGTCTGGAATCTGCAGTGATTAGATTTAGTAAAAAATGTTTATTTTATTTATGACATAAACAAAGTTGCGAGAAATTTAGTGAATAATAGTGGTCCGAAAGTCATAAGAAGTAAAATTTAACATTTGATTCGCTATTATATACATTTGGATGTCTCAAAATGAAAATTAACAATCGGGGTAAAAAAAAATTGTTTGTAGAATCTTAATTTTCAACCTACACTGTCACTGCCTTCAGCTCTGTGGGTTAGATAGTTCTTCTATTATAGATTTTTTTGGATATAGTTGTTTTTGGGCTGGCCCCCGCAATTTATGAGTACAGGATGTCCATATTCTAACAGAGGTCGGCATATAGACATATATCTTGGCACAATTCTTTGTATTCTTGATATTGTCTTTTTTTTAAGGAATTTAAGATGGTGATTGACATTTAATTTATTGTCTAATTGCATTCCTAAGTATTTAATTATAGGCTTTGGAAGAATGATGTAATTATCGATGTGAAACAGTGTACATTCTGTTTTCAAAGGATTAATCTGAAGCATCCACTTCTTAAACCACTCTTGTTGTTTCTCCACTTTTTTAATCCAGTTTTTAAAATCCTTTTAATCACTTTTTAATTAGGGATAATTTGTCCACATTTTTTAATCCTTTTCTGCATTTTTAAATTTATTTTTCCACATTTTTAACACATCTTGACACATTTATATGCTTTTTAACAATTTTTTAAATACTTTTCACCATTTAAAAAATCTATTTCGCCACTTACCATTTTTAAATCCGTTTCACCACTTTTTTAATCCATTTGCACCATTTTTTAATCCATTTCCATCACTTTTTAATTTGGTGTAATTTTTCCGCATTTTTTAATCCTTTTCCGCATTTTTACTTTGGAGATTGATTTTTGATGAGAAACCAGGACTGTGTCATCAGCATATTGTAAAATATATGAGTTTGAATACTACTAGTACTAAGAGGAACGTCATAGCAGAAAATATTGTATAGATAATAGTGTAGATAGTGAGGAGCCTTGAAGGACTCCTTGAGTAGCGGATAATTCACAAGAAAATAAGTTTTTTATTTTTACCCTCAGGCTTCTGTTTATTAAAAACCTATTAATTAGGTGTATTATCCAAGTGGGTAGATTCAGCATATGTAATTCGAAGATCAGCCCCTTGTGCCACACGCTGTCGAATGCTTTTTTAATGTCAAGGAAAACTATGCCAGATTTTTCATCATTAAGTTTGGTAGTTTCGACATTAGACACGAGTATACACAATGGATGGATGTTTGAAAAAGGCATAATATTTAAAAAAAAGTTATGAAGGATTTTATGACATGTCAAAATATAATGTTTATAATGTTTTTCTACTGTCATGAAAAATTTTTTAGGTACAATACATATATTTTTCTATATTTAAAACTTAAAGAATCAAATAAGGATTGTCCCAAACTAGTAAGATTTTTTTTAAAAAATTATGAACGATTTTATGGAATCTTGTCAAAATGTACCGTTGAAAATTCAGTTTTCCCCTATTTTCTGAAATATCTGATAACAAAATATTCTTAAATCCCTTCCTGGACTATCCCCAATCCGTCTCTGTGTTGTACACCTTTGGAATGTGTTTAATATATATAAAATAACCATCGTTAGAGTATGGAATACGGTATGTCGCCAACTGGCTCGCATCCAAAGATACAAAAACGTACTAGCGAGATGATTATATCCGGTCGGTGTGCTCACTTTCATTCGAGACTAACGGGAGATGAGAATTCGCTTTTGAGAATTTTAATGAAAAATTTCAACTATGTTTTTGAATTCTCATCCAAAATTGTTCGTCCTGTTGACCAATGTTATCGGAGAGAACGGTAAGTATGGCAACATTGTAAATAACAAAACAGAAATCCCAAACAATTTCGTTTCATTCTTTATTATTAAAAATCGGAACAGATAATGAAATTTTACGCCTACCTTGATATTCGCATGGTCCCAAAAAACAATTTTTTGTACAAATCATCCTAAATCCGGTCCTGTCATAAAAAAACTGTTCCTATACTTGTACAAGTCACATTGACATTAAAACCAGTGACATATACGTTATAAACTTGAAAATGAACGCAGAAAACATAGAAATGGCCCCCCAAGACCTCATATACCTCATTCCTCTAGTAGCAATATTTAATATCATCAGATATATTTTAGAAAAGTATGTCTTTACCCACTTTGGAGTATGTCTGGGGGTAAATATGATAAAATCCGATTTACCACCACACAATATAATACTAGAAACGGCATATTTAAAATCGAAGAGATTGAACGAAAACCAACTGAATCATTTAAGCGAACAATGTGGCATGGATGAGGGTGAAATAAAAAAATGGTTCAATCATAGAGAAATAGAAGAATATGAAATTTTGAAAAGTTTTAGCGAGAATTTATTCCAATATTTATACTACATCATAATATTTACTTACGGATCAGCTGTTTTGTGGAACAAGCCATGGCTGTGGGATGTGTCTCAATGTTGGACAGATTTTGATAACCAAAAAATCAGCGTAGAGATCTGGTGGTATTACTTTATACCCCAATCTTACTACCACTCAATGTTATTTAAGCATACTTTTCATAGACGACGTAACGATTTTTTCTTGATACTTTCACATCATATTATCGCAATCCTACTGCTAACTTTCTCATGGATTTACAGATTCGTGCGAATTGGTACGCTAGGGATGTTGGTACATGACAGCGCTAGTGTTTTCTTGGAAGCTACAAAGTTAGCGTTCACTTTGGGAAAAGCGATGGCTCACGCTGTTATTTTTATTATTTTTTTTATAGTATGGAGCACAACTAGAATTGGGATATTTCCCATTTGGATACTTCGGAATTCGTTGAATGTTCCTGAAGAAATCGCATCAAAAAATTATGGAAGTTTTTTATTGAATGGTTTATCGTTAATGTTGTTTGGTTTGCATTGTTTTTCCACATATATGATTTTAAGAATTTTTTATAATTCTGTCAAGGCACCAAAGTGCAAAGAATGTGTTTAATATTTGTTATGTAATTTGATAAGTAAGAAATTTTTGTTGCATATGTGAAAAAAATTTAATTTTAAACTTTGATGAGTTCTTGAATGATTTGGAGAACAATTTAAAATACTCACACCAAACTGAGAAACAGATTTATATACGGATCAATGATTATGTTCTACAACCACTGCATTTTGAAACATACACTTCCAACAGTCAACCAAGATCAGAGGGATTAACTTTTTTTTTAATTTCGGCATATTCGTTTGGACATAACGTGATGGGTCGACTACAAATTTATTATAAAAGTATTGATCTATTTAGGAGGTTGATTATTAAGACCTAATGGACTTTTATTGCGACACCCTGTATATCTAGACGTAAAATGTGCTTAAGCCACACCTCATATTGCATATACAAAATCAATACTATTTTCATAATTTATGATGGATTTTTTAAACCATTAAAAACGCAAATATTATTAACAAGCCTTTCATTACTAACCAGTCTTTCATTTTGAAACCGATCATTAAAAAATAATAACAACATGCCGATGAAAGCAATAGTCATCATAAAAACGGCGCATTACTAATCATAATCAGATTGAATTTTTTTTTAACTTATTTACTGTTACCCATAATAAGCAATTTTACATAACGTTTTGATTGAGCTTTTATCGTTTGATGTGGGATGAAGAAGTTACTCATTCACCTGGTAGAGCTAAATATTCTTATAAAAGGCCTACTGGAATTATAGACCAGGGCCAAACCGATTTTGAGTACCCGAATTCTTGCTTGAAAAGTATAATGTTATATCTGACCATCAACATGGTTTCTTACCTGGCAGATCAAAGAAGAATGCATCCATAGCCCTACTTACTTTTATCCACACCTCATTGGATAGGAAAAGGTATGTGGGTGCACTCTTCTTTGATCTTTCAAATCGGTTAGTACTGATATAACAATAAATAATAGAATTTCGGGGCAAGTTTCTATCGTGGCTGAAATCATACTTGGAAGCTAGAAAAATTATTGTTAGAATGGAAGATCAGAAGTCCCTTCCTCAACCTGTAGAAATTGGCGTACCTCAAGGATCAGTCTTAGGTCCACTGATATTTTTATTATACATAAATGATCTCTCTAAATCTGTTAGCACTAATCATTTGGTACTATATGCAGATGACACCACAATAACGATTGATGCTGAATCTCCAGATGAGCAAATCTTAAAGATATTCCTGAAGATAGTAGTATCTCAATTAAGGATGCTGATGTTTCTTTTTCGAGTTCTACCAAATTTTTAGGTACCTACCTTGATAAAAATATTTAAAAAATATGTTTACAACTGGGCAATTGATTAATGTCTATTATGCAATAGTATACTCCTATATTTCGTATAATGTCATACTCTGGGGAGTTGAAGCCAATGCCTCAAGGGCTTTTTATTTCCCAGAAAAGGGTTATCATTCTAATTTTTAATCTAGATTATAGACAAACATGCAGAAATCAATTTAAAGATTTCGGTATCGTCACATTTTATTCTATTTACATCTACAAGTGCATATTATACACAAATAGTAGTTTGTACAACAAGTGCGCAAAGCTATACTTTTCCCACGAGCGCAGATGTTTGCGGCACGAGCCTTTAGGCGAGTGCCGCAAATCAAGCGAGTGGGAAAATTGCTTTGCGTACATGTTGTACACAATACTTTTTCTACGACCACACTTTTTAAAGACAACAAAATGTTAATGTTTATTTACTTTAATTTTAGAATGTGATAACTACAATATATATAACGTAACATAATTTATATGTGTTTTTAATATACAACTTTCTTTATGCATACATGAAAAATTGTCAAAAAAAAAAATAAATAAAAAAAAATGAAAAAAAATAATACATTTTCTGAAAATGACTTAATTTTGTTTGTTTCCTTCCAACTCATAAATTTGAAGTACTGTTTTTCGTACTTTCCCCTTGAAATACCTGGTAATAAATTTTCTGTGGCCATTCTAGCTATTTCTTCAATTTTCGGTGGTGTATTCTCCACATCAGAATCATCAGAGCCGGATGATGTATGTTGGTTCATTTCCTACGGTATATATTTGTTTATAATCCAGATAACATGTCTAGAAATAATTAGGTAAGTAATAAAATACTAAATATATCAAAATATACTTACGAAAAGATAGCAAAAGTAAAATTCTAAAAATTTAAATTTAAAATATTGGAGCCAAATGTCATTCGACAACGAACTGTCAGTTTATAGAACACAAATCAATCAGAAATTAGGTGCCACCGACTCTGTTATTTAATATGTCTATGCACTTATTTTGACATAACTGTGCGCAAAGTAACTACTTTGCGCACAGTTCTGTCACTTTTCCGCACACATATGTCATTTTGTCCTTGCAATGTGAGCAATTGCCTACTTTGCAAATGAAAATTTGCGCAGAAAAGCGTACTTTGAATGGTGGTCGTAGAAAAAAGTAATTTTAATGATTTTAACCTTAATTCTGATTTTCATGATTACCCGACCAGGTCTTGCAAGCTTATCCGGCCTGCAAAACATGTTTCCTCAGTATTTGAAAAAAGTCCTGTCTATAAAGGAATTCGATTCCTAAATCATTTACCTACCTTACATAAAAAAGTTTTTCATATGGTCCCAAGTCAAGTAAATACACTGTATAAAAAATCAGTTGTTTTTAAATCTTTTTTTTTAATTATTTCAACAATAAAACAAATTGCAATTCTCAGCAAACTTTCAGAAATGATCCCAATTCCGAGTTTTTGGTATATTTTTCCAAGAAATCCCGACGGAAGCCGTAACTCTCGACAAGAGCCACTTTTGTTATGTAAACAATTTTTTTTAGAGTTGCCTCTTTGTGGACGTAGGTGGATGATTAATAATGAATGCACATTCACTCAATTTGGATTTTTGCGGTCGCGATTCAAGTGGAGGCGTCACGCTGTCTGTGTCTACCAATGGATATCACTATATGTCTGTCCTTGTCCATCTCTCTGTATGTAGAAAACTAGGTTCAGCGACCCGGTTGGTCGGCGGTGTCTGTCAACTGCACTCACTATGCAATTATGAGTCGATTAAATTCGTATAAAATCGAAAAATAAATATTTTGCTTTGAAAAAATTACAGATTATTTAAAACACAAAAAATAATGTTTTTACCAAGTTTCATAAAAAAAATTTGATTTTGTTTTCCTTTTTGGAAAATTAAATTATTTAGATTCTTTCCGAATTAGACTTTTGATATTTTGTTTTTGGAAATTAATTTAGAAAATCTTTTCAAATTAGTTATATGAGTTTTTTTAGTTTCACTTTAATTGTCCGTCCGTTTGGAAGCAAACTTTGATTTTTAATTTTCATTAATTTAAACTTATTTTTTTTGTTTCGGGTTTTGAGAGTTGGGCTTTTAAATATTATATTTTGAATCTTTAGATATTAGTTTTCGTAAGCAATATATGTGTCTACTACGATATTTTTTCGTTTATAATCACAGACCTTACCTCTTTTCAGAGTTATAAAAAAATAATATATATAAAAAAAATATTGTTTCTGAAATCAACAATCAATTTCTTGTGCCCCTAAGACGCCGTTTCTAAGGGTTGTAGAGTAAACCACATTAAATAATCTGGCGCCCGAGCAATCTCCGTTACAAGGCGTCACTCGTAAAGCATAATTTTCTTTGTGGCAAGAAAAAACCTTACATCGTCTGGTTGGTGTTGTAGAGGATCTGGATGGTCTCTACATTCACATGTTCTAGGAGTCGCTGTTCATGACTATTGGCAAACTTGGTGATCGTCTGGTTGACAGTAGTGTCAATCTCCAGGTCTCGATGGAGGTCACTGTTTCGGGAATACCAAGGAGCATTGGTGATATTCCTCAGTATTTTGTTTTGAAATCGTTGTATGATCTGGGTGTTGTTTTCTTTGGTTTCAGGTTCTGCTCATATAGTAGCAATTTATTGTATATAGACAATACACTTTTCTAATTCTTCTCTTTTCTTTTTGACATGGGGCTTCCAGCGCAGACCCACATCCAATGTAATACCCAGGTATTTGGTTGTATTGGCATAAGCTAGGTACCTGAGCATTATTCAGTCTAACTGGCACGTGTTGATCTCTTTTATTAGTAAAATCTATGTGCACTGATTTTGTCTAGTTAAGTTTGATTCTTCATCTTTTGGTCCAGGTTTGAATCTGGTTAATGGTTGTTTGCAATTTAGCTGTAGCTTCCTCATGACTATTTCCGACCGCTAAGATGGCTGTGTCATCAGCGAAAGTGGCTATAGTGTTATGCTCTAAAACAGTGATATCATTAGAGTACAAAAGGTACAGGATCGGTCCTAATAAACTTCCCTGTGGCACTCCCGGAGTTCGGAATAAGCTTCTTCCTGTTTTATTCTGAAGACTGTTTGATATGTAAGAAATTAAAAGTTGTGAGTACTTGGTGATGTCTCATTTTGTGCTTGAGTCCTCCATGCCATACTTTATCGAAAGCCTGTGCTACATCTAGGAAGATTATAGAACAGACTTTCCTTTCTTCTAGCGTTTTTTCTATGATGTTGGTTATTCTGTATTAGCTTCCTTTCCTCTATTATTGGCTTTAGTCTTTTCAATAGAAGATTTTCGAATAATTTTGGTATTACAGGTTTTTTGCCTGGTTTGGGTATCATAATCACCTCTGCAACTTTCATCATCCTGGGTACATATTCCAGTCTAAAAGCAGTATTTATCAGGTGCGTCAGTTTTATTATGGCTTTCTGAGGTAATTGTTTGAGGATTTCTCCTGTTATCAAGTCAAATCCTGGGACTTTCTTTGGGTTTATATTTTCTTTAATTTCTTCTACCTCTTTTGTTGTGACAGGTCTTATTTCTAATCCTTCTTGGTCACAATTCTCTCTTGCTTCGTTTGATTTCGTTTGATTGAAATGTATTTTCTAGGTGATCCGCGAATTTGTTTGCTTTTTGCTGCCATCCTCGAACTTTTACATTAAACTTTTTTCGATATGATGCATATTTCAGCCACAAAATCGTCTTGATTTTTCTTAGTTTACTTATAATTTACCCTAAACTTTCCCACCATCCACATACTGCTAAGAATTTTTTTTTACTTGTATTTAATATTTGTCAGTAACAGTTTTTAAATAATATTTAAATTTTAAAGAAAATTTTGAAACGAATTTACTTATTTTCAATTTCTACGCGATATTTAAATTACTATGTTTTTACTTTTGACACCTATACCATTGGCCACCTGTTTCAAAAGTATAAACATCAGCCATTATACAAATTAAATTCTTGCTTACTGAATATCAAACAAGTCGTAAATTTTCTATGTTGTGAAACGATCTCTGATCGCGAATCAAATTGAAACCTTCACATTTAAAATGATTCTCCCACAATTATATTCGAAAACAGTTTAATGTGCCTTGAAATAAGGTTTTTGATAAATAGTGATTGACTAAATATTCAAATTAGTCCGGAACAAAATGAATATAAATTTAAATGTTTTCCTAAAGATTTTAAAAAAATAATTAGGCATCTTTTTTGTCTCATAAATTATTTTCAATTTGAATAACGGTATTTGTCTGCTGTTTTTCTTTGTTGAGGTATATTTGATGTAGTCGTAGAAAAAGTATAGTATGCGAAAAGAAAATTGTTACTTTTAACATACTACATAGTAAATGAAATAACTAACCAACAAATTGTAATATACTTGGAAGCCACCGTTGTAATTTGCATTTGCTAACAACTTCCGGCTTAAGAATCGCCTGCGTGGGGTCGCGATTCTTTCGTTTTTCCTTTGTTTTACCGTACGAGATAATCTTTCGAGGTCTGGAATGTTATGTTGCCTCCCTCACGTTATTTATGCGGGCCAATTAATAGTTAAATTAAAAATTAAATATTTCCTTCTGCACTAAATATTGTTTTTACTGCTACACTAACAAACTGGGTTAATAATGAAATATATTAAGAGTCATCCGATTCCGTATCATTAACAAACATTTATTAGTGTTTATCTTAGATTAATGGATTTTTTTATGTCTCGCCTAACGGTCAATTATCACAATTTAGGAATCTTATCTGAGCAGGCCGTGTGCTGCATTTATAGTCGTTTTAGAACAACAGATTTTAGAATTAATTGTTATGTCTCGTCTAATCGCCTGTTTATGCTCCGGGAGCTGTACCAAACGCGTATACGTTATTCAAAATTAAAGTTTTTTTTATGAATTTAACATATAACAATGTAATTCCACCAAAAAGTCAAAAACTAGCGCCAAAGCGTCAAACATTTGTGTCAAAATGCCCAACACGTAAGTCAAAATCGCAAACACTTGCGCCAAAACGTCAAAAAAGTGCGTCTAAATATCCAACTTTGGCAACAGTGGAAATAACAAAACACCAGGTGTCAAATTTTGTACATTTCTGAAAATACATTTTCGAAAAAATTAGGCACTAGTACGTATAAGAGAGTTAAGAAAAGATTCTTTTGTACTTTGATTACAAAATAATACAGTCATGGTTCATTTAGGCCACCTGCACCATTAGTGAATGGATTAAACTGAATGGGGCCAAAATAGCATCCCTGCGGTACTCCTCAGTAATTTTTCTAATTAACTACAAACTTATCAAGTAAAGATTCTGCCGCCAAAGCGATTTATTCAAAACCCAATCATTACCTGAAAAAATAAAAATAAAATTAACGCACAATACGACCTCCCGAAGAATTCATTAATAAAGACGTAACAAAAAAAACTGGCAACTATTTTTATTTCACTACTAGAAAAATCCGTCTTTAATATCGTCGTTAATCATTGGGAAAAGATAAATCTTCTAATACCTTGGAATTCCGAGTAAAATAAAAGTGATAAATGATTGTTGATGAGGATCTGAATAGTTCGGGCTCTGAATTTTTTAAACGTATTTCTTTAAGAGATTTAAAAAAAATATTTAAGGCTCGCTCAGACTTTACAAGTTACTTGAATTCAAATTCAATAATTGGTGCAAATTGAAACAAATTGAAAGGTGTGAACATCATTTCACTTGAATTCAAGTAACTTGAAAGGTGCTTTCAGGTTTCAAGTAGTAGTAGAGACCAAGTCAACTTTTGCTTTCAAGTTGGGGACTTGAAGGTCGAGTTAAATTACAGTTGACAAGCTCGTTCAGACTTTACAAGTTACTTGAATTCAAGTAACTTGAAAGGAGTAACCTGAATTCAAGTGAAGGTTCATACTATTTCTATATTTGATTCAAGCCATTTCAAATTGACATTTTTACTTGAATGATTCCTGTTTCAAGTTACAAAAATGGCGTCGAATGATGTGATTCCTGCTAGAATAAAAGTTGTAAATAAGCTAATTATGGATGGATTACTAAAAATCAGAGAAAAAATTCTACACTTCATTTTACAAAAAAATACAAAACAAAATAACCTCACAATTAGAACCCTCCGTGGGAGGTTCACACTAGAGTCAGCGTCTACATCCCAACTGCTTTTCGAGTGCCCACGGTGTTGCCAAATGCCAATACAATATATTTACTTGAAATATTACTTTGTATATCATTTTTCTGAGCTGAGCTGGCCTGGCGTACCATAATCTTACCTGGCCTCACCCTGTAAATTATTGATCTGTTACATTTTATTATTTTTTGATATGTTTCGTGCATTAGGTTATGCGATAAGTTTAGCAACAGCGTGGGCACTCGAACAACGGCTAATTTGCCGCAGTGCAGAGCCACTTTCACTACTTCCAGTGACTTCAAGTGCACTTGAATATCAGTTTACATTATTCAACTGTGATTCAAGTCCCCAACTTGAAAGCAAAAGTTAACTTGGTCTCTACTTCTACTTGAAACACCTTTCAAGTGAAATGATGTTCATACCTTTCAATTTGTTTCAAGTTGCACCAATTATTGCACTTGAATTCAAGTAACTTGTAAAGTCTGAACGAGCATTTTTAACACCTACCTAATACATCAAATTAAAAAAACAAATTGTGAGGTTATGTTGTTTTTATTTTCTGTTTGAAATTTTTTGTAAAATGGAGTGTAGAATTTTTTCTCTGATTTTAGAAATCCATCCACAATTAGCTTATTTACAACTTTTATTCCTGCAGGAATCACATCATTCGACGCCATTTTTGTAACTAGAAACAGGAATCATTCAAGTAAAAATGTCAACTTGAAATGACTTGAATCAAATATTGAAATTCAGGTTACTCCTTTCAAGTTACTTGAATTCAAGTAACTTGTAAAGTCTGAACGTCGCTTTAGAAGAAGAGATTCATGGGAAGAAGAATTTCACAGCTGTAATGATGAAATCCAGGTAAAATTAAAAAATTCACACAAAGCATGAAGGCCAGAATAAAAAAAAATTTAATTTTTAAGGTTTAAGAGTTTAAAAAATATGAAGAAAATTAGGTGAAAAATATTTTAATTTTACGAACTTAAAATTGTGGGTAAAAAAGCATAAAAAAGTACAAAAATCTGTTATATATATTTTGAATGAATGTTGTTGTTTTAAGCTGCTATTCATAACTAACATATTTGAATAAACACGTTGCCAGATTTTATTTCATGCCTAAAATAATCAGAAATAATTTTAATAGAAAATAAAATGCATTCTTATCTTTTTGGCGGCTTGCCATTTGGGAATTACTCTCGGATTTGTGTGCAATAGTTGTTTACATTTCATAAATAGATTTCAGATACAGAGTGATTCAAATAACCAGCCTACCGGACTAGAAAACAAGTGACTTGTAATATAACTTATAAAAAAAATGTATTTTACAGAAATAATACAATAAATAAAAAAAAAAATAGAGAATAAAAATATATTTTTCCCAACTTGATTAAAAAAGGTATCGATTTTACACTGATCTGCTTTTTTGGATCACCCTATATGTATGCAATATTTATGCTCCAAATGAAAGTGTAATATAAATATACTCAAATGTTTCCCAGCTAAAATTAGTCGTTTGATTTTTCACAATTTCCTAAATTTGTTTATATTTAATGTGTAATAAAATTAGTTTTCAATTAACGAGGTGTCAAAGTCTAAATTTGGATTAAATTAAAAATATTTTTTGATTTTTGAAAGAACAAAAATTATTATAGTAGAACCCACCGCTTTATGAGAAAGAAAAAACAACAAAGGATACCGCTAATAGAAGAAATGCTAATTGATCTGGACATTTTTGAGTACTTTAATGTCGAAAACACCGCACACTATCCATATACATAAAAATAAAATGATATTTTGGCTATTAGGACCACTGTGCAAAGATTCAATAACCAACTTAGCTGGAGATCGTTAGGGGTAATTTGCGTAAAATTTCTATATTGATTAACTTTCTTGAATACGAATTTACATTTTAATTTCTATAAAGCGGCGTTCAGACTTTACAAGTTACTTGAATTCAAATAACTTGAAAGGAGTAACCTGAATTCAAGTGAACGTTCATACTATTTCAATATTTGATTCAAGTCATTTCAAGTTGACATTTTTATTTAAATGATTCCTGTTTCAAGTTACAAAAATTGCGTCAAATGATGTGATTCCTGCTGGAATAAAAGTTGTAAATCAGTTAATTGTGGATGGATTCTTAAAAATCAGAGAAAAAATTCTACACTTTATTTTACAAAAAAAATACCTCAAATATCAAATAGACGCTGACGCTAGTGTGAACCATCCACGGAGGGTTCTAATTGTGAGGTTATTTTGTATAAAAATTTCAACTTGAAATTTTTTCTCTGATTTTTAGTAATCCATCCACAATTAGCTTATTTACAGCAGGAATTACATCATTCGACGCCATTTTTCTAACTTGAAAAAGGAATCAAGTAAAAATGTCAACTTGAAATGACACTTCTAAACATTTGTACATATCGTTTGGGCATCTTTACATATATATTATAAAACTTTTTATTGATGAAATGGCATCAAAAAGGAGCCACGAGGTATTGCGCCTTCCGCCCTATTTTTGTGTATTTAACCCCACAGAATTAATTTGGGGACAAATTAAAAAAGAATAAGGTGTTATAACGTGTTTCCCAAATTTGACGGGTTGATAGCAAATTTGGTAAAAGAAGAAATTAACAAAAGTTCAGCTGATGATTGGCAGACAAAAATAAAACATGTTATCAAAGAAGAAAATTCTTATATAACGAGTCCGACCAAATTGATTATTAATGTTGATGACAGTGAATCCAATGGTGAGGGTTGAGATAGGGTAGGTAAGCTTAATTAATTTATAATATTTATGACTTTATTCACCGTGTTTTTAATTTTAGTATTAAAATTTGAGACAAAAATTTTAATTAGCAACGTTTGTGAATCTCACAAGAGATCAGAAAATGAACCTATGGGCGAGGTGGAGTGGTCAACCTCTATTGAAATCTAATATGCGTTATAGAAATTAAAATGTAAAATCATATTAAAGAAAGTTAATCAATATAGAAATTTTACGCAAATTACCCCTAACGATCTCCAGTGAGTTGGTTATTGAATCTTTGCACAGTGGTCCTAATAGCCAAAATATTATTTTATTTTTATGTATATGGACAGTGTACGGCGTTTTCGACATTAAAGAACTCAAAAATGTCCAGATCAATTAGCATTTCTTCTATTGGCGGTATCCTTTGCTGTTTTTATAGCGTTTTTTCTTTCTCATAAAGCAGTCGGTTCTACTATACATCCTTTTCTCTTCGCGCCGAGCGTACAAAACTGAAGAAGGAAACCACCTTGAAATAAACCTCGACCTGCAGTAACCCAGCATCCCGTCATTCAATATTTTACTAAAAAAGGAGACAATAAGGCGTCTCTAGAGAGTAATTGGCAAATATGAACATGGTCGTTTATGGTAAACTCAAACATTCTTGATGGCTGTGTGTGTGGTAAAATAGAAGAGTCTCTGTATCCGCAATTTGTTTATCTATAGCAAAATTGTTTTTTCTGTCATCAATTTTTTTTTAAACATTTTTAGTCCAAAATGCGGATCAAAAAGGGTGGGCTACTTGCCACTAGTTCAGAAGGCTACATTTTTCGAGATGTGTATCATTGTATTCTTCAGTGTAATGTCAATTACCTTGTATATATTTTTTTAATAAATGAGTATAAACTTTTTCATTATAAAATTACCTGAAATAATATTTTTTCCATTCAAAATCATCGTAAAGGGCTTAAATTACACCTAGGAGTATGCGACCTTTTCTGGTGACAGGTAGTCCACCCCTTTAGGTCCGCATTTTGCGTCAGCCCAAAAAATCAAACCAAAACTTGTTTGCTAACAGCAAAAAAATAGAAAATGAGGAAATGGAGAAAATAAGAAAAAATACAAAGTAACCCAACAAAAAAATTGTATATTATATTTAAATACGCAATTATCGAACCCAGTGAGTGAAAATAGGGGGCAGTTGGCAGCTATAGAAGCTACCAGACTGACTAGCAAAAGTTGTGGCCGCGTCGGTCATTCAACGGTTCATCTCAGATGAATAGACTTCCATCATCTAATTTTTAAAAAATAATGAACTCTGCAATTGACTGCTTCTCCACCTCTCCAGGCAAATTCTAAAATCGAAAAATAAATATTTTGCTTCGAAAAATTTACAGCTTATTTAGAACACAAAAAAGAACGTTTTCGCCAAGTTTCATAAAAAAAATTATTTTTGCCGTAAATAAAAACTAAAATAGAATTATTTCGAGCATCCTCGATGTGCCAAAATCTCTAAATCGTCAATCTTCGCTGTGATTTTCACTACAGTGCACCTGGTCGACACTCATAAATGTTAACTAACGTTTATCGTTTGAACCGTAATTTAAGTGTGTCAAATACTCGTGTCGTTCGTCAACTAGACTATGCGGAAACCATCCAAATATAAACCACCAGAGCTTGCTAGATGTCACTTTGCAGATATCTCGAGTTCTAGATCTTGTTGAAATTGGTGTATTACGAAAACGCCTTATGGCAATGCATGTTCTTACGTTTTCGAGGAATTTATGGAAAATATTTTGAAATTGACGTCGTTCGTTGTGACATTTTTGTTTTTATTTATTATTAATAATCGATTTTTAAAATAAATAAAAAAGTGTTTTTCCTTGTCTAGATATTACCAGCGGCGTAGAGAAGGGCTGTTAGGAAAATGATCAAGGGTAATATCATCTAGGAATTCAGTAAAACTAATTTTCCACAGATCCATTTTGACGAATTATAATGTAGTTTTTTAGTGGCAGGTGGGCGGATGCAGGTGTTCATTTGACTAAGTGTCAATTGCAGATAACCGGATCCAGGTGTTCATTAGTATAACCGGCGAGGGTTCATTTGCATACTTAAGTGCAGGTGCTCATTTATATAACCGTCAACGGCAGGTGGGCGGATTCAGATGTTTATTAGCATAACCGTCAACGGCAGGTGGTCTAATACAGGTGTTCATTTGCATAACGGTCAATGACAAGGAGGGGTTGTTAGGAAAATGACAGGTGTTCATTTGAATAAGCGTCAACTGGATAATAACCGTTAACGGCAGGTGGGCGGTAACAGGTGTTCATTTGAATAAGTGTCAATTGCAGATAACTGGATCAAGGTATTCATTAGTATAACCGGCGGGGGTTCATTCATACTTAAGTGCAGCTGCTCATTTGTATAACCGTCAACGGCAGGTGGGCGGATGCAGGTGTTCATCTACATAACCGTCAAAGGCAGGTGGTCGAATGCAGGTGTTCATTTGCATAACGGTCAACTACAAGTAGCATTTGCATAATTAAGTGCAGGTGTTCGAGGTCACTGATCCGTTCCATAATATGCACTGTCGTTGTAAATTTTTAATTATAAAACTAAAAATTCACAGGATAGGTTATTGAGAATGGAAAAGAGAGTGTGAAAAATATATCTAGAATATTTCCTTATTAAAGCCGATGAATTAAGTCAACAAAGTTGCAAGCCACCGACCCATCCAATCGGCCCGACCGCATCTGAACTCGACCGCTTCGATCCGTATGTAATAATCACACACAATCACATGGTTACAGGTTTTTACGCCATTACCAAATATGGAGAGGATGCTGCTCGACGGCTACGGTAGTCCATCTGCCGATGCCGCAGCAATTCAATTGTTTCTTTCTATTAGGTTTGATTTGCGAATAAATGAGGTCGATTGGCCGGTAGCCAGTTCATTCAAGACCAGCCGAAGATAAAGATAATGCTCAGGTCGCGTTTTTTGGCTTAAAATAGTGGGTAAGATCGAAGGTTGGTCACTTGGTTATTTTACAGATTGGACGGTCGGGGTGGATTTTCGAGGAATAATTAATTGTACATAGAAAAAAAGAATCTCTTAAATCAAATTGTAATTCAAGAGAATGGTATTCTTGAATAGGTCCAACTTGGCTACTTGGTAACAGCCCATGTGAACAATGATTGGGGTTGAGGAATGGATACAGCAATGAATCATTATTTCACGAACAATAAGTGATTGACAACCCAAAACAAAGCATTCTCAACATACAAATAGTTATGATTGAACCGAGTTTTATGATCATTGCAAATGATACCCAATGAAAATCATTAAGTGGCACGACGCCATGTATACAATTGATTGAAAAAAGCCCACATGCATAAACAAGTAGACCACAGGTGTTATAAATGGTTCGTCTACAAAAAACTTTTAACTTTCATGCTGACTCGTTTTAAATAATTTCAAACAGAACAGAGCGCGGGCCTATGCACCATCAAAAACACAAACGCACTTGTTCACTATTCACTATGGCGGCTATGACGTTGTTTCATATCCAAATATCCACATGTGTCTGTGATTCTACATTCTATAAGCGCTAATACTTAATTCTGCTTATTGGTCGAGGGAGTCATGTGTACGTGCTTTCGTCATCAGAACACATTTGATAAGAAATGGTATTCTTGAGCCGAGAGAACTAGGATTGACTGAAGGTGAAGAGTACGGATGTTACGGTTCAACCACATTTTCATTTCAACGAAATTAGTCGAAAATAGAAGTATATTGGTCAATATATATTTGATTTAATAGATTGTTTTCTGTGTAGATGCAGCTATAACTACCATGGATAGTCTACCTAAAATGATATGATTCTATCGCACAAAAATAATTTAAACAGTGAAAATAAATATATTTCCAAACGAAACAAAAGTATCACGCTTCAGAAATTAAGCCTCTCGGATTATATTGAAATTCAAGCCCAACTATTGACATTGTAGATGTAGAAAACAAGGTCTGTCGAAAAGAAATCATGGGGAAACAAAAGTTCTGCACCACTGGAAAACACGTCTATAACGAGGACAATCCCAATGTTTTTCTTCCGATTCAGTACTCGCGTTCAAGAATCTTTCTTCGGATGAGAAGAATATTTCATAAGGTCGGTGTGAATTTACGATATGTGATATGAAACTTGATACTTTATTCTTGCACGTTGCCAAAGGATTTTTCCAGTCCAACCTTTTTTAGAATTCGGGTATTTAAAATCGGTTTGGCCATGGTCTAAAATTTAGTTTTAGGAGCAGACAATAATTTTACAAAATTTAATTATAATAAAGGCGAATTCATATGTTAATATAGAGATGAATTCTATATATTTTTCTAGCAAAAATTTTCAAATGGATTGACAGGTAAAATTACTCAAAGATGGTGTATTTCCTGAATAAACCCACACAATCCTTTGAGTGGGTCATTAAGAAATATTGTTAACGGAACATTTCCGCACGGACTTTGTCATACAAACCCAGTAATGTAGAAGTAATAAATCGAAAACCGAAAAGGAAAACATAATAAACCATTGTCGCAGAGGAAGAATATGTAGAATTTTTAGTTCTATAATAAACAATCCAGCTCTGTGGGAAACTGGGGAAAAAATATGTACACTGCAAAAAATGTTATGCGTGTAAGATATTACATTTATTTCTGTAATTGTAGTTCTTAGTGCTTTGTTCTTTTAAATGTTCATCATGGATAATAAAAGAGCGTTTTTTAAATTAAAATGTTTTTAAATTGACGTTTTTACTTTTATATCATAACAAAATTACCTAAAATTTCGTTGACACTTTTCTTCTAATGTGTACGAATAAGAAAAGTTCAACACTGAAAAAATATTTGTACGTAAAATCAATAAAGTATCGTCGTCAATTTTTTGGACTTTAATGCTATGATTAATTGGGAGAATAATTTCACGTCATAAAACAATTAACTAGTGCATTAAAACAATAACCGAAAAATCGTTAAGCAATAAACGCAAAACATCAAAAACTAATTAACTGTATCCTTAATATAATACAAATATTAATCAATATGTACTTTACCATTAAAACCATAAAAACTTTTTATAAATCCAAGAACTACAAACTTTGAAAATTAATTAACGGTGTTCATTGTTTTGATGAACACTAAACGTTAAATCTATGAATGTCACCATTGACTGCTTAAAAACGTGCCAAAACAGTGCTACCTAATAGTAAATCAATCTCTACGAACATTAATATTACGAACAACTGGCGTAGATGTTTAACTCTTTGCGCCGCGCCCATAGCCCATATAAGTGCAACCACATGCAGAGGTTAGGTGTTCCGATACAGTTTGTGTTTTGTAGACAGTAAAATAATAATTATTGTGCCAAATTAGTTAATTCTGGACTAGAGATCGACAAAGAAAGGAAGGTACATTCTGATAGTTACAAAAAACACTGAGGATACCGCTTGGTAAATATTATTTTGGCACAAATTATACCTATACTAAAATTATATGTCTAAGATGTTAAAATAAAAAATTGCTGTTTTTTTAACTTAAATATTTATTTTAGGTTGATATGGATTATAATGTCGCGTTCGAAAGTGGGGAATTCTTTTTAAAAAATTGAGAAAAATACTGGCATTTTTGCAGAAAGGATAAAGCTGCTAGAGCCCTATTAGATAACGCTTTCAAAGAAACGTGCTACGAAAGTAAGTTCAAATTATAATATGCCAAAAAGTAGCATATTAATTTTGTATTTTTTTAGATGAAAAATATGCTTCACTTTTATATTTGGTGCCATCGACCAAATTTTGTTCCAATAATTCATTTGGAAAGACGACCCATATAAAATTTACAATAAAAGACTCCCAGGAATCATTTTTTATTTGTGCTAAAATCCAACAAGAGCTGTAAATTGGGAAAATCAGCAATTCAAACTTTTATTTTATGCCTTGGAGACGACATCTCTAAAATTTCAAATATTTGCGTCTACTTTGACGAAATTCGTTTTATATTTTTTCATATACTTAAGGCAGTTGATATATGTTTTAAAATTATTTACTTGTTCAATTTAGATTTTCCACAAGAGAGCAACATGTTTTGGAACTTTTTGGAAAAGTGTTTTTATAAACATGCTGTTCCCTTTGAAAGCACTAGGGTACATATGAATTGTGAATCAATAACATTAGAACAATAAAAAATAACTACCTAATACATTTTTTTGTGTAATCCTCTTCCAGTTGGTTGAATCTTGATTGTTCATATGGGAAATTCGAAAATAAAGGTATTCTTAATATTGACGTATTTATGGATTTGAATTCTCGGAATATTTAGTATCCAATATTTTACCTTTATCTTAAAAAAGTTGGAGGAGAATAAAGTTTTGAGCTCTTCTGGGACTAAATTGTAAACTTTGGAAATAAGTTTGGAATATAAGGGATTTATTGGTACCTGGTTATATCAATTTTTTGCGTTTATACTTATAAAAAAAATTTCTTGTCGATTTAAATTTTTATTTTTGGAATCGGGTCGGATTAACAAATTTTAAATTTTCGAAATTTCTACCTGACGTTACGACTTTAGTGAATTTTTGTGTACTGACGTATTTTAAGTCAAAAACGCCATTTTTATATTAATTTTATGATTCCAGGTCATGTTTCGTCATTACGTAATCCCTTTTTTATAAAATAAAAATTCCGATTTTCCTCCAAAATTAAATAAAGAAATGCTTGTGTCAATTTTGACCCCACCTCATTTTTTCTACCTAGATTATGTTTTTTTTGCAAAATTTTAACTTTCTAAGATTTTTCTAGTCAATTTTATTTTTTTTTCGGATTTACACCTATTGGCGAATTCATTTTTTTTAAATCTCTTCCCATCAGTTAATTTTTATATATGGGTAAAAAAACACGATTTTGATATGAACTTAATAGTTTCAGGAGACGTTTCTTCACTAATCTCATTTTTATCCAAACAAAATCGCCTTTTTCCCTCCAAAATTCACTCATTTTTTGTTCATATTTAAAATTTTAAATTACTCGAACCCGTAACTATAATTTTCACGAATTTATCCTCGATTTTCTTTATACCGATTTAAGTATGCGACAGTTATTGCAGTCTAATAACTCTAATATGTCTTTTGAGTCCATGTGGGTCGATACGTTATGTAATAGGTACAAACGTAGACTGTATACCGTAAGAACATATAAAAGAACAAACCTACGCATTCATTTTCTTGTTTCTCATGAAAGAAACCGTTTACACTGCAAAAAAAGTTTGTGTTTCGATAGTTCAGATAAATTACCGAAAACTCAGTCTATCAAGCTTACAGTTCTTCCAAACTCGATTGTATTTTTGTTTAAATATTATACACGGTACGCTACCGTTCGGAACGTGATAAATAACTCCAGACGACAGAATAGCAATAAAAATAATGTACGATGATGTATGGTAATTTATGCCGTTATATTCTGTTTTGAACTAACCCTATATATTGAGCTGAAGATAAACATATTCAACTGGGATTAAAAAAACTATAATAAAGCTTTGAGACAACTGCTCAGATCCACTTCTACATCAAGTAGTTTCAAACTACACCTCCCGCTTAATTATAAATGCAGTTGTTTTGTAAGTATTTCTTCCGTCACTTTACCGAACAAAATAGCGTTTATTAAAACTCAAAACCTACTATGCCATTGTCATTAATATTCACTTTCACTGGCACTTCCTACAATTCAAACTATTAAACAACCTTTCGTGCAGAACCCACAAAATTCCAAGAATCAATTCAAATGCCCTGCCCGTCCATTCATCTTTTCACCCTTTTGCTACAAACAAATTCCAATTCAATAAATTTCGAAAACCAAATTAGGTTATACCTGTGTTACCTAATAGCTATATAAATTACAGGCCACTCCTTTTAACAATAAAATTCCGGATAATATAGCAACGATTACGCTAAACAAAAAAACGCGTTAAAATTGAAACCGAATGAAAACTTCCTGCCTTTTGTGGGCAGGTGAGGTACAAGTTGTATAGAAAGGGTTTCCTCGAGTCTGACGTTTAACAAAAGATTGAAGATGTCCAACGGTGACGAAACTAATGGGAGAGGAATGCAGTTTGGCGTTACAACGAACGACATTTGACGAGAAAATCCTTTTTTAGGATTAAAATATATAGAAAATAGATGCCGAAATCGTTTTTTTAACATTAATTTAAAAAATAAAGATGTAGAATGATTTAAATAAAATTGTTTTTTTCCATGAAAAATGTATGTAAAGTGAATAATCATTCACTTCAATGTGAGTGTTAAACAAAGATTAGTAGATGTCCTACCATCTATGATTAGAAGAGAGTATTGACAATTTTTAAAGCAAAAAATTGGGGTTGCATACACAATTTGCATTGTGTGTTGCAAAGCTTTTTATTTGACTGATTCTAGTCAAAATGTCACTCTCTTCTTTCGTATCCCTTTCAGAGATTAATACAAAGTTAGAAAACGAGTAAGGAATTTAATTTATCAGATTCGACATCCTAAGACCGGTTTCTGACGAAGCCGAAAGGCAGAAACCGGTCTTAGGATGTCGAATCTGATAAATTAAATTTCTTACTCGTTTTCTAACCAAAGGTTAGTGTTTAATAATTTAATATTTATTTTTTAAATTCTTCATAATATGTTGCCAAGTTACATGTTTAATAAAATTAATTTTGTTAATGATATACATCGATATAACACAAGATCAGTCACAAATATCTACATTCCAGCCGTTAGACAAACCGGCATGAAAAAATCACTCTTTTTTGATGGGTTAAATATATATATATATATATATATATATATATATATATATATATATATATATATATATATATATATATATATATATATAACAAGTTACCTATGTATGTGTGCTCTACAAATAGTTTTAAAGAATTTAAAAGAAACATTATACAATATGTTAAAACTTCTTTTTGTTCATTTTGTTTTAATTATGTGTTTATTCAATTTAAGGTTAAGCTTTTTTTGGATCAAAATTATACTAATAAAAACAATACTACTACTATACTCTGTTTGAAAATGATTGATAGCAAAATTTTTATGACCCAGAAGATAAACTCCAATATGACATCATAAATCAGTGGCGGATAATTTCTAAAATAAAATGTTTAGCATTATTCGTTACAAAATGAAATCTTGGGTTTTCTTCCTAAATTTTTTAAAAATACCAATTTATTTCAATTCTTGGTAAGTATGTAATCTCTACAGGTAGAAAATATTTACAATTCAAGATCAATTTAAGTAGCCCTCAACTTTCTTAGAAAGGATTAAAATTTCTAATATGCAGAAAGTGTTGTGCAGATTGTAAATTATTTTAGTTAAAATTTACATTTCTGTTTGTGTAGTCCTGTGATTGTAACACGCAGAATTGTTAGTTCTGTAATAATAGGCGATAAAAAGCAATATTGATCAAGTGAATTTGTGCAATAAAAGTGGCCCAAAATTCTAATAAATTCCTGTGAAATTAAAGTGCAATTTAACCGTGCATATGAAAACTTTAGTGTTAAATGTATATGACGCTCTTGTACATGAACATTGCAATAGTACTGTTCGGAACCCGTGTGAAGTTGGCACCCTCAAGTGAGAATTTGGGAAAAAAACTATTGCATAATTTTGCCCAAGTTATGCCCAAGTTATGCCCAGTATTGCCCAATAGTTGCATTTTTTTGCCCACCCCCCCTTAACAAATGAGTCAACCCTCGAATTTCTAGGGTGCGGCACCCCCATAACCGAATATCATGAAATAAAGTAGCCCAGAATTATGCCCAAGTTTTGCCCAACCAAAAAAAATGTTTGCCCATCTATAGAAAAGTACCAAAATGGCGTATTGTTATTCCAAAAATTACAAACAAAAAAAATTGAGTACGAACAAAATGGAAAAAATTGGAGAAAATGCATCATTTTAGTTTTGCCCAGTATTGCCAACACTCAGTTTATTTCGCGCAGTCTCCCTTAACCCGTGAGTCAATAGTTAAAGCCTTATTTAGGCCTTGTTAAGTGTTCCCCAGTTTTGCCCACCCTCAGATTACAACATAGACGGCATTATGCTGTTAAAAATGCGAAATTAAATAATTTCATCATAATCTGATCGTCGCTGAATAAATTCTGATACTGGGCAAAACTCGTTCCTCATGGAATGACTATTTAAAGCCTTGTTTAGGCCATGTTAAGTGTTCCCCAGTTTTGCCCACCCTTAGATTATAACATAGATGGCATTATGCTGTTAAAAATGCGAAATTAAATAACGCAAAGTCAAAGTCTCTACGTTATTTTATGTTGTGTTATAAATAACGATAATGTATTCTTTTTGAGCATTTTTAACATCATAATGCCGTCTATGTTATAATCTGAGGGTGGGCAAAACTGGGGAACACTTAACATAGCATAAACAAGGCTTTAAATAGTCATTCCATGAGGAACGAGTTTTGCCCAATATCAGAATTTATTCAGCGACGATCAGATTATGACGAAATTATTTAATTTCGCATTTTTATCATCATAATGCCGTCTATGTTGTAATCTGAGGGTGGGCAAAACTGGGGAACACTTAACAAGGCCTAAATAAGGCTTTAACTATTGACTCACGGGTTAAGGGAGACTGCGCGAAATAAACTGAGTGTTGGGCAATACTGGGCAAAACTAAAATGATGCATTTTCTCCAATTTTTTCCATTTTGTTCGTACCCAATTTTTTTTGTTTGTAATTTTTCGGAATAACAATACGCCATTTTGGTACTTTTCTATAGATGGGCAAAAATTTTTTTTGGTTGGACAAAACTGGGCATAACTTGGGCATAATTCTGGGCTACTTTATTTCATGATATTCGTTTATGGGGGTGCCGCACCCTAGAAATTCGAGGGTTGACTCATTTGTTAAGAGGGGTGGGCAAAAAAATGCAAATATTGGGCAATACTGGGCATAACTTGGGCAAAATTATGCAATAGTTTTTTTTCCAAATTCTCACTTGGGGGTGCCAACTTCACACGGGTCTGTTCGGAGTATAGTTTTTAAGTGTTCACCTATGATCGGAGTTGGAGAAGCAACTATTAATAGACTTTTGAAGCAACGAAAGGATGGAAGTATTACAGTAGCACCTAAAACGTCAACTGGGAGAAAACCCACTCATATAGACGGTACTATGAAACAACTGATCCGAAGAAAGGTGCATTCGTTTTATTTACAAAAAAAGATATTCGTCAACTCTTATGTCATTGGCAAAACGCTATAAGACATGTCATAGCAGAGGAAGAGAAATTCTGGAAACTTGATATGTTAATAGAGGAAACAATAGTACCAATTATTATTTCTGTGGGAAGTGAGAAAACTGATGATGATGACTCCTTATCGGGAGAAAATGACTTACTTATTTAGGTATGTAACTCTATATTTATATTAATTATAATATAGACAGTTTACTATTTTTTATATTAAAGTAATTTCGTGTTCCCCATCACTGAGGTATAGAATTATTGGTTAATCTCTTAGGGTTTGCTTATTTACATTTTATGATGTATTGGAAGTGCATTAAAGAAATGTCGAATAGCGAAGAACCTAAATCCCCCATTGACAAAATAAAAACTACCGATGGTGAAATAATCAGCGATCCTAAAATAATATCAAATAAATTTTGCAAATACTTTTCTGAAATAGGTGACAAGATGGCGAGCAAAATAAATTATCAACCGAATGATATAAAAAAGAAAAAAGTAGAACATACAATATTCCTCTCAAATACCGACGAGAAAGAAGTCATAGAAGTGATCATGACCCTGAAAAATAACAAATCAAAAGTCCAACACCTATTTTTAAAAAAGGAGATCCATTAGACATGTCGAATTATCGCCCAATATCACTCATTTCTAGTATAAGTAAAATATTTGAAAAAATTATCCAGAAAGAATTAACTCATTCTTCACTAAATACAAAGTGATGTCAGAAAAACTGTACGGATTCCGAGACAACCGCTCTACATCGGATGCGATTGCAAGGTTGACAAAAATGATAAACAATGCCATAGATAAAAAACAAACTTCTATATGTATATTTGTCGACCTTGCAAAAGCATTCGACACAGTAAATCACGAGCAACTTCTTCTGTCCCTCGAGAATGTTGGTTTTCGGGGAATCTCCTATAACCTAATGAAAAGCTACTTAAATAACAGAGAGCAGTGTGTTAAAATAGATAGAACTGTAAGCGACTCAAGAAAAATCGGAATCGGCGTACCACAGGGAACTGTACTAGGCCCAATTCTCTTCAATGTGTTCCTCAACGACCTCTTTGAGCAGGAAACGAAAGGAGAAATCATTAGCTTTGCTGATGATACGGCAATTTTTTATGAGGACTCAAATTGGACTTCACTCAAAAATACCATGGAAACGGATTTCTCAAAAGTCACAAATTTCTTTAACTATAAACTACTCTCAATAAACTATAAAAAAACATTCTTCATCCCCTTCACATCATACAGTAATAACCTACCTTCATATCAACACATAAAAATCAGAGATACCACTAATACACAAAAAATTATAAAATCAGTACTAAAAATTAAATATCTAGGTATAATCATAGACTGCCACATGAAATGGGACGAACAGGCCAACTTCGTAATAAAAAAACTCCGGTTTATGGTCTATAAATTCAAAAACTTTATTTATCGACTTAAAATATCTCAAAATATTATACCATGCTTTGGTGGAATCTCACCTGACATATGGACTGATCGCCTGGGGTTCTACGACGGCAACCACCTTCAGTAGAGTGGAAAAAATACAAAAAAGCATATTGAAAAATATGTATAAAAAACCAAGAAGATATTCTTCCGAAGCTTTGTTTTCTGAGTCAGGAGTATTAAACATGTGTCAGTTATTCGCCAGAACAATTCTCTTGAAACAATATAAACATAAAGAAGAATTGATTTTAATTAGCCATCCCTATAATACTAGATACATAATCAATGCCGTTACTGTACCCCGAGCAGAAAAGACAATTGGTCAAAAATGTTATACCTACCTAGGTGATAAGCTGTTCAATAAACTACCACCAGATATAAAAAAAATACATTCTTATAATTTATTCAAAAAGCATATTACAAATTGGCTACTGACTCTCCCTTACGGTTACATATCTGATATTGTATTTACAAATAGGTCTCAAAGTTCATGAAATCATATTAGTAACAAATTAAATCCCTGTTTAAAACATGTTCTATTTTTTTAATTCTTCTTAATCTAATGTATTCCCTGTATATGTGTATATATTGGTGTGATTACATGTACGTAAATAACATCCCAAAATTTTCACTATTTTATTTATACCATACTTACCTGAATGAATTATATTTATAAAAATTTGCACAAAAATGCATAGATGGAATAATAGGCCCACGCACAAGTTTTGCTTTTGTGGGCTTTTTCTCCCATTTATTCGCCATGTGACATAGAATTAATGTATTGTACAGTCCATATTTTGTAATTTCATGGTAAATAAATTATTATTATTATTATTATTGTATTCGAGATTTTTCGAGGTGGTCATACTAAAATATAGTGAAAATTCAAATAAGAAGGTATCAACATTTACTTTTTTTCTGCATTGAACAATCCGGTATAAAGACCTTTGCCATAAAAATTGTGCTATTATGCATTTTCAAACGGAGTATAGTATATTATTTTAACTTAAATAAGATTCTATTAATTTCAGTTTTTTTATAAATTAGGTAAACTCTAATACGAATTACATTTTGAAAAGAAACATGCTTGACTTACATTCTTATTAAAACGTCTTCTTTCCATCACTATCCACCAAACACCCAATTATTTAAAAATTTTACCCAGAAAGTTAGGTTAGGGGTAAAAATCGATAACTAGCAACAGTAGAACAGCTGAGCATCGCAAATGGGGTTGCAAGGATGACATGGATCAATAAGCAAATATGTAACAAACTACCTTACCTCTGGGAATAAATCCAATTTGGGAAATTACTTTTAAATTAGGTCAAGTGTACGAATGACCGAAATGTGCTAAAATGGGAGAGGTATTGATCCAGTGAATTAAACAGCTGATTTTGGGTGGCTTAAATACGTCTATTCTTGAAAATCGTAAACATGTCACTGACGGCAGCAAGACTGCAACTATTTATAGCCTGCATAAAATTTTATTTACATACCTTTTTGGTTTCCAACGTCTCTTAAGAACTCCCAACATTCTGTAAAACCCTTCGCGAGAATCGTAACACTTTTCACACAAGATTTAATCGTTTTCCGGCTAAAGTTGTCATAATTTTGCACCTGTTATTCTCACACACCGACGAAATTATCTTCAAACTACATCTCCACTCAGTACAGAACAAATACAAAACCGGTAACAAATTTTTTTTCTTCTAACGAACGATTCTTCTCACACACGCGAACCCGATCAGTTAGGTACACTCGCGTACTTCTCTACCTTTAAGACACAATCAACATTCACAAACTTCAGAATCAAAGATGCTGATGCTTAAAATAAACAACCCGACTTGACGACTGTGAACTGCTCTAGTAGTCACATGACCGCCATTCGGGTTTCCATTGGCCTCGTACGCGATGGCAAAATGCAATGTGGAGTATCGAGCTGCGTTGCCAGAATGTGAGGGAAGTCTGAAAGCTTGATAAAATAAGCTTAAGTTTATGACCCAGTAATTTGATATTTTTGGAAAAAATAATTTAAAAAAATGGTGGGTGCACCTACCCACTTCAAATTTTGGTGAATGAACTTATATTAAAATACACTTCAAATTTTGGTGAATGAACTTATATTAAAATACAGGGTGAGTTACGGTAGGCGTGACGGTCCTCGGTAGCTAAACGGTTAATACTTTGAAAATTTTGTTTATTCATGGATATGTGGGTTGATAAAGGCTACATTTTAAAATTATTTTGAATTATACAGGTGGTCCCAAAAAAGTATGGCGTATCAAAGTTATATTATTTCTTATGGAAGAGCCTATATTTTGTTGGATTTATAGATTATACGTTAAAAATAAGATAAACTTTCTTAAGTATTCCCTATACGTAGGCTTTTTACTTTTCGAGATATTTTGATATTTCTAAAAATGGAAGTACTTACAAGAAACCCAATAACTGAAAAAAATTAGACTAATAACTGAAAGCAACAATGTATTTAGAGTTGTTTAAAATTATACAGGACGTCCAAAATGGAGCGATTCTCTAATGACATATTCAAATGACAATATCGTTCTTATTTTAAATAGGACACCCTCTATTTTATAATCCTATTATGTAGCAAATTCCATTACCTTTTAAAAATTATAAAGGTCTACTATGTCTAAATCTATTCATTTTGGAGTTATTTTTATTTTTGTTAAATTTTACATTATTTTTCCACCGTAATGCCTGAACATAACACCCTGTATTTGATCAGCTTAGACTACTGCAACATCATTTTTTGTCTAATATCTAATGATACATTTTCCAACAGTTCCCAAAAACTTTTTCTTAAAAATTGCAAAAATTTCCTCCCATTTAAATGGCCGTCAAAGAAATATGGGCCTATAATTTCACCGTATAAATTAATGTTCCACCACAAATGCTGTTGAGTTTTAATAATAATGAAAGTTACGACGGTTAACTAATCCATTATTATAAAAAGTGGATTCATCTGTAATTTTTTCGTATCATAGTCTAAGCTGATCACATAATTTTTTCGTATCATAGTCTAAGCTGATCACATACAGGGTGTTATATTTAGGCATTACTGTGGAAAAATAATGTAAAATTTAACAACAATAAAAATAACTCCAAAATTAATAGATTTAGGCATAGTAGACCTTTATAATTTTTAAAAGGTAATGGAATTTGCTACATAATAGGATTATAAAATACCTATTTAAAATAAGAACGATATTGTCATTTGAATATGTCATTAAATAATCGCCCCATTTTGGACGCCGTGTATAATTTTAAATAACTCTAAATACATTATTGCTTTCAATTATTAGTCTATTTTTTTCAGAAAAAAATTGATTTGGCTGATTCCATAGGTGTCGAAGTTATTGGTGTTCTTGTACGTGCTTCCATTTTTAGAAATATCAAAATATCTCGAAAACCAAAAAGCTTAGGTATAGCGAATCTTAAGAAAGTTTATCTTATTTTTATCGTATATAATCTATAAATGCAATAAAATATAGGGTCTTCCACAAGAAATAATATAACTTTGATACGCCACACTTTTTTGGGACAACCTGTATAATTCAAAATAATTTTAAAATGTAGCCATTATCAACCCACATATCCTTGAATAAACAAAATTTTCAAAATATTAACCGTTTAGCCACAATGAACCGTCGCGTCTACGCTGTATATTTTAATATAAGTTAATTCACCAAAATTTGAAGTGGATGCATCCACCATTTTTTTAAATTATTTTTTTCAATATGTCGCAACAAAATATCATCAAATAACTAGGTCATAAAATTAGGCTTATTTTATCAACAAAAAAATAACAATTTTTGAGAATTTTCTCATACTTTCTACATAATTTTTAAACTTTTTACTAATATCAAAATGCAATGTCAAATATCGAGCGGCGTTGCCAAAGTGTGAGGGATGACTATAAGATGGGGATATAGTGAATCTTTGTTGTTTTATGGGGTAATAACGGACTGAGGGGGTGAGTCATATACAAAATATATATTGGAAGGATTTTTTTGTTTTGTTTCCTTTAAAAGCATTAAAATATTCTTTTTTTAGAGTTAAAAAACGATTCTGACATGGATTTTCGGATTTGACGTATTTTTCCAACAATTTTTAAACGAATTTCTATTTAAAAAAATTTAACTTATTGTATTGACAGAATTACAAATATTGACCCAACTTTTTTGTTTTTTATTAAGTTAAGATCAACGTATTTTTAACTGGAAAAACGTTTTTTTTAATTGAAATTATTCTCTGACTTTCAAATTAACCAAGAAAACAATCTTTACAATGAAAAATCTGCAGCATTTGCATTTTTATTTTTTATTTTTCGAACATTTACTGGCATTTTTCAATATTTTAAATTCAGTCTCCACTCTGAGAATTTTCTCTCATTTCTACCTAATTTTTACTATTTCACTTTTTCCCCTTTTTAAAAAGTTTAAGAATATTTATCTAAAATAAATACATGATCAATTTTTACCAATCTGCTATGCGATCTCTTGCGCCATCTGCTCGACAATGGTTAAAAGATATGTCATGGATAGTAGTTTCCTAAAAAGCTGAACATTTTAATTCCGTTTAATTTTAGAGGATGACTCCACTAACAGCACTAAATAAATATCAAATAAACGGGGTATAAATGTATACAGGGTGACCCAAAAAATTTATTACACAAAAAAAACCACTGGAAAATTGTTTATTTACTAAATTAATTTAAATATAACATTTTCTACAAATATTTATTTTATCATCACGAGTAGCGAAATAGTCGTTTTAAATAAATTTTATAGAAATAAAACAATTTTACTACCAATAATGTTTATTTTTATTCGTATTTATACGTAAATTAATAAGTATTCAAATAATATTCTAAATCGCTGGTTAAATCGTCGGTACAATTTTCGATTTTAGACAAAATTAACCTTTCTGAATCGATATGGTGTTTAGCAAGCATTGCGTACAGGTCCGACCTCAGTTCAGCTTGGATTTCTTTTTTGCGGCCCCAGATCCAAATCATATCTGAAAAAATGGATGTTTATCGAATCGTTGCCGTATATTCCTAGCATAAAAAAAATATAAATGAGACAAAATTTACGATGTTGATGAACAAAGGAGTTGTGCTCTGATTGAGGGTTTATAACACACTGATTCGGCGTACTAGGAGGCATTATGAATGATTTGTCAGAGAATTTTGGGTATATAATATCCCTAACAAACCCTTATGCTAGATTTGTTTGTAGCGCGCTTGGGCTTGTTAAGTCACGCCCACAGTTTTTATGTACTGGAATGCGGAAATGTTTAAGTAGGCGAGAGGCTTCGTCTTGCATCTCACTCATGGATAATGCTGTGCTCTTAGCACTTAAGTCGGATGAAATATTCTACCGTTATTTTACAATATATTTGGCTAATTTGGAGTCGTATGGACTGTAGCCTACGTGAGGATTTTTGATGATATAATGGCGTGAGGAAGTCCGTTTTGTTTCTTAGTTTCGACTAGGCCGGCTGGAATGCGGAACATGTGACTGGTGAAGAAAAAGTTTTGACTTTATAATATAATTTACATATATCTAGCAGATTAATATTGCGGCGTTGCCTATTTGTTTATTAAATGAAATGAAAATGAATTATGTTTAATTTTGTGATTCAAAATTAAACACCTTGCGTACACTGTTTTATACTATTATAGTACAACTTCCTCTTAAGCAGAAAACTGAAACACTACGTAACGAATTCATCGAATATCTAATGGCAGAGCATTCGTAATACAATCTTGGGAGAATAATAACAAGAATGTGCCGACAGTAATGGGAGGATGAATAAAAAAGAGAAATTTTCAATTTGTTTGAGTTACAGCAAATTAAATAATTTGATCGTGACTGGTTGGGAGAGAAATTTAAGTGTATTCCTAGAGCAAGTGATATTGTTCTCGAATTCTTGAAGAAATATTTATTTTTGTTTTTGACCGATCTGCTATTTGGTAGAAAAATGAATTTTTTATGTAAATAAAAAATGGTATTTTGGTTAAATGAGCACATTTGAATGTTTTTCTGTCTAAAAGTTTTTCCCTGAATTTTTTTATATTCTCAATATATCGTAATTATTATACGAAATTTTTTTTTTCACTGAAAAAAGTAATAAACAGCTTGCAAAAACTGCATTAACAAAGGCTGATACAAAAATGGTTTTTGATTGTTGGGCTTTTTAAAAAAATTAAGAGCATCTTATGAAAAACCAGTTAAGACTAAGTTTGAGACAATTTTTTTAACAGCACATCAAGTTTCTTGTGATTTTAAAGCAAAATTCTTTGTTAAATTTACAAAAATAGTTATGAATTCTCAATAAACTTTGTTAAATTTACAAAAATAGTTATGAATTCTGTTAAATTTACAAAAATAGTTATGAATTCTCAGTAATCTTTGTTAAATTTACAAAAATAGTTATGAATTCTCAATAAACTTTGTTACATTTACAAAAATAGTTATGAATTCTCAGTAATCATTGTTAAATTTAAAAAAATAGTTATGAATTATCAGTAATTATTACTAAATTTACAAAAATTCTCAGTAATCAATAATCTTTATTAAATTTACAAAAATAGTTATGAATTCTCAATAATCTTTGTTAATTTGACAAAAATAGTTATGAATTCTCAATAATCTTTGTTAATTTGACAAAAATAGTTATGAATTCTCAATAATCTTTGTTAATTTGACAAAAATAGTTATGAAATCTCAATAATCTTTGTTAAACTTACAAAAATAGTTATGAATTCTCAATAATCTTTGTTAAATTTACAAAAATAGTTATGAATTCTCAATAATCATTGTTAAATTTAAAAAAATAGTTATGAATTATCAGTAATTATTATTAAATTTACAAAAATTCTCAGTAATCTTTGTTAAATTTATAAAAATAGTTATGAATTCTCAATAATCTTTATTAAAATTACAAAAATAGTTATGAATTCTCAATAATCTTTGTTAATTTGACAAAAATAGTTATGAATTCTCAGTAATCTTTGTTAAATTTACAAAAATAGTTATGAATTCTCAATAAGCTTTGTTAATTTGACAAAAATAGTTATGAATTCTCAATAATCTTTGTTAATTTGACAAAAATAGTTATGAAATCTCAATAATCTTTGTTAAACTTACAAAAATAGTTATGAATTCTCAATAATCTTTGTTAAATTTACAAAAATGGTTATGAATTCTCAATAATCATTGTTAAATTTAAAAAAATAGTTATGAATTATCAGTAATTATTATTAAATTTACAAAAATTCTTAGTAATCTTTGTTAAATTTATAAAAATAGTTATGAATTCTCAATAATCTTTATTAAATTTACAAAAATAGTTAGGAATTCTCAATAATCTTTGTTAATTTGACAAAAATAGTTATGAATTCTTAGTAATTTTTGTTAAATTTACAAAAATAGTTATGAATTCTCAATAATCTTTGTTAATTTGACAAAAATAGTTATGAATTCTCAATAATCTTTGTTCATTTGACAAAAATAGTTATGAAATCTCAATAATCTTTGTTAAACTTACAAAAATAGTTATGAATTCTCAATAATCTTTGTTAAATTTACAAAAATAGTTATGAATTTTCAATAATCTTTGTTAAATTCACAAAACTAGTTACGAATTCTCAGTAATCTTTGTTAAATTTACAAAAATAGTTATGAATTCTCAATAATCTTTGTTAAATTTACAAAAATAGTTATGAATTCTCAATAATCTTTGTTAAATTTACATAGTCATATACATAAACGAAATATTATTTACCTAGATGAACCAGCTCATAGTTAGAACACGAATAGATCACCGCATAATTATCGTAATCCGTTTTTAGGATTTGATATAGTCCTGCTCCTGGAAGATACCTGTTGACCAACCTGGGGAGCTTACTGCTCACTCTGTATAAGTAAGTGTAAGGATCTTTTCTTGTAGGTACTGCGGTTCCTTCGCTTATCGAAAATGTGCCAGTCCTGAAGGAAAATTCATAGGAAAATTTCATTTATATTAGGAATTTTTTTCATTACTTACAGTAAATAAATATTTTTATGGTTTTTTTTTTCTCACAAACCTTTGGATCTCTATGATATTTATATCAATATATTGTGTGCTTACCAAGAACTTTTGCTGCTAATTACGACGTCCAGACGACCTTTGACGGTTTCTGTTAAATCTATACCAACGCAACTGCTGACCAGTTCCATCAGGTAGAACGATCTTTCTATTTCAAACCAATGTCCTGTTAACTAAGTAACGAAAAAAAATATTTTGACCTCAAGGGAATAGATTATGGTGAAATGGTGCAATGAAATAGAGACGAAACGTTGAGTCGAAAATTTGACACTTCAGGATTAAAGCCGAAATGATTTCAGTAAAAAAGTACCGTTAATATTTTTTGATATTTTTAAAACGTAACAATTTCCTAGATAGTTTTAAGTCACGCTAAAAAACACCCTGTATATATTTCGCAGGATTAAACTATGTTGAACAATTACTAATGTTGCTATACAAATCCAAAACATATTTCTCATGTCCAATTAAATGTTTTTCTTCCAAACGGCGGGTGATATATTGTTTTTAGTTATTGATAAATTTTTTGAAATTTTAGCCAAATCCGACAAGTCTCCGTTTATTTATACATTATAACAACAACAAAGTTGCCACATTCTCATTATGCAGACTTAAAAATATTTATTACCCAAAATGTAAATGTCTCATTTACATTCAATGAAACAAAATATAATGAAATGCATAAAAGTCACTGTTTTATATCGGCGACCTTATGGTAAAATAACAAATATACGGCACCGGTGTCTTTAAAACTCAAAATCAAAATTTTGACAATTATTTTTAGCCTGTGTTTTAAGTATTCAGTTGTAAAAATCTAGAACATCATTTTCCGAAGCAGCCTATAATTTTTTCCCGCGTCTTTACTCATCAGTAAGTCGCCCCAGAGCGCCACTGCAAATAATAATGGCCGTCTCTCCTAGGCACAAGATGCAGAGCTTCTGGGATTCACTCGTAAGGGAGTGAATTGCAGGGCGTATATAATTATTATGTTTAATATTTTAAATTATGTAAATAGTTTCTTATACTCTAGAAAATCGAGTCTTTAAAATTATTATTAATCTATAAAATATAGATTTCACTGTATATGTTTAGTATAATTTAAAAAAAATTACTCACTCTCGATAGATTAACCGGTGGGCCAATAGTGTCCAATTTGGTGCATGGGCCTATGCCAGATGAAGTTATCCATACCAAATTGAACATGAACAATAAGACTATAGCTCTACAATGTACTTCCACCAACATTTTACTATTGAAAATTGAACACTTGAATTTATTTACATTTTGGCACTACATTGTTGTATGTATTACCCAATGGCGTACTTTAAACAGGCAATTTTATTGAAAAAAAAAAGGATTATACCAGGCGACATGAAACTATAAATAATCCAAAAACGGCCTTGCTATTTATACAGGGTGCGCCAATTATTTCCACTCGATCTCTAGCACCGAAACTAAAAGAGATATCAACAAGATTTTTTGTAGGGGTAGACAGTGTCACTCGGACTACAATTTTAAAATATTTTGATGTATACAGGGTGGCTAATTTTTGTGGAATAAAAATTAATTTGGTTTTTTTAAATTGAACACCCTGTATACGATTATGTCTTCTGATTCTACTTAATATTAGATTTACGGTAGTTTTTTTGTATTTGTAAATCCGACGCGGCGTTAACAAGTTATTCCTATTTTAAGCAGATTTAATGAAAAAACAGCACAAAAGCCACATTTTTTAAAAAATTCCTCAAAAAAGCTACTATAATGTAAATGAAACATGCACCTCTCACAATAATCACACAACATCTTTGCCGATGGCGTGCCAATAGTCTAGTTTTCCAATGGCAATAACTTAATTTTTTCAAATGGGACACCCTGTATATTTTTCTTCAGTTAGAAGCTCTCCCTAATACGCATGAAAAAAATATAGGGTTTTGCACATCTAACTTTACTATTTACTTTAATAATTGACGTTAAGTGACAAACAACATATTTTACACAACTTTTAATAAGAAATCAAGTTACCTATGAAAATGGCAGTAGGTATATTTTGTTATGGCATTAATTGTCAACATAAAATTTTGTATTGTATCACGTCTACTATATTTAATCGGTATTGTGTATAAAAATGGATTTTAATAAGAATTGTAGTGTTCAAGAAAATATTGATATGATATGGATACTGGGTGAATGTCAAAAAAATGCGTTTCTTGCTAGTAGGGTCTATTGTCAAAGATACCCAGAAAGACGTCATCCACAAAAGGATACTTTTGAGAATTTAAAGAATAGATTTGATAGAACAGGAACCGTCAAGTATGAAAAACATTCACATGAAACTACAGCTGTTACTATTGACAACGAATATAAGGTAATGATCAGTATAGTTGAAGATCCCAATATAAGCACAAGGCAATTAAGCAATCAGTTAGATATTTCCAATACCACAATTAGACGTATAATAAAAAAGAATAAATATCACCCCTATCATATCCAGCTTCACCAATAATTGTTACCACGTGATTTCGCGCGTAGAGTGGATTACTGTAGATGGTTAATAAACAAGATAAATACAGAGCGTAACTTTTTAAACAAAGTTTTATTCTCCGACGAAGCCACGTTTCATAAGAACGGTTGTGTAAATAGACACAACTTCCATTATTATTCGGACCACAATGAACATTTATTTAGAACCACATCACAGTATCGATGGTCTTTGATGGGACTGTAAATGGAGCTATATTTTTAGATTTTTTAGAACATGATTTTCGCAACTTATTGCAAAATGTGCCTCAAAATTATCGCAACGGAATGTGGTTTCAATTAGATGGTGCCACACCACATTACCTATTAGATGTTCGCAATTGGTTAAATAGGGAATTTCAGGATCGGTGGATAGGAAGGGGAGGACCTATAAATTGGCCTACTAGATCGACTTGCCTTACACCTTGAGATTTTTTCTTGTGGGGTTTTATTAAAAATATTGTTTACAAAGAAGAGGTTACCACAAAAGAAAATATGAAAGAAAGAATTCTGCAGCATTTAGACAGGTGACCCCTGCAATGCTAAGAGATGTGCGTAAATCAATGAAAAAAAGGGCAATAAAATATATAAATGAAAATGGAAGACATTTTGAACACCTACTATAAATTTTAACTTTCACTATTGTAGTTTTCTTACGATTAAACTTTGTAAAATTTTGTACTTATTAAAAATTGTGTAAAATATGTTGTTTGTCACTTAACGTCAATTATTAAAGTAAAAACCCTATATTTTTTTAATGCGTATTAGGGAGAGCTTCTAACTGAAGAAAAATATACAGGGTGTCCCATTTGAAAAAATTAAGTTATTGCCATTTGAAAACTAGACTATTGGCACGCCATCGGCAAACACCCTGTGCAACCCGTGAAGATATTGTGTGATTATTGTGATAGGTGCATGTTTCATTTACATCACAGTAGCTTTTTTGAGGAATTTTTTAAAAAATGTGGTTTTTGTGCTAATATTTCTGAAGTGCTGTTTTTTTCATTAAATCTGCTTAAAATAGGAATAACTTGTCAATGCCGCGTCGGATTTACAAATACAAAAAACTACCGTAAATCTAATATTGTAGAATCAGAAGACATAATCGTGTTCAATTTAAAAAAACCAAATTAATTTTCATTCCACAAAAATTAGCCACCCTGTATACATCAAAATATTTTAAAATTGTAGTCCGAGTGACACTGTCTACCCCTACAAAAAATCTTGTTGATATCACTTTTAGTTTCGGTGCTAGAGATCGAGTGGAAATAATTGGCGCACCCTGTATATTTATGATTGAATGAATACGTCTATGAAAACTTTAGAGAACACATTTGTTTTTAAACATCAATTGGTCACAAAAAAATCAGATTTAATTTCTTAACTGACCGAGGATGTCAACACGAAAGTTCCATCTACGCGTGCGCCTTCTTAGGATACTAGTTTCCATTCGAGTAGGTGTATATGTGGGAAAATGAAAGGTAAAGAAAAGACCTGCTTAATTAACACATGGCGACCCCTTTGAGTCCTCGAAATTCTGAAGTAAATGCTCTGGAAAAAAGGGAATACTTAATTGGAAAGAAGATCGGTCAAGGTTCGTACATATGTCTGGTCTTTGGGTATAAAATTCTATTTATAATGTTGATGATGATGTTTTATGATGCCTTTCTTGCGAAACAAGTAGCACTTATCGCTTATCATTCATTGTATTTATTTATTTATTTACTCTTGGTTTCTAGACAAACGAGACTGTCGGTGTTTTTAAAATTGATTTGACGTTGCGCTACTGGGATTAGCATTATTACAATTTTAAATAGATGTCCGGCGAGTGTAAGTCGAATCGAAAAATGATTTCAATGGAATTTTAGTTTAATTTGTATGAAAGATGATCGTCAACATTATAGTAGTCTCGCTTTAGAAATACATTATTATTTTGATGGAATTCAGGTTAACCTATCAGTTACAGCATATTGTCACTTCTCGGTGGTCATATTAACCGAACCTCCGGTATCAGATTTTCTTTTTGAGTAGGCATAACAAGACGTCAGAAGGTTATCGCTTATTCTTATAATTCGATATTTTATTTAGTTCGCATTTACTTATACTCATTGTTGATAGCTTGAAAAACTTGTTACACCTACAGGTGACGATATGAAATTACCGGGCGCAGCGATATACGATATAATACAGGATGATTTAAAATTTAAACTTCAAAACGTATATTTTTTATCGCTAGTTACAGATTCACATGAATCTACTCAAATCCAAGAGAAATTCATCTTTGAATATACTGCTTTTCTTCCATAAATATTGTTAAACGCAGATTTTTTATAAAAACTTTATATCTTTATATCCCCACTGTCGGAATTTGATAAAATTTTAGCCTGTTTCTTACCAAACTCTTAAACTTAGCCTTGAGATCTTTGCTAGGATCATAGTGGATGTATTTGATTTGAAAGCTACCTCTTAATAATCCATTTATTTTAAATGTATAAAAAAGAGCACGCTTCCTTTTTAAGTTTTCTATTTATATCACAAATAAATTATTTACACTTGTTTAACACTTATTGTACAAAAGAATATGTCTTACATTATAGACAATCGCTCAAGTAATTATTTGTGAAAAATTAATCTTGCATTCAAGCATTGTGTAGTCTGTCTCATTCTATTTTTAGAAGTCGATATAGTTCCAGAAGCAACGCGCGAATTTGCGTTCCTATTAGTTATATTTTGGGGCGCGCAATCTCTTGTTCGTCTGTCTCACTAGTTATCGAATTTCTCTCTCTAACGTATTGGGGTAAATTTATTTGGAAAGTTTTAAGAATGATATTGCCCCGTACTTTAAAGCTTTGTTGAATTTTTTTGTTTTAATTTTGCGATACCAGTGGAAGGGTGAAAAAGTATGAGGCATGACGAAATATGTTCAATTCCATTGGAATTTTAACACCCACCATTTTAAAACTAGCTCATGTAGAAGCTTAAAATAAGAGGTAAACATACAAAATGGATGCATAAATGTCCTTCGAGGTATGTATCAATGTCCAAAATTTGTATTTTTAGAGATGTGACAAAAAAAGCCTAATTTTCAATCGAATAAGTTGGTTTGCAAATTTTCAATTTCTTAACTTTATCAGTGCTCTTTAAGGTATGAAAAAATATATTGTTCGTATGGCAAAATGATTGGCCCTGGTCTAACAGCAGTACCCGCACCGTATATAATACATATGTAATATATAATAACGCCGGAAATCGACCTGTCGGTCTACTATAATTTCCCCCTCATTTCCGCCTCGCTTTGATTTTGTAATCGTAATCCAATTCTTAGTTCTTTACGTATTGTTCGTATGCTCATCGGGCCAACCGTGAAGCCCACCAATAACCGTTCCAAAACGAGTTGGGAAATTACTTTCAAATGTAGTTCCTCTCTATAAACTATCGCATATACCTAAATTCATTTTTGACTGATCAAGACAAGTACTTCAAAGCTTCAAGAATCTAAATATGGACGTTGTGGCCTTCTGATTTCTAGACCATTTAAGATATTAGGACATGTTATTCAGAAACGTCTTTCTACTTCTTTTTTACATATTTAATCCAAATATTAAAGTTCCATCTTGAAGATTTTCGGAATAGTGATCAGGCCCGGTACTTCAAAGCTTCAAAAATCTAAATATAAACTTTGTGGCCTTCTGTCAAAGCTTCAGAACTCCAAACTTCGATTTTAGCGTGACCTTACTTTAAAACTATTTAATATATTAAAACGCGGTTTTAAAAACACTATTCCATTATCCTTTTTACACCTTTCTCCCTAATATAAGTACCTCCTTAGTTATTTTTGATATTTTGGTGATAAAGTTCCTCAAAAATATTAATTTTCAATACCCAGAACTTAAACACCCTTAGATTTCTTCAACCCCGCAAAATAACTTTTAAAAAATAACTGTAGTACCTCGGTACTGCTCGAGATATCCATTCCCATGCAAGGATTGACCTTGGCTATATTATAATGTTACAGCCCGCTCTGCACGCTGCCGTAACCAGCGATCTTTTAAAAAGGTACATGGTCGATGCTTTTCTTCAAGTACTTACCACGATTTCTTTCTTCGCGGTGTCTTCATTCTTCTTCGACATCAAACTGTTATACGGATAAAAATTACGACGCAGATTAAAAGTGAATTTGTTGGTGGACATACGGTGTATCGAAGAAGACCAGATGTAAACATAAACAATGTAGTTTTGTGAGAGTTTTTCGGGTTGTTTTTGAAGAACGAGGTGAAATACTGGTAGAAGAAAGGTTGGTTAATATATTTATAACAAATTTTTCATATACAGCATGGACAACTATTCAATTTTATTCTGAGTACAACGATTCAATCCCGAATTAGTAGGTACTTGATGAGGGTACTATGAAACTTTTTAAGGGTTGTGATTTATGCAATTTTAAATACGTTGTAGTGTGGGTGGTTGTATACATTTTAATTATACGTTTGATTTTAAAGTTTTTATGAAAAATAAACTATATTTATAACTGAAGAAGTTGTTCTTGAACATAGGAGTAAAAGAATGGCAGAAGGAAGGTTGGTTGGTTTTAAATTTGGAGAAAATATGTACAAATTCTTTTAGACAAAATTTTGATATCTTAATTTTATATGTTGCATTTCGAGAGGGTTGACATGGGCGCTTTTAAAACTGCTTCTTATACAAGTTTTAAATTTAAAATGAATATGTAGAGAGGATGTAGAAATATTTTTTTGGTGACAGATTTTTACTATTTTGATTGGTTGTCTACTAGCCAGGTGTAAAATTCTAAATCAGAGTTCCCACAATGGAAGCGAGAAAATTTTCCCTGACTTTTCCAGGTTTTCCTTGACCATCCACAAACTTCTTTCAGGACAAGAATCCACCCTTTATAGAGTAATACAAATAAGTAAATGAAAAATCCCAGACTTTTTGAATTCCCTGACTTTTCCCTGTTTTCCAGGTTTTCCAGGTCTGTGGGAACCCTGTAAATTTGCAGTTGTATTGTTTTAACATGGTCGCCTTTATAACCCCACCATTTTAAAACGGTTTGATGTAGAGGTTTAAAATTTCTAGTGAATAATGAATATGTAGAAAAGATATACAAATATTATTTTGGAGACCCAAATTTAATATCTTAGTTATCAACTGGTGGGGTGTCAAATTCTAACTTTTCATTTTCACTGATTTGCCATGGCCGCCTTTATATCCCCACTATTTTCAAGCTGCTGGACGCAGGAGTGTAAAATTTGGAAAAAAAAGCGTAGAAAGGATGTAGAAATATTTTCCTCAAAACCGAATTTTAGTATCTTGATTGAACCACTCAATTTGTGTTAAACGAGGTATTGTCAAATCTCTTTCCGATAGAGCAAAAACAATTTGTTCAAATGACAATATTTTAAATAAATTTATAAATCGTGAACTTTACCGAGACATCAAAAATAAAGAACAAAACTTAAATCCCCCAATACTTCATTCAAATATAGTAAAAATCCCTTATATTCCAAAATTATCCGAAAAAATTAGAAGGATTGGTAACAAATTTAATTTAATAACAGTTTTTCAAACTAATAATACATTAAAATCTTTAATAGTAAATACAAAACCTTTTAATGAAATTCAAAATACTAAAAACTGTATTTACAAAATTCCATGCGAATGTAATAAATTTTATATAGGAGATACATCTAGACCTTTTCATATTAGACTTAATGAACACCAATCATACATTAAAAATAAACAATTCGAAAAATCAAAAATATGTGAACATGCATGGGATTTTGGTCATAAAATACAATGGAATTGGGTGTTTAACTAATTTTCAGATTCTATTTAAAACCTTATAAATAACAATTACTATATGAATAATTAACAACACAATATGTTTTTTTAATTTTAGTTGCATACATAATTTTTACCAGCAATTTGTTAATATTTATAATGTGCCTTTTGAATATTGCGCAATTGTTGAAATTACGTCACTGGTTGCGTAACTGAAGTTAGATATAAGCCGAATCGAAAATTCAACGAATTCACTCGACATCAAAGTTAAAATTGTTAAATGTCACTGTCAATAATGTCATTTCTTTGATTTTTGTTGAAGCGTGGGTTTTTGATTTTGCATTTATTTTTGATTTATTAATATTTTTTAGTTAGTATATAGTATTTTCTTTGTTTCTAAGTTAGTGTATTTGTGTTTTCCCGACTTTAAAATCATTATTCTATATTCTTCTTCTTCTTCGTCTTCGTTTTTCGAAACTAGTGATGGTCTTGGTCTGTTATGTTTCTTCTTTTTTAATCGTTTACCGTAAAGCAAATCAGTACCGTACCAGTGACGTATCTGTATTAAAAGTTGCATAAAATCTCAAATCTTTTCTTATTAGTTTTTATCTATTTTAAGCAAAAAAACATAAAAAAACATGCAATTATGTAGAAAGTAATTAAGTATGAGTAATTAGAAATACAAAACAAATGAGGTTAGATTTGGAGTTAAACACCTAATTCTTCAACTAGATTATTAAAAGAACCTAATAATTATAACCGCAAATAATAACGAATGTGTTTCTAATTGTTCGGTCGATATTTCAAAAATTTGGATGCCTATTTTACAAAAAGAGTTAATTGCAAAAAGGATACCCCCTATATCGGGATAGTATCATAAGTTTTTATCTGGTTTTTTCTTATGATAATATTATTAAGAAAACTTAATTTATGACGAAGTATAAATTCTCTTATAATATGCAAATGCGCTATCCTTCTTTCAAAATTCGTTCCCAGAAACGTCACAAAAATATGATGGAAGTGTTCTGTTTCTATAGTAAATTTTTTTATTATATATTTTGTTATGTCATTTTGAAACGTCAAATTTTAAAACTTTTTATCAAAATAAGTGGTTTTAATATCCATAAAGAAGAGTATATGATATATTTATTTTAATAAGAAATTTGCTATAAGAATAATAAAAATGTATTTAGGTATAGATTCAAATTTGACAGTCGTTTTATATTTACATAATTGATTATTTATTTATTTGTACTATTCACTAAATTTGCATACATCAATAGAATAAATAACTTAAATGTAAACAATAATAAAATTCGACTCGAGCCTTGAAATCGGTTTGGTAATAAAAAAAACCTTGATTTTAAATTTAATACAAAGTTTTCATTGCCTTACGTAGAAATAATTCTCATAATTATATTTGTTTTTTTTTAAATTGTTTAAATGGTCAAAGAATATGTAAGTAAAGTTTTTTAAACATCTAAAATACATGAATTTCTCAAGAATATTTTTTTCCCAATTTTCTGTCTATTATCATTTAAAGTTTATATAATACAGAAAAAACGCAGTCCAAGTCCAGGAACACCCTGTATACTCGTATATTTCACTATCACCATTATGGCTACCATAAGCAATTAACATTAACAATGCTATTGTTCATAATAATAATAATAATAATGTTTGCGGAAATGTAATTTATCTAGAAAAGAATAATGGAAAGACTAAAATGAATTACGTGAATGCCGATAATCCCACAATAATATTAAACCGCGTCGAACTCGATTCAATTGCATGGGAAAATGATAAAGTAGCGGAATATAAGTCAATGATCCTATAAGTTTCGGTAGATGAAATAAAAATTGTTTTCATGGAGATAAATATAAAATATCGATATTATTATTAGGATCGTTTATAGCAATACTTTTCGTCGATTTCTTTTTTATTATTCTTCTTTTTCTCTATTCAAATTTCAAACACTACATGAAGCCAGAAGTTTACAAGAGTACTGTCGTTGACAGTGACAAGTAACTAATGGCTATACCTAAATCGCAATCGAGCAGGAGTAATATATCTGTCAGAACAGGAAAGTTCAGATGTGGGTGCCTATATATTATTTACGGGGTACATAGAATCATCATTTAAAAAAAGCTCAAAAGCGTGCAAGACTGCGAAAACGCAAGCAAATCCGGAGCATGTCAAAAAAGTGGAAAATATTGAATTTACCGAGTTTATGACAGACTTACGTCGAACTGGTGACTGGTTTAAGTACGTGCTAAGAGAATTTAACGCCATTGGTTAGATTTACCCGGGAGATTTAATACTAATTATTTTTTAAATTGCAATTTCGGGTAATTATACCTCGAGATATTTTTACCTACAAACACTAAATCCCCTTCTTTATCGTTTCTGCGTAAATTCATTTAGAATTTCTGACCTAGTGGTAAGCCTCATTTTAAATTCTATTCTAATAACAATTGTTCTTTTTTCAGAGACAATGGCAATATGGATACCCATCCTGGTGTCACTTTTGCTGCCCCTGGCAAATCTCACTAGCTTCGAACAACATCCCAGCTGCAAGTTTCACCTTAGTTTTCTTCAAGGACAACAACTGACGTGTTCCAACGCCAACATGAATTTTTTTCATATAATTGACTTACCCCTAAACCGTACACATTGGGTTAAGTGCATCAATTGCACGCTAGATGTCCTAGACGAAAGTACTTTTAATTTTCCGAAAAGAAACAACATTTCTGTACTAGATTTACCGAATTCCGGGGTGAGGGTTATAAGGAAATTTGCTTTCGAGAAATTTTTTTTATTAAAAATATTAATTTTGCACAATAATAGTATACAAACCTTGGAAACTATGTGTTTTAATGGAATAAAACGTTTAACGCAACTCGATTTAAGTTCAAATTACATCAAAATTCTGGCAAACAATTTATTTCTGGACTTGGAAAATTTAGACATTCTGAATTTAAATTACAATCAAATTGTTTATATAAACTTGGAAGCCTTCTCGGGATTATCTAACCTCAAATATTTATATCTGAACTACAACAATTTGGATAAACTCGAAGAAAATATGTTCAAATATTTACATAATTTAAAAATTTTGTACTTAGAAAACAACAAAATCATCAACATCCACCCGCACGCTTTTAATAATTTATTAAACTTAAATTTTTTGTATATTAGCCACAACAGTATTAATTATTTGGTACAATATAATTTTAAACAATTAAATAGTTTAGTAGATTTACAATTAGGATTTAATAATTTATCAGAATTACAAACGAGTTCGTTTAACGGTTTAAAAAATCTCAGATCTCTTTATTTAGGTAACAATTTAATCATAACAATAAAACCATACGGTTTTATCGGTTTAAATAACCTACAAATATTAGATTTAACAAATAATCGATTAGGACAAATAAACTATTTCGATTACTTCAGCAGCATGCAGAATTTGAAATACTTATGGCTAAATAATAACTCTATTACCAACATAAGTTTTGCTTATAAATTCGAAGTAAAAAATTCCCTAACTATCCTAGATATAAGCGATAATAACCTAACAAATTTTGATTACCACATGTTTCTAACCAGCATTCCTGGTATTAAAGAAATTGTCGTATCCAACAATTCGTGGGATTGCGATTTTTTCGTAGAAATGTACGATGTTTTTCAACATAAAAATATTTCTGTTTGTACAAGTAATAAATGCGAAAATAATTCTACGGAATTTTTTTTCGATAATGTTTGTATTAGGGCTGTCACAGAAGTGAATACTAACAAAACGGAAGAGGAGATTTGTTGTTCGGATTTTTCTACCGATGGTAGTCAAAAATGTGCGTGTGGTGGATTTATTGTATTAGTATGTTTAATATCAGTATTACTAGAATTTAATTAATCGATTAGTTTGGTTATGTATTTGGGAGATAACTGATTTGATTAGCATTACCTAAAATGAAAAAAAAAATGTTTAAACTTAATTGAACTAATCAGTTTTATTTAGTTATTGTTTTTACTCATTATTTTGTTTCAAAAATCGGGACGACACCAGTGGCAAGAATGCTCCTTGCCCGGCAGCCGGCAACGACAGTAGCACGTGGTTTTTATTGGTAGCTGACTCATTCGTTATGCAAAATTACGTGTTGAAAAGCTGCGGTTACATATAAAAAAACGTAAAATTTCAAGGTTAAGTGCCGGCTCAACGTTATCAGCTTGCGATGTTCTAAAAATTACTTCAGCTTTCTTTTGGTAGATGTGAATCCAGATTAGATATTTTCCAATATGATATGAAAACTAAGACTTGCCCCCCCCCCCACTTCTCCCCTCTTCTAAATTAGTTTATATTTAAAAGTTTATAGAACCCTCGAATGGCTCGATTTTTTTAATCTACATAATTTTCAACCACTTCATCCCCTTCAATTTTTTGTTTAACATTTTTTATCGAATTGTTTAAATGGGGAGATGGTTTGTTTAGGCAAGACTTGATTTCGACAATATAGAATATATGTAAAAATAAAATAGCTTTAATGGTAATATTTAAAATACTAAAATAATTAGTATTCAATATTTACGATATACTATTGAGGCTATTTTGTAATAATTATTTTATTATTATAGAGTATTTTAGGGATATCATACCTCTAAATTTGTTAGTACAAATAACCATCCTGTGATCTTTTTGAGATTCTCCAGATCTAAAAATTATACTTACGTAGAGTACAGCAGATTTTTTTGCAATTATCCCCTACTATTATCATTATCTCCACTAACGCGACCCCCCATTAGTCCCCCCCCCCCAAATTAACGAATTTATATATTTTAAAATGTGTACTGAGAAATAGAAAAAAGTGTGTTGAAAGCTCTATGTGCTGTAAACACTCTTTTAATATATTTTTTATTTATTTATTTATTTTCATTCAGTTTTTTGGCACCCCAGGAAGCTGGACAAGGTGCTACATTTCACCCTGTAAGTGTATATTGTATAATTTTGAGGTTATGATATATCAATGGCGGTATGTCAATAATGTCAAAAGTGTTGCCAACATATACAACTAAAAATAACTAGATACAATATTTTCATGCATACTTTTTATAAAAATTTTGACGAGTATCATTATTTTTGGTTCCTATAATATTAAAATATGCGAAAAACAAAATGTCTGCTATACTCTACTGTTCCTTATATTTTAAAAGTTGAAATTTAGATTAAGTTTATCATTGTTATCTACCTCATTAGTTTTAATTGTTTTTTGTTGTTTTTGCTTGTAATAAAATTGCCAAACAATCTAGTTGATTTTTATTTACCACAAAGGGTCATTAACGCGTCATAACTTCATACGATATTTCCCCTTGACACGCGCAGCAAAAGTAGGCGTGACTAAATATAAATCTTTTCCAAACTTTGGCAACACAGCATAATACATTTACCAAAAGATATTGCCACCGAATAAATAAATCATTTATGCATTCTTAGTAGCCAGTGGCGTGCAGGACATAAAAATTAGGTGACTAAAATCAACCAATAGGTAGTGAATTGAGGTAGAAGGAAATCATTAACTGTCCGGAATTACAAAAAATGAGACTTTTTTTGTCATAAGTAAATTTCTGGGACATGAGAAAGCACAGCCAGTTTCACCAAGGTAGTGAATGCTCTTAAAGAACAACAATCTATTAATTTGTATGATTTTGACAACTCCTAATCTCACTAAAGTTGTTCATTATCCCATTTTTGATATCAGAGATTGACAAATTCGTCTCTAGACACTGACATTTATTTGACATGTTGACAAAAACTGTCATCTAATGAAATCACCCTCTAATAAATGAAATTCTTTTAGTTAAACGAAAATATTGTTACATAAATAATCTTTGGAAAGTTGTTTTGAGACTGGAATTGAAGAAGACCAGCATTCTTATGCAAAAACCAGTCTTAACCTTTAAAATAAGTTCATTTTCTAATCGTAATATCGATATCAATTTTGGAAAGATACCTTTCACTTGTAAAAAGACGAAGGAATTTTTGTTAGACCTAGAAGGCAAGGTAAAAATATAAATTTTTATTAGTTTTAGTAAATCGGTGGGATTGTAAACTAGCCTTATCCTGTTTAGGTCACAGGTTCATTTCAAATAAAACCATGTAACGAAGAAAAATGTTGTGACGTATTTTTCATCACCCCAACCGAAGGATCTCATAAAGCAGGTACCACCAACTTAGTAATCAAATGTACCTACCGCCCAAATATTCCATTTCTGACAAGCCACAAGGACTTTACTTTCGTCGGATTTGATTTGAAATTAACCATAACATTAAGAGGCGAATCAATAGGTGAGTTCGTTATTTAAACTTAAAAAAAAAATAAATTTATAAAAAAAATAAATTTATATGTACATTTGTTTTAGGTCCCATTTTGACAGTTTCGACCACCGACGTGGTATTTTTACAGGAACCGCGACACAAACCCGGTAGATCGGTGATAGTAATTAGAAACCAAACTGATATCCCTGCGCCGTTTTCGATGCAGATCGATTTTAAACAGAAATTATTTACTGTCACGCCACTGTCGGGAGTCTGTACTAGTCTTACATATGTGGTCGTCCATTTTAATCCTCCTGACAATTTTGGAGCTTACGCACAGGACTTTAATTGTTTGTTTTATGGATGTGTAAGTAAAGAAAATTGTTTTCCAAAATTAATACACCCCTGAGTCGCTAGTAATTATCCGTCGGCTCGAAGGGGGGGAAATTGCCCACCCCCCAAGTCCGGCCATTTTAATTTTTTTGAATTTTTTTTGTAGATTCTAGGTCCATCTATATCCTAAAAAACTCACTTTTCCCCCCAAAAATGGCCCAAACATTTTTTTCGGTAATTTTGACATTGCCAATCATTTCTAATACGTATAAAATTCATTATGCGTAAATCGAATTTTAATTTTTTTGATTTTTTTTTAGATTCTAGGTCCTTTTATATCCTAAAAAACTCACTTTTACCTAAAAAATGGCCCAAATATTTTTTTTCGGTAATTTTGATATTGCATATACAAAATTCATTCTGCGTAAACCAAATTTTCATTTTTTTTGTAGATTCTAGGTCCATTTATATCCTAAAAAAATGACCGTTTACCTCAAAAATGGCCAAAAACTTTTTTTTGGGTAATTTTGATATTGCCAATCATTTCTTATACAAAATTCATTATGCCTAAACCAAATTTTAATTTTTTTGAATGTTTTTTGTAGATTCTAGGTCCATTTATATCTTAAAAAACATTGTTTTTGGTAATTTTGATATTGCCAATCGTTTTTTATACAAAATTCATTCTGCGTAAATCAAATTTTAATTTTTTTTATTTTTTTGTAGATTCTAGGTCCATTTATACGCTAAAAAACTTACTTTTTCCCTCAAAAATGGCCCAAATATTTTTTTTTCGGTAATTTTGACATTGCCAAACGTTTCTTACAAAGGCAGCTCCACTCCAAAGATGGGGGGCAGCGTGGTCGGCTGCCGGACTTGGGGGGGGGGAGAGATTTGCCCTCCTGCTCCCCCCTGGAACTTATTATCCTTAGACCATACAACTACCCTGCCCAAGTTTAGTTATAAAATATAAAATGTCTACTTATAGTTAATTTTATTTCACTAGCCACCCATAGTCATTCACATCCTGGGGATTTACAGTAAACGCGTCATCGACCCGGAAACGCTTTCAATAATATATTATCCTTTTCCTTTCGAAGAAAAAAATGGTTATAAAGGATGTTTTAGACCCGAAAATGAAGATATTCAAGACAGCGAATTGTTGGCTCCTGTCACTCTTAGCACCCATTATCTAGAAATGGGACGAGCTATTGCAAAGGAACAATACGATGATAAAATTACGATTAGCCATAAAAATTTTATTTTGACCAATCAATTGACAAATAACATCGTTGTTCGTTGGATGGAAGGTAAGTAATGGGTAAAAACCTACACCAAATCTGTAAAATTTGTGCAAAATTAAAAAAAATCTAATTTAAAATTCTATACTATTTTTTAAACGTCAAAGTTGACATATGCATACAAATACATCAAAGTGAGAGTCCAAGTTTTGTCCACTGTCATTTGTCTTCTGTCACCTCTTTTGCGCTTTAGTGAATTAAAACCACAACAACGATTTTATATGATACTTTTACAGGTTTAAAATGACGTCTCCTATAACCAGTTTAGGGTCCTTCTAACATCGCGTAAAATAGAAATAATAAAAATCTGTGACATATGTCAATAATGTCAACCGTCTTTCCGTACGCTCCGTCAAATTGGCTTAATACAAGATTTTCAGCGGGATGAATTAAAAATTCATACAAAGAGGTCAATTTTGAAAAAAAAAATCAATTGGCAACGTCAAAATTTATTAATAAAAAACTATTAGTGGGAGAAGAGCTGATAAAATGTGTAAAACGTCGAGAAAACTATGGAAATGTCTGGATAATTAAGACAAATCATAAAATTGATCTCAAATTATTTTTTCGGAAGAAAATAAATTAGAAAACGAACTTCAAAAATCTACAAAAAGTGGGAAATTTTGGTTAAAAAATCGATAGGTATTAAAAAAAACACACAACTGTGGTTTTTAGATGATCCAGATTTCAGTATCTTCCCCAGAGAAGCACCTGTAGGTCCTGGAGAGCGCATGGTTTTTATGTGTTCATTTAAACCGACATACTCAGAAACTTGTTACAACAGGACGTTTACAGCTCAAATTATCTGGAAGCCCCACAATATCGACACTCTTCCAACAAACGAGAATGTCATAGTGGTTCCACTTACAGTATCCATCAATGTACAAGGTAAGTATTTTTCTCTTTCACTTATTTTTGAAGAAATAGTAAGAGTAACAACCGATTTCATCACCTACAAATATAGCTGCACAAATGATGTGAAATGAAATCACACAAGCTCCCAAGAACAAGGACATTAAAAATGTCCTACACTGCACCAGCGTCTGGACTTCAACAACTATTCCTTGGGCTATATGCCCCATCAGGTATTGAATTACGAAAGTCCAGACGTGGTTTGGTGCCCGACCAAGTCGGGTCTCTAACTCAAAAACTTCGATTTTGTCATTAAAGAAGCTTACCATTCTTAGACCGGTTTCGGCATTATTGTGCCTCATCAGTAAGAAGCAGACAAGCTCGACATCCTGACACTAAAGGATGTCTGAAAATGAATTCGACTCTCCTCGCTCTTGATAATCTTACTTGCGTTATTATAAACATTAAAAAATTGTAAAATTTTAATATTTGCAAAATTGTGCGAACTTCTTTTTTCTAGGTCACTCATATCGAAAAGGACAAGTATCACTGGGAAGTTTGGAAATCTTTCCCACCGTTGTAGAATTTCCACTTTCATTACCAGAGGAAAATATTTTTCAAAACTTTAAAATAACAAACAAAATTTCTCGTCCGGTTATGTTTAAATTGCAACCAGCTTGTGCCAGGTAAAAAAAAATAATTTCTCTTATAGTTTGTCCATTCTAAGAAAAAAATAATTAACAATTAAAAAAAACACGGTATGTACAAAAATGTACATTGTAGAAATCAAAAGTCTCGGCGATTTTCCTAACAAGAGTCCAGTAACGAGTTAGATAGGGGGATAACACTTATGATCCTCACTGTAACACTTCAGTAGCTTTAAAAACTAGGTCAACTGGATTATTAGAACCTTCTTTCACCTCTGCCATGTTAAAAACGACGCAGGGTGAATTTTTTGAAAAATTTTACTCTAATTTGCGCTCTTATTTAATTTATTCTCAGTAATGTGATAATGACCCCCATGGCAGGCGTGATCAAAGATTTCGTCGTTATTTTGGCCAACATCAGAAAATTGAAGGGCAACGAACCAATCGACGAGCTTTGGTACGTTCTTCTTAACGGCCAAAGAGAGCGAAAGTTTAAATTTAGAGTTTTTGCCACTCCACAAATACCATCAATAAGAATCGCTGAAAAAGATAAAGTTTGTTTTAAATCCGTACAAGTTAATACTATCGCAACCAAAAACGTATTGTTGCACAACACGTGCAATTTTAATGTCAGGTAAGCGAAAGTTATATTAAAATAATTTTTTTCAAAACAATTAAAGAATTCGTTGAAAACCTTAATGTTTAAAAAAGAATAATTTCTATTAAATTTATTAACTTTGGGTTATTACTTTTAATATTATTAACTCAAATATGTTCCAAATAAAATATCTGGACACAAGTTAGTTCCCCTACACTTGATTTTCGTTTTGGTTTCAGCTTTCAGATCATCCAACCAGAAGAAAACGATTTGATAAAAATCCAACCGTGCGAAGGACGTGTCCAAATGCGCAAATCGATACCAATAACCATATCATTTAAAGCTTGCGAATGTGCTCCTCATCTGACTAAGATACTTTGCCGCATGTACGTCCGAAAAAAAATGAACGAACTCGTTGGTCCAAGCTTCGAACATACTTTTTCCGTATATACAGACACGTCTTATTCTGAATTGAGTGTAAGTATATTTTAAATAGTCATTTTTATTATATTTGGAAAAAATCCCGAGAACCCAGAATTTGTACGGCAGCGTCGCAAGTTTAGGTATTTTGTAGATATGGCAACATCGCTTCTTGGGAAAATTGCAGTATATTTTTGTTTAACTGCGGCCACCCAGCCAACTATTGACTCTGTAGCCAACAACCAACTGTCCACTTTTTTCCGTCACAAAAGAGTTTTTAGGAAAATTTCGCTGACAGGGGCAGAGTTCATAGTTTCAATAAATTGTCTCAATTAGGCAATCTAACATCGATTTTCGTCTTTCTGCATGGTTAGCGAAATTTTGCTATGAGACCTGGTTTGATTAGTGTTTATATTTTAAGTTTTCTATTGTGTAAACTAAAATAATTTGGATAAATAAGATTCTTAAATGTTTTTGACTTTGTTACCTAGTTTTTCGGAAATTAATATTTTAATTATATATGGGATTCGTGACATTGAAACAATTTTATAAATATTGAACGTGCATTCGAAGACATGTTGTAGAGGGATGAAGAACGAGGTGCCTTTTACATGTTGACAAGTAACACCTTTTTTTATTTATTTCTGCTTTCATCTTTTTTAGGCTACTCCTCTAATGGATGTGTTCGATTTAGTAGAGTATGGTAGAATCATCAATACATTTTTCCTGGTATACAATTTTGGCGTATCGACCGTATATTTCAAACTCCAAGCAACGTGTAACGAAAGACATATCAAAATCGATCCCGTCATGGGACAGGTACGTCTTTTTCCTAATAACGTGAAATATTTTTTCCTAATTTTTAAAAAAATTCAGAAAATTAATGGCATCTTAAAGGAGTAATTACCCTAATGTGTTTTATAATTAAAAAAAATATATTTTGCAGGTAGAACCTAACGAAAGTGTAAAAGTGAACGTTTCCTTTGAATGCAAACCATTGGGAGAAATATTTTCGAGTATACAATACTATAATAGATTCGACGCTACTTCTGAAGAACACACGAACGAATCTGTATCCCTAATCGACATTTCTTACAAATGTGAAGTAGCCATTCTTAAGGTAACCAAACAAATTTTTTTGCCATGTTATTTGTTGTTTTTTTGACAATATCTTTGAACTACTCAAAGCCACCAAAAGATAAAACGGTATATAATATAGTCTGTCCACGTAATAAGTCAGAAAGAAAGGAACACACCGTCAAAGGTACCGCTGAGACCGAAGCGCTCGGCTTTCCTTTGAAGAAAGGAGCCATGGAATTTATGACTGTATTTCTCTTTAAGGTCACCGGCGCTGCGGCGTCACACTCAAATAGGGCGACATAGGCGGTACCTTTGACGGTGTGTTCCTTTCTTTCTGACTTATTACGTGGACAGACTATAGCCCCAATTTAACAACTTTAAAACGCGGCGCCTTTGATGCTACCAACAAAACCTCACTCTTTAAGTGAACGCGGCATCCTTTAATTGACTGCTTCAAAGGATGCCGAACAGTTAAACCATGATTTGGAGTCGTTTACAACTTAGCGATTGCACATATTTTTATTATTTTAATTTATACTTTCCACTCTTTGGCTCCCGAGCTATATATTAAAGTAGAACACTCGATAGTGAATTTATAGAAATTTTCAGATGGCTGGACTAAAGCGATTGCAAGTACTATACTTCTTAGGCTTTATAGCAAATCGGCAATTTTTTATTTTGTAGGTTAGCGGAATAGTCGAGCATACGTTTGGAAGTCTTTTTTCAAAAAGACACTTCTGGAATTTTCTTAGAATTGACGAGTAAGACCACTAAAAAAACTATAAAAGCTGCCACATTAGATATTATTTTATAGAATAAACAAAGTTCTGTCTAACATGTTACCAGGCGGAAGCGAAGTTTTGGAATTAAATTTACCCGAATGTCCAGTGGGAAGTCGTCATTATGTAACTATTCTGATAGAAAATATTAGCGATTTGGAGACTGAAATAACGTTGAAGAAATTGAAGTTGTGCAATTGTGGATATAAACAAAAACCGTCCAAATATCGAACCGAATACTTTCTTGATTGCGTTCACAGGCATACCTTGTTCATGGAAATATCGCAAACTAAAGTAGAAGTAAGTGTGAATGAATGAATCATGAAATCTTATGTCGTCGTATTGAAATTGTTATCCACCACGTGCAAATTGTCTTCACGCACTTCGCAAGTTCTCATCACTAAACAAAAATTATCTACAGCGCGCAAAAAATTGTCTGTACCACGCGCAAAATGTCATTACTATGCAAAAATTATCTGCAGTGCCCAAAAAATTATCTGCACCGCACGTAAATTGTCTTATTTCCCTGCAAATAGTCTTAATCCGCTGCAAATTGTCTTAATACCCTGCAAATTGTCTTAATACCCTACAAATTGTCTTAATTCCCTGCAAATTGGCTGCACCACACGTAAATTGTCATTACTATGCAAAAATTATCTGCAGTGTCTTAATCCGCTGCAAATTGTCTTAATCCCCTGCAAATTGTCTTAATTCCCTGCAAATTGACTGCACCACGCGTAAATTGTCATTACTATGCAAAAATTATCTGCAGTGCCCAAAAAATTATCTACGCCACGCGCAAATAGTCTTAATCCGCTGCAAATTGTCTTAATCCCCTGCAAATTGTCTTAATACCCTGCAAATTGTCTTAATTCCCTGCAAATTGACTGCACCACGCGTAAATTGTCTGTACCACGCGCAAAATGTCTGCACATCACGCGTTAATTGTCTGAACAAATAAAAAATGGCTGTGCATTGGTAAAATTTTCTGCACTACGCGAAAGTTATATGTGCTACGAACAATTTGTCTACGTCAAGTAAAAATTGACTGCACCACGCGCAAATTGTCATTACTATGCAAAAATTATCTGCAGTACACAAAAAATTATCTGCACCACGCGCAAATTGTCTTAATACCCTGCAAATTATCTTAATTCCCTGCAAATTGTCTTAATTCTTTGAAAATTGTCTTACCAGCAACTTAAAAAAAAATTGACGGACATTGATGCCCAGGTTTGGAGTTTTTCTGGCGTTAATTTACTGGAATATATGAATGTATTTTGTTTGTTTTAGAAAAAATCAAGCCATAAGATATCCATAGACGTTTCTTATTATCTGCCAGGATTAAACGTAATGGCATATCAAGTTTCGATAAGGCCTGATAGAACTCTAATATTATATTTTAGAATCTACGGTATACCTGAGAATGAAAGCAGAATTAGCGCATACAACAATGAGTTCTCTGAGCGTATGTATGCTGGTTAGTGAAAAATTAAGTCTCTCTTTCAAGTGTCTTTTGCCAGTTGAAAAAACCATTATTTTTAATCGCTCTTCCTAATTTTTTGTTTTAGGAGTATTGTCAGCTAAGAATCCACCAGCTCAATTAATTTGGTTTTACAACAATTCCAGCATCGCTGCAAATGTCCATATAGATCAGTCGGAAATAAATCGATTCAACGAAGCATACAAATACGATATTTTCGAGTGTTTCTACAATAATTGTACCATCAGACCCAAGGGAATATGGCCGTTGATGGTGAGGTTCCGCCCCTTAGAGGTAGCGAACGTTATGGTAAGTCAAACGAATTAAAGTTACTTTTATTTTTATTTTTACGGCGTTTTTTTTTACTTAGGTTCGAATAAACATCAGTATGAATGGCGAAATCAAAGTTTTAACAATTGAAGGCTACGGCACTTGCGAGCGTCATGTCAATGAATTCTTCGATATCGGCATGCCGAAAGTTTGCACTGCCACTGATAAATATCCCGTTAAATTTTCGAAGGATCGCATGGACGTGCGGTGTCTACCTAATTGGAATTTCTCCGAAAAAATTATTTTTATCGAAAACCTCTCAAAATCCAGATTGATCTATTACGAATGGGCGGAGTAAGTATTTTTTATATCAACGGTATGTCTCAGTAAGTTGGAACCATATGGAAAACTTTTTTATTATCAATTTTAGGAAAAAAAGTTATTCTTTATAAAAAGTTGTGCATGGTCTAAAACCTAAAATTCAACTATCAGATATAAAAAATTTTCAATGGTGTACGAGATTTGTCAAAAAATATTAATTTTGCGCAAGAGTAAAGTACCTTTATTTTTGAAATACGAAAAAAAGTTATTAAAAAAATTTGTTTCTAATGACATTTTACGGCAATATACCGATTTTGAAGAAGATATTCCAACTTTAAGAAAATTTTCATTTTTAACATTTTTTGATACACCCCCGTAACTAATAATTTTGAATTCATCAATTTGTTAATATTGTTCGATGGTGTGGTTAGTATGTATGAAAAAGTTGACAACAAATGAAAAAATTTCAATGAATTCAAAATTGTCAGTTACGGGGGTGTATCAAAAAATGTTAAAAATGAAAATTTTCTTAAAGTTGAAATATCTTGTTCAAAATCGGTATGTAGACGTAAAATGTCATTATAAACAAGTTTTTTTAATAACTTCTTTTTCATACTTCAAAAATAAAGGTACTTTTCTCTTGAGCAAAATTCATGTTTTTTGAAAAATCTCGTATACGACTAAAAAAATTTGATATCTGATGATCGTATTTTACATATTGGAACATGCAGAACTTTTTATAAACAATAACTTTTTTCCTAAAATTAATAATAAAAAAGTTTCCCATATGGTTCCAACTTACTGAGACATACTGTATACTTTAATAAGTTTGTGCGCCGTTACTTCACTTGAAAATATGATCGACTGACCGCGCGCCAAATCTTCAAGCGATCTAGTCGGCAGAATGTGACGTAGTTTCTTGATCGGGAGGATATAAAAAAATACAGAACTTCTTGACGATGTCGGGTAAAATTATTTTATACATATTTTTTTAGTCTTCACATAGCCAACATCATCAGAATCACAGCAAAAGAAAATACGGGAATTCTACGGCCAGGAAAATCTAGAGCGGTCAAGATAAGGATCGAATCATTCAACGAAAGCATTTTAGCGACATTCGTTCTGCCTTGTTCAGTAATGGATCTTCAGTTACTGTACGTCCATAAAAGAATGCAAGCGTTGCAAGAGCAAATGAGGGAACAGAAGAAAGAAGAATTTGAATTTTCTGATTATCCTATAAATTATAGTAACTATAAAAATGATATCGATGCTGGGCAATCGGTAAGTAAATTATCGCTTTTTTCTAGGTGGTTCAGTGTGGAAATGATTTTCTTACAGAAAATGTTTTTACTACATCAAAGGTTATTTATTTTAGCGAGGCAGTGACGACACACGTCAAAAATCTGCGGCGTTGCCAGATTTTTTTTTTCGTTCACTTAAAGATAAAATTTGTAACTACTCCTAAGTGAGTAGGTAGCCAATTTGTGATGTGTGAGATGTTTTGCGTGATAATTATAGCATGAGAACATGGGCATTAAAATTTATAGTAGGTACTTATGCTAAAACTAATGTCCAAGCTATTTAATTTAAGGGTTGCATGGGGCGCCATACCGTTTATTTTTAAAATTAACGTAAAAAAAATAAAGTTAAAGTTAGTACAACCAAAAAATAATATACCTATTAAATATTTTTTTTTAAGAAAAACTTAGAAACAAATATCGAATAGGTAAAAGAATGTCGTAAAAAAATAGTTGTTTATTAACGTAAAATGATTCTATATAATGAAAAAAATAAAATAAATTTACAATACTAATAATAATGATAACTTAATGTGCTGGGCTGAAATACGATGCACCGTTCTAAGGCTTATTTGTAAGGCATCTGCAACTCTCTGAAATATATAATATTTATATACTTTATATAGCACAGGTACTCCGAGTTTTTTTATTTATTGTATGTAAATATTATTACTTACGTCTCTTATAGAAGTAAGTGGAAGTAGAGGCCCTCCATTTTCACAATCTCGTTGAAAATAGTTTAACAGAGCTGTTACCATTTTTTGACTTTGCCTGGATACTGGTTTAGCCATTTTTAAAGTTTTTGAGTTTTCACCTCACACTGAAGACGGACACAATCAATTAGTTATGAAAATAACTATTTCTTGTAAATTTGAAAGAAAATTGAATACACAAAAAATTAAACAGAAAAATCTTAAAACATAACCTACAAACGAATGTAGATTAATAAATCAAGTATTTTCGATATATCACAACGGCAACGTGGTAAAGTGTTGCCAACCTTTAACAGTTAATTTCCCCTGCGCGTTAAGTTTAAATCGTATTTGATCTTACTGTTTTCGTGTTTATTCCGTTGACCACAGAAATAACTAGAAATCGCGTCACTGCCTCGGTAAAATAAATAAGGTATACTTTTGTATATATTATAAAAAAAAATTCGCGTGAACAAATCCTGGTAATCCCTTCCTGGCTACCTTCATGGCCTACCTTATTTATTGAAATTTCTTCTGGCGCCTCTTCTAAATATTCACTTTAAATGTATGTTTAATAACTAGCATATTTGAGGTTAGATTTAATATTTAGATAATTCATTAGCTGTATTATTTGTGTGCTTTGGTCTGCTACCCCTTGAAATCATTGTGTTTTTTAATCATTTGGAATAAACTGTAATGACCAAACTTTTTTATACGTACCTAAATAGTTCTAGCCTAAAATTTAAATATACTTACCACTTTAGATGTGCTACCATACTATACTTACCACTTGTACAAATCTCTGCTTTTCATAGCACATAACTAAATTGTCACCCGAAACACGAAAAAACACTTCAACACTTCTTTTTTAAGAATCTTATACTACTTAATTAACAATTTTAACGAAATTTCAAAATGTCTTCCTTTTTAAGTGCACACAAAGATGAAAATTCACCACAGGTGTCACGTTTTCAAATGTTTTAAGGGTACTTGATTGGTCAGTGTGGTTGTTACGTAAGATTAACGGATTCGATGCTGTACACAGTTGCCGGATTGTGAAGAATGTCTAGAAAATCACGATTTTAGAATTTAATTAATAACTAAATATTATAACTTATAATCATGATAAAAAAGCTATAACTGTAAAAACAACAAGTGGTAACGTATAACTCATTAAAACTTGATATTGTTGTAATTAGGACATCAAATTTAAAATAGAATACAGGATGTGCCATTCAAAAGTATATAATTTTAGTCTAACACGATGTTATGGAACAACTTTGTACATTTTAAATATGAAGCGTAAAGTTACAATTTCTCTAGTTCTTTTCTGATATATCAAATGATATACTTATCACAGTAAATAATTGAATTATTCCCTATATAAAGTAAACAGTAGACCAGATTGAGTGGAACCGTTCGCCGCGTGGAAACCAATCATTAATTGCGCGGACGGCATGTTGCATAAAGTACCATAAATCACCGTATATTATTTTTAATTGCTATATAGTCGTATGGAGTTATTTATGACATGCAGAATGAACCGAACTTACTTATTTTTCAGACTCTTCTTAATAAATACCTCAACTACATCATGACTGTATCGGTTAACGTTCACATTGTAGACAGAAGAGATTTATACATTTTCATGAATACCCCCGACGATATTTTCAAATTCAATTTGCCAGACTTCTCGAACCTAAATGGCAGTACATGTACTGACAACGCGTACATTATGGAAGAAGGCGATCAGTGCCCTATCAATATAGAGCATGAACCGAAATGTCAAAATTTGGATGCCGATATTGTGGAGAATATATTGGAAACAATTGTATGGTAAGTTTTAATGGGATGAAGCAGACATGGTCCTTCGAGCCCGATTTAATGCAAGAATTAATTTTTTTCAGCGACATCGTATTCGATGACAGCTTTCCCAAAATCATCTCCACCATTTTCGAAAACTACCCGTCGTACTACAGCCAGATTAACATTTCTAATTCGGCCGATTTCAGTAATGGTCTCGAACAATGCGAATGTGAATTAGAATTAATGAGAAAAATCGAAGAACACAAATTCTTTTTGAGACCTGATGGACAAGTACTAGCCGAAACCTTTAAATCTTTCATAGAAGACAGTATAAACGGTGTATTTAACTTAACACCGTTGCCAGATCAACGGGCAGATGAAAAGGCTATAAAAACGACAATGGAGCATCTCAATGGTTTGTGTACTGTCAAACAATGTGAATGTCCGTCGCAAAAAATTTAGCAACTATCTTTTTAATGAAATAAAATTATAAAAGGAATCTTATATATTTTTTTATATTGAAGAATTACCTGTAGAATCGTCACTGTTTAAATAAATGGAAATGTAAAAAGATTGTGAAGGTTTACAATAAAAAAAATAATAGATCGCGCATTCAGAAACTTATTAAATTAAGGGATATTAGCATAGTTTCGAGAATTTAAACAGCCGTCTTCAGAAATAAAAATGGAGTATAAACTATCCAATAATTTAAAATTATTACCATTTAAAGCATGTTTTGATAATAAATAAATCAGTAAACTAATTTAAAAATAGTTTTTATTTAAAAACAAATACCTACATTATAATACCCTATTCATATGGGAAAAGGATCCTTTAGCCTTCGAAAAACGGCCAAAAATTTATCTCCATTATTTCTAGTCACTTTCTGACCTTCCTCAGTGCTACTGTAAAGCTTTTCAATAATAGGATCTTCTTTCTATAAAAAATGTTTATTTTTGTGGGATTTTTTGGGTTATTTTGCAAGTAGATAAATTAATATTTTTTTAACTTCAACGTACCAATTCTTCATCTAAAATTCGCTGAAACAATGGATGTTCTGTAAAATGGAGGACCATCCATTCATGTAAGTCTTTAACATCTGTTACAGTATAAATAACACCTCCTTCAGCAAGAACATAAGCATATTCTGCCAAAAGACTTTGATTAATAATTCTCCATTTGTGCTTAGCCTTCTTAAAATGAGGATCAGGGTATAAGAAAAACATTTTCTTCAACTAGAAACGTTTTTTGTTTAATATAGGCATCTGAAAATAAGATGGCAGCGCCACGGTGGCTATATTGGAACCCTTTTCACAGACATTGGCTCATTGTTGTGATTTGTTTGTGTATGTCTGATATTTTTATTTTAGCATTTTTACCATTTATTAAAGACTAATTTGTGTGAAAAATGTATTATTAGTTATTATTTATCATATAGGTAAGTTATCTTTTTCATTTCATGTAAAAATAAGCATTTATTTTGATGTTAAAGTTGCCTTTCTAATTCACAATTTAATCAGTGTTTTCTTGTATTTAAGGATTTATGGAGGTACAAATACATCTAGATGTGTATATGAAGAGGAGGAAGTTTTAAGTGCTAGTCATTTAATTGTGTGGTCAATTGGATTCTAATAGGCAAAGCCAAAGTAAAAACATCTTTATATTCGGTTTGTGTTTGCAAACAAGTGATTCGAAATCTGGTCCACATAAAATAAGAGGCCAGCTTAATAATATGAGGAGCTCATATAAGGCAGGAAAAACTTATAAATAATTTCATTTTCCCAACACATTCAATAAAACATTCCCATTTTCTACAATTTTATTTTAATAGCATTGCAAGTATTGCTTTTAATATAACATTTTCTAAAAAAATATTGACAAAGGTTATAGGATAGTTGTTTAAAACAAATAAGGCAAATTGTCAGTATAATTCATTTGAACTGCTTCCACAATTGTATCCAAAAGCTGAAAACTGAAAATTCCAGTAAAACTATTAAGAGCACTATCTGTTTTTAAGAGATCACTCAATGTTGATATTTTTTAAGTATTTACTTGCACCTCAAAGTCACGAAACTTAGTGGGTCCTTCATATTGTTCTTGCTCTTTTAAGATCATTAGCAGGCTTTGTGCACCTTCCAAATCATCGTTAGTACGTTCAGGCCCTCGTTCTTCATTGCACTGACAGTCTCTGAAATCTATAATTTTAACAGTATTTCTCCTGTTTAACCTTTCACTTCTTTCAGCGGCTTCTCGTTCTGGTTCTGTAGTTTGAACTAATGAAATCGACAAATTCTGACTTCTTCCTATGGCATATAATTATTTTATTTACCTCTTCGGAAAAAATCGTCATCAATAAAATGTTTTGAATAAACGGCCATATTCTTAGTCACAACTTTTCTAATTTTAAGTCTTAAAATCCAAGCTTAACGCTTGTACATCCATGTGGGGCGTCCTAACTGAGATTCTACTTTCACGCGACATTTTCCAGCCTCTGGGAACAAATGGAAACTTAAATCTCTGTTTGTTTTCGTCCATGAAGAACACTGAGGTACGGAACAATATGAATTACTCATTCTTATTTGAAAAAACTACACTACACAACTGTTTTTTACAAGCAAATATAAAACGACCTATTCAACAAGTACAAAACAATAAAATGAATGTCTGTGAAAAGGGTTGCATTTGCCACCACGAGAGGGCGTATTAGTTATTTTGATTCGCCTATAACTCATTAAAAACTAAATTAACTACTTGCCTGACCCTTTTGAAAGAAGTTAGGTAAATATTTCATAGCATTACCACGTAAACAGGCAATGTTTTGATATTCATTGGGATGCTGTGATCTTAAGGCAGTTATTCTATCCATCACATAATCAGATACTTTAACCCTAATCTCCATCCCTAACATTAATTTGTCTGGAAACATAGGAGACAATGTTATCAGTAAACCCCCATAACCGCATCCAATATCTGCAAACTCAACTATTGGTGTATTATCGGGGTTCTGCTTAAATTTTTCTGGATAGAATTTCGTCCAGTCCATCAGTTCTGGTGTTTGCGGACTATAAAAATGTAATTTAGTACAGATTAAAAAAAACATCTAAAAATACTTACTATTCAAAACAGTGATCTGCTATGGGATTTGAGTGTGCTCTTTGCCTGTAATATCGTTTTTGAGGTAAAGATACTACATGTTGTACAGACATTTTTACTAGCAAATAGAATCAAATAAATAGAAATTAAAATATATTTGACATGTGCCTTATTTTGACAATTAAACATAACCTAACTTAATGATTAATGAATACTGTTTTGTTGAAGACATACAGCCATTATTTTAAAATATGCTTTTATATATATTATATAACATTGTAACCAACTTATAAATTCTGAATGATCCAAATTTTTCTTGTCCATATACAGTTATTTTTATTTTAGTAACTGTAATTACGTTTGCTCCTAGTTGCACTTTACCTTATCTGACTGAAATTAGCTACGCTTGGTGGATTTGTGGCCTTAAGAAGAATTTATCTGTCAACATAAATGTCAATTTTTATTATTTGTGTTGTCAAAAATGTCAACAAAGTGAACAAGGGGATTTGTGTTTATTAACAGGCATCAAACATAACTAATATTTACATAAAATAAAAATGACAACTTGAAAATCTGCCATCACCGATTTTTACGCTCTCCGAAAATTCATTCGCGATGTTCCATAAAACAGAAAACGCCAAAGGTAGTTTTTTGGAGCAAACCAAAGCTGCTAGAGAAGAAAGGGCTTTGGAGAAAAAAAGAGAGGCTGCTGCTAAGTTAATTCAAGCACACGTTAGAGGATGGTTGTGCAGAATACGCTTTACACGAAATATCTTGTAAATATATATTCAAATATTAAAATATTGACATTGTTATTTTAAGACTGAATAATTTTTTGTTTTCAATTTTCAAAATAGTTTTTTAAGTAAAAATCAATAATAATATAAATGTGAGTGCATTGACATTTTTTTGCTTATTAGTCAGACTCTTTTACTGTTTCAATTCTTCCTTTTGTTCGTTAGTTAACAAAATTTTTGACATGTACAAGGGTTGATTAGAAAACTATTTTACTTATTAATAGATTCAATTGATTTTTTTATTTACTGTTATTTATATATTTTTTTAATGGGTTGAGGTCAGGAATTAAATTTTAAGTATCAAAAATAAAATGAAGCAATTTTTTTGTAGACAAGACTTTGACAATTTAATTCCACCTGTACCAGAGGTTGTTTTTAAGTTAAATTACCGACCAGCAAGCGAAGTTTTTCATCATTCCCTCAGACTTTTGCTGATTTGGAGGAAGGAAAGGGACAAAGACAGATTCGCGAACTTCTGTCGCTACTTAGTGGCTTCTCTAGATTGCGATTCTCCTAAATACAGTTATGTGGGAGTCGCTTTAAACAAAGAAACAGTGATACAATGGATATCGCACATGAACGATATACTATGGACTTGCTGTCAGTATCTTAAAGATCTCAGACCAGATTATACCAATGATATGAAAAGTATTGTGTTGTATTTACACGTATTAGTCTCTTTTACGAGTACGAATACTTGGGTTGTTCTGAAAAATAAAAACATGGAAGTTTTGCGACCAGGAATGAATAAATTGTGCGCTAATTTGATGGGACAGCTTTTTCATAAAGGATTCTATTTGGTGTTGAAGGTAAATTTATTTTCTTTTCGTTAAGTGGTGAGAAATTATCGAAATTTTAGGTTCTTCGGATTTTTAGGTTTAAAATTCAACAAAAATCATTATTTTTCACCTATTTCGCTTTCTATGATTTTTTCCCTTTAAAACGTACTCAATATTTTTTCGACGATCTTTATGCCACTAAACGTTTTGAGTGACTTTTCGCTTTTTTAGAATTTGCTATTAAGAGGATTGAGTAAAATAAAAATAGCATTCAAAAATGTTTCTCTGTCGGCTATACTGACAGTATCTCTGAGACCGTTGATAGCTGCTAATTATTCTGATAAATTGATGACCATATTTTTGATAAACATAATGTCAATTCCTGGTCTTGTTCAACACCTTCAAAATTTGTCACCTGAGGTAAGTGGTAATAAAACTTAAGAAAATTAAGTTACAATGCTTTGAAAAAAAATATTCTTCCTGTCCACAACTCCCGTCTATACCGGTCCTAGAGACACTTATATCATGTTGCCACGTCTCTTGATTTTCTCAATTTTTAGTCAATTTCAACACTCACGCATCACAAAATATTAGCAAGAAGTTTGGAATTATTGTCCAGTCAACAATCGATGAGAATTGTTTTCAACACTTTAGAAGGCAGTTACGCGCTATGTCTTTTAGCGAATTTAATTCAATTAGCGTACATAGAAAGGCGTACGACGCTTAGAGAATTATGTTTTCCTACATTTACAGTAAGTAACAAGAAGACTTCACAAAGAGAAACAACTCGTAATTCTATTTTCTTTAGGTCGTAGTTACGAGCTTGTTAGAGAGCTGTCAAAATTATGTAGTCAACAAACAATCCACTCTAACCCATTGGCATCCGGTTTTGGGTTGGTTCGCCCAACCCATGGATCCCTCATTACACACAGCCATGCCCCATATAAAGGTTCAACTACACTATTTGTGGCACACCGAAATCATTCAAATTCTCCTTGGTAAGCATCGAGATTGTACATTATTCGCGACACTTTATATTATTGAGCCACCGGTATCAAAAATAAAAAAATCACCAAATAAAAAATTACACAATCACAAAATCAAAAATTGAAAAATCACAAAATCAAAAATTACAATAAAAAAATTACAAAATCACAAAGTTAAAAATGACAAAATTAAAAATCACAATTAAAAATCACAAAATAAAAATTACAAAATCAAAAATTACAATAAAAAAAATTACAAAATCACAAAGTTAAAAATAACAAAATAAAAAATTACAAAATCACAATACAAAATCACAAAATTAGAAATAAAATCAAAAATTACAAAATAAAAAATCACAAAGTCGCACACATAAACAATTATTTTCGTAGGTGATTCATTATCGGAGCTAGTGGCCGGTTCGGAACCGCCTGTTCAGCTACATAGTCCCACTCAGAGCCCTCTGAGCGGAACGAATTTCTTTAAAAAGGTACTCGAGTGTAAAAGTCACAAAACTACAGTTCAAAAATCGTATAGGGCGTTGGGAAGCCCCGAAGTACATAGAATAGTACTGATATGCTCGTTGTATCACACTGCCTTAAATACTTTAACACAACTACAACTGGATATATTGACAGGTGAGAACGTATATTAATTGTTTCAAAGAAATACTGCAGATTTCGATTTTTTTTAGGTTTGTGTTATCAAAATTCCGTACTGTACGAATTGTGGTTGTTTCTATGCTCTTTGGGGCCGAATTGCGGCATTAAACCGTTTTTAGATCATTTGGCGTTTAATACTAAATGTTCTGCGCCTGAATTTCAGATGCTTCAGCTTTTTGCTGATTGTATTTCACATTATGTCACGTAAGTGCCAATTTTTAATGCTAAAGTATTAACTGCTTTCAAAACAAGGAGCGATGATGTAACACTTATTCGTATTTCTAGGATTTTGGATGATATGGAAATGTACGAACAACAGAATCCATTTAAACTTTCTGATTTCGTCATTATGTCGAATTTTTTGAATATTTTCCTTTATAAAGCCGTACTTGGAAGTCTATTTGGTAAGTTTATGACATTTGACATACGTTTTTGACTTTTGACTCGTTGATTTTATTTTGCAGATTTCAAGACCATCCACAGTAACACCCTCTTTAATTCGCTTCACACAATTTTGATGCTCCTGTATCGGAGGGATTGTAGACGGAACTACACCCCTTCCGGTCATTGGTTGATCAAAGATATCAAAGTGTCTACGTTTATGGGAGATTTGGAGAAGGGCCGCAGGGCACCTCAGTTGCTTCTACAGACCATGCCGCATATCATTCCTCACGAAGATCGAGTGAGGCTCTTCAGGAAGTACATCAACAACGAAAGGACCGTATTGGGCCTGACCGAGTCTGCATGCGCGTCGCCGCAATCGACGCTCATCACCGTGCACAGGTAATTCACCAATTTTTTTATACAGGGTGATTCGTTTGATTTTATTAACTGACCTGTTTCACAGAAACCGCATAGTCGAAGACGGTTACCGCCAACTCGCCCTCCTGCCCTCTCATTGCCTGAAAGGCGTCATCAGAGTTCGATTCATCAACGAGCAGGGTCTGGACGAGGCCGGAATCGACCAGGATGGGGTTTTCAAAGAATTCCTGGAAGAAAGCATCAAGAAAGTTTTCGATCCCTCGTTGAATTTGTTTAAGGCCACCAGCGAAGAAAGATTGTTTCCTTCGCCTACCTCGCACGTCCAGGACAACCATTTGCAGCTTTTCGATTTCGTTGGTCGAATGTTAGGTCAGTAAAAAAACATATTTTAATATTAATTTCTGCTCCTAACTAAACTTTCATTTGAAATTAACGTTGACTATCTAATAATAATACTTCTTCTTCTTCGTCTGACTAGGATTGCTCCTGTTTGTCTGCCTCTCATTCTGTTTTTGTTGTTGTTGTCCGTATGTTGTCCTTCCATCTTTTCTTTGGTCTTTTGCTGTAAGGTTTATTATTTTTGCAGATGTTAGCTAATCTGTCAGGTGCCATTCTATTAACATGACTATTCCTGTCTCTTTTCCCGGAGTGCTTCAGTTATTTATAACCTAATGTCAAACCCATACGTATACTACTGCATTTGACAGCACTAAAAGACAGTTGCTGAAAGCATATTTCTGTCTCTTTTATCTCTTTCTGTCACTGTCAAATGTGGCATAACTTATCTCCTGTCACAATTTTTCCTTTTAGGTAAAGCCGTTTACGAAGGAATAGTAGTAGACGTCCCGTTCGCTTCTTTCTTCCTCAGCCAAGTGTCTGGTCAAACGGCCCAAGTTCTGTATAGCTGCGTGGACGAGCTACCGTCTTTGGATCCCGCGTTATATCGCAGTTTAAGCTACGTCAAACATTACGAAGGCGACGTATCCGATCTCGATTTGACGTTTAGTGTCGACGAGGACAGTATGGGAAAGATAGTGACCCACGAGTTGGTTCCTGGCGGGAAAGCCGTGCAAGTTACCAATGAAAATAAGTAAGTTTTTTGTTAATTAACTCATTTTTTTACCAAAAATATTTTTTTGTCAACCAATCAAACTTTTTTTTTTGTAATTTTAGAATAAACTACATACATTTGATGGCTCACTTTCGTATGCACGTTCAAATTAAGGAACAAACGGCCGCGTTCATTAAAGGTTTCCGTTCTATTATAAATCCGGACTGGCTAACGTTATTTTCAACGCCTGAGGTAAGTAAATTATTTTTCCGTTTAGTTTGGCGTTTGGCTGGATAAAAGAGAGTTTTAGCAAATTTACGTTAGATCTCCGCTAACGTTAACGCTAGCGTTAAAGTAACGTTGCGTAGATTGTAAGGGCAAGTGCAAAATATAGTTTTAGCAAAGTTCAGGAACTTTAACTTTTACCGTGGTTTTACCTTGATCTGTTAACGGTCAACGTTAACTATTGTTTATTTCTGAATTGTATGGTGTACTTATTTGTTGATGGCAATACTTTTTAGTTATTGAAGTCGTTCTATTATCTCATAAATCAAATTATTTTTTTACTCCGAAATGTCAAATGCAAATGTCCGGAAGGACACGTAACTTTACACTTAGACATGCGCAGATTGATAATCGACAGTCTAACGTTAACGTTAGCGGTAGCAGAAAAGTACTAAAACTCTATTGTTTTCTCCAGCCCATTGTAGAATTTCTGTTTAAGCCTTAGACGTTGCAAATATGTTTTAGTTACAACGTTTGATTTCTGGCGATAACGTTCCGCTGGATCTAAAAGATTTGAGAAAGAATTGCCAGTATTACGGGGGATTCCACGATTCACATAGAGTCATTGGTTGGCTGTGGGATATATTAGAAAAAGACTTCAACGAAGATGAAAAGGCCATGTTTCTGAAGGTAAATATTATTTTAAGGTTATAATCCGAAGGAGTGACGGCAGCTTTCATTCCACAAGTGGTAGTTTAACGTTCACAGGTAGCGACTATTACAGATTCCTACTTACCGACACTCGTTGACAGTACAGATTCCTACGTATGCTTCAGACATAGGTGGCGATGATTACAGATTCAAACACTCATTGACAGGTGGCGCTGCAATTTGGATAAAAACGCCAACCAGGCGTCACGCGCGTTGCAAATGACAGTCGACAGAAGGTGCGTGGCTTAAAAGTGGAGGAGCGGTCATCTTGAAAAGAGGGCGTGGCCGTCAATGCTATCGAGATATTATTTTAAGGTTAGACTCCGAAGGAGTGACGTCAATTTGGATAAAACCGCTGACCAGGCGTGGCGCGCGTTGCAAATGACAGTTGACAGAAGGGGCGTGGCTTAAAATTAGATGGGCGATCATTTTGAAAAGGGGGCGATGCCGGCAATGCTATCGAGATAGAAAATTTTCCCATACCCAACCACTGTTGATTTATTTTCGTTTTAGTTTGTAACCAGTTGTTCAAAACCGCCTTTACTGGGTTTCGTACATCTCGAACCGCCTTTTTCCATCAGATGCGTCGAGGTGGGGGACGACGAAGATACGGGAGATACGATAGGTGAGTTATCCCATATAGCAGAACGGTCCCGTTTCGAGTATTAGAGTCTATTATGGTTTTCAGGAAGCGTATTTAGAGGATTCTTTACCATCAGAAAAAAGGATCCGCAAAATCGTCTTCCTACTTCATCGACGTGCTTCAATCTTCTGAAATTGCCCAACTATCAGAAGAAGAGTACGCTCAGAGAGAAATTGAGGTATGCGGTAACCTGTAATACCGGCTTCGAACTGTCTTAAATTAAATCACGAGTACAACTCGACATTAGTGAGGTTAGAAAATTGGGATCGTCTCCGTTACCGCGTTAACAAACAATTGACATTACAATATGGTCAATTGACCATATTTCACCTGAAAAAGATGAGGCATTTGTCGTTATGCCGTTGGCACCACTTGCTGTCAATTTAATGTCACCTATCAATGGTTAATGTCAATTCTTTGTGACATTAAATTGACAGCAAGTGGTGCTAACGGCATAACGACAAATGCCTCATCTTTTTCAGGTGAAATATGGTCAATTAGAGTGGGATAGGTTAACAATAATGTTTATGGGGTTGGCGGAGTCGCCGGCTCTCGCATAATATCTATCGTACAGGTAAAAATGACTTATTGTTGGTGTAACGGTTTGATCTACCTTAACGTAATGGAGGCGCCCTCTAGTAAATCTTGACCGGACTAATGCGAGTTATTCTGTAATTACTCTGTACATATAATAAAAAAATAAGGAATTGATGGTACCCCTATATCCATATCAACTTATTTAATTTTTTGACCATATTTATTTTTATAACTTTGAAACGAATTTAAATATACAGCGTCCTCTATGGAAATCAATATAAAATTCGATTAGAACTTTCATACTTTATACCTATAAATGCATTTTCCAACTTATAAAAACGAATTTTCTTCAATTTAAATTCACTAAAAGATTTTTTTAACGATTTGAATTGAGTTGAAAAGTGTCTTGTACGAAATTTTCATATAATTGTTTTCTTAATTTCGACGTGAAATTATAAAATTTAACGATTATGCGTTGTATGTAAATAGTACTAAAATATTTATTGTTTTATTGATTGAAAGTGCAATTTTCTACGTGTACGTAGAGCCCTTAATATTAATTCTAATTTTTAAGTAAATATCGATTATAAATTGTGATTGTTGTTTATATGTATATTTGTAAAAATACAATTTTTTCTCGATTTTTTTTTTATTATTTTCGTCACCCACAACGCTTTGTCCCACTTTCCCCCATTTGCTAATAAGCATTCATGTCTCCATGGAAACGTGTAATCAGTTTGCTGCAAAGCAATTTACACCAAATTCGACGTTTATTTGAAACAGTTAAATCGTTTTAATTTGTTGTACATACAGAAAATCTCTAAATATTTGGAGAGTAGCTTTCAACTACAAAGGTAAACCGACAAATGTGGTTTTTTTGTACAGCTTGATTAATCTGGAAAAGGTAACCCTAAAATGTAATTATCTGATATGACGTTAAAGCACGTGTGCTAAATGGTCATATATATATAATTTACCAATACATAATGACATAACAGATTAAAATTCTGGCAAAATATGTTTATAATTATTTTTCATTGCCATCAATAGCAAACACAAAACTGAATGATAAAGAACCAAATACAATCAGCTGTTGATTTGTCTCCGACGCATGCGCAAATCTTGCCCCTGCTAAGGATTAAGCGACGTTGTCAATTCAAAAGGACGAATTTCCTTAGATATCGAAGAATATTCCAATAATACAAAAATAATTTTAAAGATTAATTAGGTATTGTTTTATTGATATTTTATGGAAAATGCTAATTTTTATAGTATAGTATTTAGTAATACATGACCTGACCTGAATAAAAAGTGTATGTCAACGTTTATATAGGTGAACAATATATGAAACATAACTTCACAAAATTTTCTGATGCACAAACTTATTCTTGACAGTAATTTAAACCAACGTATTTTTTTATTCCAATAATTATAATCGTTAAAAGTGTTTGTTGAATTAATTAATTTAATTTTTACCAAAAAAAACCAAATAAAGTAGCCAAAAAAAGTTGAAAGTTACTAGTTACAAAGAAACAAAAATACTGATCCAAAACCTGAATTTTCTACTTGAAAAGCAACATAGGGTGAATTCATTACCAAAATCTATATTCCTTAGATTTGTTTAAATTTGTATTGCATTGGCAACAGCGTAAGCAAGCGTTAAGCGACGCTGGCCAGTGCGTTGCTTCCATTGAGTTCCATTTAAAAATTAGTCTGCAACGAACTGCGGCTGAGGTCGTTTCGTAGCGATCTCGCAAACTTTTTATAAATCTTTTCTTTTTTTATTTACCCAAGCTACCCTAGTTTACGTTCAACTCATCCGATGCCGATAACAGCTTAACCGGAACTGCATAAACTGTTTTGGTGGTTAGAATTCGCCATTTCGTATTTCGAATAACGTGAGAGAACAGTGATTAGAATCAATTTTTGTGGACACATTCGGGAACTTAAATCCAAGGTTGAAAGTTTAGTGCGAAAAGATGGTAGCGTAAAATAAACTGTCGAACTGGGTCAATACATATTTGATGGCTGTGGCAGTTCCTAGCTGCCACTCGAGGGTGTCAATGTCCGTCTCTATGAGCCTAATGCAGGGTACAGCGGGGCCTACTGCCGGAGCAGGGCAACAAGGGGGGCTCCATGGGGCCCAACCCTACTACCATCCTCAGCACGCCGCGGCACCGGCCCATACACAGGAACAGGTCCAACCGGATAGGCCCATTGGGTACGGAGCCTTCGGAGTTGTTTGGTAAGTCGAGATATAGGATTGTTGTGGTCCAGAGGCGTAGGTGGGCCCTTCTACCAAAAGGCGCAGGATAATTAGCTAAAAATCATCGCGCAAATTAAAAAAATATGTATAGAATTAATGATTGTAAAGTTTGTCGACTAATGCGTAATGTTTACGCTTTGTATAAAGTCTGAAAAACAATTTTTTTATAAAATCCTAATTTAAGATAAAATTCTTTTAACTTTATTTTAATAACAATAATTTTTTGAAGCTTTCTAGAAATTATACCAATAATCTTTTGTCGTTTGACTTATTTTTTTAATATTCTCGAGAGGAGTTTTATAAGTACATTTATCAATAAATAAACGGGCGTCATATCTGGATATCTAGCAGGCCCTCTGAAAATATCCTTTTCCACGCCGTAATTTGAAATCCTGCATTAATTGTTTTCTAATAGCTTCCAAAGTATAAAACTATAATTCTCTGAGTATACCTGCTTAGACCCTTGAAAAATCCTTGAAGCTTTATTGAAACAGGTAAAATTTGTAGCATTTTAATATCTACTAATCCCAAAAAGTTTTTGATACGCCACATCGGCTCCTTTGATGTTCTTTTGTTGCGGTATTTCTTTGTTTGTTAATAATTAAAAACGATTTACGATTATACTCGATCGTAAATATAGTTTCAACCTAGTTTGATTCTATCAAACGGAGATAAAAGTCTTGCCCTTACAATTATAACTCAATTATGTGATATACATTGACCCCTCAATTTTCTTTAATCAAAATCTTCTTTCATCCCTCGTCAAACGCGCGTATGACACCTCATTTGAAAGAGTATATCGGTTAATTGGCGTGAAATATAATAGAATTTAGAGGTATGTTAAATTCGTCTCGAAAACTGTTATTTTGTTTGAGTTTTTAAGTCTTAAATTAGAAGAAAAAGTAAATAAAAACGAGGAGAGCCCGTCAGAAAATAACAGCCAGAATCAGAGTCCGTCTCTGAATTTTGACCGTCCATGATTGATTTTTAAATACCGACTACCTGCTGTACAAAATCTGTTTTGTTAGGTTGCAAGGTTATTTTTAAATTCTAACTAATAATTAGAAGTAGGTAGAAAAATTCTAGTAATGATATGGGTATGGAGATTTTTATGGCCAAGTATCGGGATATATATTTTTATTGCCAGCTTTAACAGACCCTTTGGAGAATTTTTTCTACCACTTGCACGATAAAATGAGATATTAAAAAACTATTTAATTTATTAAACGAACATCAACCTGCCTTAGTGCCTTGTTACTTGTTTGGTGAAGATGCAACGCAACCCACAGGCGAATATTTATGTCCTAACCGGATTTTTCGTAAAAGCGAACAAAGAGCACAAATTTCGGCGTAAAAATGCGCCGAAAAATTAACGAGTACAAAGACCCCTGCAGCTTTGATTATTTTTTATAAGACCTAAGCATATTCGAATATATACATTTTAATGTGTGTAAATTTAGACCATATCTCTAGAGATACTAATTAGGTCATTGAACTTTGTTTTAAAACGCTCTCAAGGACTTGTAGGAACATCGAACATTTTGTTAATTGTTTCCTATGTTGAGGCATAAGAACAAGTTGAATTGGGGTTTTAGTCCAATAAATTAACGCCAGAAAAACTCCAAACCTGGGAGTCAAGTCCATCAATTTTTTTTTAATTTCCAGGTATTTATAGGTACATTTACCTCCGAAAATCTCAGCTACGTGGAACGGTGGGAAAATGGCTTTAGAGTTCCCGAAAATCCGTTTTTCGACAATATCTGCCGAAATATGACCCTTAGAGCATTTTTGTTTAACAAAAAATGAAGAGCAGTTCATTACCTACAAAAGTTGTCCCTATGATTTTTTTTGCTACACTAATATTTTTTGCAAAAACGGCGTTTCAAAAATTCGCAAATTTTGAGAATTTGAAAATACGAAATTATTGTGGTGAAAACGGAAAATTTGAATATCCTCCCAAAACTTGAATATCCTCCCGTTTTTGTCTAAAGACAAAAGTTAAGGCAATAATAACCAACTTTTTTTCACTTTTTGCACTTGATTAATAAAAAAATCTTGATCTTTTATTTAGTACAATTCTTAACCCCAAAAAAATTTTGCACGAAAAAAAAACAATCCTCAAAAAAAAATGTCGATTTTTCATAGGGGTGAGAACTTTCTCAATTTTCCGGAAAACCAAAAAATATGAAAAAAAAAGAAAAATGCCATCGACAAGGGGACAAGCTAATCTTTCTAATGATGTGCGTTGAAAACCGATATGGTCCTTGATTATCTATTAATTCCAGATAGACCCGAGCATTTTTGAAAACTCCGGAAATCCAAAAAAAAACATGTTGTTTATGAAAATACACAAAAATAATTTAAAGAACCTTTTTAAATATATTTAACACCTTGTAAAGACCCATTATCCAAAAGGATTCGGTGAAATTAGTCTTGATAAAAAAAATATGAATAAATTTATAGGAGTGTCAAAATATCCAGCAAAAACAAACTTTGGCCTGGTTCCTTCTTTCATCTGAACTTTGAATCATGAAAAAATATTAATTTTTACGTGATTTATTGAAAAATTTGTAATCCGCTTGAGAGTGTGATTCCTTTAGAGCGTGCTTTCTAAGTGCAGGGCAGGAGCTAAAAATGGGGGTGCGTTTTGGAGCCGGTTATGTCGAAAAGTATCATATTTCGGACAAAAATGATGAGGCATCTTCGTTTATTGGACTATTTGAAAATATTTATTTTTCGATTTCATACGAATTTAAATTTTAAAAATGGCTAATTTTCAATAGAAAAGGTTGGTTTACAAATTTTCAATTTTTTAACTATCAGTGCTCATTTTTTTCGTTGAAACCTCGACTTTAGGATGGTTTGAAAAAATATATATTGTGCGTATGGAAAAATTAGGTTTTTTTTTAATTTAAATTCGTATAAAATCGAAAAATAAATATTTTGCTTTGAAAAAATTACAGCTTATTTAAAACACAAAAAAGAACGTTTTGACCAAGTTTCATAAAAAAAAATTAATTTTTGCACGAGATAAAAATTAAAAACTATAAAACTGTTTTTACCGTTTTTCTCGCTAATTTTGAGGTTATTTTGAAAAATGATTAGTAGAAAAGTTTTAGATTTTTTAATTATCTATATATATATATATATATATATATATATATATATATATATATTTTATTTTTCGATAGGATGAATATTTCAGCCATAAATTGTAGAAACCAATATCCAATATCCTATCCTTACCCCCCCCCCCCTACCGGAGCTTTCGCTCAATTTACTTATAATTTACCCGAATTTAAATGAGTTCGATTCGACATCCCAAGACTGGTTTCTGCCTTCCGGCTTGGTTAGTTAGGACGTCGAATCCAATAAGTAAAATTCCAAACACACGCAACACATTATCGAGATAGCAGTAACAAATATTTAAAATTTTGTTTTAAGAATTTCAAGGTCTTATCCGAAACACTTAATAATGCGACGTAAAATGACCCTGTAGCTCATTCTATTTTTCCCGTCTGAACTAGACCTTCCATCGAATTATTTTCGTCACAGTTGACACGCGTTATTTTCGAAATCAATTATTTCGACAGCACTTAAGTCTTTACCCACGAATATCAACCATCGTTCGTTAACTATAATGTGATAGTTGTTAGACGAGATATAACAATTAGTCACCGAAACGTCGACGAAAGAATTTTTAGATTAACTATTATCTATAACGACAACGGATTACATATGTTTACTTAAATGGTCGCCGTTTTTAAGTTAATGTTGGAAATTATTCAGTCCAAGAATCATTTATCTATAAATGTGTCGGGTATACCGCAAGGGTCAGTTATGAGTCCTCTTGTTGGTTAATGTATGATTTGGATATTAAAATATATTGAGATGGTTAAGTAAATTAATGTTTTAATTTTTAGTTTCTTTATTTTTAAATTATCACTTTTGACAGTATTTTTCGTCGTAATCTTCTTATGTTACCCTTAAATTTGTGATTTTTCCCACTACATGCCTTTATTCTTGAGTTCATTTAATTTTCTCTTTTGATATCCACATCTACTTTTTTTTATTTCCTCTTTAAGCATTTTCTCATTTTCTATATTGGATTTAATTATTATTAACCCTTCCTTAATATTTTCTTCTAATTTCAGTACTTCATTGTTCATCAAATTATATTTTGAGTTCGTTTTTATTATCTCTTTCTCCATTTGTCCCATTCTCTTATCCTGTTCCATTATTTTGCCTTCAAATTCTTTAAATTTGCTCTCCATCTTCTCTATTCCCTCCTTTAACACATTAGTATTTTCTTTCATCTCTTGCTTTAATTTTTCTTGATTTAGTTTCATATCTTTTTTTAAGTCTTGTTATTTTGGTCCATTTTGTCCATTTTCTTTACCAATAATTCAAACATTTTCCATATATCATTTTTTTTATTTATTTCTATTTCTTTTTGTTCTTTTTCCCCTGTTTATCAACGTTTCGTTCTTCTTTTAATTCTACAATCTTTAAATGGTACAATCGCTTTCCTGTTTCTTTTCCCATTTTTCTTTATATTTCTATTACTGTTAGTTTTCAATTTAAATAAGAAATTTGTGGTTTCTACTTTTGAAGCCCCACGTTGGGCGCCATTTGAGATGGTTAAGTAAATTAATGTTTTAATTTTTAGGTTATTTATTTTCAAATTATCACATTTGACATTTCAAATACCAAAATCAACAACGACCACTATCAAATATTTTTAAGTTATCTATCTACATAGTTTTTTTAAATTTCTTCACAATATATACCGAGAACTTTACCCCTGAAATATCAGTACTGACGATCTATTTTTCTAATCATTTAACTACCCATTTACCCCCTCAAACCCGCCAATGATGGCGGCACCGACTCCGGGCGATAGGGTCCATGCACTTGTGTTCCTCGAAAATGGTGCTGTCAGACCTGCCTCTCAGCACAAAAACTTCTGTTTCTTTGACAAAGAACTTTTACATCATGAGGCCCATAATGGCCGAAACGTAGATGCCTCTGAAACCCTGAAAAGTTTAGGGCGTTTGATGTGGGATCGCCGGAACCTTATCTACCTGGACCTAATTTATTTTTAGCATTCTCTTACTCTCTCTCTCTCTCTGACGTGTTTTTATATTTCGATCTACAGTGTGTCCAATTAAGTCGGCACCATATGAAAAACTTTTTTATTATTTGTTTTAGTAAAAAAAGTTATTCTTAATAAAAAGTCGTGCATGGTCTAAAGCCAAAAATGCAACTATCAGATATCACATTTTTACAGTCGTATACGAGGTTTGTCAAATAATATGAATTTTGCTCAAGAGAGAAGTACCTTTATTTTTGAAGTATGAAAAAAAAGTTATTAAAAAAACTTGTTTCTAATGATATTTTACGTCAACATGCCGATTTTAAAGAAGATATTCCAACTTTAAGGAAATTTTCATTTTTAACATTTTTTGATACACCCCCGTAAGTGACAATTTTGAATTCATTGGAAAAGCTTAAAAGGAACGAAAAGACAAGAATTACATACCAATTTTAGTTTGTTCGATGGTGTGGTTAGTATGTCTGAAAAAGTTGACAACAAATAAAAAATTCCTTTATTATTGATTTTTCAAAAAAAATATTCTTCATAAAAAGTTATGCTTCACATTATAATCAATAAGCAGAAATTAAATTTGCAAAATATTTAGTGGGAACTTTTTGCTTATAAACGGAAGTCTAGTATGAGTTTGTCTGTGAACATTAAATTTTTAAATGAATTCAAAATTGTCAGTTACGGGTGTGTATCAAATGTTAAAAATGAAAATTTTCTTAAAGTTGGAATATCTTTTTCAAAATCGGTATGTTGACGTAAAATGTTATTAGAAACAAATTTTTTTAATAACTTTTTTTTCATATTTCAAAAATAAAGGTACTTTACTCTTGAGCAAAATTCATATTTTTTGACAAACCTCGTATACGACTGTAAAAATTTGATACCTGATAGTTGCATTTTAGGTTTTAGACCATGCACGACTTTTTATCAAGAATAACTTTTTTCCTAAAACAAATAATTAAAAAGTTTTCCATATCGTGCCGACTTAATTGGACACACTGTATATAGACCGAAAATTATGTGAATAATTTAGTAAAAAAAAATTGCGGAAAATATAAGAATAAATTTGTGGAAAGTAAAAAAATTCTGGTTTCCATTGATGACAGTCAGGCCGAGAGGGTGTAAAGTTGTTTTCTAAAGAGGTACCGATACTATCGAATAAAAAACAAAACCCATCCCATTTTATGGCGTACCAACTAACCTGTATGAGTTGGTTCTGTCTACGGGGCAGGGACCAGCTGTTATTTTTAAGCAGGTGGTTCCACATCTGCCTGTCGGACCGACAAACCCGACAGCCTGCCTATAATGTTGACGATCTCTACTTCGCATATCGATTTATGCCAAACTTGATCATTTTTACTACACATAAAAAAGTTTTTGTAAAAAAAAATTAGTACAAAGTGAGTCACGATTACCGCTTACAGTTTCAATTATGGATATTTGGGGGAAAAATGAGCATATTGGTGCCTGTGGAAAACATTTTAAAAGTATTTTGAATGTAAATGCTGTTCCAAAATAAAATTTAGACTTTGATCACTCCCCGTTTAAAAACCAACTTATTGAAATGCGGTCTTCAAGAAAACATTTCTACATCTTTTGTACATATCTACTCCAAATTTTAAACTTCTAGAGCAAGTATTTTTAAAATAGTGGGGATTTAAGTACAACAATGTTAAATCCCAAAAAATTCACATTTTGACTTGACCCCTTCCCGTTTAAAAATCAGTCAACTTATTGAAATGCGGTCTTCAAGAAAACATTTCTACATCTTTTCTACATATCTAATCCAAATTTTAATATTCTAGAGAAAGTATTTTTAAAATAGTGGGGCTTTAAATACAATAATGTCAAATCCCAAGAAATCCAAATTTCCACTTTGACCCCTCTCCGTTTAAAAATCAGTCGACTTATTGAAATGCAGTCTTCAAGAAAACGTTTCTACATCTTTTCTACACATCTACTCCAAATTTTAATATTCTAGAGAGTGTATTTTTAAAATAGTGGGGCTTTAAGTACACTAATGTCAAATCCCAAAAATACCACATTTCGACTTCCCGATTAAAAATCAGTCAACTTATTGAAATGCGGTCTTCAAGAAAACATTTACACATCTTTTCTACACATCTACTCCAAATTTTAAACTTCTAGAGCAAGTATTTTTAAAATAGTGGGGCTTTAAGTACAACAATGTCGAATTCCAAAAAATGTCTAAAATGTTACTTATTACAAAAAACAAATAAAAAAATTATAAATTGTCGATACAAAACGTCTATCGTACGATGATTTTCTTACGAGGCCATTGATTTCGTCCTGACTGAAAGGCGATAACGGGCCGATAAGGAAAATAAATAAACGATTGTACGATAAGACCGGGTGAAATTAATAAAGGCCGTTCGACTGAGCAAACTAATCGATAATTTGCAGTTTTATAACTTCCTTGTCAACAACCTCATCTACGCCCATTTTTCATTTAGTATATACGACGTTTTCAATCTATTTGAATATCGCAATATATTTTATTGGGATTAAAATGGAAAATTGAGTAAAAAAAGTTTTAAATTTGGATTTCATATTTTGCTCTATTAACGGCTAGTTTATCAAGTTTCATTAAAAAAAATATTTTTCTACGATCGTGCAAAAAGTTACTACTTAGAAAATTGAAATACAAATGGAAAATCACGAAATAACTTCTACTTCAAGTGAGAACTTCGTTCTCCACACTTTATTATCGAACGTCGCAAAAACTTTTACTCTAATATAGTTCGTGGATCAAGGAAATTTAATTGTTTTTAGTTCTGCAATAAAACTTTGTGGCCAAAATTGAGATTTAAAATAAATAAATCACAGTTTTGAAAGAAGAAAGCAGACCGCTAATAATTTTTGTTTTACATAACCGATCGTCTATAATTATTAGTTGGTTTAGAAACTATTTTTTTTTTATTTTTAAACCATGTCTGAAAATGAATCAGACCGAAAGTAATATTTCCGGGCCTTGGGCCGCAAAAATCAAAAAGAACCCGATTTTCACTATCAACGCACCTTTGACTTTGACATTTCACATACATTTTCATTAAACGTCAGTGTAGAATCAAGAGAATTAAACTTTAAAATAAAAATACGTTCTGATTCTGAATAATTGTGATTATGTGAATTAGTTAAAATGAATAGTAATTCAGGCAGTGATGAAGAATTTACGAATACTCCTCCAGACTTGCAAGAAGAAGGTAGTTATGTTTCTCTAAATTTAGCCCACTCGAGTTAGATCAAAAAAGGGGCTAACCCGGACAAAATTGAAAACGGCAATTTTTCTTCGGGAATCGTTAGGGGGGGTCACTGGCAGTCTAAATTTCGATTTGTGTATGTTCAAGTCCATTGCGTCAGCCGCCATATTGAATTTAAGGGTGCATATTTATTTATTCAATAACTCGTTCATTTGCAATTTTACATGAAAAATGGTAATGACCAAAGTTGTCTGGAATTAAATTTCCTACAATTTTGGTCGTTATCACTTTTTCGCAAGGATCGATATTTTTCGACTAAGAGCCGAAAGAGGGGGTGAAATTTGAGAAAGAGATAAATTAAGAGAGAAAGATAGAATAAATTGATGAAAATGAAGAAACAAAACCAAAAAATAAAAATTCAAAGATAGAAACCAAAAATGAAAAAACCAAAAATGAAAAATGAAAAACGAAAAACGAAAAAAAAAAAAAAATAGAAAAATGAAAAGCGAAAAATGGAAAACGAACAATGAAAAATGAAAAATGAAAAATGAAAAATGAAAAACGAATAATGAAAAACCAAAAACGAAAAATGAAAAATGAAAAATGAAAAATGAAAAACGAAAAATGAAAAACCAAAAACCAAAAATGAAAAATGAAAAACCAAAAACCAAAAATGGTTTTTCATTTTTCGTTTTTCATTTTTCATTTTACGTTTTTCATTTTTCATTTTTGGTTTTTGGTTTTTCATTTTTCGTTTTTCATTTTTCATTTTTCATTTATCATTTTTCATTTTTCGTTTTTGGTTTTTCATTTTTCGTTTTTCATTTTTCATTTTTCATTTTTCATTGTTCGTTTTCCATTCTTCGATTTTTTTTTTTTTTTTCGTTTTTCGTTTTTCATTTTTCATTTTTGGTTTTTTCATTTTTGGTTTCTATCTTTGAATTTTTATTTTTTGGTTTTGTTTCTTCATTTTCATCAATTTATTCTATCTTTCTCTCTTAATTTATCTCTTTCTCAAATTTCACCCCCTCTTTCGGCTCTTAGTCGAAAAATATCGATCCTTGCGAAAAAGTGATAACGACCAAAATTGTAGGAAATTTAATTCCAGACAACTTTGGTCATTACCATTTTTCATGTAAAATTGCAAATGAACGAGTTATTGAATAAATAAATATGCACCCTTAAATTCAATATGGCGGCTGACGCAATGGACTTGAACATACACAAATCGAAATTTAGACTGCCAGTGACCCCCCCTAACAATTCCCGAAGAAAAATTGCCGTTTTCAATTTTGTCCGGGTCAAATTCTAACTCGATTGGGCTAATTTGTTACTTAACAAGACAACGCGCAATGGTACGAAAAGTCCTATGAATTGTTTAATAATTGGAAATAATATATAATAAATAAATTGGTACATTTTTATTACTTAAGTTGCTTATTAAATTCTGTCTGTATTTATAAAATTAAAGATTTTTGTTATATTTTCCTATTTTTTGTTTTTTTTTTGGTAGGCGAAAAACAGCTGTTTGTCACACATGCAGAAAACGCTTTAGCAACCCTTAGCTATTAGCTGCCCTCGCTTCGCTTCGCTCGCTCATGCAGCTAGTAGCCTCGGGCTGCTAAAGCTCATTTTCTGCCCTTGTGACACAATATATTATTTTGGGGGATTTCTCAAAATTATTCTTTGTTATCACTATTGAATATTTGTATTTTTCAAATTCTCATTTTCGTTTATTTAAAACTATTTTTTTTTTAATTTTTGAACCCCCCCTTATAAATATGTTTTATATATTTTTAAATTCACAATTTCTTATACATTTTCCTTAGGATTTGACGTACTTAATTGTTTACAATTTTATCGAGTTTTTCGACACTTTTTTAATCTTCATCGCACCAAAAAAAAATTATGGATAAAATAAAAAATTAATTTGTTATGACTTCATTATCACAAAAAAAATGCTTCCGATAAATATTTTTTACACAACTTGATGGTTTAAGAATAGATTTTTAATTTGAGATTATAATTTTTAAAGAAAATTTGATAAAATAACTAAGTATACTATTATACTTTATTAGAACCACTCAGTATACCGGGTATATAACAATACAACAAAATTATTTATTTATTTTATTATTTATTTATATTTAGGCGACCCTTTAATAATCCCAGATAAAATGACCTGTAAAAAAACTAAATAATATTTATCAGTGTATCACCGTTAAACGTAAGTTGAAGAAATAATATCGAATTACGAAAATGGAGTTTTTCCTATCACAAATTCCAATCCAGATTATATTTCTAAATATATACTTAATAAAAGTTTACTTACGTAAAGGTAATTTACCAGTTTCTGTAACCAAATCGATTTTCTTCGCCATGAATAGAATGTAAATCTATTCTAAGACTAAGAAATATCAAAGGTTGCACAAATTCTTCTGCAACAAGTCGATCCACGATTTTTTAAAATATAAGAGATTACCGTAACCTGATCGGAAATTACAAATTATCGCTTTTTCGAAACCCTTTATCTGAACTTCAAATAACTACTTCTCCGACTACACGCCCTGGCAGGCGCGGAAAAACGTATACGGAAAAGAGGAGCGCCATCTACATTCTAATAATAGAATCGCAATTACAGAAAACTAACCCGCAAGCAATTGCTTTAAAAAATACCAAATGATAAATGACAGAAGTCAATTTTTCAAACGCAAATTGATAATTACGTTTAAGTTAATAAGAATTCGACATTTTTTGAATAAAAGATTAATAGTACGAAAAGATAAAAGAAATTTCCCCCTCTCAGGATTTTTGACGACTATATTGTTCTAAGATATTTTTCCTTAAAAAAAAATTGAGACGAAATAAGAAAAACGTTTGTGTAAATCTGTCACTTTGTTGTAACTTGTATAAAATATTTCAAAACAAAAGATGTTGATGCTGATTTGACGTGAGGCGATTTGACCGCATCGAGATTTTTTAATTTCTTATTAAAACACATTATTTTTTCGTCGCGAAACCCACGTTTCAGCTTTTATTTTTAACTTCAAAGGTCAAAATTAATTTTATTTTATTGTCTCTCAGAGAAAGAGACCTTATAAAGAAATAATGCATGTCAGTTAGCTTTGTTCCTTTGTTTAGTTATTTTTATTTTTCAGAAAACGTTTACTCATTAAGTGAACATGTGCAATGAAAGTTTCAGAGAATCTACGAATAACTGCGCAATACTTGAATTAAATGGTTTTCTTACAAAATAAGCGAATTGATACTACAAAAATTAAAAAATAAAACGGGCCAATATTTTCGATTTTATACGAATTTAAATTAAAAAAAAATTCCAGTCTTAAAAATTTTTCCTACAATATAGACAAAATATTTTTTGTTAATCAATTATACTATTAACTATTTTTTTTATGAAAGCCAGACGTCAATTATATCGTTAATAATGATTTAAATATTTCTAACGTCATTAAATTTTATTATGTCTTCATTATACGTCTAGAATTAGTCACAAAAAATGGAACAAATCACGAAACAGACGGTCACAAATTTAAAAAATTTATCGTCAATTTTCATTTTTGGTTTACTAATTATAAATTTATATTTATCAGATTTAGCGATTTGTTTTTAGTTAATAAAGTTTAAAATTAAAAAAAAGCCATTTGTTGTACGGAATTTGCTGAGGCTTATTTACCCTTTACGTAAATATTTAAACATTACAGACGATTCATCCATCCACCATACACCATCATTGTTCATGACATATGGCGGAAATCGCGTCTTATCCGTCCATCAAACTCAAAAATTTAATTATAAACGTAACGAATTAATTACAATTACGTACTATAAACGAATTACGGAATTTAAAATAAAAGTTCCGTATGACTTGCTGACCCCTTTTAACGAACTAATCGCAAACCTCTTAATTTACCCGATTGAGATATTCACACGTGTATAGTTTAATTGGGTCAAAATGCATGTAGAAATGTACTAATCGCGTAATCGTGTTTGTGCACCTCTTTAACCTGAAATTTTATTTTTAACGCGGTTTATTACAAAACGCTGTACAGTGTTGATAGAACACGAAGAAGATGGCTCGTGTAGAGCGTCGATAAATATCGAAATACAGGGCAATATAATATTTTACTAACCTATACGTAATGCTATGGGGACATTTTGAAAATACTGGAAGGCTGGGACGGTAAAGGGAGAAGAATCGTTTAGCAATATTGTAACTGACCAACAGATCCTAATTATGTCAGACAATCAGGCGGCACTGAAGGTACTGTCAAGTTAGGAAGTGACGTCTAAACTTGTATGGAAATGCATCAATAAACTGACAGTCCTGGGAGACAGAATTGCGCGGTCAGGGATCAGGGAAAGATACTTGCAACATTGGCTAAATGTGCAAAAATAAGGACAATCCTACAAAGGAAGTAAACTGAGCGTGATAACAGGACCGATGACTGGTCACGCACCAGTAATAGATCTTAATTGCAGACTATGCAACAAGGAACCAGAGATAGTGAAACATGTACAGTACACCTTTTGGGCAACCAACACTAGACCCAGAAAGTTTTAACAAATCCCCATGAAAAGAACTGTACAAACTAGTACTATCGGAGATCTTAGATCAAACGGGTCTAGAAAGGGAAAAAAACTGTCCAGATAGTCTTTATATGTTATATAGTTACCCAATCTTATGGATTCATCATTGAATGAAAATGAGGACTAATTGGCGTCCTGGTATAAGATCAAGGAAGGAATTGGAAAAATGAACCTGCAAAATAATGTGGAATGATGATCAGTAGAGAAAAAACAAAGAAAACGGCAATTAATTATTATCATGGGTAGAGAATAAGTTGACTTGGGAGATGGTGCTGAAAAGGAATGAAAATTTTATAGTTTTATTACTATTATTTAAAAGAGAGTGGGCTCTAGTAATTTGGAAATAGAAAAAAAATGAATTTGCTCCATTATTTGCCAGAATTATTCGGTTTGACTCATTTTGGAAACGTATTTCTCTATGATAGTTCCTTAACGTTTAATAAACGAGACGTATATTGTTCACTTAATCATCCCAACCCACGTGCATTTCAACGATTGCGTGTGATTTCCACAAAATAGAAAATGTCCCAAACCGTCGCAACACGAATCAAAACCACTCCTCTTTTAATTGCCAAATTATGTATTAAGTAACGAACATGATTATTTATTCTGTCTCACCCTCTGGCGGACATAGACGGGCTACAGACCGCCTGCATATTCCCCTTGATCAATTTACGTTACGGCTCCGCCTCTCCCGCTCTCTTAATATTATTAGAGCCAGTTTCCCGGTCACCCCAACGATAACGGCGGCTGCGATGGGTACCGCCATCAAAAGAAATAGTTGGTTCGGTTTTTTTATCCATACATCGTATCAGATATTTGCACTGTCATCAATTAGTATACAGCCCGTTTGTCTATAATAATTTTCTTTGGAAACCAGCGATATCTTTTATAGTAGGAATTTTTATAAATTTCCAAAGAGACACATACTTAAAGCATCTGCCAAAATGAAACAAAGGCATAGTGTTGAATGTTCTCGGATCGTTTGAGCCATTAGTCACCTGCATCTAAAGTTAGACTGATCCAAGTGTACTTATACATTTAGCAAATCGTGACTTCTCTCATATCAACCAATTTTTTTCCATTCTATAACAGTCGCTACCCTCTGTTCGCGGTCATCCCGATGCAGAAATCCATTCGGAACACCCGACATACATCGATCCAGCACAGCAGCATGGAGCACACCCCTGACGATCCGCGTGACGTCACAGGAATGGGAACGGCGTCGCACAGCCTACTGGCTCTGTCTTTCTCTCCCTCTCTACCACTCGGACACTCTGTACCACTAGAATGATAACGCTGGGCTGGACCCAAATAAATATAAAGACCGAAATATACGAATTTAAATTAAAAATACCGATTTTTAGCGATTTTCCCGATAATTTTGAGGTTATGTTGAAAAATGATTAATGCAAAAGTTAGATTTTTTAATTATTTACAACTTTTACATTAAACTTTTTTCGATTGGATGCATATTTCACCCCCAAAGAATTTTTTTGTTTAGAAAATGATTGGCCCTGGTTTAAAAATGTTTTCGTTTCTAGTATCCCCGTTAAAATCGATAGGCTAAAATATTGAGAGAACACGTAAACTGGTCCTAGCTCAGCGACCATAACCAAAATTTGCAAGTAGAACACGAAACCGTTATCTCCAAATAACGAACAAAACTGCGCAAACTTTCTGACAGTCCATTAACTTTTCTTCATTTAGTTTTTGGAACAATGACATATCTACAAATTTCACAATTCTTACAAAGAAAAAAATGCAAATTCTGTCATTGTTTTCTCTTTTTGATAAGAGCAGTAATTAGTGGTGATATATGTAACCGGAATTCAAAGAAAATATAAATGCACGATTTAATAAGGTATAGCTGATATAGCTATTGATTTGCAAGTGTTTGGAATTTGATTTATTGGACTCGAAAGCCCAATTGACGAAGCCTAAAGACAGACTTACTAAAGTATTGCTTTTTGAACATCTCAATTTAAAAAAAAAATAGATTTTTGGAAATTATGGGTTCTCTCCTAGATGCTAGTGTGCAAATAAAAAATTATAATAATTTTGTATAAATTTTTGTTAACGGTACTTCTACGATATCAACAGTTCGTAGGTACTTCCTGATTAATTATAAATTCACAAACAATTTTAAAGATTCTCAGAGTAAATATTGAAACATATGTTGGAAATTTATTTTGAGGTTATAGGTCATAAATTTAGGTAAAACTAGTTCGTTTATAAATAAGTTGATGATGTCCCTAATTAAATACGTAAATGTGTCTACAGGGCAGTGCAAAAGTGGTGACTCTCTAAATTTTTTAGTTCCAAATCGAGTTTATTTCGAATATCAACTTTGTCACCTCGTCTATTAAAAACCAATCTAGATATTTATATTTCGTCTTTACTAAAACGTTTCTACATCTTTTTTACATGTTTCTTCCATATTTCAAACTTCTAATTGAACCAATTTTAAAATGGCCGTCATATAAATCTGCAAAAATGCAAATTTCAACTTTGACCCATCACGACTTCAAAACTAATCTAAATATTTAAATTTGGTCATCATGTAAACATTTCTACATCCTTTCCACACATCTCTTCCGAATATTAAACTTGTAGATCTTACGGTTTTAAAATGGTTTGGATACAATGGTAACCATGTCGGATCAGTCTTCTGTGCCAAATTATCCAATTACGCGAAAAAAATGTACACAACTCGACCTAATTCTCAAAACAAAACCAAAAGTACTTTCTGATGGAATCGAGGAAAACCGTAAAACTATTAAAAGTTATCAGCAAAATCTACACGCGTTTGCGTTTTGTGACATAACCATTGCCGACAAAGTCGGTTAGTGGGTCAATTCCTTTTGCATATACACACATCTTCGTCTGGTTTTGGTTCGCTATAAGGAAATAGTTTTGAACGCGAGGTTAAATTTTTAAGGATTTTAAAGTTATTTCATAAATCGATGTCGGAGGTTTTGAGGATTATTAATAAATCCTTCAAATTTGCATTTTAATAGGAACCCAATGAGGCGGAAAAGATATTTCCTCTTGTTTTATTATTCTCAGAACAGTTATATTACATTTTTGCCTGCTTTTGTAAATAGTAGGCTACAATTATTTTTTCCAGAGCGTTTCCTTTGCTTTGATTGCACGAAGGAAGAAGTCGAGAGCTGTAGTCATGTTTCGTCAAGAAATACCTTCTGAAAAATGTTCATGGTGTCTTCTCGCTCAAATATTCTCTCAAAAAATTTCACCTCCTAGCTGCAAAGCATTTGAAATAAGGGGTTTTGGAGGTTCAAAAGTAGCTCAAATGGATTCGTGTAAATAATTTTTTTTAAGTCTCCCTGCCAAAGTATCTACAGATAATACTCGGGTGTTCCAAAAGTTTCTGACTCATTTTAACTGCAAATATCTCGAAACTCAGAAACGATAGGGAACTTTAAAATCTTCATACATCTCTGAACTTCGGATTTTGAAATTCCAGTTGTGCAGTATATTTTGCGGAGAGATATTCGATTATTATGTTCTTCTAATGTTTCCTGAATACGTAGGAGTATATTTAAAAAAATTTCAGCATCACGTGTTTGACATTTCTTCCTGTCCAATGATCCACTCTGCAGAAATGCATCGTACCACTTCTATCATTCCATTCTAACTTATTCACCTCTCAAAATTACTTTGCTTTAATTGTACGATAAACTCAAATCATTGTCAACCATGTCTACCATGTGCTGGCATTTTCAATTCTAAATGTAAATTCTAATTCTTAATTTTCCATGTTTTTTTTTTCGTTTCCCATGGGTAAGTTGTTAAAAGATTTCATCTGTAAGCATTTGATCATTTCCACTAGGAACCCCTTTTTTTCTAGGCCTGAAGATGGATGTTTTAAGCAGAAACTAGTTGCCTTAATTTTAATATTTCTTCGTTAATATGTGGTAAAGATTCTCAGAGTAAATATTGAAACATATGTTGGAAATTTATTTTGAGGTTATAGGTCATAAATTTAGGTAAAACTAGTTCGTTTATAAATAAGTTGATGATGTCCCTAATTAAATACGTAAATGTGTCTACAGGGCAGTGCAAAAGTGGTGACTCTCTAAATTTTTTAGTTCCAAATCGAGTTTATTTCGAATATCAACTTTGTCACCTCGTCTATTAAAAACCAATCTAGATATTTATATTTCGTCTTTACTAAAACGTTTCTACATCTTTTTTACATGTTTCTTCCATATTTCAAACTTCTAATTGAACCAATTTTAAAATGGCCGTCATATAAATCTGCAAAAATGCAAATTTCAACTTTGACCCATCACGACTTCAAAACTAATCTAAATATTTAAATTTGGTCATCATGTAAACATTTCTACATCCTTTCCACACATCTCTTCCGAATATTAAACTTGTAGATCTTACGGTTTTAAAATGGTTTGGATACAATGGTAACCATGTCGGATCAGTCTTCTGTGCCAAATTATCCAATTACGCGAAAAAAATGTACACAACTCGACCTAATTCTCAAAACAAAACCAAAAGTACTTTCTGATGGAATCGAGGAAAACCGTAAAACTATTAAAAGTTATCAGCAAAATCTACACGCGTTTGCGTTTTGTGACATAACCATTGCCGACAAAGTCGGTTAGTGGGTCAATTCCTTTTGCATATACACACATCTTCGTCTGGTTTTGGTTCGCTATAAGGAAATAGTTTTGAACGCGAGGTTAAATTTTTAAGGATTTTAAAGTTATTTCATAAATCGATGTCGGAGGTTTTGAGGATTATTAATAAATCCTTCAAATTTGCATTTTAATAGGAACCCAATGAGGCGGAAAAGATATTTCCTCTTGTTTTATTATTCTCAGAACAGTTATATTACATTTTTGCCTGCTTTTGTAAATAGTAGGCTACAATTATTTTTTCCAGAGCGTTTCCTTTGCTTTGATTGCACGAAGGAAGAAGTCGAGAGCTGTAGTCATGTTTCGTCAAGAAATACCTTCTGAAAAATGTTCATGGTGTCTTCTCGCTCAAATATTCTCTCAAAAAATTTCACCTCCTAGCTGCAAAGCATTTGAAATAAGGGGTTTTGGAGGTTCAAAAGTAGCTCAAATGGATTCGTGTAAATAATTTTTTTTAAGTCTCCCTGCCAAAGTATCTACAGATAATACTCGGGTGTTCCAAAAGTTTCTGACTCATTTTAACTGCAAATATCTCGAAACTCAGAAACGATAGGGAACTTTAAAATCTTCATACATCTCTGAACTTCGGATTTTGAAATTCCAGTTGTGCAGTATATTTTGCGGAGAGATATTCGATTATTATGTTCTTCTAATGTTTCCTGAATACGTAGGAGTATATTTAAAAAAATTTCAGCATCACGTGTTTGACATTTCTTCCTGTCCAATGATCCACTCTGCAGAAATGCATCGTACCACTTCTATCATTCCATTCTAACTTATTCACCTCTCAAAATTACTTTGCTTTAATTGTACGATAAACTCAAATCATTGTCAACCATGTCTACCATGTGCTGGCATTTTCAATTCTAAATGTAAATTCTAATTCTTAATTTTCCATGTTTTTTTTTTCGTTTCCCATGGGTAAGTTGTTAAAAGATTTCATCTGTAAGCATTTGATCATTTCCACTAGGAACCCCTTTTTTTCTAGGCCTGAAGATGGATGTTTTAAGCAGAAACTAGTTGCCTTAATTTTAATATTTCTTCGTTAATATGTGGTACCGACTTTGAGCTGTTTTATTCCACAAAACATTTTATTGATGATGATTCATTTGGCAGGCAAATATAAAAAGTATGTTTCTAAGAAGACGATCTAACTTTCCGGGATTTTTTCTCTCTTTTTCCTCTCAAAATTACGGGTGTACTTTTGGTCGATTCACGTTTTACTACGTTGCATTATTTATAATATTTTTACCGCGCTCGAACCATACCAGTTTCATTTTTAAATATCCCAAGCGGTTGGCCTTCTCTCTGGCTATTTTTGCCGGGCTTTTTATTTTTTATATCGTTTTTGTTTGTTGTGGTCTCTGTTGGTGCCGTTTGTATTTCACTGTAGTGCCACAGTGACGGATGTATGGATATTTTTTGGGAGGGTTTCCAAAGCCACCTGAGCTGTTATTCGTTTCATCTTGGTATTTGGAAAATGGCAATTGCAGCATTTACAAATTAATTAAATAAACATGTTCCACCTACTTTAGTGAACCTAACTTATGTTAAAACTATAAAATAAATTTGTTTTAAACAATTTTACTAAATTTCTTAAACAAAAGTCAGTGGAACATTGTTATTTTCACGATTTTATTTAGATACTTTAAAATTTTGACGTGGTATAATTTTTGACATACCAACAAACACTCGTGTCCAACTAGCATTTGCTTCTTCATGTCCTTAAATAATCTTATTGTCAAATTGAAAAGATCTTGTGTAATAATTTTTTTAAATATGTTTTTATATATATATAAAAAAACAAATTTGAGATCTACCACTGGCAACGTAACGAGTGGGATACATATCCGAGAAGTATATACATCGCACGATCGTTTTTATGACCTTAATAATTTTTACGGTGTCCACTGTAAACATATACATTTTAATCCTGCAGGACCGTGAACTCCTGATTCTCTGACGCGGGTGTCAATAAACCAGAATGATACTGACCGGCATTGAAAAATAAATAGTACATTTTATTCAATATTTTTGTTTTGGTAATTTTATTTGTAACGTTATTATTTTTGAAATAAATAAATATCGCTTAGTTCGTTTAGAACTTTGATTTAATAACTTTTTATGATGAATCGCGCAGGGGTCCTGAAGCCAATCACCCTGTAGATTGGCAACCGCAACTGAAATTGATTTTAGATCAATAAGGTTGACGGTTGGATAAAGCGGTATCTGATAAAACTTCATTCTCAATCTTATCAATGCAACGTTTATATTAGTTTTAATCTAATTGTGTTTTATTTTGTTTCAGGTAAGTTTATATTCGAGATTAGATCGTTTGAATAGTTGGAGATAAGCAAGAAGACAGTGCTAGAGTGTAGTAAGTAATTTTTTGTCCATTGATTTGCTTTTGCTTTCTGATATAAAATCGAGAACATTAACAGGACAATGTTTTCATAGGACAGTAAAAAAATTAAATAGATATATTTATTGTAGTATTTAAAAATCAAAGGGTTCTTTATTTCATTTTTGTGAACACTTATTTATAACCTTTAATCTATGTTGGAAGATGTCAATACCCTACATCTCCATTAAATGCAGAAAACTAGCTTGCAAAGGTATTCATTCAAAATAGAATTGGGTTTTATAGCAGGTCTATTCTGATTTAAATAGATGCCTGTCGGGGCGGGTACCCCTAGGAGTAGTTGTTTAACATTCAAATACAACCTGTCGATATATTTCGTTAGTATTTGTTTGAGGAAGCAGAAATTTATGTTGTTTTATACAAATATCAATCGTTCGATGGGATATGATTCACAAACGAACTATTTTAAAAATGTTAATCCTCGTTTCGTACCTGGAGTGCATCTCTAATTGATGTGAAATGTGAACCTTTCATCATCATATACATCGCCAAGTCAACGATCTGTTATCTACGGCTCTCTCTTGTCAGGAATGTGAATAATACGAACCGATTTTGGAATTAATAGACCCACATTAAAATGCTAATGTTATACTTTGGACGTGATGGTTAAGTTTTTTCGAGCCCGAAAAAGAAAATTCGAATCGGGTCATTTATATCCGGATATAGTCCGGGGTCAATCATTTTTTGAAACAAAAAAATTCTTAACAGTATGAGGAAATATCTAAAAAAATGTCTAAACAATACAAATCAGCTGGGAATGGTAGTTGAAAGTTCTATTAAGCTCGAAGAAGAGAAGAAGAACAAGGGGAGGCAGAAGAAGAGGAAGAAGAAGATTTTTTTGTGAAACTTGGTGAAAACCTTCTTTTTTGTGTTTCAAATAAGCTGTAATTTTTTCAAAGTAAAATTTTCCGACCTCTCTCGTACTGCTAAGATTTTTTCAAGGATTCAAGTATTTAAAATCGCTTTGGCCCTGGTCTAATACGGCGTTAGTTCGTACTTATCGTTTATTGTACCAGCGCGGGTCAATTGTTTGAGTTTAACTGGATAGTTCAACGTCCCCTCGATGTTTTTTAATTTATAGCGTTTATTTGTTCCTTATTTTCTCGCTAGATTTTTTATCTTCGTGCATTGAGAGTGAAAAGTCTTCAAAATATCAAATCTTGCAACATAAATTCACCAAAATTCAAGCAGTACAACTGGTACAGCTAAAAATACCAACGATGCCAAATTCACTAGAGAGGGAATTTTAAATTCCAGAAACAGTCACGTTTGGGAATACATTTTTTCTAGAAGAAGTGTTCATTTTGTCGCAGACGTTAGATATTTCTTAAACATACGTTTTAGGGGCTCCCCAAAGGCCTGTAAGTTCACCCGATCTATACCCTATCGATATTTTTATCTGGGAATATATATAAAGTCCTTAGTATACAGTCAAAGCCCAAAATGCACGTTTTTCAACTCTGATGAATTTCTGTTAGTGTGCTGTTTCATTTTTAATATTTTCAACACCCTGTACCTCACAAGAAGAGTTCATAAATATTTTCAACTATTTATGGTCATAATTTTTGTTTACTTGTTTAAAAAAATCTTAACAAACGTTTTAAAGTCAATATTTAAAGTAAATAGCCTGCTTATTTGTATTCGACGATATTATCGAAAAGTGTGACCTTTTCTAAGTGGTAATTTGTGACATTGCTACTTGAAAAACAGTTTTGAATACTTTAGAAACGTGAAACAAATTTAAAAATTCAAGGTTTTTCTATAGCTAGTAAAAAGCGATACGTTAAAAACACCTCAATTTTTAAATCACTTTGTGAACTATCTGCTACAAAAATTAGAAACATTTTTTCAATTTAGGCGTTAGAAAAATAAATATTTTGCTTTGAAAAAATTACAGCTTATTTAAAACACAAAAAAAGAACGTTTTCGCTAAGTTTTGAGTAAGATTTAGATCCCAATGTTCTAACGTTCGAAAGAATTTTTTTGGGTCGAACTAGACGTACAATTTGATGAATAAACAATCGAAAAATCTGCCCTTTCTAAATTCATTAACACAATGAAAATATTTGCGTTTGAAAAAAAAAACCGTTCAACTACAAGTAGGTGAGTCGATCGAGTCCACTTTTTATCGAGTATACCTTGTATGAATTATAAATAATTCAGTCGTCAATAAAACAAAAACACGTTACGGGGGCAGGTGGTGGTGCCACCTGCTACATCAGCGATCTTGTAGCAGCAGCCCAGCACGCGACAGTTGAGATTTTTTTTTTTACTTTCATTCGACATTGAACGTCATGTTAATAAGACAATTATTTTTATCTGTATCCGTATTTTCAGCTGTCATTATATAAGAGGTTAGGCATGGACCGTTTAGTAAAATGGTTCATTGGAAGTTGAAATTTTAAACTATCTAATCTGGAACTTTTTATCCCACGGTTTACAATTTGGACGAAATGTGTCGGATGTAGAAATGTTTTGTCGAATACCGAATTTTAATATCATGATTGGATTTCAATTAGCGAGGTGCCAAAGTGTAAATTTGCATTTAAGGGGATTTGTCATCGTTCACTTTAAGTCCCCACTGTTTTAGAACTACTAGATGTAGGAGTTTAAAATTTGGAAGAGATATGTAGAAGAGTTCTAGAAACGTTCTTGTGAAAACCGAATTGTGATATCTTGTTTGGTTTTCAATGAGCGAGAATCCAAAGTATGAATATCCATTTTTATATCTCCCCTAAGTATTTTAAAACTACCTAAATATTTTCTGCATTTCCCCAATTCCTATCAATTTTTTGCCAATCTTTGATTTTTTTGTTAATCTTTTGTGAATATTTTAATATTTTTTTGACAATTTTCACCGAACAAATTGTTAGGTTACATCCTTTTTCCGGTTGAGACAAGTTAAGCGTTAATTATTATATTGAGTGCTTGAATACAAGACGTTTGCCTAAGACCCCCGATAAATATTTGGAAAAACATCTAACTAACTTTACTGCTTAACAAATAAACAAATTTCTTTAGCAAACTCACAACGGAAAGTACATTTCAATTAAAATATCAACTTTTTCTCGATCATTTACAACTTTACAAATAATTTATAGATCTTGTCCGCTATGTACCTATAATTGACATTCCCGCCAACTTTATACTGCAATAATTATTGCTAGAAAATAAAAATTCACCCATACGGGTACCATAAATTTATATAGATAATATATCGCCACTGAAACTCCAATTTATAGTCTCTATATAACTTTTCAAGAGACCGTAAATTAAAAAAATCTTATCTACAGGAAACGAGATACACCGCAGTATATAAGAAAGATGTAAAATTATTAATCATAACAAATTTAACATTAGTGTATATATTATATAAAATAAAACAGGAGATAAAGGGTGTGAAGATTTGTTTACTATTTATTAGAGATATTATTTAATGTTTATTATCAAAATTTCATTAAATTCAATGAAATATCATTAAAAGTACGCCACTGATACAATATCCCCCCCATTAACTTTATATATAGTACGAGATTTTTTAAATGCCAATCATCATGTCTCAATTGAATAACTAAAACACTCGTATATCAATTTCCTGCAATCCAATGTCACTTATTTCGCTTTTTAAATTATTTATATTGTCGGGTTTTGCAACAATATCATACAAGTTTTATTACTTACGTACAAGTTTCTTTTTAGATCGTATTTTTTTTAATTTAAATTCGTATAAAATCAAAAAATAAATATTGCGCTTTGAAAAAAATTACAACTTATTTAAAACACAAAAAAGAACGTTTTCAAAAATTAATAACGAAAAAAAAACTGTTTTTAGCGATTTTCTCGATAATTTTGAGGTTATGTTGTAAAAAAAATCAATACAAAAGTTTTAGATCTTTTAATTATCTACAACTTTTACATTAAACGTTTTTCGATATGATACATATTTCAGCTACAAATCGTAAATAACCAATATTCAACCCCCACTCCCTTCCGGAACGTTTACTCAGTGGTCTTGATTTTTCTTAATTTACTTATAATTTACCCTAAATTCTCCTACCATCATGATTGGCCCTGGTCTATAAATAGGTTTATTCAAATAAAGAAAATATTTTCGTAGACCTTTTTTAAACCCCCTGTCAGTCTCTCCGACATCATAATATCGTCTGTTGCCGAGATACCAGAAGATCCATAGGAAATTCCTATCTAATGAGTCGTATAATTTGATAGGATTTATGATTGGAGATGACCCATGCGACATCAAACACAATATGTCCGTAAATGGAACCTCGTAATATGAATGACAAAAGTTTTATCGTCTACTAAAAATTTCGGCTGCAGTGCGGTCGAACAGATTACAGGATGGTCTCGCCTAGTGACTGGTCATTTTTACTATAAAATGTTTGTTAAAGTTTTTTTTATTAATGAAGTGCGCCGCCTGACCTGCTAGAATGCAAAAGGCAAATGCTTCGAAGACCTACCACCATATCCCTTTCACCCTAATTGTCTTCTAAAAAACCAGTGAACTTATTGAAATGCAATCTTCAAAAAGGCATTTCTACATCTCTTTTACACATCTACTCCAAAATTGAAACTTTTAGAGCAAGTAGTTTTAAAATAGTAGGACTTTAAGTACAACAATGTCAAATTTCAACTTTGACCCCACCCCGCTAAAAAACAAGTCAATTTAGTGAATTGCGGTCATCACACATTTCAAATTTAAAACTTTTAGAGCAATACATTATTAACACGTATTAACCAATGAGAGCTGACTGAATTTTTATCAAAGGTAATACCACGAATCCTCCAAATTTAATCTATAAAATTTGAGAGGACGAGTTGTATGTGGAAAAAGTTATTGTTTTAATCATTTTTTATTTAAATCAGAGAATATGCAAAGACAGTTTAGACACAAATGTTCAATATTTTCACATAAATCTATTCGTCTCCAATTTTTAAATTGAAAAATCAAATATTGAGCTGTTATATATTTAAATACAGGGCCACCAAGGCATGCGCGATTGCGTTTGGATTAATTCGTTCAGACTGACATTTCTCAGTTGTAATGTAATTTGAAGTGATTAGGACGTATTCTAAAACTGATGTTGAGTGTTGAAGTGAGTTGTGTGTGTGTTAAAGGCGATAAAGCGATTTGAAATAAACAAATAAACAGGTTAGTTTATAAATATACTTTTGATTGATATTAAAAATGTTCGTGAAACATTTTCTTATTGTACTAGAGAGTTCAAACGCTGCAAAACGTTTCTCAGTGTACCAGAAACTTTTAGACATCCCGAAGCCTTCAAAGGTGAATATGGTGCTGACGATGGTGACGGTGCGTCACGTTTATGCCGTTTAGAGCTCCGCCTCTAATCAGATGTGGTTCGATCGGGAACAGAACGAGGGAATGGGAATGGAAGGACTTCCGACGATGACGAGGGAGAATCGAGAGATGCTGCGTACAAGGGTGAGTGGTGGAGATGATGGTGGCTCGAAACCCTTCTTCTCTGTATTGGGAATTTCACGAATTTTGTATACAGGGTCTCGTAAAATTATGAGGTTCCTACTCTTTGATACAGCTCGATGGGAAATGTAATCATAACAGCTTTGATGCTGTGTTAAGAATTAGAACTATTGAGCAAACAGCTACTACCTGTAGTTCGGATTATCTTGACATCAGTGTAGGTGTTCCTCAAGGGTCAGTAGTGGGCCCAATATTGTTTCTAATATATGTAAATGACCTCGTTAGAGCTAGCCCATCTATACATTTCACGTTGTATGCAGACGATACGTCCATATACTTATTTCGAAAAAATCTAATTATTCCTTAGAAAAGATGTAATAAAGTTAAAGTATAATTATTAACTATTCTTTAACAGCTATGGAAGCATTCATAGTTTATATTTTGGACTTTTCTAACGTTGACATTTTTTTTTTATTTGAATTTATTTCAATATCCAAAATTAAATGGGTCTCTACCGTATCGTATTTACATTCCGTGTTTGTTCAGTGTTGCGACCACAATTTATTATGAACACCACTGATATCGTGTTGATATTGTCACTTATATCTACTATTGGTTTTCGATAAACGTTTTACAACAAAATAATCTATACATGTGTCTTTTTGATTAAGGAAAATTGTGACGTAAACATCTAGAAAAAAAAATATCAAAATTTCATTCCATAAAACTTTAATATACTAAATTAAAATTCCATCATTTTATTTAACGCTTTCATCCGTACCATATGGGAGGTTGTAATAATCACTCAGACCGACCAAAGCGTCTCACGTGTGACAGTTCTCCTAAAATATTAATGTCTTTATGTCCTTCTCTCACGTTCTGCTTTATGTTCATATTTCACAGGTCATTCCCGTTTCTCGGTAACAATTTTCGACTATTCTTCTTTCTAAGGATTATACAGGGTGTCCCAGTTACAAGTTACAGTTGAAAATGTTTTTATATCATCCAATATAAATGATAAAAATATCAATTTAGATGTACTTATCATGCTTGTAGTATGTCTGTAAATATTCCTGTAGTGCAAAACTAATCGAATAATAAATGTTAATATAAAATGTTAAGGTGTGCAAGACCATCGTAAACACCCCCATTCAATAAATTTTAAAATTCATCCTACACCGACTCTGTAATAAATTTTAAACTAGATGTTAAAATGGGATAGGTCGTGTTATGCATATTATTACTAACAAGAATAATTAATTATGATGTTTTTTATAAAAATAATCAGAGTAAAAATTTTGCTTTTTTGGAATTTAAACCACCACTATATTTTAAAAAATACTTTCTCTCGAAGTTTAAAATTTGGATTAGACGTGTATAAAAGATTTAGAAATGTTTTCTTGAAGACCGCATTTCAATAAGTTGACTGATTTTTAAACGGGAAGGGGTTAAAGTCGAAATGTGAATTTTTTGGGATTTGACATTGTTGTACTTAAAGCCTCTCTATTTTAAAAATACTTTATCTAGAAGATTAAAGTTTGGAGTAGATGTGTAGAAAAGATGTAGAAATGTTTTCTTGAGGACCGTATTTCAATAAGTTGACTGGTTCTTAAGAGGGGTGGGATCAAAGTCGAGATTCGCTTTTAATTTTTTGAAAAATCAATGAGGTGTGTCAGAACTAATAACAATTACAGTTTGAATCTAATCTTCTTCCTACATTTTCAATTAATCGAGACCCAGTGCCTGTATATCGAAATTTAACAAGTGAAAGTGTAGGACAAATTTTTTTCCACCAGTAATTATTCTATAACCTTTCGAACTTAGAATTAATTGAAATAAATGAAAATTTGCCTTTCACAAAAAATCCTTTACTCATGTAGGCTGTACGTACTTCTACCAGGACTATGTATGTTGCCCAATAGAAATAAATTTCATTTGCAAATTTTTTAATAAGTCCTTGAAAGGTGTCGGTAATTATTAGTGGTTTTTGATCGGTGTAATTGATTTCTAAAGTATTTTTCCTTGACAATTTGCGTAATAGACCTGGGCCAATCATAGTAGCTCAACTTTTTCTTTAATTTTCAATAAAGCTGTTGTTTGTTTTATTATAATTTTTGCATTTTAAATTATTCTGAAAATTATTGAATCGTATATATCTGGGAAAATCTACATTTTAAGTACGCGGCAATTTTTTTGTACGTCAGACATGAGACCACTGCGATCTGAACCATTTCTCTGGGCCGTTAATGCAAACGTCAAAAGATGAAACTTCCTGGACGATAAAAACGCGCCGTCCTCTGTCGGAGAGTAATAATGAAAAATGAAAATGCAGCAGGGAAATAGCGGATCTTGTAGGTACATCGTCGGGCGACATCAGCGCCGCCGAACGGCATTTTCCGACAAAAGGATTTACAGCTATGGCACATCTACGCGACCGCCACCGTCGCGACTCGACTTTTATAGACAGGACCGTATTAAACAAGATTTACACATTGAATGAGAAAACCTTTTTAATATTTTAACTTTCTTTGATCCTAACTGGCCTATATTATGCACCAGTATCTAAAAACCTTATATAGATATTTAGCTTCTAATCAATTATTCAATTAAAATAAAAATACATTTTGGAATACACAAACAAGACGCCAACAATCCAAATGATTTCTGCATATATGTTATATTTACATATAACAAAAAATATATTTTCAACAACAAACCCAACAATAATTGTGAACAAATAATTCGAAGCCGGTTCTGAAGTTGTATCTCAAGTTCCTCATCATTTATACATGTATTCGAGGATATGTAAAAAAAAAACGTGGATGAATATTGAAAATAAAGCTAGTCGCGACTAACTGGTGTTAAAGAGAATATTTTAATTGTTGGTGTAATGGTAATTTTACGTCTCATTAACGTTTGGATTTATTGCAGGGGATTTTAAAAATTAAAACATCACATGATGAATAGTAGAGGGAGATGGTCAACAATTGTCTAAGAATGGAAGTAAGAAAAAAAAATGTATGAATAATTGACAAAAATAATCAAAAATTTACAGAAAAATATGACAAAATATTTAACAAAAAAAAATAACAAATAAAATATCAAATATTGCCAAATAAATAATCAGCAAGTGACAAAAGAAGCAAAAGAAATATCAAAAATTAAGATTTGAATGACAGTTCTTATTCTAATCAACACAGCCACAGTCTACTCATTTTTACCAAAATCGTCATTCACTACGTGTCTACTCTAAATTCAATGTCATTTAAAAAAATTCAAAACCCCATTTTGAAGGTGTTCTCGAAGAGGTACGGAGGGGCACATCATTACTTTTTATTTTATTAAAATTTGAAATTTTGACCGAAAGTTTTATTTTCTAAAATTCTCACTGATTTTTATAAAACTGAAGATATCTATTAATAGAGGCATAACAAAAAAAATCCTTGTACACTTATCATCATTATACTTTTACTTTTGATTTAAATATAATTAAAATGATGAACATTATCTCTGTTTAGTAAAACTTACGTATCCAATGGCTCGGCGGCGTAGAGTTTTCTAATTTGCTTTCTTATTTTTAATAATTTTTTATATAGCCCAGTTGCCAGAGAATGATATTGACCAAAAGCTCGCACAAAATGTGATGTCGATGAAACTTGGCATTTAAGTACTTGAAAGGGTGTAGAAAACGATAAAAAAATCTTTGCTACTCTAAAGTGTATGCTAACTTCACAATTTCGAAAATAAAATCGAAAATTTGGTTTTTCCATTTTATCTCGAAAAAAAAAAAAATTTCGAAAAAATAATAGCACCACGTGAATTAGCGGAAAATTTTACTATAAAATAATATTATAAGTTATTTTATCCTAATAATGTAACCTTTATATAGACCGATTAGTCTCTTATCTACCATTTCTAAGCTCCTTGAATAACTACTTTTACAAAGAATCAGTTCAATATTAAATGAAATTCCTGACCATCAATTTGGGTTCCGACAAGCACACTCAACAACCCAGCAATGTCATAGAATAATCCACTAAATACACAAATCATTAGAAGACAAAAAATATTGTCCCTCAGTATTTCTTGATGTCAGCCAAGCCTTTGACAAGTTTTGGCATGAAGGACTTCTCTACAAAGCCAAACATACACAACCATCTCTATTCCACCTACTTAAATCCTATTTAAATAATAGACAATTTAGAACCAGAGTCGAAGGTGAAACGTCCTCTTTCTTCCCAATTAAATCTGGAGTCCCCCAAGGTAGTGTTTTGGGCCCAATACTGTATCTATTGTACACATCAGACCTACCAACAACTCCAAATACAATAATTGGTACCTTAGCTGATGATACAGGAATAATTGCCAGCCATGAAAATCCAATCTCCGCATCTTACCACCTACAGCAACACCTAAATCTAATCCAGGACTGGACAGAAAAGTGGAAAATAACTCTAAATGAGTCAAAATCTACGCAAATTACGTTCACTCTAAAAAAAAAGGACATTGTCCGCCAGTTTCTTTCAATAATATACCAATCCCTGAACAATAATCTACTAGGTATCTGGGACTTCACCTAGACCAAAGGCTCACCTGGAAGGAGCACATAACAAAAAAGAGAAGACAAATTGATATCAGATTCAAAGAGTTGTACTGGCTCCTTGGTAGAAAATCTCACCTATCGCTTGATAACAAACTCCTAATTTACAAGACTGTAATAATGCCAATCTGGATGCATGGTATGGGGATGTGCCAGCAAATCAAACATATCATTATTACAAAGAGCTCAATCCAAAATACTGAGAGCAATCACAAATGCACCATGGTATGTGTCAAACGACACACTACATAACGACCTTCGGGTCCCAACACTTCAAGAACGGATAGAAGAAAGAGGCCAAAAACACCACCAGAGATTGGAAGAACATCCCAACGTACTCTTACAACCATTGCTGCATCAACCAGAAACCAGAAGACTCAAAAGAAAATTACCAATAGACTTCAAGTGAACTGCTGGAGGTCTTTTCAATGGAAGGGATCTCATCATGCCACTTTATGGACTAAAAGCAATCCACTTTAGTCCACCGTTAGCAGATTAGCTTATAGAATTTGTATATTCTGATTGCTGATTACATTGTAAATAAAAAAAAAGAATTTGTATTACCATAAAAAATTATTAAAGCAAATTCGAAAACTCTACGCTCGCCGAGCCGTTGAATACAAATATTCAGGCGAGGCGTTCGGAAAAACTAATGTATCTTTGCCTAAAATATACGCAAAGAAAAAAAAGAAAGCGTTTTAAAGAAGAGACTCTAAGCTTTCTCAGGAAGTTACTTTTTATTTTTTTTTTGTTTTCTCATAGACAATTTGACCGGAAGTTATAATTTCTAAAATTCTCACTGATTTTTATAAAACTATTAATAGAGGCATAACAAAAAAAATGGAAAAACCAAATTTTCGATTTCATTTTCGAAATTGTGAAGTTAGCATACACTTTAGAGTAGCAAAGATTTTTTTATCGTTTTCTACACCCTTTCAAGTACTTAAATGCCAAGTTTCATCGATATCACATTTTGTGCTAGCTTTTGGTCAATATCCTTCTCTGGCAACTGGGCTAAAGAGTGTGTATTAATTTTCAGAACTACTAGGCTAAATAATGCATATACCAAAAATAAACAAATAGGAATATTACAAAAACTGACATTGATGACAATGTCAGTATTGTTAATTTTTGAATTTCTGTCTGCATTATTTAGCCGAGTGAATATTAGGTTTAAGACTTGACAAATAACTAGATTATAATGGTCTACAAAAACGTTTGGTACATGACGGCTCTGCGACGGACGTTAAAGCACTTCCCGGTTATCAGAAAAAACGATGGATGGCGTCTGCATCGCTGCGCGAATCTCTATAATGAAATTGCAGTCGGATTGCCGGGCACCGAGTAGCGGGATTTCCATAATCACGTCTTGGAGGCGCCGACATCATACCAATGAAAAACTTAGCCGTTTTAATTCCTAATCAGAACAATAAAAAATTACTTTATTTCAGTTATTCGTATGTGGTTTTATGGGTGTTTTTATTGTAAAACTTAAATACTGCGATAGTATAAAGGGAAAATAGAAAAAACTAATCTGCATATTTAACAATATTTGTTAGAAAATGAAAAGAAAAACGTTTTAGAAGCGTTTAACGAAAATAAGGCAAATAATCTATACAGCAGAGTCGATTTTATACCCTACGAATCCACTCCTGGATAGTTTATATTATACTGAAATCGCGATCGAGTCGTAGTAATAAATCTGTCAGAACAGGAAAGTACAGATGTGGGTGCCTATATATTATTTACGTGGTACATAAAATCATCATTTAAAAATATATTTTTTTTGAATATGTATTATTGAGTATTATTTCGGCATGTAGGTACTTTACAAAATGAAAATATTAAATTTACCAAGTTTACCCACCAAAAAAACACAAAAAAAACAAAAAATTAGCCAGCCAAAAAAAATTTTTTTTTCACCTTAAACAAGCACCCCGGCGGTTTTATTATAAGTTAAAATATTTTTAACAGTCTTTTGGAATTATCCTGTATATATATATATCATCAACCTAGACATCAACATTTAATTGAATTTGTCTAATTCATATTAGCAATATTATTTATTCTGATTCAATCGATAACTGCAAAGAAAATTAAATTTAACATTCTAATAACACTGGGTTCAAAACGGATCCTTGTGGCTTGCCGGATACTTCAACGTACCCTACTACTAACTTTTATGGTTTTTAAAGCCTAAAATATCGTTACTTGGCACATACAAAAGGGAAAGCTGTACCGAACAAAAAAAATCCTGTTTTATATAACGATACACCCCTAATATTCGCCTAAATTATATTTGGTCCTTCTGAAATCGATTTGTAAAGGCGAAATTCGTTCCGCTCTGTCTGGAAATTCAAAACTCCGTCATCGGCATCGCGGGGTCGCACGACTACAACAACCGTCAGGTTTTTGGGGGTTGAAACGCGACATCGGGATCAACAACTTGTGTTTTCGTTTGATAATGTCAGAGTTCGTGATATTGCCGAAAAGTCTGGAGGGTTTTTTTTATTCTTCAGTTCTTTGTTACCGACGGTCGTGTCGATTTTTTTTTTTATGCGATTATGAGATTATTGGGTACGTTTTTATCTAGAAATATTGCGTTTCGTCTAGAATTGCGGTTTTACTGTAATGAGGTTAAAAGATATTTTTAAAAAAGTAGGATTTTCAGTAGGTTTCGATTTTCCAATAACACTCTACTTAGTCAAATCTGGGACTTTTGTACATTAAGTTAAGAGTTATCACAATTTTCGAGAATTTCTATATTTCTATTAGAAAGTAAGCTATTTTGGTTAATAAATTATTTTTATTTAGAAAATCACTGCTAATGGCCATGTTACCAGTCTAAAATCAGACAAGTCCCCTTCTAAAGAATCGAAAAAATTGCCACAAACAGAACCTGTTGATGTCAAACAAGAGAAGAAGCAAAAGAAACAAAATGAAAAACCTAAAGGCAAGAAAACAAACCAAGGAACTTCGAAGAAACTAAAAGCAGAAATAAAATTTCAGATAAACCAGTAAACTTTGACGATGGAAGCTGGGAAACTGTTCCTCTAAAATCAGATAAGAAGAAAAAAGAACAATTTCCCGCTAAAAAGGAGAAAAAAGTATCTAAAAAAGAAAAAGAATATAAAGCTGATATAGCGGAAATAGGAAAATTGGTCAAAGAATTGCGTGAAAAGAAAGAAGAAAAACAATGCAAATTGTGTATGCAACCCCAATACATCGGGAATTATTTGCTTTAAAAATTGTCAATACTCTCTTCTAATCATAGATGGTAGAACATCCAAAAACAAGTTGTTGTAGAAAAAGTAAAGGAAGATCTAATCAAAATTGAACCAATAGAGGAAAAGAAAGAAAAAAAGAAAAAGGAAAAAAAAAACCTAAAAAGGAAGAAAAGCCAGTAGATGAGATTAAAGAAGAAGAACCAAAAAAAGAAGTAAAGAAAGAAATTAAAACCAGTTGTAACTGAGAAAGTTTAGAACAAAAAGCCTCAAAAAACGAGTCATTTTTTCGATATCGCATTTGAAAATTGCCTGAGATATGGAAAATACTTTAATCGATCTGTTCATTCATTTTGTTTTGAAATAAAAATATTTTTGTAGACAAAAATACGACCGAACTAATTTGTACTCCCAATACATATTTTAAAACTACCTTAAATATGAATGAGACTTCTTGCTTGGATGTTATACTTATAAGTACTTTTGTTTTTCTAATAATACGTAAAACCGAAATTATACGTAAATAAAAAATGGAGATTCTTTCAACGCATCACGAATAATTACATAGCAAGAAATAAAAATAATTGCCTTGTTATTAAAATTGTTTTCGAAATCTAATGACAAATGTAGGGAATTTATTTTCATTTTTTATTATTTATTGTAAAAATTGTAAACTCGTATAAAAGGAATCGTGACGTTTCGGCTATACTTGCAACCATCTTCAAATCACTTCTGTTCCATATTTTTTTAGGAGTCGGTAAAAAATTGGATCTGTTTTTGTTATCCCTATACTGAAATTTAATAAACACTTTAGTAAACACAAATTAAATTTATTAAAATTTCTGTTTATTTTTTATAAAAATTCCTCAAATAAACATCAATAATCCATACAATTTATATGAAAAGTTAAAAAAGACGCCAAAACCCCGCGGGGACGGTTTCATTCACCTTTCCGCATTGTTCGACGTCTTCTCCGTAGTCAATTTAGGAAGGAGATAACCCAACGAAGTGGCGCACTGACCCCAACCAACCCCAACCGTTCCTCTTTACCCCCGCCGCCCCCCGTTCGATACTGCAGCCCCCGAAACGTGGGCTATTCGAACCCTCGCTCACGCACAATTCTAGAACACCGTGGACCGGCAGTATGGACAAAATTTCAGTTAATAATAATTGCGATTTATTTAGCGGTCCATAATGAGAAAAAAAAATTACAATTTTCTATAATATTTTCCTACCATCGTCCTCATACCATCCAACTCTCTTCCCTTCATACAGCTCTTTGTTTTCTTCCTCATTTTCCAATTATAAAACATGTTTTCAAAATCTTCAAAATTATTTATGTTGTCTTCTTTACTTGAGAACCAAATTAGAGCATTTCCCGTAAGCGTTTCTCTTACATCTTTATTTTTTTCTATTTCTTTCAAAATCGTTTCTTTCCTTTTCCTGCGTTGTTGTTTTATTTCTTCAATTTTATCTTCAATCTGGGGTAATTTTATTTGTCAAATTTCCTTAATTTCTTCCGTCCTATTTCTATTCTTTAAAGTTTCTTCTTTTAAAAATTCGTTTAACCTTTTAACATTTTCCTTATTCTTCATTGCATCCTTTTTTATTTGACATATTTCTTCAACACACTCCGTTTCTATTCTTTAATTTTCTGCTCCTGTAACTCTTCTATCTCTGTTATTCTTTCAATCATTTATCTTCCTTGTTTCTTCTATTTTTTTATCTGTATACATTTTTAAGCCTTGTGATATTTCTTCTATTCTATTTTCTATACCTTTCATTTCTTCTTTCATCATATTTCACATTTTATCTTCCATCTTTACCATTTTGTCTTCCAAATGTTCTATATTTTTATTCATTTGCTTTCCCATCATCTTTATTAAGACATCCATCATCAATCCATTTTTTTTTTTAATAATAACTTACAATAGGGATAGGGCTCCTTTATTTTAGAGCCCCACGTTGGGCGCCAAATTTGTAATAAAATATGAAATAAATTGGTTTTAACTTTCAAAGATTTTATTTTATTTATCTAACTTTGACAATTATTCATTTAACTAACTAATAATAATCAACATAAAACAAACATCCCATAACAACCCTGTCACATTTTAAAGTCCCTTACACATAATTTTTCTCATGAATAATTTTACTCTAACCAAAAAACCCCACTTCAGTATAAAGTTTGATTGTGTATCTAAATTTCAAACAATGGAATGTGACGTTATATCCCCACTTTTACTGCACTCCTCTTTTATTTAGAGTATAGTTTAGGGTTATGGTCTAAAATTGGTGCTAGCCACTAATACCACCAGATCTAACTCCTTCAGATTTTTACCTGTGGAAATGTGATTTATGTAATTTCCAGTGCCACTCTTTTTAGTATTTTTAGACATTTTTAAGGCAGAATTAAGCGTTGTCTGCAAGGTGATAGGATGACTTTTTATAGTGAATTATTTCACAAAAAATATAGAGCATCTAAAAATATTCTAAAACATGGTTCAAACAAAAGTTACGAAAAATTCTAATCTGATAAAAATGAAATTCAAAACGCATAAATATATCTTACGAAATCGGTCCAATTAGATTGTAGAAGTGCACCACACCCCTATACTCTTATCCCGTGAGAGACTTTTTGTAAGGGAATATGCAGCTGCGGGGAAAAGATTATTAAGAGAAAAATTTTTGGTTACATGAACTCGAACTTTGAGATGGAAATGATGGAAAAAAGTTTTCCCACGACGAGATAATTCATAAATATTGAACAGAAAATATGTGCGAAGATTTAAAATAATTTATTTCGGTATATGAAATTCTCGCATAAAAATGATTATATTTTAAATGATATTTCGTGTTCGGAGGACGCAAATTACCCGCAGGGAGGTAAAAATAAAAATAACAAAAAAATCTTGGACGAGGTGAATGAAACCAGTTGCAGTTTCGTGCTGTACATGACATATGGCAAGGCCTGTCTGCGGTTTTTCGATGCGATTTCTGTTATTATTGTCTGGTAACACGAAAATTTTTACAGACCGCGTTGGGGGGGGGTTTGGCGTTTCCGTGTTAACGACGTAATACTTCGGGTTATAAAATTTTCTTGTATTCGCATTGTTCTTTGACCACCGCAAACAGGATGTCTTAAAAAAAAGGTACAAAAAAGTGAAATGAGGTATAAGAATCGTCAGTGTTATATGAAGTGCATCATTTACTTGGGCGATTTGGCCATTTTTTTTTATTGGAAAAATTGGTTATTCAAGCCCAGCAAAATACCAGTTTGTTCGTAAGTAATATCATAAGGGCATCTAATTTTTCTGAAAAAAAATAGAAAAAACACGTTGCTAAGTAATATTTTAACAAGAAGAATGCATTTTGTTAAAAAAATATTACTTTACATTGTTTTTTTGATTTTTTTTCACAGGAAAAATTAGAACCCCGAATGGTATTTGTCAAGACTATTTCATGAGTAACAGATTATTCTGCATACACATAGCTTACAAAACATACTACCTATTATATATGCATATATAATAAATATTTAGGTATTAATTTGAAAACTGAAAAACAGGTAATTTATTTAATCACAAAATACTACAAACTTAATTATTTATGGTACAATAAAATATAAATTGCAATTTTGGTACACAGAGGAGTATTGTTTGAAGTCTTTGTTAACTCATTGATAACGTTGGGTGTAGGTAAATCATTAATGTTGTTGATGGGTCCAGCTGTAGAGTGAGAAGCTCGAGGAGCGGCTGCAGGATCTTCTGTTTTCTGTGTTTTAGCTGGAGGTTCTGAGGCGTCACTTCTAAGGGTGTTTATGATGTTGGAATAATGCTCATTATCCATTTGCAGATAATGCTTAATTGAGTTGGCTGCTGAACTGTGGCCAGTAATTTTAATTAGTTGCTGTTCATCGATGTATCCTTTAGCCAGGTTACTGACTGCTGTCGACTGCATAGAGTGGTTTGTTATTTTTATTTCTTTTGTATTTAATCCTGCCTTCTCTGCTTTGTTCTATGATGGATTTACTGTTAAGAATAATCTATCAGTTGTTATTCTAGATGAACGTTTAACCATTAGAATTTTAAAAAGACAGACTGGACAAAAGGTAGGGTTCTTCGTGTTGGGGACCAGCCATTTTTTTTCTCCATCCTGGGCCGTTTTATTGAAGGGAGGATTATATTCTACTCTTCCTAAAAAGTAGGATTTTTGAAAATCAGTTATTTTAAAAAATATGTGACTATGTTATCTACCTGTTATAATCCCAGAATGATCCACTTCCTCTTTAAAATTATGAACTCTGCAATTGACTGCTTCTCCACCTCTCCAGGCAAGTTCAACTGAAGCGATATGGTAAAATTTTCGCTGGAGTCCCGCCGGAGTGTCTTCGTCTCATAATAAAACCATTGCGTAATATCCTTCCAATTTTAATGAAGCAGAGCCTTAGGCGGATCCACGGGGAAGGCTGTGGGGGCTGCGCCTCCCCTCCTTTAGGTTACGTTTTTTGATATATTCCATAACTTCCCAACCCTCAACTCCAACTGATGTGGAAGACAGCACCCCCCTTGACAATCGGCTCCCATGAGCAGTGCTCGATTTCCTTTTATTGGCGCACATCAGCAAATTCCTTCGTTTCGCATTACGAGCTTCCCTACTAGACTTGAAGATAATATCTTTAAATGGATCAAAAATTATTTTCCACTTCATAAAATACATCTCTTGCATTTTTTCTGCAACGGTGTTCCACATTGTCTTCACAACTAGTTCTTTGTAATTTTCACCGTTTTCTTTCTTCATATTCCACGCCCAATCTTTCAGGATTAGGTTTAGTTGCTCTAAACTTGTAGTTTCCAAAAGCTCGTATTTCTTTGCCTTGCAGAATTCCGTAAACTGTTTCCATATTGACGTATGAGTTTTAACGGTATTGTACGGTACACTTTTCTCAATCGCCAGATCAATATTACACATAGAATCACTTCCAAATCAACTCATTTTCACTAAATAAGCTGACTAGCACTGTTTAAAAACAATATTACAAAATTTATTGACGATTATTTTTTTCATCTGTCAATACAGTCAGATTTTGTGGTTTCAGCCAATAACAGCTCAGGATCCTAACCAATCATTGTGTTTTATACTGATAAAACCGCTTCGTCGTTTTTGTTTTTTGATTAAACTGTGTTTACCTATTTGAGATGTCAAATGTAAACATTTATCAATTATTATTATACTAAAATGTATTGCAAATCTATGTTAATAACCAAATTTCAAAATGTATTTGTAAACTAACCTGTTTTTATTAGTTTATTTCAACATTCATTTAACATTTTTAGATACCTCACTTTAACACTAAACTTAAAATTAATTAAATTAAGAAAGACTTCATTTCATTCTTCTTCTTCGCTTTTATTTAAGGCGCCGTTTCGCGGGGTAGCCAGTCAAAAAATCGCCTTGGTGGCCCTGTATGTAAAACTATAACAGCTCAGGTTTCAATTTAAATTGGTAAAGAAAATTTTCAATATTTGTGTGTAAAGTGTCTTTTGCATAAATGACTATGTTCTCTGTTTTTAATACAAAATGATTCAAAAAATAATCCTTTCAAATACGACTCGTCCTCTGAAATTTTATAGATTAAATTTTTGATCTTCATACTCAAAAAGAGTTTAACGTAACAGTTATAGGTAATTAAAAAATCTAAAACTCTTCTATCGATCATTTTTCGACATAACCTCAAAATTATCAAGAAAAACGCTAAAAACAGTTTTTTTATGAAATTTTGAGGTTGAAAAATGTTCAATACAAAGGTTTTTGATTTTTTAATTATCTACAACTTTTACAATAAACTTTTTTCGGTGAGGTGTATATTTCAGCCACAAATCGCAAAAACCCACATCCAATCCATTATATCAAGAAATAAATTCCATCTTTGTATAATAACTTTTTTCATAATGAATTTTGACCGTAAATTATCGATAGGAGTAAAATCTAGACCAAATTTTTCACGTAAATCAATATAGAAAATTTCATTGCTTTTAATGCTCATTCTTTCCTCAGTATATGCGAAGTTTGCGAAATTTTCAAGGAAATACAACCTTCAACAATTCCTTCTTGAGCAACTCGAATAAAAAAAAATGTAAACGAATAAGCTTAACCTTCGTAGAATTGTATAAACTTTTGAATTACGTTATTCCTCGTTACAGTGTGTCTCAATATAAAATTTCTTTATACACTATACGTAAAATAAAAACGAACGAAAAATTTTTCATCCACTTACTTTTCAAAAATTTTTATTTTTATTTTGGAGTTTTTTATGATGAATCGCGCAGGGGTCCTGAAGCCAATCACCCTGTAGATTGGCAACCGCAATTGAAATTGATTTTAGATCAATAAGGTTGACGGTTGGATAAAGCGCTATCTGATAAAACTTGATTTTCAATCTTGTCTATTCAACGTTTATATTAGTTATACCTAATTTTGTTTTATTTTGTTTCAGGTAAGTTTATATTCGAGATTAGATCGTTGGAATAAATGTAGACAGGAAACAAGACAGTATAGTAAGTTTTTTCGTTTACTTTCCAAAGGTATTTATGTCGTTTTGATGTCGCAGATAATTGCAAGATAAAATATTCATTGTGTCTTTAGGCTGCAAACAAATTCTTTTAATGTTACTTTTCTTGAGTGTATGTAGAAAATTTTTCAACGGAATTATATGTTTTTCGGGCTGCTGAAACGAATCTGCTGCCTCGTAGCAGGACCGGAACAGGCCCAAAAACGCAAAAAACCTCGAAATCTTCTGAGTTTTTCCCTAACTTTCTAACTTCCAAATTTATAAGGTCGCCATCGTCATTCGAAAAACGCCAATTTTTTGAAAACTGCAATATACTCACTGTTAGACAACTTTAATTTAAAAACAGCCGCTCTACATGAAAAAGTTGTAGAATAAAAATTGTAAAGCATAAAATTTTTGTGCTCACTGAACTCAAAATTTGATGCTTTACAACTTTTATTCTACCACTTTTTCGTGTAGAGTGGCTGTTTTTAAATTAAAGTGCAGTTTTCACAAAAGTTGGTAAAAATTGGCTTTTTTCGATTGACGATGGCGACCTTATAAATTTTGAGGTTAGGATGTTAGGGACGTCATTCGACGCAGAATTTTATATTCTTCAACTTTGAATACCGCGACATTTTCCGTACGATGCGTCGTTTGCAAGAAATGAGCGGAAAACCGGAGAAACTCAGAAAATTTCGAGGTTTTTTGCGTTTTTCGACCTGAGCCGGTCCTGCTTCGATGCAGCAAACTTCAGATTCGTTTCAGCAGCCCGAAAAACATATAATTCCGTTGAATAATTTTCTACCCCTCTCACGTTTTGTAAAAACTACCATTTGACTAGACTAATGTGGAATAAGTTTAACTGACAATAACTATTATAAATTCAAATAAATAAAAAATGTATATAAATAAGCTTCAACTTATGTCCTTATTTCTTCCAAAACTGACGCAAATATTGTTCTACCAATTATTATTTAATACCCAATAGGCTGACTCAGTTCGTTTATTATCCACTTATCCTTTTCAATGTTAAAATTAAAGGATGTCTATCAATGGAGGAACCCGAGGCAATTAGGAAGGTATATAATCATATTACAATAGAGCTTTCGTTGTCTATAACCGAGACTGGAGTCGAACGAACACTCGACCGACATGGAAACATCACTTTTACGTAATGATAATACGCAAAAGTAGGACACCGAGTTCTTTTATTGTAGCGGTGAATGTTTTTGACATATAGACCAATTACCGCTGCAGAAAAAGTTATTGTTTCTTTGTTAGTTTCATTGAAACTCATCGATTCAATTGTAGCTTCAAAGTAACTAGATGATAATATTTATAGGAAAAAAATTATGCGGAAATTTAGATTTTATATAAAACTTTCTAAAAGATGCAATCAATAAACGTAGGTACATAACTTTTAGTTGTTTAAATTCAAATTTTTGGACTTTGACACCTCGCCGATTGAAAAAAACACAATTTACTTCATTTCGGGCTTTAAGAAAATATTTTTACATCCTTTCTAGAAGTCTCTTAAAAATTTTAATCTTCTGTAATGGGATTTTTTAAAATGCAAATTTCAACTTTGATACTTCACCAATTGAAAACAGAAAAAGTTATTAAATTTTGGTCTACCAGAGACCATTTCTACACATGTTCTAAACATCTTTTCTAAATTTTAAACTTCTGTAATGGGTGGTTTTAAAATGGTGGGGATATAAAGGCAACCATGTCAGATTCTTTAAAATGCAAATTTCAACTTTGATACTTCACCAATTGAAAACAGAAAAAGTTATTAAGTTTTGCCATACCAGAGACCATTTCTACATCTGTTCTAAATATCTTTTCTAGATTTTAAACTTCTGTAAAGGGTGGTTTTAAAATGGTGGGGATATAAAGTCAACAATGTCAGATTCTTTAAAATGCAAAGTTCAACTTTGATACTTCACCAATCGAAAACAGAAAAGTTATTAAATTTTGGCCTACCATAGACCATTTCTACACATGTTCTAAACATCTTTTCTAGATTTTAAACTTCTGTAAAGGGTGGTTTTAAAATGGTGGGGATATAAAGGCAACAATGTCAGATTCTTTAAAATGCAAAGTTCAACTTTGATACTTCACCAATCGAAAACAGAAAAAGTTATTAAATTTTGGCCTACCAGAGACCATTTCTACACCTGTTCTAAACATCTTTTCTAGATTTTAAACTTCTGTAAAGGGTGGTTTTAAAATGGTGGGGATATAAAGGCAACAATGTCAGATTTTTTAAAATGTAAAGTTCCACGTTGATGCTTCACCAATTGAAAACAGAAAAAGTTATTAAATTTTGGCCTACCAGAGACCATTTCTACATCTGTTCTAAACGTCTTTTCTAAATTTTAAACTTCTGTAATGGGTGGTTTTAAAATGGTGGGGATATAAAGGCAACCATGTCAGATTTTTTAAAATGCAACTTTCAACTTTGATACTTCCCCAATTGAAAACAGAAAAAGTTATTAAATGTTGGTCTACCAGAGACCATTTCTACATCTGTTCTAAACATCTTTTCTAAATTTTAAACATCTGTAATGGGTGGTTTTAAAATGGTGGGGATATAAAGGCAACCATATCAGATTTTTTAATATGCAAATTTCAACTTTGATACTTCACCAATCGAAAACAGAAAGGTATTAAATTTTGGTCTACCAGGGACCATTTCTACATCTGTTCTAAACAGCTTTTCTAAATTTTAAACTTCTGTAATGGGTGGTTTTAAAATGGTGGGGATATAAAGGCAACCATGTCAAATTCTTTAAAATGGAAAGTTCAACTTTGATACTTCACCAATCGAAAACAGAAAAGGTATTAAATTTTGGTCTACCAGGAACCATTTCTACATCTGTTCTAAACAGCTTTTCTAAATTTTAAACTTCTGTAATGGGTGGTTTTAAAATGGTAGAGATAAAAAGACAGGTTATATTGAAATTAATCAAAGTTATACATATAGAAATACCTACGTAGGAATATCTTCTATTAAAATCTGATTTGAAATATTTCTGTTTCGATATTTGTGTAGGCTATTAGCCAATTCAGCATCGTATAATATTTATGGGAAAAACTCCTCAACACCCATTATTTATCTATTAACAGTAAATAATTATGTAATTGCAACAATTTCTCACCAGTAAAAATTAATCGGGCGTGAAAATGATTAAATACTTTACGATTATTGATAGTCGGGATAGGAACTTTCTTTTCTACAGTGTGTTACACAAAACCGCTGAACCATGCCCTAATTGTTCGGCAGAGGCATTAAATATGGGCGTGAGTTTATGGTAAAACGGTGATATATTGTGTTTTATGTAAAGTGACGGTGCTATTTTAGAATTTTCGATTAATCCATCGATTACGATTCGAGATTGGCTTTCAACATTTCCTGGGAATTATATATGAAAGAAATTTATTTTCTATACTTTCTATAAAATAAAATCAAATTAATATTGTTTGCAATTTTTTGAACAGTTGGAAAACGGTACCGGCAATTTTATTGACGTTCAAATAAAAAAAAGAACTTAGAACAATCGGTTTCAAATTTTAAAATGGTTTGATTTGAATCCTTTAAATGTTCGTTCATATTTTATGGGAACAAAATTAAACAAAAAGTTTAGTACAACCGTGGCTCAGGTTATTTCACCTTCAAAAACTTAATCTTCGGTAAAATCTGTATTTTTTGCTAACACCATAGACAACCGAGTAGGTATAGATCGAACACAAAAATTTCTTGGCAGGTAAAAACGGTTTTCAGAATGCAGACGCTCGTCCCAGGCATTTCCTTTCAACTTTGGAAGTTCGAATTTTATTTCGAGGGTTAACCTACACCTACTCGTTAGGGATAGAAAGAGAGAGACTTATTTATTTTTTTCCAAATGACCTTGGAATGCGTGGGAACTACTAATCATTGAATTCTATGGACGTTTTGATCGGAACTGATAGGTAGAATGGGTGTTTGATCATTATGGTTGTCAAAATATTTAGATTTTTGGTAAATGCGACAAGATATTTTGAATTCTATTCGTCGTGTTGATTTAAAAGTCTCTAAAAATGTAAATTTTGTGCTAGACCGATTTTAAATACCCGAATTTAGGGTAAATTATAAGTAAATGAAGAAAAATAAAAATTGTACACGCGTTTTGTACACAATTTGCGTTATTTGCCCATAATAACGGTCGTTCCATGTTCCATTGTCGATAGAGAGACGGCGACGGTGACGACGTTCTATTATGTTATACATTTTGCAAGCGAAAACGATCTATTCACTTTCTGTACACTTGAACTTAATAATAAAATCCACTCTTATCTGTTCTGACCTAGATAGCAAGTAGGTAATCGGAATGAATGATTAATTTTATCTAACGGACCGTCAGTATGGGTTCCGTTTGGTACTAAATACATTTTTTATACCTAAATCTACTAAACGCCCGTTATATCGAATGGATGGAAGATGATCTGTAGATCCTAAAATTCCGTGTTCGTATTTAATACACAGAAAGTTGATTTTCAAGAGGTCAAAGTGGAAGTTTGAATTTTTTGGGATTTGACATTGTTCTACTTAAAGCCCCACTATTTTAAAACTGTTTGTTCTAGAAGTGTAAAATTTGGGATAAATGTGTAAAAGAGATGTAAAAATGTTTTCTTGAAAACCGCATTTCAATAAGTTGACTGGTTTTTAAGCGGGGAGAAGTCAAAGTGTAAATTTGGATTTTTTGGGATTTGATATTGTTGTACTCAAAACCCCACTTTTTAAAAAATTTAGATAAATAAACCTTCAGCTGAGTATTGCCATATCTTTGCTCAATTCTATAGATAGAATTTGTGGTTAATATTTGTTTAAGATGTTCGCTTAATAAGTGCCTTAAAAATGACATCACGCAGGAGCATCCATCTTACAGCCCAGACTTAAACCATCATGTTTTTTTCGTTTACCATCAATTAAAGGAAAAAATGGAGAATTAAAATTTACCTCCACTTGATTAGGTGTTATGTTATAAATAAAAATCACACTACTCTATAATTTTTTTACACTTTTGAATGAAGAATAAAAAACCATTTCAAATAAAGTATCAATCGGCCCCTGCATCATATATAATTTTAAATGCTACTCCCCTAATAGTACGGCATATCGTAACCAGAATTTTAGACTTATTCGCACACAGAATTTTCAAGTACTTTTCATCAGTTCTCCTAGAATATCTGGTATATTCTGTAACAAGGTTGGAATGAGAATTCGACCCGAGTGGAGGAACCACGCGTGTTGAATTTTCATTCCAACAGAGTAACAGACTGTACTTTCTCCACGGTCACAGAAAGTAGGAATTAAATATAGTAAAATCTTTCAACATTGTGTAGTATTTTTATATTCAAGCTGGGATTTTTGCGGTAGTTATATTATCGGCATATTTTTTATTTCTGGAGGAGTATTTTCAAATTCTACGTCTGAATCATTTGATTTTCTACTCCTTTTCAATAAATTAAAAGTTTTTACAAACCAATATTAAGACCACGTCAACTAATACTGATAATTAATTTGACATTCATAGCAAACCTTATTTTTTTTAAACAATTACGGAATGAACATTCTGTCTCTAGAGTAAGAATAAAATACGTATAAAATTCATAAGAGACAAGAGCGAGATCGTTTCTTTTCTGTTATTATAAATAAATATTTCTTAGTATACAAAATATGATACGCTCTGTATATTTATTTTTGCATTTAATATATTTGCGAAACGATTTCCCAATGCAGCGCTCGATATGAAATAATGTACGTTTTACAAAATCGCTGAATGTCGAAAAGGAAAAGTTTCTATAAAAAAAACACGCGAAGAAAGTTTGTGCTTTACTCGAACGGTCCTCGTTTTTAATTGGAGCAAAATAATGACTGTTATCTCACAACGTTTTCTTGAATTAAAATTAAAATTAATAAATAATATTAATTAAATTACGAGGTTGCTCTGGCGTTACCCGCTGCGCCGGACGATGTTTCAAAAGAGATTTTTTTTTAAATTGACGGTTTTCTCTTTTTTCTTTACGAACTATCTTTTCTAGGTAAGATTTTTTTTAGAATTTCATTAACCTTCACCTGGCATGCTCATCCTGAGTAACATACCTGGACTCGAGGGGTACGTACGAACTACAGTTATAAAAATCTTTGTAAAAATTGAAATATTGATTATATTGTTTCAAAAAAATTCAGATATCATCTTTAGATACCACTTTAAACTGTAGAATAGTCTGAGTTGAAAAAAAATAAAGATCAGCGTTCATAAAAAATCCGAAAAACTGGAAAATTTGAAATAAATGCGTTTTTACAAAAAAAAAATAATAACTTTTTTGTTTTTCGATAAAAAAGGCTGAAATTTTAGCTGCGTCTAATATAATAAATGCTGTAGTTCATAGTGGTTTTCTTCTAATTTTATGGTTTACCTAAAATTCATAAACAACAAATACCATTAAGACCAATAAGTTCTATAAATGCACCTTGTCAAAATGTACCAAGATCTCTACTTAAAACAATAGATCCGTTATCGGAAATACTAATTCCTTTATCAAAAATCCAAAACATTTTTTAGAAAAATTATCAAAAATCAAAATTACAAATTCAGATAAGTATAATGGTTAGTTTTGATGTACCTAGTTAGTTTATTTCCAAATGTTCCTGTCGATAAAAATCTTGTGGGAAAAAGTTGACAAGTGATAATACATTAGTAAATTGAACTCTCAGCAATTCTAGAATTGTTGGAATTATGTATTAAAACTACATATTTTAAATTAAATAGTGATTTTTATCAGCAAAATTTTGGTATGGCAATGAGTTCACCTTTATCACCAAAATTGTGTGATATTTTCATGGAGGATTTTGAAATGGAAATTATAAATAAACAAAATTTAAGACCTTCTGCCTGGTTTAGATATGTAGATGATATCTTTGCAATTTGGCAACACGATAGGGATAATATTGATACATTTTTGTAAAATATTAATATTTCGGAACCTACTATTAAATTTACAATTGAAGTTGAAAATAACCACTCAATTTGTGTTAAACGAGGTATTGTCAAATCTCTTTCCGATGACAATATTTTAAATAATGAATTATCACTTGTTAAATCTGTCTTGATTAAGAACAACTACCCAATTAAATTTATAAATCGTGAACTTTACCGAGACATCAAAAATAAAGAACAAAATTTAAATCCCCCAATACTTCATTCAAATATAGTAAAAATCATTTATATTCCAAAATTATCCGAAAAAATTAGCATTGGCAATAAATTTAATTTAAAAACAGTTTTTCAAACTAATAATACATTAAAAACTTTAATAGTAAATACAAAACCTTTCAATGAAATTAAAAATACAAAAAATTGTATTTACAAAATTCCATGCGGATGTAATAAATTTTATACAGGGGAAACATCTAGACCTTTTCCTATTAGACTTAATGAACACCAATCATACATTAAAAATAAACAAGTCGAGAAATCAAAAATATGTGAACATGCATGGGATTTTGGTCATAAAATACAATGGAATTCTTCAACTAGATTATTAAAAAAACCTAATAATTATAACCGCAAAGTTAAAGAAGCAGCATTGATATGCTTAAATAATAACTAGAGTTAGAAAACGACTAAGGAATTTAATTTATCAGATTCGACATCCTAAGACCGGTTTCTGCCTTTCGGCTTCGTCGAATCTGATAAATTAAATTCCTTACTCGTTTTCTAACTTTGTATTAATCTCTGAAAGGGATACGAAAGAAGAGAGTGACATTTTGACTAGAATCAGTCAAATAAAAGCTTTGCAACACACAATGCAAATTGTGTATGCAACCCCAATACACCTGGAATTTTTTGCTTTTAGTAATTGTCAATACTCTCTTCTAATCATAGATGGCAGCACATCTAAAAATAACTAGAGTGTTTCTAATTGTTCGGTTGATATTTCAAAAGTTTGAATGCCAATTTTACAAAAATAAGCCTAATTTAGACTAATGCAAATAATTTTTTTATAAACTTCTAATATACATTTGGAATATTACAACTTTGTTTTGGAATCTTGTGATAATTTCGATGCTACTCTCTTAAATCCACAAATCTCTTAATATCTGCTCATCAGCCAGAGATTATTAAACAACGTTAGAGTGGAATTTCTAGCAATTATCCAATAGTTTTCTATATCTTCTTCGGAGTTCTTGTTTTATATTTTTAACACAAAATTTCCAGCTTTTCTTTCCTTCCAAAGTATTTTGCACCGTGAGAAAAGGGAATCAGATATTGTGTATCTAGATTGGTGTATGTTCAATTATTCTTTTGGTAAAATTGACATATACTGTTTTTATTTATTTTCTCTGTTTATCTGGCTGAGCAAATGTTAAATTAAAAAAAACATATATCCACTAATCGAAGTACTATATTTTTCTAGGAATTTCTGCAAACATTGTCCAACCTCAAAAGAATTAATTGCAAAAAGGATACCCTTTATATCGGGATAGTATCATAAGTTTTTTATTTGCGCATGATCATATCATGATATCCTGTGTATTACACTTTTTTATGAAATAGAAAATTACCATGGTAATAATTTTTTTTTAAATAATTTTCTTTTTAACTATATAAATCTATTTTTTGCTATAATCAAAGAATCGCCAAAATATTTGTAAGTTTGTGGCTCAATTAAGGATTAAAGACAATACAGTTTTTGTAGTTTTTACATAAAATCTAATTAAACTGTTTCTTAATTTCAAACATGTGATTGTAAATTTTGTAAAGAATTATATTATATATTGTAATAAAGTTGTAAAGTAATAAGTAAAAAATAAAGATATTTTGAATTTAAAAAAAAAAGAATTAGAAAAAAATTTTTTTTTAAATTAAAATTTTGAAATAAACGAGTCAAAACTTTACGTAACGTTTCATTTTAGAACAATTCACATTAGATAACGCTATTTACCGATGATTCACAGTTACATTGAAATACCAGGACCGGGGACCGGAAATATCAGAGCCGTTCGTCGACGTTTGGGTCCCTCGCGGAAAAAAAAATTTCGAAGAAATCGACCCGACCGAGGAGAGTATCGGCCGTATCGGAGTCACCCAAATCCAAATGGTGTGTTGGTCGAATAGAAAACAAAGGAAACTCCCGTCCGCGAGCCGCGACCTTGAACCTGTCGTAGGCAGCTCCGACGGAGAGGTAGAGGCAAAAGCGGCGGCGGCAACGGCAGCAGCAGCAGCCACCAGGTCGATGCTGGGACTTGATGCAGTCGTAATCGTCATATTCACACGACCGAGACCAAGAGCAAGTTCAACATCCTCGGCGACGACGGACTCGGAGTAGAGACATTAAAAGCTGGCCCGAAATTTTTTTTTAGCTTTCTTTCGTTTCATTTAATCCCTGGAAACTATTTTGTAACTTCACGAAACATAAAATAAGGACATAAGGACCTAATTACATGATTTCTCTTTCCTAAAACTAACTAGAAACTAAAGAAATAAATTTATACATATATACCAGCGATAGGAGTTTCATTGATTTTATACTTACGAATTCAAGTTCATGCGTTTGAGAAATCCAAGTAGCTTCTAGGTATTTCGAGTTATTGCTGAAATATGTATATCAAAAATGAATTGGCACTGAAAAATTACTCCAAGGTCTCTAATCTCTGCAGTCTTGAAAATGTTTGATCTTCCTTCAGATAATAAGAATAATCATAACTTGCTCAATCAAGTTCAGAGGTAAATGATTCGCAATAGTCCAGTTATGAAGTACTTTAAGATCTGCTGGTTATGATCATGTATATTATTAATCTTCCTGAAAATTTCACAATCATCAGCGTACATTAAACATTTCGAGGATAAAGACCCTGGAAGATTATTAATAAAAATGACAAAAAGCAGAGGACCTAGATTAGATCCTTGTGGGACGCCTGATCTCGCTATAAACCAATCAGACTTTCCGTCAGGAAATTTAACTATTTGATTTCTACCCTTGAGGTAGGTAATCATCAAATGAAGGAGAGGTTCACTAAGACCATACATACTTAACTTTTTTATGATGAGATCATGGTTAACTTTATCGAAAGCCTTCTCGAAGTCTAGACAAAGGCAGTCAACCTGAACCCCTCGCTCTAACATGTCAGCCATATTGCAAGTGAAAGTTAGTAGGTTTGTTTCTACATATCTATTCCTACAGAATCCATGTTGGGAATCCGAAATTTGATTTTTAATGTGCCAATAAAATTTTTCAAATAAAATAAATTCATACAATTTTGCTATGGCATTTAGGATATCTATATTACATTTAACATTGTTTAATGCATTAATTTTGATCACTTTTACGTGCTTTTGGCTCACCGTGCCATGACGTGAATGTTTCGAGCTCGAAAATAAACTTTAAATCCAGTATTCGATAAACGAGGACGCTGTTAAACGGAGATAGGACGTGCTCCTCCTGGAAGCCATCAACGTTTTGGCGGAGGTGACAGTCTAAAATAAAAATAAACGAACAACTTTCATTGTTTTAACAGGTTGTTGTTTACAAATTGGCGAAACGTCAAAAAAGAAAATTGGATTTTTCGACGTGCTTGACTTTATAACCCCATTAATATAAAGCGACTTAATGTTGACGTTTGAAATTTGGAAGAGATGAAAATTATATAGAAATGTTTTCTTGTAAGTAGAATTAAAATATATTCTTTGGTTATTAATTAGAAAAGTGTTAAATTAAAAATACTTGATGTAATTGAATAATTCCATTGGATTTTATGGCCAAAATCCCAAGCATGTTGATTGGCGTTCATTAAGTCTTATATGAAAAGGTCTAGATGTTTTTCCTATATAAAATTTATTACATTGGACATTTTTCTTTTTTACTATGTCTAATATGTTTATTAATTGTGTCTTGAATAATTTTCGAAATTATTATTTTCTCAAAAGGGTTTTTTTTTCCACCTTACATATTACAATGTATTTCATGGTTTTGAATATAAAATGAACATTAAATATGTTCGACGAGCCCTCAAAAAATGTAGGTTTTTTCTCGATTGTCTTGAGTATTTTAAATAATTTTAATAAAGAATCTAACCAAATTAACAGGATAGTTTTTACAGCTTCCTCGATTTTATATCAACGTCATAATCTTCTCATTACCTTTCTTTTTCCTTTTATTTCCCTCGTTCCCTGGTTACCCTTTTTTAATATACAGGATGATTATTTTTCATTGCAATATGTTCATCCTTTAAGACAGTTGATGTTTGAAAGGTTTTACTATATGTAGACAAGACATACTTACACTCCATTAAACAAAAAAGAAAAAACACCTTCCTAAGAAAAGAAATAGCTATTTGTTTAACTAGGGAGGAAAAGTGCCACTTTCAACCCTAAAAATAGGGAGTAAAAGTCAATTTTCAAAGGACATATTAGAAAAAATTATTATTTATGCATAAATAACCGTTACATTATGTATTTACTTACATATCTCCATTTTCTATAAATATTTTTTTTATTAAAAAATTAATCTATTTAAAAAAATCCGGTAGACAGGAAGGTGGTAGGTAGGTAGGTAGGTACGCATGAACATGACCTTTTGACGTGTATATTCCAACATCTCTAGTCATATCACGCGGCCTTCTTGATTTCCGCTAGAGGCTTTTTAACATTCTCATTCTCGACTAAACAAGTGTTCAGAAAAACAACAACACCGGCACACTTACGTCTGCGTAAATACAGTTTCCTTTTTGGTTGAAAAGATTTTTTTTTTAATCTGATGCGTGTGATATGTGCATACAGGGTTCCCACAGACCTGGAAAACAGGGAAAAGTCAGAGAATTCAAAAAGTGTTGACAAAGTGAGGGAATTTTGCATTTTTCAGCAGAAGTCAGGGAATGCAACCAGTGTATATGGAAAACCGAATGGCTGCACAGAATTCCACATCAGTTGATTACAGAAAATTAAGCCAGACCTGTTGCCTTCTCGATGTTTACTTCTACTTTCGGTTTCCATTTGTATTTTTTTCTTGTCTGATACATAAAAAATACATCATGGTTTTTTCGTTTTAATTTAATTTGTGAATTCAAAGATATCTTGGTACAATTTATCACATCCACAAGTACGCACACTGGTTATATGTAATTGACAAATCAGTTTAATTTGTGTCATTATATGCCATTATTTTCATACACGAGTTTTTCATTTACTTATTTGAATTACTCTATGAAAGGTGGATTCTTGTCCTGAAAAAAGTCAGGGAACATTTTCTCGCTTCCATTCTGATGGGAACCCCGGTATATTATCAGTAAATAATGACCTTTTGATTTATTATTATCAAAAAAAGTACACTCTGTATATAAATGTTTAATAGAACAATAGTTTCGGATAACTCATAGGACGTTGTCAGAGTATTGACCTCTAAAATCCTCGATGTACATTTGGGACATGCCTGTCGGCCTAGCAACGGCCCATATGGACTAAACCACCCTCACGACGCCGACAGGGACGGCTCTAAATCTACGGCCCACCCACATCAAGTTTATCGTCCTTACAAAATTTCAATTTTTGAAGATTTTTTATAAATTAATTTTTTTTTAGAAAACTACAAAAATTCTTTTAATAACCTTTTTGGCGATTTTCTCTAACTATCTTGCTTATCCCCTACCTTGCAAAATTTCAATTTTTGACAGATTTATTTGTATATTTAAATATACTGTCAATCTAAAATTTTATTAATACTTTCATTTTAATTTGTTCGGTCTATGGCAATGCTAGAAGAGCATTCTCAACTGGTTTTTTTATAACTTCTTTGACCTTTTCCCTGCTAAATTTTAGTTTATCAAATCAGCTGGCTTTGTGTTAGTGTCTCGGAAGGTTAGGTCTAGTACGGAGCCCAGAAAAGTTAAGTTTCTATAAGGTCCCAATGAGGCTCGGATGAGACCCCTGGGAATGTTGACAAGTAACAGGTGGGTTGGCAACCCTGTCGACATATCACAGTTGATAGATGACATACTACATTTGACAGAAGGGGCGTGGCTTAAAAGTGGAGGCTCATGTGTCCTATACCCTACTGGCGACAAAATTAGATTTTCTGTAATCGTAAAAGGTACATATGTAGACATGGAAACACTGAGACCGTCCCTGGCGGTTTATTTCAGTTAAATTTCCATTATGTATGGAATAGAATCAATGCGGGAATGGCCAACTTCGACAAACCCATGAATAGAAGCGTCGAAACATAAAAGTTGTACAGGTAGTTCAGATTCTCATCCAAAGGTACAAAAACAGGTAAACGAAAAATTTACCCATCAAGTAACAAACTACGTCAGAGCTTCGTGCTTCTATGATTTTTTTTCGGTTAATAATTTTATCGATAACTTGAATTGGAACTGTTTTATTATAATTTTTAAATTATTTTCAGCTTCCATAAAACTGTCGCCATATCCATACCTACGAACTGCAATGATTAATGTCGCTTTCTATATTTATCTTTACCATGAAAATAGATTGAACTGCGATGTTTCACACAAACACTTCTGTATCTTCATGGAGGTTGCGAACTTTTCGAGGCCGTTTACCTAAATATATAGAGGCACAAAGCAGATGCTTATAGGGTGAATCACTTTTACTCTTTCGATAAAATAAAACACTATTTTTCGGAAGTTTCTTAGCCACAATGTTGCTATTTTTAGGACCATCAATTCCTAAAATTGGGACATGATAACTAAGTAAAAACCGCGCTTGTATCTAATTTTGAACAAACAAAAAATAAATAATCGCCTACAAAAGGCTTATTCGTATTCAAACATCATCTTTGACGTCAATCAAATGTTCACAAATTAAAAGGCATTCTCTATCAGAAATAAACAACATTTAAAAGTCCTTCTTTCTCTATAATCCGGTGACTAACAACCTAATCTATAGATATATATACTTACATGACAACCCAGGCCGCATTACAATGTACCCAAATTGAAATAAACATAGGTTAATCCTATCTGAGATCGGGTCATTATGTTTTTCTTACAATGGCCCTTATTAACAATAATTTATTGAGATATTATTTGTAAGGCGGGTCAGAACTTCGTTGTCTACCAAAGACGTGCCGTTTCAGAAGTTTATACAAGGGAATTTATTTATAAAACAAGAAAAAAATTATGACATTGTCTCACTCACCAAGACAAATATGAAAATTGCACAGAAGCGTTCTCCATGAGTTTATAGCTCGGGAGCCAGAGTTATGGGTCGATTACGCGACCAAATTCATTTCACGGTGCGATCTTATGCGCTATTATTGTTTTGATAGTATCAACTACTATAAATAAATGAGGCTTACCACTAGGTCGGAAATTCTAAATGATTTTATGCAGAAACGATAAAGAAGGGGATTTAGTGTTTCTAGGTAAAAATATCTCAAGATATAATTACCCGTTTCCAGAGAAATTGCAATTTAAAGAATAACTAGTATTAAATCTCCCGGGTAAATCTAACCAATGGCGTGGCGATGGCATGCGTCTAATTTCGTCGATGTTGTCATTTCTGGGTTGAATTCTCTTAGTACTTGCTTACACCAGTCACCAGTTCGACGTAAGTCATAATACGTCACGATTCATAATTTTAAATTTAATTTCCCAGGCCCCCTTTAATAATGAAGCGGAAAAATTTTGGAAATGTATTCTACTGGTCATACAGTTTCATATGGGCCAATAAAAAAAATTCATTACTAATCCTCATTGTGCAACGAATTCCAAGCAATAACATGGTTCAGTGGCACCTGGCCGAAATAAAATAGGACAAAAAAACCCAATCTAGTATAGTGTACCTAAATAGGATTAGGAGAAACGGAAATTGAAATATTTATGATTTTCCCTTTTGTTTTTTTGCAGGGCCGTGACGGACCCGAGGGACGGCAGGCGAGTGGCACTCAAAAAATTACCAAATGTGTTCCAATCGGTGGTGTCGTCGAAGAGGGTTTTTAGGGAATTAAAAATGTTGTGTTTCTTCAAGCACGAAAACGTGAGTATATAATTTTAATTTTCTCTCTTAAATTTAGCATTTAGTAGATAGGAAAAATGTTTGAGACAAATAAAACACTGTACATATCCGTTGGTTATTAAAAAAATTGATCCGCTTCTGAGTAACAGGCCACTTCACGAAAAAACACTCTCGCTTCGAGTGGTTCGCGGGAAATCATTATGTGCGACCCATTTCTATGGTGAATCATTTTTAAAATGATAAAAAAAATTAATGACATTAAATGACTCCGCTGGAAAATTCGGCCTATTAATAACCAAAAAGTTCTTTTATTTTCTACATAATAATAAATTAGTGTTATTTTGTAGAATATTTTATACAGGGTGTATCATAAGGAATGGTCAATATTTTGATCATAGGTTCAGGACCTCGAAATATTAATATTTTACTAAATAACTTTGGGTCAATTGTTATCTACTACTAAGATACAGGGTGTTGAAGATAAAATTTATTTTTCGTTTTTTGCAATAATTTCTTTATTATTTAATATATGGACTTGAAATTTGGTATGGTTATTCAACAATTAATTATTTGACAGCTGCACATTTTCATTTTAGTTGCAAAGCCTACTATGTTGAAATATGTTAAAGTAAATTAAATAGATACTGTGGCTAGAATATTTTAAATGCAAATATCTCGAAACGAGCCGAATTTATGCTATTAAAACAAGTATACCTTTTTTGTTCAAATTTAGAGGGTGTATCATAAAGTCTTTAAAAAAAATTCAAAAAAGGCCAGGAATAAAAAAAAAATTGATACTTTTCTTCATCCAGTAGAGTGTAGGTGGCGCCCTCTTCATCTAATCGCAAAATTGATAACACGTTTATGATTTACCATCTTAAAAATATAACCATACCAAATTTCAAGTCAATATATTAAATAATAAAGAAATTATTGCAAAAAAACGAAAAATAAATTGTATCTTCAACACCCTGTATCTTAGTAGTAGTAATAATGAAATTATTGCAAAAAAACGCAAAATAAATTGTATCTTCAACACCCTGTATCTTAGTAGTAGATAACATTTGACCCAGAGTTATTTAGTAAAATATTAATATTTCGAGGTCCTGAACCTAGGATTAAAATATTGACCATTCCTTATGATAGACCCTGTATATTGTGCCCCAAACTTTGTTTCCCTTTATTTTTTCGTATTTCACAGCTTCAAAACTGGTTTAAATTAAGTTTTTTTAAAGATATTCTTCTAGACGAAATTTATATTTTCCCACAAAAATAGTTTTTAAATATACAGGGTGCTACATTTAAAATTTTGCAGTTATCTTTCAGTTTTAGTTCTTATTTACTACAAAATTTTTTTTTGTTCCAGGTTCTTTCAGCCTTAGATATTCTTCAACCTCCACATCTGGATTTCTTCCAAGAAATGTATCCTTTTTATTAAACAAACAATTAATTTCAGATAAATATATCAAAAAGCTACCAGAATTTCTGTAAGTTTATTTATAATCTTTCTACTGGTAATATACTTGAAGATACAGAGGACGCTGAAATTTTTTTTAATAAAAATTCAATTTCGAAAAAACCAGTGGCGTACCACGTTTTCTTTCCAAACTTTGTCATCACTGGTGTAAGTGGAAAAATTTGGCTTGGCCAAAAAATGTTAGTTATGCCATTCTGGGGCAAATATTTGAACGCATTTTTGAGATAAAAAAAACGTTATAAATTTTTTTTTCAACGCCCTGTATCTTTAAGAGGAAACCTTTGCGACCGCATGAAATATCGGCATTTAATTAGGAAACACCCTGTATATCACAAAAAAATTGTTCTGTATTTTAAGTCATATCATTTTAATTTTTCAAAAAAGTTTATTTTTTATTTTACTAGTTTTTCCTATGGCCATCTTCAGGTTCTAAAATTAAAATTCTACTTTTTCAGTGAGTGGAATTGAATACAAAAATTAAAATAGATTTTAATAATTTAAATTTCAAGCATTTTTAATTTTAAACTAAATAAAAGGCACAATAATTTAAAAGTCCATATCAAAAAGTAAAAGGTTGGAAATTAAAGTTTTATTGTTTGCATTCTATTCCACTTCTCTCAATTATAGAACCTGATGATGGACATAGGACGAAACTAATAAAATAAAGTTAATTTTTTTTAAGTCTTCGTTCAAGTCCTGCTAGAATAGTTGAATAACAAACCCGTGAAACGTATCGTGCAGATTTTTTTTTTCGGTACCATTTGATCCCCCTCATGATATCGTTAACCTTTCGGGGTCGAATCGGCTAAGTGGAGACTCGTAGAGTTTTTAATTTACAACTTCCGTTCGCATTTAATTGGCTATTAAAAAACGACTCGAATTCAGTGGTTCATTCACTTACGCGGTCACACTTGAGATACATAATTAAGATATATAAACATAAATTTAGCGTTTTTGTGCTTATGAACAATGGTCATCGGACTGACGACAAATGTCCATTTACAACTTACAGGGTTTGTCCAATTTTTTTCCTTATTTTCTCTACTGCGTAAATTTTCGGTGTCCACTTTTGGAAAATAGCATTTAACTTGTCTCAACCGGAAAAAGGATGCAGTAAGAGTAAAAAACGTACAGAAGACTTTGAATGTCAAACAAAAATCTGAGCTGAAAATTTGTGTTTCATCTAAAAATCGACTACCTTTTCCTCTAACCATATACAAAGAGACCACCCCCGTAGCTTCCCGTGTGCCACCGCATCGGCACAATATCATGTTATATTTAAAGCCCCGTATAGTTACTCTTTGTTCGTGCGTCGTCTTCTTATATGTATATACAGAACTTTGAACCGTACATTATGTCTTTGTCATTAGCGCCTAGTTTTACAAAAGGACGTTATCAGGGCAATATAAAATTTACGACCCATTCTAATTTTACGGCACATCGCGTCATAAAAAAGAAAAATTTATATTTTAAAAATAAAAACAAAGCCAATACGAGAGCTTCGTTTTATGTAAAAATTATGAACACGTGTTATAGGTATACAGTTGGTTATACAGGGTGTCCCATGACGTACTGTACACAGTCCAACCATAAGTACTATGGACCGAGGCCATTTCATAACTGGTATTACAAAATGGCTTGTTGCGTTTTTGACGGATATACAGGGTGATATTTGAAAATATGTGAATTATTCTACGTTAAGTATATCTAAAAGTAAAAATCTCAGACCAATCAAATTTGGCACACTGAGTGTGCTCCCTGAGCTTAATAAAATAGATTTTAAAAAATTTTAATTTCAGGTCCGGACTTAGTTTTTTTTTAGATTTTTATTGGTTTTTTCAAAACAACACCCTGTAAGCCAGATCAGACAATTTTTATTTTTCTCACTTTAAAGCTTAAGGATGATACTAAGCAACAGGTAAAAAAAATTGAACGCGCAACTTTTTGTTTTCTGCAGAAAAAAATAGAACTTTGAAAAATAGTATAATTTTAATTGATTCACATTCTTCTTATGACTGATGCGGCACTACATTGATAGCACATCATCATTTTTCAACAAAAATCATGAGGACAATTCATTTGACTCGACATAAAGTATTATTCAATCAACCGTTGAAATTCCAGGGCCGTATTTATTTTTTTAAAGTTTTTATTGATCCTGTAAAAACAACACCCTGTACAAATTTTCTTTCTGTAACGTCAAAGAAAAAACTATTACTTTTGATTATTGTGCAAATGCAAGTAGGTTTTGAATTCGATTTGATGTCCATTTTGACAGTTTTTGAAAGAACGTGGTGAGCGACTGACAGAAGACCAAAAAGAGGGTATTTTGGAAATGGTAAATCAAAATGAGAGGCTAACTACCCGGCTAATATCCAGTATTTTGAATATTTCTAAGTCCACAGGACGTTAAAGAAAGATCTCCTACATCCATATCACCCCCAACTGGTACAGAGACTGCAAAAAATAAATACGGACCTGGAATTTCAACGGTTGATTGAATAATACTTTATGTCGAGTAAAATGAACTGTCCTTATGATTTTTGTTGAAAAATGATGATGTGCTATCAATTTAGTGCCGCATCAGTCATAAGAAGAATGTGAATCCATTAAAATTATACTATTTTTCAAAGTTTTATTTTTTTCTGCAGAAAACAAAAAGTTGCGCATTCAATTTTTTTTGACTGTTGCTTAGTATCATCCTTAAGCTTTAAAGTGAGAAAAATAAAAATTGTATGATCTGGCTTACAGGGTGTTGTTTTCAAAAAACCAATAAAAATCTAAAAAAAACTAAGTCCGGACCTGAAATTAAAATTTTTTTAAAACCTATTTTATTGAACTTGGGGAGCACACTCAGTGTGCCAAATTTGATTGGTCTGAGATTTTTACTTTCAGATATACTTAACGTAGAATAATTCACATATTTTCAAATATCACCCTGTATATCCGTCAAAAACGCAACAAGGCGTTTTTTAATACCAGATATGAAATGGCCTCGGTCCATAGTACTTATGGTTGGACTGTGAACAGTACGTCGTGGGACACCCTGTATACTTAAATTAGTGTCAAGAGGATTCTTTGTTTCGGATAAATATTCAATAAATAATAGAGCTACAAATGTAATGCGAAATTTAAAATAATATACAGGGTGGCTCGCCTATCCTCGCTCGGACAATAGCTGCTAGGCTGATGAAGATCGAGAAAAAAATCTTATTGCATGTTATTCAAGACTGGATGTGCTACTTCTTAAAATTATTTTTTAGTATACAGGGTGAAACATGAATCCGGGACAAAACATTCGGTTTTTTTTTTCAACCCTTTTGGTCCCATTGGGTCATATATGTCCCGTGAGAATTTTAAACAAACTTATTGGGTTAAATAAGGACCAATTTTACAGTAATTTTATGCTTAACGGCATTCTTTGGGCAAATCCAATAAAATATAGTTGATTTGGCACCTAGAAAATAAAAAAAAAAACCCTGATAGATTTCTTGATGACTCTTGCTGAAGATATTATTGATGATGGGAAGAAAACATCAAAAGTAAATATCAGAAAAAGATCATCAGGTGGACCTTCAAAAAGTTCTAGAAATATCTTAAATGTTGGCGACCATTTACCCGTTGAAGAAGGAACTTGTCGCCGATGTTCAAGATGTTGGATCACCCTAAATATTTTTTCATTTTTAGAATATCTGTCATGTAGACTTTACATACCCCGTTTATTTTTGGAGATCACATGCAACGTTGTCAAGTTATTTACATTATTTTTATGAAAAAACATGAACTAAGAAAAATCTTCATAAAAACTTTTTTTTGAATAATTGATGGAAAAAAGTATGTGCAGAAACATACACATCATTTGGATTCATTCAAAAAATACAGGGTGTTTCGAAACAAGGACCAAAATTCGCCAACTTCAAATTGCCGAAACTCATTTCTTTCAAATGGTTCGAAAAGTATCATTGGATATGGTCCATATGGTAATATTGGAAAGGCCATTGAATGGACCTTCAAATTATGAAATCATATACAGGGTGATCAATTTGAAAGAAATGAGTTTCGGCAATTTGAAGTTTGCGAAATTTGGTCCTTATTTCGAAACGCCCTGTATTTTTTGAGTGAGTCCAAATGATGTGTATGTTTCTGCACATACTTTTGGTACCTGCATACCTAGTTTTTTGCATCAATTAATCAATTATGTAAAATATAGTTTTTATGCAGATTTTTCTTCGTACATGTTTTTTCATAAAATTTTATTAAAATGTAAATAACTTGACAACGTTGCATGTGATCCTCAAAAACAAAAAAGGGGTATGTAAAGTCCACATGACAGATTATTCTAAAAATGAAAAAATATATAGCGTGATCCATTTAAAAAAAAAGACCGAATGTTTTGCCACTAATTCATGTTTCAAGATTTTTTTCTCGGTCTTTTGTGGCTAAGATATGCATCCTATCGAAAAAAGTTTAATATAAAGGTTGTAGGTAATTAAAAAAATCTAAAACTTTTGTAACGACGGTGGAATTTTTTGAACCATAAAAATACCAAGAAAGGACCATGAGCGTACCAAAACTACCTAAGGTTGTGAAATAAATCACACTTGTTCCCAAGAACAAAGACATTAAATGTCCTACACTGCACCAGCGTCTGGACTTCAACAACTACTCCTTGGGCTATATGCCTCCCCAGGTATTGAATTACGAAAGCCCAGACGTGGTTTGGCGCCCGACCAAGTCGGGGCTTTAAACCAAAAACTTTGATTTTATTATTAAAGGAGCTTGTCTTCCTTATACCGGTTTCGGCATTATTTCTATCTCTAAAGAAATTCTGAAGATCGCTTTGAACCCACCAACTCTTAGTACAAACGGTTAAGTCGAGAAAAAGGAGGTGAGTGCAACTTTTATAATAAAATCAAAGCTTACAAAACGCCAAACCACGTCTGGACTTTCGTAATTCAATACCTAGGGGGGCATATAGCCCAAGGAGTAGTTGTTGAAGTCCAGACGCTGGTGCAGTGTAGGACATTTAATGTCTTTGTTCTTGGGAACAAGTGTGATTTATTTCACAACCTTAGGTAGTAAAACTTTTGTATTGATCATTTTTTAACATAACCTCAAAAGTATCGTTTTTTAGAGAATTTTGAGGTTATGTTGAAAAATGAACAATACAAAAGTTTTAGATTTTTTAATTATCTACAACTTTTATATTACACTTTTTTCGATAGGATGCATATTTCAGCCACAAATTGTAAAAAAAACCAATATCTAACCCCCCACGCCCATTCTGGAACTTTTCCCACCACATACATGTTGCTAAGAATTTTCCAAGGATCAGGGTATTTAAAATCGGTTTGACCCTGGTCTATTAGGAATTTCCGACTGTTAAAGTTTTCATTTTTGTTCATCTAAATTCGTAGAATGAATCACACAGTGCACGCTGGCTACCAAACGCGAGGTCTAAATTTATATTTTCATTGTCCAATTTCTTACTACAATGATTAGAGTATTTTCTATAGTAAAAAGTGTAAGACGTGCTATAATTTTTGGCACGGTTTTTACTACGGCCACCGAACGACCTTCTGGATTTATTTTCGATTTTAAATGAGTAAAAAATGACCTTGGTCGTCGCATACAAATCATTTAAGTTTTCCTAGATTTAAATTTTGACTGATTTTGTAACAGGTTTTCTTCTAGACACTCTGTATATATTGACCTAATTTAGCGATAATAAAAACAAAATTCGGGTCACGGGAATGCCGTTGACAGTTTTAATATCCAAATTTTGTTGAATGAATTTTATAAATACACAAAAATATTAAGAAATAATATAATTTTAAATAAATTTGAGATCACCAAAAGTTTGAAAAATACTAAACGAATAAAAAATATTGTCAGCGCTCAATAAATAAAAATAAATTAATGGATGTTTGTTCAGAATATATCATTTTTACATCTAAACATCAAAATAATTCTAATACAAACATGCGATAAATTTCAAACTTATTTTATGAGCGTAAACTTTCATTACTTCAGCTGTCAAGATCGGGTATATTTTCCAATAAAAAATTTTATTCTTCAAGTAGAATTCATTCTGTTTTATATTATCAAAATTAACATATATCAACGAATCGTACTGTCCTTGTTTTTTTCTTAATCTTTTATTTGTACCAATTATTATCGACACCTTCAAATTTTTGTTTGTCAATCAATAGTACTGGCATTATCGGTGGCGTTCCAAATTGATTTTGTTTTATCGCCAGTTACTTGTCACTCGTCGTCGCCTGTTTGATAAATTTAAATATCCGTTCATTGCTCGGTGTTGCCAATTGTTTCATCAATTTTATCCAAACATTTTCTTACATATATTTCTTTTTACTTCTTTACTTTTTTTACTTTTACTTTTTATTACAGTCTTCTTAACCCTATTAAAAAATTATATTAAACATTTTTTTATTTAACAATTATTTTATATAATTTATCCATTTTATTTTATTTTTTGTAGGTTAAAGATATATTTTTTGTTTGAATCAGATGACTAACATTAAAGGTTCTTAAAATACTTTAAGATATTTCTGTTTTTTCTGAACAGATAACCAATTTTTGTAGATCTAGGGAAGTTTTCGTAACTTTGGCATCGCTGGATTCGTTCCTATCATATCTAAACTCACCAAGCCTCATCCTGAAATGTTTCTGTTTGGCTTCGGTTGCAGACCAGCTGTACTGGTTGTGTGAATCGACAAAATGCAGTGCCGTTACTATTTTTCTAGAGAGTGGTCTCCACTGCTCCCTGAAACAAAATATTATCTATTTCAAGGCGTTATTTACGCAAAATTCGAATTTTTTTGAGTTAATTCATAAACATGATGTAGTCCAATAAAGGGGCCAACCCAGGCATGAGGTCTGTCCGGCACCATTTTTTTTAATTTGCAGGTATTCATGGGTACATTAACCCCCGAAAATCTCAGGTGTCTGAAATTTGTGGAAGGGCGGGAAAATGGCCCATTGGTCTCAAAAATGTGTTTTTTTTGCCTATTTTCGCCGATATTTCCGAAAATATGACACTTAGAGAATTTTTGTTTGGACGAAAATAAAGATCAGTTCATTACCTACAAAAATGATTCTTATCATTTTTGCCAAAATATGATACATTTCGACATAACCGGCTCCAAAACGCACCCCATTTTTAGCTCCTGCCCTGTATTTAGAGAGCACGCTCTAAAGGAATGACACTTCCAAGAGGATTACAAATTTTTCAATAAATCACGTAAAAATTAATATTTTTTCATGATTCAAAGTTCAGATGAAAGAAGGAACCTGTAGCTATAATATCATGTTACATTTTCCTTTTATCTATTTCTTTGGATTATTGAAAAACCGGGCCAAAGTTTGTTTTTGCTCGATATTTTGTTCCTCCTTTTTTTATCAAGACCAATTTCACCGAATTCTTTTTGATAATGGGGCCTTGCAATATATTCAGAAAGATTCAATAAATTATTTTTGCGATTTTTTAAAACGCCCTTTTTGCAAGAACTATTAGTGTAGCGAAAAATATCATAGAAACAACTTTTGTAGGTAATGAACTGCTCTTCATTTTTTGTCTAAACAAAAATGCTCTAAGATATCGTCGAAAAACGGATTTTCGGGAACTCTAGAGCCATTTTCCCACCCTTCCACAAATTTCACGTAGCTGAGATTTTCAGAGGTAAATGTACCTATGAATACCTCCAAATTAATAAATTTAAATTTGACGGACAGACTTGATGTCCAGGTTTGGGGTTTTTGTGGCGTTAATTTACTGGACTAATGAGGTAGTTTGATCGACTGACCACGCGCCAAATCTTTAAGTTACCTTACCGCCAAAGTAGCGCCCTGATTGGTCGGCAGACTGGCTTATTCATTATGATGACATTGTCAGCGAAACGTACGTCAAGCATGTGTGAAACCAATTTATTTGCATACATTTAGCGCGTTTAAAACTTTTTCGTTAGCATTTGAAAAATTCTTTTTTTATTGCTACGCCACTGGTTCTCGTTCGCAGCACCAACAAGTCATCGCCAGCGGGGTGGAGCGGCTCGGGTAGGGTTTTACTGTAATACAAGAAGGGTGTGACGTCATAGAACACGTGTGTAAATGTTGTAAAAAACTTATTCCATATAGAGAGATAATATGGTGATTTAACAAACACTTTTTGGGAGTGTAAAAGCTGTAAATTAAAACCGAACTACTCATGATAATCACCAGGAAGTTATTTCTGTTATATATACATAGTGGTTCAATATTTATTGACCTCTTAGTAATTGAACATTATGTTTTAAGGTTAGAAAATATATTTCCAGTGAACTAACTAACAACGTCAATTAAAACCAATCTTTTAGGAATTCTCGTAAACGCAACTCCCTGGGGTTACATAAAAAACTGTTTTTTATTCGATTATTTCACTTTGATGTCAGCAGACGTTCTTTGATCCTCACGTGATGTCGTTTACTTTCCAAACGTGTCGGATGACGTTACAATAACAGCGTCAAAGAGAGCACAGCGACGAGCCAGATTTAAGGGTTGATAACCCCTAGTTTATGACCCACATGGACGTTTGACAGATGCGTGTTTTTTTTGCTGGAGCTCAACTCGAACTCGGTGTTTGTAAAAAAAAATTGAGGGGTTATCAGGGTGGTTCTTAATGGGGGAGGAAGAATAACCTTTACGACAACTGCATTCTTATCCATTAGAGTGAAAAACAAAATTATCCATATAAGAAGGCACTAGATTGTAAAGAAATAAAAGATTCATAATTTAATTGATGTCTTATGCCTAATATTAAATAAAAACAAAATTAAACAAAACATTCTAAATTTATTACTACCATTATAATTTCGAGACATCCTGTATATTTAAAAATTAATTTGACAAAGAGAAACTGTTGACAACTATAAAAAGGGAAAACTGATGTTGCCAACTTAGGTCACTAATTAATAAAGTAATCGAAAATTTATAAAACTAACTACCAGGGCATAAAAGAAGGGTATTTTATCTATAATAATAAAAATTATATAAGCTAATAAACATTAAATTTAATATAAAATGTAACGAAATTAAATCTTTGCAATTTCAACTAAATAAAAAAAAAATAATAATTTGATTGGTTTTATTCGTTACCTAGCAACAAAATTTAAAAAGTTTGTTGAAACAATTGCAAGGAGGTTAAGACATTTTTATTAAAAGAGACAAGACGTATAATTGGAATCAAGTATTCAACCAAGTCAATTTTTCTGCTCTGGAAGTTATTGCCAGCGTAGCTATTTTTTTTTTTGTTGTCAAAATTAAAACTCAAAAAGAATCCATTAATCCTGCAAGAAGGATTTATTCAGTTTTGAAAGGAACATCACCGATACTGTCTCCAATCAGAGGAGGAAGGACAACACTAACAACGACTAACACAGTTATTTAAAGGTTTTTCAAGTACGAACATTTAAAAAAGGTATTCTTGAACTAATATTCTCAAATTAAAATAAACTGCGAGAATTTGAACTATTATCATTATTTTATGGAATGATAATACAGAATTGAAGCAGAATCGTAAGACATCCTACAAACAGAAATTAAAATAATAAAGGTACCCCACATTTTATATTGAGCTCAATAAATAAATCATTCAATAAATAAATCGATAAATAATTCTATAGTCAAAGAAATATTAGTAAATCTTCGTACTGAAATTAATTTCTATAAATAAAAGGTATTCTTGAACTAATATTCTCAAATTAAAATAAAAAAGGAAATTTTTAACTCTTAAAAGTAATCCTAAAACCGAAATTGACGTTTCGATATTTGTTTTAGAGGTTAGAGAGTTACCAACTGTATACAATTTAATCTGTAAAATTTTGAATTTTTTAATTTTAAGTAGATCAATTTGAAATAGTAATGACTTTCATTTTCCTTGATAAATTGTTCCATTTTTCTTTAGTAATTTAGTAAATTGTTCCCATAGTTTTCAACAGTTGATTTATTTTTTAGTGGTACGATTTTATTTTATTTGACACAAACAGTGGTGTGGTAAAAGGGGGTTCTACTGAATCGAACCTAAATTGCATAATCCCTGATATATTTTGTTAAATTATTTTTAATAGTTTATGCACATTCGCACTCACATGAATAATAAATACGCATTCAAAAAAGAATTCCTATAACAACATACTTTAAAGCGTCTAATATAATTCCATTATCTTTCATTACGTCATTCTAAAAGTCAATCCCCCATATTTCACCCCAATTTGGTTGCCTTCTTTCACCTTAGAATCACTAATCTCACCCGGCATTAGAGACAGACATTTCCAAATATCGAATACGACCAGAATGTATAAATCTCCAAACCAGTCCCTTTTTTTCCATTCAAACCCGAAGTACACATTTACTAACATCCCCTACACGTACCTTTTGGCTAAAGGATAAAATTGGAGGGATGCCAAGAGGCCTATCTGGGCACGAGCAAGACATAATTCAGGATTAGGATAATTTAAACTGGCTTCAAAAATTCAATTTCAACTGTTTTCGGTAATGAGGATTATTTTAGGTTCATTTCAGGGAGTAATTTAAAAAAAACTGAAAGATTTATACGTTTCTTGTCCAATATTTGGCGAATTTAAATAAACCACCCAATATTAAAGATTATGACTATATAATTAATATCCTTTTATTAAAATTGATTCTTATTTACGTGCGTTGTAAAAGCTAAAAATCAACCAAAGTGTCCGATCTGTTTTAAAATTGTTAATACCAGCAAAAGTGCACAATAAAGGGCAGTTGGCATGTAAATTATAAAATGTCTTCCGGTGTTACTTTGTATGTTTCTTATCTTTTTATGCCAAAAATTGTCTACATTTTGACCCATTCCCCAAAATATAGGACATTAACCAATCAAACCAAATGATATAAAATCCGTATATCGTACTAATTAATTCTCATAAAAGCGACCCTAATCGAATCGCAACATCTGCAAATGATCAAACGATGCAACAAAAAGTGAACAAATTGAAAAACAAAAAAAATAATAGAAAACAACACAAAAGCAGAGTTTATGAACTGATTTTTGGAATGAAACCGACTTGATTAAAGCTCGACTACCGATATATTAACGTTTTTTAGTAACTACGTCATAGGGTTGAAGCTGAAACCAATTAAAGTTTCGAACTCGAGGGTTGTCGCTGGTTTTTAACATGTGCGATAAAAGCTGTTCGAATATTTGTCGATTTGGAATTATGGTAATGTTAATTCATGGGTATAATATAGCAATTTATTTTGCTTCTCGATGCAAATGGTGTAACATAAATTAATTGTAGATTACAACGTTATGGAACACCCTGTATATTTATAACTTATTTTAAAATTTGAAGCCTTAATCTCTAGATTTTTCTTAATTTTCTTTGAAAAAATAGTATACCAAAAAAGTACAATTGTTAATTTTATCTGCCCTCGCTGAAGGGTTTTCAAATTTTTTTTTCCTAAGTTGGTAGTAGTGTCCTTCATTGTGATGCAAAGTTTGTGTATAAATTCATTAGGCTTTTGTTATTTGCCTACCAAAAATCGTAACCTATCCTTGAGTTGTTTGATAGTTTTAAAGTGTTTTCTATTTGGGGGGGTTGAATGTTCCAGAAATTAATTCGTTTTGACGAATCAGGCGGTCACTTTACGCTTGGCCTTTTTCGCGCTAAATTGTGGAATGTTTTATGCTGAAATGTTATCGGTTACATTACGAATGAAGTTGTTGAACAAAGAGTGAGTCTTAAATTTTGTGTTGAGAACGGAATAACATGAGCTGACGCGCCACGATTTTTAAACTTTATGGCCTAAAACGTAAGAACCGCCATATTCGTCCGATCTAGCTCCATGTGATTTCTTTTGTTCCCCAAACTCAAATTGGAACTCTATAAGTGTCTTAAAGAATGTTTCGAAGATTGAAAAAAGCTGTGGAATATGCGTATAGCATAAAGTTAGTTTTGCGGATATATTAAACCAGGCAGGCGATGGTAAAGTTACTTTGCTTACAGGCACTTATCATTTGCCACTACATGCATAGTTAGTTTCGAAGAATTCTAATTATTTTGTGAAGGTATGTCGGGGCTCGGAAAATTGAGCGAATAATTTGTAGGAATTTAAATTTTTTTATTTGCCATCTAATTGAGATATTACGTGTGAATTGTTTTGTTTTGTTTGTTTGTCGGCGTTCTTAAGGCAAGGCTTTAATTACGTTTTTATGGTTTTTTGTGAAAAACAATTCAATTAAGGGCAAAAAACATTTTCAGACAAAATTAACATTTAAAATTTTTTTTAAACATTAAACAGTAGTAATATATTGTAACGGGTAACATCCCTGAAGATGTTAACATTCAATTTAAGATGGTGTGAATAAATAAAATTAATAAAGGTTTCTATCAGTAGTAAACAATTTATCAATAAGTAATCCAATCAAAAATAACAAGGGTAAGCGAAATGAGAAATATCAAATTGCAAATTTTAACTTCATGTAGTTTTTTTTATAAATAAAAATGTTATTTTTTAGAAACTTTTACGATAATTTATTAGAATAGGGTCTTATGGTCAGTTACTGATACAATTTGGACAAAAATCAAAGAGAGTAAACCAGTAAGGAATTTTAATTTATTAGATTCGACATCCTAAGACCGGTTTCTGTCTTTCGACTTCATCAGTTAGGCTTTTCGAATCCAATAAATAAAATTCCAAACTCGTACAAGTTAATAGCTATATCCGTTATAGGATAAGATTTTTAGATGTGCTACCATCTATGGTAAGAAGAGAGTATTGACATTAAATTTTGACTGAATCTAGTCAAGATGTCACTCTCTTCTTTTTTATCCCTTTCAGAGATTAATACAAAGTGAGTAAACCAGTAATGAATTTTAATTTATTAGATTCGACATCCTAAGACCGGTTTCTGTCTTTCGACTTCATCAGTTAGGCTTTTCGAATCCAATAAATAAAATTCCAAACTTGTACAAGTCAATAGCTATATCCGCTATAGGATAACATTTTTAGATGTGCTACCATCTATGGTAAGAAGAGAGTATTGACATTAAATTTTGACTGAATCTAGTCAAGATGTCACTCTCTTCTTTTTTATCCCTTTCAGAGATTAATAATAACTGATGAAGTCGAAAGACAGAAACCGGTCTTAGGATGTCGAATCTAATAAATTAAAATTCCTTACTGGTTTACTCACTTTGTATTAATCTCTGAAAGGGATAAAAAAGAAGAGAGTGACATCTTGACTAGATTCAGTCAAAATTTAATGTCAATACTCTCTTCTTACCATAGATGGTAGCACATCTAAAAAAATCAAAGAATTCCACATCTCAGCAAGCCGTGAGATGCCGGTTTATGAAAACCAAATTTTGACAGAATCCAGGACAGTCCATTATTACCTGTTGTAAGAGCAACATCTATTCGTTGTGTTATGAAGTCGATAAAGTAGATCCCTGTTTTTCCTGGCAAGTGGATTTTTATGTTGACAGCTGTGACGTTTGTCAAATTGTTTATCTTTTTCCAACTGCGAGAATTTGAATTATTATCATTATTTTATGGAATGATAATACAGAATTGAAGCAGAATCGCGAGACATCCTACAAACAGAAATTAAAATAATAAAGGTACCCAACATTTTATATTGAGCTCAATAAATAAATCAATCAATAAATAAAATAAAGTAAATCATTGCAAGGGAATTTCGACTGGCTGCTATAAAATTAAAATTAAAACAAAAATTAAATAAACTAAATCAGCGACGTTCCCCAAGTACCTTGTACGGTTAATAACAATATAATTTTTTCGTCACTCTCCCAAATTATAATGTTCAGTTCCACTCCAACCATCCTCTCTGTAGCATGTTGCTATGGCCTAAGGGCAATAAATTTTCAAGCCTTATAAGGATTAAGTTGAAAATTGTAGTCACTGCAATGTGTTGTCCTATGGCATAAAGAAGGAAAGAGAGACGGCAAGAGCTGAGAGTCCCCTTTTTGTTTCGCGGTGCTGACAATTCGGGCGTTGGGGGTAATTTCCTCGCTCTCGGGGGTTTAGAAACTTCCTATAGTCTGCAACCCTAAGCGACCCCTTAAATTTTGGGATCGTTTTAATGAAAAGGACTTAGTGCTGAATTTTATGTCATCTACGCACACAGAGATTTTGATGAAGTAGTTGCCCGCCACTATGTATTTATTATACAGGGCTAAGTTTTCAGATGAACGTGACATTTTTAGTCGAGAAGCTTTTTTAACTATCAATAAAAATTGATCTGCAGACGTTGTTCCCTTTTGTTTTATTTCAGGATTTTGACGTAACAAGTAAAAAACTATACATTTGGTAACATTAGATAACTGTGAAATGATCTAGGCTAGCCAATCAGAAAGCACTTGTAATTTTATAATATTTTGTTGCAAAGCGAATAAATTTTCGTCAATAGGTTTTGACGGAGCAACAAGTCAATTGAGCAATCAACTTATACTAAAAGACATATGTTCTAATTTTGCAGTTCTAAGCGTCTCGGTAATCCCTACCCAAAAATCTCTACGTGAGAATATGCATGCCTACGTCACACGAAACCAGAAGTGTGCTGTGCTAAAAAAGATTTCTTCCGTCTCAATTGTTGACGATTCTGTCTCACCCGCACTTTATTTTATCGTCTTATTTAAATATATTTGATGAGCTACTAATACGCTGTTGGCGCGGTTGCCAATTTGTTTATTAAATGAATGAAATGTTTAATTTTGTAATTGGAAATTAAACACTTTGACTATCACTTGTTTCGAAGAAATTTGATCGATTCGTGGATCACTTCAAAAGATAACCAGCGAGATTCGTACGCATCCGGAAAAATGGGAGGATATTTATTAGGATCATAACGAAGACTCTTAATGACAAGCTAGAAAGAGTCCTTTAATTTAAATAATAATTAAATTGTTTAATTATGCGGATTAAATGTGATCGAACATGATTATCCATTCCACGTATCTACAGTATAAACTGACAACTGGACATTGCGACAATATCAGGAATTAATAGGCAGGGACGAGCAAATTGTCGACAACACACTACAATCCCCTAACGGCGATAGTAGTGGCGGTAAACGAAATTATTTAAAGAAAATCAAAGTGTATTTTTAACTCGTGTTCTTAATTGAATGGATATGATTCATTTAATTTTTTGTTGAGTCAGTAGAGCTACATATAAAGTGTGGAAGTTTAAAAATTACCCTCAGGAATACAAATCTTAAACCAAGTTCTTCTGTATTAATATCTATGTATTCATTTTTGTTCATATTGATCTTCAAGCCTTTACTTCCTTAGCATCTCTTCCATGCATTCTTCTAGTTACTCTTCTTCCTCTTTCTTGCTTGGAGCTTGAGTAACAATCTCGTCCGCAAATATCATTCTCCATGAGAAGGATTTTGTATTACATTCTTTTGTTATTAAACAGTTTTCTATATTTTATAATTTAAGAAAGAAAATAAAAAGCATAGCGCAATTAAAATAAAAAACATGGTAAATTCTAAAAATGTACATTTCTAAGGAAAAACCCAATTAAACGTAGTACTTTTTCTTAAGAAAACTTCAGTTATGAAGTTAAATTTCTGGCAGAAAAGTTTTAACTATGCAAAATTCATAATATTTTAATATACAATGCAAAAGTACATCGAGGTAAGAAATTGGATATGTAGTAGCTGAAAAACAAATCAAAATGTTCTTATATTAATCGTTAAATAATTATTTTTGACTACCTCCCCCACTACAAGTGAGTAATTGTGGACAGTACATCCCCGTGATATATCAAGGAGAGAATTTAGTTGTTTATGTTCGTGGTATATGTAATATTAATGGGCGACAGTTGCTATGGTTACGTATTGAGCCGAATCCTGACCGCTGCTGGACTTTGTGATTGAATCCTACATGTATATATGAACATGTAAAATTTTGTGTTTAATTATACAGGTCGTTGGTTATAACTTTTTAAATACCCTGTATAACATACTGGCACCGCGTTATGATGGAACACCCTGTAACATTGTAAATAAATTTGAAATGTGAAGTTTAAATCTGCCTACAATTTTTATACACAATTTTTTTTGGTATCTCTTATGATAACAGAGCTACTGAGCTTTATCACACGAATCAATCACCCTGAATTAAGACCGCGAATGATTTACAGGTTGAATTTTTTACTAGAATATTTAAAACAATCTAAAACAAAATTATTCTACGTTTTGCCTACGGTCAACCCCCTTTTCTAGAATCTAATCAAATCACTGTCACTGCGACGTGTTAACGCTTTTCCGGTTGAGATTAGTTCAGCGTTTCCAAAGAGAATTTACAGTTAAGCGGCGTTCGGACTTTACAAGTTACTTGAATTCAAGTAACTTGAAAGGAGTAACCTGCATTCAAGTGAACGTTCATACTATTTCAATATTTGATTCAAGTCATTTCAAGTTGACATTTTTACTTGAATGATTCCTGTTTCAAGTTAGATTTCTAAAATTTTACAAAAAAATTCAAACAGAAAATAAAAACAACATAACCTCACAATTTGTTTCTTTAATTTGATGTATTAGGTAGGTGTTAAAAAGGCTCGTTCAGACTTTACAAGTTACTTGAATTCAAGTGCAATAATTGGTGCAACTTGAAACAAATTAAAGGGTGTGAACATCATTTCACTTGAATTCAAGTAACTTGAAAGGTGCTTTCAAGTTTCAAGTAGAAGTAGAGACCAAGTTAACTTTTGCTTTCAAGTTGGTGACTTGAATCACAGTTGAATAATGTGAACTGATATTCAAGTGCACTTGAAGTCACTGGAAGTAGTGAAAGTGGCTCTGCACTGCGGCAAATTAGTCAACCATATTTACGTCTACGGCCCAGCTGTTTTTCGAGTGCCCACGCTGTTGGTAAACTTATCGCATAACCTAATGCACGAGACATTATATCAAAAAATAATAAAATGTAACAGATTAATAATTTACAGGTTGAGGTCAGGTAAGATTAGGGTACGCCAGGCCAGCTCAGCTCAGAAAAATGATATACAAAGTAATATTTCAAGTAAATATATTGTATTGACATTTGGCAACACCGTGGGCACTCGAAAAGCAGTTGGGATGTAGACGCTGACTCTAGTGTGAACCACCCACGGAGGGTTCTAATTGTGAGGTTATTTTGTTTTGTATTTTTTTGTAAAATGAAGTGTAGAATTTTTTCTCTGATTTTTAGTAATCCATTCATAATTAGCTTATTTACAACTTTTATTCTAGCAGGAATCACATCATTCGACGCCATTTTTGTAACTTGAAACAGGAATCATTCAAGTAAAAATGTCAACTTGAAATGACTTGAATCAAATATAGAAATAGTATGAACCTTCACTTGAATTCAGGTTACTCCTTTCAAGTTACTTGAATTCAAGTAACTTGGAAAGTCTGAACGAGCTTTTCAACTGTGATTCAACTCGACCTTCAAGTCCCCAACTTGAAAGCAACAGTTGAATTGGTCTCTACTACTACTTGAAACTTGAAAACACCTTTTAAGTTACTAGAATTCAAGTGAAATGATGTTCACACCTTTCAATTTGTTTCAATTTGCACCAATTATTGCACTTGAATTCAAGTAACTTGTAAAGTCTGAACGAGCCTTTAGTGGTTTAAACGCAGACGTGCAAAAGTTTTCCGGTATATGAACCTAAAAGCTTTTAAGTTATATAAGTATAAAATATTTTTAATAACTTTTGGTGCTTAGCAAATCGAAACAAATATATTGTAATGTCATTTTAATTGTAGTTTTTAGATTGTACCATTCGGACTTGTAGTTAGGGAACGAAAGAAAGTTAGGATAATGGCAGAATGATTTTTCAAAATCGAATGCATTACAAATCCTCAAATAAGAAAATAGACCGGTTCGATTTTAAATAACCGCAGCAGACAGAAAGAAACGAGATATAATACCGCTCGAGATTGTGTTGTACACAAAACAAAACTAGCGAGTACGTGCTTTAAAAGAACAATAAAATTATAGACAGAGTCGTAACGAAATTTCAAAAAAAAAAATGGTATACTTAAAAACGGCTCTTAAAAGCCCCACAAAGCGTCATAGAATACAACGGGTACGCTATTAAATATGCAGGTACTCTTATAGCCTCTTCAGAGTACCCTACCAAAAATATACAAGGTATTTCATCTGTATCTCAGTAAGAAACCCCAGTTTTTACGTGAAATTATATTTTAGGCTTCTACGGTTATTATATTAAACACCCTGTATTAGAGTAGACTAAAGTTTAGTTTAGGTGTTTCCTTGAAATATAATTTTTTATGGCACCCAAATGTCTGAAAACCTCAAAAACTTCAGGAAATTGTATCTGTTCCAAAAAAAAGGATTGATCCATTTTAAGCGAGTCCTGCCCTGCCTAAATTAAGCTCCTCACCGCGCACCGTAACAAACTGAAATTTTTGTTAATTCCGTGAAATGAAGTCGGAGTGGAATAAATGGAATATTTGAATAAAACAGTAACAGTATGCAAGTGTATACAAAATTCACTTGTTTGACGACTATCGTGGGAATTTTTCGAGTTGCTTACAAGATGAGGATGTGCAGTTGCGCTAAGGAATATATTCGAGAACGAAATGGATTATAAAAGAATTTTATTATAAATAACGTAATTTTAGGAGATATCTGAATTTTAGGAAAAACTGTTACTTGAAATTCTAGCTACAAGAAAAGTTAATTTTTATATAAAAATTAAAAAAAAAAAAACCGGTTTTCAGCGATTTTCTCGATAATTTTGAGGTTATGTTGAAAAATGATCAATACCAAAGTTTTAGATTTTTTAATTATCTACAAATTTTATATTAAACTTTTTTCGATAGGATGCATATTTCAGCCACAAATCGTAAAAAACCAATATCCAACCCTCAACCTATATTTAGCTACCCCCACTACATACTGTAGTACGGGAGCCCAAGCGGGGATTTTGCGCGTTACTCGAGCGCGTCAGAAAATCATGTGGGGAGAAACCTTGCATCCTGTAATGTACTCCTACCATACATGAACGCTTAATATAGTGGGGTGCGTTGAGGTCAGATTAGTAAAAAAAAAATGGATCCTTAGATTAAGAAAAGGTAATTTAAGTACATCCAGAAAAGTGTATCGTAACGTAATTTTTTTTCTCGTTTTAGAACCTAATCTTCACAATCCCCATGACGCTTTAGTAACTGCAAATTTCCCGGGCTCCTCTACTATAAGAATTTTCCATGAATACGAGTATTTAAAATCGGTTTGGTCCTGGTCTATATGTATATCACTTTTTCCCATAAGCGTTCATATTATCCGCATCTAGTTCCCATGAAATAATATATTGTTTGATAGCCAGGTAGAAAATGTAAATTATAACATCCATCTTCCGCAAGTCGCCGTTGTAACGCTGCTTTTACGTATTTTGACGAGATACGTACCGAAAGTGCATTAGGAGCAGTGGTTTATGGTAGAAGTTTTGGCTTCTCGAGAGTAGTTTGACTTTTCCTCTTGTTTTTGTGCTTTTACACTACGCTGCATACTTCCACTAATTGGCTGACGATCTTATACAGGATGTGAGCAAGGTGAAAAATTATACTTCAAGAATATAGCGAGTGTCCCAATCAAAAATCTAAAGTTAGGGTAATTTTTATATTTTTATACCACCAATTAAAGGTTGAATTCGCGTTTCTTGCTTAAAAAAAAACGATTTTAATGGAACTCGTATTCAGAGGGTAAGATACTCTCCGACGATGACATCGAACCCGAGAGAATACCCAGGAGGTGGTATAGTGCACTGGCTTCTGCCTGCCTCTTGACGGCCTTGGCAAGTGGCAGAGAATAACCGGCGATGCCGATGACCAACTCTAGAGAAGGAGGAGATAGATGCACGATATGCATGCAACGATTCCAACACGATTTTTTTCGGTTATGTGCTCGTTGTGGTTTAGAAAATATATAAAATATTATATCATTAATGGTTCTTCGATTGATAATTGATATGGGTGGGCTATTTCGACACTCCAAAAGAAAAATATAGGATGATTATATACAAGGTGTTTTAAAAAACATGTCAATCTCGCTTGGGATAAATATGCGCTCTAAGAGGCTTAATTTTTGAGATACAGGAGGTAGAAATTGATTTAAAAAAATTTTAGAGCAAAAAATGTATTTTTTTAGGTCGAAAATGCGGACCAAAAAAGGACCTGTCACTATACTCCGTTTGAAAATGTATGATAGCACAGTTTTTATGGCAAAGGTTTTATACCGTATTGTTCAATGCAGAAAAAAAGTAAATGTTGATACCTTCTTATCTGAATTTTCACTAGATTTTAGTATGACCACCCCGAAAAATCTCGAATACAATACATCATAAAATGTAAATAAACAAACCCCAAGGGATTAACCAATAATTCTATACCTCAGTGACGGGGAACACGAAATTACTTTAATATAAAACATAGTGAACTATCAATATTAAGTACCCACATTTATTTTTATAAAAATAGTATACCTACTAGATATTAGGTTAAGACATTTCCTTAAAATTTAATAATAAATATACACACAACCAAATTTATATAATATAGATACTAAAAAAATATTTTCTCATAAAACATAATTTCGTTTTTAGAAAATCGGGGTGATTCCATATAAATTTGTTTGTTTGTATTTCGGGTACTAGCGTCATATAAAATTATTATAATAAATATAAATATAGAGTTACATACCTAAATAAGTAAGTCGTTTTCTCCCGATAAGGAGTCATCATCAGTTTCCTCACTTCCCACAGAAATAATAATTGGTTCTATTGTTTCCTCTATTAACATATCAAGTTTCCAGAATTTCTCTTCCTCTGCTATGACATGTCTTATAGCGTTTTGCCAATTGTCCGGTAAAATTTTTGATATGGAGTCACACAATAGTTCACGAACATTTTGAAGTTTAAATGTTGTATTGTTTCTTGCGATATATCCCTTCATTTGAGCCCAAATTAGTTAAATGGGGTTAAGTTCACAGTGATAAGGTGGTAACTTTAACTCCATGCTCTTTTGCTATTTCATCTGCACTATATTTCTTAAATTTTGGTGAATGTTGTTTACATGACTGCAATAGCTCTTTTTTGAGTAATCCCTCTTCTGCCACTATTTCTTTGGTTATTAGCCAATCAGAGAGTTCTTGCTTTTTCCATTTAGTATTAGGTAACGGTTCCTTTAATCTTGAATGATTGTCCATAACTATTACAGAATTGGTCGTTAATAAATCTATCATTTGACTGAAATATTCCTCAAAAACATCAGCAGTCATTTCTTCATGGTAGTCTTTCATAGAATTTGAATCAAATTCTAAGCCTCTATCAACAAATCCTCCAATATGACTGATAATTAAACGGGGACCTTTACCATTTGGAAACTTTAAGCCAGTAGACAAACCTTCTATAAATGCCTGACGAGCATTTGTAACCTGTTTATCTTGCCAAACTTTTTTTACAAATGTCCTTCATTTATCCATGTTTCATCTAAATAAAAAATATTTTTGTCTTCTCTTCTTAATTTTCTAATTTCCCTTAAATATTGCCTCCTCCAACAAATAATTTCATCTTTCTCTATGAGCGCAGATTTTCTATCGTTCTTCTCCCAAACGAAGTCTAATTCATGTAAAGTTTTCCCACAATTTGTCTCTTTTAACGTTTGGCAAAATTTCGTCTCCATTAATGTCTACTAAAAGTTTATCCAAAGTAGGTATCTTTTTTTGTAAATAAAACGAATGCACTTTTCTTCGGATCAGTTGTTTCATACTACCGCCTATTTGAGTGGGTTTTCTCCCAGTTGACGTTTTAGGTGCTACTGTAATACTTCCATCCTTTAGTTGCTTCAAAAGTCTATAAATGGTTGCCTCTCCAACTGCGGTCATATGTGAACACTTAGAAACTAATATCTGGTCACCGAGCTTCGCTCTTAATATTCAAATCTACATTTTTAAGCAGCCCAATGAGTATATAATTTAAGTATATTTATAACATGACAAATTATTAATTTATTCGCGAAAATCACGGGGTGGGTGACATCTACTTGAACTACTGAAAGGGAGATAAATAAAAAGTTGATTGGCGATTGGCTTGAAAGTAGGCGGGAAAATTAAAAAGCTGTCAGTGTTAATTTTCAATTGGCTGCAGCTGTTGTTGACGTTTACCAACTGCTTATCACAGAGGTTGGTTAAATGCATTAAAGTTGCCTAGTTTCTGGGGATTTCACCCTTTTAGAGGGCAACATCTACTGACGCTTGATCTTCGCGAATAGTCATGGGGGACAGGCCCCGTTTCCGGAACGGACAACAGCAGCGTGTAGGGCACGGGTCCCGTCAACAGAAGATCGCTCAGCTTACTCTATTTATCACTATATCAGAAAAACTCTATGTTCAATTGATTTTATTATTTATTGATCTGCAGTGAAGGAAAATTATAGATCTGATATTCATACTTGGGTAAAAACCTCCACAAAAACCTGTGACCAGACTCTCGACGTGTGGCAGATATTGATATCATATTTTTTCAAAAATTTTCAGTTACAAAAATAGTTCATTCGTACATTACATTACAATTTGTTCTTGAAAAATACAAAGTCACAATCAACCTTAAAATGTACTATGAAAATAGATAATTTTAAATGTCTCTTTAAAGTTTCTTGTAAAATAAAAAATTGAAATCTATGTTAATAGTACACGTGTACAAGCATTCATTCTTTTTCTCTCTCTCTCTCTCTCTCTCTCTCTCTATGATATTGAAAACTTAAATATTAAAACTGTCCGCATAATAAAATAGTAGCCGTAAGAGGTAGTCTCACACTATCGGGGAAGGGAAGAACCTTTACCCGATGTGCATAAAGCATTTCCACCCGCTTTAGGTTAGGTTAGATCTTTGTAATAAATAAAGAAAAGTACGATACGTGTGACATTTTGACATTTGTTACATTCTGACAGGTGTCATATTTTGACATTTGTTCATTTTGACAGTTGTTACATTCTGACACGTATCACATTTTAACAGTTGTCACGTTTTTACAGGTGTCACATTTTGACAAGTGTCCATTTTAACAGTGTTACTCAACGTTCCTATAAATATTTACCTAAACCCATGATTTCTGAAATTGAATTGGCAACGTTGTATTTTCAATTTTGAATTTATGAGATGGCTGTCATTTGACAAGCAAATTATTTATGTCCGTCAAATGAACCTTTCCTTTTTTATATAAAGCGGCAAATTTACAATTGAATTCTTTCAGATTCAAGAGGTAGAAATTTTATTTTTACCTCATCCTTCAATGCTTATTTGTAGTTAAAATTTAAATTTTAATACATCTAATCGGCCTAATATAGTTTTTGTCTAGATAAACCTGTTCTTTTGACAGATAAGTCAGACTTTATTTATTCATAGCCGTATCGTATGTATTTTAATTGATTCAGAATTTTGTATTAATATATATTTCAAAATGGCTTCATTCTAAAAATATTATCAGTCCTCCTAAATCCTTGAAGGCAGAATTATTAGTAATAGCAAGGCAACATAAAAACAAATTCAAAAAATATATTATAGATGAGATGGCCAGAGAAAAAGGAATTAAAATTCTCAGATTGCCTCCGAACCACGCAGAGTTAAATTCCATTGAACTGATCTGGTCATAATTATTAAAAGGTTATGTTTCTCAAAACAATAAAACATTTAAATTTCCTGATGTGCGAAATTTGTTTTTGAAGGCAGTTTCAGATGTAAATAGAGAACATTGGGGAAAATGCATTGGTCATGTTAAAAATATGGAAAATTCATTTAGGAAAGTGGATATATCAATGGATAATTTAATAGAAGCGACAATAATAAACCTCAGAAAAGACAATTATAGTGATACCAGTAGTTTTAGTGAAGACAGTGACTTTTAAAGATAGTTCTTGAACTAACTTTTTTTTTTAATCTTTGAGTTTAGGTAAGTACTGAAGCGTTACTTTTAATGCCAAGAGATTAAAAAAAGTTTAATCCCAACATATAATCCTCCTTGTTATTTATTGGTTAAATTTAATTCGTTCAATGTTAAAGTGTCAGATGCATAAAGTTTATTTTTATTTTTTGTAAATAATATAACTTCAAAATTTAATCTACGAAGTGCGTATATATATTTTATATGCTGTGACCTTATTTATATTATAGAAACTTATTTTGCAAAGTACGCCTATGGAATGTGACGTTATATCCCCACTTTTACTGTACTCATCTATCCTTTATAGTATATATTACTATAGAAACAAGTTATTATTATGTGCCGTTGCTAGGAAATAAAACTAAAAGCTTTAACTTTTCTTGTAAATATCTCGGAAGATCGTATTTTCACAGACATGAGACCTACATTTTTTGCCGATTTAGATAGGAATTAGTCTACCCTGAAAGTTTCATTGAATTCTGACGAGTGGATTTCGAGATCCTCTGGACACACATACATACATACAAATCTTGCTCGTTTAATAGTATTTGATACTCCGAACAGTACTATTGAAATGTTCATGTCCAAGAGCGTCATGTACATTTAACACTAAAGTTTTCATATGCACGGTTAAATTGCACTTTAATTTCACAGGAGTATAATTAGACGTTTGTGCCATTTTTATTGCACAAATTCACTTGACCAATATTGCTTTTTGTCGCCTATTATTACAGAACAATTCTGCGTGTTACAATCACAAGACTACACAAACAGAAATGTAAATTTTAACTAAAATAATTTATAATCTGCACGACACTTTCAGCCGATTAGAAATTTTAATCCTTTCTAAGAAAGTTGAGGGCTACTTAAATTGATCTTGAATTGTAAATATTTTCTACCTGTAGAGATTACATACTTACCAAGAATTGAAATAAATTGGTATTTTTAATTATTTTAGGAATAAAACACAAGATTTTATTTTGGAACAAATAATGCTAAACATTTTATTTTAAAAATTACCCGCCACTGATTTATGATGTTATATTGGGGTTTATCATTTTCAAACAGAGTATAGAAATGGTGGTCCATTTTGTAGATATTTTTCATAAAATTACACTTTAGGCTTAATCCCGTCCTGGTTTAATCCTCCCTAGACCTTAAATAGTTTCGGGTGAATATTTTCCGAGCTCGTCTGAGTAGAATTCTGATGTGGTGATAAGATGACTATGGCTCTAAATTGATATTGGCTATCTGGGGGGAAATGTCATTATTGCAAGTTTGATTCATTTCGTGCATTTTCAGATGGAGACACGTGTTTTGTTCGGTCGTTTCATGAACAGCTGCCTCATTTGAAAATAAAATTTCCTCGAATGATTTTGGTATATTAGCGTGGCAATCACGTATTTCTATTGTTATATATATGGTTTGTTTTTACACGAAATACATCGCTATAAGTCAAATTATATTTGGAATATTCACAAACATATTTTTTTTAATTATATGCTTAAAAACAAGAAAAATTATGATCGTACCGATCTCGGCCGGCACTGGCTAAACAACCACGAGAGCTCACGATTTTATTACTAGAGAAAATCGTAGATGAGTGAAAAAAATAATCGAGAGATGTGTCGACGACCCACGCCCGATTACCGCATTCCATTTTCCTCATATATTCCGCACCAAAAAGGCCAAAAGTGTTAAAAATGTAATATTCGCGATGAGCGTACATATTTTAAGTATAAAATTGAGAACTGATGGAAAACTAAATCTTTCTGGCGTGTTTTCAATTCGCAGACCTGGTGAGTTCAACTCAAATCTTGCGGATTATAGTCCAGTAAAAGTAGACTTCAAAAAAGGCCGCACCAAAAATAAAAACACGATTATTTTAGTATAAACGTTTATGTAAAGAATTAAATTGTTTTGCTACTTTTCAGGAAACTTGTGGAATTTAATTTCCCTTTTTTGTCGACATTGTTTGCTACCGTGCAATCATTATTTGCGCTCAAGAATTAGCATCAAAGTCAATTATTTAATTCCTGTTGTTTTCCTTAACATGATAATTTCAGATATGTAATTACGGAGTTGCTTCAAAGCGATTTACATAAAATTATAGTTTCACATCAACCCCTCTCATCGGACCATATAAAAGTTTTCCTGTACCAGATTCTTAGAGGTAAGTTTACTATGGATCTTTATGTTTTTATTTATTTGACACGGTCGTCTGTATATCCCCACCGATTTATAACTTCTTGACGTAGAAGTTTGAAATTTTGAATAAATGTCTAAAAGAGACGCAGAAATGTTTATTTGAAACTTTAAGAGAGATTCGCCATCATTATGATGAATAATTAATAGCGAATTGTTAAATCTACTCAAAATATTGTGGTTCATTAAAACCATGGGCGGATTCAGCCGATTTTCAAGAGGGGGGGGGGGCTGTATTCCACTAGAACTAGAACTAGAATTTTCTAACTTAAGTAGTTCGCGCACAACAGTGCTAGTTTAACTGTTAAGCTGGCACAACCCTTCTATAACTTTTTCACCGAAATAGTTATGAAGATGATTCTAACGCCCAATTTTCTTACTTTTTAATAATTCTCGAATTGCGAATATATATAATTAGAATTCGAGTAAATTTGAAGCTTTTACGGATGCCGAGTCCGCCGAGAATTTTTTTTATGGCCATGAAATTGCAAAATATTGATCCGAAATGCGTTTTCGTCGATATACTATTTAATAACTCCAGCACAATCGTTCCACATAGAAATAAATTAGTTTTTTATGATGCATTTTCCAACAATAGTACAGTTGTGATAGGAAATAGCCTAGGAGAATTTTTTTTATGGCCATGAAATTGCAAAATTTGGTTCCAAATAGTATGTCGACGAAAACGCATTAGAATCATCTTTATGACTATTCCGTGGAAAAAGTTATAGAAAGGTTGTGCCAGCTTAACAGTTAGGCTAGCACAACACCATTTTCTCGAGAACCACTTGAGTTAGAAAATTTTAGTTTGTGTTAAAAAATAGTTAATACATAGTTAGAAAATGATGATTGTGCCGAAACGGCCGTGTCAGTTTAACATACGTCAACTTCGTCTTGACGCATTCTACGTATTTGTTTCTTTGAAAATAAATATTTTCTGAGTGTACGCGTGATCCAATAAACTAACTGGATAACAAAGGCTTTGTAATATAGAATTACTAATGAGACAAGTATGATAATACATAAACACGTAAGCATCTTTTACGTAGAAACGGAAAATAAAAAAAACTTCGGACAATTCCGCTAGTAACAATACCTGGAATCGATTTGAATATATAAATAATACCAATAAAAATATATTCTTAAAAATGATTAATCCGAGAATTATAATTATTGACTTGGTAAAAAGTTTAGTGTCAGATTTCAAAATTACTTTCATAGCAATTTAAACAAGATATAAACCAGGGCCAAACCGATTTTAAATATCCAAAATAAATATTTTGTTTTGAAAAAATTACAGCTTATTTAAAACGCACAAAAGAAGTTTTCTCTAAATTTCATAAAAAATGATTTTTGCATGAAATAAAAATTAAAAACAAAAAAAACCGGTTTTTAGCATTTCTTTCGATAATTTTGATGTTATGTTGAAAAATGATCAATACCAAAATTTTAGATTTTTTAATTATCTACAAATTTTATATTAAACTTTTTTCGATAAGATGCATATTTCAGCCACAAATCGTAAAAAACTAATATTTAACCCTTTCTGAACGTTTATACAGTCGTCTTGATACTATTTTTGTTTAAAAAACTGTTAAAATTGTCCGTAGTATTTTTTTATTTTTGATTTTGACATAATAAATCATAAAAAAGTTAAAAATTAAAAAATATACAAATCCAAAAAATAGAATTAAATTTTTTCTACTGTTAAAACTGTTAAAATTGTCTCTAGTATTTTTTTATTTTCCTTTTTTTTTTGATATAATAAATCATAAAAAAGTTAAAAATTGAAAAATATACAAATCCAAAAAATAGAATTAATTTTTTTCTACTGTTAAAACTGTTAAAATTGTCTCTAGTATTTTTTTATTTTCCTTTTTTATTTTTATTTTGATATAATAAATCATAAAAAAGTTAAAAATTAAAAAATATACAAATCCAAAAAATAGAATTATTTTTTTTCTACTGTTAAAACTGTTAAAATTGTCTCTAGTATTTTTTTATTTTCCCTTTTTATTTTTATTTTGATATAATAAATCATAAAAAAGTTAAAAATTAAAAAATATACAAATCCAAAAAATAGAATTAATTTTTTTCTACTGTTAAAACTGTTAAAATTGTCTCTAGTATTTTTTTATTTTCCTTTTTTATTTTTATTTTGATATAATAAATCATAAAAAAGTTAAAAATTAAAAAATATATAAATCCAAAAAATAGAATTATTTTTTTCTACTGTTAAAACTGTTAAAATTGTCTCTAGTATTTTTTTATTTTCCTTTTTTATTTTTTATTTTAATATAATAAATCATAAAAAAGTTAAAAATTAAAAAATATACAAAACCAAAAAAGTAGAATTTAATTTTTTCTATTACTTTTAATTTCATTTTTAATTTTATTATTGCACCATATTTTATCATTTTATCTTATCATCACCATAGGTATTTATTTTTAACTTGTTTTTTATTTAATTTTTAGGTTTAAAATATTTACATTCTGCTAGGATATTACATAGGGATATTAAACCTGGAAATCTTCTGGTAAACAGTAATTGTGTTCTAAAGGTAAGTTCATTTAGTTTTTTACTTTCTCACTAACTTTATACTGGCCAAAAAAACTGTTACCAGTCAGCTGTCTTAATCATTAATATATATGAAATACATAATTTTCTTCCTGCATTATCAAACGAGATATTCCATATTCCTTTTTGGTTAAATCTGAACAACTAAGTGTGCTATTATTTCTTTCGCTAGCTTATAGTACTTCAGAAGATCTTGGCAACACTGTCACAATCTACCAAACGGAAACATAAGCAAAGATTTAATAAATTTAATAAAGGATATAAATTAATTTAACTAACTCTCCACCAATTATTCAGCTTCATTCCATTATTCCAATGATTTTTTTTCCTAGATCTGTGATTTTGGATTAGCGAGAGTAGAAGAACCTGACACAAACAAACACATGACGCAAGAAGTCGTGACGCAATATTATAGGGCACCCGAAATTCTGATGGGAGCGAAACATTACTCGGCCGCAGTCGACGTTTGGTCGGTGGGATGTATTTTTGGCGAGCTTTTGGGCAGGAGGATACTCTTCCAGGTAAGCACTCATTACGAATGTCCCAAACGTGTCATCGCTCAAAATATACATTGTTGACAGATGACAGCTGTCAGGTACATTGTTGACAGCTGTTAGATACATTATTGACATACGACAGTTGTCAGATACATTGTTGGCAGCTGTCAGATACATTGTTGGCAGCTGTCAGATACATTATTGACAGATGACAGTTGTCAGATACATTGTTGGCAGCTGTCAGATACATTATTGACAGATGACAGTTGTCAGATACATTGTTGACAGCTGTCAGGTACATTGTTGACGTATGATTAACATCGAAGCGAGTTTTCTTCGACTATTTAATTGAATTATTATTTACGTGTTTGTTTTTATTTTCAGGCGCAAAACCCCGTCCAGCAGTTGGAACTGATCACGGAACTGTTGGGAACGCCGTCTCTCGAAGACATGAAATACGCTTGTGAGGGTGCGAAATCGCATATGTTGAGGAGAGCACCGAAACCTCCGTCGTTATCGGCTTTGTATACTTTATCGTCGCAAGCGACGCACGAAGTAGTGCATTTACTTTGTCAAATGTTGGTCTTCGACCCGGTAAGTACGACATACAAACAGATCTAAATATTTTGCCCCTTGCAAGAGTTGAAAGCAATTTGCTATAACCTTCCAAGTGTTAATTGGATGATATTATCGTTCATTAGAGGATTCACATTGTTTATATACAAATCTAACAAAATGGGCCCTAAAACAGAGTCTTGCGGTACTCCCATATTTATGTCAAGAAGATTTGAATTAATAGTATCCATCTTATTAAATCTGTATTATTTTATATCACGAAAAACGATGAAAAACCACCAAAGAACTGTTTAAAAATGGTTTTTACCATCTTTCTGTTTTTCTTCCAAGTCCTAGGGTATTCCTCTTCTTCTCTTAGTACTGTTTTTTCTTCCAAGCTCTTCTTGATATTCCTCTTCTTCTCTTAGTACTGGTTTTCGTCCAAGTTATTTATGGTATTCTTCTTTATCTCTTTTCTTCCAAGTCTTAGGGTATTCCTCTTCTTCTCTTAGTAATGTTTTTCGTCCAAGTTATTTATGGTATTACTCTTTTTATCTTTTCTTCCTCCTAGGGTATTCCTTTTTCCCCCTTAGTACTATTTTTCTTCCAAGCCCTTCTTGGTGTTCCTCTTCTTCTCTTCGTACCGTGTTTCTTCTTCCAAGTCATTTTAGGGTATTCCTTTACTTCTCGTTATATTGTTTTTCTTCCGAATCCTTTACGGTATTCCTTTTCTATTTTTTTCAAGGTTTCATCAATTACTGAACGTATTTTAGTTTAGAGATAATAAATTTCGTTTTTTTTTTTCTTATAGGATAAGCGAATATCGGTGGTAGATGCGTTGGCGCACCCTTATTTAGACGAAGGTAGGTTAAGGTATCACTCGTGTATGTGTAAATGTTGTTATACGACGGCAAGTGGTATGCGACAATACACGTCAGAGTTCGAAAGCACGGCACCTCAACCGTTTGACGACCACTGGGAGAAGAAACTTACCACTGTACAGCAAGTCAAAGGTATTGTTTATTTATTTTTTATTATAATTATTAGTCAACAAAGCACTATTTTTGTTATTACCACACCGGCAGTCACTTCTCTCGTTTTGTAACTCGTAATGGTTTTCACAATGTTCCTATATTTATTTTATATAAATTGTTTTGAAAGTTATGGAAGATATCCTGGAGTTACTGATGGTTTTTCTAAAATTGTGGACGATCTTAAATTATGGACCATTTTCTGCTTTTCTGAAGTTATGGACGATTTTTTGAAGTTACGGATGATTTTTCTGAAGTTGTGGATGTTTTTCTGAAGTTATGGCTGATTTTCTAAAGTTTTGAATGTTTTTTGACGTTTTAGACCATTTTCTGAAGTTGTGGATGATTTTCTAAAGTTATGGATAATTTTTCTGAAGTTATGTATGATTTTTCTGAAGTTATGGATGATTTTCTAAAGATATGAATGATTTTTCTGAAGTTATGGACGATTTTTCTGAAGTTGTGAATGTTTTTCTGAAGTTTTAGACCATTTTCTGAAGTTGTGGATGTTTTTCTGAAGTTATGGATGATTTTCTATAGAATGAATGATTTTTCTGAAGTTATGGGCGATTTTTCTGAAGTTTTAGACCATTTTCTGAAGTTGTGGATGTTTTTCTAAAGAATGAATGATTTTTCTGAAGTTATGGACGATTTTTCTGAAGTTGTGGATGCTTTTCTGAACTTATTGATGATTTTCTAAAGATATGGATGATTTTTCTGAAGTTATGGACGATTTTTCTGAAGTTGTGAATGTTTTTCTGAAGTTTTAGACCATTTTCTGAAGTTGTGGATGTTTTTCTAAAGAATGAATGATTTTTCCGAAGTTATGGACGATTTTTCTGAAGTTTCAGACTATTTTCTGAAGTTGTGGATGCTTTTCTGAACTTATTGATGATTTTCTAAAGATATGGATGATTTTTCTTAAGTTATGGACGATTTTTCTGAAGTTGTGAATGTTTTTCTGAAGTTCTATACCATTTTCTGAAGTTGTGGATGTTTTACTGAAGTTATGGATGTATTTCTGAAGTTATTGACGATATTTTAAAGTTACGGACGATTTTCTGAAGTTACGAACCATTTTCTGAAGTTGTAGATGTTTTTCTGAAGTTACAGACGATTTTCTAGAATTACATATGGTTTTCTGAAGTTAGGGACAATTTTCTTATATTATAGTTGATTTTCTGTAGCCTCAGAAGCTTTTATAAGGTTTCGAACAATATTCTGAAGCTATGAACGATGTTATACATAATTTTGGACGATCTTCTACAGTTGTGTGGTATGAATTACGATTTTGTATTCCATATTTATTGTATTTATTATTGGTTTTAAAATTTTTTGAAGTTCACAAAGTTTTGGCTCTAAAATATGGAGGGTTTTCTATAGTCATGGACGATTTTTTAGGATTCTGAATCGATTATTTGAAGTTATTTAAATAAAGAGAATCGTTACATTACAATTATGCCCTGAAGGTGAAGATATCAACTGAAACGTCGACACGATAAATTGTAAATAGACTTTTAACGCGTTTTTTTTTGTATTTTGTTGCAGAAGAGATGCACAAGTTCATAGCGGAGCAACTAAACACGAGTAGAGTCCCTTTATGTATAAATCCCCAATCTGCGGCATTCAAGAGTTTCGCCAGGTAAGATGGCCGCCGTCGCCGCAGACCAGCGCAGCGCCATTGCATAGGTGACCGCACATTTCACTTACCTCTTGGTGTACGTTATTTTTATTATCTATTTTTTTTATCTATTATTATTATTATTACAGTTAATAAATTGTACATAGATGCATTATAGAACAAAAAAATTATTCCTATACTGGCACTAAATGTATAAAAATGTTGCTTCTAATATTTATTTAGGGTAAGGAATACTGGAGACGCGGGTTCGATTCCCGTCCAAGGCAGGAATTTTTGGTTTCTTTCTTCAGTAGTTTTCACCCCTGGTGTACGGGAATTTATTTCTGTATGCTCCCTTGGAATTTTTCACACAATTTTCTTCATTTTTTCTTTGAAAATGTCTTCTTTTTCTTGTATTTCTTTTATTCTATTCAATATTTATTCAATAAATACAATGAATGATAAGCGATAAGTGCTACTTGTTTCGCATGAAAGGCATCATAAAACATCATCATCAACATTATAAATAGAATTATACCCAAAGACCAGACATCTGTATGAACCTTGACCGGTCTTCTTTTCAATTATTTATTCCAATTTCCAATATTATTTATTGAATAAAAATATTGAATTCTTCCAATCACTTCTTCCCTCATCTCCTGTTTAGTGAGTTCTATTTTATTTTCCATGTATAATTTTGATTTCTTCCCATCTCTTTTCCACATTTCCTAGTTTTTCTTCCATTTTCTCGATCATTGTTTCATTATTTTGTTTCAATTCTTGTTTCATTTCCTCCATTCTGTGTTCAATTCTGTTATAGAACATTGTCAGAGCATCCATCATCATAGGACTATTTCTTCCAGACATTGTGTCTCCCATTCCCATAACATTCATTTCTGCTACCTCTGCAACATGATCTACCCCTTGCTCTTCATTTAAAACTTGTTGTATAATAGTAGTTTCTTGTTCTTCCATTACATCCTGTCCATCTATACTCCTTTGGTCTTCTTCTTGTTGTCCTCTTAATCCTGTTTTTTTCCATCTCTTAAATCCATTTTTTTTAAATTATAACTTACAATGGCCCCTTTATTTTAGTGCCCCACGTTGGGCGCCAAATTTGTAATAAAACTTTCTCAAATTGGATTTTTTTACAATAAATTTATTAATCAAGTGCAAAAAGTGAAAAAAAGTTGGTCATTATTGCCTTATCTTTTGTCTTCAGACAGAAACGGGAGAATATTCAAGTTTTGGGAGGATATTCAAATTTTTCGTTTTCACCAGAATAATTTTGCGAATTTTCAGATTCTCAAAATTAGGAATTTTTGAAACGCCGTTTTTGCAAAAAATATTAGTATAGCGAAAAAATCATAGGGAGAACTTTTGTAGGTAATGAACTGGTCTTCATTTTTTGTCTAAACAAAAATGCTCTAAGAGCCATATTTCGGCAGATATCGTCGAAAAACGGGTTTTCGGGAACTCTAGAGCCATTTTCCCACCCTTCCACAAATTCCACGTAGCTGAGATTTTCGGAGGTAAATGTACCTATGAATACCTGCAAATTGACGGACAGACTTGATCCCAGGTTTTGGGTTTTTGTGGCGTTAATGTACTGGACTATATTATGGACGATTTTCTGGAGAATTACCACTTTTTTTTCGATCCACTTTATTTTACCAAACTAATTAAAAAATGTATTTTCTATTTTTCATTTATTGTGTGAATTCCTACAACATTACAAGCCGATTCATCTTCAAGCAACTAATTAAATAAATTAAATAAAAATACTGGATTTATTTTAATATTTAATTTTTTGATATTTCTGTATCGTTAAAAAAAGTTTTTACGTAATTTCATTAATATTTTTTTGTTATATCTCATAGTCTAGTTTATAATAACAAAAACAATAGAAATGACGTACACCAAAAGGTGCCAAGTGTGATTTTTCTTTTAAGCATTTACTCATATTCAAACCACACATCATTATTAACATTTTTGCAAAAAAAAAAATTAAAAAAAAAATGATTTCCATGCTGGCGCGTGCGTCTCCGATTTTTTTACAATTATTTTTACCCTTTGTAGTTAGTGTCCCACTCTTATTTTGTAGTAGTAGATAATTTTTTATTTCCTCTCGATTAGAAATTATTTTTTTAAATATCTTACGTAGAAATGAATAATTTTGAAAAAATTTTAAATAAAATTTTTGATGCGATTGTGAAATACGTAAAATTTCATGAATAATCAAATTTTTTTTGAGGAAATTTAGCCTCGTTTTTATCTTAAAACGATGTGTCACTCGACTCTCCTTATTATTAAAAACGTGATTCATTGTCATATATAGAGAAAAAAAAATTTCAAAACGTATTAACTAAATATTTATGAATATCAAAAATTTGTTACTCTGGTACCGCACTATATAATTATTTTTTTTTTAATTCGTGCAGGAAACAATTTTTTTTAAATACATGACTTGTAAATTGATTTGTTTAAAAGCTTTTTATTAATTACCATTTTTTTTTAAATGTTTACAATTCTTGCAATTAATTTTTTAAATTAATTTATTACTTGTAATTATTAATAGTACAATTTTTTTCTCCCCACATATTTTTTGTCGTTCCTTATTACAAATGCCTAAAAATAAAATATTCAATATTCGAATTTTTAATATAAAAATAATTTTTTTAGATACATGAATTTTTTTGAACGCCTAAAACTTTTTTACACACCCTGTATCTGTTTTTTCTTCGCGCATTTCAATCTGGGGTAAATAAAATATTTTTTTGCAATTTAGAAAAGATTTTTGGCTGTTCATAAACCATTTTTTTGAAAAATTATTCATTTGTATCCGAAATTTTAATTTTCTTAACACAGTAGAAAGTTGATCTATCCTTTTTTAATTTTAAAAATTCAAACCTCAATAATACACACAATAAAGAATTTTATTGGGATAAAAATGCATGGAAGTCAAATCTGTATATATCGTATATTTATTTTTGATTAAACTAACATTGTTAACTTTTCATTTTCACAAAAATTCGCACATTATTCACATTCGCATAAATAACAAGATAACTACTTACCAAATCATCTGATTCATATACGTATCGGTTATATTTAAGAAAAAATTAAGATTTTACGAAGAAATTTTATATTTTTTTGTTTCTTATAAAATAGTTAAAAATTCCATCCTCTTTTATCTTAATAACAATTTTTCCACGCGAGTAATGCCGCACCCTGTATAAGCCCAAGAATTTTTCGTAGCATACAAAAATATCAATATGTGAAAAGTTAACAAAAACAACTAAAAATTTGGTAGTTTGGTGTTTAAATTTTGTGATATTTATATTTTTCAAAACTTTTAAAAATTTACTGTATTTTCTTCAGCAAATGAAATAATTTTTAATAGTTTAAATAATATAAACTGCAAGATTATCGTTAGATGACCTTTTTCTTTAAAAAAAAGCCATTTTTTAAAAATATCCATAATTTTCCCGGACCATACTTATTTTATTAAAAAAAAAGTTATTACCAAAAATACGAATAACCTATTTTTAACTCGTAATTATTTTATTACTTAAATTATTCATAAAAATATAGTCCAGGAAACTTTTAATTAAATTATAGCCCAGGAAAAGTATTCATAAAATTGGAAAACTAAATGGTCGTCTGAATATAATCGTTCCGAACAAATTTAGGCACTTTGTAGTTAAAAAATATTAATTACTAAACGGCTCAAGTAAGATGATGGTTGTTGTACAGGAAGGATAACAGCTGTGCCCCTTTCAAGAAGACCCTAGAAATTCTGTTATCACCCGTCATCTTTCTCTGTGCTGCGTGACTGCATTTGTTTTTTAGGTTAGTGCTTTTATTTTTTTTTATTTACCCCCTTTGCCCTTTATTTTTTACTTTGATATTTATAAAAAATCGAACGCAATAGATTTTTAATTTTTACGTACTGTTGTTTTCGAAATTTTTATTTTTTATATTTATTTTCACTCTTTTAAGTTTATTTATTATTATTTTTTGTATAAAAACTTCATACAGTCTTGACACTTTATCATAAAAGCTTTTTCACTGTAGATATACCATTTTCTAGCGTAACTGAGTTGGGTTTGAGCGAAAGGTTTAAAATATAATTTTTTAATGTAAATATGACCAAAATATATTCTAAGGTTCAGTCCTTCTGCTATAGAATTTTTTAAGCCGCGACTACACCGCTTTTTTCACAACTTAATTACATCTGTTATAGCACCGACAGATTTACATGCTCTCCGAGGCCCTAATACCTTTTAACATATTCTGTAGAGTTATTTGGAGGTATCTGAATGACAAGACAGTGTTTTTTCAAAGGTAATACCACGAGTCCTCCAAATTTTATCGATTAAATTTTTGGTTTTCACGAAAACGAACTGATTTTATCTCAAATCAGTTTGAGTAATTTAAAAAAAAATATGTCAATTTAGACAATTTTTCGCAATTTTAGACAATTTTAAAAGTTTTTATATTACAATTTTAGACATTTTGATATATTTTCAGATAATTAAAAAATATATGAGAATTTTAGACAATTTTTCGCAATTTTAGACAATTCTGTTTAATTTAAGACAATTTTAAATGTTTTATATTACAGTTTTAGACATTTTGACATAATTTCAGATGATTAAAAAAAATATATGAGAATTTTAGACAATTTCTCGCAATTATGACATTTTTAAACAATTTTTCGCAATTTTAGACAATTCTGTAAAATTTAAGACAATTTTAAATGTTTTATATTACAGTTTTAGACATTTTGACATAATTTCAGATAATTTAAACAAAATTATGACAAGTTTAGAGAATTTTTGGCAATTTTAGACAATTTTAAAAGTTTTTATATTAAAATTTAAGACATTTTGATATAGTTTCATATAATTTAAAAAAATATATGACATTTTTAGACAATTTGTCGCAATTTTAGACAATTCTGTAAAATTTTAGACAATTTTAAAAGTTTTTATATTACAGGCGTTTGAGTGTGGAAACCTAAAATTTGATCTATAAAATTTGAGAGTACGAGTGGTATTTTGAAAGATTATTTTTTGAATTATTTTGTATTAAAAACAAAGAATATAGTCATTTATACAAAAGATACTTTACACACAAGTGTTCAATATTTTCTTTAACAATTTCACACAGATGCATCGCCTCCATTTTTTAAATTTAACCGGCAAATATATAAGTACAGGGTTCAATTGATTACTTGTCAATTTTAAACGGATTTATGGCTGAATGCACTTGTATGCAAGCCATAAACGAAGCGAAGAAAAAGAACTGATTTATGCCATGGAGAGTTCTTATAAACTACAGAAAACCTTTCGCTAAACCCAATCCAGTTACAAAACCAATCAAATTCATTTCAATATTTGTAAAATAATTCCGATTACGTCGACCGTTCGTAAACTTACATGATTACTTTGTTTTACAGCTCGACAGTCGCCCACCCCTCAGAATTGCCCCCATCGCCCCACCAATGGGAGTCGCCTAGGGTAGTGGTACGAAGATAACGCCCATTTATGTACATTGTACCATTTTTTGTCTCTCTAATAACTATCTGAAAAGGATATTTTTAGTGAATACGGTTCGGAGGTTTTTGTACGGTGCGACCCATCTCATTTTTAACTTTTTTTAATAAAATGTTCTGATAAAATGTTCCAGCTGCAACATTTTGTCAGAACATTTCGTATAAAAAGTATTTTTTATCCAAATTAAATAAAATTTTGGACTTGGAACATTTTATCAGAGCATTTTTAATTAATTTCTTTATTTCTTTAATAAAATGAAATTTTTGGTCCGGAACATTTTACCTGAACATTTATTGACAATGTTCTTTAAAATTACCCCCACTTAAAGTAACATTTTTCAAAACTTAGGACCTATTTTGATTTGTAATGACAAATTGTAAAAAAAATAAATTTACGATTATTTTTTAACAAATATTTCAATATACAATTTTTTTTTTGTTAATTGCAAATAATTTTTGGGAACCACCGTACAAAAATCGAACCATAGGATCATCTCTACACCAAATATAAATCAGGGAATCTATGCAATGCAAAAAAAACTACAGACAATTTGCGCTAAAACAAAAAAAAACATTCGTAATAGTGTGTGTTTTTCGTGTATATTTAGTCGGCCAGAGTGTGATTTTATCTTATTATTAAGTAGATCTGCCTAAACTAGAGAGTCGCGTGGTTTTTGACAAGTTTTTTGATTTTACTCAAATTTTAATTTTATCTTTTTATAACAGACCATGGATGTCCTGTTGTATTTTATCTATTTTTTAATCATGCAAAGAAACATTATTTTTATTATTTTTTTAAGTATCTCATTTAGTGAAATAACGAAAAATATTTTTTCAAACTTTTATTCATACCAGCACTGTTCCCTTAACCTTGTTACGAAGTCTGTTTGACAAGTCATTGACAAATAACAATGACAATTAACTCGAAACTTCATGTAATTACTATTTAGGAAATCTCCCAAAGTATTACAAGGTTTGAGAGAAAGAGGTTCTATTTTTCAGCGAGTGCCAGAGAGAATCTGTTTTTCAGCGGGACCCCGAGAGAGAAAATCAATTTTTCAGCGGGTGCCCGAGAGAGAGAGAGACAGAATCTATTTTTCATCAGGTGCCCAAGAGAGAGACTCTTCTATTTTTCAGTGTGTGCCCGAGAAAGAGAGAGAATCTATTTTTCAGCGGATGCCAGAGAGAGAATCTATTTTTCAACGGGACCCCGAGAGAGAAAATCAATTTTTCAGCGGGTGCCCGAGAGAGATAATCTATTTTTCAGCGAGTGCCCAAGAGAGAGAGATAGAGAGAATCTATTTTTCATCAGGTGCCCAAAAGAGAGAGACTCTATTTTTCAGCGGGTGCCAGAGAGAAAATCTGTTTTTCAGCGGGGCCCCGAGAGAGCAAATCAATTTTTCAGCGGGTGCCCAAGAGAGAGAGAGAGAATCTATTTTTCATCAGATGCCCAAGAGAGAGACTCTATTTTTCAGCGGGTCCCAGAGAGAGAAAATCAATTTTTCTACGGGTGCCCGAGAGAAAGAGAGAATCTATTTTTCAGCGGGTGCCCAATAGAGAGAGAGAATCTATTTTTCAGTGGATGCCAGCGAGAGAATCTGTTTTTCAGCGGGTCTCCGAGAGAGAAAATCAATTTTTCAACGGGTGCCCGAGAGAGAGAGAGAGAGAATCTATTTTTCAGCGGGTGCCCAATAGAGAGAGAGAATCTATTTTTTTAGCGGGTGCCAGAGAGAGAATCTGTTATTCAGCGGGTCCCCGAGAGAGAAAATCAATTTTTCAACGGGTGCCCGAGAGAGAGAGAGAGAGAGAGAATCTATTTTTCAGACGGTGACCGAAAGAGAGAGAGAGAATCTATTTTTCAGCGGGTGCCAGAGAGAGAATCTGTTATTCAGCGGGTCCCCGAGAGAGAAAATCAATTTTTCAACGGGTGCCCGAGAGAGAGAATCTATTTTTCAGACAGTGACTGAAAGAGAGAGAGAATCTATTTTTCAGCGGGTGCCAGAGAGAGAATCTGTTTTTCAGCGGGTCCCCGAGAGAGAAAATCAATTTTTCAGCGGGTGCCCAAGAGAGAGACCCTATTTTTCAGTGGGTGCCCGAGAGAAAGAGAATCTACTTTTCAGCGGATGCCCGAGAGAAAGACAATCTATATTTCAGCGGATGCTCGATAGAGAGAGAATCTATTTTTCAGCGGGTGCCAGAGAATCCTATTTTTCAGCTGGTTCCGGAAACGATCTAATAGTTTTAACTTTACTAAATCCTAAAAATGAATATCCTCTAGTGTATTTACAATGTTTCTGAGAGAAGTTTTTTTGCGACATGGCCCTCTTCGAGCCGAATTTTTTAACAATCAAATGCCCATTTTTCATAAACAAATTATGACATTAAATGTGTTTTATTCATTCAAAATTAAGAGAACAGTGCTAGTAGATCTTCAGATTTTTTCGTCAATTAATTTATACAACAATTTTTAACCTTTACATGATTAAATATAAAGAATTTTGTTATTTTAACCAGTAATTTTTTTTTAATTAAAATTTGAGAAAACCGTATAGATTTGTAAAAAAATTTAGTATATTTTTAAACATCATAAATTATAATCAGAAAATTGCTTGAAGTAGACTAAATCTGTACGGCCCTCTTAATAATTTTATTTTTTTTTATTTGGATATTTTTAGCTGCACACAATATACACTCTGTATAAAAAAATAAAATATCTATTTCGAATTCATGTTGTATATAAATGTAAAATTCGTAGCGTTAAAACTAAGACAAAAACTACGAGTCACCCTGTAGATACAGTGTACAGAAATCACTGCCTTGATTAGTTTAGTGAAAAAAAAATTTAGTAACATTTAGTTGGATAAGACTGGCGGTATTTTTTGTTTTCCAAGACGACAGGCAGTAATTGAAGGTTGGTAAGTTTTCTACTGGGTTTGCTCGATTTATGTAAATATTTTTGGACTACCCTGTAGTATCACTTCACATTAAAAAAAATTGTGGAAAAGATTTTCTTTCGAAAACAGATTTTAAATATTAGAGCTCGGCAAAATTTTCCTGGACTATATTAAATATTTTTTTTTAAATGATTTTAAAACAAAAGAAAGTCATGGAAAACACAACAAAGTTATAGTCCAGGAAAATGTCAAATTAAGTTAGAAAATTACGGACGACCGATCGAGAAAGTGTTTTAGATATGAAATAAAAAATAGTGCGGGAAAATTTCACATAAAATAAGAAAACGATGGAAAATTCATTGAAATATCAAAAATGCCGAAAAAAAATAAATAAAATTGGAAAGTCATGGAAAACACAACAAAGTTATAGTCCAGGACAATGTCAAATTAAGTTAGAAAATTACGGACGACCTATCGAAAAAGAGTTTTAGATATAAAATAACAAATAGTCCGGGAAAATTTCACATAACATAAGAAAATGATTGAAAATTCATTGAAATATCAAAAATGTCGAAAAAAAAATCGATAAAATTGGAAAGTCATGGAAAACAACAAAGTTATAACCCAGGAAAGTTTCAAATTAGGTTAAAAAATTACGGACGACCTATGGAGAAAGGGTTTTACATATGAAATAACAAATAGTCCGGGAAAATTTCACATAAAATATGAAAACGATAGAAAATTCATTGATATATCAAAAATGTCGAAAAATTATAGATAAAATTGGAAAGTCATGGAAAACAACAAAGTCCAGGAAAATTTCAAATTAAGTTAAAAAATTGCGGACGACTAATCGAGAAAGGGTTTTAGATATGAAATAACAAATAGTCCGGGAAAATTCACATAAAATAAGAAAACGATGGAAAACTCATTGAAATATCAAAAATGCCGAAGAAAAATAGATAAAATTGGGAAGTCATGGAAAACAACAAAGTTATAGTGCAGGAAAATTTCAAATTAATTTAGAAAATTACGGACGACCGATCGAGAGAGAGATTTTTAGATATGGAATAACAAATAGTCCGGAAAAATGTCACATAAAATATGAAAACGATGGAAAATTCATTGAAATATCAAATATGCCGAAAAAAATAGATAAAATTGGGAAGTCATGGAAAACACAACAATGTTATAGTCCAGGAAAATTTAAAATGAATTTTATCGTCACCGTGGTAGAAAATCGCAAAAATATATCAAATCGACACCGAGCAAGCCCGTAGAAGAATTCCAATCTTCAATAAACGAAATAGAAGACTTTGTTTCGTGACTATTTGATTTGGTCACAAAACCGGCGTGTTGTCCAGTTACAATTTTCTACCACATATTTATTTTTCTGCAATTTTCAATCTAAAAACTAAAACGTGCTGTGATAACTATAGGAAAAACTTTCTATTGAACTTTAAACGGTATTTAGTTGTAATTTTTAGCGGGAAAATCGAACTGTACAACACCAACAATTTTTTTACTAGATTTTACGCTGCCGAAGGGAAATAATTTATAGGACTATTTTTGTAATATATTTTTAAGGCGTGTTCATTTTTAGCTACGAAAGTGAATCGATTTTTTTTTACTAATCATTTTAATGAAAAAAAAAATGTAGACACAAAAACAAACGTTTTAAGTATTTTTTAATCCTGCAAATTATCTTCCCTTGAAGTCTTGAAGTTTGTCGAAGCCTTTTTAGTTGATGAAAGAGTTTATTTTAAGACTATTGTAAAGACTGTGAATATTTAGCTAGAACTTTAATTTTGGAGCAGCTCTATGAACACCCCAGCTTGTTATTTTTATACAGAAAAAATAGACACGAAGCAAAAATCCTTACGTGATTCGTGCTATCGAGAATCCATGTTTAAATGGCTTCAAACCCCCTTAATTTTAACATTAGGCTAAATTCCAAAAAAATAATCTAAGTGGATAAGATCTGGTGATCGCAGTCTTTCGTCCAATTCAACAATTGCCTAACAAATATTGTTATTTTTCGATAATCCTCTAAGGAGGAATCCGATGGGGTGAGATCTGGTGATTTTGCTGGGAATTGATCGAAGGAATGAAATAGGTCATTCCTTTGATCAATTCAGCTATTGAAAAACGTCATAACTATTTTTTGATCCTTCCAGAAATTAAAAATCATTTGTTCATAAACTAACTGAACGTAAAAGAAAGTCTTATTTTAATATTTAATAGTTGTGATATTTTAATTTATCAAGTATTAAATGGGGGTGAGATTTAAACAATTAGCCGAATTAGCATTAATTATTATTAATTAATATTATTATTAATTATTATATTATTATTATTAATTCACAACTTTTTTCATATTCACAGTGTATAGTGCTTGTTCATTTTGCGATCTTGCACTATTTTCCTGAAACAGTTCAATATTCTGTTGACCTACATCCACCATCGACAGCCGAAACACAGGCGATTGTTGACGCATTGCAACATGATAATTTGCGGCCGTTTGACCGCCGGGTATCACTCGCGTAACATTATTTAACCTATCTCGCTCTAATTGTTTTCTTTTAAGAGTTGAACTTCAACTTAAAGTTATATTTTATTAAAATTGTTGATTAATTAAAGTGCTAATTCGGCTAATTGTATAAACCTCACCCCTGATTAATACTTAATAATTAAACGGTCACATAGTTACATTTTTCAGCCAATCACTGAGCTATGTAAACAATACTTGTATTTGGAGTTAAACGAGTCTAGTTTGGATTTTTATAAGCGCAAATCACGTATTTATATGTCAACGTCATTTGTCATGTACGCGTCAAAAGATGTACGATTAGTTGTCACGTATATGTCAAAAGATTGACAGGATTGACAGTTAAAATTAGAATGTTTTTGTAAGATTAAATAATGCTTGGCAAAAGTTACAGGCTGGGGTCGAAAGCCCTTATTAGCTAAGTTTCAGTTTACATGGTTGCCAACCCAAAAATGTAGATGTATTAGTGTCATTCGGTGTGGATTCAGTGTGCAATTGAGAAAATAGAGACTGTTAATTAAAACACAAAAAAAAGAACTTAAACTGACTGTTTATATTCGAGTATATTAAACATGTAAGTAGTGAATTTTTTTCTGTATCTGTATATAAATATTAAACTGTGTAGATTTTAGTTTAGTGAATTTTTATTGTAAGACGATTTTTTTTAGGGAATTTGATTTTTCTAATTCATTTTTTTTTCGTAAAGAATGAAAGGGTGTTGCCAAATACGCGTTATTATAATGGTGAATTCGATTTATTTGGTAAAAGAAATAATGTTTCACCATTTGCAAGACTGTATTTATTTATGCCAGTTTTGTCATTAGAGATATTTAAAAAAATGACAACTTTGACATATGACGTATCGTATATTATGGTGGTTTTTTTTAACATCTGTAAATATTTTTGAGTATCCGTGCTCTTTTTTTAGACATAACTAAATTTGTAAGTTTTATGTTTAACATGAAAGAAAAATCCCAAAAAATTATGAATGTCTTCTTTTAACGTATTAACTTACAGACCCCCCCCCCCCTCTTTTTTATAATAAAATGTTTTGTTTTTTAAGGTTATGTAATTATATTCCAATCATTTTCCAACGATCTCAGTGATGAATGTAAATATTGAAGTGTAATTCATACTTTTTTCAAGTAATGGTCAGTCTATGTTATTTTAGTATACTCTGATATAAAAAATAAACGAAATCTCAAACTGATTGAAGCGTTTTATTTGGAATTTTGCCCGTAGAGTTGCCTAAAAAATCAGGAAATTTTCTCGTCTATAAAAAAATAATAAAGATATTAAAAAGCGGCCTTCAACAGAACATTCCTACATCCTTTCTTAACATCTCTTTAAAAAATGAAAGGTATAGAGCAAGTATTTTAAAAGTAGTGAAGAAAGAAAGATCAAAATGTTATAAATCGGCAAATCAAGATTTAGACTGTCGCCTTCTTTATAAAAAACCAAGAGAGATATTAAAAGCGGCCTTCAACAGAACATTCCCACATCCTTTCTTAACATCTCTTTAAAAAATGAAAGGTCTAGAGTAAGTAATTTAAGAGTAGTGAAGAAAAAGAGATCAAAATGTAATAAATGGGAAAATCAAAATTTCGAGTTTGTCGCCTTCTTTATAAAAAACCAATAGAGATATTGAAAAATGGCCTTCAACAGAACATTCCTACATCCTTTCTTAACATCTCTTTAAAAAATGAAAGGTCTAGAGCGAGTATTTTAAGAGTAGTGAAGAAACAGAGATAAAAATGTAATAAATGGGAAAATCAAAATTTCGAGTTTGTCGCCTTCTTTATAAAAAATCAATAGATATATTAAAAAATGGCCTTCAACAGAACATTCCTACATCCTTTCTTAACATCTCTTTTTCAAAATGAAAGGTCTGGAGCAAGTATTTTAAAAGTAGTGAAGAAAGAAAAATCAAAATGTCGTAAATCGGAATATCAAAATTTCGAGTTTGTCGCCTTCTTTATAAAAAACCAATAGAAATATTGAAAAATGGCCTTCAACAGAACATTCCGACATCCTTTCTTAACATCTCTTTAAAAAATGAAAGGTCTAGAGCAAGTATTTTAAGAGTAGTGAAGAAACAGAGATCAAAATGTAATAAATGGGAAAATCAAAATTTCGAGTTTGTCGCCTTCTTTATAAAAAACCAATAGAGATATCAAAAAATGGCCTTCAACAGAACATTCCTACATCCTTTCTTAACATCTCTTTAAAAAATGAAAGGTATAGAGCAAGTATTTTAAAAGTAGTGAAGAAAGAAAGATCAAAATGTTATAAATCGGCAAATCAAGATTTAGATTGTCGCCTTCTTTATAAAAAACCAAGAGAGATATTAAAAGCGGCCTTCAACAGAACATTCCCACATCCTTTCTTAACATCTCTTTAAAAAATGAAAGGTCTAGAGTAAGTATTTTAAGAGTAGTGAAGAAAAAGAGATCAAAATGTAATAAATGGGAAAATCAAAATTTCGAGTTTGTCGCCTTCTTTATAAAAAACCAATAGAGATATTGAAAAATGGCCTTCAACAGAACATTCCTACATCCTTTCTTAACATCTCTTTAAAAAATGAAAGGTCTAGAGCGAGTATTTTAAGAGTAGTGAAGAAACAGAGATAAAAATGTAATAAATGGGAAAATCAAAATTTCGAGTTTGTCGCCTTCTTTATAAAAAACCAATAGATATATTAAAAAATGGCCTTCAACAGAACATTCCTACATCCTTTCTTAACATCTCTTTTTCAAAATGAAAGGTCTGGAGCAAGTATTTTAAAAGTAGTGAAGAAAGAAAAATCAAAATGTCGTAAATCGGAATATCAAAATTTCGAGTTTGTCGCCTTCTTTATAAAAAACCAATAGAAATATTGAAAAATGGCCTTCAACAGAACATTCCTACATCCTTTCTTAACATCTCTTTTTCAAAATGAAAGGTCTGGAGCAAGTATTTTAAGAGTAGTGAAGAAAGAAAGATCAAAATGTCATAAATCGGAATATCAAATTTTCGAGTTTATGGCCTTCTTTATAAAAAAACTAACAGAGATATTAAAAAAAATTGCCTTCACCACAACATTCCTATATCCTTTCTTAACATATCTTTAAAAAATGAAAGGTTTAGAGCAAGTATTTTAAGAGTAGTGAAGAAAGAAAGATCAAAATGTCATAAATCGGAATATCAAATTTTCGAGTTTATGGCCTTTCACCATGAAAAAATCTTCACCGATGGCTCTAAAACCAAAGAAGGCGTAGGATGTGCAGTATATTATCCATCCAAAAATATAAGTGTTTCCTACAAACTTCCCAACTTTACTTCTATTTTTAATGCTGAGTTAATAGCTATTAAATTAGCAATAGAAATTTGTATAAATCAAGATGAAAACTGGTTTGTCATATTTAGTGACTCCAAAAGTGCAATTGAAAAGCTTAAAAGAAACCAATTGGACTCAAATTCTAATCACATACTTTTAGATATTCTACAGTTATACAGTGAAGCCCAAAATAAAGGAAAAATGATTTTCATATCATGGGTAAAATCCCACATTGGGATAATAGGGAACGAAAAAGTAGATATCCTGGCCAAGGAGGCAGTTAAGTCCGATAATTATCTTAACATAAAAATTCCAGTTTCCGACATTATGTCGACTTTAAAATTCCAAATGGTAAAACAATGGCAACAAAAATTTTATGAATCTTCTTCTGGAAAATTTTTTAAAAGCATTCAACCGAAAATCCGTAATAAACCCTGGTTCGAACATTCATGCAATAGGTCCTTTATTAGAACAATTAGCCGAATACGGAGCAATCACGGCTTGTACCCCGCCCATAAATTTAAAATTGGTCTAGTAGATAATGATAGATGTAGTTGTGATGAAATAGCCGATTTACAACATATATTTTTAGAATGTCCGTTAAATTCCAATGAAATAAATTTGCTTTACCAACATTTGATTCTTGAAAAAGTTCAATTACCAATAAATCTACAAATTCTGTTGACCCTGGATAATTTAAATATTTATAACAAATTATACAAATTTTGTAAAAATACTAATATAAAAATGTGAGTAGCGTTGCTACCCCAACTATTATACTTGTAAGCCTTAAGTGGAAAAAAAAAACAAAAAAAAAAAAAAAAAAAAAAAAAAAAACAAAAAAAAAACAAAACAAAAAAAAAACAAAAAAAAAAATAATCATTAAAACTTCTATGAACAAAACATAAAATATTGACAAAAAAAAAAACAATATATATATATAGGCAATAATACTAACCCTTTATTTATAATTATTTAATGTAGACAAATATTGAGTTTGTTAATTAAACTAGTAAAAAAAGTACTAACTTTTGTTGATGGAACAACTTGTCTGGCCTATTGGCTTATTGCCAGTGCCATTAATTAGGGAAAAAAAAAAAGTTTATGGCCTTCTTTATAAAAAACTAACAGAGATATTAAAAAATTGCCTTCACCACAACATTCCTATATCCTTTCTTAACATATCTTTAAAAAATGAAAGGTTTAGAGCAAGTATTTTAAGAGTAGTGAAGAAAGAAAGATCTAAATGTCATTTCTTTGCAAGTGGCTCTGTTAACTTTATAGGGGTAGACAAAACGATTGCTGTATTCAAAATCGACAGTTTTTATTATATAATGTCAAATTTCTATGAGTTCCAAACGATATACCACTGGTAATGTTCCAATAATTTATATTTTACAAATAAAACCGCAGCGACCTGGATTCAATAAACATATAAGGACTAAACAGGTAATTTACAATCCAAGTAAACGATCAAACGTATATCTACTTGATAAAAATAATAATATATTAAATGTTAGACACGTTTAAAACAGATTTATTCGTACATCTACGTAAAAATATGCATACAAAATAAAATTGTGACTACGTGTTAAAAAAATTAATGCCGTCAAAATTACCCGATTCGTTTGGGTCATTAATAAGTCGCGTTGCGTAATTTTATGGGCAGAAATTAAAAGAATGCCAATTACAATATTGTAAAGACCGGTTAGATTGGAAGAAGAGTTTAGTGCGGGTTATTTAACTCAAAAATGTTCATTTTATGCAACTCTTTCTTTAATCACGTAATTTTTACATTTAATTTGTTCGAAATTGCTTGTACAGACCTACGAAACTTTTTCTTGAATAATTATCAATCGCATAATGAGCAGCAAGAGTTATAAAAGCTTCTAATAAAAATAGCTAAGGCTCAATCTGACAAACAGGCCTAGGAAACTTTTTCTTGAACAATTATCAATCGCATAATGAGCAACAAGAGTTATAAAAGCTTCTAATAAAAATAGCTAAGGCTCAATCTGGCCAACTGACCTACGAAACTTTTTCTTGAACAATTATCAATCAAATAATGAGCAGCAAGAGTTATAAAAGCTTCTAATAAAAATAGCTAAGGCTCAATCTGGTCAACAGACCTACGAAACTTTTTCTTGAATTATCAATCAAATAAGGAGCAGCAAGAGTTATAAAAGCTTCTAATAAAAATAGCTAAGGCTCAATCTGGCCAACAGACTTACGAAACTTTTTCTTGAACAATTATCAATCGCATAATGAGCAGCAAGAGTTATAAAAGCTTCTAATAAAAATAGCTAAGGCTCAATCTGACAAACAGGCCTAGGAAACTTTTTCTTGAACAATTATCAATCGCATAATGAGCAACAAGAGTTATAAAAGCTTCTAATAAAAATAGCTAAGGCTCAATCTGGCCAACTGACCTACGAAACTTTTTCTTGAACAATTATCAATCAAATAATGAGCAGCAAGAGTTATAAAAGCTTCTAATAAAAATAGCTAAGGCTCAATCTGGTCAACAGACCTACGAAACTTTTTCTTGAATTATCAATCAAATAAGGAGCAGCAAGAGTTATAAAAGCTTCTAATAAAAATAGCTAAGGCTCAATCTGGCCAACAGACTTACGAAACTTTTTCTTGAACAATTATCAATCAAATAAGGAGCAGCAAGAGTTATAAAAGCTTCTAATAAAAATAGCTAAGGCTCAATCTGGCCAACAGACCTACGAAACTTTTTCTGGAACAATTATCAATCAAATAAGGAGCAGCAAGAGTTATAAAAGCTTCTAATAAAAATAGCTAAGGCTCAATCTGGCAAACTGAGCTATGAAACTTTTTCTTGAACAATGATCAATCAAATAAAGAGCAGCAAGAGTTATAAAAGCTTCTAATAGAAATAGCTAAGGTTCAATCTGGCAATTATTGCCCCCTTCAAGGTCAAACGTCAACTGTCAGCGCTGTTTTAGCTTTTACAGAGTTCTCGTCGGTTGACAGAATCTGTCTATCTACTGGCAGTACAATTTTTCGTAGATTTATTTATTTTTTTTAATAAAAAGTCTCTTTTGAGACTTCCAAATTACGCAATTCTCACCTTTCTATGACCTCCAAAGCAACATATTTCGTCCCGCTTTCTTGAGATGACATAACCTACTCTCACTCTGAAATAACATTTAAACAAATTAAAACGTTTAATCGACTGCACTAAACGATCACCACAATCGCGCATCATCTTGGCGCACCCGCCGGGATACAGCAAAAAATAAACTCTCGCGCCTTTGACAATTCGAATCGCAACTTTACCATCGAAATAAATAAAATTTTCTTACAACCGAAATTACATCGACGACCCACTTTTTAGTTTTCGTTTAGTGTTTGTTATTTGTGGTGGAAAAAAAAGTGACGACATTTTGGTTTGTGATTTGTTCGTGAATTGTGATGTGCCGGTTTTGGGATACCGATTGTGATGGGTAACGTCCAAAAATGTTTCGCAGCGCCTACTAAGTACAAAAAGGAGGCTTTGGTGAGTCTTGACGGTCAAGAAAGCTGAGGATGGATACAATAAATTGCAGTTTTAACCTCCGATAGTTTCGTGATAGCCATTGGTTTTGATTACTCGGGTTTTTTGGGTATAAAATATGAGTAGCGCCTAAATTCTACGTACAGAAAAATATCTTTTTGCTTTTTCAAGTAAAAATAATAAAAATTGATTCGTTTCAGCCGTGCATTGCGAGAAAAACCCCTGAATACGAGTAAAGACATGATAAAACCGTAAAAAATATTTGGAAACGCTCGAAAAAGGACATTGGTCCTTATGATGAAGGATGCTCCAAGATTTGGCGGGCCACCGGTTCCCTGTTTCGCAGAAATCGACAAAGTTTTCAATAACAAATATCGTGCCCTCGTATATTGACGATCTGAATTGAATAGAATATTTTTTTAATTTGTTGGTGTAATACCAGGACCTTGGAGAAGTTCCTCAAAATAATTGGCTTTTTGTGTTAGCTTGGTTGGAGGTCAAAGCGCTACATTCACAAAATTTTTGTGACAAAAAAAAATATGGAAATAAACTTTTTTATTATGCAAATATTCACGTTCAAATGATGCGATTGTTGCCTTGGAAATGAATTGGATACAAAGATCGGTAAATAGAAAATATTTTGTTTCATACACTTCACCACGTTGGGATGATGCTCCTTTGTTTGAAACTTTATGAAAAATAACTCATCCTGTGAACTTATAAAAAAAGTTCAAATTAAATGTACTTGCCTCTACATATTTTTAAAATTATTTTAAGGAAAGTATACAGGGTGCGGCAAATAAAGAAATAAAAGCACTTGCGTGCTTTTGCTACCTCCGGCTATATCGGAAATTAGTCATAACTTTATTTTTTTAATGAGATACCCTGTATATTTTCACTTTTAAAGTTAAACATTTTTAGGGGAGGATTTTAGGGAGTCTAGAGATCTGAAATAAAGGTACCAATATCCTCTACAACCCTGATTTTTAAGAGATTTTTTTACCGTGCGGTTTGAAAGAAAAAAACAAAACCCACCTCTAGGAGGGGGGTAGGAGATTCATTGGTACCGTCAAAATTTTTCTTTTAATTTGCAGGTATTCATAGGTACATTTACCTTCGAAAATCTCAGCTACGTGGAATTTGTGGAAGGGTGGGAAAATGGCTCTAGAGTTCCCGAAAAACTGTTTTTCGACGATATCTGCCGAAATATGACCCTTAGATCATTTTTGTTTAGACAAAAAATGAAGAGCAGTTCATTACCTACAAAAGTTGTCCCTATGATTTTTTTCGCTACACTAATATTTTTTGCAAAAACGGCGTTTCAAAAATTCGCAATATTGAGAATCTGAAAATTCGCAAAATTATTGTGTTAAAAAGGGAAAATTTGAATATCCTCCCAAAACTCGAATATCCTCCCGTTTTTGTATGAAGACAAAAGATAAGGCAATAATAACCAACTTTTTTTCACTTTTTGCACTTGATTAATACATTTAATCTTCAAAAAATTTTTTCATAGGGGTGATAATTTTCTCAATTTTCCGGAAAACCAAAAAATATGAAAAAAAAAAAGAAAAATGCCATAGACAAGGGGACTTTCTAATAATGTGCGTTGAAAACCGATATGGTCCTTGATTATCTATTAATTCCCGATAGACCAGAGCATTTTCAAAAACTCAAATCCAAAAAAATACGCCCTAAAAACATGTTGTTTATGAGAATATACAAAAATAATTTATTGAATCTTTCTGAATATATTTAACACCTTATTGCAAAGCCCCATTATCCAAAAGGATTCGGTGAAATTAGTCTTGATAAAAAAAATTAATAAATTTATAGGAGGGTTAAAATATCGAGCAAAAACAAACTTTGGCTCGGTTTTTCAATAATTCGGAGAAATAGATAAAAGGAAAAAGTGACATGATGTTATAGCTACAGGTTCCTTCTTTCATCTGAACTTTGAATCATGAAAAAATATGAATTTTTACGTGATTTATTGAAAAATTTGTAATCCGCTTGGGAGTGTCATTCCTTTAGAGCGTGCTCTCTAAATGCAGGACAGGAAATAAAAATGGGGGTGCGTTTTGAAGCCGGTTATGTCGAAAAGTTTCATATTTTGGACAAAAATGATGAATAGGCGAAAAAAAAACACATTTTTGAGACCATTGGGCCATTTTCCCGCCGTTCCACAAATTTCAGACAGCTGAGATTTTCGGGGGCGAATGTATCCATGAATACCTGCAAATTAAAAAAAAATGGTGCCGGTACAAATATACCTACAGCATGTTTCGTAAATCACCTAACATTTGATTTTGAATTTGAATTACTCAATAAATATTTTTTTGGAATCGAGAACTGTTAGAAGAACCATTTTTTGATCATTAGTTAGGATTATTTACAGCGTACCTATTTATATTTATTTGAAAATAAAAATGCAATTAACCTAAAAATATTACTCGATTCTTTGTTATCTCCGGATATTTTTAATTTCAAACGTTACTTTCAGTTTCAAGTAGGTAAAATGTAACTCTTAATCAAAGTCTAGATTCGTTTTGAAACGAATCACAGATGTACTTTTAAAAATGCTAATATGCCAACCTCCGCCCACGTACCCCGCTCATCATTTCATTAATATTTATGAAAAAAAATTCCCAGTCATTTATTTTCGGTTATGTACGTTATTAATGATTTTATTATTATTTGGACAGTCGTTTTGGAGAATGCTTGTTGATTATACTACAACATAATTTGTGAAAGAGTTTTTGATAACTATAAATCTTTTTTGGTTACCCAAATGGCTATCGACCAGTGTTTAAAATTTTAAACTGGGTCTAAAAAAGTAAAAATAAAAAATTAGGTATTTCATATTTATGCAATAAGACGTTAAGTTAAAATTTAGATTCACAGATACATAAAATATGCCAAGGATACCTCGTCATCTCAGTATAGCTAAAAATTAGAAGGTAAAGCAGAAAATTAACATATCAATTTTCAAGTCCCTTTATTTATTTAGACATCTTATTTACATACAAGCAAACATCGTGAGTATGTGTGGGCGTTTAATATTTGATTTTGAATAAAATTGATATCGTGAAATTGAATTTAGAAAAAAAATCCTGGCACACTTAGGCGAGGTTTCTAATAATCAAATTTTTTTAAACGATATTCAGTGTGTATTGAAAAAATACTAAAAAACTGAAAATTACGCTTTTTAATGAACATATATTCATCTAAACACCCTGTATCTCATTAGGAGATAATGTTAGAGTAACTTATTTAGCGAAGTAACATTTTAAGCCTTTAACCCATTAAGGCACAAGCGAAATATATCTTCGTTTTAGAAAAGTTCAGTTTTAAAATTGCTGTATTAAAAAAAAAATTGGGTAAAAAATTCAGAACCTATATAGTTATTATTTTTAAGTTCCGCCTTGTATTTCATTCTGTTATTCAAAGTAAGAGTAAAATCGTTTTAAAACATTTATAGATTTATGCAGATTTTATTTTGTAACTCGTGGGTCGTATTGGTGTCCAGGTCTGGAGCAAGCCAAATTTTTGCTGCATAAAACCATCAGGTTTAGAACATCAGGTTTAGAACATTTAAAATTTAAGCTTTGTCACCTTGTCAGTTAAAAACAAATTTTTATTTTGAAATATCATTTTCATAAAACTATTTCTACATCCATTGCGCAAATCTTTTCCAACTTTTCCAAGTTCTATTATTTGATTTTGAAACAGCGCGGGGTCATAAATAGATCAGGGCCAATCATTTTTAAAACAAGAAACTTTTTAGCAGTATGTGCATGTGGAAGTAAATTAAGAAAAATCATGACGACTGCATCCTATTGAAAAAAGTTTAATGTAAAAGTTGTAGATAATTAAAATATCTAAAACTTTTGTATTAATCATTTTTCAACATAACCTCAAAATTATTGAAAACAACGCTAAAAACTATTTTCTTTTATGAAACTTGGTGAAAACGTACTTTTTTTGTGTTTTAAATATCTTATTTTTCGAATGAATAGAGAAAATTAATTACGTTTGGCTAGAAACCAAATTTTAAATCAACCCAATTGTTTAAACTGCCGATTATCAATTTAAAATAACCAGCCACAAATCGCACGCCACAATTATATCCAACACGAAAATATTAGGTCACTGCAAAAATAACCTATGAACGTTATTTATTTTTATACCTATAGCCTGAGGTTTTATTCGTTTTATTTTATATTAATTTGCATAATCTTTTATTTTTCAATATTAATTTACCTTCATAATGCACATAACAACGATATGACTAACATCTCGATATTTTTATAGCAATTAACAGACACATACAGGGTCATTCAGTTTATGGCAGAGTGTTTTATATACAGGATAATTCTGGCTTAAAATTTTAAAACATTTAGGAATACGGTTAAAAAATGTTAACCAATTGAAAATTTAAAAAAAAAAATCAAACTTTATACCTCGCAAATATTTTCTCTAAAAGATACAGGAGGTTGAAAAAAAAATTTATAACTTTTTTAACCTTTGCGGACCTATATTTATGTAACAATTTTATCTTAAAAATGTCCCAAGAATCTCCCTGTGAAACGTCGACATTCAATTAGGAAACACCGTGTAAGGGAGATAAAAATATTAAAATCTCTTAAAAAAATACAGAAAAAACGAACAAAATTGAATTTTTAACAAGAAAATTCTTGTCCTGGCAGGAATCTTGTTGCTGGAAATGGTCGATGCAATTGTAGAAATGTTGATGTGAAGTTTCAAATAAGGTTTTCAAAAATTAAGTTACCAAGCATTATTTGACACCCGTGTATACAATAGCTGTTCCGACTCTGATTTATTGCCAAAACGAAGCTCGCTGGTATCGGCAAATTACGAGTATGCTGTGGCACCCACCCACTCACTTCAATTTAAACCATTACTTTAAGAATGTATTAACCAAATTGATTTCATGAAAGGTCAATCAGAATTATTTTAACCATCATTAAGTAATTACGCTCGTGGAACTGATTTATCGCTTTCCTTCCATTAAGACTATATCCGTATCATTCGAATGAAGTAGATCGGTCGTACCATTCATTTTCTATCAGTATATACAGGGGAAATATTTTAGCCGTGAGTTCAGAAGCTCTAAAAAATATATCTCGCCAAATATCGCAGAAAAAGAATCAATACAAGTAACCTCGAAAGTCCGGAAATTCATTTTCCACCACAACTCATCGGTTTCAGGTTCAAAAACGAATATCCCAAAAAATTGAGTAAAGAAACATAAAGAATTCATTTTTATTAGTTCAAAGTTTAATGATAAAATGCAGGAAACAATTGCGGAAGGTATAAAATTGTGTTAAATTTTTTTTATTGCGCGATTATTTCATAAAATCCGCCTGTTTTTTGACAGTCCAAGTTCCTACTTACAAGTTACTTAATTTCGGCACTTTCTTGCGCTGTCGTAAAAAAAATTATTACCCAATTTGTAAAAGCAGACCACGCACAAAACTCTGGTCAAATATATTAAAGTTACTGTGTTTAAGTGCTATTTTTATAACCATTTAGAATAGATCTACTTCAATTTTTCTTCAGAAAATATAATATATACGAGGTGTTTAAAAAATACATAGTAATCCCTCTATTAACTTCCATGGTTACGAACTTAAACAATAAATGATTAATTTTAGGAGAATAAAAAGAACATTTTTCGACGTAGAAAATTGGGGGTAAAAGGTTTCAATCCCAGCCTACCACACGCCACTGGATTTAAGTAGCTAATTATTTGTTAAAATAGGCTCTATTTTAGTACTAGAACATCTCTGCGAAATTTAAAAAAGGAAATTGAGGAAGAGGAAAGTCATTAAATTTTTTTCAATTTTAACACCCTGTATCTCAAAAATAAATGCTGTAAGGGCTTAGGTACACCTATTTTTTACCATCTGGTATTACTAGATTGCCAAACAACAAACTTTAAAGAAAGTTATGATCGATTTTCTGATATGTCAAAATTTCTAATTGGAAATTCAATTTCTTTCCTTTATACCTATAACTTCTGATATAAACTTTTATGTTAAAATCGATATTTTTACATAAAAATACATCAATCTTGCTATAAACTAGTAGTGAAACGAAATACTTGCAAATAAAAGCAGAAATAGTAATTAAAATACGTTTTCGGTCTAACCGAGCATTAAAATCTTTCAATAATATTCCTTACATCACGGCAACCCGCAATACAAATGTACCGGGATCTCTGCATCAAGACCTTCTAGAATTTTTGGACTCTTTGAAACTTACTACGAATTACTCACAGATGTCGCTACACGTGATAGTTTTTTTAAAAAAACTTTACTACTCCTGTTGCGTTTGAAGTTGACTCTCGGTTCGTTTTCTGGTTATTTTTAATTGATTTAACTTCCGACCTTGGTTTAAAAGTAAACATATCCGAGTTTTTCGTTTAAATTTATTAATTTTCTACCATTTTCACAATATTTTGACTGGTAATCGTGAGCATTTCCACCTGCTTTTATTTATGTTCGGTTTCGTGTACGGAGAAAAGTTATTTTTAATTTTCTTCGAAAAAACTCGTTGACAGGTTATAAAGTGATGAGTTTCCATCGTGTTTTTGTTTAATGATACCGAGAAAGTAGGTTTTTCACGCGATCAGAAAATGGATAAAGAGAAAATGATAGTACCGGAAAGACAGAAGCGGAAGCAAAAGTTTCTGGATAAACTTAAGGTAAATTATCGTCATTATACCCAAATTAACTTGATATATAACAAAATAAATTAAAAGAGGTAATTAAGTTTGTTTGTAAGTTTCTTTGTTAGCATTATTTTTGTGTGGGTGTCTAAGGATCTAATGTAATTTTTAATTTGGTTAAGAAATTGTCGTGGTTAAACTGTTTTTGGAACATTTAAATCAACTGCCTCGGTAGCGCAGTAGGCAGCGCGTAAGTCTCATAATCTTAAGGTCGTGAGTTCGATCCTCACCCGGGGCATCTTTTTTTATTTTTTACCTCAATAATTATTGTAAACTTTTTAAATTATAAACATTATGGCTGATATATTCTTTAATTAAATAAATTAATATGCTCGAAAACATGTTCTTGATTTGATACAGTTTTAGACATTTGTTAGCTAAAGTTTGATTGACAACACCGCATCCCTACTTTGGGGTTTAAATTATACTTTGTGGAGACGACTTTGAGTTTTATTTATGGTTTCTTCATTAAATAAATAGGATTATGTATAAATAATAGAAAATGTAATAAACTATTTTGCCCATATATTGTAATATTACGTCATTAAAACAAAAGGCTAAAATGACAGAATTCATCACAAAGCATTGCAATCACAGGTCAGGTCTTGATTTTTGATTTATTCATTTATGTCAAGTGTCAAAAAATTCAAACCAACCTCTTTTTTGTGTTGTGTATTGGTTTAAGTGAAGTGATTTGAGAAAATTCTACACTAAATCAGTTATTAGAAAAGTCTAGGAAAGCAAATTTAAGTTTATTTGTGCTGAAAATAATGGAAAAATGGGAATTTACCAGAATAACGAGCAGTGAGTTTATTTTAACTTTGCACTATTTAATAAAAACGTTCAATAACTTTTCTTAAATATAATCGATAAAAGTCACGTTTTATTGGTTTTTTTAAGTTGCAGTCGTAAATAATTATGTTTTGATTAGATATATACGTTAAATAAACAAGTTCTTATTATTAAAATTTAGTTTGTATAATTTCGCTTCTTGAATTCTACTCAAAACTTTAGACATTTGTATAAAAAGTTTAAACTATTAATGAAAATGTTTAAATAAATATGTTAGATATGCATGCTTGTAAATAATTGAAAAAATATTTGAATATTTGAAATATATGTTCTAAATTAATGTCATCACTATGTATAACGAATTTGAAAAATTGTTATCAACTGGTTCCGTAGTGTAGCGGTTATCACGTCTGCTTTACACGCAGAAGGCCCCCGGTTCGATCCCGGGCGGAACCATCTTTTTTTCCTTTTTATTTTAACCGCATAAAAAAGGAATTGAAAAATATCTAAATCCAGAATTAAAATTTATAGAATATAAAAAAAATATTTTGCAGTTGGTATATTAAGGAAATTATACATTTAATCCTTTGCTGACGATACTAACATTTTTAATGAAATAGGTGTTTTTTATTCAACATTTAAATTTGGTGAGTAAACCAGTAAGGAATTTTAATTTATTAGATTCGACATCCTAAGACCGGTTTCTGTCTTTCGACTTCATCAGTTGGGCTTTTCGAATCCAATAAATAAAATTCCAAACTCGTACAAGTCAATAGCTATATCCGCTATAAGATAACATTTTTAGATGTGCTACCATCTATGGTAAGAAGAGAGTATTGACATTAAATTTGGTGTTATATTTCCGAGAAAAAGCGGAAAAAAACTAAATTTTAAAAAAAATTTAATGTCATTGGAAAAAATATTCTTATAACTTTCTTTAAAAAGATCAAACAACTTTGGAATGCGACTATTCATTGATTTGTACGTCCAAAAAAATTGTGAACGTTTTAAATTAATACTTTGTATAAAAAGATGGTTCCGCCCGGGATCGAACCGGGGACCTTCTGCGTGTAAAGCAGACGTGATAACCGCTACACTACGGAACCAGTTGTCTAAATAATTCAAAAAAATAATCTCGTAATTTTATCCACTTTTTGAAGAATATAAACTTTGTTTTATCGTCTATCCCTCGTAAACATTTAAATATGTGAAAGTATTTTATCTCCATTCATAAACGATTATTTCCTTTGAATTCTGGTGGTGGCGCCACGTTTGGTATGTAAAATGTTGTCATGCAAGGGTTTCGTACTCCCCAACTTTTAAAGTTTATTTTCCATTGTTAGTGGTTGAAAAAATTTATACTTGTTAGTAAAGATTTAAGGTTTGCTCGGACGAACCCACTTTTTTGATATTTGCTTTGGTTCTTTAAAAAAAAATGGTAAAAATTATAAAAAAAAAATGGAATTTTGCGATTTTTTTTTTGTAAAAACTAAATCAATTTTTGAAAAGGCGAGTTCGTCGGAGCATAGACTAGACCTTTACCAATATGTACTTATTTTTTCATTCTCTCAAAATGAAAAATGAACCTAAAAAGTTAGGGACTACGAAACACTTGCATACACTGTTTTATAGTACAGTACAAGTTCCTCTTAAAAGGTAAATAACTTGGTGGTTTAGCGATTGTTAAATTGTTTTGTTTTTCTAACTATAATCGAAAATACCCACGCTCCTTAATCCAACTGTTAGGTGAATGGCAGGTTCAAAAGTCGTCCGAAATTGCATACACAAGCAAACACTTGTCTGTCCTACATTTTATTATTCAATAAACACTTGTAAATAACGAAGATTGTGAAATTCATTCATGTGTTCTTAATTAAAATTAGAGGAGTCACTAGATCCGCGATTTATAAAGACATTAAGCATCCAGTGTCAATTTTTTTCCAAATTTATACCAAAATAAAAAGCGGGGATTCCACAAGGCTCTACTGTGGGCCCTATGTTTTATTTAATGTATACGCGCCGTTTATCGCTAAAAAATATAATAATATTTAGAAAATTTTCACCAATAACAAATATAACATATATTCTCTTTACGCACTCTTGTTTTTTGTTAAAAAAATAATGGGGATTTATATATTTACTGTAAAATTTAAAAAAATATAGGGAGTATTAGATAGCAGGTCCCTTAATTTTTTTTTAATTTATAGACGCATTTTGTCGCTCCCAAAATACGCAAATTATTATAGACAAAATAAAAATATGTTTTACTCAAGCAAATATGTCGAAATTTGCACTACACGAGTTTATTAAAATAAACAAAAGAGCAAATGTAAAGTTGAAAAAAAAAATATTCAGCAATTGTGCTATAAATCATCTTTGAGTAAACCCGAATAAAATATTTTTTAATGTTCATTTAAACAATTTTTAAAGCTTACTTACGTTTGGCCCTTATAATTTCTGATCAATTTTACGAGGCACTTCAGATTTAGTTTGACCAAAAAAGAAAAAGATAAATTCCGGTCATTAAGTTTCTAATTTTACGGTCTGCATTCCTTTACTTTTTAAACATACAGGATTTTCCAACATTTTTGCTACTTACTTAAAAATTTTATGATTTAGGAATCACTTTATTTTATTTATAAAGAAGGTAAATTGTAGTTTTAATAATTTTAATTTCAATTATGAGGAATTTTTTAATTCACTTTGCTTTATATTATGAGAACTGCAATATTTTTATACCAACTGGCTTATAGTATGCACTTTTGTTAGTATAATGAACTTTTTTTTATAAAACTTGCTAGGGGGATTGCTATAGTATTTCTGATCCTCTTCAGCTACACTGGAATTGTAGATCTAAGGGGTTGAGGGTGGCAAGAATGTTGGTAGGTATTTATGGGATGTCACTGACCCAAAATTTGCCTATTGCATAAAAGAAAAGCCACTGAAAAACCCAGCAGGTCATGCGGCAATGGGAGCGAAAAAAAAATTGGTGGTTTAAAGAACTTTCTTTGACATCGATGTAAATGAAATTCGGTTACAAAAAAAAACGTTGTTGTTTCTTGTGACTTATCGAAGAACCCCGTATAAAACTTCTTCGAGTTGCCGTTTAACCATTATTACGGGTCTTCGGGTGGTGAGTCACACAGGAATTTCAATTCAGACATAGTTGAAGCCTGGCATGAGAATCGCCGATTGGAATTCATCACCTGTTCTTGTTCGAGATCGTATCTATGGATATATTAGTTATTTGTTGTCATACTTCAAAAGAACGCGTCAGGAATGCATGTAAATAAAAAAAACAAATAAAACATACCATGACAACGACAAACAAATTTTAAAATGCATGTATATCATCCATATTCTCAAATTTATAGAAAGCATTGATAATATTTGGCCTATTTTATATTGTTTATTTTCGAAAAAAAGTTTGATGGGAAAATGGATGAAAAATCAATTGTAGCTGTGCTAGGGCATAAAAGTTTCGACCCTTGCATGACCCCCTTCACGTGACACTCATACCTTAAATTTTTTGTAAATGACACCCTCAATAAGATTTAGATCTAATTTTTTTTTTTAGTATTTAGTATCCGCCGTATTTATAATAATTTTCTGTGAATCACCTTGTATATAATAACAAGAAAAACGCAAAAAGAGGCCAATGACTGGTAATCCCACGTGTGCACGCGTTTCATTTAAAATAGGATCTCGGTGCTTTGCGAATATAAAATGACATTATTGCATAATGTTTCCGAAATTTTTGCGCATTCAGCAATGTTTTCATATGACGTTCATCTGGGTTAGACGTGTTTTTAGAACCGCATCTCCATATGTTCCATTAAGGCCCAATGGAATACTTTTAAATTTATATAAAATGTCAAATTGAATTTTCTAGGACGAAATACGTTGATAGGACGTAGGGTAGAAATTTAAATGTCGCATTATCTGAAATGGGAATATAAAATCAATCTAAAAATTCTCAGAAAGTAAAAATGTTAGACGTAATCAAAAAAAAACCCTACAATTATAATCTCAAAAAGTTGAAATTTTGCACAAACTTTAAAAAAGGATTGGCGTGATGCAAATGGACGTAAAAAATTTTGACTGGAGTTTTTATAAAAAAAAAATAGGATAAATCACGTGGGTTCACCAAGTTGACATTAAAATCTTTACATTTTTGAATCGTAAATATATATTTTTATATTTTATCCTACAATATCCCTTAATCTTGTAGATCCTGCTTACTTTGAACACAATTGTTTATATTTACGCACATCTGTAGTTGTTGGATGTTATAACCATTTAGTTGCCAATTTTGCAATTACCAACTTGTGCCGAATTGCGGATATCTCATATCAGATCATCAATAAAAAATTTGCTCTAATCTTTCTTGTTTTAATTGGGTTTTATGAGATTAAAAAAAATAGTTTTAAATTTTCCAAGTTAACTGGATCTTTTCCATATGAATAAAATATTTTTTTCATACCATCTTTCCATAAATTTAAAATGCGAGTCCATTGTGAAAACGAAATATCAACTAATTTTTTTGAATTACAGCATTTTACTGATTCTGTTTTATGTCCGCAATATTGATGTTTATCCGTACGATATATTTTTATTGCCGATTTTAACACTTGCGAAATGGCGAATTTTACGAACCCATTTTATTTATCTTTGAAATACAGGGTGTCCCAAAAACAGTCACATTTTCGTATACTCTACAATCGAAGCACACGATTTACCAACAGACTCGTTTATTTAATTCAAAAAGCTCTGAATAGTCAGAAACGAATAAATTTAATAGGTTAAAACATTAGTTTTTATATAGCTTAGACAAGATTATATATTTTGAAAAAATGATATAAATACCACTGAAAAAGGGAGTTATACAAATTCACTCACTCGTCGCTTTAATTTTTCCTTAGGCCACCCTGTATTACAATAAAAATGACTTTATTTTCTCGGTATGCAAATTGAATGGTACCGACAAGTTTTACGAAAATGGAAATACTGGGAAATTAATTTACCTAACGTGGCATTTCTCAGATTTTTTTACTACCTTCTTTAGTGGAATGGCTTCATTCCCACCAATAAAGAAGTGGAATAGATTTGCACCAACTCATTTAGATTAGCTGAAATTTATACGATAAAGATTATTTTACGATATGTGCAGAAAATATGGAAATTCGTTCAAAATCTAAAAATAAATATTTTGCTTTGAAAAAATTAGTTTATTTAAAACAGTGATTTTCAAAGTGAGGGGCGTCGCGGTAAGGAGCTAGGGGGTTACGACAAAATTACAAAAATGAAACAAAAATGTTTTTTGAACATTAAATAGTTACACATCTTTAGAATTTCATGATAGATACATCGCTTTGGAATGAATTTTTAATTGTAACTTCTAGGAATTATTTAATTCACTTTACATTATGAGAGCTGTAACATTTGTATACCAACTGGCTTATATTATGCACTTTTTTTATTATATATAATTTTTTAATTTTAAATAACACGGTTTACTAATTTTAATAAAACATCTTTATATATCTATCCGATACCTATATCGAATATATAATTAGAGATTATTTTTCCAGGTAATAAATCAGATAAACGTGTGGGATGAAGTTCCATAATACGATATTTATCGCTGTTTAGATCCATTATAGCATGTTATTAAAGTAATCCAAACCAAACACTATACGTAGTAATGAAAGTTAGGTTATACAGATATCTACTAATTATTTTTTCTACAGGGTCATTTAAACCCTCTCTTTTAGTCGGAAAATCAAAAATTGATTATTTTGAAGAAAGCTATGAATAAATTATTATTTTTAATTTTTTTTTCAGTTACAGGGTGTTTCGAAGGATAGCATTAAAGCCATGGGGATATCAAAAACTGTAAGTAAAACTTAAATTTGATCATTAATTTAAAGAAAAAAATAAAAATAAAAAATGAAAAAAAATAAAGATTGACATCTCGCCAGTTGAGATTTTGAAATGACCCTCGCGTAAACGCAACCCTGAGTTATCGTAAAGTTTATGTCATTGACTAGAAGTAATATTTCTTGTTTTTTGAAAGAAGCTACAAACAAAACATATTCTAAGTGATTTATTTGCCTATTTTACTTTACGCAACAACATATATTTTAAATGAAGATAATTACACAAAAATGTTTCAAGATACAAATATTGCATCACTAAATGTTCACAGGATGTACAGGGTCATTCATAAAATTATGAATATTTTGTTTTATTAAAATATGAAACAGGATTTAACGCTATTTCACGCAAATTAAACAGTTCGTAAGATATTTTGAAAATTATATTATATTATATAGAAAAATTAATTGAAATAATTAAAATAGATTGGTATTGGTTTTTTACGATTTGTGGCTGAAATATGCATCGTATCATGTAAAAGTTGTATATAATTAAAAAATGTAAAACTTTTGTATTGATCATTTTTCAACATAATTTCAAAATTATTGAGAAAAGCGCTAAAAACTGTTTTTTTTCTTTTTCATTTTTATCTCCCGCAAAAATAATTTTGTTTTTATGAAACTTGGTAAAAACGTTCTTCTTTGTGTTTTAAATAATCTGTAATTTTTTTCAAAGCAAAATATTTATTTTTTTTGTGTGATATATTTCGAAGCAACATGCAGCACATAGCCTAACATTGTATTTGATATTTTACGACTAAAACGTAAAATATAAGATGCATATTGGCCTTTATATAAAATCTAACTTATGCTCTTTTTATTTATTATTTTCACGTCAGAATCATCCTGTACGTCCATTATAAATATTCATATTTGAAACAAATAATTCCGTAAATATTTATGATTATTTCTTTAAATAACAAAAGCTACCTCGAATTACTTTAATAGATATTCCCAGCGGGTTTTATAAAAAGAAAATGACTGTAATGTTTACTTCTACATAAATGTTGACCTTTTAATGAATGTCGATTTAATGAAAAAAAATTCCAATTCCACATATGGGTATAATAAGATGTTGACATTTTTCAATTATACGCACAGCAGGATTTTGACAGGTACACGTAATTTTAGGCATTTATATGTCAGCTTCGATTTTAAACGATATTGTTTCTATGGTATTTTTTGCATATAAAAATATACTTCATTCACATGAAGGTTTCATTAAAGTCGGCTATGATTTTTTAACTGGATTTAACTGGATTTGTGTGTGTAGGCTTTGTTACTATTTCACAGCGCCACTTTAGGAACATAGCTGTTAATTAGAACACAACAATGAACGGTCGTGTGACGAATCACATCTGGTATACCAATTTATGAATTTAAAGACTTTCATATTATGATATTTAAAGACTTTCATATTATGAAAGTCTTTAAAATTCATAACTAAAATATTTGACATTTTATAACCCTAAAATTATGACAGTTACCGTCATTCACATACAGGGCCAACTTTAATGACAGGAGAATGTAATTTTCACTCAGTCACTGCATTATCGCCAAATAAAATAAATAAATAAATGACGCTGTGTTTTCACGGAAAACCAAACAATTGAGGTAAAGTAATTTTGCAAGTGTACCTATTTTTAATCGGGCCCACGCAAAAGGATGCGGTTTAATATGATAGTACCGTTGAGATGATGAATAATTAAATATATCAAATTTGTGGTTATTTTTTTTATTTATTTTTGTGGGATGATCGTGTATTTTTATGATTTTCCGAGAGGAGGAACAAAAATCACAGAAAATTTAATATTTAGCATTTATAGTAATGACTTTTACATTAGTTGTCTTCTTATAGGCATAGGCCAATCATTTTTGAAACAAAAATTTTTTTATTTATATATAAATATACATATTGAAATTTAATTTCATATGTGAATAATTTCAATTCCTGTACGTCGAACTTATTTACATGCGGTTTTTATATGCAAACTAATATCGCTGGCGCCCCAAAAAGAAAGGTCACTATATATTTCCATAAAGTGTAAAAGGGACGTCCCACGCACTGTCAAGCGACATGTTGCAAGCAAAAACGTGCCACATTTCCGCTGCCCACGCTATAAAAGGAAAAAATTATTTACGTGTCTCGGTAATAGTGATTGTTTTTCTAATGTTTATTTTAAAATAAACAAAACTGGTTCCTGACATATGAGATACACTAAATTAGAAAAAAATTACAGTTGAAAAAAATTGGATAGAAAAATTCTAAATTTTAAAATAACAAGCCTGTTTTAAAACTGCATCTTTTGCAGAGAAATTCCCATTGATAAGATTACACATTCTAAAAACAGTTATAAAAAAAGATAAAAATCGTAGGGATGTCTAAAAGGAAATCTAATATTGTAAAAAAAAAAAGTAAAAAGTGAGTTGGAGATGCCGGGGATCGAACCCGGGGCCTTTCACATGCAAAGCGAACGCTCTACCACTGAGCTACATCCCCACATACGTGACAGTTGGCAAGACTGAAATTGGCAACGCAGCAGAAACCAATAGGTTAGGTGTTAAATTTTCTATGACGTTTCGTTTCTTCAGGACCTCCATCAACTGATTTCTTTTCATTTTAACGCGGCAATTCATTTATTGAGAGAGAAAATAAATATCCCAAGTTACAATCCAAAATAAAAAAATTTGTTCTGAGGTGGCGAAACGTCGTAATAAAAATTTAATACCTCAGATTTAAATTCTGCTTTATTTCGATAAAAAAGCGCCTTTAGCATTTTTTAATATTTAAAAAAAAATAAATGTTGAATGTGCCAAAAGCGAAAATTGACATTATTTAATTTACCTATACAAATTTTATTCTCAATTTTTATTCATTTTTCCCATTCTTCTATCGTTTACGGTTTCTAAAATAGCGATTCTTTTTCATCCATTTTAATAATATTTTAAATATTTTTTTTCCACTTTGTATAGGGCACATTCTTTGTACGTATTTTTAGAAATATTTCAAGATGCAACCATTTTATTACGCCATCCGAAACGGTTGAAACTAAATTACAAATTTTTGCACTCCATTTTTCTCTCGGCAAGTTCGTTATACCTCCTATATATCATCTAGATTTATAACCGCTTCACAAAAGAATTTTAAATACAAAACACTTATCGCTGTACCCGTAATCTGTTTTATGTTCGAAACAATCACGAGAATTTAATTTACGATACATAAGTTAATCGGTATTGATTCAGTTAGAGTTAAGCGGTTTTTTTTTCGCAATTTTTAAATAAATCTAACTCGCTAAACCGCTAACAGACGTCGTCGTGACCGCTAATCGAAGCTGGCATGATCGCTAACTGAAGCTGTGAGGAGCGCCATTCAATGCTGTTATAGTCGCCGACCAAAGCTAAAATGAACGCTAACCGAAGCTAAAATGAAGCTAGCCGAAGCTGGTGTGATCGCTAACAGAAGTCGGAGTTATCGCTAACTGAAGCTGTGAGCGCTATCCGATGCTGTTATGATCGCTAACCGACGCTAAAATGAAGCTAACAGAAACTGGTATGTTCGCTAGCAGAAGTTGAACGATCGCTAAATGAAGCTGTTATGATAGCTAACCGAAGCTAAATTGAAGCTAACAGAAACTGGTATGATCGCTAGCAGAAGTTGGAGCGATAGCCGAATGAAGCTGGTATGATCGCTAACAGGAGTTGAGGTGATCGCTAATTGAAGCTGTGAGCGCTATCCAATGCTGTTATGATCGCTAATCGAAGCTAAAATGAACGCTAACCGACGATTTTATTAAGCAAAAATGTAGGTTTTTAAAATAAAAAGTTGAGAAACAAACACGCGAATCATATTAAGGAATATCCAATAATTTTTTTGTCACCAGGACATCCTGTATTCGAAATTTGTATATTTTTCCTATAATGCATAGTGATTAACCGTACAAACACAGAATTTTAAAAGTACTGTTACCTTCTCGGAATTATCGTCTTACAGAAGAAATTAAAAAATATATTTGTCAAATCATATGCCTGTGTGTCATTGGGTTTTACGATTTAAATAGAACTACTTCCTCTTTTGAACGTTATTTTTAGAAGATATTTATATCCAGATCAAGTAAGCGACACTTTAAATTTAGTTAATGTTTTTTTTTTAATTAAATCCTGATAGTTTATGCGTAGATTCTTAGTATTCGCTTTATACATTGGAAAGTACTGACTATGTACGTCCGGATAATGCAGTCATAAATTATTTTTGGTATTTAGCATCAATTATAATTGAAAAAGTCTAATAATTATTAGACTTTTTAAAAATTTAAACTGAAATTTAAATAAAAAGGGAAGTCTGAATGATAACGATGAGAAAAATACCGTTGCTGCGTTTCTACCAACAAAAAGACCTTCAGAGATGATCTACAAAGATATGTTTTAGTCTTTCTAGTCGATTTTGGAAATGAAAAATATCATGCATATTTTTAGCGGTCATGCAAGCATCGGATAGCGATGGTATCTGCTTGGGGTAGCAACCATGGGTAAAGGTCCTGTCAGCTTCGTGGAGCAACATCTCTTGCTACAGCAAATAAGACAGCTTCAGATACCGACAACAACGCTTCGGACAGCGGTAATGTCAGTTTAGAGTAGCGGTCATGTCAGCTTTAGATAGCGGAGATGTCAGCTTCGGGTAACAAGCTTGTCAGCTTCAGGTAGCTGTCGTGTCAGTTTTAGATACACTATTTGGTTTATGGTCTATGGATAATTAAGTTTTAACCATTTTTTAGTATTAATAGAATGATAATGGATTCTAATATAAGAACAAGGTATTTTTTTAAATGTGATACGAATTCAACGTAAATTTATTGTTTCTTTTTTATCTATCAGGTAGTCGATCGTAAATCTTCTAAATACCGAATATTCGTATAAGGCTGGATTATAACAAATCCCAAATTATTAATTTTATATGCAAATAAATGAGGTAAATCAATTTAAATTGACGACTGGAGTATCTGGAAAGTTTGCAAAACCAAGAACGATTTGAATATATTAATATTTTTTTTACACTAATCCAAATTTAAATGTAGGAGTAAATTCTCAAAAAAAATAAATTTTGAGTTTCAAGAACGATCTAAAAAGCGTTAAATGGAACACTTGTATGAATAGAACACTTAAAAATTTCACAAAAACCATTAGGTAAATTTGTCTGTCTTTTGAATAAAAAAACAACAAGATTTAAAAAGATTAATTGTACAAGACAAAATGATTCAAGATTTCTCGGACAGTGTAGGTGTGATGTCGAGTGTTATATTACACTAATCATTATTCCAGGAAAATATTTGTCGACTTGTTGTACAAAGTGTCTCAAAGAAGACAATCTGAAATTGCCACCAACCCTAATGGAGTGTCAAAATGTTACTTTTTTAACTACTTATATTTAAAAAAAAATCTTTTATGATTTTAAAACGTCAGCACCCTTTATTTCAAGAACTAAGCCCTTAAATAGTTCATGTTCTTGTATAAAATTTAATATATTCTCGGTAAAATAACGCAACGCCCTGTATATAATCCAATGAGTTCTGAAATTACGAAAATATTCAAGAAAAGTGCGTGAGACTATAATGAAAAATAATGTACATCTTGAGAATCTTATGAAATAAAATAAAAAAAAGCAAAAAGTGATTTGGAGATGCCGGGGATCGAACCCGGGGCCTTTCACATGCAAAGCGAACGCTCTACCACTGAGCTACATCCCCACATACTAAAAGTTGACATAATCTGCTAAACTTTCTGTGGTAAATTTACCAGCCCAATGGTGTCCTTTACATTGTTTAAATTATATTTGTGTTGTCATATAAAATATTTAAAATTACCAGAATAGAATTTAAGAAAAATTACAATGTAATTCTATTTTTAATTTTGAAAAACTATTAATTCTAAAAAAAATTTTACTTCAATAATTTCTTTCAATAAAAACGCTTCAATTAATACCTAAAGTTTTCCATTTACAATGACAGGTAGGCGAATCCGCATCCAATTCAAACATAACCTTGTTCTAAAAACTATCCGATGAAACGTGCTGCCTTAATCACTAAGAAATGCAATATTTATAACTTCGTATAAACAGTATATTTTCGTGACATAGGAATAACATTTAAACAAACAATATTTCATTCGATGTAAACCACTTGTAGAAGTATTTTTTATTTAAATATAAAAACAAATTTTGTCATTACCTTGATAAATTTTAACCAAACACCTAATTATTATTTCATTCCTTGTTGATAAATGGAAATTATTTAAATCTAATTATAATGCTTTCGAGATATAAAATGATGAATCTGAGACACAAAACGTGAAGGTAAATGTAATAAATTTAAACAAAGTTGTAGTAGGTAGGTACCTGTATATTTCAACGGCGGCTCCAAGGGGGGCAGTAGGGATAATTGCCCCTCCCCCCCCAAGTCCAGCAATGAGAGGATATTTCTCATATCTGAGTAAACCAAATTTTATTTTTTTTGAATTTTTTTGTAGATTCTAGGTCCATTTATATCCTAAAAAACTCACTTTTACCCCCAAAAATGGCCCATTCATTTTTTTTCGGTAATTTTGACATTACCAATCGTTTCTTATACAAAGCGTAAACCAAATTTTAATTTTTTTGAATTTTTTTTGTAGATTCTAGGTCCATTTATATCCTAAAAAACTCACATTTACCCTCAAAAATGGCCCAAACATTTTTTTTCGGTAATTTGACATTGCCAATCGTTTCTTATACAAAATTAATTCTGCGTAAACCAAATTTTTTCTTAACAGTATGTTTTTTTGTTTCGTCGAAAAAGTTGGTTCACAAATTTTCTTCGTTGAATTCTCGACTTTAAAATGATATGAAAAAATATATTATTCCTATGGAATAATAAAAAATACTTTAATTTAAACAGTATCATTTTTGTTTTCAGTCTTTAATTCAAAGAAATGCGAAAGGTACCGTATATTTTGATCATGTCACTAAAATATACACCGCATATATTGGCCGATAACAGATAAAAAATAATTATGTTGGCATTACACCAATTTCCTATCATCCTTTCTGTGATCTGGTGTCGCCAGTCAGACTACGCGTCTTTCCGAGAATAATAAATTTCAAATTTATTTTTGTACCTACCACAACGGTGTTAGGATCTTCATTTCGAAGACTCTTCGTAAATTCACCAAAATTCCAATGAATTATACAGGTATAGTCGCGAAAAAAATAAGAAGAATAAACAATATTCATTGTAAAAAGTTGAAATAATTCTTTTAAGGCTCTCGGAGGAAATGAAGGGAAGGATATTTTTGAAAATATAACGTGCTGAGAATGCGAGGGACTTCCGATGGTTTAAATGCTTTCGAGTAGGAATTTGAGGTATTTGTTTGTGGGAAAGATTAGAGAGGGCGTACTTAAAGGATTTAAAAAAATAGAGATCTAATTGCTGAGGAGAAAGAAGAGGATTTTTTATTTCCTAAGATTCTAAACCTGATGGTTCTTTTCCAAGCTGGCACATACAGGAAATCAAATTTTGTCGATTTTGGATGTTTTGGAGGTTAGGATACGTGTAGAGGACAGATGACAGATGACAGATTTAATATTTTACAGAGGAGGAAGACAACGCAAAAAAAAAACAAATTACATTTTATAATTTTATAAGTTACAAAGTAACTTGATTTGTTCATTTTAAGAAATAAAACAGGTTAATATTTAATTTATAGTTTCTCACAAGTGCAAACTCTAACAGATGTTCCAATTATTTTATCAAAGGATCAGCGTAATTTGTAACTTCGTTTATAGTTAGTACGTAATTGCTGTACCTATTATTCGCACGCTCCTATTTCATGTAACATGAAAATCAAGACGTAATCGAACGCTTTATATGGGAAAAAAAGTTAAAACAATACGTATAAGGCTTTTTGCGATTAATTTACTTTTTTTTCTGGCATTTTCAATTTGGGATGTTTATTTTTTTTTCTTTCTTTCGTGGTGGTAAACCTGGATTATAGTCCAATAAACGAAGGGCATCAGGTCTGTCCGTCACCATTTTTTTTAATTTGCAGGTATTCATGGGTAGGTACATTCACCGCCGAAAATCTCAGCTGTCTGAAATTTGTGGAAGGGCGGGAAAATGGCCCATTGGTCTCAAAAATGTGTTTTTTTTCGCCTATTTTCACCGATAATTCTGAAAATATGACACTTAGAGAATTTTTGTTCGGACGAAAATGAAGATCAGTTCATTGCCTACAAATATGGTCCTCATAATTTTTATCAAAAATATGATACTTTTCGACATAACCGGCTCCAAAACGCACCCCCACTTTTAGCTCCTGCCCTGCATTTAGAGAGCACGCTCTAAAGGAATGACACCCCCAAGCGGATTATAAATTTTTCAATAAATCACGTAAAAATTAATATTTTTTCATGATTCAAAGTTCAGATGAAAGAAGAAACCTGTAGCTATAATATCATGTTACTTTTTCCTTTTATCTATTTCTCTGGATTATTGAAAAACCGGGCCAAAGTTTGTTTTTGCTCGATATTTTGACCCTCCTATAAAGGATCAGGCACCTTTCTTATGGGAAAATGGCTTTCCGTCAAATTATCTGAAAAGTTGGTATGATGTACAACTCGATGCTCTGAAAAAAATCCGATCCTATGGCTAGTTTTCGAGGTACAGGGTGTTAGACATTGGAAATGCCACTTTTTTGTAACCAGACTTCTCATAACAGAACTGTTTTATTCGCGTTTATTGTAGAAAACATGACTTATACATTATTTAGCAACAATATTTTATAAACAAATACTGTACAATTTGGTTACTTACAGGGTGGTTCGAAAATAAGTAATATGGTTTTTTTGAAGAAATCACTTTTTTATAACAGCATTAAAAATACAAGAAAATGTCATTGCATCATGAATATATAGTTTAAGTAATTGCTTCTTGGTGATGAATCATATTTTGTACAGGGTGACTCATAAATGTAGTTACAGAAGGCATATAATATATTTTAGCTTTAACGAATCGCCCCGTGTAAATCACTTTTTTATAACAGCATTAAAAATACAAGAAAATGTCATTGCATCATGAATATATAGTTTAAGTAATTACTTCTTGGTGATGAATCATATTTTGTACAGGGTGACTCATAAATGTAGTTACAGAAGGCATATAATATATTTTAGCTTTAACGAATCGCCCCGTATAAACGATGTGTTATAAAAATTTTGTATTATCTTAAACAAATGTACGACTTGTCACTCTACCACCATTCTATGTCATACAGCGTGTTAAACTGATTGCAAACACTTTAAAAACTAGAAAACCTGTGTTTTGTGCACCACCCTATATTTTAAAAGTTTCTCCGTCAACTTTATAAATTAATATATTTTCAGATTAACAGTATAATCAGTATTTAAATGAGCAAAATTTTGTTGTAATCCTATGACCAGTTTTCTTAAAATGTGTACCCATTACTTAAACTGTATATTCATGATGCAATGAGATTTTCTTGTATTTTTAAAGCTGTTATAAAAAAATGATTTCTTCAAAAAACCATATTACTTATTTTCGAACCACCCTGTAAATAACCAAATTGTAAAGTAATAGTTTATAAAATATTGTTGCTAAATAATCTATAATTCATGTTTTCTACAACAAACGCGAATAAAACAGGTCTGTGAGAAATCTGGTTACAAAAAAGTGGCATTATCTTTTGTCTTCAGACAAAACCGGGAGGATATTGAAGTTTTGGGAGGATATTAAAATTTTCCGTTTTCACCACAATAATTTTGCGAATTTTCAGATTCTCAAAATTGCGTATTTTTGAAACTCCGTTTTTGCAAAAATTATTGGTGTGGCGAAAAAAATCATAGAGACAACTTTTGTAGGTAATGAACTGCTCTTCATTTTTTGTCGAAACATTTTGTCATATTTCGGCAGATATCGTCGAAAAACGGATTTTCGGGAACTCTAGAGCCATTTTCCCACCCTTGCATAAATTCCACGTAGATGAGATTTTCGGAGGCAAATCTACCTATGAATACCTGCAAATTAAAAATTTGACGGAAAGACTTGATGATTTGGGGTTTTTGTGAAAATATAAAGAGCTTATTATACATCAGTTAGGCTATATCCTGGAAAAATTTCTTAATTCTACTTTTCTGTTATCCATTTAAATAAAACAACTTTAAACAATAAACGAATTATTTATTTACATTTCGTGTAATTATCCAACCAAAATTGGTAACAGCCAATTAAACAAGTAAATTGGTGGTACAGAAATTAACCGTTTTCAAGGATTGCTAAATGCTTAGATAATTAATTTATTTATGTAATTTTTTTCCTATTTTCCTAAGAATTATTTATTTTCCAAACACTCACAATTATTGTTTTATCTCTCTGTGCCAAACTTCAAGTTTTTCTGATTCCTCTTCATCATTAATCGACGTTTGCTAAATTGTAAGAGAGAAAATATTTATTAAATTATCCTGTAAAAACTTTAATGTAAATGAAACGGTCTGAACGTGCCTATGCGTAAACCTATAAAAGTTTTTATGAATGAATGAAAAATTGTTCCCGCTGATTGCAGGCGTGACTCACTGCCTCAATTTGCCCAAAGAATTAACTCACAAAAATCAATGCATCGCACACACGAGTGATTCACGCATCTTTCTTCTGGGAAAACCACTGGAGGAACGAATTGATTGGATGAATCATCGATGAAAAACGGATATAAGTAATTGGGTATGAAAAAAGGGAAAAGAAGACGAAGGTGTGATTAAATAATTTTATAAAATATGCCGTCATCCTCTCTTTTACCAAATTAAATGTCCTGGTGAGGTTTAGTTGCAGTATCGTGGTGCAATGACTTTTTCTCTTCATTCATAAATAGAATTTAAATATACAAATTATTTGTATAGCAATTAGCCGCATAGAGATAATTATAATCTCCGGAAACCCCATTATTTAGTAAGTAAATATAATAAAGCGCAAATATTACGAAAAATAGGAAATAAGCTTCAAATATTTAATTCGCAACATCATTCGTTTATATAAGGATTTGATTATGGTTATTGTTTCAATTTATCATGATGCATAAGTGTGAATCAATTTTTTGAAAATTCTGTGAAGTTAATGATAATTTTTGAGAAAATATTCTGAGAAAGTTATGGAAAAATTTTTTGATAAAAACTAACATCAAACGAACTTCTAAAAAATCAAAATTTCCAAAATAATCTGAAAAACTTCTAAAAAAACAAAATTTCCAAAATAATCTGAAAAACTTAAAACCACTGCAAGGTTCCTTGAAAACTTTTTATCATAAAATTGACTAGTTAACTAATAAGACATTATTTTCGTAAGTAATATCTAATTTTTTTCACAGGAAAAATTAGATGCCCGAATGGTATTTGACAAGACTATTTCATGAGTAACAGATTATTCTGCATACACATAGCTTACAAAACATACTACCTATCATATATGCATACATAATAAATATGTAGGTATTAATTATTTGAAAACTGAAAAACAGGTAATTTATTTAATCACAAAATAATACAAACTTAATAATTTATGGTACAATTAAAATATAAATTGCAATTTTGGTACACAGTAGGAGTATTGTTTGAAATAGATATTTGTTAACTCATTGATAACGTTGGGTGTAGGTAAATCATTAATGTTGTTGATGGGTCCAGCTGTAGAGTGAGAAGCTCGAAGAGTGGCTGCAGGATCTTCTGTTTTATGTTTTTTAGCTGGAGGTCCTGAGGCGTCACTTTTAAGGGTGTTTATGATGGTGGAATAATGCTCATTATCCATTTGCAGATAAGGTTTAAATGAGTTGGCTGAACTGTGGCCAGTAATTTTAATTAATTGTTGTTTACCCACCCCTCCTTTAGCCAGGTTACTGACTGCTGTCGATCGCATAGAGTGGTTTGTACTGGAGCACTGGAGTGTTTTTGTACCATCCACTTGATTGTTCTTTGTTCCATGATGGGTTTACTGTTAAGAATTATCTATCAGTTGTTATTCTAGATGAACGTATAACCATTAGAATTTTAAAAAGTCGGACTGGACAAAGGGTACGGTTCTTCGTGTTGGGGGACCAGCCATTTACTATCGGCCATTGTTTTTTCTCCACCAGGGGCCGTTTTATTGAAGAGAGGATTATATTCTACTTTTCCTAGGATTTTTGAAAATCAGTTATTTATAAAAATATGTAACTATGTTAAAATAATAAACTCTGCAATTGACTGCTTCTCCACCTCTCCAGGCAAGTTTTACTGAAGCGATATGGTAAAATATTCTCTGGAGTCCCGCCGGATTGTCTTCGTCCCATAATAAAACCATTCCTTCGTTTCGCATTACGAGCTTCCCTGCTAGACTTGAAGATAAAATCTTTAAATGGATCAAAAATAATTTTCCACTTCATAAAATACATCTCTTGCACTTTTTTTGCAACGGTGTTCCACATTGTCTTCACAACTAGTTTTTTGTAATTTTCACCGTTTTCTTTCTTCATATTCCACGCCCAATCTTTCAGGATTAGGTTTAGTTGCTCTAAACTTATAGTTTCCAATAGCTCGTATTTCTTTGCCTTGCAGAATTCCGTATAAACTGTTTCCATATTGACGTATGGGTTTGAACGGTATTCTACGGTACACTTTTCTCAATCGCCAGATCAATATTAGTCATAGAATCACTTAGAAAGCGACTCATTTTCACTACATAAGTTTACGCACTGTTTAAAAACAATATTACAAAATTTATTGACAATAAAATCAGAAAAAATGTTTAGCGTCGTTTTCTGGTGTCCTAGGAGACCCTAATTACTTGTTATAAAAGGTATTGTAATTTTTGGTGACAACCGCTGTCAAGAAAAAACTGCTGACAGGAGCTGTCATACAGTTTTTTCATCTAGAAACCATTTGTAATTCAAAATTGCGCGTTTGTGACTGGTGGAAATTAAAAAAAAGTTATTAAATCCATTTTAGGACACTATTTTAAAAATATTCATAAAAATAACCTGAGTTTGTCATCCACCCCCAAATAAAGGAGCGCCACTGTTTAAAATTATCCGTTACGAAATGCTAAACTCTGGTTAAATAGATATTCTAATAGCCAGAAAATGCTAATTTTTAGTAATTACTAACTATAACGTCTCTATTACAACGTTCTGCCGATGGTGTTTCATTCCACCGTGTAATTATCCAAAGATTTGAAATTATAAGTGAGGTTATGTTTTCTTGCAAGGCGCACGCTGATTTTACTTTCTAAATCGTATACAGGGTATACCTGATGTCATTTTAATTTATAAAAATCGTAAAAAAATGGGTCAACAAAGCTACAAGCAAAGTTGAGTTGCGTAAATTAATCCGTATGCAAATAAGTCAAGAGGATATAGGATATAGGTCCGAAGACCTAGCAGGTCATACCACAAAGAATTGGGGATAATCTTCAGCTCGACCCATCCATTATAGTTTAATGGACCATTTTCTCGCAGCTCACGATTATTTGATTCAGTTGATAATGAGTTTGAAGGGTAGGAAATGATGTTTTTCTCTAAAAGATTTTCCAATTACAGAGCTACTCACCGCTCTTAATTAGACACCCTATACACATATTTTATTTTCACATATCTAAACGTTTGAAGGACCACTTGCCCTTGTGTAACGTCTATGATCTCTATTAAAAAATCGATCAATCGATCATTTTTATAAAAATAGTGATGAAGTAATAATTGCTATCATTTAACGAATAATCAGAAGTAGTTGTAGGTTTTCTAATCTTCGTTAAATCAACAAATGGAAAAGTATTCAGTTGTTTACTAAATATATATCGTAGACTTTTTCAAAATTAATAATATCGATGACAAAAAGTAAGTACATTTTGAAATTTCTTAGATGTTTGTTAGTAAATTGTAAAAAAAGACAATTTATTTAAAAGGTCCCTTAATTATCGATACATAAATCCAATTGTGAAAGTCCCGTGTACCGTACAATTTATACCGCATATTAAAATAATTGTTTAATTGGTGTATATCAAGTGGGCTCAGGCTGGACGTCAAAATAATTTCGGCCATTTCCCGTTTATGAGCGGGCACGCTCAGGAAGTACAAAAAGAAATTTAAATTTATAATGGGACGGCGTTACCTTGAATTAGTTTTTTTGGGTGTAGGCTGATAAGTAAACGAATCTATTGTTACGGAATGTAAAATTATCTATCCAACTGTGTAAAAAATAGAAAATAATTTAATCTATTTAATTAAAAGCAGCTTCGTAAATCCATACCAAAATGTTTAACAAATTTGAATATTGTCAAAGAGTTTAACCTCGCACAAAATGTGATATCGATGAAACTTGGTACTTAAGTACTTGAATGGGTGTAGACAACGATAAAAAAAACTTTGCTCTAAAGTGCTAACTTCACAATTTCGAAAATAAAATCGAAAATTCGGTTTTTCCGTTATATCTTGAAAAAAAAAATTAAAAATTTCGAAAAACTAATAGCACCACGTGAAGGAGCGGAAAATTTTACTAAAAGTTGTATTATTTCTTTGAAAAAAAATTGAATTACTATACAAAATTATTAAAAATAAAAAAGCAAATTCGAAAACTATACGCGCGCCGAGCCGTTGAATACAAATATTCAGGCGAGGCGTTCGGAAAAACCAAAGTATCTTTGTCTAAAATGTACGCAAAGGAAAAAAAGAAAGCATTTTAAAGAAGAGACTTTAAGCTTTCTCAGGAAGCCATTAGTTTTTAATTTTTTTTTGTTTTCTCATAGAAAATTTGACCGGAAGTTTTATTTTCTAAACTTCTCAGTGCTTTTTATAAAACTGAAGATATCTATTAATAGAGGCATAATAAAACAAAATCCTTGTACACTTATCATCATTATACTTTTACTTGATTTAAATTTAATTAAAATGATTAACATTATCTCTGTTTAGTAAAACTTATATTTTAAAATTATCATTTTTTTTACAATATTCATTCGACGCAATTTTTATTTCCAAAATAGTGTTTATATAAATGAGAAATTAATTTTTTTTAAATAAAGTTAAAAATAATTTAGAAATTGATTTATATAAATAAATGAACACTATTTTGAAAATAAAAATTGCCTCGAATGAATGTTGTAAAAAATCAATTTAAAACATAAGTTTTATTAAACAGAGATAACGTTCATTATTTTAATTATATTTAAATCAAAAGTAAAAGTATAATGCTGATAAGTGTACAAGGACTTTTTTTGTTATGCCTCTATTAATAGACATCTTCAGTTTTATAAAAATCAGTGAGAATTTTAGAAATTATAACTTCCGGTCAAATTTTCTATGATAAAACAAAAAAAAATTAAAAAATAATGGCTTCCTTGAAAGCTTAGAGTTCTCCTCTTTAAAATGCTTTTTTTTCTTTGCATACATTTTAGACAACGGCTCGACGCGTGTAAAGTTTTCGAATTTGCTTTCTTATTTTTAATAATTTTTATAGTAATACAATTTTTTTTTAAATAACTTACTTACAATATAATTTTTAGTAAAATTTTTCGCTCTTTCACGTGGTGCTATTAGTTTTTCGAAAAAAAAATTTTTGTTCGAGATATAATGGAATAACCAAATTTTCGATTTTATTTTCGAAATTGTGAAGTTAGCATACATTTTAGAGCAGCCAAGATTTTCTTATCGTTTTCTACACCCTTTCAAGTACTTAAGTGCCAAGTTTCATCGATACCACATTTTGTGCGAGATTTTGAGAGAAGGCAACTGGGCTAAACTTAGGTCAAAAGAACTCCAATATCACTGGCTACATTTTCTTTAACAAAAATCAAATATTTTAATGATTCACTTGCAACAAATTTTTACCTTCTTTTTTATAAATCATCCTATGACTAAATGACATATTTTCACACAATAGACAATTAAAAAACTAAATTTTTACACGGACAATAAAACTAAAAAGTTGAGTCAATCGGTTTGCCCATTTCTGGGTATAACATTTAATATTTAAATATGTCAATAAAATCACGTACAATGAGGTTATAAATTCAAAATTGAGACACGTGGCAGTATTAGCAAGCGTTCGAGATATTTTTGAACAAAACCGAAAATGGTTACCTCGATTGATACATATTTTTACTAATAATTCGTAAATATTGTGGTGTGTAACAATTTGAAGTTATGTTCATGGAGGAAATGACTTGTTATTCGGTAATCGGGAGATTTGACAGTTGGTTGGTTGTCAATCGATTTCAAAAAATTCGTAGAATATTGTCAAAAATCCACATTTAAACCCTGAGATATTAATATTTGGTGCTCAATATAAAATAAAGGCCGTATTATCAAAACAATATGTTGGATGTAATCCATATTTCATTAAATGATGTATTAAAACCGGTTCTACTAAATAAACACGAACAAGTGGTCGATTTTAAGAAATACAGGTGAAGATGATTCAATATTTTGTTTTGACAGCCGTTCGTGCGAAATTTTATATTTTAAAATATGTCCGTGATTAAATTCGTATGGATTTTATCTCTTGGCAACCGTAAAAATTAGAACGCAAGGTGAATTTTTGGAAAATAGATGTATGAAATATTTTTCTGAAAAATATCGTGCTGTACAATCATTTATAGGGAACTGTGTTTGATAATTATCGCAAAACGCATTTATAATAAATTTCGATATACGTAAAACTAAAAATTTTTACTTCTGTATTTTAGAAAATATTTCTACATCTTTTTTGCATATATTTTATACATTTTAAACTTCTATATTTGGTAGTTTTAAAACGGTGGGGATATAAAAGCAGACATGTCAAATATCTGTGAATGCAAATTTCAATTTTGACACTTTGTTCGTTGAAAACCATTCAAGATATTAAGATTCTGTATTTTAGAGAATATTTCTACATCTTTCTTGCATATATTGTATACATTTTAAACTTCTATATTTGTTAGTTTTAAAACGATGGGGATATAAAGGCAGACATGTCAAATATCTGTGAATGCAAATTTCAATTTTGACACTTTGTTCGTTGAAAACTATTCAAGATATTAAGATTCTGTATTTTAGAGAATATTTCTACATCTTTCTTGCATATATTGTATACATTTTAAACTTCTATATTTGTTAGTTTTAAAACGGTGGGGATATAAAGGCAGACATGTCAAATATCTGTGAATGCTAATTTCAATTTTGACACTTTGTTCGTTGAAAACCATTCAAGATATTAAGATTCTGTATTTTAGAGAATATTTCTACATCTTTCTTGCATATATTGTATACATTTTAAACTTCTATATTTGTTAGTTTTAAAACGGTGGGGATATAAAGGCAGACATGTCAAATATCTGTGAATGCAAATTTCAATTTTGACACCTTGTTCATTGAAAACCATTCAAGATATTAAAATTCTGTATTTTAGAGAATATTTCTACATCTTTCCTGCATATATTTAATACAGTTTAAACTTCTACGTTTGGTAGTTTTAAAACGGTGGGGATATAAAGGCAGCCATACAGAATTAATATTTTAAAATTAATTTTCTAAAAAATTATCGGGTAAAAAAGTATAGCCCTAAACTATGTGATTATCATGAATTTATATTTATCATTATTTTGGCAAGTATTACAAAAAGTGGGAAAATTTATTAATAGAAAATAAAAAATGATCGATTACCCAAATTTTTTATGTAACATGCATAATATTTAGAAAAAAAATTGTTTGTAAACCGACCCAAATAAAAAAAAAATTGACCCGCGGCCAAGTTTCGATTTTCTCAACAAAAAACCGCATTTTCGCGTAGACCACCGGTCGAAAAAGTTAAGTAAGTCAATCGCCTTCTGCTTCTAGGAACCGTCAAGCGGCTAAACTTAGTCTTGCAAGGGGGGGAACTTATAAACCGACTCCAACTAACTTCAACAACAGTCCGATCGTCAACAATACCACAGCGGTTCCTATCAGGTTGACGTCGAGGTCTTCAGTTTTTCTCTCATAGACGCGTCTTTTTTCTTCTTCTCCCGCTAGCGCTGATCGAAATTTATCCGGGAAACCCCGTTATCGATGATCTTCTTTTGTTATGTGACAGTGTAATTTTTTTTGTGTTAAATATTGTGAGTGAATATGGTGGTTAATCGAATCAGCAATATGCCAGTCCAGCCGAATTTGAATATGCGACGCATATTTTTTAATCGAAAGGTAGGTCAACTGTTTTTGGGTCATTTTGAGGATGCGAGGTTTATATAACGATGTTTTTAATAAATGATCCTGGATGAATTTTAAAGAGGAAAATGGAGTTTATGGGGAAAACTGTGCTTCCAAAATCGAAATTTTAATCAAAATGTCTACCGCGATACCTATTTTACTGAAAATAAAAATATTGTTTGTTAAATTAAGCCTATTGGCGAAAATTTTTTAAATTAAATAATTTTTTGGCTCATTTTTTATTTAATAAAATTAACAACTCAAATGGGTCGGTACAATGGACTCAAATCGGTCGATCTTGGTGACCATTCTATGCAAATTGTTTATTTAATTTTTTTTAATACTTCAACTTTTTCTAAAGTAACCAAACATCATTATGTACGTACACGTTTGTTATTGTTATTTAATAAAAAACCTTGATTATACCTAATTATGTGAGTTACGAGTAAATATCAATTTTTTTTAATGAATGATGGATGTCTATTTTACTATTTTGCTTCCTTATTATACTTAAATAAACTTAAGAAAAGAGTAAATTTGAGAAATTTTATATAATTGCCAGTTTTGCCTTTCGGGTTCTTCAGTTGGGCACAAAACTACTAAAAGTGTAAAATTTAGATATCAAATTTGAATATATTCATCGTTTGTCCACTTTCACTTAAAAATATAGAAAATATGCTCAGAAAAGATGTAGAATACAAACTCGAGACTTTTCTCAAAATTGTATGATTTTTTTTAATAAATTATCAAAATTTCCTCAAAAATATGACCCCTTGTTTGAGTATACAAAATTAGGACAAAGGAAGAAACTTTTAACTTCATAAAAATTACGTTAAAATAATATTTCGAAAAAATGAATAATTTCTATTGATAAGAACGTCCTGATAATATTACTCATTTGAAATTATAACTGAGTCTACCTTTTTCGGTAATAATAAACATATTAGTGATAAGGGAATTCCTAAAATCTATATCATGCTGTAATATTTGTCGCGTGCGTCAGTTGAGAATATTTTAAATGTTTTATAACTATATCGATGAATATGTCACATTCAGCGGAATTTTGCCCGGAGTCTATTAAATTTCCCGCTTCGTGTCTAGACAATAAAAGTAATTTTGTGTACTTTTTGCAAGTGAAAGAGACACATTAGTCGTTCTAGAACAATAGTTGACTAGTTCGTATTGGACTTTCGCCACCCCTTTTGATAGAAAACTGTCTAAAAAGTAAACATGTCTTTTGTAAAACATGCAATATAAATATATTTGTCTACTTATACCTTTCTCTCGTAACTTGAGATCAACACGCTCAAACATTCTTCTTCCTGGTAATATTCTTCTGGCATGTAAAGTTTTTTAAAATTTAAAAAAAAATTATCACCACTAATTGTTCTTGTTTAGGTTTAATATTTTTTAATTTGTAGTTTCAACGTTTTCTGTAACTTTAAACTGTTTCATATATTTTTTAGAAAAATTGGCGAATTCGCAAAAAAGGCGAATGCGCAAAAATGGTGAATGCGCAAAATGGCGAATGCGCAAAAATGGCGAATATAATACCGTTATAAATAAAATGGTGCATATCACCCAAAATAATTCTTGCTTCTAGCTTATTTCCAGTATTTTTTTTTTAAATTACCACCAATCTAGAACTGAAAAAACTGGCATACGCTGTTAATAATAAAAATACATAATGAGTTGACCCCAAGATGAACGTAATATTTAAAGTTCATTCAGAGGAATGTTAATGACATAAACTCGTTAGGATAAATTTTATAAATTAAGTCAAGTGATAAGACAAAGACCCCACAATTTTATACGGGGTGTCTCGCGCAAGATCTCATACATTTATATCGAGAAATTGTAATTTATTAGATTTTTTTACTTTTTAATAATCTTTCTTTAATTTCAAATCTCATATCAACCATGTCACTTTTTTTTTAAAGTCCCTTTTACATATTTTTTTTTAATTCTTTTAAAATACGCTTCCCATAATTTTGTATCCAGTTTATAAACCAAAAATAATTTCGAATATGATAAATCACATTTTAATTATTAAATATTACTTTGTCTCAAGTAATTGGATCGCCTTGCAATACGCTATAAATGGGTCAAATAAATTAGCTCGGAAGTTCTATACGATCGTTTATATCTATTGTTTATTTTTCATAATGAACATGCCATTAAAGCGTTGGCCCTAATTGGAGCGTTTTCAATTATTTAACCAAAAGGAAAAAACGGTAAATAAGTATGAGGAAACTTGCTTTTAATGGTCAGTTACACGGATTTCGCAACGCCAACTAACATTATTAGAGAGGAATTGTAAGAGGCATTTTCTTGGCCGTTTAGATCTCCACCATTAGATTTAAATTTGAAAATATTTGACGTTCGTATCTTTTAGTTTGGTTTTTGAGTGATTGAAATTCAGTTTATTAGGCATATTTTGATTGTTGATCTCTTCTTGCTCCTCCCTACGAAACAAAAACTCTCTCAAAACAAAGGAAGGATGGAAAATATCATCTTGAACAGAAATGCGATCATTAGAGAGTCTAGACTGACTGGCGCCATCTATAAAAATCTTTCGTAGCCATAATAAAGATAAAATATTGGATATACATTAACACATTTTAGAGGGATAACCATAAGTGCGCTTTTCGAAATATCTGTTAAAAATTTTATTTATTGTTTTCATATTTAAAAACATTTTCGTTGCTATTTCTTCGGGCGAGGTATTAAAAAAAATTTTTTAACACAAATCAGATGCAAATGTATCTAAAAATCTTGTTGAAGGTAATCGCGTTTATCGAAAATATTTTGGTGTGTTTATTATGAATATTATATCTAAAAATAGTTGCGATTGACGCGATAATGCAGCGGGATTTTTATTAAATGAAAATTGTAAATAACTCATCCTGTTCATTCATAAATTTTCGAATACGATTTTTTACCGGATATGCGATTTACTCACATTTGATAAGGCATAAAGTCAGGGGGAAAACCGGATTTAAGAATTTTCGAAGTATAAAAATTGTCTTAGAGAGAAAAAAGTAGGAATCAGAGTCTTAAATAAATACATTTCTTCATACTATAAATAATTTTATACTACTGAGAGAAAGGAAAATTGATAATGACGCATGCAAAGTCAATGGCAATTTTACACAGTAACATAAAATCTGTGAAGTAGGCTGAAAATTCAGGTTGTCGTCATAGCAACCTGTCCAAATCAAGCCATCTGTTTGGCTAAAAACAACAGGTATAAAGTTTTCAATAAAACATTTTGACGAAAAATTTTAAATAAAAATTTGAAATATCTCAAAAATTGTCCCATTGCGCCAACGGGCCTAAAATGCTATACATTAACATTCGACTATAAAAAAAATAAAATTATCAAAAGATAAATAAACAAATAAGTTTCTCAACTTTTACATATCAGTAAATTTGGACAATTGTTATCAACAGTTGACAACTGCTCGAGAAACCAGTTGTTTACGTAAATGGTTAATTATACGAATTATTATTAATAAATACAAAATTGCAGAAATAATTAGCGATCCTGATTTTTTTGTTAATTAATTAGTCAATTTCAGATAAAATTTTGTTTATATTTTGTAGTCTTCCTACGAAAACAAAGTACTAATATGGTTTTGGATACAAATGATACAGTTCGAGAGTTGAACAAAAAAAAGTTAGATAAAAAAAATTTAGATCAGGTCAGGCTAACAGTTAATTAATCGAATTTTTTTGCGGCTCCCTTAATACATCAGATTTTTTTTCTAAATTTTTGATTTCCTTGAAAAATTGGAAAACGTTCCTTTTTAAAAGCGATTGCCCATTTAACAGCGAAAAATTGAAAATAGATACTTACTTTGGATTATTTTTTCATTTGTTAAAACAGTCAGATTTTGTGGTTTCAGCCAATAATGTATCTAATTTTAACGAAATTAACCGACTTTTATGTGCAATTGACTGGAATCTAAAGTTTAAATCCTTAAATACAAACGAATCGGTAAGTCTATTCTATCGCATTCTTAACAAAATTGTTGATTTACATGTTCCCAAATTCCCAAATTATTGTAAAAATTACCCTCATTGGTTTTCCATCTCAACCATAAAAGTAATTAAAGAAAAACTAAAGTTTCACTCTCGATATGGAAAAAATATAATAATGGTTTCGACTACTTAACATTTAAAGTTTTACGCGGCAGATCAAAATTTCTAATAGATGAAGATTACAAAAAATATATATACAATATTGTTCAGAATCCTCAATACTTTTGGCAATTTGTAAGAAACAGAAAAAATAGTCAGAGTATTCCTAATAACTTATTAACTCCTCAGGGGCCTGTTACTGATTTACAATCAATTTGTAACGTTTGCTCTGACTATTTCTCTTCTGTTTTCGTGCCAAGCGGTATTAGCAATTTTTCTCAGCCCCAAATTAATGCGCCACTAAGTATTGCTCAATATAATATCACCCGGGATATCATTGCTAAAAAAATTGACAATCTACCTAATAGGGGTCCCGGTCCGGATAAATTACCTACATGTTTTATTAAAAAATGTAAAGACTCCTTGACAGAACCCCTGTTTCTGATATTTAATAAATCACTGAATGAAGGTATATTTCCTCATAAATGGAAGATGGCTTTTGTTGTTCCAATTCATAAATCTGGAAGTAAAAATAAAGTTGATAATTTTAGACCCATTTCTAAATTGGATATTTTTAGTAAGCTATTTGAAAGTATTATCTTTGATTTTCTTTCCTATGCAGCATGGCTTTATTAAAAAACGCTCTGTTGATACAAACTTATTTCTTTACATTGAATACCTTTTTAAAAGCCTAAATGACCGAATGGTCGTGGACTCGGTTTATACCGACTTCAGCAAGGCATTCGATAAAATTGTTCATTCAATTCTTACTTCGAAACTTGTTGGCGTCGGTGTCCACGCTAGTCTACTAAGATGGCTCGACTCTTATGTTAGAAATAGATTACAAGTAACTTTAGGCAATTACAAATCCCATCCCGTTTTTACCACTTCTGGAGTACCCCAGGGGTCTCACTTGGGACCCCTACTCTTTAATTTATACATCAACGATATTTCTACGTGTTTTAATTTTGCTAACTTTATCATGTATGCTGATGATTTAAAAATATTTCACTCAATATCATGTCCCAACGACAGAGTTTTACTTCAACACGATTTGGATAGATTGTCTAATTATTGTCGGCAAAATAACTTATTTTTAAATACATCTAAATGTAGTTATATACAATTTTCTCGCGTTAATGATATATTGAACAATGTCTATACTATCTCTAATTGTATCCTTCACCGTGTAGATAATGTTAAAGATCTAGGTATTTTTCTGGACCCAAAATTAATTTTTGACAAGCATGTATATAATGTGGCTAACAAGGCACACAGACAATTAGGTTTCATCTTCAGATCTTGTTTTGAACTAAAAAACCCTCATACTGTCAGAACCTTGTACATGGCCTATGTCAACAGTATTCTCATGTATGGGTCTGTCATTTGGAACCCCCGCTACTTGATTTATATTGACAAATTAGAATCCATACAAAATAAGTTTATTTCTTATTGCCAAAGAAAATTTTATCCTCATATATCAGAAAGACAAAATATCCGTTTTAATTTGAAAATCATTAGTCTTGAGCAAAGTAGGCAAATAGCCGATGTTATGTTTATCCATAAGATCTTAAATAACAGAATTGATTGTGTTGAAATAATGAATCTTATTCGAATTGTTATTCCTAATTACAATACGAGAAATTATTATACTTTCTTCGTAAATCAGGCATCAACCAATTACTATTTAAATTCGCCCCTTCATAGGGCTACTAACACTTACAATAAATTGTCGAATACTGTTGATATTGACATTTTTCTACGCAATTTTATTAAGGTTAAAGATGCACTTAAGGCTCAGTTTTTACAACTGTGACTAATACTTTAAAACTTATAATTGTTCACTTTTATTGCTTATTATAGATACCTAAGTACCTTGCATTTAATTTGTAGCATAGTTTTTAATTTTTAAACTTTTTGTTAATTAATCATTTTTTGTATATTTTAGTGGACACTGTTCTGGGTTTGTCCTGTTTGTGTCCCAAACAAATAAATAAATAAATACAGCTCAGGATCCTAACCAATCATTGTGTTTTATACTGATAAAACCGCTTCTTCGTAATTGTTTTTTGATTAAACTGTGTTTACCTTTTTTGAAATGTCAAATATAAACATTTAACAACTTTTATTTAGCATTATCAATTATTATTATACTAAAATGTATTGCAAATCGATGTTAATATACAAATTTCAAAATTTATTTGTAATCTTACCTGTTTATTCGTTTATTCACACACACATCAGTTTTTGAATACCTAAATACTTAAAAATCCATAAATCTCTTTAAAACTGACAAATGTCAAACTCTATATCCGAATTAAGCCAAACTCAATCACGTATGCCTTGGTGGCCCTGTATGTAAAACTATAACAACTCAATATTTTTTGATGTTTCAATTTAATTTGATTAAGAAAATAATGAACATTTGTGTGTAAAGTGTCTTTTGCATATTGCATATTCTCTGTTTTTAATACAAAATGATTAAAAAAATAACCTTCCAAATACCACACGTCCTCTCAAATTTTATAGATTAAATTTTTGGTCTCCATACGCAAACGCCTTCATTTCAGGCAAAACCACTCAAACAAACTGATTTGAGATAAAATCACTCGTCCTGCGGACTCGTGATTTTATCAATTTTTGGATCATAGCTTTCATTGCTGTCTACAACTTTTATTTGAAACATTTTTTCCTATCTTCAAAAGGGAAGCAGCTATCCTCCACGCACGCATCGTTGATACACCCGGTATTCATCTTGGAATTATAGATATACTATAAGTTTTTTTCAGGATCAGTACAATACAATAATACGCATTAAACAGCATCAATGTTATCTATGATAAGTAATCCTACCATGTGCTGGCCTAAGTTAAATTCGATCCCAAAATTGTTGTGGCTTGTGCCCGACCAGATAACGAATCTGATTATATATCTTTAAATCAAAAACCGCTTATTCTTCCATTTCCAGCTCCGGCGATTCGCTCGAGTGGCATATTATGCGCTCAAGTAACATGAGATGGACGACCAGGTGGATTACGGTCATAGAACTGTGTTTGTTGGTATTTAATTTTTTTTGTTGACATGTGTTTTACTCGATTTAGCAAAAAAACCGCGAACTTTACGATGCGTTGTTTGTTAAATGTCGATCTTCCAAATTTAATACAAATGCGTATATTTTTGTGTATGCAGCGAAAATTTTTCCAAACTAATACAATTTGAATTTATCAAACGGTTTAGAAATATTTTCCGGGAGCAATTAATTAACAAGACATCACTTATTCTAAACAATCTCGTTTTATTCGTCTTATCCTCACGATGAACTGAAATATTTATCACCACATTCCCGCTTTATCTTATAAATTCTTTCGATATCAAATTTTCTAGTTCGCAAAACTGTTGCATCTCTTAACGTGAAGCAGATTCAATCCGAATCTTATCAAAACCCTACACGCTTAATAACAACTTGATTTATTTTTTTTAAACTGATAACTTCGACATCTTAAATCGTTGTTCTTATTATTTAGCAGGATGTTATATAATTGATAACGCAGATATTGTGGCATAGGGCGTAGGGTCTGATGGTGTAGAGGGTTTGGATAGTTTTTTCATTTGACGAATGCATGCGAGCTACAAATGACGACAGGCGGTTTTTGTAGATTACAATCGACATTCAAGCTACAAAACATTTCTGATTTCTTTCAAGTAGCATCGCGAAAGTACGTCTTGCGTTGGGAAAATGTCAAGTGATGATGAAGATGTGATTATAGCATACAACTTTATTAAAAGACGACGAACCAGGCGTAGGTTGCATTGGCTTCATCCATACATAGAAAGAAATATAAATTGTAGATCATTTATTGCTGCCAGAGAGTTATCAGAAGATGATTATTTCAATCATTTAGTATCATTTTGTAAAATAAACACGTATTTGCGTCTTGCAATTCGCGTGGGTAGTAACATGCTGCAGCACGAGCTGCATGACGAACGCATGACGAAAGGCAGAGGCGACGTTGCTGCACCGTGGACACAGTTTCGCTTGTTTATACCTAAAATGCAAGCAATCGTCCAATGACGATAGCGTGCGAACTTCGTGGACAGTAGCCCTAAATGTATAGCATGGATGCGTGAAAATATTGTCTTAAAGACCGAATGTTAGTATCTTAATTTGCTTACAATTGGCTTCCTTTATATCAGCACAAATTTAATACTGCTTGACGTAGAAGTTGAAGACATCTAATCATTTCTGGCAGCGTACGAAACGCCACTGTCTTATGGATACAGAGGACGTGCGCTATCTCATTAATATATTTTGATTCGTTTCGCGTATAGTTTACATCATAAGCAATAATCGGTTTTATAAATATTTGAATGTTATGCGATAGTGTCGTCGCAAATACAACGGTATGTTTATGTTTTGCACAATAATCCAATAAGTAAAAAAATAATCTGCTAATCCGTCGTTTTATCAATCGGAAGCGTGGGAAGATATTTTTTTTATATTGTATTATTAGAAAAATGGTTTCCACGGGTCGCAATTCTTCATTCGCCGATCCTACGCCCCTGTTCCTTATTTCAAATGGAACACCCTGTATATTATCGATCCATAAGAAGCGCCAACAAAGGCTCTACATATTTCATCAAGTATTCCCTATGGCTACGTTCACTAGTTTTTCTTAAAACAGACTTCAGCTCTTCATTCAAGAAAATGGAAGAGATGTTGAACATATTTTATAAAAGATTCATTATCAACTTTAATTAAACTTAAAATAAATAAATAAATACCTGGAACTTAAGCTAAGACTTTAATTTTTGAATATACACAAATACATGAAAAAAAAATATTTGTTTGGACACCTTATAATTTACATAATTGAAACAAGATATCTTTGAAGTCGTCAAAAAAGTCGTTCATTGAGATTATAGCGTAAAAATATGAATATTTGCCATTTTTCTAAAAAAGAGCTGTTTTAAGAAAAACTAGTGAACGTAGCCATAGGGAATACTTGATGAAATTTATAGAGCCTTTGTTGGCGGTTCTTATGGATCGATAATATACAGGGTGTTCTATTTGAAATAAGGAAGATTCTGCAAATTTTTATTGACAATGTGTGGCAAGCTGTTTTTCATACCCTGTATATCACAGGTCGAATTCAGATATATGGTTTGAGAGAATCACCAATGTAGAATATTTGAACATTATAGAAAATTGTGTGGAACACGGCGCCACTGTTGCAGGACTCTGTATAAAGATTTTCTTCTTGATTATTCAAATTTCTCGAAAACGTGACATATTTATTTATTGATCAACGTTAAAATTTTGGTTAAAATGTTATCAGAATTTTAATTGCATTTAAAACTCCTACAACACAGACATAAATTACTGTTAAGCCATAAAAATAGGATGGGCCGATTCGCTATACGTAATGTATTCATTGTTTCGTTTTTTTGCCGAATTAGCATTTCATTGCGTTATTTTTACGACTAAAAAGTTTTATTTGACTGAGTCATTTATGTAAGCTGGACCCACTTTCATTACTTTTTATTTTATAATTAAATCTCTGAAGCAGAAAGTATATAAAATGTCGAACTAGGTCCACTCATTTAAGACTATTTTAACATAGAACTTTTACCCCTGTTATTTGCCGCACCCTGTATATAATAAAAAATATGTTTAAACAAACTTTGTTGAAAGTAAAACTATAAACAAGTACGGACATGTTTCTTCTTTTTTTAAAATCTAACAGTAAACATTATTCGCAAACTATGTCAAAATCACATTGAAATTTTCTCCTTTGTTAATTAACAATAAAAGGTAATATAAACAAATACCCACATAATTTTCCTTATTCGTCAGAATTCTAGAAAATTCCGATCGCCTCGATCAAAACCATTTTCGGTTAAGTCTGTTGATTAAACTGATTAGCACTTTCGCCAAATTTGGCAAAACGGGTTTGACTCGAGACTAATGTATCTTCCTAATAAATTGGAAAAAACTTCGTGGGTAGTATAACAGACTTTTTAAATGTTTTTTTTTCTAAGAAGATACTTGATAATTTATTTTAAATTAATGTGGGATTAAATATGTATCTGTTTTAAAAATAAATAACTAGTTTCTGTAATGAGGAGGTAGAAAAATGATTGGGAGGGCATACGGATTAGAATTTCTGCGAAAGAAGTTACATTCCTGTGTCTTTCAATCGTACGAAAATGGCTTGTCGAGTCACTCCCAGTGATTCTGTAAGCTCCTCTTACATTTGACTCTCATCTTCTTCAAGTAATGCCTCTAATTCTTTGTCCTCGAATTTTTTTGGCTGTCCATAACGAAGCTTGTTTTCGATACTGAAATCTCCATGATTGAAACCTTGAATCGATTCCCACAGGATGTATCAGTTATAGGAGCGGCAAGATAAACTTCAACAAGCATTCGATGGGCTTTAGCTGAACTTTTCTTCAAATGCAACGTGCGGGAAACATGAAGTGCCACATGCCGAGTTGTTTATTAGTTATTATTCTCTAATAATATAAACATAACTTCGTTTTGCATTAAAAATGTGTAGAAAAAGCAGTAACATCCATGCGTAAATAGTTTTTAAAATTTATAGATTCCTCTGATTTCATAAGTATATTTTCTTGTAGTTTCCTTTGCTATTTATAAACCAATTGTTGTTATTTGCTTTCTTTTATCTTCTCACTAAATGTATTAAAAATATAACTAAAGTTCGACAAGATGAGTTGCCGAGTTTGCTCCATAGTACGCGCTCTGCTGAACAATTTAATTTATTTTTTGATGATCCCCCAAAGCCTGATCCTGACTGTGCCACTGACTGAAACCCAGATACTCTATTTGCACATAAATTTTGCTTGAGTTTTAATGATCGAAGCGTATCACAGGTGGTGAAAGTTTTTTTTTGTTGCAAACTCGTTTTCTACGCACGTGTTTGTTGTGTTAAAATCCGGTATAAAAAAATTCGTTGAAAATTTTAAACAGTCAACGTATAAATTTAAATAACAAGTTTAGGTCAGGTAAATACCGAATGTTTTGCTTCTTTTTGGGATAGTAATCCTGAACGAAGTATGTGCAAAAGGAACCTGCATACACTCAAAGAAATTTACCTGTATATACAGCAGGAATTCGGCGAATTCTGCAGGAAATTCCCCCTATATAAGCGACAGCAGGAATATTTGTTATGTGACGTCTACGTGGCGATTCCGGTCTTTTAATTCATCTAGAAACAACCGGAATATGCTGTACTATTTACAGAATCGTTACATTGATTTAACTGGAATATTCCAGTTATTTTAACGAACTACCTTGGATTGCAAGTACCTACAGATTGTTGCGTTTAAACAACAGGAATTCATTTAACCGGAAATAGAAAGAACAAATTTTATATCTTTCTGAGTTAAACGAAATTCGCCAATTTATTTCTCGAATAAATGTTTGTTTGCTCTCTCGAGTAATATAAACTTTTGTTAAGTTACTATGGAAATAAATAAACAGTTGAAAAAAGCATCAACTCGTGCCGAAAATAAAGGAAAATCGTTTATAGAGACTCGGCATTTATCAAAAATGTTGTCCCTCGACTACAAAACTATTGTTAACCTTCTTTATTAAAACAAAATTAGGGTCATTTAATTTATAAATAATTTGACTAATTCGTAACGTTCTTGCCGATTTGATTAATTTAAATATTTGATCGAATTTATTATTGTACGAATACCACATGGAGCTAGACAAAACAACCTTCACGAATGATCATTTATTGTTTCTTAATTGATTTTAATCAAAGAACAATAAATGGAATTATAGAAAAAAAATTGAATTACTTCAATATGAGTAAATAAATTACATAGTTAAAACTGTTGTAGTTTTATTGATTTATTATTAATGATATTAACCCCTTAACATACACGTTTTTTGAATAGATACCTCCAAAGGCATTGAATTGTAATGTTCCAGGTGCGTGTCGGACGCTATTCTAGACAATCCAACCCTTTAATTTTTTTATTCAAGGATCCTGTTATTCCCAGACCGGTTTCGGCATTTTTTATATTTTTTTATTTAGGAAAACACATTTTAGAACCTCGATTAAGCAAAAAATAAAAAAAAAACAAATTTAAAATCATACAAAGACCTGAATACTGAAATTATATTTTGCCTCCACTTTTTAAATTTACCAAATATACAAATGTACACCTTATGTACAATGTAGCTGTTGTGTTATTTAAGTATATGATTTACATTTATATAGTAGAATTTAGTAGATTTATTTTGTTGTAACGATGCTTGTGTATGATTTTAAAGTAGAATACTTGGTTTATTTTTGTTGTACCGTTGTTTGTGTAGTCTGTTAAAGTTGTCAACGTTCTGTCCGTTTTTTATGCCCAGAACAAGAGACCTGGTCAATATCGACATGTTTTTTATCTTACTCAGAATTTGGATTTTTAGCTACTTTTAGGTCCACTGTTGGAAATGAACTAGAGAATTTACAACAGTTTTATTAATACCATAAAAGTTATTAAATCTAAGTATGTGACTAATTTATATGAAATTAACTCTTATTCAATCACATCCATATAAAGAACATCAAATGTACGTACGTGCTATGCATTCTCAATAGAGCGATCTAATTTTTCGTATGTTTTTTTCAAATTATGCAAACTTTTTCAATGCCAGCCAGCAATCATTAGACCGCATCAGGTAAAATTCGACGTGACCGAAAAGCCGAAATTCTCATTTACGTGTAATATAAATAAACAAATTTCGAATTGAGAATAGAAGTGGGTCAAGTACTAAAATTGAATAATGGGTCACGTATTCGAACGTTAAAAAAAGTAAATTGTTATGCAATTGTTTTTATTGCAACGCGTGCAATTGGTAGGATTGTTTGTTATTTTTGCAGTTTGTTTTTATAATTTTTTATTTTTTTTATTTACCCGTTACTATAATTTCAAATACTCTTCTAATGGAAATAAAACCACTTTTTTTTAAAGAAAAAAGGCTTTAATTGACGTTTCGACTTATCTTTTGTCAATTAAAGCCTTTTTTCTTTATAAAAAGTGGTTTTGTTTCCATTAGATGGGTCTTTGAATTAAAAAGGAAACCACTATGAACTACAGAAATGAATAATTTATTTACCATGAAATTACAAAATATGGAATGTACAGGGTTATTCACTATAAATTACCCACCCCTAATTACCGTTATTAATACCTATAGAAAAAAAAGTTTCAAATAAAAGTTGTATGGTTATAACTTTTTTTTGTTAAAATGCTAAAATTTTTTTTAAAATAGGATACCCTGTATATTTTTACATTTTTATAATCCTCTCGACGAGCTGATTTCAACAATGTATCACACTTGATGTCTAATCTGGATAATAAAGGATCTGCAGCCACCTGAAAAACACATTTTTTGGATATTGGAAATCCCATCTGATTTTTAATCACCCTGTATACAATATTTTTTAGTGCCACAGTATAGAATTTGAAAAGTTAAGATAGAGACATGTAAACCGTTTTTCTCGATTTTCAACCGTTTGGCTACTACAGCTACTTTAACTTAAAATGTGATTTTTCAGGTGGCTGTAGATCCTTTATTATCCAGATTAGACAACAAGTGTGATACATCGTTGAAATCAGCTCATCAAGAGGATTATAAAAATGTAAAAATATATAGGGTATTCTATTTAAAAAAAATATTATTTTTTTGTATCCCCTGAAATCTGCACGCCACTGTACATTTAATAGCATTTTAACAAAAAATAGTTATAACCATATAACTTTTATTTGAAACTTTTTTTTCTATAGGCAATAATAACGATAATAAGGGGTGGGTAATTTATAATGAATAACCCTGTACAATACATTAATTATATATCACATGGCGAATAAATGGGAGAAAAAGCCCACAAAACTAAAACTTGTGCGTGGGCCGATTATTCCATCTATCCATCTATGTATTTGTGTGCAAGTTTTCATAAATATAATTCATTCAGGTAAATATGGTATAAATAAAGATGTATAATAAAATAGTGAACATTTTGGGATGTTATTTACGTACATGTAAATACACCTGACACACCAAGATATACACATATACAAAAAAAAATAAAACGTGTTATAAACGGGGACTTGATTTGTTACTAATATAATTTCATGTACTGTTTCAACAGAATTGTTTTGGCGAATAACTGACACATGTTCAGAAGAATATCTTCTTGGTTTTTTATACATATTTTTCAATACGCTTTTTTGTATTTTTTCCACTCTACTGAAGGTGGTTACCATCGTAGAACCCCAGGCATCAGCGGCTCCAGGGGGGCACTAGGGGCAATTACCCCCCCCCCAAGACTCCGGCAATGGGAGGATATTTCTCATATCTGCGTAAACCAAATTTTAATTTTTCTATATCTTAAAAAACTCACTTTTACCCCCAAAAATGGACCATTCATTTTTTTTCGGTAATTTTGACATTGCCAATCGTTTCTTATACAAAGCGTAAACCAAACTTTAATTTTTTTGAATTTTTTTTGTAGATTCTAGGTCCATTTATATCCCAAAAAACTCATTTTTTCACTCAAACATGGCCCAAACATTTTTTTCGGTAATTTTGACATTGACACTCGTTTCTTAGACAAAATTCATTCGGCGTAATCTAAATTTTAATTTTTTTTGTAGGTTCTAGGTCCATTTATATCCTAAAAAACTCACTTTTTACCTCAAAAATGGTCCAAACATTTTTTTTAGGTCCATATGTCAGGTGAGATTCCTCCAAAGCATGGTACAATATTTTGAGATATTTTGCTAGATCTTTGAATTTATAGACCATTTTTTATTACAAAATGAGCCTGTTCGTCCCATTTCACGTCAGTCTATGATTATACCTAGATATTTAATTTTTAGTACTGACTTTATAATTATTTGTGTATTAGTGGTATCTCTGATTTTTATGTTTTGATATGAAGGTAGGTTATTACTGTAAGATGTGAAGGGGATGAAGAATGTTTTTATATAGTTTATTGTGAGTAGTTTATATTTGAAGAAATTTGGTATTTTTGAGTGAAGTCCAATTCGAGTCCTCATAAAAAATTGCCGTATCATCAGCAAAGCTATTGATTTCTCCTTTCGTTTCTTGTTCAAAGAGGTCGTTGAGGAACAAGTTGAAGAGAATTGGGCCTAGTACAGTTCCCGATTCCGATTTTTCTTGAGTCGCTTAGAGTTCTATCTATTTTAATACATTGCTTTCTGTTATATAAGTAGCTTTTCATTAGGTTACAGGAGATTTCCCGAAAACCAACATTCTCGAGGGACAGAAGAAGCTGCTCGTGATTTACTAAAGTTTGTTTTTTATCTATGGCATTGTTTATCATTTTTGTCAAGCTTGCAATCCTATCCGATGTAGAGTAGTTGAGGAATGAGTTGATTCTTTTTTGGATAATTTTTTCAAATACTTTACTTATACTAGAAATGAGTAATATTGATGTCTACATTTATTTAAAAAATAGGTGTTATGATAGAATTTTTTAATATATCTGGGAACTTTCCGTTATTGATGAACTTATTTATAAGGAATGTTAATATATGGGTGCTATTTATAATTAGAGAGTATTTGCTTTTAATTTTTAAGTTTTCGAATACACTTTTCCCACTTTGTTACGCTATTTTAAAAGAGAAAAGTGGGACATCGGTTTATTTAATTTTTTTTAATTTAAGAACTGATATATACAATATATTTCATGTATATATAGATAAAAACGTTTAAATCAAAAATGTTATCGAATGCAACAAATGACCTTTCACATTTTTATCTTTCAACACTATTTTTTGATTGTGAAAATCCTCTAATATCCACCGTGACTAATGATTTCTGTTTACTATTAACAAAAGTTCTTTGTCGTTTCGAAATCCATAGCGACAACTGGTACAAGATACGCGAATGGACGTTTAATGTTTACTCACTAACGTATCGTGGTGTGTATACAGGTTGTCCCTGAATTTGACGGTTATTTATTAAATAATTATTAGCGTAAATGAATAATTGTAAAATTCTAAAAAACCCCATTTTATATTTGGCATTTGGCATATTTGGCAAAACCGACCCTGCTTAAATTAACGATCCCAATGACAATAGCAATTAACGAAAATAATTCCAATACGAAATCTATTATAAAATAATTATCCACAAATTGCGAAAAGAAAGCTACTTTAACAAGTAAACAATCAGTACGTGCATGGCTGGTGATCGATTATAGTGTCCAAAAGTTCGAGGAATCCAATTTTAGATTCTCTCAAAATGCAGAACCAAATACAATACAGCAGCATCTTCACTAGCACCAGCACCACCTCCAAAGGTAGCGAAGTAATGTTCATAAAGAACTGCAAGTTTCGCAAAGCCAGCGTATTAGCTACGGGGGAAAATCGTTGGAGATGTACCGCGAAAAACTGTAGAGCCGCGTTTTATACCAAAGGGTCAGAAAATACCATCACGCGCGAAAGAAAAACTCACAATCACCCTTGTAAAAAATTTCAAAAAATCGAAGAGTTCTTGATGAGCGGCACGAAACGTGGACTCGAAGAAGATTTCGGGAAGCAAATGAAGTTCGTGAAAGTGACAGAAGAAAGTGATGGAAATTTTACGACTACTGAACAATGCGTTTATAATAGCGTAGGAAAAATTATACCGCTTCCGACACCGCAAGGAAATTTTTGCAGCGAACATGTTAGGTTGGATATCATACCTCTGCCACCACCCACCAATCATTTTGATACGCCTGTAAGATTTTTTTATACTATTTTTAACACTCGGTTTGATAATGCAAATCAATTTTCTTACATATTGAAATGGAATTTGATATTAGAACTAGTAATTTGAAGAGGCAAATTTATAAATTTACATTATTAAGATTTATAATGAATAAAGTTGTTTAGAGTAAAATGATTAATGGGAAAAATTATGTGTAGGGAACTTAATATGTGTTTTTTAGTTAGTTATAAAATAATATATAAAATCCTTGAAAATTAAAAAAATTATAATTTCATATTTATTACAAATATACTCCTTTGGTCTTCTTCTTATTGTCCTCTTAATCCTGTTTTTTTCCATCTCTTAAATCCATTTTTTTTTTTTTAATTATAAATTACAATAGAACCCCTTTATTTTAGGGACCCACGTTGGGCGCCAAATTTGTAATAAATATGAAATTATAAGTTTTTAGTTTTCAAGGATTTTATTTTCTTAATTCTGACTTTGACATCTCTCAATAACTATCTCAAAAATTTTTTTTATAGTTTTATAATTTAATTTATTCTCTGGTTCAGCCAGGATACAAATAATAATAATTTTGCTCATAAACTATTCAATTGACTATGACTTTTTAATTTATTATTTTAATTGTCAATTTAAAAATTTTTAATTACCCTCGTAATCAACTTTCTGTTATTTCTATTCCCAATGATTAATTATTTAAAATGAGTGACCAAGAACTCTACACAATTAATTACAGCTGATTTATTTATTAATTATTATTAACACAAAAAAATATTAACGTTATTGAAAAATCTTGAACTATTAAACAATTAAATAAATACCCATTCACTCGCATTCATTCTAATTCTTAAAATTCAAAATATTAATTTGCTGCCAACAACATTCTCTATGCTATTCATATTAGCAGGAAATGAACTCGTCCGAAAATGTCTTAACCTATATTTAATGTTTCGTATGCTAATAGTTAATAAAAAATGTTGTTAACGAAACTGAAACTAAAATTATTCTACAGAGAACAACAAGTAAGTTAAAAATAAACACAATTAAAAGTTCAAGTACCTTACACCTGTGATGATTTTTTTAACAGTTCTGACAGTTATTATTGTATATAGTATCACCCCTTTACAGGTCCAATACTACTCCTCCACCAAATTTTATTATTTAGTTTCTAAATTATTTAATTCGGCAATACTTTTTTAATTCCTTCAAAAATGACAACATGGTTTTACAACATTTAAAATTTTGACACTCCAATATCAATTTTAGGTTATGCCCTATGTCACTTTTATATCATAACAATATATTTTCTCAGATAATATTTTTACATTTAGGAATATATTCAATACATAGAAAACAGTAATTTATTTCGCAAAAAATGTATCTGTCGTCCATTAACCATTATTGTACAGGGTGGTTCACGTTTTGATTTGCCAAACTGGCGGTAAGAACTTTATTGAACGTGGTGTACCTCAAGGATCTGTTTCTGGGCCCATTCTCTTTAAGATTTATATTATAGCAATATTTTCATTAGAGTGCATGAATAATTCTGATGAGATACAACGGTATGGAATAGTAAAGGGGGGGGGGGCACTAATGGCATTGTTCTTTAATCTCTAAATTCCTCTGTTATTTTTAACTTTATCTCTACAGTTGTCTTTACTTCAAGCGTCCAGGGATGTAACGCACCAAAAGTATCAATATCAGTACCAAATATGAAATACATATTGATATAAGATGGACGATACCTTTTTCTGCGTGTAAATAAAGTATATATACAAGTTTCGATGAACAAAAGAAACCCGTCTAACAACTGTACATTTACATAAGCGATGGCAACGCAACGCCCGAACATTGTATAAAATTTTATACCGCGGTACAGAAAACAAGTAACAAGTCTCATATGCCAACACTTAATATGAGGCATTTTGTCCTTCACTCAAATCTATTTTCATAATCCTCGAGCAAAATTCGTACCTACCTATCGACAAGGCCCAGGCTAAATTATGCTTTAAAAATAAAATGCCGTTTTTCAAAAAAATAAATGTATTAGGCTGTTATTTCACGGTAATATTTATATGTCATAGATATATTATCAAATATATTGGATGAAACATATGACATTTCTGGTGACATTTCTTTGATGGAAACAGAACATTTTGTCGTAGTTTGGATGAAAATGGCGACCAACTAGATCGCTTTTCCGGACTTCAATTATATCGAAAAAAAATTTTTTAGTGTGGTGGAAAAAGTGGGTAATTTTTAAAAGCTCGGATGGATAATGGGGGGATTTAGTGATGGGAAATTTTACATTTTGAATTGGCAACACTGTCTATATCATATAAATATTACCGTGTAATGGCTGCGGATTATTTCATAATATTTATATGCCATCATCACACATATGACAATATATCTATGACATAAAAATATTACCATGAAATGGCAGCCTATCACCTGATCGAAGATGTGTAAATCAGTAAATGAATTTTAAGTCCACCTTTACCGTCCAACGAAAGTCAAGTCACTACCGAGACCGGATCAATCAACAATATAATACAAGCCAGACACGCAAACTTTCAGCAGCATTTGTGCTCGTCCTTGCAGGATAATAAAAATCCAGGTGATCCTGCTGCGATTTTCGATCGCAGGACATATAATTGTGTGCTAGATAATGTACGTGGGATCTAGTGGCCTTGTGCAAACAAACACATGACTGTCTGATTTCAGTCAGTCATGGCTTGCTTTTTATGTTGCTCTCATGATTGATTTCGGCGAGCGCTCTCCGCGGTTTTTCGCTATAGTTTTATATGTTGCCGGTTCAAAACGAATTTTGTGCGTTAAAAATTTTTGATCGGATGTAGTGATTCGATTGGATAATTATAGTCAAGGTAAGATCTGTTTGAAACTGGCTTCACGCTAGAATCAAACGGTTTCTATAAATATAGATAGCGCGGTTAAATTGAAGTTTAATCTGTTAATGTTAGCCAGAGAAACGGAGTTAAAAATGTTTTTCAGGCGTTAGCAGAATGTGCATCTATACTCTATTAGCTATCAGGAGATAGTAATAAGGCTTAATTTTGTATGCAAAGGACGGCACAAGACGATCAAGGAAAAATCTGGCAGCTTTGATATTTTTACCATAGAGTAATAGTAATTTTAATAGCTTAAAAGTTCTAGCTGGTAAAGGTCGTCGTTTGTCACCAATATTGCAGACAAAAAGGATGGTGGCTTATTAAAATTTCTTTCAAAATCTATAAAATATCACAACGAAATTAATTCTGATGTTTTCGAAGAATATTTTAGACCTTCAAACATCTAAATTTTTTTTGTATAAATCACCCTATATAATTTCTAATTGAAATACAGACGATTACCTGAACTGATAAACCGAACGAATATCACGATAAAACGTTTTCAAACGTTCATTGGAATTTCAACTAAAAATAATCTTAAAGTAAACACTATAAAACGGAAATCCCAAATAGTTTATATTCCAAAAAAAAGATAATGCTCTGAATTTCTCACAGAACGTTCTATATTAAGATTACGGTGACAGTGACCCTAGAAATTAGATGCACTTAGAATAAAAAAAAAGGGGACTGAAGTCGAGCGACAAAAGTTACTTATATACAGGGTGATTTAGATATGCATAAATGTGATCTGATTTGAACTTTTTCTTACTATTCATCTGGAGATATACAGAAGATACAGAACAACGTAGGTGGAGCACCAGCGCAGATAGGAAAGCAAAAAATAGGATGTAGGAAGTAGGACGTATGTGTGATTGAAGTAGTATAGATATGGAATGAGGAAAATGTGTCCTGAGTTAGGAAGTCAGGCCAAAGGGTCAAACTATTAAATGTCTCAGAAAACATCTATACTCCGTTTGAAAATGCATGATAGCACAGTTTTTATGGCAAAGGACGTTTATACCGGGTTGTTCAATGCAGAAAAAAAGTAAATGTTGATACCTTCTTATCTGAATTTTCACTAGATTTTAGTATGACCACCCCGAAAAATCTCGAATACAATAAATAAATCATAAAATGTAAATAAGTAAACCCTAATGGATTAACCAATGATTCTATACCTCAGTGACAGGGAACACGAAATTAGTTTAATATAAAAAATAGTAAACTGTCAATATTAAGTACCCTCATTTATTTTTATAAAAATAGTATACCTACTAGATATTAAGTTAGGACATTTCCTTAAAATTTAATAAAAAATATACAAACAACCAAATTTATATGATATAATACTAAAAAATTTCTTTTGCAAAAAAATATTTTCTCATAAAACACTCATATTTCGTTTTTAGAAATACGGGGTGATTCCATATAAATTTGTTTGTTTGTATTTCGGGAACTAGTGTCCTATAAACTTATTATAATTAATATAAATATAGAGTTACATACCTAAATAAGTAAGTCGTTTTTTCCCGATAAGGAGTCATCATCATCAGTTTCCTCAGTTCTCTCACAGAAATAATAATTGGTTCTATTGTTTCCTCTATTAAGATATCAAATTTCTAGAATTTCTTTTCCTCTGTTATGACATGTCTTATAGCGTTTTGCCAATTGTCCGGTGAAATTTTTGATATGGGGTAACATATGACGAACATTTTGAAGGTTAAAAGTTGTATTGTTTCTCGGGACATATCCCTTCATTTGAGCCCAGATTAGTTCAATGGGGGTGATAAGGTGGTAACCTCAACGCTTTAACTCCATGTTCTTTTGCTATTTTATCTTATTTTATACTTCTTAAATTTTGGTGAATGTTGTTTGCGTAACTGCAAAGCTCTTTTTTGAGTAATCCCTCTTCTGCCACTATTTCTTTGGTTATTAGCCAATCGAAGAGTTCTTGCTTTTTCCATTTAGTGTTAGGTAACGGTTCCTTTAATCTTGAATGGTAACTGGCATTGTCCATAATTATTACAGAATTGGTCGGTAATAAATCTATCATTTGACTGAAATATTCCTCAAAAACAATCAGCACTCATTTCTTCATGGTAGTGTTTCGTAGAATTTGAAACAAATTCTAACAAGCCTCTATCAACAAATCCTTTATCTCCTCCAATATGAGTGATAATTAAACGGGGACGTTTACCATTTGGAAATTTTAAGCCAGTGGACAAACCTTCTATAAACGCCCTACGAGCATTTTTAACCTGTTTTATCTTGCCAAACTTTTTTTACAAAATGTCCTTCATTTATCCATGTTTCATTTAAATAAAAAATATTTTTGTCTTATCTTCTTGATTTTCTAAATTCCCTTAAATATTTCCTCCTTCAACAAATAATTTCATCTTTCTCTATGAGCGCAGATTTTCTATCGTTCTTCTCCCAACGAAGTCTAATTCATGTAAAGTTTTCCACAATTTGTCTCTTTTAACGTTTGGCAAAGTTTCGTCTCTATTAATGTCTACTAAAAGTTTATCCAAAGTAGGTATCTTTTTTTGTAAATAAAACGAATGCACTTTTCTTCGGATAAGTTGTTTCATAGTATCGTCTATTTGAGTGGGTATTCTCCCAGTTGACCTTTTAGGTGCTACTGTAATACTTCCATCCTTTCGTTGCTTTAAAAGGAATATAATTAGACGTTTGTGCCATTTTTATTGCACAAATTCACTTGATCAATATTGCTTTTTATCGCCTATTATTACAGAACTAACAATTCTGCGTGTTTCAATCACAGGACTACACAAACAGAAATGTAAATTTTAACTAAAATAATTTACAATCTGCACAACACTTTCTGCCGATTAGAAATTTTAATCCTTTCTAAGAAAGTTGAGGGCTACTTAAATTGATCTTGAATTGTAAATATTTTCTACCTGTAGAGATTACAGACTTACCAAGAATTGAAATAAATTGGTATTTTTAAAAATTTTAGGAAGAAAACACAAGATTTCATTTTGGAACAAATAATGCTAAACATTTTATTTTAGAAATTATCCGTCACTGATTTATGATGTTATATTGGGGTTTACCTTCTGGGTCATAAAAATTTTGCAAACAATCATTTTCAAACAGAGTATAAAAAGGCCGGTTGCAATACATTTGTTTTCGAATGCGTTTTTTTGATTTTTGAATTTTTTATGTTATCTCTAATTCTATATTATTTATGATCCATATAACCAAGCTCAAATTTATGTGTGAACTAAAAAAAATATTGAATCCTATTTTTCTTATGCCAATCAAATCAAAACTATTTTAAATAAATTTTAATAATCAATAAATAAACTGGTTTTCGCTACTTCTATACCCGACAATCCCATTGAAAATATTTATGGTTTTTTTTTATTTAAAGTATATACACATTTTCCATCCTTACTCTATTGACTCACCACTATCACAAAACGTATTTTTAGCTCTAAGGTTACAAATATTTTTAAAACGAATTTAAATTTATTACAACACAAATGATATAGCCGGGTATTATGTTTCGATTTATTATCTAATAAAAAAAAATATTCAAATGACAAATTTCCTCTTTTTTAATACCGTTTTTTAACAAAAAATTTAATATTCTATACTGGGTATTTCAACAGGTATGCATAAACAAAAATATATTAATAAATTTTGCAATTTTTTTTAGAAAAAACTAAATCAAATTTTGAAAAAGATAGAACATCGAAACATAAATTAGACCTTTGCCAATATGTACTTATTTTTTCACTTTCTCAAAAATAAAAATGACACTAAAGAGTTAGGAACTATGAAATCCTTGCATACATTTCCTTTTAAATTCTGTTTTTATCATTTACGCATTTTCAATTGATTCCAACTGGTCAGGATCAGATCTAGTTCAACGACCCACTCATGAACAGGAATTAAAACCATCTGGAACATTTCACTAGGAAATCAAAATTTTTCTCTTGCATTTCATACTAACAAAGATGCTTTTGTATAACTTACAGGGAGGCACAAGATAATTTACCACCAATTTATTCTTATTTTTAAAACATACACATTTTTCTACCATTTATGGTGTAAGTTAATTTGATACATCATTATTTCCAAAAAAATCCTGTCGATTGTATTATGGCTGCATTCCACGGTAATATTTCTATGTCAGATATATTATCATATATATGATAATAGATCTATGGCATATAAATATTATGAAATAATCTGCAGCCATTACACGGTAATATTTATATAATATAGACAGTGTTACCAATTCAAAAATGTAAAATTTCCCATCACTTAATCTTAAAATTCCCCCTTTAACCATCCGCACTTTTAAAAATTACCCACTTTTTTATCCCACACTAAAAAAAATGTTTTTGATATAATTATAGTCCGGAAAAGCGATATAGTTAATAAAAGTGAAAATAAATTTCATTGTCAGTTAATCTATTGGCGAAATGCACTCGACGGTGAAGGCTAATTAAAAATAACTATTAGTTGAATGTAATTCACAAAAGGCCATAATAAAGCATATTTTTTATTTTTAATTTGCCGCCATTTGTAAATTGACAAAACTTATAAATAATCCAAAAACCAATGCATGTGCATTGGAAATGTTTTTATTTTAATATTTTGATGCTTGATTATGGATTATGACACGGTTTTGCTCTTCTTAATAAATATTACCTATTTATTAAAAAGAAGAAAAACAAAATTAGTGACAAAAATGTCATTATATGGGAGCAAATTCACCAAAATTTTCACCTAATCGGCAACACTGGATATATATTATCATATATATTATAATAGGTTGTGTTTACTAAAACCTATGACATATTTTTTGATCATATATCTGAAAGAAGATCTTTTAATTTTTTTTACCTAGCTAGAGCTACACAATAAAAATCAAATACTATTAAACGAGCAAGTTTTGTATGTATGTTTGTGTGTCTGTGTGTCCAGAGGATCTCGAAATCCACAGAATTCAATGAAACTTTCAGGGTAGACTAATTCCTATCTAAATCGGCAAAAAATATAGGTCTCATGTCTGTGAAAATTCGATCTTCTATTTACAAAAAAAGTTAAGCTTTTAGTTTTATTTCCTAGCAACGGCACATAATAATAACTTGTTTCTATAGTAATATATACTATAAAGGATAGATGAGTACAGTAAAAGTGGGGATATAACGTCACATTCCATAGGCGTACTTTGCAAAATAAGTTTCTATAATATAAATAAGGTCACAGCATATAAAATATATATACGCACTTCGTAGATTAAATTTTGAAGTTATATTATTTACAAAAAATAAAAATAAACTTTATGCATCTGACACTTTAACATTGAACGAATTAAATTTAACCAATAATAACAAGGAGGATTATATGTTGGGATTAAACTTTTTTTAATCTCTTGGCTTCAGTACTTACCTAAATTCAAAGATTAAAAAAAAAGTTAGTTCAAGAACTATCTTTAAAAGTCACTGTCTTCACTAAAACTACTGGTATCACTATAATTGTCTTTTCTGAGGTTTATTATTATAGGTTCTATTAAATTATCCATTGATATATCCACTTTCCTAAATGAATTTTCTACATTTTTAACATGACCAATGCATTTTCCCCAATGTTCTCTATTTACATCTGAAACTGCCTTCAAAAACAAATTTCGCACATCAGGAAATTTAAATGTTTTATTGTTTTGAGATAATAATTGTGACCAGATCAGTTCAATGGAATTTAACTCTGAGTGGTTCGGAGGCAATCTGAGAATTTTAATTCCTTTTTCTCTGGCCATCTCATCTATAATATATTTTTTGAATTTGTTTTTATGTTGCCTTGCTATTACTAATAATTCTGCCTTCAAGGATTTAGGAGGACTGATAATATTTTTAGAATGAAGCCATTTTGAAATATATATTAATACAAAATTCTGAATCAATTAAAATACATACGATACGGCTATGAATAAATAAAGTCTGACTTATCTGTCAAAAGAACAGGTTTATTACAGTAAAAACCATGGAAACAAGATTAAATCTAGACAAAAACTATATTAGGCCGATCAGATGTATTAAAATTTAAATTTTAACTACAAATAAGCATTGAAGGATGAGGTAAAAATAAAATTTCTACCTCTTGAACCTGTACTACGTTCTGCAAATTAAATACTGCACTCCTTTCTTCTGTATAGTATAGTAGTAAAAAGGTTTGACTTTATTTAATTTCTGGCGTTTTAATCTGAAAGAATTCAATTTTAAATTTGCCGCTTTATATAAAAAAGAAAAGATTCATTTGACGGACATAAATAATTTGCTTGTCAAATGACAGCCATCTCATAAATTCAAAGTTGAAAATACAACGTTGCCAATTCAATTTCAGAAATCATGGGTTTAGGTAAATATTTATAGGAACGTTGAGTAACACTGTTAAAATGGACACTTGTCAAAATGTGACACCTGTAAAAACGTGACAACTGTTAAAATGTGATACGTGTCAGAATGTAACAACTGTCAAAATGAACAAATCTCAAAATGAACAAATGTCAAAAATATGACACCTGTCAGAATGTAACAAATGTCAAAATGTCACACGTATCGTACTTTTCTTTATTTATTACAAAGATCTAACCTAACCTAAAGCTAATCCTTTTTTTTTGGCGGGTGGAAATGCTTTATGCACATCTGGTAAAGGTTCTCTCCTTCCCCGATAGTGTGAGACTACCCCTTACGGCTACTATTTTATTATGCGGACACTGAAACTGAAATTTTTTGAAAAAATATGATATCAATATCTGCCACACGTCGAGAGACTGGTCACAGATTTTTGTGGAGGTTTTTACCCAAGTATGAATATCAGACCTATAATTTTCCTTCACTGCAGATCAATAAATAATTAAATCAATTGAACATAGAGTTTTTCTTATATAGTGATAAATAGAGTGAGCTGAGCGATCTTCTATTGACGGGACGTGTACCCTACACGCTGCTGTTGCCCGTCCCGGAAACGGGGCCTGTCCACCGTGACAATTCGCGAAGATCAAGCGTCAGTAGATGTTGCCCTAAAAGGGTGAAATCCCCAGAAACTAGGCAACTTTTAATGCATTTAACGAACCTCTGTGACAAGCAGTTGATAAACGTCAACAACAGCTGCAGCCAATTGAAAATTAACAGCTTTTTTAATTTTCAGGCCAATCGCCAATCAACTTTTTATTTATCTCCCTATCAGTAGTTCAAGTAGAAGTCGCCCACTCCGTGATTTTCGCGAATTAATTAATAATTTGTCATGTTATAAATATACTTAAATTATATACTCATTGGGCTGCTTAAAAATGTAGATTTGAATATTAAGAGCGAAGCTCGGTGACCCAAGTGTTTTGTATTTGTAAAATAAGTACATTACAAAAATGTTAAAAAAATTTTTATCAAATTTGTTTATTTTTGGAACCACCACCGAGATATGTGCCACTGATATACAAATATATAGATGGCAGAACATAGTACATGTTCATAGACTTTGTTTTTGTATATAAATACTAATAGAATCCAAACTTTGTCGGGACAGCGCATCCCTTTGATGCTTTTCATTTCTCTATTTCTATTTTTATAGTCCTTATGTTTTGCATTATAAAACATTTCATAGCAATTTAGTTGTATTAACTTGTTGGTCGCCATTTTCTTCCCAACTATGATAATATGTCTTATTTTCATCAAAGAAATGTCACCATAGTTCAACTATTATCAAAGTCGGGACATTAGACAGTCATATGTGTCATCAAATATATATAATAATATATCTATGACATAAAAATATTACCGTGGAATGGCAGCCTATGAGAAAAATTCAAACAGAATGAAAAGTTCAACGGGAATTTTGATTGTGTCATTATCCCAATGAGATTCGCAGAATCCTTATATCATATCTGAGAAAATTTTTACAACAGTACAATTTACAAACTTATTCTTTCCTTATCAGATCAGATAAGGATTGTGTCTATAACAGGTAGGTCCTTACCCACCATCATTGTCTACTTAGTCCACAGTCTTAAGTCGTACGATGTGAAGGTGGTCAGGGGGATACAACGTGTCGTTATCCGAGTTTTAAAAATGAGTCGAAAGAATATTTTTAGTTTTCATAAAAGTGAGATAGACGAGTCGAAAAGGAATAGCAATATTTATGATTATGAGTATAGTTTTTCGTCTAGAAGAGCAGACGTGCCTAGTTTTAGAGAAAGAGTGAATTTTTTCAGGGTAAGATTGTTATTATGTTTATTTTTCTTAACAATGTCATTGTGAACTGAATATTTATTGATTTAAGTTCAGCTCTAACCCATAAATTGATGTAAACAATAAAAAAACATTGTCAAAACTAAAATATTCATTTTCGCAAATTTTTTGTGAGTTTTCCTGCAAGAATTACACATTTAAATATGTAAAGAAAAACCCGCTGTAAGACAACAGTTTACGAAAAATTACAAGAATAAAAAAATGTTTTAGAATAATATTTTCTAAGCGTCCAAATTTTTTGCAATTTTTCTTGATGATTTATATGCCTGTGAACACTTCGAGATACTTTTCTTTCCACTCCCCCACTTCTATAAAATTTCAAACAGCAATAACTGCGTGTTTCCAAAAAATTAAAGAATAAAATAGTTTTTGAATAGTTCGAAATTTCCAAAAACTATCTTTGTGACAGAATGATACTTTCCAAAGCCAAAATTGTTTTAAAAATCCGCAATGTCAATGTCAATTCCTTTCTTGTGAATTTTTAGCCGCTCGTGCTTTCAGGAAATTTCAAGTGAAATGGAAAAAAAACTGGCATGTATGCAACAAAACCGTAATTTGTAATTGTTATTCAACGCCAGCGATATACTCGTACGTTTCTACCTACAATATAGAACGAGTAAAGCATAAAATTCTTATCTAACTGTATATAAAGGTTATTAAAATATTTTTAATTGTTACTTGCAATAATTGTGACTCACGTCTTATTGGTTGTGGATTTGGATGAGTCATAAATGTTGATATTGGATAATAGTGTTTTTATATTTTTCGAAAATGGCTTTGTTTCCTTCCAAAATATATACATTTTGTACCTGCTAGGAAATGTTAATCTGGTATTTATTTTTCAGTCTTCAAAAAAATGTATTTGAAGAAATTTTAAAATTCTTGGAAAACTAATTGAACTATAATGGACTTTAACGTCCTTTAATTTTTGTTTTTTGTAAGAAAAAATAATTAAAAAAATAAGTGAAAAATTAAGGGAGACGTCAACATCGTACTTTTTCCGAAAATACTTATATAAAAACTTTTGAATCTGAAAAATATAAATGCCACGAATCTAAACAAATTAGGTATATTTTGACGATATTTCCGATCTTTTTTATTACTGAAAAAAGAATGGAAAAATGCAAAAAAATATTTTTTTTGTTCTTAACTAAATTACGTACGCTGACAGCTGACAATTTCCAGTAAATATAGCAAAAACAAATATTAACCAATAATAATAAAATAAAAAATATTATCAATTAAACCGCCAAGTTTCTTCTTAATTATTTATAAGATTAAACCCTTTTAAGGCAAACATTTTTGAGAATCGTTTTTATATGTTTGATAAGAGCTGCTATAGATTATAATTCAATGTTTATTTTAGATATTATTCGAATCAAATAATAATACTTTATTATACCGTACATTATCAATAATTACGAGAAACATGCCATTTTAAAATGTTTTTATCTTATGGATGGTTCGCTATAAAATTCGCTAATTGATCTGATTATTGTCGTTTATGTATAAAAAAAAATTCAACCCCGTAACATGTGTTCTCGAGTTAATTCGAGCGTCTGTTGTAATTTTCACACACGAATATAATCGAAAATTTGAAAAAAAATCAAAATACTTTTTTATATTTTCAAAATTGTAGATTTGCCGCAACAAAATTCATTTTCGTTATTTTTGAACCATATTTAGTGTATATATGAAATTTTATGAGATTCTGAGAATTTTCAATTTTTGAGATTCAAATGGAAAATTTGTCGAATTTGACCGTTTTTTTCATATATTCATGTAAAATATCTGTCTATTTTAAAAAGCTAAAAAAACCTAAACCTCGAAACTGATTAGGTGTATCGGTAATAAAAAATCGCATTTTTATATATAAAAATTAATTTTTATTATCGCAAACTTATGGCAATAAATGATAAAAAAATTAATTACAAGGTTAAAATTGATAAGCAAACGAGTCGGGAATTTCATTTGTTTGATTCGAAGTCCCAAAAGTGACATCAAATTGGGTTGGCAACCCCCAATGCTAGTTGGGAATTTTATTACCTCAAAGCTTATATGCAGGTTCCAACTAACAAACAGGTCAATTTTAGTCTAGAGGGGGCTCAATTTTTATCGTAGTTTCACACTTATTTTTTCATCCCTCTAGCACCCAGAACCACCCCTTGAAAAATCTTAAAGGCAAGTTAGGTGACACATCATTTTGAAGTTGCTTTCATTATCTAAAGCAACCCCGTTCTTTTTTTTATTTTGAATTACTGTTTTTTGAGAAAACTGCTTAGATTTCACAGCCCCACAAAAAAATCTAACTAGGGGTTTTTGGGGTCGCTGAATCCGAATCCGAGGTCCGCTTGACCTCATCAGGTTAGGGTCAATGTCATTTGAGGGCCAAATTGGGGAAACCTTCTGGAAAAAATCGGAAAAAATTCATACAAAGGTATTTAATTTAAAAAACCTTGAATTGAACAGTTCATTCGTTAAAATTAAATTGTTTTCTTTCACAATAATCTAACCAGTTTTCTCAAAAAAGAGTCATTCAAAATAAAAATAGAACGGGGTTGCATTAGATAATGAAAGCAGCTTCAAAATGATGTGTCACTTTTTCAAGGGGTGGTTCTGGGCGCTAGAGGGATGAAAAAAGGTTAAAATTTCGGCATTTTTTCAAAATTTGAACAAAACTCAAAATATTTGGCTGGAAATTTTAGTTGGGACACCCTGTAGTTATTGACTTACGCGTGTTTGGATTCGATGCTATACTTTTACATTTTTATGCATTTTATTTCCCCATCTGTTTATCTACATTTAAAAATCCCAATTTTTAATTCGGAATATCCGTATTATGAAGGCGTCTATTTTTTACTTCATCCTAAATTAAAACCGGGAAAGTATGACTAGACCCAATCATTTCGTTTATAGGACGTACGAGATATGTATGACGTCACATAATACGTTACCCACACAACAATATTCATTCATGCGATTTGCTCAGTGATGTCACAAAATTGAAATTGTCAGAGACGTACTCGAAATATGTGTCACGAATTTATTCATTACCCACTTGAAATAATTATGTAACTGCGCGATGATTCAACGTACGGTCAGTTATTCAATCATTTGCATATTTACTATTTATTATGAGAATGTCCTGTAATTGTTATCCTCACTTGTTAGGCGAATATGAATAAGAATCGTCATCAATGTACTACTAAATTGAGGGCGCCAATAATTTTAACAGTAACAGATAGCAAATTATATAAATTAAATCTAATATTATCTCCCAATTAAATACAGAATACTCGAAGGATTTTTTGTGACAATATTTAGGCTTCTAGTATTTTACCATTTCTCAGGCTACTCACTTTTATTTTATTATATTATTGTATGAGGTATTTTAAAAATTTAGTCTCCACTCGTCCTCCACAAGTCTAATGTTAATCAGAGTAGGTTGCTTCTTCTTTTGATGGTTTTCTATATAGACCAGGACCAAAAATTCTTGGCACATTCGGTCGGAAAAGTTATGGTAAATTAAGAAAAATCAAGACGACTGATTAAAAGTTCCGGAAGGGGAGTGGGAAGCTTGATAGTTTTGAGGGTTAGATTTACCATTTGTGGCTGAAATATGAATCCTATCGAAAAAAGTTAAATATAAAAATTGTAGATAATTAAAAAATCTAAAACTTCTGTATTAATCATTTTTCAACAGAACCTTAAAATTATCGAGAAAAACGCACTTTAAAAAATTATTGGCCCTGGTGTAATATGAACTATTTAATTGTTAATTTTAATCTAAAATCGTGAGTACCTCACTAGAATCAGTTTATTATACATCAAATTAGGTTTTGACCCCATTCTTCATTATACATCATTAAAAATTTCAACCAGTCAAAGTTTAACTGAATACAGCACTGTATATACAACACAAGAGTTCGTTTATATGTATAAAAGGTCATATCACATCCGATCTCGAACATATGTCTACGTCTTGTACCAATTTTTTTCTCAGATAAGCCTGAGACTCGGTTATAGATAAACTGATCGGTTTAGTTCAAGTGTCAGATCAAAATACACATTGTGCCATACACATCCATTTTGTAGAGTTTAGTGTACCTATATTATATTAATTGTGTCGGTAGAAATAAACTGTTGGTGAAAGTATTTTAATTTTAAATGCTTCTCGTGTCTAGGGTCGGTAGACATGATAGACTATTCCCCTCTATGGTAAGTAAAGAGGTTAAAAATTATTATTAGATGTTATATCTTAGTTTTAAAAACATGATGGTCTAGTAACTGGCCACCACGATCGCCCGATTTGAATTCATTGGATATATTCTTACGACTTTACCTATAATCTAAAATACGCGCAGGGTAGTGATTGCCACTTGAAAATACGAAAAGTTTTGTTGATTATAAAATGTGTTTCTCGCTTTAAAATTGCACTACGCTATTCATTTTTCCACGGCAGGTGTACAATTTTTGTCAGCATTTTATGTTGTGACTACAGTTATATCATCTTCATTTCTAATGATTTTCGCTAGAGTACTTATTGAATTGTATGTGTATAATAAAAAAAAAGCAACGGGTCCAAAACGGATCCCTGAAGTACTTTCGTTGTTACTCTTTGATAAGAGAAAGGTAGATACAAACAAAATAAAACTAGGTCGTTCACAATTTGTGAGGGATCTGCCATTTTTACTCTTTCACAAGATGATTTAAACAAAAGCTGAAAACGAAATTAGATCAATTAGTTTAACAACATATTTCCGTAAAAATTTCTTCAAAGAAACCCGAAACAATAACTATAAAAATCAATTTTCATAAACCATTTCCCATCGATAAAAACCAATAAAAATGTGCCTATTAAATTCGAATTTTTTTAACGATGTACTTTTTTTTAATTCAAGATGGCGAGCGAATCTCCCACGGACAACAATGCAAATGGAAATGAGCCGACCATTCAGACGATTATAAAAAACCCATCAAGGACGACTGTGACCACAACTTCGGTGAGTATTTAGTTATTTTCATTCAATTAGAGTTATTTTTAGACATTCCGATGTAAGCAAGAGAGATTCTGTGCGTATATTCTGAAAAATCGAAAAATCCGGTTAGTAAAACCGCGCGATTTATTTTTTTTCGCTTTCCCGACCGGAAAACATTTACTCTTACCCTAAATTTCCGGGTATTTAAAATCGCCTTCTTACGAGAACCAAAAATGATTGGGAGTTTTATTGGCCCTTGGCATATTGAAGGCATTGGCGTGCTTATTAATTTTTGAAAGGGTTAAGGACCAAATAAATAGTTAATTATTTTTACAATAAACTAAAAACTTTTTTCCTTTCGTCTAATCTTTCATCTCAGATTCGTCAAATGCACTGTCGCTAACGATATCGTCAGCAAAGTTGATAATGACTGGTTCAATATTTTGTTCAATCCGTTGGTCTATGTCCCACATTTTTTGTTCTTCCTTCAAAACGTGCTTGATGCATTTCTTCCAGTTTTCTGCAGTGACGCTTTGAATGGCTTCTTTAAGGTGATTTTGTACATCCGCCATTTTAAATGTCCTGTTTTCTCGTGCTACTTCTCCCTTTACTTGCGCCCAGATCAATTCTATAGGAGGTAAGGAGGTAATGCGAATTTTTTATATTTTTAAACATATATTTATAATCTTTGAATATTGTATCACTACACAATCAAGACTGCCTTTTGACGATACTTTCTATTTGCCACTTATTATCTGTCTAAGCTAATTCCTTGAATGCATTTAATAGAGAGTTATTGCAACCTCTTTTTGGCAATCTTTTAATAAAGGATCCCTTATTTTGACATGTACGCATGCGCAGTGAACAGCTCCTTAAGTTTTGCTTTTATTAAGATACAGGCTTCCTGGATTTAATTTAAATACAGGCATCCTCCAAGGTTTGCCTTAAGTAAAAACTGTTAAAAATTATGAAAATTCATTTTTTTATAATTTAACTATGTGCATATGTATAGTATAAGCACACTTTACTTGCTATTGCAAAAAAAAAGTTTGAGGAGTTTTATAAAAGAATAAGCAATAAATAAAATAAGTTATTTGAAATGGGGCATTAATGATGTTTTTCCTAAATAATATTGTTTAATCACACTTTTACATTTTTACACATTTTTAGATGTCACTTTTTATAGCTAGTCCCACGTACCTTCTATATAATTTTTTTAACATAAATAATGCGATAAAAAGGAAAACAAAATGATTACCAATTCAATTTTGACCTTGCTGTCGACTCTATGGGTTGGAAAAATACCATTGTTTCAGTAATCAGGATCATTATGCAACTGTGCAATAACAAAAGATAAACGTAGTAAATTGACAATTAATGTCAAATTAATAGACTGTTTTCTATTTAACGAATAAGTGATGTTTGTATGGATTTTTGATTGGTTACACCTGCAGTTCGATATAGTTTATTTTTTTTTTGGCCCTCTGATTTACTTTTTCAAGGAACTATATACTGTTTTCTAACCTAGAACTTCAGGATGGCAGTGCAAAGACATGTTTCGCATTTCGAATTTTTTTTTAAACTTGTTTTAGGCCCCCATGTTTTAAACATAAACTACTGGGACACCCGGTATATGTATAAAATAATATTTTTTTTTGGAAATTTCTATTATTCAGAAAATTGTTTTTTTCAAATTTTCAAAAGAGTTTCGTCCATAAATTTAAAAAATAATCAATTTTGCGATCTGAGGATGATCTTAAAAAAAATTGACTATTAGGAATTACCGAAATGAAAGATAAGAATATAAATGATACTTATGAGTCACTTTAATTAAAAATTATTTATTTAAATCTCGTCTGAATCATGATAATTGCAATTTACTAGATTTGGTCATGGTTGTTACAAATATCCTAATCGATTGGCGCGACAAATTCAATCAAAATGAAATTAATGACATTAAAAAATCCTTAATCGTTTAATTTAATAACATCTTTATTTTTTTACCATAATTTTAAATGCCAAAAATTATTGCAAATTTATTTAAGGTCATAACAAAAAAAAAGTGTGGAATAACAATTTCTTGTGGCATTTTAGTTAGTGCATATATAGAATAAACGTAATGTAGTTATTATCACAGACTTTAAGATCACAAAAAAAATTTTATCAGTTGATTCTCTCCAAATATATGTTCCGCCTATGTGGTTAGTTTGTTTTATTTTGGTCAGTAGTTTCCAACTTGATTGATATTCTGAAAAACATAACATTTGGAAGTGGACTGATGCCAGTATAAACAAAAGACACAGAGAATCTTTAAAATTACCTGAAAATTTGACGATTTTTTCACATGGGTGCCAATAAATCTTAACTTTTCGTCCAAACTGTTTTAAATGCCTGTTTCACATCAATAAATACAGATTATGAGTTATTTAATTAGACATATGCTAAAAATCACAGTCTTTGGGACATATCACAACACAAACAAATATATTCATTTATTTCACAATAATTACATACAAATTACAAGTAAATATTTGTGTACACAATATTTCCATATTATATGAATTAATAAATGTCAGATTCGTCAATCATGTAGTCGTTGTTTCCATTTATAACAACAAAATAATATTAATTGATGATTAGATAAAACTACTGTCGGCGTATGTCGCATTGATAACATAAATAAAAATGATAAAATATATTCCATTCGCCTAAAGTACCCCGCAGTTTTTGATACGGAAATGGCTTTCCGTCGATTTCTCCCAAACTTCGGAAATCTGTTCGTCATCCCATCCCGATCAAAAGTGTCCACGGGCCCAAGTCCATCCTATGTACAGATTTCGAGCTAGCGCGAGTTTAACTCCATATATGCGCATTTATCGGCGAGTTAGGTGTTTCACCGCTTTACGTTTATGGTTTATATGATGGATATATCTCATACGCACGCACATATACAGCGTCTTTTAGAAGATTTTATTTTGATTTCTAAACTTTTTTTTAAGAATTCAAATCAAACCGGAGTTCGACATAATTGTTGTTTTGTACGTCCCTGACATTCCAGACAAGCGTTACGTAGTTCCCGATGAATAACAACAAACTATCACTGTAACTGGCGCTTTTCCAACGTTTCGACAAACTTGTCTAAATTTATCCAAACAAGAATCACAATACCAAAAATACTTTAATGTCTCACTAAGTCTATTTTTTTAAATAGGAGTCGCTGACAGAACGAACTCAGTACGAAAACGACACTATCAAGTGAAAACTCGCGCGCTTTCAAGCTTCTTTTTTAACAAAAAAAATTATTTATATTTTAAAAGCACTAATACTAATACTAACGGTTTATTTTTAAATGTAAGTGACACAAGGTTTCGATTGAGTAAAAAGTGAAATTGTTTTGTGGTGATTTTCGTTGACATTTATTGAAATATAGGTACGTTTTTAACGCCAAAATATACCACACATTTATCCGTCTTTGTATGCCTCCGGCATCCCCTAGAGTATTTCTTGCTGAACCCTCCAGAGGCTTGACTTCCAGGGCACTTTTTATAGAGCTATCCAAAAATCCGACACCCAGGGGTATTTCTTTCAGGACCCTCTATAGACTTGTTCTACTTTTCCCGATTTCTTTTAGTAGTTGCATCATCCAGGACAATTCTTGCAGAGCTTTCCAGAGGCTCGACATCCTTCATGTAAAAGTCTTCAGAGAGGCTCCTTCTGCGTCTCTCAACCATTCACCAGGATACTTGTAGAACTTTCCACACCTCCGACAACCAGCTTCCTCCATGGCGCTTCTTAGAATACTTTCCAAGAGCCTGATAGCTATCACCCATCAGGGTATGTTTTGTAGAACTCTCCAAAGGCTTCTTCTACATCTCACAAACTAGACGGGTAGTCGGGCGGAACGCAAGGTGGCGCGAGGGGATACAAGAGCCCTTATCTCGGCAATTATTGGTCCGATTTGAACGTGGAAAACGGCATAGTATGGGGTATAAGTAAACAAAAATCATGCGCAGTAGCGAGGGGGCCAGTGGACACTTGAATCCATTTTGACGTCACACCAGGATTGTAATTCAAGCGATTGTAATCCAGGCAGGTTGAGTCAACGAAAACTAGGCGGGTAGACGGACGATTGTAATCCAAGCGGGCCCATTCTGCCTGGATTACAATCCGCCTTTGGTCTAGAACCGCGTAGTTTTCGTTGGCTGGATTACAACCCGCCTGGATTACATTACAATCGCTTGGATTACAATGCTGGTGTGACATCAAAACGCTACCAATACGCCCATTGTCTACTCTCAACCTCTTTTATTAGTTCAGCAAAAACTAGATGGAGTGATCTAGAAACTGCTCAGTTTATACTACTTATACCTTTTGCGTATATCAAAATTAACTATTTTTTTAGTTACAGACCAATCAAACTAGTACGACTACCACAAGAGTGAGTAAAACATCTAGCAGTTCATCAGCAACAAGTCAACGACGACAAATAACTACAGATCTTAAAGTAAGTAAATTAATTATATGTGTAAGTGGAAGTTTTTTGAAAAAAAAATTCGTATTTATAAATGATGAAATCTTGTTACCTCGTAACTTCTAGTATCCAGTGTCATTTATTCAAGTCTTGTATCACTATTTTAGCTATTTGGATGTCGGAGTCACCAATAAATAACATAAAAAATATAAATTTTAGACTCTTATAAAAATTAGTTATTTTGACACCTGTCACCTTTTATAACCTAAAAACACAACATACAGGATTATTTTTTGAGTGCTCAGAACATTTACGACTATCAATGTTTTTTTTTTCAGGCATCCAACATGAAAAACGACCTCGTAGACTTCAAAAACAACATCAACGACATGAAGAGCAGCTTACCGAACACCCTGATGCAGCTAAGAAGTTCACTCGAAAATTTGGTGGACGCCGACGACAACGACCCCATTGTAACTTTCCCCGACGATACCCCCGTACCCTCCGAAGTCGGTTCGCCGACTAATACAGTAGATACGCTCAAATTTGAACAGAAGACTATGAATAATTTTAAAAAGACTATGGTAAGAGCTTTAATTTGATTTTTTAAAATTTTTTGCATGGAAATATCCTGTAACTTGTTTCAGCTTGTAAATTTCGCGAAATATTGGCAATTACCAATTTTTTCGGTTTACGACCTGCGGGCGTAATCAATTTTTATGTCCCACGTACATAAAATAAATCTATTTGTTTAAATTATCTCGCACTTAAGTATGTTAATTTTATTTTTAAACAAAATCCGCCGGTCGCCCATTGGCAACGCTTCATTTGTTTTGTACGAAAATAAAATAAAAAAAATCCCAAGCCGCTGATTCATTGTCGAACCGTATTTTGAATTCCAAAACGCTTATTCACGTAATTTATTATATAGTATACTTATGGAACAGGTAAATTATTAAAAATAATTATGCAAATCAATTATTTTAAAATGAATTATTATGAGGAAGATCGTTTCATGGGCACGCAGTTTCAGGTGGCCGTGGAATTACCGAATTAACGCCAAATTTATTCGCAAATCTGCCAAAAACGTTAGTAGCTAATCCCCGCGACTAATTGTGACGAATTAATCGCTAGTCCCAACGACTAAACGTTACATTTAATCGCTAGTCTCTGCGACTAATCGTTATCATTCAGTCGCTAGCCCCCGAGACTAATCGCCCCGATTTAGTCGCTAGTCTCCTCGATTAACCTTGATCATTTAGTCACTAGTCTCCGCGATTAATTGTGATAATTGAGTCTCTAGTTTCCGCGTGTAGTCGTTATCATTAAGTTGCTACCTCCTGAGATTAATCGTGATATTGTAATCGCTGATCCCTGCGACTAATCGCGCCGATTTAGTCGCTAGGCTCCTCGATTAATCTTGATCATTTAGTCACTAGTCTCCGCGATTAATTGTGATCATTTAATCTTTAGTTTTCGCGTTTAGTCGTGATCATTAAGTCGCTACCTGCTGAGATTAATCGTGATATTGTAGTCGCTGATCCCTGCGACTAATTGAGCCGATTTAGTCGCTAGTCTCCGTTGTAGGCTGCGATTTAGTAGCGCAAATTGACAAAGCGACTAAATCGGAAACTGGGCGGAGTAAAAGTATCATTAAAAAACTTTTGAGAGGAATTTTCATGACCTTTCCTTATCACGTCTTTTTTTTTTAATTTAAAATACGTCATTTCAAGTTTCGCTTTATTTTAATACAATCGTAATTTTTTATAAAAAACAAACGAAACATTGCGTGTTTAATTCTAAAAATAATATTTTGGGAAATCAATAATTCGTAGAAAAACGCTTCGTATTGTACCTGCATGAATAAATAATTTTTTCTACGTTCAACACACCATTGTATTCAAATCAGCCGGACGTTTAGGTAAATAATATGTTATGGACGACTTCTAGACGTGTGTTCCTCTAAATTTGACATTCAAGTGTTATTAAAGAAAATTATTTCAATATTTAAAAACACAATGACCGCCTAAACTCTGCATTACGCTCCCTACAGGTTAGTGACAGTACTACAAAATATTCTCGCAAACAAAAAACTATAACTGTTAAATAAAACATTGAATTAGCTTTCAAATGAGGTGTCACTCGCCACGTGTTGTATAAAATTTATCTTCAATGGTCGAGTGACACCTTATTGTGAAAGTATCTACAATTTCTCTAAAAGTTTAAATAACATTTAAATTAGAATGAAAGAAAATGTTTAGGGAGTAAAGCAAAATAAATAAACATTTGTTGCAGGTGATGAAAGACGGCATAAGCGCCGAAAAAGAAAGTGCCAACGTAGCGGAAATGAAAAAAATTCGAACGGGCGACGTTTCGTACGAAGAAAATAATGCAGCCGCAGCTACACGTGCCAGAGTTGAGTTTGACGGCGTTTCGGCCGAAAAAAGCCAACTTACAGCCAAAGTAAGCATTTTTTGATTAATATTTATATTTTTGTATTGTTTTTCTGTTTGAGTTTGGAAACGGACATTATGTCTGAATTTGACATTTAACATTTTTACAATTTTTTTTATTTTCCCACATTGTATATCTACACAAAGTGATCCAAAACTCGATGAAATAGTTTCCCTATTTTTTTTTAAATTTCATGTCACACCAGTTTCGGATTTTAGAAAAAGAGCCCAGTTAATGGACAAAGATCAGGGCCTGTTAATTATCCAATCTATGGATTTTTTTCTTTTGAAAATTAGCAAAAGAAATGAGTTATCGAATGGATTTTAGGAAAAAATGTTACATATACTTATTTGAATTTTTTCAATCACTTAAAGCTCCTTTGTATAAGTTTTTTATTCATTAAAACGCTAATCGCAGAAGTTTGTTGTTTTGTAATAATAATAATAATTCGATTTGCTGTGGTTTATTAAAAAGATTTCCGATAATCGTGGCAATTATAAAATTCTTGAATTAAAAAAAAAACATCGAGAGAATTACTAGAGGTACATCATTAGGTTTATTTTACTGTTCGTGCGTAAAACGATATCAATATAACCTTCAGAGACACGCCAATGGCAATGATATTTGTATATGTATATATAAATATGGTTAATTAAATTTAGTACTCCAGTACATTAACAGTCTCTACTTTAAAAATTATCATTTAATTATCAAATTACACGAACTCATTATAAAAAATACATCAACTATTTTTATAAAAAAGTAATTATTATTATTAAAGGGCGTTAAAAGTCGAGACAATGTGTGTCACAGTTCAGCGAGACGACTCATTCAAATCGGCAACCAACCATGCCTCGGAGAGCATGTAAAACCATCGGTACCGGCTTTACAACATTAATCATTAACCCCTTAACCCTTTGACTGCCACTTAAAATATTAGGCCAATCCACAAGTACCGGCAACGCGGCTCGCGCGTGCTATGCATTATTCATTTTATGGTTGTAATATTCAACTGGCAACAATAACAAAGACTATATGTGTGAAGGCACACAATACTGACTATCTACTGTGTGCCTTCACACAAACAGTCTTTGTTATTGTTGCCAGACGAATATTACAACCATAAAATTATTCAGGAGCATGCGGTAACTACTTTGCTGGCAAATGGGTGAAACCTAACACAACGCGCTAGGCGCGTTGCTGGCAGTAAAAGGGTTAATGCACACATTTTTGGAAAAAAAAAACATAAAGATGAAGACTAGACATTATTTATTTATTTGCCTTATTTACATTTCAAACCTAATACACCGAATTTAATTCTACAACATCGATCGATAGGAAAACTTGCACGCGTCGCGACGCTACATCGACGCTTTCTAGGAATTTCCTTCCACCCCCTGACCTCAGTTGGCCTCGGTTTGAACGGCGCGATGCGACACAAAGTGTTCGCTATAGTGTTTCAATTAAAACAATTGAATCCTAATCGAATTAATTGTGTTTATCACAAAATGAATCCCATCGATCAGCTACACGCCGATTTCAGTACCACCGGGAATTTATCCGCCTTCTCTAAGGTAAAATTACTTTAGGTTATATTTATACACGGAAAAAAATTCATTATTTAAAAATTTTGTATTGATTCCACAAGAAATAAGTTTATTTTTCTTTGCTTTCGGGACCTTTTAATAAAGTCTGGCAACAGTGCTTTAAAAGTATACGAGATAATTATTATCTTATCAATTAACGTAGCTCACAATATTATTTTTATTAGAAGAAAAATTAAACTTCATATGACGCGAAATATGAATGGTCCCAGAGTCATGTAATTTTTTTGAAGTTCTAAAGTTCTAATCTTTTGTTCGAATTTCTAGTGTATCGTGCTTATCATAAAATCATTTTTTATCCAAAATCTTTAAGAATGTTTATATAAACTTGAATAAACACAAGGAAAATTATACAAATAAATCAACAATGAACAAAGTAGAATGTAAACATTTTTGGCTGAATTTACACTTTTAAGAGTCTCCGAAATCTGAGCGTGAACGAAAAAATACTTGCGCGTTTGTCAACTGACAAAATAAATTTAAATTGAAAACAAAATTTACCCAAAATATTTCTCTTTATGACGTCTAATGTATACTTTAACTTTACGTAGTCATTTAGTGATGGCAGGAATCCAAACCGACGGATCACTTTTATTTTTAATGTAACATTCAGTGTTCAACAACCAACCGAACAATGCGCCATGATTTAAGCGACAAATTTATGGAAAAAACTATCGTTTCACAACTTTCCGAATGTACGGTTTCCGTTGCGAGTGAAGTGCATTTAAAATCGAGCGCTGTTAAATCATGTCGGCGCCGTGGCCTGTCAAAGAGGGCGCGCTGAAAAATAAAACAATGAATAACGGTGACGCTAAAGCTGTGGTTAAAACGCGAGTTAACTTACCGCCGAGATTGAGTTTTCAACTTGTCAATGACAGTGATGAAAATGTTAGTTTTTATAATATTTACTGTTTGGAAAAGTGCGTTTTGACCTTTCACGTGGTACGTAGCGAAAACGAAGCCAGATAACACAAAATATTACTAAGATTTTCTGTAGAGCATAATATTTGGTACAAAAAAGCCGCGGATAGTATATGCGTAACTAAGATAGATTCCAAAATATTTACCTTTAATTATGTCTGAGTATTAAAAATAATTCAAATGTCGTACGCTAATGCCTGTAGCTCAGAAACAATGATAGATAGAACTGTGAACTCAACGGCTTTTTTGAAGTAAATTTTTTGCTCCACAAAAAATTCCTTGCATCTGGCTTAGTTTTCACTACGTTTGTCAAGAAACGTCAAAATGCATTTTCACAACTTTAAGAAACGTTAAATTAAGATTTAAACAAACCATATAAACTAGTTGTGTACTTAATCTATTCGATTCGACGTTCCAAGACTGGTTTCTGTTTTTTGGCTACATCAGTTGGGCTTCCGACTCGAATAGATCAAATTCCAAACATGCGTAAAAGGGATATTGAGTTCGAAACGGAGGAAAATAACATTACTAAAATTTCGCCGTAAAGTTTAGAACGTAATAGCGAATTTGACGTTAAAATCTTTAAAAAATCGGATTTCGGCTATCTACTCCTAAATTTTTGCAGTCTAATTCGGGTATTCTGTTTTTTTTATCAATTTTTCGTCACATTTTACCTTGAAACCTCTCCAATTTTTTTATAAATGCCCAATATAAAATCTAGAGATCTTTATATTTTTAAAAAACGTATAAATTATCACACTCGATTATGTTGTCAGTTAACTTTTCAAACATGCAATTTAATATTTATTATATTTATAAACAATTAATTTTACAATAAACTAATTAAGTTGGAAAATTCAAGCCTATATAATGTATAAATTAATAACAAAATTTTGTATGTCTCGCACGCCTATTTATAGGTATTACTAAATTACTTTTTTTTATATAAATGCAACAGTTTTTAGTTGGTCAACAAAAGTGTTATTAGTTCGTTTAATCGCCAGTTAAAGTGTTTTATAATAGAAAGTGAGGATCAAATGTTTCACGAGAAGAAACAAGTAGGTTAGAAAAAGATATTTTTATGTTAAAAAGCGTTTATTGCAAAATGTTTCAACTTCATTCACAACCACTTTAAATACTAAATTACGGCGCCATATATTATGATAACAAAAACCTAATAAATTATAGATTAACACATCACATGTCACAGGTTGTTAAAAATGTGAACCATTGGCGTCGGGCGACAAATAAATGATGTGGCATCTTTATTTTTCACTATCGAAAATTTATCGACCATTACCAATGCACTTTCAAAAATAATAACGCCTCCGCCAATGCTTAACCTCTAATTAACAACGGGTGCATTGATAATAAAACATCGTTGACGAATCGAAATTTAATCACCGAATTTACTCACCATGACGTGACCCGCGAGTATATTTGACGAATAATAGAATATCATTTAATACCAACACCAGTTTGGATCAAAATGTGATGAGGTTCGTCTCTCACTCTAAACCTTTTATTATGCATACATAACATTTTTGAAATTGTATGGTTTTCTTCTAGGAAGCTAGATCGCTCAAATCGGGAGATCTCAGCCAACAGCAATCCAAAAACATAGCTCAAACTAACATGAAAGTGACAACTGACAAGTTTAGTAGCGAAAGTACTGCGATGGAATCCCAACAACAAAAGCAGACAGTCACCGCTAGCGGCTTCTACAATCAGGAAAAACACAGTTCTAGCACCAGCCATATTTACACATCTTCCTCCAAAGGTTTAAGCACGACGTCGTCGATGTTGAACGCACACAGACAGGTAATTTTTGACGACAGTCTTTTTCAAAACGTAAGCAAATTATTATTTAAGCTATATACAGTTTAATCGGTTAACTTGATTTAATATCAACTGTCTATTATGTCACGTGTCCAGCATGTAGTCTTCCGTCCGCAAAAGTAATGATTCATTGTTAGGAGGAGGGTTCTAACCTTTGACGAGATGGGTAGTGCAAACGAAGCTAGATACGGCGAAAAATCATTTAGACTTTTTGTAGAGCATAAAATTTCCTACAAAAAAGCCGCGGACAGCATATAAGTGTCTAGTATGGTTATCAAAAATAATTCAAAATTCTCACGCGAATGAACATATTCATGTAAAATCTGCGACGCCGTAAATTATTTAAACATTGTTTCAACGTGGGTATAAAGTTTTTAAAACTGCATTTTGACAAAATGACCATTCTATTACAGTTTCATCTCCTGAACAGCACCCCGGAAGAAGCAATCCTCAGTACATCTTTAGATGATCTAGAAAGCCTTTCAGCACAATCAGACATACACGACATCGAAAGGGCGAAACATAAATATTCCACTTACTTAGACGAATCCATTAAATGCCTTCAAAAACTCGACGACCAAAGCAAAGAAGCACCTTTAGTTCTGGATAAAATCAACGACGTCATGCGTAAGGCTTGGGCGGTGCCGACGTACGGTCATGAACTCGGTTATGCGTTGTGTAACGCGTTGAGAAATAGCGGAGGTTTAGATCTAATTATGCAAAACTGCACGAAATCGAATAAAAACTTGCAATTTTCTAGCGCTAAATTGTTGGAACAGTGTTTAACTGCCGAAAATAGAGCGCATGTTGTCGAACACGGTTTGGATAAAGTGGTAAACGTCGCATGCGTTTGTACGAAACAATCTAATTCGGTGCAGCACTCTAGAGTTGGTACCGGTATTCTGGAACACCTCTTCAAACACAGCGAAGAAACCTGCCGAGACGTCGTCAAGCTGGGCGGTCTGGATGCTTTGCTATTCGAATGCAGAAAGAGCGACATAGAAACTTTAAGGCACTGCGCCGGAGCTTTGGCGAATCTCAGCTTGTACGGTGGTGCCGAGAATCAGGAAGCAATGATTAAAAGAAAAGTACCGATGTGGTTATTCCCGTTAGCATTCCACAACGACGATAACATCAAGTACTACGCTTGTCTTGCGATAACTGTCTTAGTAGCGAATCCTGAAATAGAAGCCGAAGTACTTCAATCCGGTACTTTAGGGCTCGTAGAACCTTTTGTCACGACGCATAACCCTTCTGAATTCGCGAAATCTAACCTAGCTCACGCTCACGGCCAGAGCAAAACTTGGCTAAAGAATCTAGTTCCTGTTCTAAGCTCAAAACGCGAAGAAGCAAGAAATTTGGCGGCTTTTCACTTTTGCATGGAAGCGGGAATCAAGAAACAGCAAGGAAACACCAACATGTTTTCCGAAATATCCGCCGTGGAATCACTCAAAAAAGTAGCCAGCTGTCCTAACGCAGTAGCTTCGAAATACGCCGCTCAAGCTTTGAGGTTGATCGGAGAAGAGGTACCGCACAAACTGAGCCAACAAGTCCCTCTGTGGTCCGCCGAAGACGTGGAAGAATGGGTCAAGCAAATCGGATTCCCCGAGATCGCGGGAAGTTTCGTGGATAGTAGAGTCGACGGAGATCTTTTGCTGCAACTTACAGAAGAAAACCTCACAGACGATATTGGTTTAAGAAACGGAATCAAAAGAAAACGGTTAGTTTCGACGAGTACATTTTAGTCGCTTTTCAACTATTCAATTAAATCCTTTCGTTACAGATTCACCCGTGAACTTCAACAACTAAAAAAAATGGCCGACTACACATCCAAAGACACCGCGAACATAAACACCTTCCTTCAGGCGCTAGGTCCCGAATTCTCAATTTACACTTACAGTTTCCTCAACGCGGGCGTAGAGAAGAAAGACTACCTTCGAAATATATCCGAAGACCAATTACTCGAAGAATGCGGCATCAAAAACTCCATCCACCGTTATAGGATCATGGAAGGAATCCGACAACTAGAAAACGGATTCGCGAACGGCATGAACGAAGACAACATGGATAAATCATTGGACGTGTTCGTTAGTTACAGGAGATCGAACGGTTCTCAGCTTGCCAGTTTGCTCAAAGTCCATTTGCAACTGCGAGGTTTTAGCGTCTTCATCGATGTAGAGAGGCTGGAAGCTGGCAAGTTCGATAACAACCTCTTGCAGAGCATCCAGAAAGCCAAACACTTCTTGCTTGTTCTAACGCCTAACGCTTTGGAAAGATGTGTAGGAGATCACGAAAGAAAAGACTGGGTTCATAGGGTAAGTAATATTGACTATAATTAACGGGCCATTTCCCAGCACGGTCGTCTAAGCGCGGCAAGTTTTTTCCCTAAGAGCATCATCAGCCGTTCTTTTTTAGCACAGCCCGTTGATCTATGCTTTCCCCTCGTCACAAAAATCTTTTAGGCTCAAATATCCTGTTGGCTCAAAGTCCTGCCGGCTCAAATATCCTGTTAGTCGAAAATACAGCGGACTGTAAATATCCTGTTGGCTCAAAATTCCAGCGGGCTTAAAAATCCTGTTATTCGAAAATACTACGGACTGTAAATATCCTGTTAGCCCAACATTCTTTCGAGCTCAAATACCCTGTTGGCTCAAATATCCTGTTAGTCAGCGGACTGTAAATATCCTGTTAACCCAAAATTCCTTCGGGCTCAAATATCCTGTTAGTCGGAAATACTACGGACTGTAAATATCCTGTTAGCCCAAAACGGTTTCATCTATGGGTGATCAATAGCAGAAATATAACACGAGCTATAACTTAAATATTGTTACAGGAAATATTTGCAGCTTTATCGGCGAATTGTAACATAATTCCGATCATCGATAACTTTACCTTCCCCGAACCGGATGACCTACCTGAAGACATCAGACAAGTCTGTCATTTTAATGCTGTCAAATGGATTCACGATTATCAAGACGCCTGCGTGGACAAACTAGAAAGGTCAGTAGAAAAATTGATTTGTGTGTGATGTGTCTGGTTCATCGAGAAAAATTAAATTTTGTCGCGGCTTCCTTCGAGCTTAAACTTAATATCCGCACCGCAAATAAAGACTTAAAATATTTCCTTTTGTGCTTATTTTTTTATGTTAATTGCTACTAAAAATAGATTTATAATAATTTCAGCTTAATTTCACTAACACCAACAAAACTAACGGTAAACTCTAAAAAAAAATTATACATACTTTTTTTTTATAATTTTTCTAGGTTTCTAAGTGGTTTTGAATCCTAATCCAAATCAGGGGGCAGCAAATATTTATTTTAAATTTTTTTTGCATGCTTGTAACAATTTATGAAATAAAGTCTTAGTGATGGTTTTACTTTTTATTTTATTCAATGTGTGCATGTTTACATGTTTGTGGTTAATGTTAAAAATATTAAATAAAAAAATCAATCGCCAATTTTGATGGTTATATGGATAAGGATGGAAGGGATAAAAAAATACAAAAAAAACTAATAAATTTGACTCAAGTGTTCCTATCCATAGGATAATTGAAGGCTCTGTTTTGGATCAATTTATTAAAAATGGCGTCAAACGTAGGGTTCAGTCTCCTAGGTATAGAACTTCGCATGAGGCTCTCATAATATTCGTCATATCCTTTAAAAAAACTTCTAACGCGGAAATGCATCTGTCATTCCTGTCATTTGTCAGAGCTCCTAAAGTGAAAATGGCGATTTTCTTCATCTGTCATTCATGTAATTCAATCATCTTTCAGACATCCTAGGGAACTTTATTTAGATAAATGAATCTAACCTAACAATTTCTGCACTTCATTTTTTTTAATTCCCATCCTTATTTTTCATTGGATCGTGCTCATTTTTTTTTATTATAAACATATTTACTAATAAGATACTTTTTCTTGTTAGAAATATCAGAAAAGATCTTTCAAGAAGGTATTAGATAAAAACAAACGAATTTACTTCGACGACGACGACACACACAAGAAATATCTCTTATCGTCTGCAGTAATCTAAGTAAATAAAGTATGACCTTTAAAGCCTAATTTATAAAGATAACAAAGGTTATATAGCATAACCACAGAATGTGACAGATGTACCTACTTAAAAAGTATTACCAACCTAAGAACGCAGTTGGCAAAAATTAACCAGTATCGCTTTTTTGCATGCCTCACTGATACGATTGAGGTGAGTGTTGACACTTTTATTAAATTTTGGTTAAATTCGTTTTAACTAAATCGAAAGTTAACTGCTTTTAATAGCCAAGCTAAGCGTGGATCTCTCATTCACTTCTCCGAAATTGTTTCTATAATAGGTAGAGGGTTTTAACCTTTGACGAGGTAGGTTTTGAAAACGAAGCCAGATACGACGAAAAATCATTTAGACTTTTTGTAGAGCACAGAATTTCCTACAAAAGAGCCGCGGATAGCATATACGTATCTAGTATGGTTATTAAAATAATTCAAAATTCTCCCGCGAATACAGATTGTACTAGAAAAATTTATTAGTGTTTCTATAATAGGTAGAGCGTTTTAACCTTTGACGAGGTAGGTTTTGAAAACGAAGCCAGATACGGCGAAAAATCATTTAGACTTTTTATAGAGCACAAAATTTCCTACAAAAAAGCCGCGGATATCATATACGTATCTAGTATGGTTATTAAAATAATTCAAAATTCTCACGCGAATACAGATTGTACTAGCAACATTTATTAGTCAGAGAAACAGTTCCAGTTTTTTATATGGAAAGCAATTTTTGGTGGTTTTATAAAAAAACCAAAACTCTTCCTCAATCATTTTAGTATACTATTGTATAATAATCTCTTATTTCAGGTTCATGCGTGGCGAAATGAATCCACGAGTTGGAGACGGTCTGCGAGTGGGTCTAACAAAAGGCGACATCACTCCCGGCACCCCATCCAACCCCGGCCTGGTTAGGCAACCCCCGAATTACCAACGGATGCACAGCAACGATTCCGGTAGCGGAAAAAGCTCCGATAAAGACGTAAACGGCAATTCCGGATTGACGAGGGATTGACTAGACGGCCCTTACGTCTCGACCACACCTACTCCACTACCTAGGTAAGAAATTTAGGAAATGTTGTCTTCTTCCACGTTTCTTTCGCTATCTATTCAAGTTATCGATTTTTATTGGTTCAGACCTCGTGCTCCGTTCAAATGACCGGAAACTCTTTGTGTTGAACCGGACCGATCTTGATCTCACGGTCACTGTCCCTTATTGTACTAATACCAATTTGAATTTTTGCAGGTTTTGCAAAGCAAACAGCCCGTCCAGGAATTGGATAATCAATTCCAATAAATTCAACGGCGGCCGGCCACCCTACCACCCATACACACGCAGAGGTTCCAACACCCCCGTCTCATCGCTGGCGCTGAACAGTTACCCCCCGGTACCCAATAGATCTCGCAGTCTCGACGGTCTCCTAGACACTACCGAGCCGATCCTGGCAGCTTCAGAAGCAACTAAAAACGAACAAGTTCCGTCCCACTACACAACCAAAAGTTGTGGTGACAATATTGACCAAGACAACGACGACATTTCCGACGACAAAGACTCTAGCGACAGCGACGACAAAGAGACTGAACGTAATTTAAGTAAAGTGGACAATTATCTGGATTCTGTGGAGAGTGACAATGACAAAAGTTCGATATATAGCAATTCTAGCGATTCGAAACGTAAGAGGAACTTTATGGACAGATGCGTTAATAAAGTACGATCTTTTATTAAAAAATAAACATACGAAGGTGCATAGCTAGTAACTTTGTGTCGTCATAACCGCACTTTTTTTGGATTGGTACAACTGACCTTCAAAATGCAATTGCTGTCAAAGTAAAACTTGTTTGACAAAAAAAAAACGTTTTCCTTCGTTAAATTAACGACTTTAATGTAACAACCGTTTTTATTGATTGACGCAAGGATGCTAGAAATAAACGATCGAGCAATAAAATTTCTAGTTCGAAATGGAGGAGTCCTAACAAGTTTCCAGTTTTAAAACGGAGTTTTTTCTCTAAACGTTTTGTAGTGGCAGCCTGTCGGAACTCATACGTTGACACAAATCGAGCCTTCTCTATACATATTTATGAATGTAGTCACTTTACCGCTAGCTTGATGATATTCGATTTAAAATTTTGTTTTTTGTTTGTTAAAAAACAAAATAATTACAAGTGATATTTGCTATTTATTTTTGTTTTATGGCAACTAAATTACTTAGTACAAAAATCGATTGTGCTTATTTTAAAGAAATTTTTGTATATATTGTAAAACGTGTGTGATTACGAGCAGCCTTCTAAATATGAATATCTATATATTATACCATATGGCCTATTCTTTTAAGCCATTTTTAAAAAACGTATTTTTTATAAGTGTTGTCAACTTTAACTAAAAAAAAAATATTAATGTGTTTTAACATATCTTCTTCTATATATTATTGATTTAAAGTGTATTTTATTCTACCAAAGCTTTCGCTTGTACCTCTACAGGTGATGCCATTGTAGGTATTTTAACACTTTTATTTGTGATGCGTCATTTAATCGTCCGATTACTTTTTATTGTAATTATTTTAAATGGTGCACTTATATAATATATATTTAACATTTTATTAGTAAGTATTTTATAGTTAAATAATTGTTTTTTATTCATGTTATATTTAAAAATATATTTTATTAAGATTATAAGAGTTTTATTCATTTTTAACTTCAATTCATTCATTTTCAACTACAATGACATGTGTCTCTTTAAATCCAAAGTGGATTTGAAAAAAATAGAAAAATCCACTATGGATTTGAAAAAAATAGAAAAATCCACACATATCTGACATTTTTGGCAACGAAAAATAGTTATTTTTTTAACAAGTGCGTAAAGTGCCTTTTCCGCATGAAAATAGAAGAACTAAGCCGGCTGTCAAAACGCTGTCAAGACCTTCAAAACTGTCAAAATTCCCGAAAATAGTTTGGGTTTTCCATAAATTTGAAATTAAACCTCCTCGCTCTTCTGCTAACCAGATACAGCACTCTGAATTTTAGACAAAATTTGTTGAATTTTACGACTAAAAATGTCTTCGAGAAAAATTTGAAATTCTTCTGCTAGCCGGATACAGCACTCTGAATTTTAGACAAAATTTGTTGAATTTTACGACTAAAAAAGTCTTCGAAAAAAATTTGAAATTAAACCTCCTCGCTCTTCTGCTAGCCGGATACAGCACTCTGAATTTTAAACAAAATTTGTTGAATTTTACGACTAAAAATGTCTTCGAGAAAAATTTGAAATTATACCTCCTCGCTCTTCTGCTACCCGGATACAGTACTCTGAATTTTAAACAAAATTTGTTGAATTTTACGACTAAAAATGTCTTCGAGAAAAATTTGAAATTATACCTCCTCGCTCTTCTGCTACCCGGATACAGTACTCTGAATTTTAAACAAAATTTGTTGAATTTTACGACTAAAAATGTCTTCGAGAAAAATTTGAAATTATACCTCCTCGCTCTTCTGCTACCCGGATACAGCACTCTGAATTTTAAACAAAATTTGTTGAATTTTACGACTAAAAATGTCTTCGAGAAAAATTTGAAATTAAACCTCCTCGCTCTTCTGCTAGCCGGATACAGCACTCTGAATTTTAAACAAAATTTGTTGAATTTTACGACTAAAAATGTCTTCGAGAAAAATTTGAAATTATACCTCCTCGCTCTTCTGCTACCCGGATACAGTACTCTGAATTTTAAACAAAATTTGTTGAATTTTACGACTAAAAATGTCTTCGAGAAAAATTTGAAATTATACCTCCTCGCTCTTCTGCTACCCGGATACAGCACTCTGAATTTTAAACAAAATTTGTTGAATTTTACGACTAAAAATGTCTTCGAGAAAAATTTGAAATTAAACCTCCTCGCTCTTCTGCTAGCCGGATACAGCACTCTGAATTTTAAACAAAATTTGTTGAATTTTACGACTAAAAATGTCTTCGAGAAAAATTTGAAATTATACCTCCTCGCTCTTCTGCTACCCGGATACAGTACTCTGAATTTTAAACAAAATTTGTTGAATTTTACGACTAAAAATGTCTTCGAGAAAAATTTGAAATTATACCTCCTCGCTCTTCTGCTACCCGGATACAGTACTCTGAATTTTAAACAAAATTTGTTGAATTTTACGACTAAAAATGTCTTCGAGAAAAATTTGAAATTATACCTCCTCGCTCTTCTGCTACCCGGATACAGCACTCTGAATTTTAAACAAAATTTGTTGAATTTTACGACTAAAAATGTCTTCGAGAAAAATTTGAAATTAAACCTCCTCGCTCTTCTGCTAGCCGGATACAGCACTCTGAATTTTAAACAAAATTTGTTGAATTTTACGACTAAAAATGTCTTCGAGAAAAATTTGAAATTATACCTCCTCGCTCTTCTGCTACCCGGATACAGTACTCTGAATTTTAAACAAAATTTGTTGAATTTTACGACTAAAAATGTCTTCGAGAAAAATTTGAAATTATACCTCCTCGCTCTTCTGCTACCCGGATACAGCACTCTGAATTTTAAACAAAATTTGTTGAATTTTACGACTAAAAATGTCTTCGAGAAAAATTTGAAATTAAACCTCCTCGCTCTTCTGCTAGCCGGATACAGCACTCTGAATTTTAAACAAAATTTGTTGAATTTTACGACTAAAAATGTCTTCGAGAAAAATTTGAAATTATACCTCCTCGCTCTTCTGCTACCCGGATACAGCACTCTGAATTTTAAACAAAATTTGTTGAATTTTACGACTAAAAATGTCTTCGAGAAAAATTTGAAATTAAACCTCCTCGCTCTTCTGCTAGCCGGATACAGCACTCTGAATTTTAAACAAAATTTGTTGAATTTTACGACTAAAAATGTCTTCGAGAAAAATTTGAAATTATACCTCCTCGCTCTTCTGCTACCCGGATGCAGCACTCTGAATTTTAAACAAAATTTGTTGAATTTTACGACTAAAAATGTCTTCGAGAAAAATTTGAAATTATACCTCCTCGCTCTTCTGCTACCCGGATACAGCACTCTGAATTTTAAACAAAATTTGTTGAATTTTACGACTAAAAATGTCTTCGAGAAAAATTTGAAATTAAACCTCCTCGCTCTTCTGCTAGCCGGATACAGCACTCTGAATTTTAAACAAAATTTGTTCAATTTTACGACTAAAAATGTCTTCGAGAAAAATTTGAAATTATACCTCCTCGCTCTTCTGCTACCCGGATGCAGCACTCTGAATTTTAAACAAAATTTGTTGAATTTTACGACTAAAAATGTCTTCGAGAAAAATTTGAAATTATACCTCCTCGCTCTTCTGCTACCCGGATACAGCACTCTGAATTTTAAACAAAATTTGTTGAATTTTACGACTAAAAATGTCTTCGAGAAAAATTTGAAATTAAACCTCCTCGCTCTTCTGCTAGCCGGTTACAGCACTCTGAATTTTAAACAAAATTTGTTCAATTTTACGACTAAAAATGTCTTCGAGAAAAATTTGAAATTATACCTCCTCGCTCTTCTGCTACCCGGATACAGCACTCTGAATTTTAAACAAAATTTGTTGAATTTTACGACTAAAAATGTCTTCGAGAAAAATTTGAAATTAAACCTCCTCGTTCTTCTGCTAGCCGGATACAGCACTCTGAATTTTAAACAAAATTTGTTGAATTTTACGACTAAAAATGTCTTCGAGAAAAATTTGAAATTATAACTCCTCGCTCTTCTGCTACCCGGATACAGCACTCTGAATTTTAAACAAAATTTGTTGAATTTTACGACTAAAAATGTCTTCGAGAAAAATTTGAAATTAAACCTCCTCGCTCTTCTGCTAGCCGGATACAGCACTCTGAATTTTAAACAAAATTTGTTGAATTTTACGACTAAAAATGTCTTCGAGAAAAATTTGAAATTATACCTCCTCGCTCTTCTGCTACCCGGATGCAGCACTCTGAATTTTAAACAAAATTTGTTGAATTTTACGACTAAAAATGTCTTCGAGAAAAATTTGAAATTATACCTCCTCGCTCTTCTGCTACCCGGATACAGCACTCTGAATTTTAAACAAAATTTGTTGAATTTTACGACTAAAAATGTCTTCGAGAAAAATTTGAAATTAAACTTCCTCGCTCTTCTGCTAGCCGGATACAGCGCTCTGAATTTTAAACAAAATTTGTTGAATTTTACGACTAAAAATGTCTTCGAGAAAAATTTGAAATTATACCTCCTCGCTCTTCTGCTACCCGGATGCAGCACTCTGAATTTTAAACAAAATTTGTTGAATTTTACGACTAAAAATGTCTTCGAGAAAAATTTGAAATTATACCTCCTCGCTCTTCTGCTACCCGGATACAGCACTCTGAATTTTAAACAAAATTTGTTGAATTTTACGACTAAAAATGTCTTCGAGAAAAATTTGAAATTATACCTCCTCGCTCTTCTGCTACCCGGATGCAGCACTCTGAATTTTAAACAAAATTTCTTGAATTTTACGACTAAAAATGTCTTCGAGAAAAATTTGAAATTATACCTCCTCGCTCTTCTGCTACCCGGATACAGCACTCTGAATTTTAAACAAAATTTGTTGAATTTTACGACTAAAAATGTCTTCGAGAAAAATTTGAAATTAAACTTCCTCGCTCTTCTGCTAGCCGGATACAGCGCTCTGAATTTTAAACAAAATTTGTTGAATTTTACGACTAAAAATGTCTTCGAGAAAAATTTGAAATTATACCTCCTCGCTCTTCTGCTACCCGGATGCAGCACTCTGAATTTTAAACAAAATTTGTTGAATTTTACGACTAAAAATGTCTTCGAGAAAAATTTGAAATTATACCTCCTCGCTCTTCTGCTACCCGGATACAGCACTCTGAATTTTAAACAAAATTTGTTGAATTTTACGACTAAAAATGTCTTCGAGAAAAATTTGAAATTATACCTCCTCGCTCTTCTGCTACCCGGATGCAGCACTCTGAATTTTAAACAAAATTTGTTGAATTTTACGACTAAAAATGTCTTCGAGAAAAATTTGAAATTATACCTCCTCGCTCTTCTGCTACCCGGATACAGTACTCTGAATTTTAAACAAAATTTGTTGAATTTTACGACTAAAAATGTCTTCGAGAAAAATTTGAAATTATACCTCCTCGCTCTTCTGCTACCCGGATACAGTACTCTGAATTTTAAACAAAATTTGTTGAATTTTACGACTAAAAATGTCTTCGAGAAAAATTTGAAATTATACCTCCTCGCTCTTCTGCTACCCGGATACAGCACTCTGAATTTTAAACAAAATTTGTTGAATTTTACGACTAAAAATGTCTTCGAGAAAAATTTGAAATTAAACCTCCTCGCTCTTCTGCTAGCCGGATACAGCACTCTGAATTTTAAACAAAATTTGTTGAATTTTACGACTAAAAATGTCTTCGAGAAAAATTTGAAATTATACCTCCTCGCTCCTCTGCTACCCGGATACAGTACTCTGAATTTTAAACAAAATTTGTTGAATTTTACGACTAAAAATGTCTTCGAGAAAAATTTGAAATTATACCTCCTCGCTCTTCTGCTACCCGGATACAGCACTCTGAATTTTAAACAAAATTTGTTGAATTTTACGACTAAAAATGTCTTCGAGAAAAATTTGAAATTAAACCTCCTCGCTCTTCTGCTAGCCGGATACAGCACTCTGAATTTTAAACAAAATTTGTTGAATTTTACGACTAAAAATGTCTTCGAGAAAAATTTGAAATTATACCTCCTCGCTCTTCTGCTACCCGGATACAGCACTCTGAATTTTAAACAAAATTTGTTGAATTTTACGACTAAAAATGTCTTCGAGAAAAATTTGAAATTAAACCTCCTCGCTCTTCTGCTAGCCGGATACAGCACTCTGAATTTTAAACAAAATTTGTTGAATTTTACGACTAAAAATGTCTTCGAGAAAAATTTGAAATTAAACCTCCTCGCTCTTCTGCTAGCCGGATACAGCACTCTGAATTTTAAACAAAATTTGTTGAATTTTACGACTAAAAATGTCTTCGAGAAAAATTTGAAATTAAACCTCCTCGCTCTTCTGCTAGCCGGATACAGCACTCTGAATTTTAAACAAAATTTGTTGAATTTTACGACTAAAAATGTCTTCGAGAAAAATTTGAAATTAAACCTCCTCGTTCTTCTGCTAGCCGGATACAGCACTCTGAATTTTAAACAAAATTTGTTGAATTTTACGACTAAAAATGTCTTCGAGAAAAATTTGAAATTATACCTCCTCGCTCTTCTGCTACCCGGATACAGCACTCTGAATTTTAAACAAAATTTGTTGAATTTTACGACTAAAAATGTCTTCGAGAAAAATTTGAAATTAAACCTCCTCGCTCTTCTGCTAGCCGGATACAGCACTCTGAATTTTAAACAAAATTTGTTGAATTTTACGACTAAAAATGTCTTCGAGAAAAATTTGAAATTAAACCTCCTCGCTCTTCTGCTAGCCGGATACAGCACTCTGAATTTTAAACAAAATTTGTTGAATTTTACGACTAAAAATGTCTTCGAGAAAAATTTGAAATTATAACTCCTCGCTCTTCTGCTACCCGGATACAGCACTCTGAATTTTAAACAAAATTTGTTGAATTTTACGACTAAAAATGTCTTCGAGAAAAATTTGAAATTAAACTTCCTCGCTCTTCTGCTAGCCGGATACAGCGCTCTGAATTTTAAACAAAATTTGTTGAATTTTACGACTAAAAATGTCTTCGAGAAAAATTTGAAATTATACCTCCTCGCTCTTCTGCTACCCGGATGCAGCACTCTGAATTTTAAACAAAATTTGTTGAATTTTACGACTAAAAATGTCTTCGAGAAAAATTTGAAATTATACCTCCTCGCTCTTCTGCTACCCGGATACAGCACTCTGAATTTTAAACAAAATTTGTTGAATTTTACGACTAAAAATGTCTTCGAGAAAAATTTGAAATTATACCTCCTCGCTCTTCTGCTACCCGGATGCAGCACTCTGAATTTTTAAACAAAATTTGTTGAATTTTACGACTAAAAATGTCTTCGAGAAAAATTTGAAATTATACCTCCTCGCTCTTCTGCTACCCGGATACAGCACTCTGAATTTTAAACAAAATTTGTTGAATTTTACGACTAAAAATGTCTTCGAGAAAAATTTGAAATTAAACTTCCTCGCTCTTCTGCTAGCCGGATACAGCGCTCTGAATTTAAACAAAATTTGTTGAATTTTACGACTAAAAATGTCTTCGAGAAAAATTTGAAATTATACCTCCTCGCTCTTCTGCTACCCGGATGCAGCACTCTGAATTTTAAACAAAATTTGTTGAATTTTACGACTAAAAATGTCTTCGAGAAAAATTTGAAATTATACCTCCTCGCTCTTCTGCTACCCGGATACAGCACTCTGAATTTTAAACAAAATTTGTTGAATTTTACGACTAAAAATGTCTTCGAGAAAAATTTGAAATTATACCTCCTCGCTCTTCTGCTACCCGGATGCAGCACTCTGAATTTTAAACAAAATTTGTTGAATTTTACGACTAAAAATGTCTTCGAGAAAAATTTGAAATTATACCTCCTCGCTCTTCTGCTACCCGGATACAGTACTCTGAATTTTAAACAAAATTTGTTGAATTTTACGACTAAAAATGTCTTCGAGAAAAATTTGAAATTATACCTCCTCGCTCTTCTGCTACCCGGATACAGTACTCTGAATTTTAAACAAAATTTGTTGAATTTTACGACTAAAAATGTCTTCGAGAAAAATTTGAAATTATACCTCCTCGCTCTTCTGCTACCCGGATACAGCACTCTGAATTTTAAACAAAATTTGTTGAATTTTACGACTAAAAATGTCTTCGAGAAAAATTTGAAATTAAACCTCCTCGCTCTTCTGCTAGCCGGATACAGCACTCTGAATTTTAAACAAAATTTGTTGAATTTTACGACTAAAAATGTCTTCGAGAAAAATTTGAAATTATACCTCCTCGCTCCTCTGCTACCCGGATACAGTACTCTGAATTTTAAACAAAATTTGTTGAATTTTACGACTAAAAATGTCTTCGAGAAAAATTTGAAATTATACCTCCTCGCTCTTCTGCTACCCGGATACAGCACTCTGAATTTTAAACAAAATTTGTTGAATTTTACGACTAAAAATGTCTTCGAGAAAAATTTGAAATTAAACCTCCTCGCTCTTCTGCTAGCCGGATACAGCACTCTGAATTTTAAACAAAATTTGTTGAATTTTACGACTAAAAATGTCTTCGAGAAAAATTTGAAATTATACCTCCTCGCTCTTCTGCTACCCGGATACAGCACTCTGAATTTTAAACAAAATTTGTTGAATTTTACGACTAAAAATGTCTTCGAGAAAAATTTGAAATTAAACCTCCTCGCTCTTCTGCTAGCCGGATACAGCACTCTGAATTTTAAACAAAATTTGTTGAATTTTACGACTAAAAATGTCTTCGAGAAAAATTTGAAATTATACCTCCTCGCTCTTCTGCTACCCGGATGCAGCACTCTGAATTTTAAACAAAATTTGTTGAATTTTACGACTAAAAATGTCTTCGAGAAAAATTTGAAATTATACCTCCTCGCTCTTCTGCTACCCGGATACAGCACTCTGAATTTTAAACAAAATTTGTTGAATTTTACGACTAAAAATGTCTTCGAGAAAAATTTGAAATTATACCTCCTCGCTCTTCTGCTACCCGGATGCAGCACTCTGAATTTTAAACAAAATTTGTTGAATTTTACGACTAAAAATGTCTTCGAGAAAAATTTGAAATTATACCTCCTCGCTCTTCTGCTACCCGGATACAGTACTCTGAATTTTAAACAAAATTTGTTGAATTTTACGACTAAAAATGTCTTCGAGAAAAATTTGAAATTATACCTCCTCGCTCTTCTGCTACCCGGATACAGTACTCTGAATTTTAAACAAAATTTGTTGAATTTTACGACTAAAAATGTCTTCGAGAAAAATTTGAAATTATACCTCCTCGCTCTTCTGCTACCCGGATACAGCACTCTGAATTTTAAACAAAATTTGTTGAATTTTACGACTAAAAATGTCTTCGAGAAAAATTTGAAATTAAACCTCCTCGCTCTTCTGCTAGCCGGATACAGCACTCTGAATTTTAAACAAAATTTGTTGAATTTTACGACTAAAAATGTCTTCGAGAAAAATTTGAAATTATACCTCCTCGCTCCTCTGCTACCCGGATACAGTACTCTGAATTTTAAACAAAATTTGTTGAATTTTACGACTAAAAATGTCTTCGAGAAAAATTTGAAATTATACCTCCTCGCTCTTCTGCTACCCGGATACAGCACTCTGAATTTTAAACAAAATTTGTTGAATTTTACGACTAAAAATGTCTTCGAGAAAAATTTGAAATTAAACCTCCTCGCTCTTCTGCTAGCCGGATACAGCACTCTGAATTTTAAACAAAATTTGTTGAATTTTACGACTAAAAATGTCTTCGAGAAAAATTTGAAATTATACCTCCTCGCTCTTCTGCTACCCGGATACAGCACTCTGAATTTTAAACAAAATTTGTTGAATTTTACGACTAAAAATGTCTTCGAGAAAAATTTGAAATTAAACCTCCTCGCTCTTCTGCTAGCCGGATACAGCACTCTGAATTTTAAACAAAATTTGTTGAATTTTACGACTAAAAATGTCTTCGAGAAAAATTTGAAATTATACCTCCTCGCTCTTCTGCTACCCGGATGCAGCACTCTGAATTTTAAACAAAATTTGTTGAATTTTACGACTAAAAATGTCTTCGAGAAAAATTTGAAATTATACCTCCTCGCTCTTCTGCTAGCCGGATACAGCACTCTGAATTTTAAACAAAATTTGTTGAATTTTACGACTAAAAATGTCTTCGAGAAAAATTTGAAATTAAACCTCCTCGCTCTTCTGCTAGCCGGATACAGCACTCTGAATTTTAAACAAAATTTGTTGAATTTTACGACTAAAAATGTCTTCGAGAAAAATTTGAAATTATACCTCCTCGCTCTTCTGCTACCCGGATGCAGCACTCTGAATTTTAAACAAAATTTGTTCAATTTTACGACTAAAAATGTCTTCGAGAAAAATTTGAAATTATACCTCCTCGCTCTTCTGCTACCCGGATACAGCACTCTGAATTTTAAACAAAATTTGTTGAATTTTACGACTAAAAATGTCTTCGAGAAAAATTTGAAATTAAACTTCCTCGCTCTTCTGCTAGCCGGATACAGCGCTCTGAATTTTAAACAAAATTTGTTGAATTTTACGACTAAAAATGTCTTCGAGAAAAATTTGAAATTATACCTCCTCGCTCTTCTGCTACCCGGATGCAGCACTCTGAATTTTAAACAAAATTTGTTGAATTTTACGACTAAAAATGTCTTCGAGAAAAATTTGAAATTATACCTCCTCGCTCTTCTGCTACCCGGATACAGCACTCTGAATTTTAAACAAAATTTGTTGAATTTTACGACTAAAAATGTCTTCGAGAAAAATTTGAAATTATACCTCCTCGCTCTTCTGCTACCCGGATGCAGCACTCTGAATTTTAAACAAAATTTGTTGAATTTTACGACTAAAAATGTCTTCGAGAAAAATTTGAAATTATACCTCCTCGCTCTTCTGCTACCCGGATACAGCACTCTGAATTTTAAACAAAATTTGTTGAATTTTACGACTAAAAATGTCTTCGAGAAAAATTTGAAATTAAACTTCCTCGCTCTTCTGCTAGCCGGATACAGCGCTCTGAATTTTAAACAAAATTTGTTGAATTTTACGACTAAAAATGTCTTCGAGAAAAATTTGAAATTATACCTCCTCGCTCTTCTGCTACCCGGATGCAGCACTCTGAATTTTAAACAAAATTTGTTGAATTTTACGACTAAAAATGTCTTCGAGAAAAATTTGAAATTAAACCTCCTCGCTCTTCTGCTAGCCGGATACAGCACTCTGAATTTTAAACAAAATTTGTTGAATTTTACGACTAAAAATGTCTTCGAGAAAAATTTGAAATTATACCTCCTCGCTCTTCTGCTACCCGGATGCAGCACTCTGAATTTTAAACAAAATTTGTTGAATTTTACGACTAAAAATGTCTTCGAGAAAAATTTGAAATTATACCTCCTCGCTCTTCTGCTACCCGGATGCAGCACTCTGAATTTTAAACAAAATTTGTTGAATTTTACGACTAAAAATGTCTTCGAGAAAAATTTGAAATTATACCTCCTCGCTCTTCTGCTACCCGGATACAGCACTCTGAATTTTAAACAAAATTTGTTGAATTTTACGACTAAAAATGTCTTCGAGAAAAATTTGAAATTAAACTTCCTCGCTCTTCTGCTAGCCGGATACAGCGCTCTGAATTTTAAACAAAATTTGTTGAATTTTACGACTAAAAATGTCTTCGAGAAAAATTTGAAATTATACCTCCTCGCTCTTCTGCTACCCGGATACAGCACTCTGAATTTTAAACAAAATTTGTTGAATTTTACGACTAAAAATGTCTTCGAGAAAAATTTGAAATTATACCTCCTCGCTCTTCTGCTACCCGGATACAGTACTCTGAATTTTAAACAAAATTTGTTGAATTTTACGACTAAAAATGTCTTCGAGAAAAATTTGAAATTATACCTCCTCGCTCTTCTGCTACCCGGATACAGCACTCTGAATTTTAAACAAAATTTGTTGAATTTTACGACTAAAAATGTCTTCGAGAAAAATTTGAAATTAAACCTCCTCGCTCTTCTGCTAGCCGGATACAGCACTCTGAATTTTAAACAAAATTTGTTGAATTTTACGACTAAAAATGTCTTCGAGAAAAATTTGAAATTATACCTCCTCGCTCCTCTGCTACCCGGATACAGTACTCTGAATTTTAAACAAAATTTGTTGAATTTTACGACTAAAAATGTCTTCGAGAAAAATTTGAAATTATACCTCCTCGCTCTTCTGCTACCCGGATACAGCACTCTGAATTTTAAACAAAATTTGTTGAATTTTACGACTAAAAATGTCTTCGAGAAAAATTTGAAATTAAACCTCCTCGCTCTTCTGCTAGCCGGATACAGCACTCTGAATTTTAAACAAAATTTGTTGAATTTTACGACTAAAAATGTCTTCGAGAAAAATTTGAAATTATACCTCCTCGCTCTTCTGCTACCCGGATACAGCACTCTGAATTTTAAACAAAATTTGTTGAATTTTACGACTAAAAATGTCTTCGAGAAAAATTTGAAATTAAACCTCCTCGCTCTTCTGCTAGCCGGATACAGCACTCTGAATTTTAAACAAAATTTGTTGAATTTTACGACTAAAAATGTCTTCGAGAAAAATTTGAAATTATACCTCCTCGCTCTTCTGCTACCCGGATGCAGCACTCTGAATTTTAAACAAAATTTGTTGAATTTTACGACTAAAAATGTCTTCGAGAAAAATTTGAAATTAAACCTCCTCGCTCTTCTGCTAGCCGGATACAGCACTCTGAATTTTAAACAAAATTTGTTGAATTTTACGACTAAAAATGTCTTCGAGAAAAATTTGAAATTATACCTCCTCGCTCTTCTGCTACCCGGATGCAGCACTCTGAATTTTAAACAAAATTTGTTCAATTTTACGACTAAAAATGTCTTCGAGAAAAATTTGAAATTATACCTCCTCGCTCTTCTGCTACCCGGATACAGCACTCTGAATTTTAAACAAAATTTGTTGAATTTTACGACTAAAAATGTCTTCGAGAAAAATTTGAAATTAAACTTCCTCGCTCTTCTGCTAGCCGGATACAGCGCTCTGAATTTTAAACAAAATTTGTTGAATTTTACGACTAAAAATGTCTTCGAGAAAAATTTGAAATTATACCTCCTCGCTCTTCTGCTACCCGGATGCAGCACTCTGAATTTTAAACAAAATTTGTTGAATTTTACGACTAAAAATGTCTTCGAGAAAAATTTGAAATTATACCTCCTCGCTCTTCTGCTACCCGGATACAGCACTCTGAATTTTAAACAAAATTTGTTGAATTTTACGACTAAAAATGTCTTCGAGAAAAATTTGAAATTATACCTCCTCGCTCTTCTGCTACCCGGATGCAGCACTCTGAATTTTAAACAAAATTTGTTGAATTTTACGACTAAAAATGTCTTCGAGAAAAATTTGAAATTATACCTCCTCGCTCTTCTGCTACCCGGATACAGCACTCTGAATTTTAAACAAAATTTGTTGAATTTTACGACTAAAAATGTCTTCGAGAAAAATTTGAAATTAAACTTCCTCGCTCTTCTGCTAGCCGGATACAGCGCTCTGAATTTTAAACAAAATTTGTTGAATTTTACGACTAAAAATGTCTTCGAGAAAAATTTGAAATTATACGTCCTCGCTCTTCTGCTACCCGGATGCAGCACTCTGAATTTTAAACAAAATTTGTTGAATTTTACGACTAAAAATGTCTTCGAGAAAAATTTGAAATTAAACCTCCTCGCTCTTCTGCTAGCCGGATACAGCACTCTGAATTTTAAACAAAATTTGTTGAATTTTACGACTAAAAATGTCTTCGAGAAAAATTTGAAATTATACCTCCTCGCTCTTCTGCTACCCGGATGCAGCACTCTGAATTTTAAACAAAATTTGTTGAATTTTACGACTAAAAATGTCTTCGAGAAAAATTTGAAATTATACCTCCTCGCTCTTCTGCTACCCGGATGCAGCACTCTGAATTTTAAACAAAATTTGTTGAATTTTACGACTAAAAATGTCTTCGAGAAAAATTTGAAATTAAACCTCCTCGCTCTTCTGCTAGCCGGATACAGCACTCTGAATTTTAAACAAAATTTGTTGAATTTTACGACTAAAAATGTCTTCGAGAAAAATTTGAAATTATACCTCCTCGCTCTTCTGCTACCCGGATGCAGCACTCTGAATTTTAAACAAAATTTGTTGAATTTTACGACTAAAAATGTCTTCGAGAAAAATTTGAAATTATACCTCCTCGCTCTTCTGCTACCCGGATGCAGCACTCTGAATTTTAAACAAAATTTGTTGAATTTTACGACTAAAAATGTCTTCGAGAAAAATTTGAAATTATACCTCCTCGCTCTTCTGCTACCCGGATACAGCACTCTGAATTTTAAACAAAATTTGTTGAATTTTACGACTAAAAATGTCTTCGAGAAAAATTTGAAATTAAACTTCCTCGCTCTTCTGCTAGCCGGATACAGCGCTCTGAATTTTAAACAAAATTTGTTGAATTTTACGACTAAAAATGTCTTCGAGAAAAATTTGAAATTATACCTCCTCGCTCTTCTGCTACCCGGATACAGCACTCTGAATTTTAAACAAAATTTGTTGAATTTTACGACTAAAAATGTCTTCGAGAAAAATTTGAAATTATACCTCCTCGCTCTTCTGCTACCCGGATACAGTACTCTGAATTTTAAACAAAATTTGTTGAATTTTACGACTAAAAATGTCTTCGAGAAAAATTTGAAATTATACCTCCTCGCTCTTCTGCTACCCGGATACAGCACTCTGAATTTTAAACAAAATTTGTTGAATTTTACGACTAAAAATGTCTTCGAGAAAAATTTGAAATTAAACCTCCTCGCTCTTCTGCTAGCCGGATACAGCACTCTGAATTTTAAACAAAATTTGTTGAATTTTACGACTAAAAATGTCTTCGAGAAAAATTTGAAATTATACCTCCTCGCTCCTCTGCTACCCGGATACAGTACTCTGAATTTTAAACAAAATTTGTTGAATTTTACGACTAAAAATGTCTTCGAGAAAAATTTGAAATTATACCTCCTCGCTCTTCTGCTACCCGGATACAGCACTCTGAATTTTAAACAAAATTTGTTGAATTTTACGACTAAAAATGTCTTCGAGAAAAATTTGAAATTAAACCTCCTCGCTCTTCTGCTAGCCGGATACAGCACTCTGAATTTTAAACAAAATTTGTTGAATTTTACGACTAAAAATGTCTTCGAGAAAAATTTGAAATTATACCTCCTCGCTCTTCTGCTACCCGGATACAGCACTCTGAATTTTAAACAAAATTTGTTGAATTTTACGACTAAAAATGTCTTCGAGAAAAATTTGAAATTAAACCTCCTCGCTCTTCTGCTAGCCGGATACAGCACTCTGAATTTTAAACAAAATTTGTTGAATTTTACGACTAAAAATGTCTTCGAGAAAAATTTGAAATTATACCTCCTCGCTCTTCTGCTACCCGGATGCAGCACTCTGAATTTTAAACAAAATTTGTTGAATTTTACGACTAAAAATGTCTTCGAGAAAAATTTGAAATTAAACCTCCTCGCTCTTCTGCTAGCCGGATACAGCACTCTGAATTTTAAACAAAATTTGTTGAATTTTACGACTAAAAATGTCTTCGAGAAAAATTTGAAATTATACCTCCTCGCTCTTCTGCTACCCGGATGCAGCACTCTGAATTTTAAACAAAATTTGTTCAATTTTACGACTAAAAATGTCTTCGAGAAAAATTTGAAATTATACCTCCTCGCTCTTCTGCTACCCGGATACAGCACTCTGAATTTTAAACAAAATTTGTTGAATTTTACGACTAAAAATGTCTTCGAGAAAAATTTGAAATTAAACTTCCTCGCTCTTCTGCTAGCCGGATACAGCGCTCTGAATTTTAAACAAAATTTGTTGAATTTTACGACTAAAAATGTCTTCGAGAAAAATTTGAAATTATACCTCCTCGCTCTTCTGCTACCCGGATGCAGCACTCTGAATTTTAAACAAAATTTGTTGAATTTTACGACTAAAAATGTCTTCGAGAAAAATTTGAAATTATACCTCCTCGCTCTTCTGCTACCCGGATACAGCACTCTGAATTTTAAACAAAATTTGTTGAATTTTACGACTAAAAATGTCTTCGAGAAAAATTTGAAATTATACCTCCTCGCTCTTCTGCTACCCGGATGCAGCACTCTGAATTTTAAACAAAATTTGTTGAATTTTACGACTAAAAATGTCTTCGAGAAAAATTTGAAATTATACCTCCTCGCTCTTCTGCTACCCGGATACAGCACTCTGAATTTTAAACAAAATTTGTTGAATTTTACGACTAAAAATGTCTTCGAGAAAAATTTGAAATTAAACTTCCTCGCTCTTCTGCTAGCCGGATACAGCGCTCTGAATTTTAAACAAAATTTGTTGAATTTTACGACTAAAAATGTCTTCGAGAAAAATTTGAAATTATACGTCCTCGCTCTTCTGCTACCCGGATGCAGCACTCTGAATTTTAAACAAAATTTGTTGAATTTTACGACTAAAAATGTCTTCGAGAAAAATTTGAAATTAAACCTCCTCGCTCTTCTGCTAGCCGGATACAGCACTCTGAATTTTAAACAAAATTTGTTGAATTTTACGACTAAAAATGTCTTCGAGAAAAATTTGAAATTATACCTCCTCGCTCTTCTGCTACCCGGATGCAGCACTCTGAATTTTAAACAAAATTTGTTGAATTTTACGACTAAAAATGTCTTCGAGAAAAATTTGAAATTATACCTCCTCGCTCTTCTGCTAGCCGGATACAGCACTCTGAATTTTAAACAAAATTTGTTGAATTTTACGACTAAAAATGTCTTCGAGAAAAATTTGAAATTATACCTCCTCGCTCTTCTGCTACCCGGATACAGCACTCTGAATTTTAAATAAAATTTGTTGAATTTTACGACTAAAAATGTCTTCGAGAAAAATTTGAAATTAAACTTCCTCGCTCTTCTGCTAGCCGGATACAGCGCTCTGAATTTTAAACAAAATTTGTTGAATTTTACGACTAAAAATGTCTTCGAGAAAAATTTGAAATTATACCTCCTCGCTCTTCTGCTACCCGGATGCAGCACTCTGAATTTTAAACAAAATTTGTTGAATTTTACGACTAAAAATGTCTTCGAGAAAAATTTGAAATTATACCTCCTCGCTCTTCTGCTACCCGGATACAGCACTCTGAATTTTAAACAAAATTTGTTGAATTTTACGACTAAAAATGTCTTCGAGAAAAATTTGAAATTATACCTCCTCGCTCTTCTGCTACCCGGATGCAGCACTCTGAATTTTAAACAAAATTTGTTGAATTTTACGACTAAAAATGTCTTCGAGAAAAATTTGAAATTATACCTCCTCGCTCTTCTGCTACCCGGATACAGCACTCTGAATTTTAAACAAAATTTGTTGAATTTTACGACTAAAAATGTCTTCGAGAAAAATTTGAAATTAAACTTCCTCGCTCTTCTGCTAGCCGGATACAGCGCTCTGAATTTTAAACAAAATTTGTTGAATTTTACGACTAAAAATGTCTTCGAGAAAAATTTGAAATTATACCTCCTCGCTCTTCTGCTACCCGGATGCAGCACTCTGAATTTTAAACAAAATTTGTTGAATTTTACGACTAAAAATGTCTTCGAGAAAAATTTGAAATTATACCTCCTCGCTCTTCTGCTACCCGGATACAGCACTCTGAATTTTAAACAAAATTTGTTGAATTTTACGACTAAAAATGTCTTCGAGAAAAATTTGAAATTATACCTCCTCGCTCTTCTGCTACCCGGATGCAGCACTCTGAATTTTAAACAAAATTTGTTGAATTTTACGACTAAAAATGTCTTCGAGAAAAATTTGAAATTATACCTCCTCGCTCTTCTGCTACCCGGATACAGTACTCTGAATTTTAAACAAAATTTGTTGAATTTTACGACTAAAAATGTCTTCGAGAAAAATTTGAAATTATACCTCCTCGCTCTTCTGCTACCCGGATACAGTACTCTGAATTTTAAACAAAATTTGTTGAATTTTACGACTAAAAATGTCTTCGAGAAAAATTTGAAATTATACCTCCTCGCTCTTCTGCTACCCGGATACAGCACTCTGAATTTTAAACAAAATTTGTTGAATTTTACGACTAAAAATGTCTTCGAGAAAAATTTGAAATTAAACCTCCTCGCTCTTCTGCTAGCCGGATACAGCACTCTGAATTTTAAACAAAATTTGTTGAATTTTACGACTAAAAATGTCTTCGAGAAAAATTTGAAATTATACCTCCTCGCTCCTCTGCTACCCGGATACAGTACTCTGAATTTTAAACAAAATTTGTTGAATTTTACGACTAAAAATGTCTTCGAGAAAAATTTGAAATTATACCTCCTCGCTCTTCTGCTACCCGGATACAGCACTCTGAATTTTAAACAAAATTTGTTGAATTTTACGACTAAAAATGTCTTCGAGAAAAATTTGAAATTAAACCTCCTCGCTCTTCTGCTAGCCGGATACAGCACTTTGAATTTTAAACAAAATTTGTTGAATTTTACGACTAAAAATGTCTTCGAGAAAAATTTGAAATTATACCTCCTCGCTCTTCTGCTACCCGGATACAGCACTCTGAATTTTAAACAAAATTTGTTGAATTTTACGACTAAAAATGTCTTCGAGAAAAATTTGAAATTAAACCTCCTCGCTCTTCTGCTAGCCGGATACAGCACTCTGAATTTTAAACAAAATTTGTTGAATTTTACGACTAAAAATGTCTTCGAGAAAAATTTGAAATTATACCTCCTCGCTCTTCTGCTACCCGGATGCAGCACTCTGAATTTTAAACAAAATTTGTTGAATTTTACGACTAAAAATGTCTTCGAGAAAAATTTGAAATTAAACCTCCTCGCTCTTCTGCTAGCCGGATACAGCACTCTGAATTTTAAACAAAATTTGTTGAATTTTACGACTAAAAATGTCTTCGAGAAAAATTTGAAATTATACCTCCTCGCTCTTCTGCTATCCGGATACAGCACTCTGAATTTTAAACAAAATTTGTTGAATTTTACGACTAAAAATGTCTTCGAGAAAAATTTGAAATTAAACCTCCTCGTTCTTCTGCTAGCCGGATACAGCACTCTGAATTTTAAACAAAATTTGTTGAATTTTACGACTAAAAATGTCTTCGAGAAAAATTTGAAATTATACCTCCTCGCTCTTCTGCTACCCGGATACAGCACTCTGAATTTTAAACAAAATTTGTTGAATTTTACGACTAAAAATGTCTTCGAGAAAAATTTGAAATTAAACCTCCTCGCTCTTCTGCTAGCCGGATACAGCACTCTGAATTTTAAACAAAATTTGTTCAATTTTACGACTAAAAATGTCTTCGAGAAAAATTTGAAATTATACCTCCTCGCTCTTCTGCTACCCGGATACAGCACTCTGAATTTTAAACAAAATTTGTTGAATTTTACGACTAAAAATGTCTTCGAGAAAAATTTGAAATTAAACCTCCTCGTTCTTCTGCTAGCCGGATACAGCACTCTGAATTTTAAACAAAATTTGTTGAATTTTACGACTAAAAATGTCTTCGAGAAAAATTTGAAATTATACCTCCTCGCTCTTCTGCTACCCGGATACAGCACTCTGAATTTTAAACAAAATTTGTTGAATTTTACGACTAAAAATGTCTTCGAGAAAAATTTGAAATTAAACCTCCTCGCTCTTCTGCTAGCCGGATACAGCACTCTGAATTTTAAACAAAATTTGTTGAATTTTACGACTAAAAATGTCTTCGAGAAAAATTTGAAATTAAACCTCCTCGCTCTTCTGCTAGCCGGATACAGCACTCTGAATTTTAAACAAAATTTGTTGAATTTTACGACTAAAAATGTCTTCGAGAAAAATTTGAAATTATACCTCCTCGCTCTTCTGCTACCCGGATACAGCACTCTGAATTTTAAACAAAATTTGTTGAATTTTACGACTAAAAATGTCTTCGAGAAAAATTTGAAATTAAACCTCCTCGCTCTTCTGCTAGCCGGATACAGCACTCTGAATTTTAAACAAAATTTGTTGAATTTTACGACTAAAAATGTCTTCGAGAAAAATTTGAAATTATACCTCCTCGCTCTTCTGCTACCCGGATGCAGCACTCTGAATTTTAAACAAAATTTGTTGAATTTTACGACTAAAAATGTCTTCGAGAAAAATTTGAAATTATACCTCCTCGCTCTTCTGCTACCCGGATACAGCACTCTGAATTTTAAACAAAATTTGTTGAATTTTACGACTAAAAATGTCTTCGAGAAAAATTTGAAATTAAACTTCCTCGCTCTTCTGCTAGCCGGATACAGCGCTCTGAATTTTAAACAAAATTTGTTGAATTTTACGACTAAAAATGTCTTCGAGAAAAATTTGAAATTATACCTCCTCGCTCTTCTGCTACCCGGATGCAGCACTCTGAATTTTAAACAAAATTTGTTGAATTTTACGACTAAAAATGTCTTCGAGAAAAATTTGAAATTATACCTCCTCGCTCTTCTGCTACCCGGATACAGCACTCTGAATTTTAAACAAAATTTGTTGAATTTTACGACTAAAAATGTCTTCGAGAAAAATTTGAAATTAAACCTCCTCGCTCTTCTGCTAGCCGGATACAGCACTCTGAATTTTAAACAAAATTTGTTGAATTTTACGACTAAAAATGTCTTCGAGAAAAATTTGAAATTATACCTCCTCGCTCTTCTGCTACCCGGATACAGCACTCTGAATTTTAAACAAAATTTGTTGAATTTTACGACTAAAAATGTCTCCGAGAAAAATTTGAAATTAAACCTCCTCGCTCTTCTGCTAGCCGGATACAGCACTCTGACTTTTAAACAAAATTTGTTGAATTTTACGACTAAAAATGTCTTCGTGAAAAATTTGAAATTATACCTCCTCGCTCTTCTGCTACCCGGATACAGCACTCTGAATTTTAAACAAAATTTGTTGAATTTTACGACTAAAAATGTCTTCGAGAAAAATTTGAAATTAAACCTCCTCGTTCTTCTGCTAGCCGGATACAGCACTCTGAATTTTAAACAAAATTTGTTGAATTTTACGACTAAAAATGTCTTCGAGAAAAATTTGAAATTATACCTCCTCGCTCTTCTGCTACCCGGATACAGCACTCTGAATTTTAAAGAAAATTTGTTGAATTTTACGACTAAAAATGTCTTCGAGAAAAATTTGAAATTAAACCTCCTCGCTCTTCTGCTAGCCGGATACAGCACTCTGAATTTTAAACAAAATTTGTTGAATTTTACGACTAAAAATGTCTTCGAGAAAAATTTGAAATTATACCTCCTCGCTCTTCTGCTATCCGGATACAGCACTCTGAATTTTAAACAAAATTTGTTGAATTTTACGACTAAAAATGTCTTCGAGAAAAATTTGAAATTAAACCTCCTCGCTCTTCTGCTAGCCGGATACAGCACTCTGAATTTTAAACAAAATTTGTTGAATTTTACGACTAAAAATGTCTTCGAGAAAAATTTGAAATTAAACCTCCTCGCTCTTCTGCTAGCCGGATACAGCACTCTGAATTTTAAACAAAATTTGTTGAATTTTACGACTAAAAATGTCTTCGAGAAAAATTTGAAATTATACCTCCTCGCTCTTCTGCTATCCGGATACAGCACTCTGAATTTTAAACAAAATTTGTTGAATTTTACGACTAAAAATGTCTTCGAGAAAAATTTGAAATTAAACCTCCTCGTTCTTCTGCTAGCCGGATACAGCACTCTGAATTTTAAACAAAATTTGTTGAATTTTACGACTAAAAATGTCTTCGAGAAAAATTTGAAATTATACCTCCTCGCTCTTCTGCTACCCGGATACAGCACTCTGAATTTTAAACAAAATTTGTTGAATTTTACGACTAAAAATGTCTTCGAGAAAAATTTGAAATTAAACCTCCTCGCTCTTCTGCTAGCCGGATACAGCACTCTGAATTTTAAACAAAATTTGTTGAATTTTACGACTAAAAATGTCTTCGAGAAAAATTTGAAATTAAACCTCCTCGCTCTTCTGCTAGCCGGATACAGCACTCTGAATTTTAAACAAAATTTGTTGAATTTTACGACTAAAAATGTCTTCGAGAAAAATTTGAAATTATACCTCCTCGCTCTTCTGCTACCCGGATACAGCACTCTGAATTTTAAACAAAATTTGTTGAATTTTACGACTAAAAATGTCTTCGAGAAAAATTTGAAATTAAACCTCCTCGCTCTTCTGCTAGCCGGATACAGCACTCTGAATTTTAAACAAAATTTGTTGAATTTTACGACTAAAAATGTCTTCGAGAAAAATTTGAAATTATACCTCCTCGCTCTTCTGCTACCCGGATGCAGCACTCTGAATTTTAAACAAAATTTGTTGAATTTTACGACTAAAAATGTCTTCGAGAAAAATTTGAAATTATACCTCCTCGCTCTTCTGCTACCCGGATACAGCACTCTGAATTTTAAACAAAATTTGTTGAATTTTACGACTAAAAATGTCTTCGAGAAAAATTTGAAATTAAACTTCCTCGCTCTTCTGCTAGCCGGATACAGCGCTCTGAATTTTAAACAAAATTTGTTGAATTTTACGACTAAAAATGTCTTCGAGAAAAATTTGAAATTATACCTCCTCGCTCTTCTGCTACCCGGATACAGCACTCTGAATTTTAAACAAAATTTGTTGAATTTTACGACTAAAAATGTCTTCGAGAAAAATTTGAAATTAAACCTCCTCGCTCTTCTGCTATCCGGATACAGCACTCTGAATTTTAAACAAAATTTGTTGAATTTTACGACTAAAAATGTCTTCGAGAAAAATTTGAAATTATACCTCCTCGCTCTTCTGCTACCCGGATACAGCACTCTGAATTTTAAACAAAATTTGTTGAATTTTACGACTAAAAATGTCTTCGAGAAAAATTTGAAATTAAACCTCCTCGCTCTTCTGCTATCCGGATACAGCACTCTGAATTTTAAACAAAATTTGTTGAATTTTACGACTAAAAATGTCTTCGAGAAAAATTTGAAATTAAACCTCCTCGCTCTTCTGCTAGCCGGATACAGCACTCTGAATTTTAAACAAAATTTGTTGAATTTTACGACTAAAAATGTCTTCGAGAAAAATTTGAAATTAAACCTCCTCGCTCTTCTGCTAGCCGGATACAGCACTCTGAATTTTAAACAAAATTTGTTGAATTTTACGACTAAAAATGTCTTCGAGAAAAATTTGAAATTATACCTCCTCGCTCTTCTGCTATCCGGATACAGCACTCTGAATTTTAAACAAAATTTGTTGAATTTTACGACTAAAAATGTCTTCGAGAAAAATTTGAAATTAAACCTCCTCGTTCTTCTGCTAGCCGGATACAGCACTCTGAATTTTAAACAAAATTTGTTGAATTTTACGACTAAAAATGTCTTCGAGAAAAATTTGAAATTATACCTCCTCGCTCTTCTGCTACCCGGATACAGCACTCTGAATTTTAAACAAAATTTGTTGAATTTTACGACTAAAAATGTCTTCGAGAAAAATTTGAAATTAAACCTCCTCGCTCTTCTGCTAGCCGGATACAGCACTCTGAATTTTAAACAAAATTTGTTGAATTTTACGACTAAAAATGTCTTCGAGAAAAATTTGAAATTAAACCTCCTCGCTCTTCTGCTAGCCGGATACAGCACTCTGAATTTTAAACAAAATTTGTTGAATTTTACGACTAAAAATGTCTTCGAGAAAAATTTGAAATTATACCTCCTCGCTCTTCTGCTACCCGGATACAGCACTCTGAATTTTAAACAAAATTTGTTGAATTTTACGACTAAAAATGTCTTCGAGAAAAATTTGAAATTAAACCTCCTCGCTCTTCTGCTAGCCGGATACAGCACTCTGAATTTTAAACAAAATTTGTTGAATTTTACGACTAAAAATGTCTTCGAGAAAAATTTGAAATTATACCTCCTCGCTCTTCTGCTACCCGGATGCAGCACTCTGAATTTTAAACAAAATTTGTTGAATTTTACGACTAAAAATGTCTTCGAGAAAAATTTGAAATTATACCTCCTCGCTCTTCTGCTACCCGGATACAGCACTCTGAATTTTAAACAAAATTTGTTGAATTTTACGACTAAAAATGTCTTCGAGAAAAATTTGAAATTAAACTTCCTCGCTCTTCTGCTAGCCGGATACAGCGCTCTGAATTTTAAACAAAATTTGTTGAATTTTACGACTAAAAATGTCTTCGAGAAAAATTTGAAATTATACCTCCTCGCTCTTCTGCTACCCGGATGCAGCACTCTGAATTTTAAACAAAATTTGTTGAATTTTACGACTAAAAATGTCTTCGAGAAAAATTTGAAATTATACCTCCTCGCTCTTCTGCTACCCGGATACAGCACTCTGAATTTTAAACAAAATTTGTTGAATTTTACGACTAAAAATGTCTTCGAGAAAAATTTGAAATTAAACCTCCTCGCTCTTCTGCTAGCCGGATACAGCACTCTGAATTTTAAACAAAATTTGTTGAATTTTACGACTAAAAATGTCTTCGAGAAAAATTTGAAATTATACCTCCTCGCTCTTCTGCTACCCGGATACAGCACTCTGAATTTTAAACAAAATTTGTTGAATTTTACGACTAAAAATGTCTCCGAGAAAAATTTGAAATTAAACCTCCTCGCTCTTCTGCTAGCCGGATACAGCACTCTGACTTTTAAACAAAATTTGTTGAATTTTACGACTAAAAATGTCTTCGAGAAAAATTTGAAATTATACCTCCTCGCTCTTCTGCTACCCGGATACAGCACTCTGAATTTTAAACAAAATTTGTTGAATTTTACGACTAAAAATGTCTTCGAGAAAAATTTGAAATTAAACCTCCTCGCTCTTCTGCTAGCCGGATACAGCACTCTGAATTTTAAACAAAATTTGTTGAATTTTACGACTAAAAATGTCTTCGAGAAAAATTTGAAATTAAACCTCCTCGCTCTTCTGCTAGCCGGATACAGCACTCTGAATTTTAAACAAAATTTGTTGAATTTTACGACTAAAAATGTCTTCGAGAAAAATTTGAAATTATACCTCCTCGCTCTTCTGCTACCCGGATACAGCACTCTGAATTTTAAACAAAATTTGTTGAATTTTACGACTAAAAATGTCTTCGAGAAAAATTTGAAATTAAACCTCCTCGCTCTTCTGCTAGCCGGATACAGCACTCTGAATTTTAAACAAAATTTGTTGAATTTTACGACTAAAAATGTCTTCGAGAAAAATTTGAAATTATACCTCCTCGCTCTTCTGCTACCCGGATGCAGCACTCTGAATTTTAAACAAAATTTGTTGAATTTTACGACTAAAAATGTCTTCGAGAAAAATTTGAAATTATACCTCCTCGCTCTTCTGCTACCCGGATACAGCACTCTGAATTTTAAACAAAATTTGTTGAATTTTACGACTAAAAATGTCTTCGAGAAAAATTTGAAATTAAACTTCCTCGCTCTTCTGCTAGCCGGATACAGCGCTCTGAATTTTAAACAAAATTTGTTGAATTTTACGACTAAAAATGTCTTCGAGAAAAATTTGAAATTATACCTCCTCGCTCTTCTGCTACCCGGATGCAGCACTCTGAATTTTAAACAAAATTTGTTGAATTTTACGACTAAAAATGTCTTCGAGAAAAATTTGAAATTATACCTCCTCGCTCTTCTGCTACCCGGATACAGCACTCTGAATTTTAAACAAAATTTGTTGAATTTTACGACTAAAAATGTCTTCGAGAAAAATTTGAAATTAAACCTCCTCGCTCTTCTGCTAGCCGGATACAGCACTCTGAATTTTAAACAAAATTTGTTGAATTTTACGACTAAAAATGTCTTCGAGAAAAATTTGAAATTATACCTCCTCGCTCTTCTGCTACCCGGATACAGCACTCTGAATTTTAAACAAAATTTGTTGAATTTTACGACTAAAAATGTCTCCGAGAAAAATTTGAAATTAAACCTCCTCGCTCTTCTGCTAGCCGGATACAGCACTCTGACTTTTAAACAAAATTTGTTGAATTTTACGACTAAAAATGTCTTCGAGAAAAATTTGAAATTATACCTCCTCGCTCTTCTGCTACCCGGATACAGCACTCTGAATTTTAAACAAAATTTGTTGAATTTTACGACTAAAAATGTCTTCGAGAAAAATTTGAAATTAAACCTCCTCGTTCTTCTGCTAGCCGGATACAGCACTCTGAATTTTAAACAAAATTTGTTGAATTTTACGACTAAAAATGTCTTCGAGAAAAATTTGAAATTATACCTCCTCGCTCTTCTGCTACCCGGATACAGCACTCTGAATTTTAAAGAAAATTTGTTGAATTTTACGACTAAAAATGTCTTCGAGAAAAATTTGAAATTAAACCTCCTCGCTCTTCTGCTAGCCGGATACAGCACTCTGAATTTTAAACAAAATTTGTTGAATTTTACGACTAAAAATGTCTTCGAGAAAAATTTGAAATTATACCTCCTCGCTCTTCTGCTATCCGGATACAGCACTCTGAATTTTAAACAAAATTTGTTGAATTTTACGACTAAAAATGTCTTCGAGAAAAATTTGAAATTAAACCTCCTCGTTCTTCTGCTAGCCGGATACAGCACTCTGAATTTTAAACAAAATTTGTTGAATTTTACGACTAAAAATGTCTTCGAGAAAAATTTGAAATTATACCTCCTCGCTCTTCTGCTACCCGGATACAGCACTCTGAATTTTAAACAAAATTTGTTGAATTTTACGACTAAAAATGTCTTCGAGAAAAATTTGAAATTAAACCTCCTCGCTCTTCTGCTAGCCGGATACAGCACTCTGAATTTTAAACAAAATTTGTTGAATTTTACGACTAAAAATGTCTTCGAGAAAAATTTGAAATTAAACCTCCTCGCTCTTCTGCTAGCCGGATACAGCACTCTGAATTTTAAACAAAATTTGTTGAATTTTACGACTAAAAATGTCTTCGAGAAAAATTTGAAATTATACCTCCTCGCTCTTCTGCTACCCGGATACAGCACTCTGAATTTTAAACAAAATTTGTTGAATTTTACGACTAAAAATGTCTTCGAGAAAAATTTGAAATTAAACCTCCTCGCTCTTCTGCTAGCCGGATACAGCACTCTGAATTTTAAACAAAATTTGTTGAATTTTACGACTAAAAATGTCTTCGAGAAAAATTTGAAATTATACCTCCTCGCTCTTCTGCTACCCGGATGCAGCACTCTGAATTTTAAACAAAATTTGTTGAATTTTACGACTAAAAATGTCTTCGAGAAAAATTTGAAATTATACCTCCTCGCTCTTCTGCTACCCGGATACAGCACTCTGAATTTTAAACAAAATTTGTTGAATTTTACGACTAAAAATGTCTTCGAGAAAAATTTGAAATTAAACTTCCTCGCTCTTCTGCTAGCCGGATACAGCGCTCTGAATTTTAAACAAAATTTGTTGAATTTTACGACTAAAAATGTCTTCGAGAAAAATTTGAAATTATACCTCCTCGCTCTTCTGCTACCCGGATGCAGCACTCTGAATTTTAAACAAAATTTGTTGAATTTTACGACTAAAAATGTCTTCGAGAAAAAATTGAAATTATACCTCCTCGCTCTTCTGCTACCCGGATACAGCACTCTGAATTTTAAACAAAATTTGTTGAATTTTACGACTAAAAATGTCTTCGAGAAAAATTTGAAATTAAACCTCCTCGCTCTTCTGCTAGCCGGATACAGCACTCTGAATTTTAAACAAAATTTGTTGAATTTTACGACTAAAAATGTCTTCGAGAAAAATTTGAAATTATACCTCCTCGCTCTTCTGCTACCCGGATACAGCACTCTGAATTTTAAACAAAATTTGTTGAATTTTACGACTAAAAATGTCTCCGAGAAAAATTTGAAATTAAACCTCCTCGCTCTTCTGCTAGCCGGATACAGCACTCTGACTTTTAAACAAAATTTGTTGAATTTTACGACTAAAAATGTCTTCGAGAAAAATTTGAAATTATACCTCCTCGCTCTTCTGCTACCCGGATACAGCACTCTGAATTTTAAACAAAATTTGTTGAATTTTACGACTAAAAATGTCTTCGAGAAAAATTTGAAATTAAACCTCCTCGCTCTTCTGCTAGCCGGATACAGCACTCTGAATTTTAAACAAAATTTGTTGAATTTTACGACTAAAAATGTCTTCGAGAAAAATTTGAAATTAAACCTCCTCGCTCTTCTGCTAGCCGGATACAGCACACTGAATTTTAAACAAAATTTGTTGAATTTTACGACTAAAAATGTCTTCGAGAAAAATTTGAAATTATACCTCCTCGCTCTTCTGCTATCCGGATACAGCACTCTGAATTTTAAACAAAATTTGTTGAATTTTACGACTAAAAATGTCTTCGAGAAAAATTTGAAATTAAACCTCCTCGTTCTTCTGCTAGCCGGATACAGCACTCTGAATTTTAAACAAAATTTGTTGAATTTTACGACTAAAAATGTCTTCGAGAAAAATTTGAAATTATACCTCCTCGCTCTTCTGCTACCCGGATACAGCACTCTGAATTTTAAACAAAATTTGTTGAATTTTACGACTAAAAATGTCTTCGAGAAAAATTTGAAATTAAACCTCCTCGCTCTTCTGCTAGCCGGATACAGCACTCTGAATTTTAAACAAAATTTGTTGAATTTTACGACTAAAAATGTCTTCGAGAAAAATTTGAAATTAAACCTCCTCGCTCTTCTGCTAGCCGGATACAGCACTCTGAATTTTAAACAAAATTTGTTGAATTTTACGACTAAAAATGTCTTCGAGAAAAATTTGAAATTATACCTCCTCGCTCTTCTGCTACCCGGATACAGCACTCTGAATTTTAAACAAAATTTGTTGAATTTTACGACTAAAAATGTCTTCGAGAAAAATTTGAAATTAAACCTCCTCGCTCTTCTGCTAGCCGGATACAGCACTCTGAATTTTAAACAAAATTTGTTGAATTTTACGACTAAAAATGTCTTCGAGAAAAATTTGAAATTATACCTCCTCGCTCTTCTGCTACCCGGATGCAGCACTCTGAATTTTAAACAAAATTTGTTGAATTTTACGACTAAAAATGTCTTCGAGAAAAATTTGAAATTATACCTCCTCGCTCTTCTGCTACCCGGATACAGCACTCTGAATTTTAAACAAAATTTGTTGAATTTTACGACTAAAAATGTCTTCGAGAAAAATTTGAAATTAAACTTCCTCGCTCTTCTGCTAGCCGGATACAGCGCTCTGAATTTTAAACAAAATTTGTTGAATTTTACGACTAAAAATGTCTTCGAGAAAAATTTGAAATTATACCTCCTCGCTCTTCTGCTACCCGGATGCAGCACTCTGAATTTTAAACAAAATTTGTTGAATTTTACGACTAAAAATGTCTTCGAGAAAAATTTGAAATTATACCTCCTCGCTCTTCTGCTACCCGGATACAGCACTCTGAATTTTAAACAAAATTTGTTGAATTTTACGACTAAAAATGTCTTCGAGAAAAATTTGAAATTAAACCTCCTCGCTCTTCTGCTAGCCGGATACAGCACTCTGAATTTTAAACAAAATTTGTTGAATTTTACGACTAAAAATGTCTTCGAGAAAAATTTGAAATTATACCTCCTCGCTCTTCTGCTACCCGGATACAGCACTCTGAATTTTAAAGAAAATTTGTTGAATTTTACGACTAAAAATGTCTTCGAGAAAAATTTGAAATTAAACCTCCTCGCTCTTCTGCTAGCCGGATACAGCACTCTGAATTTTAAACAAAATTTGTTGAATTTTACGACTAAAAATGTCTTCGAGAAAAATTTGAAATTATACCTCCTCGCTCTTCTGCTATCTGGATACAGCACTCTGAATTTTAAACAAAATTTGTTGAATTTTACGACTAAAAATGTCTTCGAGAAAAATTTGAAATTAAACCTCCTCGCTCTTCTGCTAGCCGGATACAGCACTCTGAATTTTAAACAAAATTTGTTGAATTTTACGACTAAAAATGTCTTCGAGAAAAATTTGAAATTAAACCTCCTCGCTCTTCTGCTAGCCGGATACAGCACTCTGAATTTTAAACAAAATTTGTTGAATTTTACGACTAAAAATGTCTTCGAGAAAAATTTGAAATTATACCTCCTCGCTCTTCTGCTATCCGGATACAGCACTCTGAATTTTAAACAAAATTTGTTGAATTTTACGACTAAAAATGTCTTCGAGAAAAATTTGAAATTAAACCTCCTCGCTCTTCTGCTAGCCGGATACAGCACTCTGAATTTTAAACAAAATTTGTTGAATTTTACGACTAAAAATGTCTTCGAGAAAAATTTGAAATTATACCTCCTCGCTCTTGTGCTACCCGGATACAGCACTCTGAATTTTAAACAAAATTTGTTGAATTTTACGACTAAAAATGTCTTCGAGAAAAATTTGAAATTAAACCTCCTCGCTCTTCTGCTAGCCGGATACAGCACTCTGAATTTTAAACAAAATTTGTTGAATGTTTCGACTAAAAATGTCTTCGAGAAAAATTTGAAATTATACCTCCTCGCTCTTCTGCTACCCGGATACAGCACTCTGAATTTTAGACAAAATTTGTTGAATTTTACGACTAAAAATGTCTTCGAGAAAAATTTGAAATTATACCTCCTCGCGCTTCTGCTACCCGGATACAGCACTCTGAATTTTAAAGAAAATTTGTTGAATTTTACGACTAAAAATGTCTTCGAGAAAAATTTGAAATTATACCTCCTCGCTCTTGTGCTACCCGGATACAGCACTCTGAATTTTAAACAAAATTTGTTGAATTTTACGACTAAAAATGTCTTCGAGAAAAATTTGAAATTAAACCTCCTCGCTCTTCTGCTAGCCGGATACAGCACTCTGAATTTTAAACAAAATTTGTTGAATGTTTCGACTAAAAATGTCTTCGAGAAAAATTTGAAATTATACCTCCTCGCTCTTCTGCTACCCGGATACAGCACTCTGAATTTTAGACAAAATTTGTTGAATTTTACGACTAAAAATGTCTTCGAGAAAAATTTGAAATTATACCTCCTCGCGCTTCTGCTACCCGGATACAGCACTCTGAATTTTAAACAAAATTTGTTGAATTTTACGACTAAAAATGTCTTCGAGAAAAATTTGAAATTATACCTCCTCGCTCTTCAGCTACCCGGATACAGCACTCTGAATTTTAGACAAAATTTGTTGAATTTTACGACTAAAAATGTCTTCGAGAAAAATTTGAAATTAAACCTCCTCGCTCTTCTGCTAGCCGGATACAGCACTCTGAATTTTACGACTAAAAATGTCTTCGAGAAAAATTTGAAATTATACCTCCTCGCTCTTCTGCTACCCGGATACAGCACTCTGAATTTTAGACAAAATTTGTTGAATTTTACGACTAAAAATGTCTTCGAGAAAAATTTGAAATTATACCTCCTCGCTCTTCTGCTACCCGGATACAGCACTCTGAATTGTAAACAAAATTTGTTGAATTTTACGACTAAAAATGTCTTCGAGAAAAATTTGAAATTAAACCTCCTCGCTCTTCTGCCTGCTAGCCGGATACAGCACTCTGAATTTTAAACAAAATTTGTTGAATTTTACGACTAAAAATGTCTTCGAGAAAAATTTGAAATTATACCTCCTCGCTCTTCTGCTACCCGGATACAGCACTCTGAATTTTAGACAAAATTTGTTGAATTTTACGACTAAAAATGTCTTCGAGAAAAATTTGAAATTAAACCTCCTCGCTCTTCTGCTACCCGGATACAGCACTCTGAATTTTAAACAAAATTTGTTGAATTTTACGACTAAAAATGTCTTCGAGAAAAATTTGAAATTAAACCTCCTCGCTCTTCTGCTAGCCGGATACAGCACTCTGAATTTTAAACAAAATTTGTTGAATTTTACGACTAAAAATGTCTTCGAGAAAAATTTGAAATTAAACCTCCTCGCTCTTCTGCTAGCCGGATACAGCACTCTGAATTTTAAACAAAATTTGTTGAATTTTACGACTAAAAATGTCTTCGAGAAAAATTTGAAATTATACCTCCTCGCTCTTCTGCTACCCGGATGCAGCACTCTGAATTTTAAACAAAATTTGTTGAATTTTACGACTAAAAATGTCTTCGAGAAAAATTTGAAATTATACCTCCTCGCTCTTCTGCTACCCGGATACAGCACTCTGAATTTTAAACAAAATTTGTTGAATTTTACGACTAAAAATGTCTTCGAGAAAAATTTGAAATTAAACCTCCTCGCTCTTCTGCTAGCCGGATACAGCACTCTGAATTTTAAACAAAATTTGTTCAATTTTACGACTAAAAATGTCTTCGAGAAAAATTTGAAATTATACCTCCTCGCTCTTCTGCTACCCGGATGCAGCACTCTGAATTTTAAACAAAATTTGTTGAATTTTACGACTAAAAAGGTCTTCGAGAAAAATTTGAAATTATACCTCCTCGCTCTTCTGCTACCCGGATACAGCACTCTGAATTTTAAACAAAATTTGTTGAATTTTACGACTAAAAATGTCTTCGAGAAAAATTTGAAATTAAACCTCCTCGCTCTTCTGCTAGCCGGATACAGCACTCTGAATTTTAAACAAAATTTGTTCAATTTTACGACTAAAAATGTCTTCGAGAAAAATTTGAAATTATACCTCCTCGCTCTTCTGCTACCCGGATACAGCACTCTGAATTTTAAACAAAATTTGTTGAATTTTACGACTAAAAATGTCTTCGAGAAAAATTTGAAATTAAACCTCCTCGTTCTTCTGCTAGCCGGATACAGCACTCTGAATTTTAAACAAAATTTGTTGAATTTTACGACTAAAAATGTCTTCGAGAAAAATTTGAAATTATACCTCCTCGCTCTTCTGCTACCCGGATACAGCACTCTGAATTTTAAACAAAATTTGTTGAATTTTACGACTAAAAATGTCTTCGAGAAAAATTTGAAATTAAACCTCCTCGCTCTTCTGCTAGCCGGATACAGCACTCTGAATTTTAAACAAAATTTGTTGAATTTTACGACTAAAAATGTCTTCGAGAAAAATTTGAAATTAAACCTCCTCGCTCTTCTGCTAGCCGGATACAGCACTCTGAATTTTAAACAAAATTTGTTGAATTTTACGACTAAAAATGTCTTCGAGAAAAATTTGAAATTATACCTCCTCGCTCTTCTGCTACCCGGATGCAGCACTCTGAATTTTAAACAAAATTTGTTGAATTTTACGACTAAAAATGTCTTCGAGAAAAATTTGAAATTATACCTCCTCGCTCTTCTGCTAGCCGGATACAGCACTCTGAATTTTAAACAAAATTTGTTGAATTTTACGACTAAAAATGTCTTCGAGAAAAATTTGAAATTATACCTCCTCGCTCTTCTGCTACCCGGATGCAGCACTCTGAATTTTAAACAAAATTTGTTGAATTTTACGACTAAAAATGTCTTCGAGAAAAATTTGAAATTATACCTCCTCGCTCTTCTGCTACCCGGATACAGCACTCTGAATTTTAAACAAAATTTGTTGAATTTTACGACTAAAAATGTCTTCGAGAAAAATTTGAAATTAAACTTCCTCGCTCTTCTGCTAGCCGGATACAGCGCTCTGAATTTTAAACAAAATTTGTTGAATTTTACGACTAAAAATGTCTTCGAGAAAAATTTGAAATTATACCTCCTCGCTCTTCTGCTACCCGGATGCAGCACTCTGAATTTTAAACAAAATTTGTTGAATTTTACGACTAAAAATGTCTTCGAGAAAAATTTGAAATTATACCTCCTCGCTCTTCTGCTACCCGGATACAGCACTCTGAATTTTAAACAAAATTTGTTGAATTTTACGACTAAAAATGTCTTCGAGAAAAATTTGAAATTAAACCTCCTCGCTCTTCTGCTAGCCGGATACAGCACTCTGAATTTTAAACAAAATTTGTTGAATTTTACGACTAAAAATGTCTTCGAGAAAAATTTGAAATTATACCTCCTCGCTCTTCTGCTACCCGGATACAGCACTCTGAATTTTAAACAAAATTTGTTGAATTTTACGACTAAAAATGTCTCCGAGAAAAATTTGAAATTAAACCTCCTCGCTCTTCTGCTAGCCGGATACAGCACTCTGACTTTTAAACAAAATTTGTTGAATTTTACGACTAAAAATGTCTTCGAGAAAAATTTGAAATTATACCTCCTCGCTCTTCTGCTACCCGGATACAGCACTCTGAATTTTAAAGAAAATTTGTTGAATTTTACGACTAAAAATGTCTTCGAGAAAAATTTGAAATTAAACCTCCTCGCTCTTCTGCTAGCCGGATACAGCACTCTGAATTTTAAACAAAATTTGTTGAATTTTACGACTAAAAATGTCTTCGAGAAAAATTTGAAATTATACCTCCTCGCTCTTCTGCTATCCGGATACAGCACTCTGAATTTTAAACAAAATTTGTTGAATTTTACGACTAAAAATGTCTTCGAGAAAAATTTGAAATTAAACCTCCTCGCTCTTCTGCTAGCCGGATACAGCACTCTGAATTTTAAACAAAATTTGTTGAATTTTACGACTAAAAATGTCTTCGAGAAAAATTTGAAATTAAACCTCCTCGCTCTTCTGCTAGCCGGATACAGCACTCTGAATTTTAAACAAAATTTGTTGAATTTTACGACTAAAAATGTCTTCGAGAAAAATTTGAAATTAAACCTCCTCGCTCTTCTGCTAGCCGGATACAGCACTCTGAATTTTAAACAAAATTTGTTGAATTTTACGACTAAAAATGTCTTCGAGAAAAATTTGAAATTATACCTCCTCGCTCTTCTGCTACCCGGATGCAGCACTCTGAATTTTAAACAAAATTTGTTGAATTTTACGACTAAAAATGTCTTCGAGAAAAATTTGAAATTAAACCTCCTCGCTCTTCTGCTAGCCGGATACAGCACTCTGAATTTTAAACAAAATTTGTTCAATTTTACGACTAAAAATGTCTTCGAGAAAAATTTGAAATTATACCTCCTCGCTCTTCTGCTACCCGGATGCAGCACTCTGAATTTTAAACAAAATTTGTTGAATTTTACGACTAAAAAGGTCTTCGAGAAAAATTTGAAATTATACCTCCTCGCTCTTCTGCTACCCGGATACAGCACTCTGAATTTTAAACAAAATTTGTTGAATTTTACGACTAAAAATGTCTTCGAGAAAAATTTGAAATTAAACCTCCTCGCTCTTCTGCTAGCCGGATACAGCACTCTGAATTTTAAACAAAATTTGTTCAATTTTACGACTAAAAATGTCTTCGAGAAAAATTTGAAATTATACCTCCTCGCTCTTCTGCTACCCGGATACAGCACTCTGAATTTTAAACAAAATTTGTTGAATTTTACGACTAAAAATGTCTTCGAGAAAAATTTGAAATTAAACCTCCTCGTTCTTCTGCTAGCCGGATACAGCACTCTGAATTTTAAACAAAATTTGTTGAATTTTACGACTAAAAATGTCTTCGAGAAAAATTTGAAATTATACCTCCTCGCTCTTCTGCTACCCGGATACAGCACTCTGAATTTTAAACAAAATTTGTTGAATTTTACGACTAAAAATGTCTTCGAGAAAAATTTGAAATTAAACCTCCTCGCTCTTCTGCTAGCCGGATACAGCACTCTGAATTTTAAACAAAATTTGTTGAATTTTACGACTAAAAATGTCTTCGAGAAAAATTTGAAATTATACCTCCTCGCTCTTCTGCTACCCGGATACAGCACTCTGAATTTTAAACAAAATTTGTTGAATTTTACGACTAAAAATGTCTCCGAGAAAAATTTGAAATTAAACCTCCTCGCTCTTCTGCTAGCCGGATACAGCACTCTGACTTTTAAACAAAATTTGTTGAATTTTACGACTAAAAATGTCTTCGAGAAAAATTTGAAATTATACCTCCTCGCTCTTCTGCTACCCGGATACAGCACTCTGAATTTTAAAGAAAATTTGTTGAATTTTACGACTAAAAATGTCTTCGAGAAAAATTTGAAATTAAACCTCCTCGCTCTTCTGCTAGCCGGATACAGCACTCTGAATTTTAAACAAAATTTGTTGAATTTTACGACTAAAAATGTCTTCGAGAAAAATTTGAAATTATACCTCCTCGCTCTTCTGCTATCCGGATACAGCACTCTGAATTTTAAACAAAATTTGTTGAATTTTACGACTAAAAATGTCTTCGAGAAAAATTTGAAATTAAACCTCCTCGCTCTTCTGCTAGCCGGATACAGCACTCTGAATTTTAAACAAAATTTGTTGAATTTTACGACTAAAAATGTCTTCGAGAAAAATTTGAAATTAAACCTCCTCGCTCTTCTGCTAGCCGGATACAGCACTCTGAATTTTAAACAAAATTTGTTGAATTTTACGACTAAAAATGTCTTCGAGAAAAATTTGAAATTAAACCTCCTCGCTCTTCTGCTAGCCGGATACAGCACTCTGAATTTTAAACAAAATTTGTTGAATTTTACGACTAAAAATGTCTTCGAGAAAAATTTGAAATTATACCTCCTCGCTCTTCTGCTACCCGGATGCAGCACTCTGAATTTTAAACAAAATTTGTTGAATTTTACGACTAAAAATGTCTTCGAGAAAAATTTGAAATTAAACCTCCTCGCTCTTCTGCTAGCCGGATACAGCACTCTGAATTTTAAACAAAATTTGTTCAATTTTACGACTAAAAATGTCTTCGAGAAAAATTTGAAATTATACCTCCTCGCTCTTCTGCTACCCGGATGCAGCACTCTGAATTTTAAACAAAATTTGTTGAATTTTACGACTAAAAAGGTCTTCGAGAAAAATTTGAAATTATACCTCCTCGCTCTTCTGCTACCCGGATACAGCACTCTGAATTTTAAACAAAATTTGTTGAATTTTACGACTAAAAATGTCTTCGAGAAAAATTTGAAATTAAACCTCCTCGCTCTTCTGCTAGCCGGATACAGCACTCTGAATTTTAAACAAAATTTGTTCAATTTTACGACTAAAAATGTCTTCGAGAAAAATTTGAAATTATACCTCCTCGCTCTTCTGCTACCCGGATACAGCACTCTGAATTTTAAACAAAATTTGTTGAATTTTACGACTAAAAATGTCTTCGAGAAAAATTTGAAATTAAACCTCCTCGTTCTTCTGCTAGCCGGATACAGCACTCTGAATTTTAAACAAAATTTGTTGAATTTTACGACTAAAAATGTCTTCGAGAAAAATTTGAAATTATACCTCCTCGCTCTTCTGCTACCCGGATACAGCACTCTGAATTTTAAACAAAATTTGTTGAATTTTACGACTAAAAATGTCTTCGAGAAAAATTTGAAATTAAACCTCCTCGCTCTTCTGCTAGCCGGATACAGCACTCTGAATTTTAAACAAAATTTGTTGAATTTTACGACTAAAAATGTCTTCGAGAAAAATTTGAAATTAAACCTCCTCGCTCTTCTGCTAGCCGGATACAGCACTCTGAATTTTAAACAAAATTTGTTGAATTTTACGACTAAAAATGTCTTCGAGAAAAATTTGAAATTATACCTCCTCGCTCTTCTGCTACCCGGATACAGCACTCTGAATTTTAAACAAAATTTGTTGAATTTTACGACTAAAAATGTCTTCGAGAAAAATTTGAAATTAAACCTCCTCGCTCTTCTGCTAGCCGGATACAGCACTCTGAATTTTAAACAAAATTTGTTGAATTTTACGACTAAAAATGTCTTCGAGAAAAATTTGAAATTATACCTCCTCGCTCTTCTGCTACCCGGATGCAGCACTCTGAATTTTAAACAAAATTTGTTGAATTTTACGACTAAAAATGTCTTCGAGAAAAATTTGAAATTATACCTCCTCGCTCTTCTGCTACCCGGATACAGCACTCTGAATTTTAAACAAAATTTGTTGAATTTTACGACTAAAAATGTCTTCGAGAAAAATTTGAAATTAAACTTCCTCGCTCTTCTGCTAGCCGGATACAGCGCTCTGAATTTTAAACAAAATTTGTTGAATTTTACGACTAAAAATGTCTTCGAGAAAAATTTGAAATTATACCTCCTCGCTCTTCTGCTACCCGGATGCAGCACTCTGAATTTTAAACAAAATTTGTTGAATTTTAAGACTAAAAATGTCTTCGAGAAAAATTTGAAATTATACCTCCTCGCTCTTCTGCTACCCGGATACAGCACTCTGAATTTTAAACAAAATTTGTTGAATTTTACGACTAAAAATGTCTTCGAGAAAAATTTGAAATTAAACCTCCTCGCTCTTCTGCTAGCCGGATACAGCACTCTGAATTTTAAACAAAATTTGTTGAATTTTACGACTAAAAATGTCTTCGAGAAAAATTTGAAATTATACCTCCTCGCTCTTCTGCTACCCGGATACAGCACTCTGAATTTTAAACAAAATTTGTTGAATTTTACGACTAAAAATGTCTCCGAGAAAAATTTGAAATTAAACCTCCTCGCTCTTCTGCTAGCCGGATACAGCATTCTGACTTTTAAACAAAATTTGTTGAATTTTACGACTAAAAATGTCTTCGAGAAAAATTTGAAATTATACCTCCTCGCTCTTCTGCTACCCGGATACAGCACTCTGAATTTTAAAGAAAATTTGTTGAATTTTACGACTAAAAATGTCTTCGAGAAAAATTTGAAATTAAACCTCCTCGCTCTTCTGCTAGCCGGATACAGCACTCTGAATTTTAAACAAAATTTGTTGAATTTTACGACTAAAAATGTCTTCGAGAAAAATTTGAAATTATACCTCCTCGCTCTTCTGCTATCCGGATACAGCACTCTGAATTTTAAACAAAATTTGTTGAATTTTACGACTAAAAATGTCTTCGAGAAAAATTTGAAATTAAACCTCCTCGCTCTTCTGCTACCCGGATACAGCACTCTGAATTTTAAACAAAATTTGTTGAATTTTACGACTAAAAATGTCTTCGAGAAAAATTTGAAATTATACCTCCTCGCTCTTGTGCTACCCGGATACAGCACTCTGAATTTTAAACAAAATTTGTTGAATTTTACGACTAAAAATGTCTTCGAGAAAAATTTGAAATTAAACCTCCTCGCTCTTCTGCTAGCCGGATACAGCACTCTGAATTTTAAACAAAATTTGTTGAATGTTTCGACTAAAAATGTCTTCGAGAAAAATTTGAAATTATACCTCCTCGCTCTTCTGCTACCCGGATACAGCACTCTGAATTTTAGACAAAATTTGTTGAATTTTACGACTAAAAATGTCTTCGAGAAAAATTTGAAATTATACCTCCTCGCGCTTCTGCTACCCGGATACAGCACTCTGAATTTTAAACAAAATTTGTTGAATTTTACGACTAAAAATGTCTTCGAGAAAAATTTGAAATTATACCTCCTCGCTCTTCAGCTACCCGGATACAGCACTCTGAATTTTAGACAAAATTTGTTGAATTTTACGACTAAAAATGTCTTCGAGAAAAATTTGAAATTAAACCTCCTCGCTCTTCTGCTAGCCGGATACAGCACTCTGAATTTTAAACAAAATTTGTTGAATTTTACGACTAAAAATGTCTTCGAGAAAAATTTGAAATTATACCTCCTCGCTCTTCTGCTACCCGGATACAGCACTCTGAATTTTAGACAAAATTTGTTGAATTTTACGACTAAAAATGTCTTCGAGAAAAATTTGAAATTATACCTCCTCGCTCTTCTGCTACCCGGATACAGCACTCTGAATTGTAAACAAAATTTGTTGAATTTTACGACTAAAAATGTCTTCGAGAAAAATTTGAAATTAAACCTCCTCGCTCTTCTGCCTGCTAGCCGGATACAGCACTCTGAATTTTAAACAAAATTTGTTGAATTTTACGACTAAAAATGTCTTCGAGAAAAATTTGAAATTATACCTCCTCGCTCTTCTGCTACCCGGATACAGCACTCTGAATTTTAGACAAAATTTGTTGAATTTTACGACTAAAAATGTCTTCGAGAAAAATTTGAAATTAAACCTCCTCGCTCTTCTGCTACCCGGATACAGCACTCTGAATTTTAAACAAAATTTGTTGAATTTTACGACTAAAAATGTCTTCGAGAAAAATTTGAAATTAAACCTCCTCGCTCTTCTGCTAGCCGGATACAGCACTCTGAATTTTAAACAAAATTTGTTGAATTTTACGACTAAAAATGTCTTCGAGAAAAATTTGAAATTATACCTCCTCGCTCTTCTGCTACCCGGATACAGCACTCTGAATTTTAAACAAAATTTGTTGAATTTTACGACTAAAAATGTCTCCGAGAAAAATTTGAAATTAAACCTCCTCGCTCTTCTGCTAGCCGGATACAGCACTCTGAATTTTAAACAAAATTTGTTGAATTTTACGACTAAAAATGTCTTCGAGAAAAATTTGAAATTATACCTCCTCGCTCTTCTGCTACCCGGATACAGCACTCTGAATTTTAAACAAAATTTGTTGAATTTTACGACTAAAAATGTCTTCGAGAAAAATTTGAAATTAAACTTCCTCGCTCTTCTGCTAGCCGGATACAGCGCTCTGAATTTTAAACAAAATTTGTTGAATTTTACGACTAAAAATGTCTTCGAGAAAAATTTGAAATTATACCTCCTCGCTCTTCTGCTACCCGGATGCAGCACTCTGAATTTTAAACAAAATTTGTTGAATTTTACGACTAAAAATGTCTTCGAGAAAAATTTGAAATTATACCTCCTCGCTCTTCTGCTACCCGGATACAGCACTCTGAATTTTAAACAAAATTTGTTGAATTTTACGACTAAAAATGTCTTCGAGAAAAATTTGAAATTAAACCTCCTCGCTCTTCTGCTAGCCGGATACAGCACTCTGAATTTTAAACAAAATTTGTTGAATTTTACGACTAAAAATGTCTTCGAGAAAAATTTGAAATTATACCTCCTCGCTCTTCTGCTACCCGGATACAGCACTCTGAATTTTAAACAAAATTTGTTGAATTTTACGACTAAAAATGTCTCCGAGAAAAATTTGAAATTAAACCTCCTCGCTCTTCTGCTAGCCGGATACAGCACTCTGACTTTTAAACAAAATTTGTTGAATTTTACGACTAAAAATGTCTTCGAGAAAAATTTGAAATTATACCTCCTCGCTCTTCTGCTACCCGGATACAGCACTCTGAATTTTAAAGAAAATTTGTTGAATTTTACGACTAAAAATGTCTTCGAGAAAAATTTGAAATTAAACCTCCTCGCTCTTCTGCTAGCCGGATACAGCACTCTGAATTTTAAACAAAATTTGTTGAATTTTACGACTAAAAATGTCTTCGAGAAAAATTTGAAATTATACCTCCTCGCTCTTCTGCTATCCGGATACAGCACTCTGAATTTTAAACAAAATTTGTTGAATTTTACGACTAAAAATGTCTTCGAGAAAAATTTGAAATTAAACCTCCTCGCTCTTCTGCTAGCCGGATACAGCACTCTGAATTTTAAACAAAATTTGTTGAATTTTACGACTAAAAATGTCTTCGAGAAAAATTTGAAATTATACCTCCTCGCTCTTGTGCTACCCGGATACAGCACTCTGAATTTTAAACAAAATTTGTTGAATTTTACGACTAAAAATGTCTTCGAGAAAAATTTGAAATTAAACCTCCTCGCTCTTCTGCTAGCCGGATACAGCACTCTGAATTTTAAACAAAATTTGTTGAATGTTTCGACTAAAAATGTCTTCGAGAAAAATTTGAAATTATACCTCCTCGCTCTTCTGCTACCCGGATACAGCACTCTGAATTTTAGACAAAATTTGTTGAATTTTACGACTAAAAATGTCTTCGAGAAAAATTTGAAATTATACCTCCTCGCGCTTCTGCTACCCGGATACAGCACTCTGAATTTTAAACAAAATTTGTTGAATTTTACGACTAAAAATGTCTTCGAGAAAAATTTGAAATTATACCTCCTCGCTCTTCAGCTACCCGGATACAGCACTCTGAATTTTAGACAAAATTTGTTGAATTTTACGACTAAAAATGTCTTCGAGAAAAATTTGAAATTAAACCTCCTCGCTCTTCTGCTAGCCGGATACAGCACTCTGAATTTTAAACAAAATTTGTTGAATTTTACGACTAAAAATGTCTTCGAGAAAAATTTGAAATTATACCTCCTCGCTCTTCTGCTACCCGGATACAGCACTCTGAATTTTAGACAAAATTTGTTGAATTTTACGACTAAAAATGTCTTCGAGAAAAATTTGAAATTATACCTCCTCGCTCTTCTGCTACCCGGATACAGCACTCTGAATTGTAAACAAAATTTGTTGAATTTTACGACTAAAAATGTCTTCGAGAAAAATTTGAAATTAAACCTCCTCGCTCTTCTGCCTGCTAGCCGGATACAGCACTCTGAATTTTAAACAAAATTTGTTGAATTTTACGACTAAAAATGTCTTCGAGAAAAATTTGAAATTATACCTCCTCGCTCTTCTGCTACCCGGATACAGCACTCTGAATTTTAGACAAAATTTGTTGAATTTTACGACTAAAAATGTCTTCGAGAAAAATTTGAAATTAAACCTCCTCGCTCTTCTGCTACCCGGATACAGCACTCTGAATTTTAAACAAAATTTGTTGAATTTTACGACTAAAAATGTCTTCGAGAAAAATTTGAAATTAAACCTCCTCGCTCTTCTGCTAGCCGGATACAGCACTCTGAATTTTAAACAAAATTTGTTGAATTTTACGACTAAAAATGTCTTCGAGAAAAATTTGAAATTATACCTCCTCGCTCTTCTGCTACCCGGATACAGCACTCTGAATTTTAAACAAAATTTGTTGAATTTTACGACTAAAAATGTCTCCGAGAAAAATTTGAAATTAAACCTCCTCGCTCTTCTGCTAGCCGGATACAGCACTCTGAATTTTAAACAAAATTTGTTGAATTTTACGACTAAAAATGTCTTCGAGAAAAATTTGAAATTATACCTCCTCGCTCTTCTGCTACCCGGATACAGCACTCTGAATTTTAAACAAAATTTGTTGAATTTTACGACTAAAAATGTCTTCGAGAAAAATTTGAAATTAAACCTCCTCGCTCTTCTGCTAGCCGGATACAGCACTCTGAATTTTAAACAAAATTTGTTGAATTTTACGACTAAAAATGTCTTCGAGAAAAATTTGAAATTAAACCTCCTCGCTCTTCTGCTAGCCGGATACAGCACTCTGAATTTTAAACAAAATTTGTTGAATTTTACGACTAAAAATGTCTTCGAGAAAAATTTGAAATTATACCTCCTCGCTCTTCTGCTACCCGGATACAGCACTCTGAATTTTAAACAAAATTTGTTGAATTTTACGACTAAAAATGTCTCCGAGAAAAATTTGAAATTAAACCTCCTCGCTCTTCTGCTAGCCGGATACAGCACTCTGAATTTTAAACAAAATTTGTTGAATTTTACGACTAAAAATGTCTTCGAGAAAAATTTGAAATTATACCTCCTCGCTCTTCTGCTACCCGGATACAGCACTCTGAATTTTAAACAAAATTTGTTGAATTTTACGACTAAAAATGTCTTCGAGAAAAATTTGAAATTAAACCTCCTCGTTTTTCTGCTAGCCGGATACAGCACTCTGAATTTTAAACAAAATTTGTTGAATTTTACGACTAAAAATGTCTTCGAGAAAAATTTGAAATTATACCTCCTCGCTCTTCTGCTACCCGGATACAGCACTCTGAATTTTAAAGAAAATTTGTTGAATTTTACGACTAAAAATGTCTTCGAGAAAAATTTGAAATTAAACCTCCTCGCTCTTCTGCTAGCCGGATACAGCACTCTGAATTTTAAACAAAATTTGTTGAATTTTACGACTAAAAATGTCTTCGAGAAAAATTTGAAATTATACCTCCTCGCTCTTCTGCTACCCGGATACAGCACTCTGAATTTTAAACAAAATTTGTTGAATTTTACGACTAAAAATGTCTTCGAGAAAAATTTGAAATTAAACCTCCTCGCTCTTCTGCTAGCCGGATACAGCACTCTGAATTTTAAACAAAATTTGTTGAATTTTACGACTAAAAATGTCTTCGAGAAAAATTTGAAATTAAACCTCCTCGCTCTTCTGCTAGCCGGATACAGCACTCTGAATTTTAAACAAAATTTGTTGAATTTTACGACTAAAAATGTCTTCGAGAAAAATTTGAAATTATACCTCCTCGCTCTTCTGCTACCCGGATACAGCACTCTGAATTTTAAACAAAATTTGTTGAATTTTACGACTAAAAATGTCTCCGAGAAAAATTTGAAATTAAACCTCCTCGCTCTTCTGCTAGCCGGATACAGCACTCTGAATTTTACACAAAATTTGTTGAATTTTACGACTAAAAATGTCTTCGAGAAAAATTTGAAATTATACCTCCTCGCTCTTCTGCTACCCGGATACAGCACTCTGAATTTTAAACAAAATTTGTTGAATTTTACGACTAAAAATGTCTTCGAGAAAAATTTGAAATTAAACCTCCTCGTTTTTCTGCTAGCCGGATACAGCACTCTGAATTTTAAACAAAATTTGTTGAATTTTACGACTAAAAATGTCTTCGAGAAAAATTTGAAATTATACCTCCTCGCTCTTCTGCTACCCGGATACAGCACTCTGAATTTTAAAGAAAATTTGTTGAATTTTACGACTAAAAATGTCTTCGAGAAAAATTTGAAATTAAACCTCCTCGCTCTTCTGCTAGCCGGATACAGCACTCTGAATTTTAAACAAAATTTGTTGAATTTTACGACTAAAAATGTCTTCGAGAAAAATTTGAAATTATACCTCCTCGCTCTTCTGCTACCCGGATACAGCACTCTGAATTTTAAACAAAATTTGTTGAATTTTACGACTAAAAATGTCTTCGAGAAAAATTTGAAATTAAACCTCCTCGCTCTTCTGCTAGCCGGATACAGCACTCTGAATTTTAAACAAAATTTGTTGAATTTTACGACTAAAAATGTCTTCGAGAAAAATTTGAAATTATACCTCCTCGCTCTTGTGCTACCCGGATACAGCACTCTGAATTTTAAACAAAATTTGTTGAATTTTACGACTAAAAATGTCTTCGAGAAAAATTTGAAATTAAACCTCCTCGCTCTTCTGCTAGCCGGATACAGCACTCTGAATTTTAAACAAAATTTGTTGAATGTTTCGACTAAAAATGTCTTCGAGAAAAATTTGAAATTATACCTCCTCGCTCTTCTGCTACCCGGATACAGCACTCTGAATTTTAGACAAAATTTGTTGAATTTTACGACTAAAAATGTCTTCGAGAAAAATTTGAAATTATTCCTCCTCGCTCTTCTGCTACCCGGATACAGCACTCTGAATTTTAAACAAAATTTGTTGAATTTTACGACTAAAAATGTCTTCGAGAAAAATTTGAAATTAAACCTCCTCGCTCTTCTGCTAGCCGGATACAGCACTCTGAATTTTAAACAAAATTTGTTGAATTTTACGACTAAAAATGTCTTCGAGAAAAATTTGAAATTATACCTCCTCGCTCTTGTGCTACCCGGATACAGCACTCTGAATTTTAAACAAAATTTGTTGAATTTTACGACTAAAAATGTCTTCGAGAAAAATTTGAAATTAAACCTCCTCGCTCTTCTGCTAGCCGGATACAGCACTCTGAATTTTAAACAAAATTTGTTGAATGTTTCGACTAAAAATGTCTTCGAGAAAAATTTGAAATTATACCTCCTCGCTCTTCTGCTACCCGGATACAGCACTCTGAATTTTAGACAAAATTTGTTGAATTTTACGACTAAAAATGTCTTCGAGAAAAATTTGAAATTATACCTCCTCGCTCTTCTGCTACCCGGATACAGCACTCTGAATTTTAAACAAAATTTGTTGAATTTTACGACTAAAAATGTCTTCGAGAAAAATTTGAAATTATACCTCCTCGCTCTTCAGCTACCCGGATACAGCACTCTGAATTTTAGACAAAATTTGTTGAATTTTACGACTAAAAATGTCTTCGAGAAAAATTTGAAATTATACCTCCTCGCTCTTCTGCTACCCGGATACAGCACTCTGAATTGTAAACAAAATTTGTTGAATTTTACGACTAAAAATGTCTTCGAGAAAAATTTGAAATTAAACCTCCTCGCTCTTCTGCCTGCTAGCCGGATACAGCACTCTGAATTTTAAACAAAATTTGTTGAATTTTACGACTAAAAATGTCTTCGAGAAAAATTTGAAATTATACCTCCTCGCTCTTCTGCTACCCGGATACAGCACTCTGAATTTTAGACAAAATTTGTTGAATTTTACGACTAAAAATGTCTTCGAGAAAAATTTGAAATTAAACCTCCTCGCTCTTCTGCTACCCGGATACAGCACTCTGAATTTTAAACAAAATTTGTTGAATTTTACGACTAAAAATGTCTTCGAGAAAAATTTGAAATTAAACCTCCTCGCTCTTCTGCTAGCCGGATACAGCACTCTGAATTTTAAACAAAATTTGTTGAATTTTACGACTAAAAATGTCTTCGAGAAAAATTTGAAATTATACCTCCTCGCTCTTCTGCTACCCGGATACAGCACTCTGAATTTTAAACAAAATTTGTTGAATTTTACGACTAAAAATGTCTCCGAGAAAAATTTGAAATTAAACCTCCTCGCTCTTCTGCTAGCCGGATACAGCACTCTGAATTTTAAACAAAATTTGTTGAATTTTACGACTAAAAATGTCTTCGAGAAAAATTTGAAATTATACCTCCTCGCTCTTCTGCTACCCGGATACAGCACTCTGAATTTTAAACAAAATTTGTTGAATTTTACGACTAAAAATGTCTTCGAGAAAAATTTGAAATTAAACCTCCTCGCTCTTCTGCTAGCCGGATACAGCACTCTGAATTTTAAACAAAATTTGTTGAATTTTACGACTAAAAATGTCTTCGAGAAAAATTTGAAATTATACCTCCTCGCTCTTCTGCTACCCGGATACAGCACTCTGAATTTTAAACAAAATTTGTTGAATTTTACGACTAAAAATGTCTCCGAGAAAAATTTGAAATTAAACCTCCTCGCTCTTCTGCTAGCCGGATACAGCACTCTGAATTTTAAACAAAATTTGTTGAATTTTACGACTAAAAATGTCTTCGAGAAAAATTTGAAATTATACCTCCTCGCTCTTCTGCTACCCGGATACAGCACTCTGAATTTTAAACAAAATTTGTTGAATTTTACGACTAAAAATGTCTTCGAGAAAAATTTGAAATTAAACCTCCTCGCTCTTCTGCTAGCCGGATACAGCACTCTGAATTTTAAACAAAATTTGTTGAATTTTACGACTAAAAATGTCTTCGAGAAAAATTTGAAATTATACCTCCTCGCTCTTCTGCTACCCGGATACAGCACTCTGAATTTTAAACAAAATTTGTTGAATTTTACGACTAAAAATGTCTCCGAGAAAAATTTGAAATTAAACCTCCTCGCTCTTCTGCTAGCCGGATACAGCACTCTGAATTTTAAACAAAATTTGTTGAATTTTACGACTAAAAATGTCTTCGAGAAAAATTTGAAATTATACCTCCTCGCTCTTCTGCTACCCGGATACAGCACTCTGAATTTTAAACAAAATTTGTTGAATTTTACGACTAAAAATGTCTTCGAGAAAAATTTGAAATTAAACCTCCTCGTTCTTCTGCTAGCCGGATACAGCACTCTGAATTTTAAACAAAATTTGTTGAATTTTACGACTAAAAATGTCTTCGAGAAAAATTTGAAATTATACCTCCTCGCTCTTCTGCTACCCGGATACAGCACTCTGAATTTTAAAGAAAATTTGTTGAATTTTACGACTAAAAATGTCTTCGAGAAAAATTTGAAATTAAACCTCCTCGCTCTTCTGCTAGCCGGATACAGCACTCTGAATTTTAAACAAAATTTGTTGAATTTTACGACTAAAAATGTCTTCGAGAAAAATTTGAAATTATACCTCCTCGCTCTTCTGCTACCCGGATACAGCACTCTGAATTTTAAACAAAATTTGTTGAATTTTACGACTAAAAATGTCTTCGAGAAAAATTTGAAATTAAACCTCCTCGCTCTTCTGCTAGCCGGATACAGCACTCTGAATTTTAAACAAAATTTGTTGAATTTTACGACTAAAAATGTCTTCGAGAAAAATTTGAAATTATACCTCCTCGCTCTTGTGCTACCCGGATACAGCACTCTGAATTTTAAACAAAATTTGTTGAATTTTACGACTAAAAATGTCTTCGAGAAAAATTTGAAATTAAACCTCCTCGCTCTTCTGCTAGCCGGATACAGCACTCTGAATTTTAAACAAAATTTGTTGAATGTTTCGACTAAAAATGTCTTCGAGAAAAATTTGAAATTATACCTCCTCGCTCTTCTGCTACCCGGATACAGCACTCTGAATTTTAGACAAAATTTGTTGAATTTTACGACTAAAAATGTCTTCGAGAAAAATTTGAAATTATACCTCCTCGCTCTTCTGCTACCCGGATACAGCACTCTGAATTTTAAACAAAATTTGTTGAATTTTACGACTAAAAATGTCTTCGAGAAAAATTTGAAATTATACCTCCTCGCTCTTCAGCTACCCGGATACAGCACTCTGAATTTTAGACAAAATTTGTTGAATTTTACGACTAAAAATGTCTTCGAGAAAAATTTTAAATTAAACCTCCTCGCTCTTCTGCTAGCCGGATACAGCACTCTGAATTTTAAACAAAATTTGTTGAATTTTACGACTAAAAATGTCTTCGAGAAAAATTTGAAATTATACCTCCTCGCTCTTCTGCTACCCGGATACAGCACTCTGAATTTTAGACAAAATTTGTTGAATTTTACGACTAAAAATGTCTTCGAGAAAAATTTGAAATTATACCTCCTCGCTCTTCTGCTACCCGGATACAGCACTCTGAATTGTAAACAAAATTTGTTGAATTTTACGACTAAAAATGTCTTCGAGAAAAATTTGAAATTAAACCTCCTCGCTCTTCTGCCTGCTAGCCGGATACAGCACTCTGAATTTTAAACAAAATTTGTTGAATTTTACGACTAAAAATGTCTTCGAGAAAAATTTGAAATTATACCTCCTCGCTCTTCTGCTACCCGGATACAGCACTCTGAATTTTAGACAAAATTTGTTGAATTTTACGACTAAAAATGTCTTCGAGAAAAATTTGAAATTAAACCTCCTCGCTCTTCTGCTACCCGGATACAGCACTCTGAATTTTAAACAAAATTTGTTGAATTTTACGACTAAAAATGTCTTCGAGAAAAATTTGAAATTAAACCTCCTCGCTCTTCTGCTAGCCGGATACAGCACTCTGAATTTTAAACAAAATTTGTTGAATGTTTCGACTAAAAATGTCTTCGAGAAAAATTTGAAATTATACCTCCTCGCTCTTCTGCTACCCGGATACAGCACTCTGAATTTTAGACAAAATTTGTTGAATTTTACGACTAAAAATGTCTTCGAGAAAAATTTGAAATTATACCTCCTCGCTCTTCTGCTACCCGGATACAGCACTCTGAATTTTAAACAAAATTTGTTGAATTTTACGACTAAAAATGTCTTCGAGAAAAATTTGAAATTATACCTCCTCGCTCTTCAGCTACCCGGATACAGCACTCTGAATTTTAGACAAAATTTGTTGAATTTTACGACTAAAAATGTCTTCGAGAAAAATTTGAAATTAAACCTCCTCGCTCTTCTGCTACCCGGATACAGCACTCTGAATTTTAAACAAAATTTGTTGAATTTTACGACTAAAAATGTCTTCGAGAAAAATTTGAAATTAAACCTCCTCGCTCTTCTGCTAGCCGGATACAGCACTCTGAATTTTAAACAAAATTTGTTGAATTTTACGACTAAAAATGTCTTCGAGAAAAAGTTGAAATTATACCTCCTCGCTCTTCTGCTACCCGGATGCAGCACTCTGAATTTTAAACAAAATTTGTTGAATTTTACGACTAAAAATGTCTTCGAGAAAAATTTGAAATTATACCTCCTCGCTCTTCTGCTACCCGGATACAGCACTCTGAATTTTAAACAAAATTTGTTGAATTTTACGACTAAAAATGTCTTCGAGAAAAATTTGAAATTAAACCTCCTCGCTCTTCTGCTAGCCGGATACAGCACTCTGAATTTTAAACAAAATTTGTTGAATTTTACGACTAAAAATGTCTTCGAGAAAAATTTGAAATTATACCTCCTCGCTCTTCTGCTACCCGGATACAGCACTCTGAATTTTAAACAAAATTTGTTGAATTTTACGACTAAAAATGTCTCCGAGAAAAATTTGAAATTAAACCTCCTCGCTCTTCTGCTAGCCGGATACAGCACTCTGAATTTTAAACAAAATTTGTTGAATTTTACGACTAAAAATGTCTTCGAGAAAAATTTGAAATTATACCTCCTCGCTCTTCTGCTACCCGGATACAGCACTCTGAATTTTAAACAAAATTTGTTGAATTTTACGACTAAAAATGTCTTCGAGAAAAATTTGAAATTAAACCTCCTCGTTCTTCTGCTAGCCGGATACAGCACTCTGAATTTTAAACAAAATTTGTTGAATTTTACGACTAAAAATGTCTTCGAGAAAAATTTGAAATTATACCTCCTCGCTCTTCTGCTACCCGGATACAGCACTCTGAATTTTAAAGAAAATTTGTTGAATTTTACGACTAAAAATGTCTTCGAGAAAAATTTGAAATTAAACCTCCTCGCTCTTCTGCTAGCCGGATACAGCACTCTGAATTTTAAACAAAATTTGTTGAATTTTACGACTAAAAATGTCTTCGAGAAAAATTTGAAATTATACCTCCTCGCTCTTCTGCTACCCGGATACAGCACTCTGAATTTTAAACAAAATTTGTTGAATTTTACGACTAAAAATGTCTTCGAGAAAAATTTGAAATTAAACCTCCTCGCTCTTCTGCTAGCCGGATACAGCACTCTGAATTTTAAACAAAATTTGTTGAATTTTACGACTAAAAATGTCTTCGAGAAAAATTTGAAATTATACCTCCTCGCTCTTGTGCTACCCGGATACAGCACTCTGAATTTTAAACAAAATTTGTTGAATTTTACGACTAAAAATGTCTTCGAGAAAAATTTGAAATTAAACCTCCTCGCTCTTCTGCTAGCCGGATACAGCACTCTGAATTTTAAACAAAATTTGTTGAATGTTTCGACTAAAAATGTCTTCGAGAAAAATTTGAAATTATACCTCCTCGCTCTTCTGCTACCCGGATACAGCACTCTGAATTTTAGACAAAATTTGTTGAATTTTACGACTAAAAATGTCTTCGAGAAAAATTTGAAATTATACCTCCTCGCTCTTCTGCTACCCGGATACAGCACTCTGAATTTTAAACAAAATTTGTTGAATTTTACGACTAAAAATGTCTTCGAGAAAAATTTGAAATTATACCTCCTCGCTCTTCAGCTACCCGGATACAGCACTCTGAATTTTAGACAAAATTTGTTGAATTTTACGACTAAAAATGTCTTCGAGAAAAATTTTAAATTAAACCTCCTCGCTCTTCTGCTAGCCGGATACAGCACTCTGAATTTTAAACAAAATTTGTTGAATTTTACGACTAAAAATGTCTTCGAGAAAAATTTGAAATTATACCTCCTCGCTCTTCTGCTACCCGGATACAGCACTCTGAATTTTAGACAAAATTTGTTGAATTGTACGACTAAAAATGTCTTCGAGAAAAATTTGAAATTATACTTCCTCGCTCTTCTGCTACCCGGATACAGCACTCTGAATTGTAAACAAAATTTGTTGAATTTTACGACTAAAAATGTCTTCGAGAAAAATTTGAAATTATACCTCCTCGCTCTTCTGCTACCCGGATACAGCACTCTGAATTTTAGACAAAATTTGTTGAATTTTACGACTAAAAATGTCTTCGAGAAAAATTTGAAATTAAACCTCCTCGCTCTTCTGCTACCCGGATACAGCACTCTGAATTTTAAACAAAATTTGTTGAATTTTACGACTAAAAATGTCTTCGAGAAAAATTTGAAATTAAACCTCCTCGCTCTTCTGCTAGCCGGATACAGCACTCTGAATTTTAAACAAAATTTGTTGAATGTTTCGACTAAAAATGTCTTCGAGAAAAATTTGAAATTATACCTCCTCGCTCTTCTGCTACCCGGATACAGCACTCTGAATTTTAGACAAAATTTGTTGAATTTTACGACTAAAAATGTCTTCGAGAAAAATTTGAAATTATACCTCCTCGCTCTTCTGCTACCCGGATACAGCACTCTGAATTTTAAACAAAATTTGTTGAATTTTACGACTAAAAATGTCTTCGAGAAAAATTTGAAATTAAACCTCCTCGCTCTTCTGCTACCCGGATACAGCACTCTGAATTTTAAACAAAATTTGTTGAATTTTACGACTAAAAATGTCTTCGAGAAAAATTTGAAATTAAACCTCCTCGCTCTTCTGCTAGCCGGATACAGCACTCTGAATTTTAAACAAAATTTGTTGAATTTTACGACTAAAAATGTCTTCGAGAAAAAGTTGAAATTATACCTCCTCGCTCTTCTGCTACCCGGATGCAGCACTCTGAATTTTAAACAAAATTTGTTGAATTTTACGACTAAAAATGTCTTCGAGAAAAATTTGAAATTATACCTCCTCGCTCTTCTGCTACCCGGATACAGCACTCTGAATTTTAAACAAAATTTGTTGAATTTTACGACTAAAAATGTCTTCGAGAAAAATTTGAAATTAAACCTCCTCGCTCTTCTGCTAGCCGGATACAGCACTCTGAATTTTAAACAAAATTTGTTGAATTTTACGACTAAAAATGTCTTCGAGAAAAATTTGAAATTATACCTCCTCGCTCTTCTGCTACCCGGATACAGCACTCTGAATTTTAGACAAAATTTGTTGAATTTTACGACTAAAAATGTCTTAGAGAAAAATTTGAAATTAAACCTCCTCGCTCTTCTGCTACCCGGATACAGCACTCTGAATTTTAGACAAAATTTGTTGAATTTTACGACTAAAAATGTCTTCGAGAAAAATTTGAAATTATACCTCCTCGCTCTTCTGCTACCCGGATACAGCACTCTGAATTTTAAACAAAATTTGTTGAATTTTACGACTAAAAATGTCTTCGAGAAAAATTTGAAATTATACCTCCTCGCTCTTCAGCTACCCGGATACAGCACTCTGAATTTTAGACAAAATTTGTTGAATTTTACGACTAAAAATGTCTTCGAGAAAAATTTGAAATTAAACCTCCTCGCTCTTCTGCTAGCCGGATACAGCACTCTGAATTTTAAACAAAATTTGTTGAATTGTACGACTAAAAATGTCTTCGAGAAAAATTTGAAATTATACCTCCTCGCTCTTCTGCTACCCGGATACAGCACTCTGAATTTTAGACAAAATTTGTCGAATTTTACGACTAAAAATGTCTTCGAGAAAAATTTGAAATTAAACCTCCTCGCTCTCCTGCTTGCCGGATACAGCACTCTGAATTTTAGACAAAATTTGTTGAATTTTACGACTAAAAATGTCTTCGAGAAAAATTTGAAATTAAACCTCCTCGCTCTTCTGCTAGCCGGATACAGCACTCTGAATTTTAAACAAAATTTGTTGAATTTTACGACTAAAAATGTCTTCGAGAAAAATTTGAAATTAAACCTCCTCGCTATTCTGCCTGTTAGCCGGATACAGCACTCTGAATTTTAAACAAAATTTGTTGAATTTTACGACTAAAAATGTCTTCGAGAAAAATTTGAAATTATACCTCCTCGCTCTTCTGCTACCCGGATACAGCACTCTGAATTTTAGACAAAATTTGTTGAATTTTACGACTAAAAATGTCTTCGACAAAAATTTGAAATTAAACCTCCTCGCTCTCCTGCTTGCCGGATACAGTACTCTGAATTTTAGACAAAATTTGATGAATTTTACGACTAAAAATGTCTTCGAGAAAAATTTGAAATTAAACCTCCTCGCTCTTCTGCTAGCCGGATACAGCACTCTGAATTTTAAACTAAATTTGTTGAATTTTACGACTAAAAATGTCATCGAGAAAAATTTGAAATTATACCTCCTCGCTCTTCTGCTACCCGGATACAGCACTCTGAATTTTAGACAAAATTTGTTGAATTTTACGACTAAAAATGTCTTCGAGAAAAATTTGAAATTAAACCTCCTCGCTCTTCTGCCTGTTAGCCGGATACAGCACTCTGAATTTTAAACAAAATTTGTTGAATTTTACGACTAAAAATGTCTTCGAGAAAAATTTGAAATTATACCTCCTCGCTCTTCTGCTACCCGGATACAGCATTCTGAATTTTAGACAAAATTTGTTGAATTTTACGACTAAAAATGTCTTCGAGAAAAATTTGAAATTAAACCTCGTCGCTCTCCTGCTTGCCGGATACAGCACTCTGAATTTTAGACAAAATTTGATGAATTTTACGACTAAAAATGTCTTCGAGAAAAATTTGAAATTAAACCTCCTCGCTCTTCTGCTAGCCGGATACAGGACTCTGAATTTTAAACAAAATTTGTTGAATTTTACGACTAAAAATGTCTTCGAGAAAAATTTGAAATTATACCTCCTCGCTCTTCTGCTACCCGGATACAGCACTCTGAATTTTAGACAAAATTTGTTGAATTTTACGACTAAAAATGTCTTCGAGAAAAATTTGAAATTATACCTCCTCGCTCTTCTGCTACCCGGATACAGCACTCTGAATTTTAAACAAAATTTGTTGAATTTTACGACTAAAAATGTCTTCGAGAAAAATTTGAAATTATACCTCCTCGCTCTTCAGCTACCCGGATACAGCACTCTGAATTTTAGACAAAATTTGTTGAATTTTACGACTAAAAATGTCCTCGAGAAAAATTTGAAATTATACCTCCTCGCTCTTCTGCTACCCGGATACAGCACTCTGAATTTTAGACAAAATTTGTTGAATTTTACGACTAAAAATGTCTTCGAGAAAAATTTGAAATTATACCTCCTCGCTCTTCTGCTACCGGGATACAGCACTCTGAATTGTAAACAAAATTTGTTGAATTTTACGACTAAAAATGTCTTCGAGAAAAATTTGAAATTAAACCTCCTCGCTCTTCTGCTAGCCGGATACAGCACTCTGAATTTTAAACAAAATTTGTTGAATTTTACGACTAAAAATGTCTTCGAGAAAAATTTGGAATTATACCTCCTCGCTCTTCTGCTACCCGGATACAGCACTCTGAATTTTAGACAAAATTTGTTGAATTTTACGACTAAAAATGTCTTAGAGAAAAATTTGAAATTAAACCTCCTCGCTCTTCTGCTACCCGGATACAGCACTCTGAATTTTAGACAAAATTTGTTGAATTTTACGACTAAAAATGTCTTCGAGAAAAATTTGAAATTATACCTCCTCGCTCTTCTGCTACCCGGATACAGCACTCTGAATTTTAAACAAAATTTGTTGAATTTTACGACTAAAAATGTCTTCGAGAAAAATTTGAAATTATACCTCCTCGCTCTTCTGCTACCCGGATACAGCACTCTGAATTTTAAACAAAATTTGTTGAATTTTACGACTAAAAATGTCTTCGAGAAAAATTTGAAATTATACCTCCTCGCTCTTCAGCTACCCGGATACAGCACTCTGAATTTTAGACAAAATTTGTTGAATTTTACGACTAAAAATGTCTTCGAGAAAAATTTGAAATTATACCTCCTCGCTCTTCTGCTACCCGGATACAGCACTCTGAATTTTAGACAAAATTTGTTGAATTTTACGACTAAAAATGTCTTCGAGAAAAATTTGAAATTATACCTCCTCGCTCTTCTGCTACCGGGATACAGCACTCTGAATTGTAAACAAAATTTGTTGAATTTTACGACTAAAAATGTCTTCGAGAAAAATTTGAAATTAAACCTCCTCGCTCTTCTGCTAGCCGGATACAGCACTCTGAATTTTAAACAAAATTTGTTGAATTTTACGACTAAAAATGTCTTCGAGAAAAATTTGAAATTATACCTCCTCGCTCTTCTGCTACCCGGATACAGCACTCTGAATTTTAGACAAAATTTGTTGAATTTTACGACTAAAAATGTCTTAGAGAAAAATTTGAAATTAAACCTCCTCGCTCTTCTGCTACCCGGATACAGCACTCTGAATTTTAGACAAAATTTGTTGAATTTTACGACTAAAAATGTCTTCGAGAAAAATTTGAAATTATACCTCCTCGCTCTTCTGCTACCCGGATACAGCACTCTGAATTTTAAACAAAATTTGTTGAATTTTACGACTAAAAATGTCTTCGAGAAAAATTTGAAATTATACCTCCTCGCTCTTCAGCTACCCGGATACAGCACTCTGAATTTTAGACAAAATTTGTTGAATTTTACGACTAAAAATGTCTTCGAGAAAAATTTGAAATTAAACCTCCTCGCTCTTCTGCTAGCCGGATACAGCACTCTGAATTTTAAACAAAATTTGTTGAATTGTACGACTAAAAATGTCTTCGAGAAAAATTTGAAATTATACCTCCTCGCTCTTCTGCTACCCGGATACAGCACTCTGAATTTTAGACAAAATTTGTCGAATTTTACGACTAAAAATGTCTTCGAGAAAAATTTGAAATTAAACCTCCTCGCTCTCCTGCTTGCCGGATACAGCACTCTGAATTTTAGACAAAATTTGTTGAATTTTACGACTAAAAATGTCTTCGAGAAAAATTTGAAATTAAACCTCCTCGCTCTTCTGCTAGCCGGATACAGCACTCTGAATTTTAAACAAAATTTGTTGAATTTTACGACTAAAAATGTCTTCGAGAAAAATTTGAAATTATACCTCCTCGCTCTTCTGCTACCCGGATACAGCACTCTGAATTTTAGACAAAATTTGTTGAATTTTACGACTAAAAATGTCTTAGAGAAAAATTTGAAATTAAACCTCCTCGCTCTTCTGCTACCCGGATACAGCACTCTGAATTTTAGACAAAATTTGTTGAATTTTACGACTAAAAATGTCTTCGAGAAAAATTTGAAATTATACCTCCTCGCTCTTCTGCTACCCGGATACAGCACTCTGAATTTTAAACAAAATTTGTTGAATTTTACGACTAAAAATGTCTTCGAGAAAAATTTGAAATTATACCTCCTCGCTCTTCAGCTACCCGGATACAGCACTCTGAATTTTAGACAAAATTTGTTGAATTTTACGACTAAAAATGTCTTCGAGAAAAATTTGAAATTAAACCTCCTCGCTCTTCTGCTAGCCGGATACAGCACTCTGAATTTTAAACAAAATTTGTTGAATTGTACGACTAAAAATGTCTTCGAGAAAAATTTGAAATTATACCTCCTCGCTCTTCTGCTACCCGGATACAGCACTCTGAATTTTAGACAAAATTTGTCGAATTTTACGACTAAAAATGTCTTCGAGAAAAATTTGAAATTAAACCTCCTCGCTCTCCTGCTTGCCGGATACAGCACTCTGAATTTTAGACAAAATTTGTTGAATTTTACGACTAAAAATGTCTTCGAGAAAAATTTGAAATTAAACCTCCTCGCTCTTCTGCCTGTTAGCCGGATACAGCACTCTGAATTTTAAACAAAATTTGTTGAATTTTACGACTAAAAATGTCTTCGAGAAAAATTTGAAATTATACCTCCTCGCTCTTCTGCTACCCGGATACAGCACTCTGAATTTTAGACAAAATTTGTTGAATTTTACGACTAAAAATGTCTTCGAGAAAAATTTGAAATTAAACCTCCTCGCTCTCCTGCTTGCCGGATACAGCACTTTGAATTTTAGACAAAATTTGATGAATTTTACGACTAAAAATGTCTTCGAGAAAAATTTGAAATTAAACCTCCTCGCTCTTCTGCTAGCCGGATACAGCACTCTGAATTTTAAACAAAATTTGTTGAATTTTACGACTAAAAATGTCTTCGAGAAAAATTTGAAATTATACCTCCTCGCTCTTCTGCTACCCGGATACAGCACTCTGAATTTTAGACAAAATTTGTTGAATTTTACGACTAAAAATGTCTTCGAGAAAAATTTGAAATTAAACCTCCTCGCTCTTCTGCCTGTTAGCCGGATACAGCACTCTGAATTTTAAACAAAATTTGTTGAATTTTACGACTAAAAATGTCTTCGAGAAAAATTTGAAATTATACCTCCTCGCTCTTCTGCTACCCGGATACAGCACTCTGAATTTTAGACAAAATTTGTTGAATTTTACGACTAAAAATGTCTTCGAGAAAAATTTGAAATTAAACCTCCTCGCTCTCCTGCTTGCCGGATACAGCACTCTGAATTTTAGACAAAATTTGATGAATTTTACGACTAAAAATGTCTTCGAGAAAAATTTGAAATTAAACCTCCTCGCTCTTCTGCTAGCCGGATACAGCACTCTGAATTTTAAACAAAATTTGCTGAATTTTACGACTAAAAATGTCTTCGAGAAAAATTTGAAATTATACCTCCTCGCTCTTCTGCTACCCGGATACAGCACTCTGAATTTTAGACAAAATTTGTTGAATTTTACGACTAAAAATGTCTTCGAGAAAAATTTGAAATTAAACCTCCTCGCTCTCCTGCTTGCCGGATACAGCACTCTGAATTTTAGACAAAATTTGTTGAATTTTACGACTAAAAATGTCTTCGAGAAAAATTTGAAATTAAACCTCCTCGCTCTTCTGCTACCCGGATACAGCACTCTGAATTTTAGACAAAATTTGTTGAATTTTACGACTAAAAATGTCTTCGAGAAAAATTTGAAATTATACCTCCTCGCTCTTCTGCTACCCGGATACAGCACTCTGAATTTTAAACAAAATTTGTTGAATTTTACGACTAAAAATGTCTTCGAGAAAAATTTGAAATTATACCTCCTCGCTCTTCAGCTACCCGGATACAGCACTCTGAATTTTAGACAAAATTTGTTGAATTTTACGACTAAAAATGTCTTCGAGAAAAATTTGAAATTAAACCTCCTCGCTCTTCTGCTAGCCGGATACAGCACTCTGAATTTTAAACAAAATTTGTTGAATTGTACGACTAAAAATGTCTTCGAGAAAAATTTGAAATTATACCTCCTCGCTCTTCTGCTACCCGGATACAGCACTCTGAATTTTAGACAAAATTTGTCGAATTTTACGACTAAAAATGTCTTCGAGAAAAATTTGAAATTAAACCTCCTCGCTCTCCTGCTTGCCGGATACAGCACTCTGAATTTTAGACAAAATTTGTTGAATTTTACGACTAAAAATGTCTTCGAGAAAAATTTGAAATTAAACCTCCTCGCTCTTCTGCCTGTTAGCCGGATACAGCACTCTGAATTTTAAACAAAATTTGTTGAATTTTACGACTAAAAATGTCTTCGAGAAAAATTTGAAATTATACCTCCTCGCTCTTCTGCTACCCGGATACAGCACTCTGAATTTTAGACAAAATTTGTTGAATTTTACGACTAAAAATGTCTTCGAGAAAAATTTGAAATTAAACCTCCTCGCTCTCCTGCTTGCCGGATACAGCACTTTGAATTTTAGACAAAATTTGATGAATTTTACGACTAAAAATGTCTTCGAGAAAAATTTGAAATTAAACCTCCTCGCTCTTCTGCTAGCCGGATACAGCACTCTGAATTTTAAACAAAATTTGTTGAATTTTACGACTAAAAATGTCTTCGAGAAAAATTTGAAATTATACCTCCTCGCTCTTCTGCTACCCGGATACAGCACTCTGAATTTTAGACAAAATTTGTTGAATTTTACGACTAAAAATGTCTTCGAGAAAAATTTGAAATTAAACCTCCTCGCTCTTCTGCCTGTTAGCCGGATACAGCACTCTGAATTTTAAACAAAATTTGTTGAATTTTACGACTAAAAATGTCTTCGAGAAAAATTTGAAATTATACCTCCTCGCTCTTCTGCTACCCGGATACAGCACTCTGAATTTTAGACAAAATTTGTTGAATTTTACGACTAAAAATGTCTTCGAGAAAAATTTGAAATTAAACCTCCTCGCTCTCCTGCTTGCCGGATACAGCACTCTGAATTTTAGACAAAATTTGATGAATTTTACGACTAAAAATGTCTTCGAGAAAAATTTGAAATTAAACCTCCTCGCTCTTCTGCTAGCCGGATACAGCACTCTGAATTTTAAACAAAATTTGCTGAATTTTACGACTAAAAATGTCTTCGAGAAAAATTTGAAATTATACCTCCTCGCTCTTCTGCTACCCGGATACAGCACTCTGAATTTTAGACAAAATTTGTTGAATTTTACGACTAAAAATGTCTTCGAGAAAAATTTGAAATTAAACCTCCTCGCTCTCCTGCTTGCCGGATACAGCACTCTGAATTTTAGACAAAATTTGTTGAATTTTACGACTAAAAATGTCTTCGAGAAAAATTTGAAATTAAACCTCCTCGCTCTTCTGCTAGCCGGATACAGCACTCTGAATTTTAAACAAAATTTGTTGAATTTTACGACTAAAAATGTCTTCGAGAAAAATTTGAAATTAAACTTCCTCGCTCTTCTGCCTGCTAGCCGGATACAGCACTCTGAATTTTAAACAAAATTTGTTGAATTTTACGACTAAAAATGTCTTCGAGAAAAATTTGAAATTATACCTCCTCGCTCTTCTGCTACCCGGATACAGCACTCTGAATTTTAGACAAAATTTGTTGAATTTTACGACTAAAAATGTCTTCGAGAAAAATTTGAAATTAAACCTCCTCGCTCTCCTGCTTGCCGGATACAGCACTCTGAATTTTAGACAAAATTTGTTGAATTTTACGACTAAAAATGTCTTCGAGAAAAATTTGAAATTAAACCTCCTCGCTCTTCTGCTAGCCGGATACAGCACTCTGAATTTTAAACAAAATTTGTTGAATTTTACGACTAAAAATGTCTTCGAGAAAAATTTGAAATTAAACCTCCTCGCTCTTCTGCCTGCTAGCCGGATACCGCACTCTGAATTTTAAACAAAATTTGTCGAATTTTACGACTAAAAATGTCTTCGAGAAAAATTTGAAATTATACCTCCTCGCTCTTCTGCTACCCGGATACAGCACTCTGAATTTTAGACAAAATTTGTTGAATTTTACGACTAAAAAAATGTCTTCGAGAAAAATTTGAAATTAAACCTCCTCGCTCTTCTGCCTGCTAGCCGGATACAGCACTCTGAATTTTAAACAAAATTTGTTGAATTTTACGACTGAAAATGTCTTCGAGAAAAATTTGAAATTAAACCTCCTCGCTCTTCTGCTAGCCGGATACAGCACTCTGAATTTTAAACAAAATTTGTTGAATTTTACGACTAAAAATGTCTTCGAGAAAAATTTGAAATTAAACCTCCTCGCTCTTCTGCCTGCTAGCCGGATACAGCACTCTGAATTTTAAACAAAATTTGTCGAATTTTACGACTAAAAATGTCTTCGAGAAAAATTTGAAATTATACCTCCTCGCTCTTCTGCTACCCGGATACAGCACTCTGAATTTTAGACAAAATTTGTTGAATTTTACGACTAAAAAAATGTCTTCGAGAAAAATTTGAAATTAAACCTCCTCGCTCTTCTGCCTGCTAGCCGGATACAGCACTCTGAATTTTAAACAAAATTTGTTGAATTTTACGACTGAAAATGTCTTCGAGAAAAATTTGAAATTAAACCTCCTCGCTCTTCTGCTAGCCGGATACAGCACTCTGAATTTTAAACAAAATTTGTTGAATTTTACGACTAAAAATGTCTTCGAGAAAAATTTGAAATTAAACCTCCTCGCTCTTCTGCCTGCTAGCCGGATACAGCACTCTGAATTTTAAACAAAATTTGTCGAATTTTACGACTAAAAATGTCTTCGAGAAAAATTTGAAATTATACCTCCTCGCTCTTCTGCTACCCGGATACAGCACTCTGAATTTTAGACAAAATTTGTTGAATTTTACGACTAAAAAAATGTCTTCGAGAAAAATTTGAAATTAAACCTCCTCGCTCTTCTGCCTGCTAGCCGGATACAGCACTCTGAATTTTAAACAAAATTTGTCGAATTTTACGACTAAAAATGTCTTCGAGAAAAATTTGAAATTATAACTCCTCGCTCTTCTGCTACCCGGATACAGCACTCTGAATTTTAGACAAAATTTGTTGAATTTTACGACTAAAAAAATGTCTTCGAGAAAAATTTGAAATTAAACCTCCTCGCTCTTCTGCCTGCTAGCCGGATACAGCACTCTGAATTTTAAACAAAATTTGTTGAATTTTACGACTGAAAATGTCTTCGAGAAAAATTTGAAATTAAACCTCCTCGCTCTTCTGCTAGCCGGATACAGCACTCTGAATTTTAAACAAAATGTGTTGAATTTTACCACTAAAAATGACTTCGAGAAAAATTTGAAATTATACCTCCTTGCTCTTCTGCTACCCGGATACAGCACTCTGAATTTTAGACCATTACTTTTTGTTCTCAAAGTAAAATAAATAAAACACTTTTTCATTATTATTACTTTATGTATTGAACAATACAGTAATCACGGTTAGTACAAAATGTACGTATGATATGGGAGACAAATATAAAATTATATGATACATCCAAAAATCTAACTAAATTGTTAAACATTAAACGAAAGTGACTATTAATATTTATATCAGTTAAATACGTAAAAAAAGTTATGTAAATACACCAAAATATTTTTATAAAAAAGTTACTGGTAACTAATTACAATTTTTTAAAGTTCCAATGACCTCCAAGTGGTGTAACAAACGGAAAAATTTTTATTGTTCACAGTGATTAATAACAATTAAAAATTAATTCATCAAAACAAATTTATAGATACATTTCTTACTTTCTGGTATTTTAGTCATCTGAATTTATCTACTGATTCACATCAGAAGTTGACTGTAAAAATCAAATATAAACTTCATCCAGATGCTTGTTAATGCAATTAGAGATAGGACTCACCAATTCTGTATTTAAAATGAAAATTTAGTTGATTTAATGCTTCTAAATAACATCAAAGTTTGAATTTTATTTTTTAGAATCCATTTAGGAATATCTAACTAATTTGTGAAAAAAAATAAATCATTGTAGAATATATGTATGTATAATATCATAACACCAATAAAAATTTTTCTTCATTACAATATTTCAGTAGGTCACCTTTAATAATCTATACAGAGTGTGCCATACATTTTTAATTAATTCATGATCATGTTGAATAATTTCAAATATAAATTATAAAAACACTTAATATACGTTGTGCCTTGTAAGTACTTTCATTCATGATCAAGAAATAATTCATTAGTTGCAAATGAAAAACAGCCTTATTTATTTCTAAGTCTATGTTATTTATTTCAATAACTGCACTACTTTTTCCAAAAAAAAATAAAATAAAAACGAGCGAGTGATCTTGAATATCCGAATTGTTTTAAATTTTATTTACAATAATTTAGATTCTTCCTCATATAAGTATAATATCACATTAAACACTTAAATATTTCGATTATGCCAGGGATCACATTGTTATTTTTTTAGTTTAATATGTCGAAATGATATGCAAAAATTTCTGTTCCTCTTTCTGAATTTGTAACAGGAGTGTATTCACTCTTGTACTTATTTTTATAAAACGCTTAATGCGACCCTGTGTACTGGAACAGTCACGTTCTGTTCGCGTGTATTTACTTTTCTCTATCTCGTAAGTAATAAAGTTTGTTTTGTCTGCGTTATTTCCTAATACTAGAAAACATTTGTAAATGAATGATATGTTCGATTTTTTAAATTGGCTTTTGACAAACTGCATAATGACAAAATTGCTTACAGTTAATTCCAGAATGTTTGAATTTTACAAGGTCAACAATTGATGCTACTAATTAACCTAAAATAGAAAAAGTGTGAGAAAGCTTGTAAATGAGATTTGAAAAAAAAGAGTTTGCATCAATTTCAATAATGTTATGAATGCGCGCTTCAAATGCACTCATCCATCACAGAATTTACACTCCCACTCGTAAGCGTTCGATATCGCTCTGCGTAGTATTTAGGCTCCACCCATCAGTAGCGAATTTTGTACCTCCGATCTACCCTTTGCCCCGCAGGTCTTTTAGTTTGTAAAACATCACTTTAAAACAACATAATTGTAGCCCCATTTGTTAAACAGTTCTTTTGATATGTTAAATTTTAAAATCTACATTTTCTTTTAGAATTAGAATATCGAAAGACCGAAATAACTTTTTGTTATTTAAATAATTTTCCTAATAACTGTAATGTTGAAAGTAGATCAATTATCCAAAGTTGAGAACTAGTGTTTTTATCCCTTTTCAACCAATTTCAAAATGTATTGAGTTATATTTTTTATATACATATCAGATACATATCAGATATATCAAGACCACTCCGATTTAGCAAAATTCTTACTACAAGTTTCATTCTAGACTCAATCTAGTATTTACAATCATGGTATTTATTGAAGCGAGCCACGAAATTATTTAAAAAAAATATTTGTTTTAATTACACAAATAATAATTACTTTGGTAGCAAATACCATGACTGATAGTCACCAATTCCTTATAAACTATAAAGCCGATTTACAGCCAACAGATCTATGAAAATAAAAGTACAAGCCTTTGTAAAAGTGACTGTAGATATGGCAAAAAAATTAGTTCAAGCTGTAACGTAGTAAAATACCTGCTTGCAATGTTACATTCAAAATTTTAATGCTTTCTTTAAAATAACTAACCCACAAGACAATAAAAATATAAAAAGAAAGTGTTAAAGATAAAAAAGTAAGACTGAAAGATCTGAAATCAGCAGAAACGATCAAGAATGTACTAAGAGTCACTAAACATATACAAATGTATTCCAAAATAAATTTAGTCTCTTCCAGATCAAGCAGCGACCAGTCTGACGTTACTATGGCTAAAATAACTCTTCTTCTAAATAAGATAATCGTTAAAATCGATTTTTCCACATTTAATGTTCGCAGTTAGACACAATAATCTTTTTTGAGGCCTCCCTCCATATTAATATAAGTTGTGTTTTCCTTCTTAGATCTATCCATTCCTAAGCTACTCTTATTTTTATTATTTATATTTTTCTCGCTCTTCCTTTTTCTTTGTTGTTCATGCTTCCTATATAGTTATGACATACTTGTCATTTGACAGAGCCACCTGTATTTTGTATGAGTTTTGTACGTCATAGCCTAAATTTTGGACATTCTCTAAGGAACATAAGATATGACTATAAAATAATTTATGCTGGTTCTCTCCAACTCCAAATTTCTTTTTGGCCAAACTTTTTTCAGTATCTCCTGGCCACTATACTTTGGAGAAATCTATATGTATAAACCAGCTGTCTTTTTCTTCTAGCTTCACTATTATTTTTGTTTGTCCTTATAATTTCTTTATTAGTGTTTCTTTTCTATAAATTGCTTATATAAATTATCCTTAGTATATTTTGTTCCCATACCTCAAGTTTCATCACATTTGTCTTATTTAGTACCTATAATGGGTTATGGTGGTATAAAATTCTTACTTTTGCTGTGCTTCGTAGGATTTTTCTCAACCAAATTCATAAAAAATTCAGCACTTCATTTCATTATGCTATATCATCGTTTTCACTTCTATCGCTGTTAAGTGGTCCTCTCCGTGTAGGCTTCTGTTCTGCATGTCATAAATAACTCCAGACGACAAATAGCCATAAAAATAATGTACAGTGATTTATGGTAACAGGCGGTCAGTGCAATTACTGATTGGTTTCCATGCAAGCGAAAGGAGAGTGGAATAAGTAATTTGTTGGTATTTTGTAAATTAATTTTTAGGATGGCTGCCTTCATCCCCTCTTGCAAGTTTAATGTGTGTTTTACTCTAATACATTCAATCCAGTTCTGCCTATTTTATAAATTGCAGGCTTACTTGATTAATTTGAACTGTATAAAAGTATGAAAAACAGTAAAAAAGAAGACTAAAAATAGCAGTGATTATCACAGAGAAAGAGTATATAAACTAAAAAAAAATTTGTATAGAATAGCTTTCTAAAATCTCAAACTCCAGTGATGAAAAGTAATGACAAGTTTTTTATGAACAGCATAAAGCTTGGGTTAAATAAAAAATATAATAGTCAAAGACCAATACATAAACATGATGATTAAAATATATAATATAATCAAAACGTATACAATAAATATTATTAAAAAATCTAAATTAAAAAAAAATATCTCTTGGAACAGTCTTCTAAAAGCCGATGTGACACTTGACAATTGACATTTGACAATTGTGTCCTTAGTAATGTAGATTAAAAAACGGTTTGTGCAACGAAATTATTTTCCAATTTGTTTTGAACAGATACAGAAGTAAAACAATAATTTGAAATGAACTTGAATGTTTTTAAAATTGCATATTTTAACTTACACATTATCAAAATAAAGTTTTATTTTAGAATCCTCTAAATCAGCAATTGTCAACCTATTGGTGATATTTTTAGACACTAAAAACCACAATTGTTAACATGGAAACGTGCCTAAATGTTGTCAACTTAATCTCCAATTAAAACTCTGACATATGAGATAAAACCACAAAATTATTATTTACTAAGTATATCCAAAAGACTTCTGCAGATTTTTGTTTTGTATTTTCTTACATCATCTGTATGTACTTGATTGTGCAATTAAGATCTTCTACAATATAAAAAAGAGGCAGTACGTTCGTAAAATAAATCTTGTGGGTGTGAAAATTTTGGCATCAAAATGGCGACCCGAAAAATTAAATTCTAACACATGCCGGGCCATACAAATGTTCATTAGAGTAAAAATGTGATCGCTCAATCCTACTTATTGGCAGTTTGACAAAAAATTATTGCTGAAAAAAAGTGAAATGTAATTGTTAAGGGGGCACATAAGGTGGTGGTTTTCTATATGTCGGTGTAGGTTTCGGTCTGGATTGTCTTCCATTGTCTTGGGTACGGGTAAAGGGTGGGGGAGGTTGATAAGGTTCCGAATCGTCAGTCAATTTGACGGAACCGCTTTTGCTGTATTCTGGAGGAGCAAGTGGTGGTTTTTCATCTTTTAGAATCACTGGTGCTTTGGTACCAGGCTCCGGTTTTTCTTCGAGTTCTTCTTGGAAGATCACTGGGATACCTGGGTAGAAATAAGCTCTGTTAAACTAAAATTCAAAAGAAGAAACTACGTTAGTCACATGCACTAATCAAATCTACTTTTAATTTTGAGAATTGCAATTATAGGATGGGTGGACAGAAGAATAATTAGTCTTCATTCTAACTAGAAAAGTGCCATCAAGCTTTGCACATATACAAATACTGTTGAGTGAAAAAATTGTCAAAAAATAAAACAAACTAATTAAAAGCAACATATAGAAGATGAAGCTTGTAGATCTATCAGGATCTTTCAGACAATCACTTCCACAACGAGAGAAAATAATTAACTAAACAGGACGGAAATGGCAAACCAACCCAGCAAACAATGAATCTCTGGCCGTCTTCTGGCAATGCCGGCAATATGCTGGCCACGACAAAGCTACATCGACAAAATGATGGCCCAGTGTATGACATACTGTAATCGGATACATATAATCCAGCCAGTAATGGGCCAATAAAGGCTCGGGGTGTGACGTCACGCGGCCATCTTTGTTTGCGCATGTCAACGATCACTTTCCAAACCCATCCAAGCCAAGCATACATTGTTTGCAGTGTAGTGAGTGTAGTGAGTGTAGTGATTGTGTCATAAGGAAGATTTTAAAAGTGTTTATAGAAGCTATTTTAATATGTGTATATTCGTAAGTACATTTTATATTGACTATATACATATTTTTTCTAATATTACATTCCTTATTTCGGTACAAATTTAAATTTTGTCGAAATTAGTAAAGTTAGGTTAGAATAGAATCATATATGTGACGACGCTGCAGCTAAACTGGTCTATAATGCAAAAGTTCGTTAACGAGATAATTAATGAAATGCGTTTTTATTTATTACCATCCTTATTGTCACTGGAAGATTTTATTGTTTTATATGCAAATAGCTAAAGTAGCAAACAATTTTGATCGGCAAAGCACCTAGCACCTGTAGCCTATCGCGGGACGGTGAAGGCCATCATCAGCACCAATGCTGGCCAATAGTGTCTTTTTAATAATCATTTTAATCATCAACTCCTGATTGATAGACTATCATCAACTCCTGATGATGCCAACATAGTTGGCGAAACGCGCGTAGAGTATATTAAAATTTGTGGTTTGGTTTGAGTGGTCGACGATAGTGTTTCAACTTAAAAGTGTTTTTGAAAATCTACCACAGTAATGGTCTTATTTCCTAGAATAGTTTCAAGAGAGCCTTGTGTTCTCGCAGATTTGAGTACTTTTCGGAGATGGCGTCTACATCTAGATCAGACTTGTGTTTTATTTATAAAGGATGAGTTGAATCAGGTGAACTAACTGTAGTGAAAGCCAGAGGAGTTGCCAGACTATTGGAGTCCAGTTTGAAAAGAAACTTTTGGCAGATGAACAGTTCCTGCGTGGGTTGATTGAAGTGAGAGTGCACAGTGCTTGCCAACAATAAGAAATTGATTGAGTATTTTTTTGTGTGAGGTGGTGATTTCAGACCTAAACAGGCAGTGTTGCCCTTGGAAACTGATTTAAACGAGGAGGACTCACTAGACGAATACGACGACGTCATTGATAGCCTGATCGCTCAGGAGGACGACGAGCTGTTAGAAGCAGAGCCAACGGCTAAGAAATCCCGACAGAGTACAAATGAGTATCTACTATAATATGTGAATATGAGTACCTTTCTATATCTAATAACGCACCATTGTGGAATTACGCATCAGTATTTCAAGCAGAAGAGCTTTGTTTGAGGGAGAATATTGTATAGAGGGAAAACAATCCTCATTTATTCTGACAGTCAAGCTGCCCTACAGGCCTTATCATGTAACAAAATCAGATCAAAATTGGTCAAAAGTTGGTGATTTTAACCAGGAACCATAATTACAACAATATTTCATTATAATTCAGGTATAACAGAAGAAATAAGGTGGAATTCTGCATTTTTTTGGCATTTTTTAGCGAAATTTGAAAAATTATCTTTTTTTCGAAGCGCCATATCTCGGCAAAGAATTTACATACAAACACGTTTGAATAGTCAAAATTGTAGTGAATTGATTTTATGTTGTTTTCTTTATTTTATTTATTTATTAACATTTGTGATTTTTTCTTTTAAAGCACAGAAATGTTTTTATACATATGTTGTTTCCTATTTTTCAATTTATTAAATAAGTATATATAAACTATAGATTTTCATCTTTCTCCAGTTTTTTGCGATATTTTTCTATGAATTTAAGTTCATTTTGGTACGATTGCTTAAGGGAAATTTGAATTTTCTTTTCACTAAAAATATATAAAACTTCATTCATTACTTTTCAAAGAAAAGGCAGTTAGTAAATTCACAGTGGGCCAACCCTCTAAGTAGGTAACTTCCATTGCAGTATTCCTACTGGGCCATCAATGATTTCCATCGTTTTGCCCTCAGCGGCCCGTCGAAAGACACTGTTGGCCATCATTGGCCTTCAAAGGCCCGTCGTTAATAAGTCAGTGTTAGTCATCATTGGCCCTGATGATGGGCAGAGTGACCTACCTTCACCGGAACGTCATCAGCTACAGGTGCTTTGCCGTGCCGGCCAGCATAAGGCCGATCAAAATTGTTTGCTGGGAATTCTCTATTTAGTAAACTACTGACAAACAAAATATAGCTCAAATGTCATGCCAAAAATGTTAACAGAATTGGTTTCCTAACTGCACTTTTACTATTTCCTCTTGAACGACTCCAAAAAAATGTAGCACATTTACAAGACTACAATCTAAGCTTTTACATTCTAAATCACTAATCATATTGCTTTACTAATTACTTATATCTACTCCAAAGTGTAAACAAAATTAATGTACATGCATCTTTTTTGTAAAGCCATTCATTTACCTTTATTTCCATAGCTTTGTCTCCCATCCTCTTCAACGTTCATTTTTCCCATTCGTTTTCTTCGATATAAAATTATAGCTGCTAAGATAGCTAAAAATAGCATAATTGCAACGATCACAGCAGGTACGATGAAAGTAAAGAGATATTCATCGTTACTAGATTGAGGGGGGGATTCCTCGATGGGAATGCTAATCTCGGGTCGTGGTTCTTGGCTAACTCTTGGTTTACAGTTGCCAATTAGATGCACTTTGATTGTGGAAACTCTAAATTCCGGTTCCATCGCGGAGTGAACCTAGAAAATAATAATCATAAAGAAAAAATATTGAGCTAAAAAAAATTTAAAATATACCTTTTGAGAAATCGATCTGTCATTCATGTTGTGTAGAATTGATTCTAGTCGCCTAATTTCTTCATGTGGACATCGACTGATAGGTAGCGATTTATTAAACCAAGTCACGATGGTTGATTCGTATGACCTCTTGAATGGAAGAATATGGAAATTGCCCAGTGAATTTTCTTTAAACAATTGCTGAAAATTATTTTGATCATAAATTTATTAGGTTTTTTTTTTCACAATTATTTACTCACCATTAATTTTTCAACAAACTTCTTTTGCAACGATGCACTGTTAATAAATATCTCATGAGGAATTTCAGTTATGTTCATACTAAATTCAACATTATAGGCTCTCTTGAGTGCTGGATAGACAACAACCTCCAAACTGTCTGTAGCAGGAAGTCCACCGCTGTCAACGCAAACAAGTTGGTATTCGCTTCTCCCAGATTTCCTAGGAATACCAAAGAATTCCCGGTTTTTATTGTCAAACTGTAACCAGTTATCGGCTGGTATGTTATGTCTGTCACCAGTAAGAAGCGATATGTTTAGCATCCTTGGATCTACATCTTCAGGGTCATAGAAGGTGTCCTAAAATAGTGGTGAATATTAATTAGATAACGTTAGGAAAAATAAGTAGCATATTATAGCAGTGAGGTTTCAGTTTGTGTAGAAAGTAGAAATATATACACCTCTTTGTGCTGCCGAAAAGAGGCACTGCCTTAACAAGCATAGTCGAATCCACTGCTATATGAGAATGAAAAAAAGGTATAAAAACAGCAAAGGATACCGACAAAAGAAGCTTGGTAGGGTCCAGATGAGTGCAAGCGTGTGTATAACGGGGGCGCTGAGATCAACACCACGGGATGCTCTAGATGCTCTCCTCTTTCTCCTCCCAACCGACCTTCAGATTAAATACATAGCGACATGTAGCGCGGTCAGGCTCAGAGAAAATGGGCACTGGCCAGCTAAATCCTATGGACACAGCAATATTCTCAGATGCTGCCCGTGTCCACTGATTACATCATTCCCAAGCTGTGTCTTAGCAGGAATTTCAGAGTTAATATACCTGCTAGGGGTGAGTGGAAGAACAACAATCTATTGAGTGGGGTAGACACGGTGATCTACACTGACGGTTCAAATATGGACTGTGGTGTAGGTGCAGGTATTTACTCGGAATCACTCCAAATTAGCTAATCATTTAGACTACCGGATAAATCTAGCGTATTTCATCTAGCGATCTGGCGTGCATGTCAAGCAGTGAGACACGATCCGTCTCTGAAACGTAACGTGGTGATAGCCAAGACGCCATCTTGGCCCTCAATGCTGCTACCATATCATCGAAATTAGCTAGCAAATGCTCAGAGGAGCTTGCGTTAATTAGTAACCTATACAGCGTGACGTTACTCTGGGTTCCTGGCCATAGGAACATACCAGGGAACGAATGCGCTGATGAATTAGCAAGGAGAGGTGCAGCCATGGACGTAGTAGCAATGTCTGAACGGGTTGACCCCTCAATTAATACGGTTAAGCGAGATATTTATCTACATTTCGTAACCTTAGCTGGCCCTCGTACGTCAGAAGCAAAACGGATAACCTTCTGAAGCTTTCGAGGAAGGACACAGCTAGAGCTACGGCTATTTACACGGGACACTGGCCAATTGGCGAGCACGCTTCCCGGCTTGGTATTCCGTTTAATCGGTCGTGCCGTAGCTGTGGAGATCCTAGCGAAAAAGAGACAATTACGCACTTCATCTGCAAGTGCCCAGCGCTGGCCAGGGCCAGGAATTGCTCTCTCGGGAATTACCTCCTTAATGAACTCACCGATCTATCCAGTAAATGGCGTACGGAAATAGTACATTTCCTGAATACCACGAGATGGATCTAAAACAACCAAATAAAGCTCGGGTTCACGCGATCGTGGTAGCAAAACGGTGCTAAAGCGCTAATTGGGGCTCGGGATAGACGTCCGGAGCTAGCCAGTTGAACCAACCAACCAACGTTTGTGAATCTCAAAAGAGATCAGAAAAAGAAGCTATGGGCCAGGTGGAGTGGTCAACCTCTATTCAAATCTAATATGCGTTATAGAAATTTAAATGTAAATTCATATTTAACCAATATAGAAATTTTACGCCATCTACCCCTATTAGGATCTCCAATTAAGGTGGTTATTGAATCCTTGCACAGTGGTCCTAAAAGCCAAAATATTATTTTATTTTTATGTATATGGACAATGTATGGTGTTTTCGACATTAAAGTACTCAAAAATGTCCAGATGCATCAGCTTTTCTTCTATTGCCGGTATCCTTTGCTGTTTTTATAGCTTTTTTAAGTCTCATAAAGCAGTAATCCATTATATTTGGTTAAAAAAAGCAATAAAACTTACATCTCTGACTTTATAAATAAGCAACTCCCCAACAGTTGCGTTGATCTTATCTATGGGGTTTCTTAAGATGGGAGAGAAATTCATTGGAGGCGTCACTGGAGTTATTGGTTGTTCACAAACACCTAATTCTCGGAAGATAACTTTCTTCACTCTTAATTCGGGAGATAGCGCTATGTTGAGTTCTCTTGAGGGATCTCCTCTATCGTTTGCAGTTAAAATCTAAATCAAATATTGTATTAGTTAAGACAATTACTATTCCGATAATTTTTAAATGTGTTTTACCTGGAACAAACCTATTATTTCACTTCTGGGACAGTAATTTGTGGGAATCGAATCATTTGACCAAGTAAATACAACTGGTTCAGAAGTGTAATTAATCCTTCTCACAGTTATTTCCGCCATATTAGTATTATAAAGTTTTCCCAATGCCCTTAGCACTTTCAAAGACCAATCAACGTAATGTTGGAATTCTTGTTGTTTCTCGATTCTGATCTGCAGGCTAAATTCGTGATTCACTACGAGTTCAAGTTTATGTTGCTGAACTTGAATATTTAATTTTTCTTGTACTGATCCGCCGTCTTTGTCGAATGCTTTTACCCAAAATATCCATTTGGAAATGTCTTCTTCTAATGGTCTGCAACAAACAATTACATCTTAGATATTGTTACTTGATCCTTCGAGCCGGATTTTAACATTATACACAAACAAATCGCGTAAATTCCACACATTCCATGAAAATAAAAAAGAAACTAAGTTTCAATACTTACAATCCATAAAGTTCTCTTCTTGCAGGATTAAAATGCAACCAGCTGTTATTGGTAACAGTCTTATTACTAGAATCTAACAATTGATATGTCAGATCGTATTCGTCTTCAAAATCTTTGAATGTATTTATAGGTACCACAAATCTGAATATCTTCCCAGCAATAACATACATCGGTTGAAGCCTATTCTCAATAAAAGGATCAAAGTTTTCATGATATTCTATTTCTGTCACTTCTCTAGCTGTTGTTAACCTTTGAGTAGTCGGTTGTTCTTTTGAGGGTGTTGTCAAATCTTCTGAAGTTATTGGAGCTTCGGACGTGGTTGATGTGGTTGTTGTTGCTGTTGTTGTAGTTGTAGTGGCAATTGTGGTTGTGTCAGTACTTGCATTCATTGGAATAAGAGGAGACGGAGAGCTTGAAATAACTGGAGTTGTTTCCTCGTAAGGTGTTTGTTCATGAGTCGTTGAAGAAGTCTTTTCGGTTTCTGTTGTGTAAACAGGCTGGAAAATTAAACGTGATGTTAGAGAGGACAAATTTCAGTGGTCTAAAATAGTTCTTACCTCAGGATTTCGATCTATAATAACCTGAAGTGTAGTAGGTAATTCCGCAGTTGTACTAGTTGTTGTAGTTGACATTGTCGTCGTAGTAGTAGTAGTAGTAGCTACTGGGGTTGTTTCAACGATAACCGGAGTAGTGATGGTAGTACTGCTAGTTGTACTAGACGTCGTACTAGAACTAATAATTGATTCAGTCTCTGCTTCAATACGAGTAGTAGTTTTCGAACTGCTTTGTTCAGTCGTAATGCTTTCGGTATCTTCAAATGTAGGAACAAATGTTTGCTTCTTCTTGGATAGATCCGGGATGATAGTTTCGCTTTCGACTGGATCTTCTATGTCGTCATCTTCATCATCATACTCGCCATAATCATAATTGTCTTCGTAGCTGAGAATATCGTCGGGTTTAGTAGATTTCGATCGTCCCGAATTTGGTAAAAATGATTTGTTAGTAGGTGATCTGATAGATGATGATGATCCTTCAGACACAATTGGTGGAGTAGTTGCGGGTGCAATTTCTTCGACGTTAAAGTTTTTATGAGTTGTTTGGAGATGAATATTCTGAAAAATATAAGTAAGATATTTAAAAATAACAGAAAATATTGATTTGTTCACGGTATATTTGTGTGAGAGATCTTGATATCCCGTTTATAACTACAGCCTTTCGAGTTAAGGGCTGTGAATGTTGATGGTGATATTGAACGACTGGGTATTTAGGTTTTCCAAAAAAAAAACAGGGAAGTAGAGAAATCTGTATAAATAAAGGACAACCTACAGAATGACCAGAGAAGGATCAACCAAACGCAAGTTTCGACTCCTTCCTGGAAATCATCAAACCTGGGACATGCCCCAAGATGAGATGACAAAGAAGTTTAGCTTTGTGAAAGAATTCAACACAAAGCTAAGTAACAAAAGCGAATGGGACAAAGATACCATTCCAAAACTCAAGAGAAGTGCCATTAAATGGTACACAGATGGTTCTAGAACAACAGAAGGAACAGGAATAGGAGTATATGGGCCTGGAACCAATTATTCTGAAAGTTTAGGCAAATCTCGGAGCATTTTCCAAGCTGAAATATACGCCATCGGAAAATGTGTCCAGTTCAACATAGAAAGAAATTTTCGCAGACAAGAGATCATCATCATGTCAGACAGCCAAGCAGCCATTAATGCCTTGAACTCCCACGTAATCAACTCCCAAATGGTTTGGGAGTGCCTAGAGAATCTAAACGAACTAGGCAAGAACAACACTGTTACCCTCCTATGGGTTTCGGGACACACTGGAATGGAGGGTAATGAACTAGCAGACGTACTCGCAAAAAAAGGGGCTGAAACACCATTTCTGGGACCTGAACCCTTCTGCGGAATAAGCACCAGTACAATACTTGATAAATTTGGAAAAGAAGTAAATAACAAAAGATCCAAATACTGGATAGCACTACAAGGAATGAGGCAGGCCAAGACACTACTGCGTCAGTAAAAGTAAAAATAAGCTCAGAATACTAACGGGTATCCTAACAGGGCACTGCCGGCTGAGAGGCCACCTAAAGAAACTCGGATTAGTAGACAAAGAAGAATGCAGATTCTGCGAGGAAGAGGAGGAAACCTCTATCCACATTCTCTCAGAATGCATTACCCTGCAAAATCCAAGGGTACGATACCTCGGAGAATATCAAATAGAAGCCTACCGACATCCTGAACCTTTTGAAAGCAATAGGACTGGAGGAACTGCTTTAATCGTTGAGACATCCTCAACGATTGGGCAGCAGTAGGGGGCACAATAGATCTTATAGGTCGCAGTGTATCGACATCCCCATTACAGATAGATAGATAGATAGATAGATCCCGTTTATAACTACAGCCCTTCGAGTTAAGGGCTGTGAATGTTGATGGTGATATTGAACGACTGGGTATTTAGGTTTTCCAAAAAAAACAGGGAAGTAGAGAATTCCAGTCTAAGTATTTAATAACGGTCATATCGGTTGGTTCTAGATGTATGAAGCTTGACGGAGGACCTATGTGATTTACTGATTTTTACGGGCTGGTGGTAGAAGAATGGAAGAAAGTACATAAAAGCAAAGGAGCCGTCAATACAGGAAAAAAGCTTGTTTATGCACACTCAAAAAATAGCTTTTTCTAAAATATAGATCTGTACTTCTATACCTGTTATATGTTTATAATTAATACAAAATACTTACGGGTATACTAGGATTGAGTTCTCCATGATGATGTCGATGGGGGTGAGTGGTGCTGTCTGTTGAAATTGTAGAAGTGCTCGAGGCAGTGGTTGTAGTCTTCTTAGGAGTGGGTAATGTAACTGGAATAGCTGCAGATGGAGGCATTTTTTCCACATCGCCAAGATCTTCTCCGTCATAAGAGTCTTCATAATCATCGTAGTATTCATCCTCGTCGTTATAATCACCACTACCTACAAGAAAAAAGTATTATTTCATTTCAAGGTTCATTTCACTCGGTAAGTTTAAACATGTAGGGTAATGTCACATGTTAACCAATCCCGAATCACTTAGTTGATTTTATTTAGCCAATTAGGTCTTGAATTTTTATTTATTTATTTGGTTTCGCGTGCCGGTGGCGGCGTTTATGTTGAATTTTCAACAAGACTATACAACAAGATTTGCTTGGTGGATGATAGTGTGATATTTTATTCATTTCTGTAGTTCATAGTGGTTTTCTGGTAATACAATTTCTCTTCTAATGGAGGAAATTGTGATACTTTATATTTTATAAAAACACCCATAAAATATACAAACATTTGAATGTATTTTAAACATTCTAGACTCTAGATGGTTTTCGTAAAGAAGCCACGTCTTAAAAGGTGGTTCGGTTCATAATGTTGCTGGCATTAGTGGAATTTATGACGTTTAAATTTATAAATAGAAAGAAACTTACCAAAATCGTCTTCAACTATATTCGACGCGTCCCGCTTAGTTCGCATAATAGGTTTAGTTTCAGTCTTTACTCTCCAGCCGATCAAAGGTAAGCGTAATACTTCAGTTATGGTACCATCTCTTGCTTGTTGCTTCAATTGGTGAATTATTGAGGCAGTAGATAGCCACAGTCTTCCATCACAGCCTACGGCAACTTGCAGAAGAGATGTCACTTTGGAAGTTCTTGATTGTAAGTTTCCCGGACCGGCTAGTACTACGGAACTATCGGTAATGTCGTCTTTTTCCATCTGAGGTTTCAACGTAAAGGCACTCTAAGAAAAAGAAATTTATTTTTTTCCATTATTTATAGTTTATAAAAGAAAAAAGTTATACTTACATACGGCAATCCGAAAAACTTCGCAATATTATTAATAGCAATAATTCTTTGCTTTGGCTTAATAGCCTTTATGTTTTTGTCCAACAGCAGAGTCAACACTGTATTGTCTTCGATAGATGGACATTTTTCTATCGCACTTGCTTTTTGCGTGGATTCTATGACTTTTATAATTATTTCTTCCTCATTAGATTTACCTCCGACAGCTTTAATGCTCAAATGGAGGACTCCGACATCTTGGCTTAGTGGTACGCCCCAAAATATCCCTCCGTTTTTATCGAAAAGCAGCCACGAGGGTAGACCCTTGCCTGTGAGTTTCTTCGCCTTTAAACAAAATATTTATACTATAATTAAAGCGCATTTAGGACATTTTTAATGTAAAATAAATAAAAAATTGGGAAACTAGAAAAAGAAACTATATTGTACAGGGTGGCCAAATAAGAATGCGAGGTACTGTATCTGCGAAACTATCCATCGTAGAGGCTTGCGGAAAAAAAAGTTATTACTAAAACAGCCATGATAAAAACCTGGAAAATATTTTCAAGTTTCTGAAATGACCGCTAGGGGGCGTAGCTGCAATCTTGAATCTAAGAAAGTGATGTTTCTGTGAATTCCGCTAACAAAAAAATACCTGATCTTTAAAGTAGAGGATAATCTGAACCTTTTTTGTTTGAGAATTTTTGCTGTATCTATAAAAATGAAGTGGTGGGGGGTATTCAAACGTTTCAGTAAAAAACACCCTGTATATTCGAAACGGCTAAGCCGATTTTAACAAACTTGGGTAAGTTGAGAAGAACTATTCTTGGGCTAAGAATGCTATAATATTTGAAGTTTTGTTAGTTTCAGATGTCGCCGCTAGAGGGCCTTTTTCGACATTTCGACAGAAATGGTTAATTTTCTCAAAAAAATTAAATGCATTGGTATGATTTCTTTTTCGTGAAAAAGTAGCTAAATGATGCCTAAACAAGGTCCCGAAACCGCATCTTGATATCTTGTTCCTAACCTAAAATTTAGGCCAAAGAAAATTTTATACGGAAATGCCTTAAATTTTTATTTTTTAAACTAATTAATTCCCTTTATTATGCAAATTGAGGCCCTAAAAAGGACCGATTTAAAAAAGGAAGGTTTTTAGTGCCCCCGTAAATGCTCTAAATGCTGATCATGATGCTCTATGCATTGCTGAAGCCTCTCATGGGCAGACAAACTTGCAGATTCAATTTCGGCTCTAATGACAAAATGATCCTATTTAATATTAATATACCTATAAAAAATAAATTATAGTTTCGTTAAAGATTTGAAACATAAAGTAAAAGAAAAATATTTTAACCTACAAATTAGTAAAGGAATTGTTATAATAAACTTATAAAAAAAGTGAAATATCATAAAAAAATAATATTCTAACCTATACATCTTTTTTGTTACAAAAGTGATTGGCCCTGGTATATATTTTAATAACACAATATACAAATTCAAATCCATGGGTAAAACTTTTCTACCTCTACACTTTTTAAGTAGACAATTTTTCATTCAGCTGTCTTATATAGGAATTTATATCTAGATGAACGTCTTATTTATAGACTCTGAAAGTGTCGGTTTTGCGGCGAAACATATAAAATCCGTTGTAGGAAAACTGTTATTACCGCCGTTACTGTTGGAAACTATCGATGCTTCTTATTTGTGGCTGCCGCAGAACAGTAGGAAATTTCTCACTGGAAAATTGGAAACTACTGTTTGAGACTTTGTAGCCACCGATTTTAGTAGCACAAATATCTTTTTATTCGATTGTTCATTGAAAGGTCAAGATGTGTTCTCACAACACCCAGTCAAAACATAAGCAAAACCGTTTGTAATTTTTTTTTACTCATCAAATATTGTTATACAGATTCGGAAAAATATATTTTGGGTATGGACCGAAATCTACAAGAGTGAAAAGGGAAAGCAATGGCCATATAACCGAGAGAGACCCTTCTTCGTGTTATACAAAGAGAAATTATAATGTCCTCTCTCGCTCATATCGGGTTACATTTTAATGAGACAGTCGATAAACTAGCGAAGGAAAGTATCGATACTGGTCAAATTCTTAAAAATAATATTAACATTGACGAATGCATAAGTCATTCTAGAAAGAAGCTAAAAGAACGATGGGACCTGTACTGGATCCAATATTACACCCTACTTCAGCCAGTTATACCCAACGAGTTGTGGCATAAGAATTTAAAATATCCACGAAATAGTATTGTAACGATCAGCAGAATCAAATTTGGACATGCCTGTTACCCTTATCACTTACACAAAATTAAAGTTATAGGCTCCAATCTTTGCGACAGTTGTAGTGTGGTTAGTGATTTGGATCATATTTTTTTCAGTTGCAAAAAGTATAACATTCAAACACAGCAACTCCTTAGCCAACTACTAGCAAATGGCTTTTTAACCCCATTTAACTTAATGCACCTTTTATCGCTGAACGATCCAGCAGTTTATGAAGCCCTATTGGGTTTTATCAAAGCTTGCGGCTTAAAATTATAGAGTAGGTTAGTTTTGTATCCTTTGTTTTTGTTAACCTTAATATTTTACAACCTTTTTTAACCGAGGTCCTCTCAATCTGTGTGTCAGTCACCCTGATAGACCCCTGGGTGTGAAACGTGTCTACCTAATTCCATACTCCTTGTTGTGGGGGGGTTTATTTTGGAATAGGTAGGGTTAATATTATCGATTCTGGCTAAATGGAAAACATATCCAACGGCCATAAAAAAAATGTCCTCTCAACATTTAACAAGCTTTCGTTTATGCTCACGCTAAACCGTAAACCCACAAATATATTTTTTCCGAATCTGCATAATATATTCTTATGTAGACTATTTCTCTCATCTTAATTTCCACCAATCACAAACGTGCAATTTTGAATTACAAATGGTTTCTAGATGAAAAAACTATACGACAGCTCCTGTCAGCAGTTTTATCTAGTTTACTCGCGGCAAAACTTGACAGCTGTTGTTACCAAAAATTAGAATACTTTTGATAACAAGAAATTATGGTCTCCTAGGACACCAGAAAACGACGCTAAACAATCTTTCTGATTTTATTGTCAATAAATTTTGTAATATTGTTTTTAAACAGTGCTAGTCAGCTTATGTAGTGAAAATGAATCGCTTTCTATGACTAATATTGATCTGGCGATTGAAAAAAGTGTACCGTACAATACCGTTAAAACCCATACGTCAATATGGAAACAGTTTACGGAATTCTGCAAGGCAATGAAATACGAGCTTTTGGAAAAGTTTAGAGCAACTAAATCTAATCCTGAAAGATTGGGCGTGGAATATAAAGAAAGAAAACTGTGAAAATTAAAGAACTAGTTGTGAAGGCAACGTGGAACACCGTTGCAAAAAAAATGCAAGAGATGTATTTTATGAAGTGGAAAATAATTTTTGATCCATTTAAAGATATTATCTTCAAGTCTAGTAGGGAAGCTCGTAATGCGAAACGAAGGAATTTGCAGATGTGCGCCAATAAAAGGAAATCGAACTCTGCTTCATTAAAATTGGAAGAATACTACGCAATGGTTTTATTATGGGACGAAGACACTCCGGCGGGACTCCAGCGAAAATTTTACGATATCGCTTCATTAGAACTTGCCTGGAGAGGTGGAGAAGCAGTCAATTGCAGAGTTCATTATTTTAAAGAGGAAGTGTGATTAAAACAGGTAGAACATAGTTACATATTTTTTAAATTAATTGATTTTAAAAATCTTACTTTTTAGGAAGAGTAGAATATAATCCTCTCTTCAATAAAACGGCCCAGGGTGGAGAAAAAAAATGGCCGATAGTAAATGGCTAGTCCCCAACACGAAGAACCCTACCTTTTGTCCAGTCTGTCTTTTTAAAATTCTAATGAATAATCGTTCATCTAGAATAACAACTGATAGATTATTCTTAACCCATCATGGAACAAAGAACAATCAAATGGTACAAAAACACTCCAGTGGGAAAAAAAGGAATATTCGAAATGGACAAAAGAAGCAGCAGAGAAAGCAGGATTAATTACATAAGAAATAAAATAACAAATCACTTTATGCGGTCGACAGCAGTCAGTAAACTGGCTAAAGGAGGGGTGGGTGACCAACAATTAATTAAAATTACTGGCCACAGTTCAGCCAACTCAATTAAGCCTTATCTGCAAATGGATAATGAGCATTATTCCAACATCATAAACACCCTTAGAAGTGACGCCTCAGAACCTCCAGCTAAAAAACAGAAAACAGAAGATCTTGTAGCCACTCCTCGAGCTTCTTATTCTACAGCTGGACCCATCAACAACATTAATGATTTACCTACACCCAACGTTATCAATGAGTTAACAAAGATTTCAAACAATACTCCCACTGTGTACCAAAATTGCAATTTACCCATTTACATTTCAATTGTACGATAAATAATTAAGTTTGTAGTATTTTGTGATTAAATAAATTACCTGTTCTTCAGTTTTCATGTACCTATGCATATATAATAGGTAGTATGTTTTGTAAGCTATGTGTATGCAGAATCATCTGTTACTGATGAAATGGTCTTGTCAAATACAATTCGGACATCTAATTTTTCGAAAAAACACAATGCAAAGTAATATTTTTTTAACAAAATGCATTCGTGCAGGTGCCACCAGCACTTATGGTTCTTGTTAAAATACTACTTAGCAACGTGTTTTTTCGATTTTTTACGAAAAAAATTATACGAACATAGACTATGTTACTGTAAGGCACTAGTTGGCAGAAGCAAGGGATACTAATGCCAGAGGAACTACCGATACTATTTTTCAAAAAACTTCTCCGATTCTACAGGAGTCTCCTAGGTATTGGTTTCTGGCAATACATTTGAAAAAGCCTGACCTAACCAAGGAAGGCATGGTTGAACATTTTTAAAAGGCGGTATTAATGATTCAAGCCATTGTATTACATAGTGTATCTGAGCATAAAGTTAGGTGGTACATGAGAACGATAACTTGTGTTATAAAAACAACTCCTACTGGAGCGCTGGAATTAATTTTATATCTGCTACCTCTAAACATATTTATAGAAGAAGTAGCGATCAAAACAGTATCCAGACTGGATACTGTAGGTCTGTGGGAAGTGACACAATAATTTTTTTGTATAAATTCCAATTTGTAATTAGAATTGGTTTTAACAAACGTTGTTGAAATTTATTAAAGTTATACACACCTCGAAACTTTTCACATCTCCCTTAAAGCTATCTTTGGGTATGACTAAGTGAAAAGCGCTTCCCACATACGCCACTAAATCTCTTTCATTCCATTTGACGAGTTTATCCCCTTCGAATTCAACTTCTAAGTCTTCAGCGACATCAAACGCAAAGTCTTCTTCGTTGTCAGCGACGATATGGGGCGCTAAGAAGATCGTAGCTGTCAACAGCAAAACGAAGAAAGTACTAGTGAGCATAGTGGATCTTAGTTGAGGAGATTTGGATTCTACGCAGTCATGTCTCTGAAAACGAAAACAACGAGTAATTAAAAATTATTATTAGTTAGGGTTTTATATGTAGCATATTTGTTATTTTGCGCTCGATTTTAATCCTTGGAAGTCCATCGGTATTAGTTATCCTACGAACTCATTGAGTGATCGAGGAGGTAAGTCTGGGAAAAATTGGAAAAGATGAAGTACAATTCTCTTATCATAACTAATATTTAATTAAAAACTCTATAAGAAGGAATTTTATCTATACAAGGGCCATTACAAAGCAGGATTTACTGAAATAGTTACACTGCGTCTAATACACTTTGTAACATGTTGTTTGAATCTAAGCTCACTATCTAGTTCGTTACCTAAGTTTCTAGCAACTTTAGCAAACGGCAAAATTGTATCTTCTATTTTTATTTGCAGTTCATTTTCTACTTTACTTTTATGTTTGCCAAATACTAAAACTATAGATTTAGAAACTAAAGAACAAGAGAGAACCGGGCATAGATGGCATCCCACTGGAGGCCGTGAAGAAGACACTTCCGAGGACCTGGAGGGAAGCCAAACTGGTGCTTATACCAAAAGGGCGAATGGGCAGAGTACCCATGAAATGGAGGCCAATATGCATTTTGAGTACCATTAGCAAGCTGTACGAAGTACTAGTCAGGGAAAGGCTGGAAAAATTCATTGAAGAGAACGCGCCGTTATCCAGAAGAGAGTATGCATTCCGCAAGGGATCTCTGCTTACGCTGGCTAATGTCTATTTACATACCTGAATTAGACTCCAAAAGACATCGAAATGTTAGAGAAGCTTTGGAATGAAAGTATCACTCTTGAAGGAGACTATGTTGATGAGTTAAGTCTAATTTAGCCTAAAAGTTGTATTAATCATTATAATTTCCTCATTTTCAAGATCTCAAATGTGTTTACATGGTTTACATGATCTTAAAACTCAGGCGCCATTAAAGAAACGGATTAACTTCACGTACTTAAAAAAACTCGGCATTTTAATATATACCGGCGACGCTAACATTAAACGCATTCGCTGTATTTAAAAAAATATGTGATTCGCCAAGCACATTTTAATCTTTTGCAATTAAAATCCATTTATATTCTGTGACGAGACCTCCGGTCTTGAATGAGCTTTTGTATCATTTTTTACCTGACTTGAAGTCGTAAACAAAGAAACATTGTTGGAATTTATGAATGACGAGTTAGTGTCATATTCTGTATAATGGCACTTGTAACTTCTCTAACGTACGTTTGTTTTTATATTGCTTTACACGTAGTTGGTGTGTCGGAAATGTTTAAAGAGTAATTTATTAGTAGAAATGGAATAAGAGTAGCACAATGTTTAATTCAAGAAGGTTTGATAACCGACTGATATAATTTCTACGTGTATGTTCTTTTCAATAACGGCTAGTCGACAGTCCAACTGTCCAACGTCTAGGAGCGTTCTTCGCAATGCGAAGTCGGCACTCGGCACTGCCATACCGAATTTAGATTCCATCTCATATATAATGTTTGCGTATTATTTAGGTTCCACCCACCAGTAGCGTATTTTATACCTCTGCCACACCCGTTGCCTCGCAGGTGTTTCAGTTTGTAACAAAAAGTTATTTCACATTTTGATCCCAATTTTAATGATTGTTAATTTTCAAATTTCAAATTTTTTCGATAGGGCTGAATTATGTACGTAGTGTTTCAGATATATTTTGGGTTACCTGATTTTAATTTGCTGGATTTATTTTTATTTGACCATTATTTTATAGCAGTTGTTAGATAGGATTCATTTTTATAGCGAACTCATGCGGAATCCTAAAATTATATTTGATGTACAACGATCATGTCTTCGTCGGTTGTGAAAATTTATAGCCATGCGAAGTGCTTGTATTGAACATCTAATATAACCTACTAGAATCCTTTAGTTTGTTTTTATATTCATGTTTTATATATTCTTCTCTACGGTTAGTGAAACCACTTTTTAAGTAAAAAATTTTAAATCTCTCAATTTTATGTCAAAATGTCGTTTTCAGTAAATTGACAAGGCCACGAAAATAAACCAGCAGGCTATAAGCCACAGAAATCAATTCATGTTATATATTAGTTTCTGATAAATAAATAAATCAGGTCTGTCCGGCATCTTTTTTTTTTCATGGGTACATTCACCCCCGAAAATCTCAGCTGTCTGAAATTTGTGGAAGGGCGCGAAAATGGCCCATTGGTCTCAAAAATGTGTTTTTTTTCGCATATTTTCGCCGATATTTCCGAAAATATGACACTTAGAGAATTTTTGTTTGGACGAAAATGAAGATCAGTTCATTACCTACAAAAATGATCCTCATGATTTTTGTCAAAAATATGATACTTTTCGACATAGCCCTGCATTTAGAGAGCACGCTCTAAATGAATGACACTCCCAAGCGGATTACAAATTTTTCAATAAATCACGTAAAAATTACTATTTAATATAAACTTTCTCAAATTGGATTTTTTTTACAATAAATTTATTAATCAGTGCAAAAAGTGAAAAAAGTTGGTTATCATTGCCTTATCTTTTGTCTTCAGACAAAACGGGAGGATATTGAAGTTTTGGGAGGATATTAAAATTTTCCGTTAATTCATCACAAAAAAAATTTTTGAAACGCTGTTTTTGCAAAAAATATAAGTGTAGCGAAAAAAATCATAGGGACAACTTTTGTAGGTAATGCACTGCTCTTCATTTTTTGTCTAAACAAAAATGCTCGAAGGGTCATATTTCGGCAGATATCGTCGAAAAACGGATGTTCGGGAACTCTAGAGCCATTTTCTCACCTTTCCACAAATTCCACGTAGCTGAGATTTTCGGAGGTAAATGTAACTATGAATACCTGCAAATTAAAAAAAAATTGACGGACAGACTTGATGAGGTTTGGGGTTTTTCTGGCGTTAATTTACTGGACTATAATTGGAAATCTCAATAGAGCTAATGACAGATAAAATATTTAAATATTTATTGACGACATACTGGTCGATAATCGCTAATCTGTTTTAGGTTACATTTAAAGAAAGAATTTCTCGATTTTGAGTTTTCTATTAGATCGTATAATATTAATTAAAAAGTCATTCGTACAATAAAAATCTCACTAATTACATCTTGAGCCACCATAATTCTGATAAACTGAAACTTTGACCTTTAAATTTTAGTAGAGAAAAAAAAGATACGGCGTGATTTGTAAATTAACAGTCGAGAAAGAAACGACCAAAATTAATAAAACACCCTGCCAAAATTTGATTGTTAAAAGGACTGTCCATTTATCCTATAAATTGCAAGTTAAAAAGACGTGAAACAAACAAAATCATAAAGAAAACTTTAAAATACAAAAAGAATTCTAAAATAAAACATGTTTGATAGTAACTGGATTTACAAATAGTAAAGATAAAAATACAAGCAGGCGATTTGTCATAGACCCTGATTTAGCAACTCCTTTTATGTATCGATTAAAATTGATTTTGGTCGTATCAAGTGGCTATAATATAAATTTAGGACAATTAAATTTACATTGATTAGAAACGACAAGCTGTAGGTGAAATTGTTGTTATGGCTTCTCATGCCTACATTAATTGTTACTTCATAGATCTACTGTAATTCAAAAATCGTATCAATCGGTATGTTGGAAAAAGAAAGAAATATTCCAAGTAAATTCTGTCAAACTATGCCCGAAAATTTGGAAGAGGATCATGCAATCTTAATGTTTATACAGATTAATAACAGGTTTGAGAGTTATTCGAAAAAAAGAAGACAATTCCATTTCTAGAACACATATTTCCTATAAAATTTAAAAAATTTCAGATATATTCTTCGGATAAAGGAATTGCTGCACTTGATGATGATAAAATATGAACATACCTTGAATATTTTTTTGGATTAATCGATAATATTACATATATAACAGGTGGAAACTATATTGTTTTTTATTTATACACAGAATAGTTTTAAATGGTATGTTAGTAAAAAAAAAATCGATTTTAAAGAATTAATGTTAAATACAATTTTTCATGAAAATAAACCCCTCCCGTATTATAGGGCGTAGAAAATTACGATTTTCACCACAAAAATGACCATATCTTTTTTTGGCAGATAATATCGAGATGTACAATAAACCATTTTATAGCTTAGGATATTCGGAAGAACATTTGCTCAAAGTCTTTAATTTTTTTTTCAAAAATCAATACGCTATTGACCAAAAATTGAAAATGTCTCATAAAAAACAAAAATTTAGCTCAACTTTAACAGATCAAAACCTAAAAAATAATTATCCCATAGGGTTAAAAATTACTGGCGAATTGCAGAAACATATGTTACGACTTTCTGCAAAAGGATTTTTTTTTCAAATACCACAGTCTAGATGGCGCTAAAAAAATGGTGTAAAAAAATTGAAAAAAATGTATTTTGTCCATAACTTTTTTTCTACTTATGTTAAACGGTTCTGGATGGTCTTAAGATGTTCCCAGATATTTACGCTAGAACGATCCAGTTTCTTTAAACACCCATTTTTGAATTGCCTTATCTTCCTTCGTATTAATCGTAGAAAAATAAAAAAAAAATCATTTTAATTGTTAGCTCAAGGCCATAAAATTAGTTCTTATCAATTTTTACGTACCACTAACAGATTGACGGTTATATTTAAAAAACTTTTAGAAATGTACGATTTTTGTGGTGAAAATATTAATAACTCGGGAGGGGTTTATTTTCATGAAAAATTGTATTTAACATTAATTCATTAAAAAAGGCGATTGCGCAAGTTTTTTTTCTTTTGTTCCCTCACTTTTTGATGCTCTTTTTGGCTAAGCGTAAAGTAAGGAGAAACAATTTATCACAAACCTCTAATAAGTTAAATAAAGCACAATCGCGGCACAATTTCGATAATTTTTTAAACAGACCACATCGCCTTTCGCACTACTGTCACTCTACGCACTAATTTTTTATAGAACCCATGCACTCACAGATGTGCTCAAATTTGCATAAACGGACAGCAGACTCTAAATGCGCGGCCGTCAATTCCACACAGTTAAGATGATGTTTTTATTTGGAGACGAGAAATATATGCTGTCAATAAACCACAATCTAATCTGGAGAAGAGATGATTAAGGAATGGACGGGAGTGGCTATTGACACGACCCAAATGTGTTTAGAATACAAGATCTATACCACACACTGTTAGTGACATTAAGTAGTTTTGAAATCTAATAGATTTAATTTAGTGATAATGGATTTTTAAAAGTATAATTGATGGGGGGACAAATATGTGGAAGATATCAAATGTATTTTATATGCGTTTTTCTTAATAAAATGGTAAAAACAATACCAATTACTTTTTCCTGCAAAATAATGATAGTTTGATAGTATGTACAGTATATAAAAGTCCTGGCTGACTATGCCAGACTAAAATGGACCGACAAAATCCTAATTATAATTCAAAATTTGTACAGTGCATTCTGAGTATAACCACATTCTAATACTCTAAGTAGTAAATTTGGAAATAAGGAACTTCTAACCCTTAAAAACCCTATTGTATTTCTTCTATTTAATTTTCTGGTAGTTAGTTTTATAGGTTTTTCCCTTATAGATGAATCGCGGCTGGCTGAATGACTTACATGCCAATGCCAAAAAAACCCTTAAAAAACTATTAACTTATATTTTCAAACGTTCAATTGTGTACTCATTAATGGTTCAAATTTAATTAGAACTAAATTAAACTGCGAGTCGAATTAGTAGTCATACCAATGGGTAATTACTGTAACCCACAGAGATAAAATTGTTCTAAATAGAGTCATTTACAAATGATTTTTCTTGCCAGAAATAGATCTTTTTTTTTGATACATCGTTGTTTACTTTATGAAACCACATATTTGGATTTTAATCAGAACAACGTGGTTACTAAAATAACAATTCATTATATCTAGAAGAGATACAGTACATAACAAAGTATTTTCCAAATTCAAAATCCCCGAAAAATTACATCAAAACTTAATTGGATACAAGTAAAATATTCACGGCGTGCAGTTATCTATTATTATTGTCATCACGGTTTGCAAATAACCAACTCATTAAAATTAGCAGAACTGTTAAAACAGATTGTTTGATCATCGCAGAGAGCTTTCATTAATTAAGCATGAAATAATCGGATTACAAATTAATTAATCAACATGAGTCATTTGTTTTAACGGGTAACAATATTTTTATTAACAAAGCTTTATTTTAACGAACACATACTTCAATTTTTAATTATAGTTTCGAGATTTATAAATTTTATGAACTAAAAAATAATCTGAGAAATGAGAAATAGGTATAGGTAATATATATTTGAATTTGGAATAATAATAAATTTGAAATCTATATGCTGTAAGGCTTATACTTTCAGCAAAGTTATTTAATTGTCAAGATCCCATCTTTATAATGCTTTACCCACTGATTTGAAAAACATCACTTTCCTTAATTTTTTTAAGAGGAAGGTAAATCGAATACTGCTTGATATAACTCCTTATACTTTAGAGGAGTTTTATGATCATTTTAAAAATTAGAACTATGTCTTCTCATTGACTATTTTTTATTATTTTCTATTGTTGTATTGAATATGTAAATTTTTGACCTATTCAGTGGCTATTTGGCTCTAAATGTTATATTATGGACCAATAAATGAATTTTCATTTGAATTTAAAGAAGCAATATCTGGTCACCGAGCTTCGCTCTTAATATTCAAATCTACATTTTTAAGCAGCCCAATGAGTATATAATTTAATTATATTTATAACACGACAAATTATTAATTAATTCGCGAAAATCACGGAGTGGGCGACATCTACTTGAACTACTGATAGGGAGATAAATAAAAAGTTGATTGGCGATTGGCTTGAAAATTAAAAAAGCTGTCAGTGTTAATTTTCAATTGGCTGCAGCTGTTGTTGACGTTTATCAACTGCTTGTCACAGAGGTTAGTTAAATGCATTAAAAGTTGCCTAGTTTCTGGGGAATTCACCCTTTTAGGGCAACATCTACTGACGCTTGATCTTCGCGAATTGTCACGGTGAACAGGCCCCGTTTCCGGGACGGGCAACAGCAGCGTGTAGGGCACACGTCCCGTCAACAGAAGATCGCTCAGCTCACTCTATTTATCACTATATAAGAAAAACTCTATGTTCAATTGATTTTATTATTTATTGATCTGCAGTGAAGGAAAATTATAGGTTTGATATTCATACTTGGGTAAAAACCTCCACAAAAACCTGTGACCAGACTCTCGACGTGTGGCAGATATTGATATCATATTTTTTCAAAAATTTTCAGTTACAAAAATAGTTCATTCGTACATTGCATTACAATTTGTTCTTGGAAAATACAAAGTCACAATCAACCTTAAAAAGTACTATGAAAATAGAGAATTTTAAATGTCTCTTTAAAATAAAAAATTGAAATCTATGTTAACAGTACACGTGTACAAGCATTCATTCTTCTCTCTCTCTCTCTCTCTCTCTCTCTCTCTCTCTCTCTCTCTCTCTCTCTCTCTCTCTCTCTCTCTCTCTCTCTCTCTCTATGATAATGAAAACTTAAATATTAAAACTGTCCGCATAATAAAATAGTAGCCGTAAGGGGGTAGTCTCATACTATCGGGGAAGGGAAGAACCTTTACCCGACGTGCATAAAGCATTTCCACCCGCCAAAAAAAAAAAGATTAGCTTTAGGTTAGGTTAGATCTTTGTAATAAATAAAGAAAAGTACGATACGTGTGACATTTTGACATTTGTTACATTCTGACAGGTGTCATATTTTGACATTTGTTCATTTTGACACGTATCACATTTTAACAGTTGTCACGTTTTGACAGGTGTCACATTTTGACAAGTGTCCATTTTAACAGTGTTACTCAACGTTCCTATAAATATTTACCTAAATCCATGATTTCTGAAATTGAATTGGCAACGTTGTATTTTCAACTTTGAATTTATGAGATGGCTCTCATTTGAGAAGCAATTTATTTATGTCCGTCAAATGAATCTTTCCTTTTTTATATAAAGCGGCAAATTTAAAATTGAATTCTTTCAGATTAAAACGCCAGAAATTAAATAAAGTCAAACCTTTTTACTGCTATACTATACAGAAGAAAGGAGTGCAGTATTTAATTTGCAGAACGTAGTACAGGTTCAAGCGGTAGAAATTTTATTTTTACCTTATTCTTCAATGCTTATTTGTAGTTAAAATTTAAATTTTAATACATCTGATCGGCCTAATATAGTTTTTGTCTAGATTCTTGTTTCCGTTTTTACTGTAATAAATCTGTTCTTTATTTATTCATAGCCGTATCGTATGTATTTTAATTGATTCAGAATTTTGTATTAATATATATTTCAAAATGGCTTTATTCTAAAAATATTATCAGTCCTCCTAAATCCTTGAAGGCAGAATTATTAGTAATAGCAAGGCAACATAAAAACAAATTCAAAAAATATATTATAGATGAGATGGCCAGAGAAAAAGGAATTAAAATTCTCAGATTGCCTCCGAACCACGCAGAGTTAAATTCCATTGAACTGATCTGATCACAATTATTGAAAGGTTATGTTTCTCAAAACAATAAAACATTTAAATTTCCTGATGTGCGAAATTTGTTTTTGAAGGCAGTTTCAGATGTAAATAGAGAACATTGGGGAAAATGCATTGGTCATGTTAAAAATGTAGAAAATTCATTTAGGAAAGTGGATATATCAATGGATAATTTAATAGAACCTATAATAATAAACCTCAGAAAAGACAATTATAGTGATACCAGTAGTTTTAGTGAAGACAGTGACTTTTAAAGATGGTTCTTGAACTAACTTTTTTTTTAATCTTTGAGTTTAGGTAAGTACTGAAGCATTACTTTGAATGCCAAGAGATTAAAAAAAGTTTAATCCCAACATATAATCCTCCTTGTTATTTATTGGTTAAATTTAGTTCGTTCAATGTTAAAGTGTCAGATGCATAAAGTTTATTTTTATTTTTTGTAAATAATATAACTTCCAAATTTAATCTACGAAGTGCGATATATATTTTATATGCTGTGACCTTATTTATATTATAGAAACTTATTTAACTTTTCTTGTAAATATCTCGGAAGATCGAATTTTCACAGACATGAGACCTACATTTTTTGCCGATTTAGATAGGAATTAGTCTACCCTGAAAGTTTCACTGAATTCTGACTAGTGGATTTCGAGATCCTCTGGACACACACACACACACACACACACATACATACATACATACATACATACATACATACATACATGCATACAAACCTTGCTCGTTTAATAGTATTTGATCATTGATATGCTTAAATAATAATGAATGTGTTTCTAATTGTTCGGCTGATATTTCAAAAATTTGGTTACCTATTTTACAAAAAAAAGGATATCTAGTATCATAAGTTTTTTATCTGGTTTTTTCTTATGATAATATTATTAAGAAAACTTTATTTATGACGAAGTATAAATTTTCAATATGCAAATGCCCTATTATTTTTTAAAATTCGTCATAAAAATATGAAGAAAACAGATTTTGACATCTTCAATTTCAAAATCTTTCTCCGTATCCTATGTGGATGTCATATTTTTTGTAAGATTATCAAGTATTCTGTTTCTCTAGTAAATTATATTTTGTTATCACTTTTTTAAAACGACTCGCGAAGTTAAGTCGAAACGTCAATGAAAGCCCCTCTTTTTCTTTAAAATAAGTGGTTTTATTTCCATTAGAAGAGAAATTGAATTGAAAGGAAACCACTATGAACTACAGAAATGAGTTATGAATGATGCTTAGTCTTAGGACAGGAATGTTAGAATTAAATTTAGAAGAATTATTGTTATCGCAAAATTTTATTGCTAATAAAGTCAAAGATCATACTGGTTGAAACGAACGCTGACCCGAAAATACTAATAACTTTTTTAATTTTTTTATCAATACTGTAATGCATAATTAAATTTATTTATAGAATAATTTTAGATTGCAGTATTTTGCATGTTCTTATATTTTTTTAATAAAGCGTTGCAACGAATTCGCTGCAGCATTTATGGAAAAGAAAAAATCACAAAGCACCACTTCTGGGCTACAAAATGGAAGCTTTAGTATAACGTAAAATTCTATTTTATACACATTTGTTTTTTAGAATCTTAATCTCTATATCAACAAAGTGTCGAATAAGAGAGAACGAGAGAAACGTAGCCTAAGAATATTTTTAAAATAGCAAAAGACCTGAGGATTCGGTAACAATGGCATAATATATTCTCCCGACGTATGTAAAAGAAGTCCATCAGAAAACTCCAACAACAAAGCGGATAGCTTTAAAGTTGGCAGAAGTTTGAACTGCGCTTATCCCGATAAAGAAACTAATTCCAATGCTGCTACGAATTTTTAAGAAAATATTTCCAGACGATCTTTAAAAACTCTGAGACGTATTCTAGTTTTTTAAATTGAAATAACCATTCTATTTTAAACAGGGATTTGATCGTTCAATAGTTCCATTGTCTAAAAACTTTAGAAATATTTGATAAAAGATTCTCTATTCCACAGATTTGAATCTGTATATTTGTACAATAATTAAAATACACTATACCGGGTGTATCAACAATGCGTGGGTGGAAGATAGCTTCTTCCCTTTTTAAAATAGGAAAAAATGTTTCAAATAGAGAGTGTCCCATAAATGTGTGACTTATCAAAGTTATGTTTTTTTTTAAATGAAACACCCTATATATTATCACTCGATTGAATTCCTTCGGAAGAGTGCTTCTCGATAATATAGGGTTGTATGGGTTTATACCAGGTGGTTCTGAAGTTATGGTGACATTTATGTCCCAAAATGGGTTCATTCAACACCAAATATCTCAAAATCAATAATTAGGAGTAAGAAAATTGTTCACCAAATATGCTCGAAAATGGTGTATTTTCATTTCATATTCATAAATTTACCGAATGGCTCTTTTCCCATACAGGGGCAACCAAAACTCCGGATCACTTTTATCTCAGTTTTTTCAAATGAAACACCCTGTAAATAAGGCCGTACACACTATGAGCTTCCAGAAAATGTAGGGTTTATCTACTTGATTTCCATCGGTAATGTATTGTTACTTTGTTGTGATAGTATGTTGTTTATATTTATTTTTATTGACTTTTAATTTTAAATTTTAGTACATACCCTATAAAATTTTGTTGTTTTATTTTTGAATCAATTAACCTCGACTACAGCTCTTTTCCTTTTTTATTTAATTTAATTTATTTCTAATTTACTTACTTTATTAACCAACTTTTCTTTTTAAATAAATTTAAAATTTATGGGAAATATTTTTATTCTTACCTCCTTCGTAAACTCAGACAGAATGTAAATTCTTACGTTTGACAGAATGCATTGGGCGCCATCTACTATACAGAATAGAGATTCTTAACCTCAGGTATGTTTCTAATTGGGTTGTAACGACTACTGAGATAAATTCATAAACGTTTATTAATAACAAAAAAATCAGTAACGAAAAACCATTTAATTGAATGTGCGACAAATATTTGGTCGAATAAGGTAAGTGTATTTTTATTTATTACAAAGAAAAATTAACAGTTACAAGTGAAATTTATTGTTATTTTCTCACCTTATTCTCCAATACTCTGGCCTAAGTTATTTATAGGTTAAGTAATTTTTAACCTTGGAAAAATTAGTTATGGCCTTTTATTGTTTTAAAATGTTTTTAAATATCGATACTTAATGAAAATTGGTATCTTTATTTAAAACTAAGTCTTCCTTATTCCTATAGTTATTATTGTTAAATGGATGTTCTTCAAAAATGTTTTTCAAAACGGAAACTGGATAAATTTAGTCAGGATACAATTCGATCAGGATACTCTGGATCTCTTAATCGGGATGCAGGACTGGATGGATAATTGTAGCTTCTTCTCTTGATTTAAAAGTTTTTTCATTTTTCTTGAAAAATAGCGTCACTTCTTGGTAGGTAATGATTTTTATTCTTTTATCAGCGTTGCTTTGACTTGACTTTTTTGTTGTTTTAGTCATGCAGAGCGATATGAACTGTTCAAGAGTTTTAAGCAAAAAGCCTCGCTTGACAGCGAGAAAGAGTTTTTATAAAAGCCCAAGTCATAGCTCACTAGACTGGAATTTGACAGTTTTTTAACTTAGATTTTTACAAAATTCAAAAATCATTAATTTTAGCACCAAATTATTCTAGAGTCAAAAAGAATAATTTTGATGTAAATTTTGTACAATTCCTACTTATCTTAACTTTACACAAAAACTTTTTATGTTCGTTATTATTGATTTCTTAAATCTCATAAAACTTTATTATTATTATTGCCTTTTTTACTGTATTTCTTTAATTTTAGAAGTCCCAACACTCTAGTTTCCCGATTTATACTATTTCCCTTGAATTTGAATTGATTATATTAATGTATCATGATATTGAAATTTGAGATAAGTTTAAAATTTCTTTTTCTCCAAATACTTAATATGACAATGTTCTCATTGTTGTTATTATGATCGCAGACTTATATGAGATTATATTATTTAAAATTTTTCTATTCAGTTCTTTATTTGTAAATACCCTAAACCTGTTGATGAAAATCTCTTATGGGATTACCATGTTAAATTTTGACGCATGAAATTTTATAGTTTTTTTTACAATTACTTTGTTAAAATGTAATAAAAGCAATAATGATAGATATTTGTACTCAATGATGGACGAATATGGCAACAAAATAATCTCAAAAAATCATTGTTGTACACGACATGTTCAAACAATCTCCCATTTTGAGATATGCATACATTAAGTCTATCTACGATGGTTCTACCAACTTCAGTTAAAGTTGATCTTGTAGTAGAGCGAAAAATTCCTCTAATTCTATTTTTCCTTCAGCGTTGTTGGGTTCTCGCTGTCGACCTATTCCTTAACATATCCCCAGATAAAAGAAATATTAAGGGCATGAGGTCTTGGGACCTTTCTGCCCCTCCCTCCTTCCAAAAATGTATTATTTGCAATTTCCCTTGTAATTACGTGAAAATTCACGTTCACGACATCATCGCTAATTTATTCTTTTTCTTCCACGTTTTGTTCACTTTTTGTGCTTCACACTTCTTATTTCCCCCCTCTCCTTCGAAAACTCTCGAGTCGCACATTCCTTGAATCAGGATATCAAACTGCATACATTCTACTGGCTAAATCAGCTTCTGAGACATCTACCCGGAATGTAGATCATTTTATCAATTATATCAAATCACTCTTGGAACATTTGAATGTTACAGGAATTATCAACAAACGTGACCTTTAATTATCGAGGTGAATGTGTAGGGGGTATATCATTATTGCTTTTATGAGATTCTCATACTTTCCTAAAGAATTAGATACATTACCGAAGGAAATCAAGTAGGCGCACAGTACATTTTCTGGAAGCTTATAGTGTGGCATATCCTGGTATGACCTTATTTACATGGTGTTCCATTTGAAAAAACTGAGAAAACAGTGATCCTGGGTTTTGGTTGCCCCTGTATGGGAAAAGAGCCATTCATTAAATTTATGAATATGAAATGAAAATACACCATTTTCGAGGATATTTGGTGAAAAAATTTTGAGATATTAAATATTGTTTAACTTAAAAATAGAAAGACTAAAATTCGACTAGCCAGTGATATGATAGTTTCTCTAATTTCGGGACTTTCAGATAGGTCTCGAACATTTTTATATGAATCACCAAGAACAGACTGTAAAATTATAAAGATTCTTGCAACATTTGCTGCCGTTTTATTTTTTAACATGAATATTTACATACAGAAAATATATTTATAGTATTGCTTTAAGAGAATGACTATAGATTTTTCAAAGATGTCGCTACATCCTGAGAACTAACGCATATCATTTTTCAAACACACTCCAGACTTCACAATTTCCGCACGAACGGGCAACTTTCCGTATGAGCATCATAAAGAGATGAATTGAAGTGTCTACCTAACGCATTTGACGATACTTTATTGATGACAGCAAGATGGTGTGTTTCATTTTATACATTCTTAATGGTAAACCGTTGCCATTTGTCTATCTTTCATGCTATGAGGGGAAAGAAAATATCATTTTCCGTGCCACACCATTAAGAATCGATACATTTTCTCAATTATCTGAATAACCGACTCCGGGGATTTCAGAAACGAATTCAGGTTTATTGAGAATTCAAATATCCAAGCAATTCGAGGGGAAATACATTGTATTTGATTAAGGGAAATCCGATTGTATTGAGACGGTGTAATTGAATATCTCTATTGATTTGCCAGAAAATGTACCCAAAACAAACTTTCATACAATGACACCGATTTTCGGCACAATGTTAACTCTTTCCTGTGATTGACTGGTTATTACTATTATGATTTCTACAGGGTGCGCCAATTATTTCCACACGATCTCTAGCACCGAAACTAAAAGAGATATCAACAAGATTTTTTGTAGGGGTAGACAGTATCACTCGGACTACAATTTTAAAATATTTTGATGTATACAGGGTGGCTAATTTTTGTGGAATGAAAATTAATTTGGTTTTTTTAAATTGAACACCCTGTATACGATGATGTCTTCTGATTTTACTTAATATTAGATTTACGGTAGTTTTTTGTATTTGTAAATCCGACGCGGCGTTGACAAGTTATTCCTATTTTAAGCAGATTTAATGAAAAAACAGCACTTCAGAAATATTAGCACAAAAACCACATTTTTTAAAAAATTCCTCAAAAAAGCAACTATGATGTAAATGAAACATGCACCTATCACAATAATCACACAACATCTTCACCTGTTGCACAGGGTGTTTGCCGATGGCGTGCCAATAGTCTAGTTTTCAAATGGCAATAACTTTATTTTTTCAAATGGGACACCCTATATATTTTTCTTCAGTTAGGAGCTCTCCCTAATACGCATTAAAAAATATAGGGTTTTGCACATCTAACTTTACTATTTACTTTAATAATTGACGTTAAGTGACAAACAACATATTTTACACAATTTTTAATAAGAAATTAAGTTACCTATGAAAATGACAGTAGGTATATTTTGTTATGGCATTAATATAAAAAATGGATTTTAATAAGAATTATAGTGTTCAAGAAAATATTGATATGATATGGATACTGGGTGAATGTCAAAAAAATGCGTTTCTTGCTAGTAGGGTCTATCGTCATAGATACCCAGAAAGACGTCATCCACAAAAGGATACTTTTGAGAATTTAAAGAATAGATTTGATAGAACAGGAACCGTCAAGTATGAAAAACATTCACGTGAAACTACAGCTGTTACTATTGACAACGAATATAAGGTAATGATCAGTATAGTTGAAGATCCCAATATAAGCACAAGGCAATTAACCAATCAGTTAGATATTTCCAATACCACAATTAGACGCATAATAAAAAAGAATAAATATCACCCCTATCATATCCAGCTTCACCAAGAATTGTTACCACGTGATTTCGTGTGTAGAGTGGAATACTGTAGATGGTTAATAAACAAGATAAATACAGAGCGTAACTTTTTAAACAAAGTTTTATTCTCCGACGAAGCCACGTTTCATAAGAACGGTTGTGTAAATAGACACAACTTTCATTATTATTCGGACCACAATGAACATTTATTTAGAACCACATCACAGTATCGATGGTCTTTGAATGTGTGGGCGGGAATAATAGGTGATTATGTAATTGGTCCCTATTTCTTTGATGGGACTGTAAATGGAGCTATATTTTTAGATTTTTTAGAACATGATTTTCGCAACTTATTGCAAAATGTGCCTCAAAATTATCGCAACGGAATATAGTTTCAATTAGATGGTGCCAATTGGTTAAATAGGGAATTTCAGGATCGTTGGATAGGAAGGGGAGGACCTATAAATTGGCCTACTAGATCGCCTTGCCTTACACCTTGCGATTTTTACTTGTGGGGTTTTATTAAAAATATTGTTTATAAAGAAGAGGTTACCACAAAAGAAAATATGAAATAAAGAATTACTGCAGCATTTAGACAGGTGACCCCTGCAATGCTAAGAGATGTGCGTAAATCAGTGAAAAAAAGGGCAAGAAAATGTATAAATAAAAATGGAAGACATTTTGAACACCTATTATAAATTTTAACTTTCACTATTGTAGTTTTATTAAAAATTGTGTAAAATATGTTGTTTGTCACTTAACGTCAATTATTAAAGTAAATAGTAAAGTTAGATGTGCAAAACCCTATTTTTTTTAATGCGTATTAGGGAGAGCTTCTAACTGAAGAAAAATATACAGGGTGTCCCATTTGAAAAAATTAAGTTATTGCCATTTGAAAACTAGACTATTGGCACGCCATCGGCAAACACCCTGTGCAACAGGTGAAGATGTTGTGTGATTATTGTGATAGGTGCATGTTTCGTTTACATCATAGTAGCTTTTTGAGGAATTTTTTAAAAAATGTGGTTTTTGTGCTAATATTTCTGAAGTGCTGTTTTTTCATTAAATATGCTTAAAATAGGAATAACTTGTCAACGCCGCGTCGGATTTACAAATACAAAAAACTACCGTAAATCTAATATTAAGTAGAATCAGAAGACATACTCGTATACAGGGTGTTCAATTTAAAAAAACCAAATTAATTTTCATTCCACAAAAATTAGCCCCCCTGTATACATCAAAATATTTTAAAATTGTAGTCCGAGTGACACTGTCTACCCCTACAAAAAATCTTGTTGATATCTCTTAATTTCGGTGCTAGAGATCGAGTGGAAATAATTGGCGCACCCTGTATAAAAAAAATCAAATTATCGAATTTGACCTACTTTCCACTAATTACCCGTAATTTCAGTTTTCGAACTTTTTCAGACTTCCATAAACTGAATTACAAAAGTTGTGAGGTCAGGGTATATAATGACCTTAGAAGCGATAATAAGGGAAGTGATTGGTGGCATAACGTGCAAGTTTATGATTATCTTCCCCTTTATCACTAGGTTTCTTCTTATTCTTAATGGATTTGCGGTAACATTATCCTGGTAATACAAAAATCGATAGAACTAATGATCTTAGATTAGAGATAGACTACATTGTAAGGATTTGTTATGGCGCTGAACTGACATGCAATATTTTGTCTCGGGTTACAAATCTTTGTGTGTAGAATTGAGAAATAATCCTAAATTGTAGTAAATGGTATGAGAGAGCGTTGAATACAATCGGTTTTGGCCTAATCTATTGGCGAATTTCAACTTAATTATTTTTGTAGAGACTTGCAGCAAAAAAGTTATTACTAAAACGGCCAAGAAAAAAACCTGGAAAATATTTTCAAGTTTGTGAACTGGCCGATAGGGGGCGTAACTGAAATCTTGAATCTAAAAAAGTGGTGCTTCTGTGAATTCCGCTACATCTTTAAAGTCGAGGATAATCTGAACCTTTTTTGTTTAACAATTTTTGCTGTATTTCTAAAAATAAAGTTGTGGGGGGTATTCAAAGGTTTCAGTAAAAAACACCCTGTATATTCGAAACGACTGAGCCGATTTTAACAAACTTGGGCTAGTTGGAAAGAGATATTCTTGGGCTACAAGTTTTATAATATTTGAACTTTTGTTCGTTTCACATGTGGCCGCTAGAGGGCTTTTTTCGACATTCCGACAGAAATGGTTAATTTTCTCAAAAAAATTAAATGCATTGGTATGATTTCTTTTCCTGAAAAAGTTGCTAAATGATGCCTAAATAAGCTCGCGAAAACCACATCTCGATATCTTGTTCCTAACCTAAAATTTAGGCCAAAGAAAGTTTTATACGGAAATCCCTTAAATATTTATTTTTTTAAACTAATTAATTCTTTTTGTTATGTAAGTTGTGGCCCTAAAAAGGACCGATTTAAAAAAGAAAGGTTTTTAATGCTCCCGTAAATTCTCGAAATGCCGACCATCACACTTTCATTGCTGAAGCCTCTCATTGGTAGACAAAACTGCAGCTTCAAATAATGCATATTGTGCAGATTGACTCTCCCGGCACTTTTAAAGGTGGGTTCATCGGTCCAAAGAATTTGAAATAAAAATTCTCTATTATTGTGCGAGAGCATATTAATGCAGTATTACAACAGCGGTGGACTGGAAGAAGAAGTCTGTTTCTATGACCTGCGCGATCACCAGACTTAACTTTTCTTGATTTTTATTTATGGGGGCGGTTAAAGGACTTCGTGTTTCAGACTCAACCCACGACCAGAGAAGATATAAAAACCGAATTCGTAATGCATTGAGAGCCGAAAATGAAGCTGCAGTTTTGTCTACCCATGAGAGGCTTCAGCAATGCATAGAGCGTGATGGTCTGCATTTCAAGCATTTACGGGGGCATTAAAAACCTTTGTTTTTTAAATCGGTCATTTTTAGGACCACAACTTACATAATAAAAAGAATTAATTTCCGTATAAAATTTTCTTTGGCCTAAATTTTAGGTTAGGAATAAGAAATCGAGATGCGGTTTTCGCGAGCTTGTTTAGGCATCATTTAGCTACTTTTTCATGAAAAAGAAATCATACCAATGCATTTAATTTTTTGGGAAAATTAACCATTTCTGTCGGAATGTCGAAAAAAGCCCTCTAGCGGCGGTCATGTGAACAAAAGTTCAAATATTATAACATTTGTAGTCCAAAAATAGCTCTTTTCAACCAGCCCAAGTTTGTTAAAATCGGCTCAGCCGTTTCGAATATACAGGGTGTTTTTTCTGAAACTTTTAAATAGCCTTAGTTGGTCACCCTGTACTTTAACGAGGCTAGGTTTACGGAAATGAACTAATTTGAGTCCTGACTATAAATAATTTGTTTACATTTCTTTAATTAATTGACGCAAATAGTTTAAGCAACTTTGTTTGACTTTTGTTGTCATTTTCAGTAATTTATCTTCCTTTAATTTTATCGTTTACTTTTTCTACGTCTTTTTCCTCGTTCTTCTCATTGTTTTTATCAGTTTCTTGCTCTTCTTTGTTCGGTTTTTGCGTAGTATAATCAAGTGAGGTACCTTGTTTCATGTTTCCCTGAGTTCTTCTGTTTTTTTGATCGTTTTCGACTTTTTGAAATCCCTTTTTTTTGTTGCCTTTCCCTTGCCCTTTTCTTCATTTGTTATTTACTAATATGTAATATGTATATAATATGTACACTTCTTGTAGCAACACATTCCATTGCCATTATTTTCCACAACCTTTTGCTTATCCTTATACTCTATCTTGTACAACTTTCCCTCTATTTATTATATCTCTAACTTGCACTTTTTCGTATGAACTTCCATCTGCAGGTTTCTCAAGTTATTGGTATCTATACTTAACGCTGATGAAACGATGTTGTTTGTAATCTTGTATTGTTTTAGTTTTTTTCTGTCCTCCATAAGCTTCATTTTCAATTCCATGAACTAAATAGCTTGATTCATATAAGCAACTATGAAACCTATTAATGGAATTTCTGTTTAATTTAGTTGAATTAAGAAGTGAAATTGTCTGCATAGGGTCATAATTTTATGAATGCTTTATGATTAAGAACAATTTTTTCTTACAAGAATCTACAGAAGGTACATATTACTTGATTACTAGAACAATCGAATTCATTCGTTCAAACACTTCACTTATTGCTTTAGAGAATACAATTTACTGAAGCTTTTACGTGAACAACTGACCGTAAATTTTACTTTTTCTATTGTTGAGGACGTATATATCTTCTCTACCTATTACCGGTATATTGTAGGGAAGTAGAATGATTTGTGCACCGGAGCACACAACCAGAAAACTAAAGTCACTTAAACGTTGGAAAGAGTAGAAAAAGAAAAATTTGTCGACCCTTTCTGTTGAATTGGAACGTTAGAGAAAGTTGGAAATAACAATATTAAAGATTTACAGGGTTACTTAAATATTTGGAAATATACATTTTAGATTATTTAAATTTGGGATTCTGCTATTATTATCCGATCTTTATTAAATATACCGAGAAACATGTGTTTACATTACAAAAAGAGCTAAAGACAGAAAAAAATATATTAAAAATAAAATGTTGAGGCTATCATAATAAAAGTAATATATACAGTACAAAAGAAAAAATACAGAAATGACAGTTAGGTAAGTACAACATAATTTATATTACTGAATATGCATATGGTGATTATACAGGGAATCAAATAAACAAACATTTTATTTTTATTTTTAGGACTGACCTAAATGGAATTATTGTTCAGTTCAGGATTAAGAAACACTGACAAACAGTAATCGCTGAACCAACAGGTGATAATAAACCAGAATTATACAGTGTGCAAAACAGTGATTTTCATTTCAGGTAGTGGTTGTCCTTTTCAATGTCATGAGATACTGATAATACGTAAATTATAACTGAATATAAATAAAGTAATAAAATATTAGTTAAATATTATTTCCGGATAAAAATAATGCTATAAAGTAAATTAATAAAATAAACAAAATTATTTTAGTAAATAATATTTTAATACCTTTTTAAAATTGATTTTTTGAAATTTTGATTTGGATATTTTACCAAAAACTAATGGTACTTAAATTTTTTTCTATAAAAAAACTCAATTACAAACTTACCCGCAAAAGCAAATTCTGTATTTCTTTTAAACAATCTGTAAATTTATCTTGGGCGCCAATCAACGTGAGGCATTGTAAGAATTAGCTCATCAAATTTCGAAAACAAATAAGAAGATAAAAATGGACACACGCAGCAAAACCAAGAAAATAGGTAGAGAAGAAAATAATGTGGAAAAACAGAAGGAAATGATATGTGGAAAATGTTGGAATTATTGGTACAAAAGATGGACCAACACCAAGAAGATGATATGAAACAAAATACTAATAACAAAAGAAATTTAAAGAATATGAAAACAAACAGAAATTGACTGATCAGAAAATAATCGAACAAGAGGAGAAGATAGAACAAGTAGGAAGAAGAATAATTATAAATCCCAAGGAATTCAATACCATTATAATATATAGGTTAATTTCTGGGGATATTCTTAATGAAGTCTTTCTATTCAATTTATAATTTGTTTATTATCGAAAATTAGAACATTATATTGTATAAAACGATAACCTTTTATTAATTTAAAAAACTAGAGTGTGAATTATCGAACAAGATTGGTATAATAAAACAATACTTTTTAACACTTACATAAATACAATTTACGCAACACTTTAGATTAATTTAATTTTAATCAATTCATAATGAGAAGTCATATTACTGGCATTCTAGAATACTTAATAAATTTCAATCTTCTCAATTTTTCTTCGTAGTGGAGTGTCGTGTGGAATGTTTTTGGCACTACATGCTTAAATGTCTAATATGTTATTTTACGTTTCCGCCCTCCACTATACCACAGAAGAAGTTAATGTGAGGGCAAGAAAAAAAAATTCGCGCAATCGATAAATTATCGTTTTTTAATGAATTAATGCCAAATACAATTTTTCATGAAAATAAACCCCTCCCGAGTTATAGGGCGTAGAAAATTACGATTTTCACTACAAAAATCGTACATTTCTAAAAGTTTTTTAAGTATAACCGAAAATCTATTAGTATTATGTAAAAATTGACATGAACTAATTTTATGGCCTTGATCTTACAATTAAAATTATTATTTTTTATTTTTCTACGATTAACACGAAGCAAGATATAGCAATTCAAAAATAGGTGTTTAAAGAAACTGGATCGTTCTACCATAAATATCTAGAAAAATATGACTTCCACAAAAAAATGTATATTACATCCTAGTGAGAGAACAACATTGGGAACATTTCAAGACCATCCAGAACCGTTTAACATAAGCAGAAAAAAAGTTATGGACAAAATAAATTTTTTTTACGCCAATTTTTCAGCGCCATCTAGACTGTAGTATTTAAAAAAAATCCTTGTGTAGAAAGTCGTAACATATGTTTCTACAATTTTTCAGTAATTTTTTGCCCTATGGGATAATTATTTTTTAAGTTTTGGTCTGTTAAAGTTGAACTAAATTTTTGTTTTTTATAAGACATTTCAATTTTTGATCAATAGCGTGAAAAGTATTGATTTTTGAAAAAAATTTAAAGAGCAAATATTCTTCCGAATAATTTCCATTTTTTTGTATCTCATGTCTGGCCGTTTGAAATTTCATACAATTGCATTTATAACCATCAATGTCATTTTTTCGGGTCCAATATTGAAAAAACTGTCAATCCAACGAAAAAGTTTGTTAACATGACATTTCGGTGATATCCTAAGCTTTAAAATGGTTTATTGTACATCTCGATATTATCAGCCAAAAAAAAGTTACAGACAAAAAAATACATTTTTTTTAATGAAAATAAAAAATTCTTAGTTTTCTACGTCCTATAACTCGGGGGGAGTTTATTTTCATAAAAAATTGTATTGAACATGAATTCATTAAAAAAGGATAATTTATCGATTGCACAAGTTTTTTCTTTTTTCCCTAACTAAATACAAATACAAAAATTTCCAATATATATGCATTGGTTTTTGGATTATTTATTGAATAAGTGCAATGATTTATACTTTTTGTCAATTCATATTTTGCTTTATATATTGGAATTTAAAAGTATTTTATAAATTCCTGATATTTTATTAATAAGTGATGCAGGACTTTTTTTATTAATAATAACTTTCTATACACTGTATATTAATAATTTAATTAATTTATTATGTAATGTTTTTGTTTGGCTTATTGCTTAATTTTACACTTTTGATTCGGCAACACTGCTGCTGACAGCCTTCAAAGTTAAATTGACGTGCAACTCTATCTCTGTCTAATTTCGTTTGTCTTGTCTTACCTTCCTGTCTGTAGTTCTCTAATCTGTGTCCTGGTCAAAAATGGCGGATCAGAAACGTCACATAGTAAGGTTAGGCATCTGTCAACAACTTGTCATTAGATTTGTGAACTTTTATCGGTTTTATGTTCCAAAAAAGCGCCATTTGCAAGGAATTTTACTTTTTGCCTTCAATACAAAAAATCTGCGGCTGAGGCGCATCGAACGATTATAGAAACTTATGGTGAGGCTGTTATCAGTGAAAGAACGAGTCGCTACAAAGTGGGTGATTTCGGCGTGGAAAAAGTAGCGTCCCGGCGAAAATCATAAACATTCTTTCTTTACGCTTCCAATCTATATGCCAGATATTTGGTAACGTCATGTATAAATTCATTTGAATCTAATAATGATGAGTTATATCAAGAACTGTTTTTACTTCTCAACTACAAAATTACTTCGAAACTACGTATTTAATATAGCAGCTATCTGCAAAACGAGTAAATACAATCAACAATTTAATCAAGGAACAGAAATCCTCGTTCATTGTTCTCAGTTAAAGCCTTTAATAAATCTAAAATTATTCGATGTGGGTTTCGTCTCAACTGTTGTAAGACAGCGCAAAGCACTGTCGTTTCCGCCAGTTATATATAGAGCAACAATATCGCAAGGAACCGTCAACTACTAATAGAATACGGTATATACCCTGTTAATGATTTAAATGCTTGCTTAGACGTCACCCTTAGAGATCCATAATTTGTCTTAGTCTGGTATGAAGATCTGGAATTAGTACGGTTGAATTTATAAACCATAATTATTGGAAATAGATAGGTTTGAATATACGGGGCTTTAAATACAATATATTTTTAAAATCCAGAGAAAGAGATAATTTAAAAAAAGTTAAAACCCGAGTCTCCGAGATTATATGTTGTTACATCCAGAGGAAGTGAATATCGAAGAAACAGAAAATTCCTTATTCCCATGAATAATGAGGATGCAAATAAATCGGGGTCTGTTGGGAAGGAAACAGAAATGGAAGATTTGGAACCAGAATATTTAGATCCTGATCCAGCCACATTTGAACAGGCGTCTACTTCTCGACATACAAGAAGAAGTCAGAGAATCAAGAAACCTGTTGTTAGTTTGAAGGGGAGATGTAGCATTAGCATTCTTAAAAGAACGGACAATGTCAGGAGATTGGCAATGGGGATTTTGATGGGAATACGTTTTGATTATTGTCTTGTAACTATATAACCGTTTTAATCAAGCTTATTAAAGTTTTTCCAAAGTACTTGTTTGTGTAGACAATACCACAGCTTACTACTTGTTTTCTTAGAGTTTCTATTTGTATATGCTTCTAGAAAATGAGAGAAGTGCAGAAGGGCGGTGGTTTTGCAAACTTCTACTGCTAGGAAGTCATCTGATGGCGAAGGGACTGTTATCTATCTCTGTCATCTTAAATGATCCTAAAGTTGAGTTGGCACATATTTCTTGTCAATGCATCATTATTCTTCTTCTGGGTGGCGGTATTGGTTCCTTCTATAAAGCGACTGGCGTATCTGCTGACGATATACCAACGAATACAGGTTCATTATCATTATCGACACTGTCGTCTTGGAAACCTCTGGTTTAGAATAACCATCATCAGCCTTATTTTAAATAACTTCAGTATTAAGCGAGATATTGTATTAATTGAAACTTGTTTTTGTATAAAGGGTACATTTTTTATAAACTCAAAGAAGGCGTTATATAAAATTGAGTAAATACGTAAATTGGACACATAATATTGAATATTCTTATCATAGGATTTCTGAATATGGTAGGTTATACATTTTTTAGTCAGTGAGAATGAAAATTGAAACTATAGTAATATAAAATCTTAAAAATTATTTATAGCTATAAATTAGATTTACTTTTATGACTAAACGTAGCTAGAATGATCATTAATGGAGTCACTGAACTTCAGGGTGAACACAAAAAATAACAAAGTTGATTTAAAACAGATTCAACGTACAAAAATATCCAGTTCAACGCAAACTTGAGCAGGTCATGATCATGAATTACATTTCTATTTAAAAATCTGCCTCCGTTCGTCGAGGCTTAAGCTGTGCAAATGAACTGTCACGATCTGTCTGGGATAACACACTGAAGATTTTATACCATATGTTTATGTTCAGACAAAGGTAGACCATTTATTAAAATCGATAAAACGGATTTGTTTTGAATTATGAATGGCATCTTAGCTGAATATCCAATATTAGCGGACAAATTTAAATAGAATTAAAATTAGCACATTTACTATCAAAATATAGATACATCTTGAGGTCCAATCAAACCTCGAACGGCTTAAAAACTCAAATAACAATTGATCGTTAAGGGGTTTCATTAACGCGTCATAACTTCATACGATATTTCCCCTTGACCCGTGCAGCAAAAGTAGGCGTGACTAAATATAAATCTTTTCCAAACTTTGGCAACACAGCATAATACATTTACCAAAAGATATTGTCACCGAACAAATAAATCATTTCATTAGTAACCAGTGGCCAGTGGCGTGCAGAACATAAAAATTAGGTGACCAAAACCAACCAATGTTTAAATAGGTAGTGAATTGAGGTATAGAAACTGATCTTATGAGACTTTTTTTGTTATAAAAGGTTTTTGACTGAAAAAATTTCTGGAACATGAGAAAGCACAGCCAGTGTCACCAAGGTAGTGAATGTTCTTAAAAATAATAATAATTAGGGGGGTGGGTGGCTCAGCGGTAGAGCACTGGACTCATAATCCAAGGGTTGTGAGTTCGAATCACACCAAAGGCAGAAATCTTTTTCTGATTTTTAATTAATTAAAAATTTAGAAATTGATTTTCATATACCAGGTGTGATTCCTCACTCGACCATTCACTGTTGGGTTCTAATTAACAGTGCTGTTCCTAAAGTGGCGCTGGGAAACAGTAACAAAGCCTGCACAGAACACGAGGCTAATGGCCATAGTAGTCGATGCCGTTGACACAGAAGTGAAAAAAAAATTAGGAAACATTTGTGTTCGCTTAAAAAAATACTTTCATGACATAAGTGGAACAAAGTTCTTTCCTAAGATTTTCAGTTTAATCCTAATACTCTCTTTACGGCTTTATCGTTGCCCACGAAATCCCGAGACAATTTTGAAAGCTGTTATTTGTGAGATTGCGAGAAGAAAATAGTAACAAAACTTCCAACTCAAATGCAGCAACTTCAAACCTATATAACAACCAAAGTTCTGAAACTACTCCCCCGTTAAATTGCCACCTTTCAACTTATGAATCCGAAGCGGTGTAACAAGTTGTGTGAAACGCGGCAGTTCAGGCATTTCTAGCAGTTTTCGATGGCTTTTCCCGAATCGAAAGTAGACGGTTAACCGCTTCCTCACATTAAATTCACGCAGTAGCTGTCCCAGAGGATATTCTGATTTTTTTAAATATTATAATTTTTTTGTTAATTTAAATCCTCCAGGAATATCTTTACATTTAAGAAAGGTCTAAAAGAGGATATTCAGACAGGCCTTGTAGATTGTAGATTACTGACCTTTCCACAATTCCACACTGTGACCTATTATTAGATCTTTTGTGTATACCCTACATCTATGTTTAGTCTAGACTTTTGGGAAAGTCTATTATCCGTTTTGGAGCTAGGTATGTAACCTGATCAGGGTCTAGGAAGACCTGTTCCAGGTATCTGTATCTGTAAAGATAGAAGGGTGGGGTCACCCCGCAGCACGTAGGCCACATTTGGCCCATTGTGCACGTCAGCCAGCCTCCTTGTTTAAAGTAAGTGATGACATCGCCCTCATGTTGGCATGTGCTAGCCTCTGCCCGCCGAAAAGAAAATGTCTTCCTGTTCACATCCTCTACACAGTGGAGTGTCAGATAACCCCATCCTGTGGAGGTGTTGTAGATGACAGTGGCCAGTCAGGATACCTGTGGCTGTGCGCAGGTTCTGTCTGATCATAGCTATGTATTTTTTGGCTGTTTCGCTGTTCGGATACTGTATTAGTTTCTTGTCTATCTTGCAGCCTGTTTCGTCCTCCCATCTACCCTTAAACCTGCCAAGGTTTAGTAGATCAGCCACAGCTGATGCCGATAAGCCTATGAAAGTGCCAGGTCCCAAAAGTTTTTGGGAGGCTGCTTTCTTATCTAACGAGTCAGAGATACGATTGCCTTTAGATTTTCCATGATCTTTGATCCAAGCTAAAGTAACCACGTTGTTGTTGCAAGCTTCGATCAGGGCGTGGTGACATTCTAGTACTAGACCTGATGTAATGCGTGGTCTATTCAGAGCTAGTAGTGCTGTTCCAGGTATTTAAGGCCTTAAAATATATCAAAATGAGTTGAGAACTGTTAAACAAAAAAACGAAGAGCAAGAAAAAAACTCTTATTACGATGTTCCCTTCAAGAAGCTGATAAGACTCACATTCTAAGACTATAAACATTATAAATTAATTCAGATATTCTCTCCTACTCAAATATTTGTTCCAAATGATACACGTAGGAAAAACTAAGACTATGAATAATTTGGAATGAGAAATGAAGCATTAATAATATTCTTCTTTCAGTAGTAAAATTTTTGAATTACTAAGGTAATATAAAATTCTTAAAAATACTTACGTGTTTCTATAATTTGGAAATATTTTTATTGATATTTCTGTGTTGGAAATTCTTACCTGAAAACAAAAAGAAAATACATAAGATGCAATTATGATTTAATGTCAATAGCAAGTAATAAAATGGCTGTCGACATTGTAGTTGTATTTAACCAGCCAATAGACAAATGATATTGAAGCAAAATTTCCGAACTAAAGATTGAAACAGGTATATCAATATTATTGGGAAAGTACACTCAAAGAAATTTACCAGTACATACACCAGGAATTCGGCGAATTCTACAGGAAATTCCCTCCATATAAGCGACAGCAGGAATATTTTACGTGACGATTCCGGTCTTTGAATTCCTCTAGAAACAACCGGAATATGCTGTACTATTTACAGAATCGTTATATTGATTTAACTGAAATATTCCAGTTATTTTAACGAACTACCTTACTTTTACCGGAACTTCCTGCTTAATAAATAAACTAGATAGTTGTATTCGAAGCTTGGAACTTCAGTTTTTACAGGAATTTCCAGTAATTAATCGTTCCGTTGAATTAAAGATCCTTCATTCATACATTATTACTAGTTAGTTATATTCGAAGTTCATAACCTGAGCTTTTACAGGAATTTCCTGTAATTACCAGTATTTAACTGGAATTTCTTGCATTTCCCATACGATGTAGTTTTATGAATCAAATTATGTTCGTTATAATCTGAGTGAAACAAAGAAAAAAAAATAAAGAAAAAGATTTTCCTAATGACTGAAGTTTCCAAGATTTCCGTTACCAAATGTATTCATCAGAAATTCTTTGCGTGCGATAGAGTCATTTGTGCGCATAATTATTCATTATAAAAATGCTTTATTATCATTCGAAAAATTTCTGACAAATGAAACGGGCTATTCGTTTATCACAGGATATAAAATTAAAAAAAAATGAGTTATATTTTTTACAACTGATATTGCTCTGTTTAATTTGAGGATTAATATTCACGCCAGCCTATCTCAAACTCGTAAACCTGTCAAGGAAAACGGTTGAACATACTTATTTCCCTTATAGGGTTATCTTGATTTCATTCACAATATGTTAAACTCACAGTATTTTTGTCTAACGATAATTGGTTTCAGGACTAATAGTCAACATGAAGATATACGTAAAATTATGATAATATTTATAGAAATGTCATTATCACATCCAAAATAGACGAGGGTGTAATAATTATTTTAGAAAATACAAATAAACGCACTTTATTTATGGTCTAATATGAAATCTCTTGAATTTATTGTTTTAACCTGATAGCAATAATCAATATTAATTTAAAAAAGATCTTGTGGGTATTGATTAAATTTGTAAAATAAAGATTTTTGGTTTTAGTCAAAAATATACTCATAATTATCACAATTTGTTTGTTCCCAATTTTTTTTCTGCTTTTTGCTTTATGCTTTGAGCTTTATGTTTTGTGCTTTGTGCTTTATGCTTTTTGCTTTTTGCTTTATGCTTCGTGCTTTATGCTTTATGCTTCGTGCTTTATGCTTTGTGTTTTGTGATTTATGCTTCGTGCTTTGTGCTTTATGCTTTGTGCTTTATGATTTGTGCTTTGTGTTTTATGCTTTGTGCTTTATGCTTTATGATTTGTGCTTTAGGCTTTGTGCTTTGTGCTTTGGGCTTTATGCTTCTAAATATTTTACCAGAATAGTGAAGCTTCTAATATATTGAGAAGTTTATGAGGTCCCTAATAAATTCAAACATAACTGATTTAATTTAGAATTCAGAATAGTTATAGATACAAAATATTTAGTATCCAATGAGCCTTCTGAATTCCGATACAAAGAGATCATGATTGGATTGATTGGAGTCATTAAACAGCCCGGCACATCTTAGGCAGTTAGTTGGTCATAACCAACATAACGTTAATGGGGTATAAAACAAAGTGTTTCTACTTCTATAAATGGAACGAAAGTATTAGAACGCATGCTTTTAAACAATCAGTTTAATTAAATCGTTAGGGAATTGGCAAATAAAAACTTAATTTGACGAGTGTTGATGATGTGTTGTTAAAATTTCTTTCTTCTAATTACAATCGTTTTTGTTGTAAAAATTTGTTACAAAGAACCATAAAAACTACATTTTATTAATTTGTTTCATTCACCATCGGTGTCAATATATTTTTTGAAAAAAATTATTATATACGGGGTGGTCCTTAAGTAATTGTACATAGAAGTATGGTAGATTCCTCACTTTAAAATATAACGATTTGAATCAACTTGCTAAAATGTTGCTAATAAGGAATATACAAGGTTAAATTTTAAGATCTATTTTTTACAATAACTTTAGCGTTTTTGGATATGTATACATACAAATTTGGAACTGGGGGATTTTGTGCACGAGAAATCAGAATCTGGTACCTACTTCGATGTAATTTGTAGAGGGCGCTAGTTAGGCCACATTTGTGGCATAGATGTGGAATAAACTTTTTTGTTCTTTAAGTTAGCGCTATTTTTGTAAAAGAATATTAAATCCACGTTATTTTAGTAGAAAAAAAGCATACTTGTTATCAACCTTAAAACTTAACGGTTTATGAGAAAATCGCATTTTAGAGATCAGCTGCATGATTACACTGGTCGGCAAAAAAAAATCTGGAAAGGAAAAGGATTTCTGTCGTCTATGGGATTCGAACCCACGACCCTTGGATTATGAGTCCAGTGCTCTACCGCTGAGCCACCCAATCCCTTTTTAATATAGTGTTAAAAAATAACGGGTTCATTGAATGCCTTTGTCTTATAGAAAAAGTAAATAAATTGAATGTATTTATTTATCATTATTATTATAATTAAAATCAAATCGAATATTTGTTTAAATGTAGTGAATAAGCAACACAACGTTCGTAAATCTAGAATAATCTGAATGTGGATTGATATTGAGTCAATATTAGATAGAAAATTTACTTAAACTAAAATTTTTATTCACATAGAATGAACGCAAAGTTCAATGTTTGAATAATATATAGCTCGTGAGCCAGAGAGTGGAGAGTGTAAATTAAAATAATAAAAATATGTGCAATCGCTAATGTAAACGACTAATGGCTCGGCTACACGACCAAATCATGGTTTAACTGTTCGGCATCCTTTGAAGCAGTCAATTAAAGGATGCCACTTAAAGATTGAGTTTTTTTTGGTAGCAACAAAGGCGCCGCTCTTAAAGCTGTTAAATTGGGGCTACTACATGTATTACACGAACTATACTAAGTATACCACACTGCAGGAAAAAGACAAGCTTCTTATGGGCAATAGGCAGGATCTTTTCACCCTAAAGTATCCAGGCAGTGACTTCGTGATATTCCACTTCTCTTTTTTTGCTTTAGTTCACACACTCACTTGGTGCCATCCCTAGTCTCTTAAACATCTTTTCAACATTGGATCATCCGCAATCCAGTACAAAGTTGAACAGTTCTTAACAAAGAACCTCCCAGTCTTAATTGCATTTCTACTTTTGTGTTACCCTAAATATTTTTCTGCTAAATTAAATTCTAGAATGAGCCAAAGTACAGCTATTCTTATATTAAATTTATTTTTAAAATGTCTTTATGCTGTCCCATTCAAAACATTTGAAAAAGAATGTTTATATCGAGCAACTTTTGTTGTGAAGTTACGCCTCTGGCGAAGGTGAAATGCAGATATTTACGAAATCGATAGGATGACGTGCTGGTGGGCCATTAGACGAAGGGAACGACGAATTTTTGGCACAGTCACTCTGAGCGTTCAGCAAAAGGATATTCCGTTGGAAAATTGATGGTGGTTGTTACTTTCCAAGTGTGAAAGAAAAATGCGAGTCGGTTCACCGTTTCATGTTTACCCGAGAGACAGAAATACGGCTGGATATATATAGTTCGGAGAAATTACAGGAATCTAGTTGGGGGAAAATATAAAAGGGAAGAAGAAAAAGAAATTTAATGGCAAATGCGATTTTGAAAAATAAATGCGTAAGATATTATTCTGCTACATTTATACAAAACATTCTTGTTAAATTGTTTTAAGCAGTGTAAACTTAAGAAAATAATAAATAATATTTTAACAATAATTCCGAAAAGTATAACAAAAAATGTGATCTAATTAAGAATGTATTATAGGGCCTATTGGTCCAAAATTCCTTTACGACCTACCATTAAAAACCATGTGCTAGTGTCATTGCCGGCTGCCGGCAAGGAGCATTCTTGCCACTGGTGTCGTCCCGATTTTTGAAAAAAATAATTAGTGAAAACAATAGCTAAATAAAACTGATGTTGTGTTATCTTAATTGAACTGGATTAAAAAAATTAAAAAAAGGCAAAATATTAATCTCGTTTGATGTATGTGCATTGTTTCCTAGTGTACCGATTCCGCAAACCTTGGAATATCTTGAAGAATTACTCAAATCAAACGACTTGGGTGACGAAATTACTCAGGAATATTTGCTTTTGGCTAAACTTTGCATGGATCAAAATTATTTTCAATTTAGAAAGGGATTTTTTAAACAACATGAAGGAACTGCTATGGGCTATTGTCTATCACCGTTCATGGCAAATCTTTTTATGAGTAAATTCGAAACCAAGATTAGTCAAGAATTTGAGTATTTCCCAAGGATATGGTACAGATATGTGGATGATGTATTTGCTGTTTTCGATACTAAGAAAACTAACTTAGCTGACTTCGTGACAAAATTAAACTCTCAATTTCCATACATAAAGTAAATAGAAAACAATGGACAACTACCATTTTTAGACACTTTGGTTATCAGGAACGAGAATAAGTTGGAATTTGACATTTTTAGGAAAGATACCGCCACAAGCAGGTATATCCCATCAGTTTCTTTTCATTGTAATCAACACAAGATGGCTAGCTTACATTTCCTAGTACATCGTTTATTAAACTTCCCACTAAGTAAAGAAAGATTTGCTAAGGAAAAGAATTTGATTAAGGATATAGCTGCAATAAACGTTTATGACGAAGATTTGGTTGACAAACTAATCAACAAACATAAATTTAAGAAAAACCTACGTGACACCACGTTTTTCCAACACGAAAAACAGGTTGAAAAATTCGTTTCAATACCGTATAATTAATTATAAACTCCGTACCTCAGCTATGGAAAGTAGCAGAGGTTATAATGATCCCTAAGCCAGGTAAACCTCCCCAAGAAGTAACGTCATACCGACCAATCTCTTTGTTGCCTGTTATTTCGAAACTCTACGAAAAATTGCTTCTTAAGAGATTAAAACCTACAATAGAAGAAAAGGACCTGATTCCCTCCCATCAATTTGGTTTTAGAGAAAAACACTCAACGATTGACCAGGTGCATAGAATCACAGACATAATTGAAAAGTCTTTAGAGGAAAAGAAAGTCTGCTCCACCGTCTTCCTAGACGTGGCCCAGGCTTTCGATAAAGTCTGGCATGAGGGCCTTAACCACAAGTTAAATTTGTTACTACCACGTCAGTATTCAGAACTCTTAAAATCCTATTTATCAAACAGATATTTCAGAATAAAACAGGAAGATGTATATTCTGATCTAAGAGAAATTAAGGCAGAAGTACCCCAAGGTAGTGTACTAGGTCCAGTACTCTACTTACTGTATACCAGTGATATTCCTAACCTTGAGCACGATACTATTGGAACATTTGCTGATGATACTGCCATTCTGGCTGTAGGAAAAGACCATGAAGAAGCCAACCGAAAATTACAAACATCTGTAGACCAGATTAACACCTGGACTAAAAAATGGCGTATTAAGTTAAATGAAAATAAATCTGTTCATGTTAACTTTACTAATAAACGAAACCAACACATTCCCATAAGAATAAATAACGCTCAGATTCCCTATGCTAATACAGCAAAATATCTTGGAATGAGTCCACATTAAAAAGAAACGTGAAGTGCTTGGTATAAAATATAAAAAGATGTATTGGTTATTAGGAAGAAACTCCAAGTTGTCCACACATAACAAACTGCTCCTCTACAAGCAGATATTGAAACCCGTTTGGACGTATGGTAGTCAGCTAGTTTTCAAAATAGTATTAAGGAACATCGTCGATGCACCCTGGTACTGTCGCAACAGTGATCTTCATAGGGACCTGGATGTAGAAACTGTTGACAAGACTATATCTAAATCTGCCAGCAGCCATGAACAACGGCTCCTCCAACATGGGAACGTTGAGGTCATCCAGCTCCTCGATAATACCAATTTAGTAAGAAGACTCAAGAGGACCAAACCTTTTGAACTAGTTCAGTGACAGAGCTAGTTACAAACAGAGTATTGTGCGGATTTGTGTTACAGGTAGAGTTACTAAAATTATCAGACCCTAAGGTACACTAGTGAGTAGGACCTTAGTATTTAAGAATTCTAGTTAAGGAACTGCTATGGGCTATTGTCTATCACCGTTCATGGCAAATCTTTTTATGAGTAAATTCGAAACCAAGATTAGTCAAGAATTTGAGTATTTCCCAAGGATATGGTACAGATATGTGGATGATGTATTTGCTGTTTTCGATACTAAGAAAACTAACTTAGCTGACTTCGTGACAAAATTAAACTCTCAATTTCCATACATAAAGTAAATAGAAAACAATGGACAACTACCATTTTTAGACACTTTGGTTATCAGGAACGAGAATAAGTTGGAATTTGACATTTTTAGGAAAGATACCGCCACAAGCAGGTATATCCCATCAGTTTCTTTTCATTGTAATCAACACAAGATGGCTAGCTTACATTTCCTAGTACATCGTTTATTAAACTTCCCACTAAGTAAAGAAAGATTTGCTAAGGAAAAGAATTTGATTAAGGATATAGCTGCAATAAACGTTTATGACGAAGATTTGGTTGACAAACTAATCAACAAACATAAATTTAAGAAAAACCTACGTGACACCACGTTTTTCCAACACGAAAAACAGGTTGAAAAATTCGTTTCAATACCGTATAATTAATTATAAACTCCGTACCTCAGCTATGGAAAGTAGCAGAGGTTATAATGATCCCTAAGCCAGGTAAACCTCCCCAAGAAGTAACGTCATACCGACCAATCTCTTTGTTGCCTGTTATTTCGAAACTCTACGAAAAATTGCTTCTTAAGAGATTAAAACCTACAATAGAAGAAAAGGACCTGATTCCCTCCCATCAATTTGGTTTTAGAGAAAAACACTCAACGATTGACCAGGTGCATAGAATCACAGACATAATTGAAAAGTCTTTAGAGGAAAAGAAAGTCTGCTCCACCGTCTTCCTAGACGTGGCCCAGGCTTTCGATAAAGTCTGGCATGAGGGCCTTAACCACAAGTTAAATTTGTTACTACCACGTCAGTATTCAGAACTCTTAAAATCCTATTTATCAAACAGATATTTCAGAATAAAACAGGAAGATGTATATTCTGATCTAAGAGAAATTAAGGCAGAAGTACCCCAAGGTAGTGTACTAGGTCCAGTACTCTACTTACTGTATACCAGTGATATTCCTAACCTTGAGCACGATACTATTGGAACATTTGCTGATGATACTGCCATTCTGGCTGTAGGAAAAGACCATGAAGAAGCCAACCGAAAATTACAAACATCTGTAGACCAGATTAACACCTGGACTAAAAAATGGCGTATTAAGTTAAATGAAAATAAATCTGTTCATGTTAACTTTACTAATAAACGAAACCAACACATTCCCATAAGAATAAATAACGCTCAGATTCCCTATGCTAATACAGCAAAATATCTTGGAATGAGTCCACATTAAAAAGAAACGTGAAGTGCTTGGTATAAAATATAAAAAGATGTATTGGTTATTAGGAAGAAACTCCAAGTTGTCCACACATAACAAACTGCTCCTCTACAAGCAGATATTGAAACCCGTTTGGACGTATGGTAGTCAGCTAGTTTTCAAAATAGTATTAAGGAACATCGTCGATGCACCCTGGTACTGTCGCAACAGTGATCTTCATAGGGACCTGGATGTAGAAACTGTTGACAAGACTATATCTAAATCTGCCAGCAGCCATGAACAACGGCTCCTCCAACATGGGAACGTTGAGGTCATCCAGCTCCTCGATAATACCAATTTAGTAAGAAGACTCAAGAGGACCAAACCTTTTGAACTAGTTCAGTGACAGAGCTAGTTACAAACAGAGTATTGTGCGGATTTGTGTTACAGGTAGAGTTACTAAAATTATCAGACCCTAAGGTACACTAGTGAGTAGGACCTTAGTATTTAAGAATTCTAGTTAAGTTAGGTTGGAACAAAAATGCTTATTGATCTTCATGATCAGATTGTAATTAAAGAAAACATTCCCACAGAGTGTTTTGCTACGAAAAAAAAAAAAAAAAATACCGTATAATCCCACTTACACCAAAGGACTTACCAGCGTGTTCAAAAAAGCGGGTTTAAGTTTAGTTTTCAGTCTAACAACACTTTAAAACAGTTATTAGGTAATCCCAAGGATAAAAACAGTAATTTGGAAAAAAGTGGTATTTACGAAATTAGTTGTGGGGATAGCGATAGAAAGTATGTTGGGCAGACTAGACGCTCTGTACAGGTCAGATTTAAAGAGCACATGGCTCACTTAAAATATGGGCGTATGGAAAAATCTAGTATAGCCGAACATGCTTTTAATCAAAATCATAGAATAAGTATAGACAATGTAAAATTACTTAAAAATGTATCCAATAATAAATTGTTGGACGCATTTGAAAGTATAGAAATAGGTAAATGTAAAACTAGTTTAAACAGAGACAAAGGACCAATTCCTCTTAGTCGGCTTTTTAGTTTAATTCATTAGGTACGGGCCGGTTAGTCATCCGTGGCTGATTAGTCACCCTTGGCTGATTAGGTCACCGGGGATGACGGTGCCCAGCACCGCCGGGGGGAGGGGGTTAGTCATTTAGTATAAATAGCTGTTAGAAATAGTTAATTGTTTAGTCTATCATTAACTCCTGATGATGCCAACATAGCTGGCGAAACGCGCGTAGAGTGTGTTAAAATTGTATTTTGGTTGAGTGGTCGACGATAGTTTTCAACTTATTTGATAAACCAAAGGTTCCAATTTCTCAATTTAAATTAAATGGCCACCAGTTTTTTCTTTCCAAAACTTTGCAACGTTTATTATTTATCAAATATCTCACAACTTTCATATTTTCTGTTAAGAATTTAATTTAAACCTTTTTCTAAATTAATATTAAAATCTTTTTTATGTTTTAAAGTTATAAATATTGATACGTTCTTAGATGCAGCATTGAAGAATCTCGAGAGAATTCGAAATACTGAATGGTATGCTTTTAAAACACAAGAAAATTCGTTTATGAAGGATATTTTTTGCATTTTAAATTTTATAAAGTGGCAAAATTGAAAATGGATTTTCTTTAGTAAATTAACATATATCATTGCTTCATCCGCTGCTTGCAAAATATTTGAATACATTTCGTGGTAACAAAGCATTTACGATTCCGTTTTTTTTTTTTGGAAAAGCTGGAAAATTGGATCAACGTTCTCTTTCGAAACAAAGCACAAGGGAAAAACATATTAAATTAGGATTGTGTTTCGACGAGAAGCATTAGGAATACTTTTTCTATCAACTTTCCGATAATTGGAAGCGAAAATACTATCTCCCTATTTTCAGAAAACGCTTTTGTTTTATTTATTTCCTGCTACTGCAAAGATACACAAAACAGACAGCCGAGGGATTAGTACACAAACCGAAGGTAAACATTTATTTAATGCGTTGCCGTTATTTTTCAAATTAATTTGAAAAGCTAAAATCGAGGCTAAAATAATACAAAATAGTAATGAGGCTTACACTAGGTCGGAAATTCTAAATGAATTTATGCAGAAACGATAAAGAAGGAGATTTAGTGTTTACTAGGTAAAAATATCTCAAGATAACCCGTTACAAGAGAAATTGCAATTTAAAGAATAATTAGTATTAAATATCCCGGATAAATCTAACCAATGGCGTGTCGATCTCATTTCTGGGTTAAATTCTCTTAGCAGGTGCTTACACCTGTCACCAGTTCGACGTAAGTCTGTCATAGGAAGAGTTGATTACTTATTTGTTATTATCGAATGTGAAATTGTGGATTGGTGTTTGCTGTGTAATTTCTTTATTTCTTGACTATTTGTGTGATTTTAGTGTAATTATTTGTTTAAATTTTCCGAAAAAACTTAACTCACAGTATTTCGGAATAACATTAGAAATAAATAAGATTATATTTATATTCAAATATCACGGCAGTCAGCTGATGCAGGTCAGTGTCTGGTTGGTTCTTAATTTTGTTCTACTTTCTACAAAAAGGTTCCGAGAAAGAGATTAGTAAATAATTTTATAATTTTACTTTGAAGGTTTAGCTTTTGTGTTTCGAAAGTCTCGACTTGAAAGGTACTTAACATTTTTTATTTTTTTTAATCCTTAAATAATGATATGGCGGTTGGAGCTATCTTGATATAGTTATGATATCGTCCTGGATCAGCCAACCTTGTAAGCGACTGCTTTTCTAGGGTTTGTGGAGCTACTAATAACACTAAGCTCTTTGAACTTCATGAATCTTTATGTCACACTGGGATTACAAGAATGTACCATCTAATACGGAGTCGAAACTGATTAGTAGTTGTCCTACATGCGCAGAAATCAAGCCAAGATTTTTTTAAAATGCAAATGTCCATTTAATAAAAGCTACAAGTGCTTTTGAACGCTTGAATATAGACTTTAAAGGACCAGTGCCTAGTAAAACAGTGAATAAATATATTTTAACAATTGTAGACAAATATTCTCGGTTTGCTTTCGCCTTTCCTTGTTCTAACATGCATTCTTCTACAGGTATTAAATGTCTTACCCAGGTATTTTTTATTTTTGGATTACCTACTTACATTCATTCCGATCTTTTATGTCAAAAGAACTTATCAGTTTTCTTCACTCCCGTAATATTGCAACAAGTAGAACAAGTCCTTATAATCCCGCAGGTAAAGGTCAAGTTGAACGTTACAGTGGTATAATATGGAGATCTATTAATCTGGCATTAACAGCGAGGAAATTACGGACTTCTGATTGGGAATTAGTGTTAGTCACTTTTATGTACTTCCACCAATTCTACTTCTCACGAACGCATGTTTAGACATGATCGAAGAGCCACACATGGAACGTCAATACCTACATGGCTAACCCCTTCTGAGATTGTTCTATTGAAGAAAAACGTTCGTCAAAGTACGATCCTTTAGTAGAAGAAGTAGAGGTAATTGAAGTAAATCCAAATTATGCCTTTGTGCGTAATACCAGTGGAAAGGAATCTACTGATCTGTTAAACAACTAACACCTCGAAGTGAAGATGATGAGAGTAACGACAAAACCCGGAACAGCTCGGGAAAACAAAACTCTGAACAAGAAAACGTTTTGGTTGATGACTTCAGTTTTACTGAAAATGCTCCTGCAGATCCTGTAATTTGTCATCTTGATGAACCGGAACAAATTAAACCAGGAGTATCTGGAAATAATGAAAATCATGCAGTAAGAAGATCTTCTAGAATCCGCCGCGCTCCTCAATATCTTAGATATTAAGATTATGTTAAAAAAAACATGGGGAGAATGGAGAATTTCTACATTTATCATCACCTCTCGTATTGTTCTTGATATCTGAACTTTTGTTTATCTGTCAATGTAATTTTGTACCACGTTACTTAAAAAATGAAATATTTTCAAGAAACAAAGCTTTTACAAAACTGAACGCGATTTATCAGTTCGTTTATCAAAAGAAAGTCCTTTTAAAGCGTTCAAATGGCTACAGCGTAGTGCTTATCGGACTGAAAAGGTAATATTGCGAAAAATGCCGATATTACGTTTTTCCCCGCGCTACGTTGTCGACGATATTCAAAATAATTTATAGTTGCTTAAAGCTGAAAATCGTGCATTTTCATCAAACCTCGTTTTCCGCCATTAGGCAATACTCAGAGACCATTAGCATTAAGTTCTTTCGGAATATACCTGAAAAAGTGTGGAGGTTTTTTTTTACTTCCGTCTTCGAGGAGACTTTCTGTTATTTATTTCTTTTTTTTATAGTAGATTTATAAGAACTAAACACATCTGAAATTGGAAAGTATGTAAGAATTATTTAATTCATGAAATAACGAAAAAAGCGATAACTAAAGTGGAAATGATAAATTAAAAAAATCGTAATAAGTCAAAAAAGGTTTGATGAAAGCAGAACTGAAAAATAATGGTTATTTAACGAACAAGTGTATTAAGAGTATGTTTGGTTGCCTACACCATAGGTAACTGTCAATATAAATGTATAATAAGAGCACTGTACGTTGGGTTGCGTATAATAAAATCGTTGATTAATAGAAAATCATTCATTAATAGGGGTCATTAATCAACGATTTTGAGTGCGTTAAAATACATCATAAATGGTCGGTCGACGGAAAATGTTTAAAATGTATAATTGTCTGTTATTTTTGTCAGTAATGTGTAAAAAAGCCACAGTTCTTTAAAAATGTACACTTTTCAATCATAAAGTGTAAAACAGCCATAGTCCATTAAACTATTTAATAATACAGATACTTGGGGAGTGGGTGGCTCAGTGATAGAGCACTGGACTTATAACCCAAGGGTTGTGGCTTCGAATCCCACCGAAGGCAGAAATCATTTTCTGTTTTTTAATTAATTAGGGCAACCAAGAGACAAACAACCATTGCTTTATCTACGACAGAATTAGAATACCTGGCGATGTCTGCAACTGCGCAAGAAGCAATTTTGGTGCGACAGCTGAGTGAATAAATTGAATCTTACACCAAACCTATATGTTTATTTGTTGATAATCACGGATCTCAAAAATTAGCTTGCACTGGGGCATTTCGCCTGTCTATTTCGATTTCGCTTGACACGAGCGCCCTTCTAACGGAATTTTAGGTAAACAAACACAACTATTAACTTACGGGCCGCGCCACAAGATGTCGCTTTAGGTAAACACACACCTGTTAAGATAAACAAACATCACAGTTTGAGCGTTTTGAATCTATGAGATATGATAGCACTTTCGGATCCAACTTCTGATCTTCAAGTTTCCAGTGGTTTTAACACGTACCACTAGATGCCAGCAAGTTCGTTTAAGGTCGCGAATTGTCAAATACAGATGCCCTTAAATTAAAAGTCAACTCAATTGACATTTAGATTATTTATTGTATTTGTAAAATGCTTATGATAATTACAACATATCGAAGCTTTCTTTTATAAAAAAAAATTATCGTGCAAATTATGACGCTTGCAACTTGTGCAAAAGATGTACGATTCTACAAATGGCCCAATATTTCCTATTTTGGAATATTCGAAACGCCAATCGATTGTATGACTGTAAAAACCATTTCTTGGTCTAGCGATGGAAAAGAACTTGTAGTAGTAAAGAGCAAAGGTTGTCCGGTTATTTTAGATGTACCAGTAAAAGCGGAACAATGCATAGATCATTATGAATGTAATTATATTGGTTACGCATCTGTAGGGACTTTTTCAAACACCAACCCAGATTTACTGGCTTTCGGAACGGAAGATAGTTGCGTGTTTATTTACAATTCAAAACACACTCGTCATCCTCAAGAACATATAAAATTACCAAGTCCTGTACAAAACATTGAATTTTCCTCAGATGACCAATGCTTTGCAGTTGGTTGCGCTAGTGGGCAGATATTTCTATTTGACAGTAATTATAAACCTTGTGCTAGCTTTTTGGTTTCGAACAGTCCCACTTTATCAACTTTTGCTTATAGTAAAATAACCCCACACTTACTGGCAGGTGCAAGCAAAGATGGTGTGCTTTCATTATGGAATACCGACACAACAGATAGTCTGTTAACCACTAAAAAACATACAGCTAGGATAACAGATATTGCATTTTTTGAGAGTAACGTTTCTTCAATCGGAATTGATGGAAAATTTGTTATATACGATTTGCGTACATGTAAAATATCCAGTTGTTATGATATAGAGTGTCCGTTGTCCAGTTTAGCTTTCCTCAATGGAACCCACGAATTAGCAATTAGTACCATGGCTGGCCAACTCAGAAGTTACGATATAAGAAATATGAAAACACCTTTAAGAACATTAGTAGCTCTAACTAATGGCAGCTTTAAAAAAATTGTTTTTCCTTTAAATCCAGATGTATCGTCGTTCGGAGGGTCTATAAAACTTCCTAAGAAATTTGACGATAGTTATTCTGCGTCTGGTGATTTCAGCATAGTTTCTGGTTCCTCTCCATGGCAGTCAAACTTAACGCCTTTAAAACTATCACTAGAAGGTCCTACAGAAGAAAGCACGTTCAATATCGTCGATAGTGTAGATTGTCCTAAAAAACCTAATACATCAGATATGGAAGAGTTTAGTAAATTACTGGAAGAAAATATTAAAATTGCGACAAAAGATTTCGAAGACAAGTTACTTCAGAGTTTCTACGGTCTCAGAATTAACACGAGCAAACAGTTTATTGGTTTAGAAGAAAATATATCGCGTAGTTGGAACACTTTTGTGGATTACTTGCGATTTTCGGGACAAGGATCCAATAGTCCTAGTTGTGTAGAAGTAGGTGTACAGAAAAGTCAAGAAAAAATGGAACGTCAAAGTGGTCATTTTGTTGTAAATAAGAGCAATGAGAAATTTAATGGTTAAACATTTTTAAAATACAATTTTCAGTAAAATAAATTTATATAGTGTGTTTCAGTTTGTTTCAATGGTCCCACAAAATTGTCGGCAATTACAATACGTAGTTCATACAAAAATAAAACGTTGCCAAATCGTCAAAATAATAGTGTATTTTAGTAAGTTGGGTAACGACACGCAACATCTATTAAATAACTTTTTTTTTAGGTTATTCAATAAGGAATCCAAAGTTACACGTTGTTTGGCAAATTAAAATTTGAAATTTTATTTATTAATCACAAAATAACAATAACAAAACAATATTACAGAATATTTATCTCTAAAACTACAAAACAATTGCAAATAAACAGTATTTTGTTATATGTATACCAAATAATAGCTTTAAGTTTAAGTTTGAGAGAACCTTAGGTCTTCAAGGCGCGGAGTATGATAAAGCTTCTATTTTATGTTATTTAAATTTAAATTTACCGCCGTCAGAGCGGCGCTTCGATATATTAACTAGCCGAGTTGAGGCGAAGTGTAGCGAAGAGGCAGTTGTTGTTATTGATCGACTTATGAAGATCCACTTGCCTTTTTTTACGTTTCATATTTGTTCCCATTACTAGTTATTTATTTTCAACATGTTTTATGCTAAAAAATAAAGAATTCAAGAGTTTATACAGTCCATTAATACATCATACAAAACACTGTCTTCATGATAGACGTCAGAAAAGCAGCCTGGGGCGGAGCTTACACTCTCTACTTCTCTCTCTCTCTCTCTCCGGGGCACAATCACACACATGTGCAGCTGCTTTTCTGTGGTTTTCGTCCTGTTTCGTTCCATTTTTCCATTTGTAACTCGCGCGGACGGGTAAGATACTGACATGGCAAAATAATAAAATGAATAAGTGGTTAGAAAATTTTCTCATCCTTCTTTTGAGGTCCATTCTCCCGCTATATGGCAAAGACTTTTCCGCGCCGTATCGTTCTTCCTAATTATCGCATCGAATTACTGCGGAGCTCAAATGAAAGATAAAAAAATGCCGTCGAGAGACGAAAAAAAAATTTTCCCCAACCCACTTCTTCATGCCTAAAATCGAGAGCAAAAAATTATCCATTTTTTATATTGCGCGCCAAACGCGCCTTTAGTAGAGCTATCTTTTAGCGGATGAAAAAGTTAACAATTTGAGCCCTGGCTGGTTGCGTTAGCTCAATTAATACAGAAGTTACAAGCTTTTCAATAATATTTGCTTTCCTCCATATCTCCCCCTACTTGTCCCACCACCCCACCCTCCGGCAATCGTTATTACCCTTTAATTCACAAAAAATTGAGACCCCATGTCCACTGCCTCTCGAGAAATAATTAATTTTTTTCATTCTTGCAATTTCAAATCGCGATATTTCGCGAACTAATTGAGTTATCGGGTTTTGGTTCGAACTAGGTTACGTGTTTTGTCAAGCTCTTCAATTTTGGCAAGAATGTTTTTTTTTGTGGGATCAAACCCGGCTGAGATTTGTCGGAAAAACCGTTTTCAAGTTCTGCACCTCCGCCTGGATCGAACATTTCATGCAGGAATGATGGATGATGCAGGATGATCTGACTTCATCGATTGGGGAAAAAATGTCTCGATTTCATCAGTCTGTTTTCGAGTGGTTTTTTTCGCCAGATCTACTTCATCTGCTTTGGGTGTTTTCTACCTACTTTAAACATTTATGTATTTTAGATTTTTAATTGTATAGTTTTTGTAGTTTTTTTTTTATTTTGTGTACTTTTTATATATTTTAGACTTTTTATACTTTTTCTATATTTTATATGCTGTAACGATGCTTTGTGAACCGAGTTTTAAACTTTCGACAATAAAGACATTTTTTAATTGATTGATGGATGGAAACTCTCTGCGTTAGTTCGGGTGCGTAGAAATGTATCTCATTTATTTTTTGTACCAACAGAATGTTTTGAAAAATGAGTACCCGTCAGAGTTTCCTATCTATACTGTTGAATCAGTAGTTATCTATGAAGTTGACCTATACGCATCAAATGCAAATGTGAGTGTGGTGTTGTGTTAATGACTGCGGACTACTAGATACGTTGCCAATCTACTACTTCGTGCTTCGTGTTTTAATTAGGAAAATAACTCAAAAACTGATTCACAATGTAAATTTTGTTTGGATTATGGCTTATATTGGATTAAAACATCTCTAAATAAAAATAGTTGAGGATCGACTACCTTATACAATGGGGGCAGTAAAAAATAGTCTGTATGCGTCTTCATAAATTGTTTTTTTTTTATTTTATATCCTGGTTAAACCACAGAACACATAGAACTAGAAGGCTAAAATAGGTGGAAGAAATTAATATTATTCGTAGCCACATGTAGATATAGATGGGACAACTTTGATCATGCGCAGATCATCAACAACATTGCCAGTTGTTCATGTACTTGTACGAAAATCTAAGATAATGGCAATTTGATTTACATATATTACATTATAATTCCATAAAAGAGCCCGAACTCATCATTTTACGATTATTTAGGATCATTAAATTCTTTTTTCATATGTATTCAGAAGAAAATATACATGTTTGAGCATATAACAACTGCTGGCATCGTAATAAAGAATTAGGATTTCCCTCATTTGGCAACGCTGTTATTTAACATCAACACCTTTGACTTAGTCTGACGAAATTTTTGATCAGAACCGGTCTTAGGTGTGTTGTTGTTGTTGAATTGTGTTCTTGCTTCAGTGTTTTATTAATTCCGCATTATCGTATTAGGTATATACTTTTTGTGTTTTCATTCTGTTATCGTGTAGTATTTAAGAGACCTCACTAGTTTTTAGTATAGTTAGAGTTATTTGACTCAGTGTTTTCAAGATGTCTAAGTGCATGGTGCTTTTCCTGTAAAAACAAAGGACAAATTCCAGGAATATCTTACTTCAATTTCTCCCTACATTATCTAACTTGACAGAAAATGTTGTTGCATACATTGCAGGTTTTGTTGTGAAGAACATAAAAAAAATAATCAAGTGTAATGTGTGCCTTTTTGAAATGGAAGAAGAGAGAAAATGAAGTGTAGATCTTGATTACTTCAAATTATTGCATAGAAAATACAGAGCTGCCTCTTTTTCTGGATTAATCAAGCCTTCTGCAGATGTTGTGAAGTGTTGTATGTTCACAGAGAGAAAAATTAAGTAAATAATGGGTCTGACGAACAACTTAATGTCAAAAGAAAAAAAATTATGGATGTTTTTGTGACAAATATATCAGGAACTCTATTCGAAGATAGGAAATTGTTTTCTTCATTAGAGAACCACGTCTTTGACATTTCAATGTACGAAATGAACCATAAAATGAAATTAATCAAATTTATTGTAAAAATTTATAGTAAAATACGTTACTATAGTTTTGCTAGGATGCAAACAGAAAATGTAAGGGGAGAACTGAAAAGGAAGAAATTATCCAAACTGATCCTTTTTTCTCATCAATAATATTTTAAACAATAAATTATGTTAAATGATTTTTTTGTTTTATTTATTTATAGTGTGTAACAAAAAGTATGCAAAAAATGGAAAACTTGGTAACATACCATTGACAAAAAAGCATTTACCAGTTTACAGTTATAATCCCACCGAAATTTCCTTTTAATTCGTCCCTGACTACAATTTCAGTTGTACTTACTTCACTATTCCATCTTTAGAAAGTACTCACGGTGAAAATCTATATTTCAGTGGCCATGAATTCCACTTAAAACACCCCTGTCATGGCAGCGGTTTCACTGCGCATGCTCATAGTTGTCTCTTGTGCTACACTAGGGATCGTTTCAGCAAAACGGTATTGGCCTTCTAGTTCTATGAGTTCTGTGGGTTAAACTGATAAAAAAGCTATTTTCAAAAGTTTACCCAACTCACTGCTTCATACAAACGTTTTTAAAACAATATTATTTTATAGCATTTCACAATTTAACTCAAATATTGAATTTTCGATTTAAATCGTTCGAAAATAAAAGAGTTGCATGTGTTTTCCATTATTTTACCCATGTCATATCGAATTAGGTCCGCCTGAATGTGATTCTGATATCGTTTTACTGCAAACAGACCACCATATTTACATCGAACAAAATAAACTCCATTGGGGGAGATTTCAGCCCCGCAAACATGAATGTAAACAACGAAAAAATTTCGTAGAGATTTATTTACACTGAAAATCCGCGACCGTATTGATGCGCTCGACATATTGGAATTTTAGTTGCCCGATTCGATAAACCTAAAAATATACAGGGTGAATTTTGTTTATTCATGGGTATGTGAGTTGATACCTAAGCTTTTTATTTTTCGAGATATTTTAATATTTCTAAAAATGGAAGCACTTGCAGGAAAACCAATAACTTCGAGTAATGGCTACTATTGGCTAGTAATGGCTACTAATGGCCAAGTAATGGCTATGGTCTATTTTTATGTATGAGAGAGTAATAAAACAGCATTTCTAATGCAAAACTTAGTACGGTCATTTTAAATATTTTTACGGAATAATCTAAATATTTCCTAAAATTGTCATAAATATACCTGAGCTAATACAAGTTTTGAGTCTTTTATTGGTCTTTTATAACCATAAGCTGTACAGAACAATAGAAAAAGGTTTGGACAGGCCAAAAGCCCTGTGTATTAAAGATAACATAGCCGTATCTTAAGATTATTTTCAATAAGTACCTATTTGCCAATTTTGTTTTATTTTAATTCCAAGAATTTCTTACAGTAATCGAATTATAAGTAGATAAATCCCTTACCAACAAATTTCACCGAAAATGCGATTGTAGGTTTTCCATTTAGTAAGGAGGTCCAGTTGTGTATTCTTGACAGCTTACTAAATGTCGTTTAGTTGCAACATGCAAGGTGCAGTGTGCAGTCTATTGTGAATTCTAGTGTGATCATGAATTTGGAAGTACCGCGTAAACGACAAAAAATCGGTCCTTTAACAGTTAATGAAAAACATTAATATTTAATTGTTTTAAATCATTTACAGACAAACATTTATGTAAAAGTGTTGATGACACAGTGGAATTAGTTAGTAGTACGCTTGGTGTTGGGAAATCTACGATTTACAGAGTTGTTAAAGAAGAGAAATGTGGCGAGTTTCAAACAGCACGTAAAGCTCCAGGAAAACCAAAATTTCAAATAGAAAATCATTTGAAAGAAAGACTTCGAAGGAAAGTGCATGCGTTCTTCTTTAGAAAAGAATTTCCGACAGTAGACAAAGTTCTTGCCACGGTTCGAGATGATAAGGATTACCCTGAAATGAGTCGAAGCACACTATGGAAACTTTTAAAAGAAATAGGTTTTCTATGGAAAAAGCATTCCAGAAAGTCTATTTTAATAGAAAGAAGCGATATTGTAGTATGGAGAAGAAATTACCTAAGGACTATAAAAGAAATGAGAAACCAAAGAAGAAATATATTTTATTTAGATGAAACATGGATCAACAAGGGACATACACCAAATAAATTTTAGCAAGATGAAACTGTTACAAGTCGAAGACAGGCTTTTTTAAATAATTTATCTACTGGTTTAAATCCACCATCAGGAAAGGGGCGCAGACTGATAATAGTACACATCGGTAGTTCAAACGGTTTTGTTAAAGGTGGTTTATTGACTTTTGAATCTACTCGTACCGGTGACTACCATGAGGACATGAATGCTGATGTCTTTAAAGAGTGGTTCGAACAAATGATAGATCTTCTTCCTCAGAACTGTATAATAGTAATGGATAATGCAAGTTATCACTCGAGACTTACAGAAAAAATGCCCACAACCAAGTGGTTAAAAAAAGATTTACAGAATTGGCTAAATTCAAAGAATATTAAGTTCCATCCCGGTTCTGTGAGAAGAGAACTGTATCATTTGTGTTCCCTTCATAAAGAGAAATTAAAAAAATATGAAATTGATGAAATTGCAAAAAATCGTGGGATGACGGTGGTTAGATCACCACCATATCATTGCGAAGTAAACCCGATTGAACTGATATGGGCACACATAAAGGGAGAAGTTTCAAGAAAAAATAATTCTTTTAAAATGAGTGATGTTAAACAGTTGTTTTTGGAGGCTGTAAATAATGTGAAGCCTGAAAACTGGGAAAAGGCAGTAAATCATACGATTAAAGAAGAAGAGAAAATGTGGAAGTTGGACAATATTACTGATGAAATGATCGAGCCACTCATTGTAAATATTGGTTGTGACAGTTCATCTTCTGATTTCGATTCTGATTTGGATTTGTAGGTAAGAAGTAGTTTTTATATTAAAATTATTATTTATGAACGTAACGTTGTTTAAAAGTCAAAGTTTAAACCCTTATACCTACATAACCCGTTTGACACAATGTTCTTAACATACCTTGTGGAAAAATAAAATATTTTAGAAAAAATTGCACTTTTTTACCTTCAGCTGTTTAGAAGTTATAAGCAGGTTAATTAGGTGAAAATATAAGTGTACACCCGATATATTTATTATATTTATACAAAGGTTATTTCATACGAAAATACTCGAGGTATAACTTCACAAAATATTTTAACTGTCTACTAAAAGAAGTGGTACGCCTATGGATTACGAACGCTTTATTATTTTAATACTCTCTCATACATAAAAATAGACTATAGTAATGGCAGAGTAATGGCTACTAATGGACGAGGTCTGTACACCAAAATGGACCTCGCGGTTTACCCGTCGATAAATGTTATAAAAATATAGGGACAACCTGTATGTTTTAAAATGTAGCCTCTATCAACCCACATACCCATGAATAAACAAAATTTTCAAAATATTAACCGTTTAGCCACAATGGACCGTCGCGTTTACCGTGACTCACCCTGTATATTGGTTGTGAAAAACACACGTTCTCCCTGTTTACTTGTCAATTCTCATAATTATAAAGTTTTTGGTCAACCCTTAAAAGAAATGGTTTTTTATATGAAACTTTTTAATGTGTTCTTATTTACCATTTACTGCATAATTTTGTCCTATTAAACTTTGATGAGGGTGTTTAAACTCACAAAGCTGATAAATCCTTCCGCTACAACTGAAAGCCGATCTCCTGTTTAGTATATAAATTAAATTTCATCGACATCTACCTCAGCGACGTGTACTTTATTCGTTAATAAAAATCATTGACTACCAAAATTAAATAAAGCTCCGGGAACAAGACACGATTTATTCCTAGACGTGATAAAAAATTTGTTACAGAAAGTATAATTTCGAAGTTTCAAATTATAAATGAAGTAATAAGGACACAGAACATTACAAATTGCTGGAACTTTCGTGTAGATAACACCATTAGGTATACCAGAAAAAGATTTAGCCAGATTGTTCGACAAGAAATAAATTATGGAAAAAAAAGTGTTGGTAAAAAATGGATGCTTCGTTTTTCTTTAAAAGTGAGTTGGTAAGTTACTTTGCGTCCCCTTAAGGCACTTGGTGATTTGGTAGAAAAGTCATAATGCTCCTCCACACACCTCTTCCAGAATAATTAAGTTTTTGATCCCACAAGGAATTACATAATTACCCTATCCTCTTTACTTCACTGATTTGGTCCTTTGTGATTTTTCTGTTTGAAAAAAGATCATGTAAGGATAAAGAGGCTTAGGATTACTTAAATAGTCGTATTTACTAACCCAAGATTCTAAGATAACTTAAGTAATTTCACCACAAACTAAGAAAACTTTGAAAACATTTACGCCTTTACTAATGCAGTCCGTATGGAGAAACGTGGGTATTTACGTTATCGATCTAATTTACTAAACAAAAAAGACCTATAGAACGCCATGAAATCCCTTAAAGTTGTCCATAAACCAGTCATAGAAATCCCTCAGGAGCTAAACAATCCCATCTCTATAAATAATTATTTTACATCAGTTTTCAGTCCTATTAATTGTTGTCCTGGTATCATTCAAACTTTTTCAACAACGATTGCAACTAGTATTAGGTTTGAAATCGGATGCTATTGGAAGTGACAACATTTCTGCAAAGATGCTACAACATTCTCTCCCTGTTACTGCTCCTTTTATAACCCATATTATTAATTGCTGGCTGGAGGTCGGTTATTTTCCAGATATTTGGAAATATGCGTTAATAAAACCTTTGCCTAAATCAATTAAACCTGAGTCACTTATTGATCTTCGCCCAATAAGCATTCTCCAGGCACTGTCTAACATCTTAGAAAAAGTTATTTATCAACAAATATACGACTATGTATTTAATAATAACATAGTAACATATATACAGTCAGGCTTTCGAAAGGAGTTTAGTACAACGACACTACTTCTAGATTTAACCGACTATTTCACTCATCTTCAAATTTTCACAAAATCTGACCAATCACAAACCAAAGACAGCTGGTATTATCGCGATAATACCAGCTGTCTTTCAATCGTCCTGCGGACTCGTGGTATTTTTAAGCAACTCAGTTTCGTTATGAAATGAATCGACAGACTTATCGCGAAAATTCAATCACTTGTGGTATTACTATTGATAATTTTTTACTAACTATAGTAACCAATCAAATTACTTAATTTAGAGTCATTTCATCCAATCAGCTATGGATTACAGCGATAACACCCTATATGTGGTGTTTTCAGTTTGGTGTTTTCAACAAGTCAAGTTTTTGATTAAAAATTAATTAAACGTCAAACTGACAACTAGTTTAAAAATATACAAATCTACAAAGTAAAAAATTATCTTATCGAATACCCCTCGGGCCTTGATAAATCCTCAAAATTTGGTCATAGAGAATCCTTCAAGCGTGTTGCTTAAGGATAATAGCATTCTCTATGACAAAATTATTTCGGTATTATCAAGGCCCTGATAATATACTTCGGTCATTAGATGAGGGAAAAGGTGCTAGATTTTCTGTGTGCTAAACTTAAGCATTTTGAATTTGACGACATCAGTCACTTCAGGGGTACCTCAAGGTTCTGTCCTTGGACCCCTTCTTTTCTCAATATATATCTCTGACCTTTATAAATCTTTGGGTAGTTTAAAATTACACCATTTACAGACGATACACAACTGTATTTTTCATTTGTACCTGAAACTGTAAATTGAGCAACTCAAATAATAAATCGGGATTTAGAAGCTATTTGTACCTACTCAAGTAATCATAACCTTAAACTAAATGCTAAAAAATGTAATTCTCTGCTATATTGTCCTCATACCTACAAAGCCATTGTTGAACAAAATTTAAAACTAGTTATTAAAAATGAACCATTAAAAATTGTTAATAGTTGTAGAAATCTAGGAATAATGTATGATTGTAGCCTTCGATTTCAAGAGCATGTCACGCTTTTAGTAAAAAAATCGTACCTAGTTCTACGTCAATTGTATAGAGGTCTGGGTATTTTAAACTTTACATTACGAAAATTACTTTGTGAAACCATGGTGATGTCAATTCTTAATTATGTGCGTTTGGTTTTTATCCTTGCTTAGATCAAGTTACTAAATTTCGATTGCAAAAAATTCAAAATAATTGTTGCCGTTTTGTCTTTGGCATAAGAAAATATGACCATGTATCAAGTAAGCTAAAACAACTTGGATGGTTGAAAATAAGTAACTTGTATAACTACCACCTTGCCTCTTTGATATACCAAATTATTTTGAAGAACAAATTAGTTTTTCGTGGAGAAGCTCATAGTCTGTCTCTGAGATATCCGCATAGTCTCATGTTATCAAGATATAGCTTATCAATTTTTAAATGGTCTTTTACTTATAATTCAGTTTTAGTTTTTAACTATAGCTCCAGCTAGACTTCGCCTCTTGTACTCATTGTTTCTATTTTTACAGGCAAATAAAGACAATTTATTATTATCATTATTAAGTATATAAGTGGCAATCCTTTACTAAGTAATGATACTTTAAATAGAACTAATGCAAAATATATCTGACCCTTCTACGATCTTGAACCCTTATTATGAATGACCATAAAAATAAAAACCACGCGTATATCGAAAGGCGCGGGGTTATCCATCGATAAAACATTAATTACAGTACAATGTGGTTTTGTAATAAAGCCAGATAAATCACAAATTAATTTGACCCGGACTGCATGTTGGGTCCCAAATAACAAATTGATTTTCAGGGCCAGCCAAAAATAATTTTTAATTCTTTTATTGACGCCCTATTTTTATTGAAGCCAGATAATTTTAATATTAAATATCTTACTTATCTCCGGGGATTGAAGAATTTGATTGGAGAATTGAATATAAAAATTTTATATTGAATTCGGTTATGTCTCATTTAATGATAAAATTTTTAAAATCAAGTAGTTAAATGAATGATTATTGGTTATAAAAACGCAAAAGAAAAACTTCGTTGAGTTCTTTTAATGCTTCTTTTAGAACTGTCCAAATAATTCAGTTTGAAGTAAAATAATTATGTTTGAAAAATAATTTTATTAATCCAAAAAAAATTGGCGATGACTAAACGTCAACACATCTTTTTTTGGCATAATAGGATTATTTTAAGAACAGTGACCTAGATAAGAAGGATTAAATGAGAGAACAGTTTCAAGCAATCATTTTTTATAATTTTAAAAGTCAACCATAATGGGCAGATCGACTGATTCATTGTTTAAAAAGATGTCACTTAAAGTTTTAAAGTATTTCTCAACATTATGTGTTAAAAGGACCCCGCACCATTCTTATGGAAACGGGAATTTTTGATATGTGATAGTACTTGATGTCCTGATCAATAGTGTCCATGGGCCCAATTCTATCGTATGGCTAGATTTCGATATACAGGGCGTTAAAGTTCAAGATCCCGAAATTTTAAAATGTGTACCAAAAAGTCCCTGCAAAATATTTTTAGTTTCTGGCGGATATATGTAGTCCAAATACATACGTAATAAATAAAATCAAAATATATTTCCTTACAGGGTGATTCATGTTTCCACAGGCCTTTTTGTTCAAAGTAGGTATTTCGAAATCTAGCCATAGGATAGGATTGGGCTTATGGACACTATTGATCAGGACATCAAGTACTACCACATATCAAAAATTCAGACAATTTGACGGTACTACCGTTTCCATAAGAATGGTGCGGGGTCCTTTGCCAACTCAAAAGAAATCTGAAAAATATTTTTGTTTTTTAAGTTAAAAATGGGACTCCAGAAAAGGGCGTAACAGTTTGGCAGCATAATTTTCAATCACACTCTGTATTTTAAATTCAAAATGAATACTAGGTATTTTCTAAATATGCCTTACAATAAACTTTAATTATTTGGAAAAGTGGGAAAGTTTTGGCTAAAATTAATAAATCTACAGGGGACCAGTTGTTAATTATATCATCTGACTTTGCAACACTCTGTACAAAAATCTTTAACTTAAATACGTAACTGACGATATTTCCTTTATTAAAACTTAAATCTCTGATAAATTAATTAACTTCTACAGCGCACAAGTGTTCTTTAGTTTTTTGCCTCCTATTTTATCTCACTATTTGACCTACTCCAGTTTTATCAGTAACTTCATCAGTCGTTACAAAAGCTTCGGAGTGCTTGAGAAAATAATCAAGTGAAGGGCTACCTGAAGGGTTTTGAAACTACCCTTTCAATTGAGAAGAAAGATACGTACCCGGAAATTATACGCCCGGAGATTTTACCAGTAAAAAATGACGCTCGACAAACGAAGGAGGTTGGTTGTTAAGGCGTTCATTTTTATTTTATTATAGGATGTCCTTCAAGAGAAGAAAATAATTCCATGACTCCTTCGAGAGAAGAAAATAATTCCATGAACATAAAAGTGGATTTTACGATGGTTAAATTTAACTTTTCTTCTCATGCTTCTTTACAATAACCCTATTCATGTTTATTCTAAATTCTTAAGCATTTGCGCCATTATACCGTAATATCAATCTTACTTGCCTTTTTTCAGATTTGTTGTGGCTTCTTTTAGTTCGTGTATAGTTATACTGTCCTGCTGTTCTATTGGTTCTATTTGTTTAGGGTCTATTTCATATTTTTCTTCTATGAAGTTTCCAATATAACTCAAAAGAAAATTGAATTCTCCCAGAAATCTTGATAAAATTTTGTTCTTTTTAAAAAACGTTTCTTCCTGGATGCATCACTTGTAAACCGTTGTCGCGCTTGTCCCCATTTTTCCCAAATTTACATATATATGACCCTGTTGAAACATTCCTTTTAAAGCTCAGGTAACATTACTTGCCATATACTTAGACGGCAGACGAAAGCGTGGATTAATTCGTGAAACGAATTCCTAGCTACATGTATGGATAAGTTTGCCATTAAGTAAAAGAAGGTATATTGTGTTCGGCCAAACGTAGAACATGTCAATATAAAATGGAGAAAAGTACATTATGCGTCCTGATTTTAATTGCTTCTATATACAGGATGGTGGGAGGTGATATCTATAATATTACAAATTTGCTCGCACCACTCAAATCGACGGAATTTTTCACCATTAACAATTAAGAAGTCTGCGAGAGAATTGATATTTATCTAGTAAAAGGTAGAATCTAAATAAGAGAAAAAGTTTGATAAATTAAATGCTGCTTGAAACCTTATGGTCAGATTTTAGTATTTTGAGGATATTCTTCCATTATGTTATTTGCCTAAAAGCATTATTGTTGATATGATGAAACAAGCCTGTGAAGTAGTTACAAAAGTACTCTTTGTTTTCTCTCCTCATATTTCCAAACAAACTGTGAATCCTGAGAAAATAACCCATCCTACAGTCCTGACTTGATCCCTAGTGATTTTTTGCGGATGAATAATGATTTTCTATTTTATTTTACGAAAATGCGTGAAAGAAAAAACTGCAAACAACTGAAATAAAATGAGTGTAACAAACTCAATAATAAAATTGAAAGCCTTATAAAAAAATCACATCGTATTGATCGGTTGTAAGATAAATATGTACCTTGTGTTTCAAGGAAATTAAAAATGTGACAGGCCAGGAATTGTTGCGAGAAGATAGGAGATATATCAAAAGTAAATATAATAAGAAAAAGTGAGAATTGAAAACACTTTCAATTAATCCCTGTGGCCAAATTGTTGAAGTTTAAGAAACTTTTTTTAAGGTTTGTTGCTGGACAATATATTTATCAGTACGTGCCTTGGTTTTACCCAATTTACGTCTATCACTAACGATAAAAGCATTTTAATCTATCTAATAAAATTGACCCTACTTTATCTATCACAGTCTAAGCTCGTCAGCGAATCCAAACGCAGAGCATAAGTATTCTAATCAAGTCCAACAAATTTATTTCTACGATGTGCGTGACATCTTGAAATAAAAAAGCTACGATATAGTTTATAGAGATTGTAGCGGAAGGGATCTAAAAATAATTGTACGAACCACTTACGAGAATTTGGCGTGTACGTGCCGAAAAAGGCCAATTAGGCGGACGCTCGGTATGACGAATGCGTATATCGGATGTTGCCCTGCAGGGCGCAAAGTCATATAAATAAAAAACAAATTATATTTACATATATGTTGAGAAACATCAAATACTATTAAACGAGCAAGGTTTGTATGTATGTATGTATGTATGTGTCCAGAGGATCTCGAAATCCACTCGTCAGAATTCAATGAAACTTTCAGAGTAGACTAATTCCTATCTAAATCGGCAAAAAATGTAGCTCTCATGTCTGTGAAAATTCGATCTTCCGAGATATTTACAAGAAAAGTTAAGCTTTTAGTTTTATTTCCTAGCAACGGCACATAATAATAACTTGTTTCTATAGTAATATATACTATAAAGGATAGATGAGTACAGTAAAAGTGGGGATATAACGTCACATTCCATAGGCGTACTTTACAAAATAAGTTTCTATAATATAAATAAGGTTACAGCATATAAAATATATATACGCACTTCGTAGATTAAATTTTGAAGTTATATTATTTACAAAAAATAAAAATAAACTTTATGGATCTGACACTTTAACATTGAACGAATTAAATTTAACCAATAAATAACAAGGAGGATTATATGTTGGGATTAAACTTTTTTTAATCTCTTGGAATTAAAAGTAACGCTTCAGTACTTACCTAAACTCAAAGATTAAAAAAAAAGTTAGTTCAAGAACTATCTTTAAAAGTCACTGTCTTCACTAAAACTACTGGTATCACTATCTTTTCTGAGGTTTATTATTATCGGTTCTATTAAATTATCCATTGATATATCGACTTTCCTAAATGAATTTTACACATTTTTAATGACCAATGCATTTTCCCCAATGTTCTCTATTTACATCTGAAACTGCCTTCAAAAACAAATTTCGTACATCAGGAAATTTAAATGTTTTATTGTTTTGAGAAACATAACCTTTTAATAATTGTGACCAGATAAAATTTCTACCTCTTGAATCTGTACTACGTTCTGCAAATTAAATACTGCACTCCTTTCTTCTGTATAGTATAGTAGTAAAAAGATTTAATTTCTGGCGTTTTAATCTGAAAGAATTCAATGTTAAATTTGCCGCTTTATATAAAAAAGGAAAGGTTCATTTGACGGACATAAATAATTTGCTTGTCAAATGACAGCCATCTCATAAATTCAAAGTTGAAAATACAACGTTGCCAATTCAATTTCAGAAATCATGGGTTTAGGTAAATATTTATAGGAACGTTGAGTAACACTGTTAAAATGGACACTTGTCAAAATGTGACACCTGTAAAAACGTGACAACTGTTAAAATGTGATACGTGTCAGAATGTAACAAATGTCAAAATGTCACACCTATCGTACTTTTCTTTATTTATTACAAAGATCTAACCTAACCTAAAGCTAATCTTTTTTTTTTTTCATAGAGAGAGAGAGAAAAAAAATGAATGCTTGTACAAGTGTACTATTAACACAGATTTCAATTTTTTATTTTACAAGAAACTTTAAAGAGACATTTAAAATTCTCTATTTTCATAGTACATTTTAAGGTTGATTGTGACTTTGTATTTTCCAAGAGCAAATTGTAATGTAATGTACGAATGAACTATTTTTGTAACTGAAAATTTTTGAAAAAATATGATATCAATATCTGCCACACGTCGAGAGTCTGGTCACAGGTTTTTGTGGAGGTTTTTACCCAAGTATGAATATCACACCTATAATTTTCCTTCACTGCAGATCAATAAATAATAAAATCAATTTTCTTATATAGTGATAAATAAAGTGAGCTCAGGGATCTTCTGTTGACGGGACGTGTGCCCTACACGCTGCTGTTGCCCGTCCCGGAAACGGGGCCTGTCCACCGTGACAATTCGCGAATATCAAGCGTCAGTAGATGTTGCCCTAAAAGGGTGAAATGAATTTAACTAACCTCTGTGACAAGCAGTTGATAAACGTCAACAACAGCTGCAGCCAATTGAAAATTAACACTAACAGCTTTTTTAATTTTCCCGCCTACTTTCAAGCCAATCGCCAATTAACTTTTTATTTATCTCCCTATCAGTAGTTCAAGTAGATGTCGCCCACTCCGTGATTTTCGCGAATTAATTAATAATTTGTCATGTTATAAATATACCTAAATTATATACTCATTGGGCTGCTTAAAAATGTAGATTTGAATATTAAGAGCGAAGCTCGGTGACCAGATATTAAAATATTAAGAACAATGAAAGATCAGAAAAAGAAAGAAATTATATATTAGGTGACAATTTAATTCATGTATAAAAAATCCCATAAGCCGCGTGATTTTGTCATTATGACAGCGAAAAAAGTTTGCCCTAACTTTTCCAGCGACAATAACGGAACCTAACTTTTGAAAGCATGACAACCAGCATTGTAAACAAATTTTTGATAACGTTATGTCAATTTTTCTCAAACTTGCGTTGTCAGAAAAGATTTCATTTGTGGAAATGTCGCTTTGGAGAGTCTTCGAGTGGAGAAATTGAAAAAACCATCAATGATAATGTGCCTCGCAATACTTTGAATTCAAGTACATACAAAAAAATATGAACTCATTGCAGAAAATTTTATGTGACTGGGCATTCAACATGAAGAAGAACAATGGAGAAGATTATAAAGAGAGTGCAGTCAAGACGATTTGGAACACTTCAGCAAAAATGTTACAAGAGAAGTACTTTAAAGATTATAAAAGAATTTTTAATCCGTTCACGGACATACAGTTTAAGAAAGCGAGAAATGCACGCGACACAAAACGCAAAATTTTACAAGCAATCCCAGAAAAAAAGGTGAGTTCTAATGCTCTCACAAAACAAGAAATTTTTGAAATTGCACTGACCTGGAGTGAAGAAGAACCTGTAGGCCTCCAAAGAAAATCTTATCACATTGCTGCGTATGAATTGGCTTGGAGAGGTGGAGAAGCTGCAAATTGTAAGGTATTCTATTTTAAAATCGAGACAGACAACCGTGGAAGAGTTGAATATAACCCAGTATTTTCGAAGACAGCACAAGTGGGAAATGAGAAGTTGGCCGACAGTAAATGGTTGGTAGCAAACACTGCAGAAGATTGTTTGTCCAGTAAGATTGTTTAAACAAATTATGGGAAGACGGGGAAACCATATCACATGTGAAAAGTTTTTTTAACTCCAAATCCTTTCTGGCAAAAAACAAATTCGAAAGCATGGTATAAGAATTCTCCTATTGGGATAAACGAAATATCTAAATGGACCAAATCTTCGGCGAAAAATATTGGACTTGATATCAATCGGGTGAAAATTACGAACCATTCTAATCCAGCTGCCGCCGTAACTGAATTGTCCAGGAATGGTATAGGTGAACAAAAACTTGTGAAAATTACGGGACATAACAACCCATCGTCATTAAAATCGTACCTTCAGTTAAATGAAGAACATCATAGAGAAATCATTGGTTCCATTATATATGAGGTGTTGTGTGGTTTTTCTGGGTTTTCCCACAACTGTAAAGCAAATGCGCCGTCAAGCATCAGTAAGTCGCCCCAGAGCGCCACGGCAAATAATAATAATAATAGCCGTCCCTTCCCCGCACAAGCTGCAGAGCTTCTGGGGTTTACTCGTAAGGGAGTGAATTGCAGGGCGTATATTATTATTATTATTATTATTATTCGTACTACCATCCAGGAAACAGTTACTACCACCGCTCAAAATACTAGCATGCAGCAAAATATTAACAAAAGACACGAAAGTTATGAAAATCAAGCTATTTTTAATAATTGTGTTTTTAACAATTGTACTTTTCCGTTAAATTAAATAAACTAATTTACATCTCATTTTTTAATTTATTGATTTACATATTCATTAAATTGTCTTACCGAATTAAACTCTAGCTTTTTTTTTGAGTCGAAGTAAACTTGATATTTATAATTCGAATTTTGTTGCCATTAGGTAATTCAACTCAAAAAACTGCCAGAAAAAATTACTCGTCCTACGGACTCGTAATTTTTTCAGAGGCAGTTTTTTTCGTTAAATTGCCAGGCATCAAAATTCTTATTGATACATGTCAAGTTTACTTCGACAAAAAAAAAACTCTCGTGTAAATGAAAGAATCATATTACCAAAAAATTATACTGTAATACCAATAATTAATTTCTGTTTTTACATGATTACACATTCATGATTCAAAGTATTGTCTATCGCTGGCCTCTACTTTTCCCATCTTTTGGGGATCGTAGGAATCACACCCTGTGATACGACACCCAATTTTCTTGCTTCTAAGTCATTCCCATATCTTTGAGACATTTTGAAATTGATTGTTGAGTCACTGCCAATGATAGTGCCAATTCTTCTTAACTTTGACATGAGTCTTCATTATGTAATACCTAAAATTCTACAGCTTCGATAACATTATCTCTTCTTGAACAGCTGCCTTAAGTCTTTATGATTTTATGATCAAGAATTAAATCAAAATATGTAAAAATAATTCCGTCCTTAAATTTGCAAAAATGGAATGGCCCATTTAAAGGTTATGAGACAGCTGCTATGGGCTGGCTCACTCGGTATATCCCAAGTTTTATATTATTGCTCAATCTCACAAAAAATGTATTGAATGAAATTACTCGAACAATAATTATCATCTGCCGTCTGTCATATGTCAACTCTTATCTGTCAAATGTCATATGTCGTTGACAAATGACAGATCACATATGAGTTTTATTTATTTACAGCAATTTGTTTGACGGTTTCATAGTTGCGGTCCACATTTTGTTGTCGTGAGTAGAAAAAACCACGAATATCAAATATTTTAATTACTTATAATATATTTATAGTTCATGTTTTGTTTTTGTTTCAATTATCAATTAGGTATAAAACAATCTAATAAAATCTTCAACTTTTAGGTGCTACTAACAGAAAATAAGATCTAAATTTTTTCCAAATTACCCTGATTTATAAAAGCTATTTTAATTAAACCATGAAACAAGGGTAAAACGTTATGGTCTCAATATATGGCAAATAATTCATGTATATTATAAATTTCCAAGCAATTTGTAGTTAAATTGTGATTAACCAGGGATATAATGGCTCATAATGGGATAATTTTCGTGATTTAATAGGTAACAATATTCATGTTCGCGTCTAAATAATCCAAGAGTAATTGGAACAAGATATGTATATTTATGTGATAAATACTCATATCATAACTAGATAAATGTATTAATATGTAAATTACCTGCATTCTATATTAAAATGGGACCATCAAATATACCTATTTCCTATCTTAATGACCATGTTTAAGTTTAAAGTAATTTAACGAACAAATTTCATCTTCCGTCGGGTAGTTATTAATAGTTATTTTATTCATACTGTCACAGTCAAACAACTTTTGAAAAATGCTAAATGCCTGGTCATGTTTCTTACATACCAAGGAAGGATGACAATGTCTCTCAGTACCTTGTCCTGGAATCTTTATATGATCTGGATATTGCTCGAGTAGGCACTCCCCCAAAGTTGTATGCAGTATGTCCACACAGGCTTTAGAACCTGCTTGTATATCATCAGTTTATTTCGGGTTAATTGTTCAGAATGTCTACCTAATATCCCAATACAAATTTCTATAATTAAGATTCAGTTCTTCTCTTTTCTTCTTAATGTGTTCTTTCCATCGTAGCTTCACATCTTGTTCAGTTTTGACAACTGCCAGTACACATGTTGTTTTGGTAATTTTAATTATTTTTTTTAGTTTATTCATCAATATTACTGTGTGTTTTCTGGAAATATACTGTACATTTAAAAAAAATAATATTCACATACATTTACAAGAAATATTCCAAGAAATGCTGCTAATATTAGAGACCTAACATCATAAAAATATATTTTAGACACTGTTTAATTTCCTAATTGTTTTAATGTAAGAAAACCACTAATGTGACTCACAACAGGAAATTCCTTTTATTTGTATTAACACAGACGACCTAAAAAAACAATCCAATTTATAAGGAATATAAACAAACCTCAGTCTGACTAAGCAATATTGAAGTTGTGGTTAATATAATTGTGTGGGAAATACAATATTTCTGCAAATAACGATAAAATAAGCAAATGTGTCGAAAGAGTTAAATAAATAAAAATAATTTTATTTTGTATCCTCTTAGGGAAAAGTAACGTAAATTCAGAAATCAATATTATATATTGATAGATGAAGAGCATTTTATCCAGCAAACAACTTGTAAACTGCGGTGTTCCACAAGGATCGGCTCTTGGACCTATGATGACTTGTAGATTTTTTAAAGATTAAAATATGTGTGATGAGAGGCAAACCAGCTTTGCCTTGTTATTTAAAACTCACGGTATTGGCATTTATTGGCATTTATTGCATAGTAGAAACCTCGATCTTGATAACAAATCCATCGACATAATCGGTAATTTTCAAATTTTAGATTTAGTCGTAGATGAATTAAGCAACTGAAGAATTAGGTTAATACTAGAAATAGTTGGGAATCTAGTGCTTAACTTTGTTAATTGGTGTCCGATCGTTATGAATTTTGGATATGATATTTTTCAGTACTTCCCTGACTTAGTGTCATAACAATAAAAAATGTAGAACGTCAAATAAAAGCTACGTCATTTTTTTTTTCGCTAGATGACACAAAATATCGTCATTTTGTAGAATAAAATGGTAAGTCGAGAAAACTTTTTTATCTTTAGAGATAGTTAACTACTATAAGCGAGAAAAATGTTGCCAATAGAGCAAGCAAACTTTTTTATTTTAACTTTTTTTTCATACGACGTTTAGTTTGGTTTGTGTACTTTTTTAAAACCGAACGAAATTGAATCGGCGCGTCACATCTCTTGGCTTTATCACTGTGGGTGCGAATAAAGCGATCAAAGAGAGTAAACACGATAGCCTTCTTCATACGCTCAACACAGATAACGCGCATTACAGTATTAATATGACACTATAGGAGGTATAGTGCGATTTATGAGATTGAGAAATAATAGGAATAATAATAATAATTTTTTTACAAGCATAAAACACAATATTATTATTATTTAATTAAAATATTTATTTTACAATGCATTTTCCCTCACACTGGAAACTTATATTGCATCTTACATTTGCTTTCAGGCATTTGCACTTGTTACCACAGTTAAATAATTTACATATTTTGTAAAATGGAGTAATTTTTAAAAATGTAGGTTTTGCTTCTTTGGACATTAATTTTGGAACTATACAATTATTGTCTTAGCGTTCGTAACCAAACTTTAGAATTTCTGGCAGATCTGGCTATAACATATATGTCGTTTTGAAAACGGCGCATTGTAAAAATGCCATTCTCACATGAAAAATAAAAGAATCCTCCGTCGGCGGCAAATCCCTAAAAAAAGGTCATTATTAAAACCTTATTTACCTACCAGTATAATAGTATAAACTTCAATGATATATTTTGGTTCCAAAATATTCATCTCATCTGGTTCTTGAGACAACACTATTTTTAGGGTTCTTTTTTTGCCTTTTTTAAACGGAAAGCTAACAGAATCACATCCAGATAAACAATATATTGACAACAAATTGTCTGCTAATATTTTAACATCCAGATGCTTCAGTGATTGAGAAACATGGGATAAATTTCTTTTCTCTTTCCATCCAAATTTCGACATCTAAGGTAACCGAGAAAAACGTTGATAAAATAAAAACATCTGTGTCCAATGAGTAAATAACAAATACCTTAAACATGTCTGTAAAAAATCGGATGTGGCCATGCACATGACTTTACCAAACTTTAACGGCCATACGGGCTCATAATCCAATTACTCGTACATATTTAAGGCAGGCCATGCCTGGCAAGAGCGTACAATTGTCTCCATGAAACAAAACACTTCTACTGCGCGTGCGCTATTATGCAACTATGTTTTCCATATTTTATTTTTAACTTGCTTATGATACAAAATTTGAAAAAAGTTTTTAAACAAAATTCTAGTAAATTTAATTTAAAATAAATTTTTTCTCTTAATATTTTTACATAAACTTAATAGAAACGATAATAATTGCGAAAATCTGAAAATTCTCAAGAGTAAACCCCCACTTCCGGTTGTCCGATTTTGCCCAAAATCTAATCAGCTCATTAGCATGTTGTAAAAATGCTAAATGGTTAGGAAATTTCGATCGCAGTTGGAGTTAGAGCGCACACAAATTTTTCCGGACTACATACTCCATACATACATTTTCTGGAAATGGTCTTAAATGACTTAGTGGGTCTCAAAACATGTAAATCTACTGAAAGCTGAACTTTTTTTTTGCGATTACAATACTTTACCTATGGTAAAGTAAAAAATTAATAATTGCAAATATTCTAGTATCAGGTTCCTCATGCCTATAGTAAACTGTAACTCATCAACCACTTTCGACTCAATTTTTGTCCATTTTATTGTTCTTTGATTATCTTCTGACATTCCTGCCAATACAATTTCAATTTGATCAGGTATAACATAATTTTCATTCATTAGTTTTTGTGCTAAATATGCTAAGAGGTTCTTTTTATTATAAGGATTTGATATAAATTTCTTCCAATCAGGTATATCAAGTTCGTCTCGTATTTCGCATGTTTCAAAATGACAATTTTTCGATCTTCTATATCTTTCTGTTTGCTTTAAGCTTTGTTCAAAATCGTAACGACCACCAATGCGTAGATACTATTGTGCCACAGATCTAAGGCTTTAACTTTAATAGTAAAGTCACGTATTTTAAAAATAATTCTCGAAATTTTCTGCTATTAAAATTTTGATACCGCTGAATAAGTGATCATATTTTTTATATAAGCTGTCTTAAAAGTGTCGCTTTCTTCTATTGGTATGCAGGAAAGCTCAACAGGTACATCTTTAATTTCCTCTTAACACAGCCTTATAGAATTCAGATTTGTTTCCTTTTCTCAAAATAATATTCTTAAAAATTACTTAACTGTGGTAACAAGTGCAAATGCCTGAAAGCAAATGTAAGATGCAATATAAGTTTCCAGTGTGAGGGAAAATGCATTGTAAAATAAATATTTTAATTAAATAATAATAATATTGTGTTTTAAGCTTGTAAAAAAATTATTATTATTCCTATCATTTCTCAATCTCATAAATCGCACTATACCTCCTATAATGTCATATTAATATTGTAATGCGCGTTATCTTTGTTGCGCGTATGAAGAAAGCTATGGTATTTACTCTCTTTGACATACTGATCGCTTTATTAGCACCCACAGTGATAAATCCAAGAGATTCAATTTTCAATTTTTGTAAACAATCACGGAATACAGATTCTATCTCTAGTGATAGAATGTAATACATATAAAATACATAAGCGACAAATGTTTCAGAATTTTCTTTCAATCTCAAGAGCGAGAATGTTTCTTTTCTGTTATTATAAGTGGTTTCAGAATAACTACATTCAGTAGTGGCCGTGGAGAAAGCATATTCTAAATACCTACGCATCTCAATCGGACTTTGTTTTGAAAAAAAAAAGAAGACAAGAGTTAATGCAATGCACATCCTAGAAAATAATGCCGTCCAATTTATATAGAAAATAATACATTCAGTTTACTGCCTTTGTTTATTTTAGAAACATAAAATTTGTCTACACGTTAGCAGGTGTATATTAGTCGTTAAACAAACGACATGCCGCTTCCATTTCCTGATTTTAGTTTAGTTTGGTTTGACCTACATTTCTGGATCACCCTGTGGCCATCAAAACAATTCTATTTGTATAATAAAATAACTGAAATTCATATACTAAAATATTAACCTATTTTCATGAATATAATTCCACGCACATTATAGAAAAGCGGCGCATCATGTATTTTAAATTTAAACATTATTATGGCAATTTAATAAAAGCGTTTCAATAATTTCACTTGTATGGTCTACACACGAGCAAAATTTGAATCAGAATAAAAGCGTAAAAGCGAATAACTGCAAATTAATTATACACAATGCTTGTTACGTCGACGTAGCAGGAATTTCATTTTCAAGTTATAAATTTTCGGCTCCGTGGATGTTTTCATTATCGCGATGTTGCCAGCTTGGTTGGATGCAAAACGTCCTGGCACTAATCTTCTCTTAAAGAGATTAAATCCTGAAATGCACTGTAGGTTCGTGCCTCTACTCTGAATTTTGATTAGGTGTTGTTTCGCTAACAATGCATTATTGCTACTGACTGCGCTATATTAGATAATTGCAAAGCGTCGAATTTGTGACCTTAATCGCTAATTAATTAACAAGCTGTATCCGATCTACAGGTCCTCGACTGATCATTATCCTCCAAAAGATAATCCAAACTTACTCCAGTATGAATTGTATTACGCCGGTTAAATCATTTTATCATTATTATTCCTACTCTAACAGAAAACTTTTAACGTAGTCCTCTTCCAACAAGAGCAAGCAGCTTAAAACAAAGTCTCAGAATATCCCTATGTCATACTCGAATGCATTTTGCCATTGTCAGTTTTCCGGCTAGATTAATCTATTTCCTGAGAAAGGACTTCAATATCCCACAGGGGGATTTGTCACGTATTCCATGGGCGCGCGGGTCTTCATTTGTAGTGGATAACCATTTCATAATTAAGAGATTTTTCACAAGAGGCGCTTTCTTGAATTTTTTGAGGGCTTTTCCGAATTCTTTCGCCAGTTTCTCCTTTCCAACTCTTTTTCTGAATACTTCCTAATTTGTTTTTGTCACTTCCTTTATATACAAATATTTCCTCTTCTACGGTTAGGAGAATTGTGCTGATTGCCCCTTCCTTCATTATAAGAGATCATGTCACAGATTCATCTATGATCTCGGCTCTTCCTTCTCCAGGAGGAAAGGCAGTTGGATCTATGGGGCTTATTCCAAAGTAATCTAGATTGTTATCTACGTATTCCTACAGATTTCTCCTTTTTGCGATTATTGTTTGCTGTACCAATTCGGGAATTTTGTGTTGAGGTTTTTCACTAAAATTGTTGGCATACCATTTTCTAACGGCGGTCTAACACCTCGTGATAGAGGATGTGTTGTTACCCCCAGACTACTCTTATCTCTAAAGTTTTTCATCTGCTTGTCCTTGAAGTTTTTCTTAAATTAGGCTTTAAATATATAGTTATTAGTGATGAAAAGAAAATCAAATTTTCTGCACATTATCAATGAAAAATCCTTTTAGCATCTTTACCCTTAACACAATGTTTACTTTTCAGTATTATCTTGATCTCGATCATGTCGTAACTTTATTAGCAACACTCAGTCTTATAACACATTCTTTTTTAAAACATCTCCGATAATCACTCTTGCCAACTCGCCCCTTAGGGATCGCAATAGGCTTATGTGCGACCCAGTTGAGAGCTTTTGATCATTTAATCCCCCTGTCCCGTACGGCCGCATATTAGTGATGGGAAAGGTATGCAAAGGATGTGCCGGCAGCTATTGTCGAACCAGACAACGAACAGGTATGGGAAAATTACGCTAGCAGATGCCTGGATCCGTCACTAAGGATGATATTCCAGGGCTATTGTTGAAATTTAGATGACGGAATTATGAGGAGGGTCGTACGGTTAATTTGACCCAATTTAACAAAAATATTTGCCTCGATTAATACACCCTTGGCACGAGGCTTTATTCTCGATTGACAGTTCTAGAGCAGATATTTAATTTATTTTTAATAAAGTAAAAATATATTGTGGATGTTGGATAGGGTATCTAATTAAGAGCTGTTAGTGGCTGAAACTATTTATCCTATGGCAGGAAAATGCTGGAAATTGAATTTTTACTTAATATGTTCTCCGCTAGAGGGCTAGCCGAGGTTAGCCATAGAGCGAGAAAACATACTTTTTATTTTGCCAAGTTTAAGAAACAAAGTTTTCCTTTCAAATATTCAAATAAACTAAAATATTTAGGAGAAAAACGATTCTGCAACATCGTGAAGCTAGGATATTCTGTCGTATTTTTGAACTTTACAATTGTCTCAGAACTTTGTATTTCTTGTATTCCAATCTGAAACGTGACTATTTCAGCAATTTTGAAACTTTCCGAAGATATTTAAGCTCGATGAATATTTATATTGACTACCAGAATTTCAAAATTAAATATCTGGAAAACGTTGAATTACTCATAAACATTTTCACAAATTAATTACTTGAAATGCGTTTTATTAACATCTTTATATTTAAATGTTATTTTCAATTAATTATATTGCAAATTTTTTTTTATTTATCTATTTTATTGTTGTTTAATTTGTTTCATTTTAAATTTTAGTACATAACCTATATCTTTATTATATTGCAAATTTTGCTACCCAGGTAGCAAGCGTACGTCATAATGACGTACTTTATAGGTCATGCCAGACATCATATTAACCCAGAAGTTGACGTCATTAGGACGTCTAAATGACGGTCTAATGTCAGCGTCCTAATGACGTCAATACATGGCGTCATTTTGACGTCAGTATATGGCTTGTAAATGACCTGTTAGGTCATATAAGAGACTTATATGTGACGTCATTTAAACGTTATAAATATCGTCATTAAGACGAACTTTTTTAGGGATTAATAAGATACTGGTAATCATGGAAAGAAATAATTTATTAAACACTTAAAACATTTGCCTAGATTTTTTATTTCAAAAATTTTCTTTTGTGGTGGTTTATAGTGACCAAAAAAGTATGTCATAATGACGTCATGTGAAGGACGACATAGCAACATCCACTTAATGACGTCCACAAGACGTCATTTTTGCGTCGATGACGTCTACCCTCAGAAAATCACCAATTAAATACGTCATTATGACGTACGCTTGCTACCTGGGCAACCACGACTTTAACTCTTTCCTTTCTTTAATTTAATTTTGTAATGTGATTTAATTTAATTTACTTTTTTTTTACTAATTTTAAAAAGATTTTAAAATTCACGTTGTATCTTTTTATTCTTACCTTTCCTCGTAATCTGAATTATATTGGTGACAGTTTACATTGGGCGCCATCTACTATAAAGAGTAGAGATTCTTAACCTGAGGTGTGCTTCTATTGGCTTGCTATTTATAGAAATCAATAACAACGACTCATTAGATAGAATTCATAAACATTTATTTATAGCAGGAAATTAAGTAACCATAAATATTTTAATTAAATGTGTAACAAAGGCTTGGTCGAATAAGGTGAGTACAGTTTTTATTTATATAAGAAAATTAACAGTTATGAAAAAAATTTATTGTCACACCCTTATCTTATTCTCCAAATTAATACTCTAACCTAACTTATTTCTAGGCTAAATAAATCTTAACCTTAGTTAATTGTTTTATGGCCTTTTTATTGTTTTGATGCTTTGTTAAATATCGATATTTAATAAAAATATGGTACCTTTCTTTATGACTTATTCTTTGTCCTTTAGCTTTAAGGCTTTTAGATTTAAGACTGGAATATTTTTGAAGGCAGGAACGGGATAAAATTGAATCAGGATACAACTGGATCACTTCCTCAGGATACTGAACAGAATGGATAATTTGGCTTCTTCTCTTGATTTTAAAAGTTTTCTTTTTTTTTAAATAGCGTCACTTCTTTGACAGGTAATGTTATATTTTTAATCAGTGTTGCTTTGACTCGATTTCATTTGTTTTTGTTAAGCGGAGCGATGTGAACACTTCGAGAGTTTTTTTAGAAAAAGCCCTGCTTGACAGCGCGAAATACTTTTCATAAATCACCAAGTCATAGCTTACTAGATTGAAATTTGACAGTCTTTTAACGTAAATTTTTACAAATTCAGTTTTAATTAACAACAAATTATTCTAGAGACGAAAAGATCAATTTTGAAATAATTTTCACACTATTCCTACTTATATTAACTTTATACAAATACTTTTTATGTTCGTTATTATTGAGTTCTTAAATTCCATAAAACTGTATTTCTTTAATTTTAGAACTTCGAAACTCCATTTCTCTGATTTATACTATTTCCGTTGAATCTGAACTAATTACGTTGATATATTGAAATTTGAGGTTTGCTTGTAATTTTCTTTTTTTTTCTAACAATTAATATAATAACATTCTCATAGTTATTATATTCTCAGACTTATCTGAGACTACATTACTTTGAATTTATCTATTCAGTTTCTTTGCTGCATTTTAAGTAAATACCCTAAATCTGTTAGTAAAAATCTCTTATGGGCTTTCAATGTTAAATTTTGCTATGTAAAATTTCATAGTTTCTTTTACAATTAATATGCTAGAACTTGTTTAAAACATTGTTTTAGAATCCAATCCATTCCTCTGATTACTCAAAATATGATAAGTAGTGATTTTATTTATATTAGTAAGATTATCTGTTTCTTTTTAATTCTTCGTGTTAGATATTATTTTTTGTTTATTTGAGCTATTTGAAATAGTTAACCGTTTCCATATCCTCACTGTATAGACCAGTCCTGTAAAAGAATAAAAACATCCATGTGGTATTCAATCAATACAAAAATTTTGTGCTTGAATTTTTTCACAACTCTGTTAGTGACGTTTTAATTAATTGTACCTCGAATGATCAGAAACTTTCGGACGATCTGTTTTCGATTTATTATCAGCTACAACCTGTCATGGCACTAACAATACAAAAATCAGAGAACTGTGATATTACATAAAATAAGAATGCTGTAAACAAACAAACAATGGGAATGCTCCTAATCTGAAGGACTATAAATATATCCAGTGCCTGTGACCTAAATAAAAATAATTTTGGTAATCATTAAAATTTACTTGTCAACTATAGATAACGATTTTTTACGTAAACGCAACTGGTAATGAGAAATTAAAGAATACGAAACATCAAAGTAAACAGTGAACATGAATCACCAAATACAAACTGTAATAAGAGCATGTTTACAATGCGCAATTTTAAAAACGGCATATTTGTTAAAGCCAGGTCAGATGGGCCTGTCCCAACTTATTGTAGATTTAAGTTGGCTGAGAAATTGTGTGTGGAATGTATATAGGTTGTAGCGAAATTATACACTGATTACTTGAATTTTATATATTAACGATAACTTCGTAAAAAACAAAACACTTTTCAACAAACATAGAATATAACAAAATTCAAAACTGTGTTTGCAATTGCTCAAAAAATAACTGAATGTGAATACGGGTATGTATGTAATATTATGCAATTTGTATAATTTAAAAATTGATGAATTTATTACGTATGAAACAGTCCAATGATTGCGACCTGTTTATACGGAGATAGAAGTTCTACTGGCTTAAATTTATTACGTGTGGACAGTCCAAAGATTACGACCTGATCCACACGGAGTCTGATGTTGTACTGATTTCATTTTAGATTTATTTGAAACGCTTGCCGTTGGACAAAATCCCTTCGGCCAATTACCGCTAACCGTTTGCGGCTTTATTGATGTGTGCTTTTTTTGTTTTATCTCTCTGGTAGCCTGTAGTCGCGCCAGTGTGTCTCGGTATATGTAAAGGCGGTTGCCGACAAGGACGGCTTTTAGCATTGAAGTTTATCTCGTCGGTGAGTTACTTCCGCGTTGATTATCTGCGCGATGGCCTTGATTTACGATGAGTGTTGTACTGTTGCTATGCTGGGCACTTAGGTGTGCGGTTTGGTTATTTTTATTTCCTTTGTCGCCATGGGCGTAGGTAAAAATGTTCGATTTAGAACACTACTCTTGAATTAAAATATAAAATAAGTTGTTTCTCTAGTTATTATATAAAATATTTCAGCATAAAACTTTATTTATATAAAGGCAGTAAAAACATTCAGTCCATCATCATTCTGAGCCAAAGTTAGACTCCTTAGGTAACTTTAAAGTTAGTTCTGAAATCTACATGAAAGCAGCATTCATAATCTGCTACGAAAATCATAAATTTTCCGTTGTAATAGCCGGAAAAACAGTACGTAAATGTATTAGTATATTATTAAGCAAAGGAAAAGTTTTCTTAAAAAGTGTGTCTATGTTGATATAAACGTAAAACACTTTTTTTCTCATAGTTCACTTCAATTTCCCGTTTTATACGAGAAAGAAATCGGTAAAGCAAACAAAAAACGACACTCAAAGATTTCATTTTATATTCCACGGTTTGCAAATATCCCGCTTTGCCGTCAAAAGCTTCTTATTCGTTTCGTACTTCGAATATATATGCTCTTAATTCCGACCACCGCAAGGTGTGCGCTGCGAAAACAAACAAAAACAAATATAAATCAGTAACACCAAGAGAAACAGGGCCACCTTTGTACGACTTGAATACAAAAGCTCTTTTGTGAGTCTGTTTTAATGGCTGAAATAAGTCTGATATTGTTGAACAAACACGGGATAAGATGGAAAATGTTTAGATCTACTTAATCCGTAAAGATTGCCAGATTTCTTTGCTATTACATAGCTGTTTTTTAAGTACCAACAGATCGCTTTCCATACGCGACTGAAAACGTAAATATTTTTTTTTATTGTTACAAGCATTTTGACCGTCATTGTCAAGTGACTATCAAAACGGAATAAAAAGTGGGTTAAACCTAACACATCTGTTGCTCTACGCATAATTGGCTGTCAACCTACCTAAAAAACAGAGAACAAATAGGCCAGCCCCGCATCGGCTGGCATGACGCGAGCGCCGCTCTACCGGCCGGAAAACACAATAATTGATTGTCGATTTAAATCGATCGCTCAGGTTTAATTGAAAAACTCGCTTAGTGGGTTCAAGTCGGTAAAAATAATTTTTCGAAAGAAAAGCCTCACTAAAGGCAATAAACTCGTCGAAAGTCATTATGTTTCCGGCGTCTACGAGTTAAAAACTGATGGATCATATGAGATTATAGGAACTGTTTTGCGCTAAGCACTAAGCCCCAAAACGACAACAAACCTTTACAAGCCGACAATCAAGCTATGTATATAATTATTTTAATTATTGTATCAAATACTATTAAACGAGCAAGGTTTGTATGTATGTGTGTGGGTGTGTGTGTGTGTGTGTGTGTGTGTGTGTGTGTGTGTGTCCGGAGGATCTCAAAATCCACTCGTCAGAATTCAATGAAACTTTCAGGGTAGACTAATTCCTATCTAAATCGGCAAAAAATGTAGGTCTCATGTCTGTGAAAATTCGATCTTCCGAGATATTTACAAGAAAAGTTAAGCTTTTAGTTTTATTTCCTAGCAACGACAGGAATAATATAACTTGTTTCTATAGTAATATATACTATAAAGGAGAGAGGAGGGTAGTAAAAGTGAGAATATAACGTCACATTCCATAGGCGTACTTTGCAAAATAAGTTTCTATAATATAAATAAAGTCACAGCATATAAAATATATATACGCACTTCGTAGATTAAATTTTGAAGTTATATTATTTACAAAAAATAAAAATAAACATTATGCATCTGACACTTTAACATTGAACGAATTAAATTTAACCAATAAATAACAAGGAGGATTATATGTTGGGATTAAACTTGTTTTAATCTCTTGGCATTAAAAGTAACGCTTCAGTACTTACCTAAACTCAAAGATTAAAAAAAAAGTTAGTTCAAGAACTATCTTTAAAAGTCACTGTCTTCACTAAAAGTACTGGTGTCACTATAATTTTCTTTCCTGAGGTTTATTATTATAGGTTCTATTAAATTTTCCATTGATATATTCACTTTCTTAAATGAATTTTCCACCTTTTTAACATGATCAATGCATTTTCCCCAATGTTCTCTATTTACATCTGAAACTGCCTTCAAAAACAAATTTCGCACATCAGGAAATTTAAATGTTGTATTGTTTTGAGAAACATAACCTTTTAATAATTGTAACCAGATCAGTTCAATGGGATTTAACTCTGCGTGGTAAGGAGGCAATCTGAGAATTTTAATTCCTTTTTCTCGGGCCATCTCATCTCTAATATATTTTTTGAATTTGTTTTTATGTTGCCTTGCTATTACTAATAATTCTGCCTTCAAGGATTTAGGAGGACTGATAATATTTTTAGAATGAAGCCATTTTGAAATATATATTAATATAAAATTCCGAATCAATTAAAATACATACGATACGGCTATGAATAAATAAAGTCTGACTTATCTGTCAAAAGAACAGGTTTATTACAGTAAAAACCATGGAAACAAGATTACAACTAGACAAAAACTGTATTAGGCCGATCAGATGTATTAAAATTTAAATTTTAACTACAAATAAGCATTGAAGGATGAGGTAAAAATAAAATTTCTACCTCTTGTACCTGTACTACGTTCTGCAAATTAAATACTGCACTCCTTTCTTCTGTATAGTATAGTAGTAAAAAGGTTTGACTTTATTTAATTTCTGGCATTTCAATCTGAAAGAATTCAATTTTAAATTTGCCGCTTTTTATCCATAATGACCTACAAATTTTGACAACTACTGACACGCACATCTCTGGGTAAACGTTAAGAAAATGGGGCCGGCTGGGATTTTCATGAAATTTTCACAGATGCTAAATAAAAAATATATCGTCCCTGTAATTGCAAAATGTCGTATGTCAAAAAGGCCACTTTTCAGGAGAGCAAAAAAACTTGTACCTTTTTACTTTTTTATTTAATTATTTCAGAAATCAGTTTATAGCTTATTTTTATGATGTAACATCATGTTATATGGCATTTAAGGCGTTAACTTAACGTGTTTGTGTTTTATACGCACATACGGAATTTTTGACATACGACATTTTGCAATTACAGGGACGATATGTTGGGATAGTCACTCCCAAGACAAACAAATTCAGTGCGTTGAAACGATTATTTAACATATCTTTCCAGTACAAACGCATACATAACTTTTCTACAAATGCCCAAGTAGCAATTTATAACCAGAATAAACCTGAAAAGTATAAAAAAGGAAAGGTTGTTTTGACGGACATAAATAAATTGCTTGGCAAATGACAGCCATCTCATAAATTCATAGTTGAAAATACAACGTTGCCAATTCAATTTCAGAACTCATGGGTTTAGGTAAATATTTATAGGAACGTTGAGTGACACCTGTCAAAACGTGATAACTGTTAAAATGTGATACGTGTCAGAATGTAACAACTATCAAAATGAACAAATCTCAAAATGAACAAATGTCAAAATATGACACCTGTCAGAATGTAACAAATGTCAAAATGTCACACGTATCGTACTTTTCTTTATTTATTACAAAGATCTAACCTAACCTAAAGCTAATCTTTTTTTCTTGGCGGGTGGAAATGCTTTATGCACATCGGGTAAAGGTTCTTCCCTTCCCCGATAGTGTGAGACTACCCCTTACGGTTACTCACTAAAACCACCCCATAATTTGTCAGGTTATAAATATAATTAAATTATATACTCATTGGGCTGCTTAAAAATGTAGATTTGAATATTAAGAGCGAAGCTCGGTGACCAGATATTAAGTTCTAATAACAGATAATGACAAGTTAAAGAAACGTAAACGTCACTGATCTTGCAAGTACACAGGGTCGCATTAAGGGTGTTATAAAAATAAGTATGTAATCGATTTCATAAAAAAATATAATTTTTGATTTTTTAATAATACTATTTTCTTTGTAATATGTACAGCGTGTTTACTTCAGTTACACCATAAGGAAAACTTTTTTTAAATTAATTTTACGTAAAAAAGTTACTCTTTATAAAAAGTTCTGCATCGTGTAAAACCCATGATGAAATAACAAAGGCTCGTCCATACTCATCCGAATAAACTCAATTTTTCAAATAAAATGAAGTTCAAGGAAAAGAATCATTTTTCTGTTGTGTAATGTATTCTATGGATAAGCTGCAACATATAACGATGTGGCGGTTTTATTCCGATTTGAAAAGTTGCGTTTATGGACGAGCCTTAAGACATAACATTTCTAGATGTGCCGACCATAAATGTATCATTTAAAAAAAAAATCATATAGTTGATTGATTTTAGGTTGATCATGACAGAAACGTTTTGGATACAAATTGCACTTGCAAAAGGAGGAAGAGGATTCTGCAAGCATGCAGCAGCGTTCTGTATCTATGTCAATGAAGAGAACAACAATGCAGTTGCAGGTGTATCCGAAGGGAATAGAAGTGGCAAATCTATGGACGTTAGTAATGTTTCTTCTGATCACTTGGTGGAAACTGTTATGCTAAGCAACATAGTGTTTGTAGAGGAAAGATGCAGAGTGGGAAAAGAAGCTAGACTAGTAGAAGAGAGACAAAAAAAAAAGACATTTTATTAGCGTTATTGAAAAATTTATACGATTTGCAAAGTGTTAATGCAGAACTTTTTATAAAGAGTAAAATTTTTTCGTAAAACTAATAATATACATATTACAATGAGAATAGAATTTAAAGTATTGCCCAGATGACGCGTCGGGAGATGTGCGGTTGGCGTATAGTCATCAATTATTATTTTTCATAAATAGAAGTCACAAATATTAATGTACCTCAGGGCTTAATACTGGGATCCATTTCATTCGTACTATGTTTTAACGACATTGTTTCCATTTGTCTGGATCTAAAAATCATATGCTGATATTTTGTAGTTGAATCAGCATGTTCTAATTAAGCAAATAACGGCGCTCATGCATTTTCACATTATTGTAAGGCACTTGGGTTAGTAAACTATCTCAATTGTTCCTAAAAATTCCTCAAATAATCTAAATTATCTCGCTTGAAGCAAGTTAGTTCAACAAAATTTCTTGGGTCTAACATGGGAATCTCATATAGACCTCTCCATCCTGACTGTACATTCGGTATTTGTACTTTTTCTAATTTTAATTTCGATAATGTTAATGTTCATAGGTGTAACGAGGGGGGTATTGGGGATGCAAACCCCCCATTGCTTAGAAGAAAATAAAAAAAAAATAAAAAATTGAAAGATTTGCTTTTTCAAAGTTATTATTGTGGGATTACAGAAGTAAGGGTTCAATAATGCCAAAAACACAAGATAAAAAAGAAAGTGTAAGCACAGTTATTTGAATGAATAAAAGGTATAACTCATAATACACAGAAAAAAGAATCTCTTAAATCAAATTTTAACTGTATTAATTCAAGAGAATGGTATTCTTGAATAGGTCCAACCAAATATATATTTTTGACAAAATCTTCTTGACTACTTGGTAACAGAAAATTTTGTATCAAATGTACATTTTCTTGTTAAATAATGTGATTTGATTCAGGTAAGAATATTTCAATTTTGTTGAGAAACAATTTTCTTGGATGAAGCTCATGTGAAAAATGATCCTCTTGATTCAAGAAAATTGGGACTGAGGTATGGATACAGCAATGAATTATTATTTCAAGAACATGAACTTGTCCTGACTTATGAAAAATCATAATAACTGATTGACAACACAAAACAAAGCATTCTCAACATACAAATAGTTATGATTGAACAGAGTTTTAAGATCATTGCAAATGATACTCAATGAAAATCATTGAGTGACACGACGCCATGTATACAGTTGGTTGAAAAGAGCCCACATACACAACTCATCCAAAGGTGTTCTATATGGTTCGTCTCCAAAAAACTTTTCACTTCCATGCTGACTCGTTTTAAATAATTTCAAACACTTATCCACTATTCACTATGGCGACTATGGTGTTGTTCTGCTTCGGCGCTAATACTTAATTCTGCTTATTGGTCGAGGAGGTCATGTTTACGTACTTTCGTCATCATGCAGAACACGTTTGTCGTTTGATAAGAAATGTTATTCTTGAACCGAGAGAACTATGATTGACTGAAATTGTTTTCTAAGGTGAAGAGTACGGATGTTTCGGTAAACAAGCAAACAACGAAATTAGTTGAAAATAGAAGTATATTTATTGGTCAATCTGTTTATTTACAATTACTTATATTATTATACCGGCAACAATAAGAACGCAAATGTGAGAAGAAGTAATATGAGTAAACCAGTAAGGAATTTTAATTTATTAGATTCGACATCCTAAGACCGGTTTCTGCCTTTCGGCTTCATCAGTTAGGCTTTTCGAATCCAATAAATAAAATTCAGAGAGTGACATCTTGACTAGATTCAGTCAAAATTTAATGTCAATACTCTCTTCTTACCGTAGATGGTAGCACATTTAAAGAACTAATATGTTGGAGTGGTTCACTGGTGGGGGTAAACCCCCCATGAGTCAACTCTAGTTACGCCACTGTTAATGTTAATGTTTGTTTGTATTATTTCTTATACAGGTTTATTTTTAAGATCTTTGTAAGTTATTCTGATAGATTTTATTACTTTATATGTTTTATACCGGGTGTATCAACGACGCGTGCGTGGAGGATAGCTGCTTTCCTTTTGAAGATAGGAAAAAATGTTTCAAATAAAAGTTGTAGATAGCAATGAAAGCTATGTTCCAAAAATAACTACTTATGACTTATCAAAGTTATGTTTTTTTAAATGAAACACCCTATATATTTTTACTCGATTGAATTCTTTTGGAAGAGTGCTTCTCAAAAATATAGGGTTGTATGGCTTTATACCAGGTGGTTCTGAAGTTATGGTGACATTTATGTCCCAAAATGGGTTCATTCAACACCAAATATCTCAAAATCAATAACTAGGAATAACAAAAATTTTTCACCAAATATCCTCGAAAATGGTCTATTTTGATTTCATATTCATAAATTTACCGAATGGCACTTTTCCCATACAGGGGCAACCAAAACTCGGGATCATTTTTTTTCTCAGTTTTTTCAAATATATAGTGCCATACCAGAATAGTCAACACTATGAGCTTCCAGAAAATATAGGGTTTGCCTACTTCATTTTCACCGGAAATGCATCTAATTCTTAAGGAAAGTATAAAAAATGTCATAAAAGCAATAATGATATTTTTTTATTCAATGATGGACAAACATGGAACAAAATAATCTCAAAAAAATGTAAAAAACTGTCATTTTACAGTAGATGTTCAGACAATCACCCGTTTTGAGCTATGCATAAATTAAGTCTATCTACACCTTCAGTTAAAGTTCATCTTGTAGTAGAGCGAAGAAATCCTCTAATTCTATTTTTCCTTCAGCGTCGTTGGTTTGCCGCCAATTTATTTTTTTGCTCACTTCTTGTGTTTCACATTTTCTGTTTCCACAAACCTCTCCTTCCAAAAACTCTCGAGTCGCATATCGAACTGCATACATTCTACTGGCTAAAAGCAGTTTCTGTAACATCTATCCGGAATGTAGATCACTTTATCAATTATATCAAATCACCCTTGGAACATTTTAATGTTTCAGGAACTGTCAACAAAGATGACATTTTATTATCGAAGTGAATTTATAATTTAAACCATAATATTTGATGTAGATCATGTTTATCATTTCTTCGGTGGATAATTTCATTTCGAAACGAGAAAATATTAGATTTAAACTATAAATTCACTTCGATAATAAAATGTCATGTTTGGAAACTGCATTTAGCCAGTAGAATGTATGCGACTCGAGAGTTTTCGAAGAAGAGGTTTGTGGAAACAGAAAAAGTGAAACACAAGAAGTGAGCACAAAAATAAATTAGCGGCAAACCAACGACGCTGAAGGAAAAATAGAATTAGATAGACTTAATTTATGCCGAGCTTGTTTGTTTGTTTGTTAATTTTAACGTCTCTTTTCTGACCTAATGACCTAAACTGGACGGGACCTACAGCTTATCGTGGGCTCCGAACCACGGTCCTCAATCACCTTAAACCCAGGACTATGCCTTTGTCATGCAGGTGATCTACCGACTAGCAAGTGTGTAATTGTGTCACCAACCCCTATCAGTTCCACGTGATATCCGATCTCATCCGGCCTGTTTACCGGCGTGAATGAAACTGCGTATGACGCAAATACCTTTTTACCCTTGCCCAAAGTCTTATCTGACTTCAATTCCACTTGAATACGCAGGATTCGAACTTACTCCCCGAACACTGACCAAGCTGAATCGGCAGACGCCTTACCAACTAGGCCACCGTGTCCGGTTATGCATAGATTAAAACGGGTGATTGTTTGAACATCTACTGTGAAATGACGGTTTTTTACATTTTTTTTGAGTTTATTTTGTTCCATGTTTGTCCATCATTGAATAAAAAATATCATTATTGCTTTTATGACATTTTCCATATTTTCCTTAAGAATTAGATGCATTTCCGGTGAAAATCAAGCAGGAAAACCCTACATTTTCTGGAAGCTCATAGTGTTGACTATTCTGGTATGGCACTATATACAGGGTGTTCCATTTGAAAAAACTGAGAAAAAAATGATCCCGAGTTTTGGTTGCCCCTGTATGGGAAAAGTGCCATTCGGTAAATTTATGAATATGAAATCAAAATACACCATTTTCGAGGATATTTGGTGAAAAATTTTTGTTATTCCTAGTTATTGATTTTAAGATATTTGGTGTTGAATGAACCCATTTTGGGACATAAATGTGACCATAACTTCAGAACCACCTGGTATAAACCCATACAACCCTATATTTTTGAGAAGCACTCTTCCGAAGGAATTTAATCGAGTAAAAATATATAGGGTGTTTCATTTAAAAAAACATAACTTTGATAAGTCACACTTTTATGGGACACCCTGTATATTGGTAGTTATTTTTGGAACATAGCTTTCATTGCTGTCTACAACTTTTATTTGAAATATTTTTTCCTATCTTCAAAAGGGAAGCAGCTATCCTCCACGCACGCATCGTTGATACACCCGGTACAATTATATTTTGTATCTAAAATGTTAAGGAAGAATAAAGATTGATTGATTAACGTACCTTAGTTTTATGGCGAATTTTACAGTTGCCGCTTCTGAAAAAAAAAATAAAGTCAGTTAAAAGGGAATTTTATGTGGATGTTGTGAATTTCTTCAAAATCACATATATCCTACCGAGATAACTTTTAAACCAACGAAAATTAAATTGTTAGACAACAAAAACCAAAAAGTTAACTGTTGTAATGATTTTAAATTTTAAATTAAAAAGTATTTTTGAAACGAGGAAAACTTTTTCAGGTGAATGCAATACTCATTCCAAACAAAAAGCTTTCAACTGCGGTTGAAGGAGGGTTAAAAATTTAACAAGGAAACTTCTCTATTTGTTTATGGAAAATATAGCCAAAGGCGATCCAAAAAATTTGCGAACTTAACAAGTGAAAGTGCTACAAGGTATAGAGAGTAATTCCGGAAACTTTCTTGCAAGCAAACAGAGTTCAAAAAAATAGCCTAAGGTAGGGATGTTTTTTTTTTCGTTTTGTCCTGTAAAGCAACTCAATTGGGAATTTGTAATTAAGATACCGTCAAGTTTATTGCAGCGACTGTCCCTTTATTTAAAAATTTTGTACGAACAAATAAAACTATCTGTAGATTTACATATTATAGTAAGAACTTGTAATAAATAAACAAAACTTTTTTCGGTAGGATGTATATTTCAGCCACAAAGTCTAATTTATTTTTTTTAATTTAGGTACTTATAATTTACCTTAATTTTTCTGACCATCCACATACTACTAAGAATTTCTTATGAATTGGTTTGGCCCTGGCCTATTATGTATTGTTATTAAGAAAGGATAAAATATTTTCAGCATCACTAGGTGAACCTTCTATGAAAGCATTTTGTAAGTTATTATTAAAAATGAAGTTGTTATGAAGTTATCTAGGAAGAGGTCTTCTAAAAGAGGGCTAAAAATAATAAACTGACTAGGTACGTCCAGTTTATTTTTCAATAGCACGCAATTAAAGAAAACGACAGTTTACAAATACAAACCAATTAAACATTTAAAAACCGTTATGTTATATATCAATTTCATATATTATCTACTATCGTTTTAATGCAGCGGATACTCGAGCATGTCGCAGATATTTATTTTATCTGCAGGTGGTATATTATCCAAACGATACATAAAACAAATTGATTCAGTACACAGACATTTGTTTTCGTGTCATTTCAGACGCACTATGTAAAATACTATGCAAATAAATTTCTATATCCATGCATTTTTCTGTTGATGATATTCAGTTTGCATTCTATATACGTTTTCTATACAAATGGAATCTGTAAGACCTACTCCTCTGCTTTATTTTAATGTTTGTTTAAACACGGATTGTTGATAGAAAGTTTTTAGCAGAAACATTTTACGAGAAAATAAGTGGGTTACGATAACAATAGAGTAACTCGTTGGAAAAATACAGACTGGATCTCAGAAATAATCTATTTCACAGTTTTTGGAAAGAGACATCGCTAGTTTTTAAGTTCCCTTCACTGAGACAATTCGGTTTTCTCAAAAATTCTTAATTAAGGTTGATCAAAAAAATCAAAAATATATTCCGAGGGAGGCGAGTATAGAGGGTGTTGAACTCACTACATTTTTTTAAAAGTGAAGTGCAAGACCAGCACCATGCTTAGACAAATGACAAATGAAGCTAGAAGAAAGACAGAAATTTAATAAAGAATACAAACAATTGGTAAAATTATGTGAGAAGAATCAATGATGAAGTGAGTTCACCAGTTACGACAAATGAAGTTTATGAGACGAAAAAAAAATCAGAAGTTGGTGTCTATAAGGGAATATATAAGCATGAAGTAAAATAATGTCAAGTCTTTTAAGACTTAAGTGGCAGAAAACCATAAACGTAATGCGAGCTTGTACGCTCGCTTATTTTAGTTGCTATTGAAGTGAAATACCTTAGACATGTTGTCAGAATCTGTTAACATGTCATATAATTAATTAGCTTGTCGCATATGTTGAAATTACCTAAATAATTTGTCCAAATCCAAAACACACGCTACGAACTTTTAAAGTTCCAATTTTGTTATTCTCTCTCAAAAATAAATGCAATTGTTTACTGATTCATTCTTACCAAAGTTTACATGTTTTATATTCGTAGTTTATACATATACTGCCAAGCTTTATTTTTTCAACAAATACGTTGTAAATACACAATGTAATTTAATTGTGTATCGTCCGGAAAGCACGTTTCAGTTCATAATGAATCCAATCACAATCCATTGTGGTCCAGTCCTATTTCAATCAGCTGCTGCTACAAGCACTCCTAAAGATATCGGAGATTGCAATAAAATAAATGGCGTATCTAGTTATTACGATTTGTTATCATATTATTTGTTGTCGTTTGTAACTACTCGACTGGTTGACAGCGACAGAATCAAGATACCATTTATTCTAAAACTAGAATTTATGGATTAATTAAAAAATAAAATACATTCAGGTGCAGTCTTTTTCAGGAAGTAAATAGGCGCTATCTATTTGTTCCTTTTTTCCTGCAGGCTTGATCCTCTTAAGTCTTCTTTCTAACACAGTATTGACAAGAGCTGAATAGCCTCGACATTTACATGACGATGAAGTCTTTCTTCATAACTCTTGGCTAATTTCTTGATGGTCTGGTCAACAGTGTCCATTTCCAGATCCCTATGGAGGTCTTATATTCTATTTCTTCATGATGTAAGATATTATTCTTAATTATTATGGCACTTCTACCTCTCGCTGCATTGTCAGTATGATAAATTTTGTAATTTCTAAATTTAATATGTGACTAATTAGTAAAATACGTTTCAGAAATGAGACACGCATCTAATTTATTTACATCTAGGAATGCTTGCAATTCTTGTTGGTGTTGCAAGAGACCATTAGAGTTCCATTTCATTATTTTGAAATTAGCCATTCCTCTTCTTTGGCACTATGTTCTAAACGAGTTAATCGTTCATCAAATTTTTGGAGTAACTGCTCCTGTTTCTTAAGTTGTTCTAAGATGGACATTTGATGGTCCTGCAACAGCTTGGTTGTAGGAAGATGGCCTATTTTCACTTTTTTGAACTTGATTTCCGTTATTCCTTCTTTGTACTGAAGATTCAGTTCTTACCTGTTGTACTTGTCGTACTGGTGTCTAGGTAAAGATGGTTTCTTCATAGTATCAGCTCTAATTTTCTGTATTTGTTTAGCAACGATTACACCCTCGATAATTAGCAGTATGGTTACCGCAGCAATGAATGCATTTTGGTTGTACATTTTCTGGCTTTGTACAATCTTTGGTATAATGTTCTCCAATACATTTGACACATCTTGGTTCTTCAGCACAGAAACCTTGTGTGTGCCCATAGCCCTGGCATCTCTTACATTGGGGAACTAATTTTGTTTTCTTAATTGGTTTAATTTCAACCCTGATTAGATTTTATTTACATCTTCATCTTGTTTAAATGACAACATAAACATGTTTGGCGGTTGCTTAGTTTTAAACTTAAGGTATTTAGTGGCTTCTAATACCTTATACCCCCTTCTTCGATGGTCATCTACAATTGCCTTTGGATCAAATTCATTATGTGATTTATTAGCAATAACTCTGATTGGTCTCTTCTGTTTGTTCTCTTAGGTATACCAAAAATACCCATTAATTTTGATATTATCATTACTGATAATTTTGATTTGATGACCTGTCACCATTCTGTTTAATTCCTCGTGAAGAGCTTTAAAGTTGTCAATGCCATCTACCAGTAATTGTTCTTGTATAGTATTTATTTTGTTTACTAAACAACTTTTTTCACATTCGGAATTTTTCCAACCACTGTATAGTGCTTGTTCATTTCGCGATCTCGCACTATTTTCCTGAAATAGTGCAATATTCTGTTGACCTACATCAACCATCGACACCCGAAACACAGGCGATTGCTGATGCATTGTCACACTTTATTTATTGCAACACGATAATTTACGGCCGTCTCATTGACCGCCGGGTATCACTCGCGTAACATGATAGCCGATTTTAACTTTTGTTTTCGTATCGAAAGCGCTTCTGAACACTTGTTTACACTTCAAAAAGGTAGAATGAATGATATGAGACACTTTTATACTGATGTACAGTCTGCAGTAGCATTTCAAACCATCCCCTTTTATTATTAAAATAAAAGAAAATACGAAACCCATTTCTCGCATTTTTCTATATCCTCGACATTTAGTGGCGGTGCTGCTTAAAATCCCTGCGAAATGTTTTGGAAATGCTTGTCGTTTTATCTAAACCCGACTCGTGTTATTACAGTCTTCCACTGTCAACATATCTTGCTGTGTATATATTGAATATCCCAAAGGGTGCTACATTTATCGAAAAAGGGTGTAATCTCTGTGACAGAACGTCAACCCAGTTTCAGTTATTTGAACAGTTTCAACGACGATAAATCACGTGTAAGGAAAAACAATTCAAACACCAGATCGTTTTGGGATATGAAATGTGTATATACAGAAATATTGGTTTTGTCAAAGAGGAGTTATTTGCAAATGGGGAAAAATGGGGAAAAGTATTACTGTAACTTGCATTGAGAACTTTGTCAAATGGGCTCTGAATATATTGATTCAAATCAATTATAGTAGATTTCGGGCTACCGTATATACAGGGTGCGCCAATTATTTCCACTCGATCTCTAGCACCGAAACTAAAAGAGATATCAACAAGATTTTTTGTTTTTTGTATTTGTAAATCCGACGCGGCGTTGACAAGTTATTCCTATTTTAAACAGATTTAATGAAAAAACAGCACTTCAGAAATATTAGCACAAAAACCACATTTTTTAAAAAATTCCTCAAAAATGCTAGTATGATGTAAATAAAACATGCACCTATCACAATAATAACACAACATCTTCACCTGTTGCACAGGGTGTTTGCCGATGGCGTGCCAATAGTCTAGTTTTCAAATGGCAATAACTTAATTTTTTCAAATGGGACACCCTGTATATTTTTCTTCAGTTAGAAGCTCTCCCTAATACGCATTAAAAAAATATAGGGTTTTGCACATCTAACTTTACTATTTACTTTAATAATTGACGTTAAGTGACAAACAACATATTTTACACAATTTTTAATAAGAAATCAAGTTACGTATGAAAATGACAGTAGGTATATTTTGTTATGGCATTAATTGTCAACATAAAATTTTGTATTCTATTACGTCTACTATAGTTAATCGGTATTGTGTATAAAAAATGGATTTTAATAAGAATTATAGTGTTCAAGAAAATATTAATATGATATGGATACTGGGTGAATGTCAAAAAAATGCGTTTCTTGCTAGTAGGGCCTATCGTCAAAGATACCCAGAAAGACATCATCCACTTTTGAGAATTTAAAGAATAGATTTGATAGAACAGGAACCGTCAAGTATGAAAAACATTCACGTTTCATTTATACATTTTCTTGCCCTTTTTTTCATTGATTTACGCACATCTCTTAGCATTGCAGGGGTCACCTGTCTAAATGCTGCAGTAATTCTTTCTTTCATATTTTCTTTTGTAGTAACCTCTTCTTTGTAAACAATATTTTTAATCAAACCCAACAAGAAAAAATCGCAAGGTGTAAGGCAAGGCGATCTAGTAGGCCAATTTATAGGTCCTCCCCTTCCTATCCAACGATCCTGAAATTCCCTATTTAACCAATTGCGAACATCTAATAGGTAATGTGGTGTGGCACCATCTAATTGAAACCACATTCCGTTGCTATAATTTTGAGGTACATTTTGCAATAAGTTGCGAAAATCATGTTCTAAAAAATCTAAAAATATAGCTCTATTTAGAGTCCCATTAAAGAAATAGGGACCAATTACATAATCACCTATTATTCCCGCCCACACATTCAAAGACCATCGATACTGTGATGTGGTTCTAAATAAATGTTCATTGTGGTCCGAATAATAATGGAAGTTGTGTCTATTTACACAACCGTTCTTATGAAACGTGGCTTCGTCGGAGAATAAAACTTTGTTTAAAAAGTTACGCTCTGTATCTATCTTGTTTATTAACCATCTACAGTATTCCACTCTATGCGCGAAATCACGTGGTAACAATTCTTGGTGAAGCTGGATATGATAGGGGTGATATTTATTCTTTTTTATTATGCTTCTAATTGTGGTATTGGAAATATCTAACTGATTGCTTAATTGCCTTGTGCTTATATTGGGATCTTCAACTATACTGATCATTACCTTATATTCGTTGTCAATAGTAACAGCTGTAGTTTCACGTGAATGTTTTTCATACTTGACGGTTCCTGTTCTATCAAATCTATTCTTTAAATTCTCAAAAGCGGATGATGTCTTTCTGGGTATCTTTGACGATAGACCCTACTACCAAGAAACGCATTTTTTTGACATTCACCCAGTATCCATATCATATCAATATTTTCTTGAACACTATAATTCTTATTAAAATCCATTTTTTATACACAATACCGATTAACTATAGTAGACGTGATACAATACAAAATTTTATGTTGACAATTAATGCCATAACAAAATATACCTACTGTCATTTTCATAGGTAACTTGATTTCTTATTAAAAATTGTGTAAAATATGTTGTTTGTCACTTAACGTCAATTATTAAAGTAAATAGTAAAGTTAGATGTGCAAAACCCTATATTTTTTAATGCGTATTAGGGAGAGCTTCTAACTGAAGAAAAATATACAGGGTGTCCCATTTGAAAAAATTAAGTTATTGCCATTTGAAAACTAGACTATTGGCACGCCATCGGCAAACACCCTGTGCAACAGGTGAAGATGTTGTGTGATTATTGTGATAGGTGCATGTTTCATTTACATCATACTAGCATTTTTGAGGAATTTTTTAAAAAATGTGGTTTTTGTGCTAATATTTCTGAAGTGCTGTTTTTTCATTAAATCTGCTTAAAATAGGAATAACTTGTCAACGCCGCGTCGGATTTACAAATACAAAAAACTACCGTAAATCTAATATTAAGTAGAATCAGAAGACATAATCGTATACAGGGTGTTCAATTTAAAAAAACCAAATTAATTTTCATTCCACAAAAATTAGCCACCCTGTATACATCAAAATATTTTAAAATTGTGGTCCGAGTGACACTGTCTACCCCTACAAAAAATCTTGTTGATATCTCTTTTAGTTTCGGTGCTAGAGATCGAGTGGAAATAAATGGCGCACCCAGTCGAAATAGTTTCTTCAGTTGGTTTAGAACTTTCTTCTTTCTTCATAAGTAAAGGTAACTATTTCAGTTTCCGTAGGAATTCCCTATGATTCTTTATAACTGTGACCGGAGTATTCAGCAGATGGCGAATGCTCTTCCAAAATTTGTTTTACAGTAGAATGTATGAATGTATGTAGAAACAGTTTCTTCAGATCGTTCAGAATCTTCTTCTACAATCAAGTTTATTATTATTGTAAGCTGTGGATAATTAAATAACTCGTAAGTACTATCTGATTAAAAGCCCAAAAAAACAAGACTCTTTTGAGCTTTTGCTGTAATATATTAATTTTTCGCAACTGTTTGATTGTAAACATTATGGTAAAACAAGTCCCCAGTTGGTTTCAAAGTTTCAACGCTTTTTGGGCTTCGTTTACTCGACTAGAGTTAGGCAAAGTTTCTTGACGAAATACAATGAATTCCACCTTTTGACATAACCGGCGTTTGAGACAATGTAAATATAAATAATAGAACATGAATTACACAAAAGAACGTACATTATGCGAAAGTGATGAGGTACTCGGAAGCGGCCTTTATCGCATACACAACGCTCATTTAATAATTTTCCCTCGACGCTTTATGAGAACAGAGTTCAAGCAAAATAAGGGCGGGGGACTATTGAATCCTGAGAATGGAAACGATGAATTGATAAAACGAAAATTGAGTTTGAAGTGAAGCTGGGAGTATGTTCATAATGACGAGGATTATTGAAACATTTCTGAGGGAGACAATTCATGTAGTAAGTAGAGCTGAAGAAAATTATAAATCAATTTGCCCTAGTTTGATATAGTCTTAGAGACAATGTGACTGACATTTTTTTCAAGGTGAAATTTCAGAAATGGTCAGAAATAATAAAGTATACATATCTAGTCAGTTTATTCTTTTTAGACCTCTTTTAGAAGACCTCTTCCTAGATAACTTCATAACAACTTCATTTTTAATAGTAACTTACAAAATGGTACGTAGATGATGTGTTAGCTTTCATAGAAGGTTCACCTAGTGATGCTAATAACATGTTAATAACATACATAATAGGCCAGAGCCAAACCAATTTTAAATACCCGAATTTATAAAAAATTCTTAGCAGTATGTGGTACCCCGCAGTTTTTGATACGGAAATGGCTTTCGGTCGATTTCTTCCAAACTATGGAAATTCATTCGCCATCCCATCCCGATCAAAAGTGTCCACGGGCCCAAGTCAATCCTATGTACAGATTTCGAGCTAGAGCGAGTTTAACCTGATTAGAGCGAACTCGATATATGCGCATTTATGGGCAAATTAGGTGTTCACCGCTTTACGTTTATGGTTTATCTGATGGATATGTTATACACACCCACATACACACATGTGCTCTTTAAATCTGACCTGTACAGAGCGTCTAGTCTTCCCAACATACTTTCTATCACAATCCCCACAACTAATTTCGTAAATACCACTTTTTTCCAAATTACTGTTTTTATCCTTGGGATTACCTAATAACTGTTTTAAAGTGTTGTTAGACTGGAAAACTAAACTTAAACACGCTGGTAAGTCCTTTGGTGTAAGTATGATTATACGGTATTGAAACGAATTTTTCAGTCTGTTTTTCGTGTTGGAAAAACGTGGTGTCACGTAGGTTTTTCTTAAATTTATGTTTGTCGATTAGTTTGTCAACTAAGTCTTCGTCATCAAATTCTTTTCCTTATTAAATCTTTCTTTACTTAGTGGGAATTTAAATAAACGATGTACTAGCAAATGTAAGCTATCTTGTGTTGATTACAATGAAAAGAATCTGATGGGATATACCTGCTTGTGGCGATATCTTTCCTGTCAAATTCTAACTTATTCTCGTTCTTGATAACCAAAGTGCCTAAAAATGGTAGTTGTCCATTGTTTTCTATTTCACTTTATGGATTGATTGATTAAGACGATGTACCTGACTGAGGTTTTTAAAAGCCTCAATACTGCAGCCTTATTGTATTATGTCAGTTACATCGTTATGTTCAGGTGAAGAGGTTTGTTACCTTTATCAGGCTGAGTAGCCTTTTCACCAGATTTTCTTTTGGAAAGTCCTCCTGTGGGTTTACCGGCCCCAGTAGGTTATACCTCCAGTGCGTGAGTGCCTGGCACTCTAGTATGATATGAAAGGCTGTTTCCTCCTCCTCATTGCATAGTCTACATATGGGTTCATCTTGAAAGATGCCCATTTTATGTAGGTGTTCCCCAAGGTGACAATGTCCGGTTATTAGTCCCGTGACATGCCTTATTTGATTTCTGCTTAGATTCAGAATATCACCTGTCAGTACTTTTGATGGCGCTTCAACCATTCGTTTACTGTTTTGTTGGCCCGGCACGAGATCCCAACGTGACCAGTATTCTTTTAACATCCACCTAGTCAGCGAGAGTCGTACCGAGGATTTGGGAATGCCAAACGCCGGTTCAGGACCAGTAAAGACGGTCGCTGAGGCTTTCCTTGCCAGGGCGTCTGCTTCCCCGTTGCCTTTTATCCCTTTATGCCCTAGGACCCATCTAAGTGTTACCTTATTTTGGTTGGCCAGAACGAGCAGGGTTTGTAGGCAGTTCCAGGCCAATTTTGATCTGATTTTGTTACATGATAGGGCCTGTAGGACAGCTTGACTGTCAGAGTAAATGAGGATTCTTTTCCCTCTATGCCCCCTGTCAATATTCTCCCTCAAACAAAGCTCTATAGCATGTACTTCTGCTTGAAATACTTTATGGATGGAAATTGAGAGTTTAATTTTGTCACGAAGAAAACTAAGTTAGTTTTCTTAGTATCGAAAACAGCAAATACATCATCCACATATCTGTACCATATCCTTGGGAAATACTCAAATTCTTGACTAACCTTGGTTTCGAATTTACTCATAAAAAGATTTGCCATGAACGGTGATAGACAATTGCCCATAGCAGTTCCTTCATGTTGTTTAAAAAATTCATTTCTAAATTGAAAATAATTTTGATCCATGCAAAGTTTAGCCAAAAGTAAATATTCTTGAGTAATTTCGTCACCCAAGTCGTTTGATTTGAGTAATTCTTCAAGATATTCCAAGGTTTGTGGAACAGAAACATTTTTAAGTTGTGAAGGTAAATTTTCTCTCGTTTGATAACCATTTGGAAATATTATAACTAGGTGTGCTTATTGCAGACACAATGGGTCGCATTGCCTTTCCAGGTTTGTGTATTTTGGGAAGGCAATACAACTTTGACATGGTTGGATTACTAATTGTAAATCTATATTTATTCCGTGGGGTAACAAGGTTGTTACACTTTTTTAAAGTACTATTAACTTCCCTAATCATTTTTGGCAAAGGATTCTTTTGAACTGAAGTGTATGGACCCGATTTAATCAAATTACTAACTCTATCGTAATAGTCACTTTTATCTAATACGACAACCTTATTTCCTTTATCTGCTTTCAAATAAAAACAGTCCTTTTCTCTCAACCTTTTAACAATTTTCTTATCCTCTTGGGATGGAGCGCTAATATTGGATACAATATTTTTGGAGATCTGATTTCGGCATGCCTCACGGACAAAACCTTTCGTACTCTCAGGGAAATACTGAATTGAACTTTCAATATGTCCGATCAAGTCACCCAGATCGTCTCTAGGAGGCAGTGCAAAACCTAAACCTTTATTCAAAAGCGCGATTTCAGATTTGTCAAAAGTTTAAGAAGACTGATTTTCCACTATGTTTAGGGTTTCAGGTGAAAATGTTTTCTTTGGTTTTAATTTTTCTAATTTTTGATTTAAGTACGATATTTTCTTTGCAAATTTAACTTCTAAACTTTAAACATTTTCCTCTGAAACTCACTCCAATTCTCAAACTCTATATTTGTTAACCTAAAAGTTAATTTTTTGTAAAGGCTGTAAGCATCTATTTCAAGAATACTTCTTTTACTATACAGATATTTGATTTCTAAATCTAGCCATTTTTGTTTTGCATACGTGAAGCCATCTCAATTAAATTGGGAAATTGGAACCTTTGGTTTATCAACTAAGTTGAAACACTATCGTCGACCACTCAACCAAAACACAATTTTAACACACTCTACGCGCGTTTCGCCAACTATGTTGGCATCATCAGGAGTTGATGATAGACTAAACAATTAACTAATTCTAACAGCTATTTATACTAAATGACGGAGGGAGGGGGTGTTAGTCATTATGAACCATTACAAAGTTTAAGGTTCCATATAAAATTGCAGATGAAAATTATTATCTTTGTTATATTTCTCTTTCTTGGCAAATATTTAATTTTTGATTGGAAAATAAATAATAACGAAATATCCCTGCGGCTTTTTTCCAATAGTTCTTATCAACTTTAAATGAGCAGCTAATTCCAAATTCTAACACAAAGCAAGTCAAAGCGTCAAAATTTAATTATAAATTTCAAACTCTTGATGAAACTTCTATAATCGAAAATTATCGAAGATTGCCATTAAATTTATAAATCCTTGACTGGCCAATTCTTGTTTTTCTCTGTGAACCAGATTATTTTTTTTATATTGAAGTTGAGAACATTTAGTCTGCGGGGATTCTCAATAGAGGAAATTGAAATTTTTACTTTTAACTTTTAATCTAATTGGAAAATACTGACGAAATAAACGATTAAGAAAACATAATCTTGTAATAGAAAAGGCTAGGGAAAATTCAATTAATTATTATTTTCGATATTTGAGATTATGTCATGACAGTATTTCAAACTTTTTCAAGAAACTTACAAACTGTTTTCTTTATTATTTTTTCTAATATATTTGAGGGGCTAGATAAAACTGATACAGGTGGATAATTACTAGAACAATTGTCATATAATATATCAAACAATCAAAATTATTTGGGTTATCTATCTCTGGCAAACGAGTAAGGAATTTAATAATCAAATTCGACATCCTAAGACCGGTTTCTGCCTTTTGGCTTCATCAGTTAGGCTTTTCGAATCCAATAAATAAAATTCCAAACTCTCACAAGTCAATAGCTATATCCGCTATAAGATAAAATTCTTAGATGTGCTACCATCTATGGTTAGAAGAGAGTTTTGACACTTTACAAAGCAACGATTCCCGATGTATTGGGTGTTGCATACACTGTTGTATACACTCAATTTGCTTTGTGTGTTGCAAAGTTTTTATTTGACTGATTCTAGTCCAGATGTCACTCTCTTCTTCGTATCCGTTTAAGTAAGACACTAATGAATACATTTAGGGAGAGACTAACACATTCCATCACTAATTAGTTTAGAATAAATCAAAACAAGCAAATAAAATTCAGACAGCAAAATGAAAAATAAACTCAAAGTTCTAGAAGGTGAATAATAAATTTAATAATCATCAAAAAATATATAAGAAAACAAAGAAACCTCACTACAAACAGTTAACAAGCCAATCTAAATCGTTTTTCAATTGTACATTATTTTTATTCCACTTTTCGTAGATTTCTTATTTCTTATTTTCTAGCGAGTGTTGCCAAGACAGAAAACAGTTGTTTGCTAGTGGAATTCCATTTATTACTGTAATTGAATTGCAAGTTTATAACAACGTTGTATCAAGTTGCTACAGGTTTAATCGTAACAGTGCGCATCTGAAGCGAAATGTGATAATACTAACGATATTTGGTTCAGATAATTACGTTAAATTACTTTAAATGATAAACTGGGTGAATTGCATGCTAACTTCAGGATGATAAATAGTTTTAAAAGTTACGAAATTAGACAGATAAAAGGAAAATTATATATTTATTCATTAGTCTCTAGATGAAGAATTTATTATATATTGTTATGGTTTAAAAAAACAGATCTCAAACTGACATTCTCTTTGAACGCAAATCTCTGGATAAAAGAGAAGGACATATATAAATTAAATTTGTTCTAAGTTTGGAATGATAAGTGGAAAATTATTAAGCACGCCATTAGCCTCTTTCAAAGTGGAAATTTGAGGACTGGCAGAACAGAGTTGGAAAAGCTGAAAAGGCTAATGAGGTTAAATTTAAAAGCCGAGGTATAAAATATTACCCAAATTTTAAAAAATAAGGTTTATACAGGGTGTGCATTATAAGGAATTGTTAATATTTTAATCATAGGTTCAGGACCTCGATAAATTAATATTTTACTAAATAACTCTGTGTCAAATGTTATCTACTATTAAGATACAGGGTGTTGAAGATAAAATGTTGAAATATGTTAAAATAAACTAAATAGGTAGAATATTTTAAATGCAAATATCTCGAAATGAGCTGAAGTTATGCTTTTAAAACAAGTATACTTTTTTGTTCAAATTTACAGGCTTTATGATAAAGACCTGAAAAACATTCCAAAAAGGCCAGGAATAGAAAAAAAATGATACTTTTCTTTATCCAGCCCTCTTTATTTAATCTCAAAATTGATAACACACTTATGATTTACTAACTTAAAAATATAACCATACCAAATTTGAAGTCAATATATTAAATAATAAAGAAATTATTGCAAAAAAACGAAAAATAAATTTTATCTTCAACACCCTGTATCATAGTAGTAGATAACATTTGACACAGAGTTATCTAGTAAAATATTAATATTTCGAGGTCCTGAACCGATGATAAAAATATTGACCATTCGTTATGATACACCCTGTATAGTATTTAGTTAGTTGTAAGCAGGTACAGGTTTCCACGCGACAGTGGTGTTCTGAGGTTGTAGTTTTAAATTTATTTTATAGTAAAATTATTTATTAGAAAATTGGTGCCTCTATATCTACGATCCTTTCAAAAAAAAATCTACTCCGCATTACTTTATGCCTACAACGCCCCAATACTTTTTTATGTTCAATCAAAACGAACGAATCAAATTATATCGTGTTTTGATAAGTTGTTCACGAATTGTTCGGCGGACATTAGCATTTGCCTGAAAACAAATGGGGAGTTCGAGCCTGCTTGTACAACTTTCAGTACAACCTTTCATTTGGAGAGCATGACGTTATCTGCAAACTCAATTTATTTAGTGATGTTATCGTTTGTATAACGCACTGATATCAAATGCAATAGGATTTTAATGGTGACACGCCGTTTTGTGTGATGCATGTGTCTGCAGAACGACTTGACATAAGTGTTACTATGGGCTTGTTTCTATGGAGATAATTTACATCAAAATATTTATGTGTAAGTCCTTAAAAAATACTATTTTTTGTTCCTTGAAATTCTTCTAAAAGCGTCTGCAATAATAGTCCTTTTATATCAATGACCCAACAAACAATCAAGTGCCGGGAAACTGCTGGCCTTGTGGTGTAAGTGGGGAAACTGACTTTTGATACAAAACTGTTGCTGGCCCACAAGTTACACATTCATGATGGGCCAACATACGCAAATTAACAGTGGCCCACTACGGGCAAACCGGCAGTTGGCCACACTATTTTATAATCCTACGAACAGTGTTGCCGAACTCGTCATATAAAAATACCACTACGAACAAGGGAAAATACCCGCACACCACAAATGATAATTTTGTTATAATCTTGGATGACAGATGACGTCACAATCACAAAAGTATATGTCTTACGAATTACAGGTTATTCATCATTCTTGTTCTTGACTTACGATGCCAAAGTCAAATTCGCCGATTTTACCCGCATTTCTTGTAAAATTCTCGTAATCGGCAATATTGCCTACGAACGATGAGGAATAATAAGAAGAGGAAGTAAGGTTATGTTACTAAAATTAAATTCGCGATTGTGCATGTAGAAAGCGAATCTATACTAAATAATATATTAAGGCCATTATAAATAAAAAGGACATATAATATCCTTAGGAGATTCTGATATCTGTAAAATACAAAACAAGTAAGTTTAGTTCATGTTTTACTTTTTATATGGAAATGTATACCAATATTTAATTTACAATTTTTTTTTTATGATTATCAGAAAACGGTATCTGAGTTGAAAAACCTAGAGGTTACATCAAACCGCTCATGTGGCACATCTGATGAAGAGGGCAGATGAAATAGATCTAGTCAGTGGTCTAGAAAATTAAGTTCAGATGACTTATCGTTCCTCTGATAATGTTCAATTACCAAGACTACCACCTTTACCGAAGAATCCTCCATAAGAAAGACTATCCCAAAAGCAGCCCAGTAAATATGAAGTTGAGTCAGAAAATCCAGCTCTAACTTTTGTGAGCGAATTTTGTTGTTTACCTAATAAATTTAAGAAAAATACTAATCAAACTAGGATGAAACTTATTTAAAATATATCAGAAAACTGGAAAAGTTCCTAGTCTTCCCGTAAAATATCACTTTCGGAACTTGTTACGTAAATTACTATTACGTTTACATAGTCCGTAATTAAAAAACAAAATTAGCTGTTCGTCTCTAATTAGATAAGCGTTTGCCTTTGTTATTGTTGTAGGAATATGTGAATTTAAGCGGCAAAGTCTGTTAAAAATTTTAAACCAGTCATTAATCAGTTAACATAGTTCACTTTACGAGCTTCTGTTGCTTCAGTTATTAAAAGTAATGAGTGTTTATGGTTGAGTATTTGAAATGAGAAATTGACGCGAAAGAATGCTTTCATGTTTTATAAATGCACATCGAATAAACATTTAAAGTTGTTGTATTTTCTTTGGCAAATGGACTATGTTCGATGTTAATTGAAAAAAACATATGGTTTTTTAATTACAAATTAAAATTAGACAAATTAAAAATATCAAACAAATACTGTATATCATCTGGCACCAGAAGGAACTACATTCTGGTGTTCCCCAATGATCACACATAGGGCCCCTTCTGTTTAACATATTCGTTAATGATATTCAGAACTGTTTTATGAGTTCACAATTCTTATGTTTTGCTGACGATTTAAAATTATTCATTACTGTACATTCATTACAGGATTGTCGGAATCTTCACACAGATCTGGACAACTTAGCCCGGTGGTGTACTGCTAATGGTATGGAATACAAAATGTCAGTCGATTAACTTTAGTAGAAAACGTAACCCTATTGTTTTTATTTACAATATCAACCAAATACCGCTTATTAATGTGTCAGAGGTTAAGGATCTTGGTATTGTGATTGCATCTACAATATCATTTAGGCCCATGGGCGGATCCAGCCGTTTGTCAAGGGGGGGGGGGGGCTGTCTTCCACATCAGTTGGAGTTGAGGGTCTGGAGGCTATGGAATATATTAAAAAACGTAACCTAAAGGGGGGGGCTGCAGCCCCCACAGCCCTCCCCCTGGATCCGCCTATGTTTCGGCCCCATATATCGGCTTCAATTAATAAGGCATTGAGGATGCTTGGTTTTATCAGAAGGTTAACTTGGGACTTTCGTAACTTACAATGTCTAAAAATTCTTTACTACTCCCTCGTAAGGCCTTATATTGAATATGCGTCTTCTGTTTGGAATCCTCTTTATACCTACCATATTCGCACCATTGAACAAGTACAAAGAAATTTTTTTAATTTCCGTGAATTGCATCCCCGATTTCAGTTGGAACCTCTTCGTTCCAGAAGGAATCATAAAGATCTTGGCATTCTCTTATTGGGATTTCCGTACCAACTAGACCTACTAGAGACAGTGTTACTTTTTTCAACCGTTCTGCAACACCAACTATCGTATAAATTACTTTATCCCCAGGTCTACAAGATTGGCCAATCGACTAGAGATTGACTTCTCCAACATTGTGATATTTAAATTATATAATATATATATATTTTTTTATTTTTAAATTTGTATTATATGTATATCTTTGACAATTTTTATATATTTTTTTTAACTATTTGTTGTAACCTTTGTATTCAATTGCATTTTATTATACGATTGTAATTTTAATGACGTGGGTCCGTAAATAAATAAATAAATAACTTAAGCAAGTAGACGGATATACCAAAATCAATAAATAACTTTTTTTTAAATCTAAAAATAAAATGTATTCAACTTTTCCAACAAAATTACACCCAATGTCAAGTTCAAGTTCAAGGAAAGCTGTAAAACACTGAAAAGTTTTGATTAATAAAGTATTTTAAAACCATTCCCCTACTGTCGTATTTTTGGAGCGAAATGGTAATAAATCTTCCACTTAAAAATGTATCCAACACATTTACGACAGTTCTTTATTAATGTTTTTTGTAATAAAATCAAAAAATCATATTTTATCGCACGCGTGGTGCTGTAAGTTTTTTATTAGCTCTGTAAACAATTCAAATTACTCTGCATAAGCATCTAACGAAATATTGTAGGTGGTCGAACGGTGTTTTGACGGGCCAATATCTTGAAAACGATTAGAACAAACAATATAAAATTTGCTGGTTTCCAACAGCCAAAAGTGGTTCGGAAAGCATGTAACTTCAACTCCAAAATATTAAATATACTATTACCTGTTCTATCCTGATCCTGTATTGTTTATGTTTTCTATTTTCGCCCTTTTAACTGTATTTTGAAATAAACGTAGCACTAGAAGCAAAAGTACAGTAGACACAGTATTTTATATTTTAGTTTTTTGATTAAGTTTACCTAATATATACAATTGGTAACGAGTTATTAAAATATTAAACTAAATATCAGCCGCTGATGATGAAAACCTGATCCCTGGAATTTTAACATAATAATCTTAAAATATCATGTTTATTTTTATTACAGCCGCTTGTTCCTCTATCAGCAGTTATCGAGTATATAAAATATTAAAATTCATATCCGTTACAAGTTTATGACTTACAAGAAATAGATGTAGTAGACAGCGCTCTCAAAAAGGCCTGGCCATATTATAAACACATGTGATTAACAAAATTAAAATTGACATTTTTTGTTTTTATCATAAAATTATTCGTGATACATTTAAGCGCGGATCAATTAAAAGGTTGTACAAACAATGATTTTTATATTTTGTGTTAGAAAAGTCACAGATTTAAAGATATTTTTACATTTTCTATTCAATAGTTAATGAATTGTGGTACAAATCAATAAAACAAAAAAAATCTGTTGTGTAGCCACAAGACTTTCCCGGCAGTTATAAAATAAAAATTAAAAAAATTAATTTGGTGTTAAAATTTCCAAATAAAAAAGTCCAAATAAATGATATTTGGTATCCAAAAAAAATTCGTTTGACATTTGAAATATTATAAAAGAAAAACATTTCACATGTCAAAAAAAGTAAAACAATTTTAAAATTTTTTAAAGTTTTAAAATTAAGGAATGATAATTTCAGGATGTATTTACAAGCCAATAAGGCACCTAAATACCAAATAAAAACTTTAGGTCTTTTATTTTTTATAATGTACATAGGGCTACTGCGCCCCCTGGTGGGGCGATTTGAACCAAAAACAACGCTGCGCGATTCGTTTTTTAAACTTGGACTCGTGTCATAACAATGCCATATGAAATGCGTTGCTTAATGTACTATTATTTGCTAATGTCGACAAATAATAGATTATTTATACCTTAAACATATCTATTAAATCAAATTAACAACAAAACATTTTTAAAATGCTAAAGAAACTATTATGCGAATATAAATACTTATTTATATTAAATTAATTCTTACTTGTTATTAAAATTTAAAGTTATGTTGCTGCAATTCGAGAAATTAATTATTGTTGTATCTGCAACACCAAAATTCATATTGTGATCTGTATTTGATATGAAATTACCAGAACTAGCATATGTTGTTGGATTATTAGTATTATTTTTATGGATTTGATGTAAAATTCTATTAATAAAATATCAATTTCAACAAATTTGATAAAGTTTTTAATGAATGACTTTTACTGGCATTAATTTAATTTGACATTGACGTATAAATTAAAGACCGTGCTACATAGTAAATGTAAATGCGTTCTTGATCTTGATTGGTTAAATTTAGTTGCCTTATGATTATTGGTTATTAAAAGTGTTGAATTTTCATTATTCAACGCTTTTTAACCAATCAATTTTACAAACACACTATTGAATAATGAAGGTCAAATTCCGGTTTGATTTTTGGTTTATTATTTGACATTAGTAGATAAATAATTATTATAATGATCCTCAGTGCCGGTCCTAGACATTTTTCTAGTGAATGCGAACAATTCACTGGCGCCCCTCATACCAGTGGCGTTGCTTGGGGGCGTAATAAGGGGGTGCCTGGGAAATTTTTTAAAATTTGAGTAGCCTAAAACGCTGTTTTGGACTACTTTTTAATACATTACATTCAGAAAAAAAAAATTCAGGCTATGGCGCCCCGCGTATGCCTTAAACCGGCCCTGATGATCCTATTAAAACCGTAAATTAAATTGCATTTAGGAATAAAATAGGTCCACATTTATTACCTGAATAGGTCAGGCGAAACGCAACTACGTATTTCCGCCACACATGTCGTCAGGCGAAACGCTACCAAATCGTACAAAATTTTAATATCACGAAACGGGAACATACCAAAGTAACTTGTCGGCACATTTGGTAATTTTGTTTTTATATTACTGCAATTGAAATACTGATTAAGAGGTTTTGTTTAAATATTTTTGAAACAACGTTGCCCACATAAGGAATTTGAAACGTTCACCAGACTGAAAACTGAAAATAATTTAAACATCCAAACTTTAAAAATTGGTCTTTTTTTGAAAAAAATGTTTTCTGCGTTTCCATCCCCAAAGCACAGGATTCATGCTAACGAGAGGATATACAGAAGTTTTTTATCTATCAGCATTGAAGCACAGAACACTCCATTGAAAGGTATAGTCCTGTATGGGATAATGCTGAATGAATACAAATCAGAACTTTTGCATTCTGAAAAAAAACCATTTTCAGTCTAGCGGGTTCGAACCGACTACGATAAACAATCCCGATAAAAGTTCAAGCGCCCTAACCAACTCAGCTACGACGCCTCGTTGGCATGATAGTCGTTTCTCGATTTTAAAACTGTGTACGTGTATTTGGTGTTGCCTATAAAATAGGAGTGAGAACAATAGTAACAAATGGATGTAAATTAAATTTCGAGATATACAGAGCGTTAAGAATTTCATTTCTTCAGAAAACATCTTTATGAAAAGTTGTAATTCTGTTTGTTTTTAGAATAGACGCAACTGAATGGCGGGTGATCACTTTTTTTATATACATAAATGAAATAACATGAAAAAAATATAAAAAACGTCATATACGTATATAAGTTATCATCCGGCGTTCTTCATTTGCAACTGAACAACTTTTGTATTTACCATTTTTGAAAAAAGTAAGTAGTTTTTTCTAAAACTGAACATTACATCAAAATATCAGAGGATCCCGGGAGGTGCTGCCCCCGACGGTCCTCTATTAAAGCAATTAAAAATTAAAATTTTACCAGAAGATTTATATTTCGAAAGGTTTGTCTTGTGTGTAGCGGCTCCCGGGACCTCTTGCATTGCGCTCGTGCTCTGTCGGAGTTTTACAGAATCCTGGCCAATCAGAAAAGGTCATTGTATGGCGAAACCCGAATTCGAGTTTCGTTAACGCAAACGAGGAAGTTAATTGGAGACAACAGTTATTCTGATTGCATTTATTTACATTGGATTGTTGTGTTGACCTAAATATAGACCATTCCAGGATGACGTAGGTGACAGATCGGCCATATTTTCTGGGAGGCACACAACTTTATGACACAACGTTAGTTTCATATGTAAACATCAGAAAGTTCTTTATTCAGAAGAAATAAATAGAAAATGCCACATTTTTGTAGTGTTATTAAATGCCCAATGCGTTGTGAAAGAGATGATGTATCATTTTTCCGGTTTCCTGCTGTTTTGACAATGCGTTGTCTAGTAAATAAAGAAATGCTTGGATTAAAGCTGTCAAACGAGGTACATTTTCTGAAAGCCAAGTGAATAATAGACGTATTTGTTCTAGGCATTTTATAACAGGTATTTTTGGCGATCTTTTATATGTATTTTTTTATTATTACTTGTGTAAATTTTCGGTAAACCTGCTCTGTTAAAACACTATAGTGACAAACTTCTGACGAAACTGTGGGGTTTTAAATTTAATTTTACAATGTGATATTGTTTTAGCCGACAGAGGTTTTTTAATTCAAGATTCTCTACAAATATTAGGTGCGAATTTAAATATACCAGCCTTTACAAAGTGAAAAAATCAACTACATCCCACTGATTTGGAAAATACACAAAATATTGCCACTGTACGAATTCATGTAGAACGAATTATTGGTTTTTAAAAAAAATAAGATTTTTCATGAAACAATACCAATGAGTATATTGTCTAAAAAAAGAGATGGTTATATACTGCATTGGACAAAATTGTAGTAGTGTGTAGTGCATTTATAAATATGTGTCCCTCGCAAATACCATTGAATTAATTTTTACTTTTTCATAATTTATTTTATTTTATGAATATACAGGGTGCGCCAATTATTTCCACTCGATCTCTAGCACCGAAACTAAAAGAGATATCAACAAGATTTTTTGTAGGGGTAGACAGTGTCACTCGGACTACAATTTTAAAATATTTTGATGTATACAGGGTGGCTAATTTTTGTGGAATGAAAATTAATTTGGTTTTCTTAAATTGAACACCCTGTATACGATTATGTCTTCTGATTCTACTTAATATTAGATTTACGGTAGTTTTTTGTATTTGTAAATCCGACACGGCGATGACAAGTTATCCCTATTTTAAGCAGATTTAATGAAAAAACAGCACTTCAGAAATATTAGCACAAAAACCACATTTTTTAAAAAATTCCTCAAAAAAGCTACTATGATGTAAATGAAACATGCACCTATCACAATAATCACACAACATCTTCACCTGTTGCACAGGGTGTTTGCCGATGGCGTGCCAATAGTCTAGTTTTCAAATGGCAATAACTTAATTTTTTCAAATAGGACACCCTGTATATTTTTCTTCAGTTAGAAGCTCTCCCTAATACGCATTAAAAAAATATAGGGTTTTGCACATCTAACTTTACTATTTACTTTAATAATTGACGTTAAGTGACAAACAACATATTTTACACAATTTTTAATAAGAAATCAAGTTACCTATGAAAATGACAGTAGGTATATTTTGTTATGGCATTAATTGTCAACATAAAATTTTGTATTGTATCACGTCTACTATATTTAATCGGTATTGTGTATAAAAAATGGATTTTAATAAGAATTCTAGTGTTCAAGAAAATATTGATATGATATGGATACTGGGTGAATGTCAAAAAAATGCGTTTCTTGCTAGTAGGGTCTATCGTCAAAGATACCCAGAAAGGCGTTATCCACAAAAGGATACTTTTGAGAATTTGAAGAATAGATTTGATAGAACAGGAACCGTCAAGTATGAAAAACATTCACGTGAAACTACAGCTGTTACTATTGACAACGAATATAAGGTAATGATCATTATAGTTGAAGATCCCAATATAAGCACAAGGCAATTAAGCAATCAGTTAGATATTTCCAATAAAGAATAAATATCACCCCTATCATATCCAGCTTCACCAAGAATTGTTACCACGTGATTTCGCGCGTAGAGTGGAATGCTGTAGATGGTTAATAAACAAAATAAATACAGAGCGTAACTTTTTAAACAAAGTTTTATTCTCCGACGAAGCCACGTTTCATAAGAACGGTTGTGTAAATAGACACAACTCCCATTATTATTCGGACCACAATGAACATTTATTTAGAACCACATCACAGTATCGAAGGTCTTTGAATGTGTGGGCGGGAATAATAGGTGATTATGTAATTGGTCCCTATTTCTTTGATGGGACTGTAAATGGAGCTATATTTTTAGATTTTTTAGAACATGATTTTCGCAACTTATTGCAAAATGTGCCTCAAAATTATCGCAACGGAATGTGGTTTCAATTAGATGGTGCCACACCACATTACCTATCACTATTGGCACGCCATCGGCAAACACCCTGTGCAACAGGTGAAGATGTTGTGTGATTATTGATTTACAAATACAAAAAACTACCGTAAATCTAATATTAAGTAGAATCAGAAGACATAATCGTATACAGGGTGTTCAATTTAAAAAAACCAAATTAATTTTCATTCCACAAAAATTAGCCACCCTGTATACATCAAAATATTTTAAAATTGTAGTCCGCGTGACACTGTCTACCCCTACAAAAATCTTGTTGATATGTCTTTTAGTTTCGGTGCTAGAGATCGAGTGGAAATAATTGGCGCTCCCTGTATAAACATCTAAGATTTACAATTTGTTTTATTTGTATTATTTCTGTGTATTAAACACAATGTTCACAATTTGGCTAAAACACTATGAACAGCCCTGGCCAGATGTATTTCATGCTGCCTAAAAATTTCTTTAGAGGGGGTTCAGCGAAGATGTAAGGGGCGAGGATTTTAAGGTTATGTATGAAATTGACAGAGTTGATGGGTATAGAACACCTTAAGTAAATATGAGGCGATACGTCATTTGTACATCCACGTTTTTTAAAAACGAATTTTATGATATTTATCACAAGGAGTAGAGATTATCCGTTTCACAAATATGGGTAATTCGATATTAGGTACTCAATTGGAAAACTTATTTTTGAGATAATTCAATACTGAAAAACTAACATTTGTTCAAAAAAGGTTCATAATTCAAATTACGAAATAAACAACGGTTTCAATTTTACATTAATTTATTTTCACCAAAAATCAACTTAGTTTACATAAAAAAACAAGTGCGAACGTTAAAGTTTGTTATTATAAACAACAACGGAATACAAAATAAGCTTGTTGCCACTGGTGAATATTCATTAAATGAGAAACGATATAAATAGGGTTGAATATTAATGATACCTCCCCTTTCTCCGTAAATTTAACATGATTTGTTTAATCCATCCCTCAGGAAATGATAGCCTTGATAACGACACTTCATTTTACAATATAAATAATATAAAACTATTCAAAAACAGTGATTCTTGATTATTTACCAGTAACAAACACATAAATGTCAAAATTTACTGTAGGTAGACATTTAAGATAATATCATCCTCAAAAGCTTGAAAACTTGGCTTGAAAAAACTTGAAAATTACAGGTGCTTTGCCGTTTCGGCTAGCATATGCTGGGCCGGCAAAAGGCCAAAATCTTCCTTATGACTCAATCACTACACTACAAACAATTTATGCTTGGTTTGGTGTGTTTGGTGGGTTTGGAAAGTGATCGTTGACATGCGCAAACAAAGATGGCCGCGTGACGTCACACTCCGGGCCTTCATTGGTCCATTTCTGGCTGGATTATAGGTATCCGACTTTGTCGTGGCCATCATATTGCCAGCATTGGCCAGAGATTCATAGTTTGCTAGGTTGGCTTGAATTCAAGACAAGCTTTTAAAAACCAAGCCAAGGCTGTGAATCTCTGGTCTATATTTAAAATATTCTTGTAAAAATCAGCAGAAAATGTTATAGAATGAGCTAAAAGTTAATATGCCGTTGACTTACTTAAGTATGCAAAAAAATATACGTCTCTTTCAGAATTCCTCATAATGGGCTTTCGAAAGGCAATTTTCCTGAATTATAATCACCATTGTGTCAAGTCGGCGAGTAATTTTCCAGTTTAACTTGAAAACCAGCAGGAGCACCAATTCTAAAATCCATAAAGCGTGTAAGAGAAGGAGAGTTATAAATTAGCCGTTAGGTCTGGAATAACAAGTATCTACTAGGGAATTTTCCGGAAAATAGTTGAACGGCTACTTTGGAAGTTAATCGGTAAAAGCTCTACGTCTCGAAAAATATATTTCTACTGTCAACAAAATTGATTTTCGGGCAATCGAGGGTAGGTTTGGAAAATTCGATTAGACCTTTTTCGATTAAAGGTGCTTTAGGTTTATGGGAACTTTAGAACAACTAAATTTTAAATTTGTGTTATAAACTCTAAAAAATCAACAAAAAAAAGTTGTGAATGGTATTTAAGCCGTCTATAAAGTTAATCATTTTGAAAAATGAAAAAAGACCAAAAATGTCAATAACATAGTCAGATTATAATCTTTACCTGACATTTCTTAAAATAATATTAAAATAAATTCCAGGAATTTACTCTAATTGTAAAAAATAAATCGTCAAAATTGTAAAACATCGAAAGCATTCTCGGTATGCTCTTTCCACATTAATTAATTCCAAACTTTGAACAATCGAAACAATTAAAAGCCCGAACGTTAAGCGATCGCAGAACGCTATGGTATGATAGCCAGAACGGCATTATTAAATATTGCAGGAGACAGTGGTGGACCAAAAACTATTATTATTGTAAAAAGATCATACGAAGTTTGTTGATGCAGGATGCAGGTGTTGAACAGACGCATTGGCGAAGAGCGAGTTGATTCACACTTATAATTCCTGCGCTTATAAACAAATTTGTAACACAAATCCCTGTCTAGTATACTCTGGGTGCCGACCCAGCGAACAATGAATTTCTGGCCATCTTCTATTCTGGAATAACAAAACTACATCGACAAACGGATGGTCCAGTGTATAGCAAACTGTAATTGGATACCTATAATCCTGCCAACAATGGGCCAATGAAGGCCCGGAGTATGTCTCTCAGTCTCCAAACCCAAGCCAAGTATAAATTGTTTGCAGAGTATTGCGATTGGCATAAGGTCGATCAAAATTGTTTGCTGGGTAGTATCGTACAAAAAAATGGGTACTCCTGCACTAATTAAATCAAAACTTCAGTACTATTCTGGGCCGTGGTAGAGCCTTTAGAGTTGGTGTTATATTTGGAAACTCTCCATTAATAGAATCTTGGACTTTACCTGTAGTTCTGGAGGTGGTTGAATTTTTGTTGAAATAAGTAGACTGACATAATCAATGCTAGTAAAACACGGCTACATTATTTTTAAATTCTTCACATTCAAAACAAAAGACCGTAACCCCACTAACAGTTCCGCCCCTGATAGCAGGCGATGGAGAGCATTCACCTCGTCTATATCTCATGGCGCTAAAATAAACATTAAATGTTCGCTAAATGCCAAGTTGCAGAAATAAGTATTATATTTAGGAAGTATAAAGGAACAAACAGAAATGGAAATGAATGAACACTTACATAACAAAAAGAAACAAATCGTGGAGTTGGTATTAACTTATAAAACGGAAATATTCATTTTCAATAAGAAGAATTTTTCTTAAAAGGGTCACTTAATTGTAAAAATATCTGGTCACCGAGCTCTTAATATTCAAATCTACATTTTTAAGCAGCCCAATGAGTATATAATTTAAGTATATTTATAACATGACAAATTATTAATTAATTCGCGAAAATCACGGAGTGGGCGACATCTACTTGAACTACTGATAGGGAGATAAATAAAAAGTTGATTGGCGATTGGCTTGAAAATTAAAAAAGCTGTCAGTGTTAATTTTCAATTGGCTGCAGCTGTTGTTGACGTTTATCAACTGCTTGTCACAGAGGTTAGTTAAATGCATTAAAAGTTGCCTAGTTTCTGGGGATTTCACCTTAGATCATAATATGCTTCGCTAGATACGGCATCCTATAGTTTGTTTGGTTCTAGAGGGGTAAAGACGAGAGGGGGTGAAGGGGCAATTGCGTACCATGATACAGTGGCGTACCATTCGGAATATTTTGTATTCATTTACAATTCAATTAAAGTATACATAATTTACCTTTAGTTCTTATTTTCTGTCCTATCCAACAACACGCCTATGGAAACATACCGATGACAGCACCTTTCTCAAATTTGATGTTGTACACTTAACAAGGCTTTGGCATTTTGTTGAGAAATTCGACCACTGTTCTCTAAACTAATTGTACCTAGCAAAAACTTTCAAAAAACTATAAAAATACACAATGGCACAATAATTCCCAAAAAACAGAATATCTGACATCTGTCAAAATTTACGATATGAGCGGGTATCGTCGAAATTTGAAATCGACCAATCAGTGGGATGGTACTCTAACTCCCTCCTGTACACCACAACAAATAACCTGAATACCGTATCTAGCGTAACATATATGATCTAAGGATTTCACCCTTTTAGGGCAACATCTACTGACGCTTGATCTTCGCGAATTGTCACGGTGGACAGGCTCCGTTTCCGAGACGGGCAACAGCAGCGTGTAGGGCACACGTCCCGTCTACAGAAGATCGCTCAGCTCACTCTATTTATCACTATATAAGAAAAACTCTATGTTCAATTGATTTTATTATTTATTAATCTCCACAAAAACCTGTGACCACTCTCGACGTGTGGCAGATATTGATATCATATTTTTTCAAAAATTTTCAGTTACAAAAATAGTTCATTCGTACATTGCATTACAATTTGTTCTTGGAAAATACAAAGTCACAATCAACCTTAAAAAGTACTATGAAAATAGAGAATTTTAAATGTCTCTTTAAAGTTTCTTGTAAAATAAAAAATTGAAATCTATGTTAATAGTACACGTGTACAAGCATTCATTCTTTTTCTCTCTCTCTCTATCATAATGAAAACTTAAATATTAAAACTGTCCGCATAATAAAATAGTAGCCGTAAGGGGTAGTCTCACACTATCGGGGAAGGGAAGACATTTTGACATTTGTTACATTCTGACAGGTGTCATATTTTGACATTTGTTCATTTTGAGATTTGTTCATTTTGACAGTTGTTACATTCTGACACGTATCACATTTTAACAGTTGTCACGTTTTTACAGGTGTCACATTTTGACAAGTGTCCATTTTAACAGTGTTACTCAACGTTCCTATAAATATTTACCTAAACCCATGATTTCTGAAATTGAATTGGCAATGTTGTATTTTCAACTTTGAATTTATGAGATGGCTGTCATTTGACAAGCAAATTATTTATGTCCGTCAAATGAATCTTTCCTTTTTTATATAAAGCGGCAAATTTAAAATTGAATTCTTTCAGATTAAAACGCCAGAAATTAAATAAAGTCAAACCTTTTTACTACTATACTATACAGAAGAAAGGAGTGCAGTATTTAATTTGCAATGCTTATTTGTAGTTTAAATTTTAATTTTAATACATCTGATCGGCCTAATATAGTTTTTGTCTAGATTTAATCTTGTTTCCATGGTTTTTACTGTAATAAACCTGTTCTTTTGACAGATAAGTCAGACTTTATTTATTCATAGCCGTATCGTATGTATTTTAATTGATTCAGAACTTTCTCAAATTGTTTTTTTTTTACAATAAATTTATTAATCAAGTGCAAACAGTGAAAAAAAGTTGTTTATTATTGCCTTATATTTTGTCTTAAGACAAAAACGGGAGGATATTCAAGTTTTGGGAGGATATTCAAATTTTCCGTTTTCACCACAATAATTTTGCGAATTATTAAATGAATGAAAAAAATCATAGGGAGAACTTTTGTAGGTAATGAACTGCTTTTCATTTTTTGTCTAAACAAAAATGCTCTAAGGGTCATATTTCGGCAGATATCGTCGAAAAACGGATTTTCGGGAACTCTAGAGCCATTTTCCCACCCTTCCACAAATTCCACGAGATTTTCGGAGGTAAATGTACCTATGAATATCTGCAAATTAAAAAAAAATTGACGGACAGGCTTGATGCCCAGGTTTGGGATTTTTTTGGCGTTAATTTACTGGACTATATAGTCTGGATATGCAAACTTTTTGTTTGGTTTTCAACAAAAAGAAAACACTCGTTGTACAAACCAAAATTATTCGTTGTATTGAATATTTTCTCAAAGACTCAAACATCCCAAATTTTTATCACTTAATCACTTTGGTTACAAATTTTCATTAGCTGATGCCCCCCCCCCCTGAAAAACTCCCTAGATCCGCCACTGAATTGTGTTTAGTAACGTTAATCAGTATAATTCAGTGGATATCACCATTTAGCTGATGCTGATATCTTCACAAACTTCTCCGCTTCTGTGTTTATTTTTGTAGTGTCTTTTGCACTTCCATTTACGCTCTTTCTCTCTAGAAATACATTTCTACAACTACAAATCTACTGTAATAAAACCTGCTAAAAAAATCTTCTAATTATAATGTAATTTGATATACCAAAGCTATCCTCTCCGTCACAGCTCTATAAAATCCTCTAGCGTCTAGACGGTATAAAATATTAAATTCCAATCTCCAACGCCTGACAAAAGGGTTGGTGGTGTTTTTATTTTATAATGATTATTTGTCCGTGAATATGGACAGGGATTATTTCAAATGTTCTTCCAAAAACTTTTTGCAAATTTAATGTTTTGCTCTGATATTCTCAGACTTAATCTTAGTTTTCTTCTGATTTGTAAATAATCTTTTTAGTTCGTTTTTATCACAATATATGATTTTGTTGAATAAAGAAAAGTTAAACATTAAGAGTTGATTTGATTAAATGCAAACATTATAACAAAATAAACACGAAATGTTTTTTGACAGCAATGTCATTAAACGAAACAATTCTGTTATTTTATTGGTATAATCAAGCTGCCCAATTTACAAAACAAATATACAACACTAAATTATTCACGGTTTTTAACTCTTCATTTTCATTTCTATAAAACAAAGTCAATTAATCTAACCAAGACGAAAGCTTGTTTTCTTCAACCTGTTTTTTTTTCTAAATGTAAGAAATCTTAATTAGAAAATTATATAGTGGTGAGAGTTCTTTTATACAAGTCTAGTAACATTTAATTATACCACCAGACATGACCAACGGTTTTATAGATTGAAGTGTTTGCTGAAATATTAACTTGTTTGCTTCGTCGCGTTAACAATTATCTACTTGGAATCAGAATAAAACTGAAAATTAGGAAAAGCGAAGAAACGAAAAGCGGAAATAATAATTATATATATATACATGATCACTCAAATAAGTTTATAGGATGGCATATAGATGGTGCCACTATTGACAAATCCATATGAGTTTTAGGAAGTCCTAACCTTCAAATCATACCTGTCAAAATTTCCTCTTATGTTGATTCACAAGTTAACACTTTTTAAAATAAAAAGCAAAGCAGAGATTGGGGGGGGGGGGGGGGCAACGTCGTCATTGGGAGAGGGTAATATTTTAACAGTGGATAGGAGTGACTGAGGTGATTCCAAATAACCCATATTTTATGGGTCTACGGTCCCTTATAGCTGAGATACAGAGTGTTTTGTTCATTTTGGTCATTTCTTCATTGCCTCCTGTGCTTTTAACCACTCCGTATAATTTTATAATATTTGGTACACATACTCTCTGTATCTCAAAAAATTAATTGAGATATTATTAATATTGAAAATCCAGGCCCGGCTTTAGTAAAATTTGAGAAATTCGTTCCGCTCATAAACAACACCCTGTATGTTAAATTTTCAAAAATATTTTACCATATCTAAAAAGAGGACAAAAAATTTAATTTAATGATGTACTTTTTATTTTTGCACATATGATTTTACTACTCATAAATTGTTAGGATCTCTTATATTTTTGGGGCACCAACTTGCTTAATTAATCCTATTAAGTGGTAATCAGTATTATTTGGCCTAACTAACTATTTTGTTTAAAAGTATGTTATACCAAAAATTTTTATTGGCATCTAGGCCTATGAAAACAGATTTACGTACTGGGAACTAAACGTCACATTAGAATTAGCTATTTTATTTATTTCCTTATGAAAAATTGTGTAGTTTGGAGTAGAAGAGTAAAAGAAACTATAATCAATAAAGTTGGGAATACGCTATACTATTTGTGAAATTAAATAGATACGTCAACAACACATGAGCCGAATAAATAAAAATAATTTTTAGTTAAATAATATCTAATTAAATTATAAACAAAATTAAAAAATTACACAACACTTAAAAGACTAGAAAAAAACAAGTTTAAACAAATTATAATAATTGTTCGAAGTGACCACCATTCTGTCGAATGCATGTTGTTGCTCGCTTTATAATTTGGTTTACAGATTTTCGAATAATGTTTTCGTTACTTTGAACCTCTTGGCAGGCGTTTACTATTCTTTTAATCAGTTCTTCCTGGGTATTTATTTGAGATGAGTAAACTTTGGACTTTAAATGTCCCCAAATATGGTAATCGACGGAATTAAAGTCTGTTGATCTTGAAGGCCAATGTATAGGACCACCTCTGCGTATCTACCTATTAGGAAAATTTTCATTTAGAAAATCCCATACAATTAGCCTAAAATCATGTTCTCTCATGTACCGAAACGTTCTTGAAAACGTTCCATAATTTGGTACTGTTCGATTTGATATTCCCTGCTTGCGGCCAGACCATTCCCGTCACAAAAACCATATATGTATATTCTTCATTAGAAAATTGATGTGGCAGATTGACAGAGAGAACTCTAAAATGTCAATTCTATCTAGATTTTGTAATTTTTTATGTTTTCATATTATTACTATTAAATTTCACAAATAGCTTATTACCAAACTTACTTAATTAAATAAAGAACGCGTTTTCAAGTACTTTTATCCTTTACAAAAATTAGATTTTAGATTCTTTAACTCTTCTACTCTAAAATACACAATTTTTCATAAGGAAGGTTAAAAAAATAAATAAAATGCGTGATGTCTAGCTAAATCTAATGTGATATTTAGTTCCTAGTACGGTCCTGTAAATCTGTTTTCATAGGCCTAGATGACGATAAAAATTTTTGGTATAACATACTTTTAAACAAAATAGTTAATTAGAACAAATAATATTGATTACAACTTAATAGGATTAATTAAGCACGTTGGTGCCCCAAAAATATAAAAGATCCTAACAATTTATGAGTAGTAAAATCATATGTGCAAAAATAAAAAGTATATCATTAAATTCAATTTTTTGTCCTCTTTTTAGATACGGTAAAATATTTTTGAAAATTTAACATACAGGGTGTTGTTTATGAGTGGAACGAATTTGTCAATTTTTAGTGAAGTCGGGCCTGTATTTTCAATATTAATAATATCTCAATTAATTTGTTAAGACACATAGAGTATGTGTACCAAATATTATAAAATTATACAGAGTGGATAAAAGCACAGGAGGCAATGAAGAAATGACCAAAATGAACAAAACACTCTGTATCTCAGCTATAAGGGACCCTAGACCTATATAATATGTGTTATTTGGAATCACCTCAGTCACTCCTATCCCCTGTTAAAATATTACCCTCTCCTAATGAAACACCCTTTATATATAAAAGTTTAATATTTAGGTTTGTTGCAGTTGATAAAAAAAATATAGCCAAACAGCTGTCTACGAATGTGAATGAGTAAATAACTTTCTAACAATCTTTTTTTTAATATTATAATGATCAACACGCTTTATTTATGAGACGTAATATTACCCATTTATTCATATTTAAACATTCCAATTACATCGACAAATAATTAATTATCCATATTCAAGACATTTTCATTCCACATATTCCAATATTCTTGTTTATATTCAAATACAAACCAGTTGAGAATGCTCTTCTAGCATTGCCATAAACCGAACAAATTGTAATGACAGTATTAATAAAATTTTAGATTGACAGTTCTTATTCTAATCAACAAAGCCACAGTGTACTCACTTTTACCAGAATAGTCATTCTCTATGCGTCTACTTTAAATTCAATATCATTTTAAACTTCAAAATTTTCATATTTTGGACCCCATTTTGAAGGAAGTGGTATGGAGGGACACATCAAATCCTAAGCTTACTTTTTGATGCTCTATCAAAATCTGAAGTCAGAATTTTAGAATTCATAAAGACAAAGAATCAACACACACATATACACTCACACATACACACACAGATCGAATTCAGATACTTCAGAAAACATTTAGAATTAGGAATTGCTCGCAAATTGCTAAAATTCCATATAGTTGTGGCTCACGACAAGTAAAATTACCCAAACTGCAATGCAGTGTTCACGAACTTGGTAAAATGTTTTATGTATTTCTAAAAATTGGATAGTGCATATCAAAATTATAGGTTTTTAATAAAAAAACAGTACTGATAATTATAACGGAACACGGCATGTAGCCAGAATAATTTTCTTTGAAAATGTGTCTCTACATTACTTCCAATTATTGTTCGATGTTACAGATACTTAAAAAAAATCTGCTTCACTTGTGTCCGGTTATCAATCTTTAGGACGAATAATTTATTAATTAAAAATTGAGCTATTTTATTTTTGAGAAAACGTCAGTTCTCTAATTTAGATTAATAATGAGCCACAGAGCAAAGTAGACTCTTTGGATCCAAATAAGAGCATATAGGGTATCCCAAAAGTATGGGGCAAAAACATGACTAAAAAGGTTATATAAGTTGTTCTTTTTTATCGCACTCCAAAGGTAACAGTCAAATTGAGGTCTTCGTCAATAATGTCTTAAAAAATTCAATGTATAAATGAGCTAAATTAAATCATATCATATATATTTATGTGTTAAAAGATGGGCCAAGTACTTAATTTTATACTAATTCATTTTTATTTGTTTGATCGATACTCCGCTTTTTCCATTTAATCGAGAAACATGAAAACCGTATGATACAACTGGCTGCTAAATATGAACTAATCTACGAATCACCCTAAAATTCACTTTGGTGACGTTTGACACTTGGTAGTACGCGACAATAATGTCAACTTCTGTCAGCAGCGCCACCTGTCTTCAAACACTGGTACTTATTAATCGAGCCTTCATGTACTAAGAGGTTCTATAAATACCTTTTATATATTTTTTTTTAGTAACTTTAAGATATTTATTTCAATTCCTCTTACTATAATTTTAACCTTTTTGTTTCTTAGTAAGTGTAAAAGTCAGTTTCGCGAATTCCTCTGATTCAATATTTGTTACATCAGTAAAACTATCTCTACCTATATATGTATAAAGGCCGTGTCAAATATAAATATTTCAAGGTAAATCCTTTTCTCCGACTCATATTTTTCCATTGTTCTACCGTCTGAATCCCACGAAACACACGACAACTACAGTGGCATAGACCTCTTCCATATTTATGTCACGTGCCGTCATGTATGATGGTGATTTGTGTACTTCCGGCGCAGCTTTACATCAATCATCCGTGAATGGCGACGAATTTCCGCCTTCTTATTGAATGATTGAAGAATTGCCAGTATGAAACATATTATGAATGAAGGATATTTAAAGAGTTTCATTACATTTTTAATTGCGAAATAGGTATTGAGAATCTTCAATCAAACAATCAACAGAAACATCACAACTATCTTGGGGTTTGTCTAATACAGAGTATGAGTAAATTTAGAAAACCTTGTCAAACAAGAGCTAATATTCGACTATTCAGCAAATCAAGCATTTGCAGAAAATGTTCTTCCACTTAACCCCTATGTATGAATCTACGCACAATATATGTCGACGCCGGTCGCCAGATGTCGGGTTGGCGTATATTCCAATATATTGTTGCTTACTATTTATTTCCCCAAAGTTGTTCGTGAAACAAAATGTGAGAAATATTGAACTTTTATTCAATATTTTATTTTTAACTTTTGATTTTATTATTATAAGATTTAATAAATAGATTCTTTAACCTCGACTCTAACTCATTAATATTTTAAAATTTTACTCAAATATTTTTTTGTTTATTACCTTCTGTCGTAATCTTAGCCAGAATGTAATTATTTGTTGGGCGCCATCTACTCAGTAGGTAGAAAAATGAGTCTTAATCCCAGTCGTGCTTCTGTAATTGGCTGTGAATTGTAAAAATCGATAATAACGACTGTTGGTAAATGTAGAAATATTTATTAACAATCAAGTAAAAAACGGTTAAACTTATGGTTGTTGTGAAGGGTTTGTTGGACAGAAGAAGGTAAGCGTAATGTTTTTTCTTATTTATGAAATTAACAATAATACCAATTTTACAATTACCCTCTTACCTTATTCCAGTATAAATTTAGTTACTTGCTAAAATGTAATCTAACCTAATTATATGAAATACTTTTGGCCTTGTTTTGTTTCTAGACGTTTTTAAATATCGATATTTAATAATATAATATCTTCCACGAATCAAATCAGGAATATAGGATAAATTCCTACGGGATACAGTTGGATGTGGATAATAAAGCAGGATGCAACTGGATCTGGATTCTCTTTCAGGAACAAACGAAGGAATAAATGATTGGAATCCTTTTCTTGATTTACTTCTCAATTTTCTTGGTTTACCCAAAATATAACCTCACTTAAATTTGACAGGTAAAATTTCATCATCAATCAGTATGGCTTTGTTTCTTTTGTTTTTGCGATGAGCTCTGATATATACAGTTCAAAAGATTTTGAGCAAAAACCTCGCTTGACAGCGAAATTTGGTTTTTATAAACCATCATATCAAAGCCCACTCGATTGGGATTTGACAGAATTTTAAATTAAATTATTATAAAATTAAAAAATTATTAATTTTTATACACTTTTTAATTATTACCACACCATTCTCGAGACAAAAAGAATGATTTTGACATAATTTATTTAGTATTTCTACTAATTAAATTTACATGAAGACTTTTTACTTTCGTCATTATCGATTTCTTAAATTATATTAAACATTATTATTACTGCCTTTTTTACAGTAATACTTTAATTTTAGGAGTCCCAATACTTTATTTTCCCGATTTATTGTATTTCCCCTGGATTTAAATTGATCATATTGATAAATCAAGATATTGCATTTTGAGGTTAAGTTTAAAATTTATTTCTCTTCTAACATTTAAAATAACAATGTTCCCATTGATGTAATGATCGCAGACTTATCTGAGATTATTCTACTTTAACTTTTTCTATTTGGTTCTTTGCTAAATTATTTGTAAATATTCTAAAATTGTCGATGAAAATCCCTTATGGAATTACCATGTTAAAATTTGTTATCTGATTATTTAAATTAAAATAATTAGTTACTTAATGGTTTTGATTAATTTATTTGTTTCATTATAAAAATTCACATTTCGACTTTGACCCCTCCCCGTTTAAGAACCAGACAACTTTTTGAAATGCGGTCTTGAAGAGAACACTTCTACATCTTTTCTACACATCTACATTTTAATGTTCTAGAGGAAGTACTTTTAAAATAGTGGGGCTTTAAGTACAACAATGTCAAGTCCCCAAAAATCGAAATTTAGACTTTGATTACTCCCCGTTTAAAAATCAGTCAACTTATTGCAGGGGAAATTAACTGTTAAAGGTTGGCAACACTTCACAACGTTGCCGTATGATATAGCGAAAATTCTTGCTATAGGAATTTAATATATTAGTTTTTGGTTGTATTAACTTTAACTTATTTTTTTTATTTTTACGTTAATTTAAAAAAATAAACGTAATGGAGCTCTGTGCAAGCCTTTAGTTTTTCTACTTATTTACGAAGACGAAAGCCGTACTAACGCACTTAAATTAAATAACTTGGGCATTAGAAGTTGTAGCATAAGTGCTATAAATTTTAATTCCCATGTTCTCATGCTATAATTATTACGCAAAACATCTCAAGCATACATTTAGCACTAAGCTAAACACTTTTCTTACTATTGAAAATGTTTTATTGTTTTTATTTTTCTATATACTAGCAGTTCTTTTTTACATCCATTCCAATCTTCAATCAAGTTATAACTTAATTAGATACACTTATATTCAAGCTAGGAAAGGCACAATTTTTTCTTTAAGTTAACGAAAAAAAAATCCACCTGGCAACGCCGCAGATTTTTGACGTGTGACGCCACGGAGTTGCTATCGTAAAAATACTTTTCTATAATTCATTTCGGAAGCTCATAGTGGTTTGTATTTTAATTTCTCTCTCTTTCCACTGGATTAACAACTAAGTGGTTTTAATCCAGTGGAAAGAGAGAGAAATTACTTTTCTATATTCAAAATGTATTATGTGTTGACATCTTATTTTTCAAAATCCTTTTCTATGTCCCATTTTGTTATATTTTGTGAAATTATCTAGGGATCTGTTTCTGCAGTAAATTAATATTTTTTTGTTTCGTTGTGAAACTTTGCAAACGACTTTCACAACAAAATTTATACTTGACGGCCATTATATTTTCAAAAATACCCTTGCCATCGAAATTAATATAAATAAACAAATTTATTAATAAATTAAATATATTTTCTAAATTTTATTTTTTTTTTCAAAACTAATATTTGGGGAAATTAAAACATATTTACGAAATCCTTCCAAAGGTCGATTCAAAAAGATTTATAAATATTTTCAGTAAAAACTGGAACAGGACCGTACTTAGCAAACTTCATAAAGTACAGTTCATTGTCAAAACCTAATAAAAATATTAAGTGTTCTATATGGTTGGACAGAGAAAAAAATGGGGTTTTCAAAAATGGAATAAAACGTACAGGTCCGTATTTAAAAAAAATAGTTGAGGGTAGCCCTTTTACGAAATCCTAAAGGTGTTTAATTAAATTTGCGCCACACTGTATACTAAATAATTTAGAGATGATTTGGTCATCATTTATTATTCATTAATTGGTTTGGGAAAAATAAATAATCAAATTGTTTCAGTAAAAATATTTATTACAACAGTAATCATTCTATCCTCGATGAAATTTATAAAAATACACAAATTTATTAATAAATAAAAATATATTTTCTAAATTTATTTATTTTTTCGTCAAAAATATGAATTTTTCAAAACTAATATTTGGGGAATTTAAAACTTATTTAAAGAAAAGCCTGTACAAGAAAAATCTACCAAACCTTCCAAGCTCCTATGTACTAAATAATTTAAAGATGATTTCGTGATCACTCATCATTCATTCATTGGCTTGGGAAAAATAAATAATCAAATTGTATTAGAAAAAAAAATTATTACAAAAATAAAATTTATTAATAAATAAAAATATATTTTCTAAATTTATTTTTTTGTTTCGTAAAAAATGTGAATTTTTCAAAACTAATATTTGGGGAAATAAATTATTTAAAGAAAAGCCTATACAGTGCGGATCATAAGTGTTACCACCCTATCTAACTCGTTACTGGACTCTTATTAGGAAAATCGCCGAGACACGTCGACTTTTGATTTCTTCAATGTACATTTTTGTAAGTATGAATAGTTTACCCCTAATTTCATCCCTTACTGGAGGGGAGAAACCCTTTCGAAAAATTTTAATAGCATGGGGTGGTGAGTGATTGCTCATTTGAAAGGAGGTTTTATTTTCTATTCAACCGTGTTTTTTTTTATTTTTTTTTATTTATTTTATTATTTTTATTTTATTTTTGCCAGAAAGTCAACATTTTGAACATTTATTGTAATTGTAGTTTAGTTGCCTTCCTGTTTGTGGTGTTTTGTTATTTTTAAACATTAATAACTCAACACGTAATGAAGCAAATTTAAAAATTTTTGCACGGTTGAATGGAGAATGAAACCCCCTTTTAAATCTTTCACCACTCCATGCTATTTAAATTTTTTGAAAGGGTTGCTCCCCTACATTAAGGGATGAAATTAGGGGTAAACTATTCATAAAAAAATGTACATTGTAGAAATCAAAAGTCACGTGTCTCGGCGATTTTCAAAACACGAGTCCAGTAACGAGTTAGATAGGGGGTAACACTTATGATCCTCACTGCAGTCCCGGATCCAGAGGGGGTGGCGATGTGGCGATCGCCACCCCACAAAAAATTTTGAATATCTTCAAGTTCTAGAAAAAACCTGTTAGGTGGCTGGTCAATATTAATGCTAGTAGATCGATATTAAGGATTCGTTAGTGTCAAGCGCTTAGAACGAATTTGACTTTTTATAAAACACAGACAGGTAGATAAAACTAGAGAATGCACCACCCCCAAAACCATTTGCCTCTGGATCCGGGCCTGTCTGCAGGGTATCTCGTAAACTAGAAGAGATAGAAGAAGAGCAGTTAAGATGTTATGACTTCTTTTTTTGTTAAAGTAACGATAGCCTAATTAAATCTTTAGTAACTCCCAGCAGTTGGAAGATATAGGGCGATTATTGAAAACTGTCGAAAACTACAAGGTACTATAACTTCTTAATTAAGAAAAATATAAAAAAACGTTATAAAAACTTTTGACAGATATAATATTAAAGAGTTCAGTGGCGCACAGATTATTTTTTTAGGGGGCTCACTAAGGAAATATAATGCAAACTTATGTTTTTTTAAATGGGACACCCTGTATATTTTGACGTTTTTCGTTTTCTTTTTTAATTCTCATTTACCTGATATGACATACTATATATCTATTTTCAATGGTTGGAGCTACAGTGCAAATAAACCATTTATGGATGTTATCAGGTGAAACACCCTTAAAAAATTGAACACTCAGTAACGAAATTTAACATTTTATTATAAGGATACTGATGTATGACAATTTTATTTATCAAAATTATAATTAATAAAAAATAAAACCAGATTAAAAAAATAAAAACAATAAACTTATGAAACAACAAGAAACATTGTAACAACTAATCTACCTATAACTAATTTTATTAGAATGTGAAAATTATATTAAATGTTCAAAATGTCCTCCGTTTTGTTGTAGTAATAATTGACACCTTTTTCTTACTGATCTTACACAATTGAGTATGTGCACTGGCTTTATTTTTCTAAATGCGGCATGAATATTTTGTAATAAATCTTCCCTACTCTCGAAGTTAGTCTTGTAAATATTATTTTATGATTTTATTTTTGGTAATGCTGAATTGGTTGGAGATTATTTAAACGAAAAACTTTTTAATCGATGAAAACGGAGAGCATTTTGAACATTTAATGTAATTTTTACATTCTAATAAAATTAGTTATAGGTAGGGTAGTTGTTACAATGTTTCTTGTTGTTTCATAAGTTTATTGTTTTTATTTTTTTAATCAATTATAATTTTGATAAATAAAATTGTCACACATCAGTATCCTTACAATAAAATGTTAAATTTAGTTACTTTAACAAAAAAATAAGTCATAACATCTTAACTGCTTTTCTTCTATCTCTTCTAGTTTACGAGATACCCTGCAAAACTCACCAATTTGGGACACCCTGTACACAAATATTTTGCTGTAAACGTATTGGTCCCTTAAGTAACTTTGTAACACATTCTTATTCAACCGAGTTTTCTTTTTTTCTAGGTTTCATATTATCACTCTGTACACTTTTTTTGATTGTATAGGAAACTTTTTATTTCTAACTTTCGGAGGAGAATTTATCAGTGTATCGTCCTCATCGTCTGTCGACAGGTAAGTCGGTTTTCGTTTGTTGAATTCTTTGTCTTCAACCACTGGCGATGTGCTGGTAGGATCTTTGGATGTCGAGGACTTAGTAGTAGCCTTTGAGGCAGGTATAGAAGGATCCTTATCTGGCCTATTTGGCAAACACTCTAGTGTTTCTTTATTAAGACCACGATCACCATTTTTCGATAAATCTTGGTCCGTACGGGCCAATAATTTTCTAGGATTAGGTGATTTTCTTGTGCCCGCTCTCTACAACAATGTAAAATAATATAAACACTTATTTACTATTTTTCTATAATTTTTTAAAATCTTTTAATACTGGTGAGTGTTACTTTTAAAGAAAAAGCAGTAGAATATCAATATTATTACAATTGGCGCAAAAACGTGTGGCTCGAAATTGAGTGAACCCAAAAGATGAAAGAAGATAATGGAATGGAAAATAGAGATGAAAAGTTGATCAGATTCATGGAAGCATTGTTGCAGAGGATGAATAATAAAATAGGAGAACAAAATAAGAATGTGGAAAAGAAATTAGAAGAAAAAATGAATGAACAAAAAGCAGACACGAGAAAAATAAATGAGCAAAATAATAAAATTGACAATTTCCACTGTGAACAGGAAAATAGAAGCACAGGAACAGAGTTTACAAGAATTAAGAAATAGATAAGAAGAAATGGAAAAAGAAACAAAACAAGATATAGAAAATATTAAAAGAAATTTAGAAGATCATATTAAAGAAGGTTGTAAACTACAGGATGAAATAATATCAGAAACAAATGTGACAAAATGGAAAATACAAGAAATAGAAAAGAAAATGTACCAAGAAAAAGAAGAATACAGAAAACCAAATAGAATTTATTCAAGGAATTTAAATTGATATAAAATTTAAAAAAATTATTATAGATGGAAGATTAAATTAAAAAAATATTTTTGGATATTGGAAGAAAATTTAAAAAAAAATAGTTTTAAATAATATATTATTATTACAATATCTATGTAGTTACTTTGCCACAATTTTATTCTCTTTATTTGCTTTGTCTTTAATTTTTTTGCAACCTGTTCAAAATGCTATGAAAAACTAAATGCGTTTTTTTATGATTTTTTTCTTCGACTCACAAGGTTAAAAATAATAAATACCTTCTTATTTATCCCACATTTTGTTCTGATGGAAGACTGAGATGGGTCACTTGAATTTAATTCTTCATTATCACTATCTGTTAATATGACTACAGGAACAATAGTTTTTACCTAAAAATTGACAAAATGGTTTTTTTAAACAATTAAAACTACTAATAAATGATGAAATTAATTATTTTAGAAGTCTTGTACAAAATATATATGCTACACAATGTAAAATCTTGTTTATAAAACTTACCTCACTGCAATCGTCAGAATCTGATAAGAATATTGGTGGATCAAAAAAATACTTAATAGCAGACTTTACAACTGTTTCAATTTCTTTGAAATATTGGGCATCACCCCGATACATGTATTCAAGTATTACTTTTATGGCCTCAAGAGAAAATTGGGGAAGGTTTATTACTTTTTTCTAAAAATGGAACAATGGCACATAAAAACAGCAATTACGCAGAATTTTAGCGATTTCTTACCTCCTTATGTTCCTGGGCGGTTAACAGATATTTAAAAACTTCGTTTTTTTCAGATATAATTGTGCTATGGGCCTCACACTACCGTTATTTCCTATTATTAAAGTGTCTACATATTTTTGAACGGAATAATTAAAGAATAACATTTCTCTTAAGTTATATGATGAATGCACTGGTCTAATTTTTAAATCTTCCATTTTTTTAGCTGCTTTTATGTTTGAATACGCACTTACTAAGTCTTAAATTGACTATCAAACGATACTGACGTGCTGTGTTCCGCTGTCGGAAGATAAACAAGTGAAAAGACGATAATAATAAACCAGTTTTTATTGTGATATATCCAAAAATTTATAAATGAGGAACCTCCAACTGATTGTAAACTGTGGTGCTCGTGTCTCATTTTTACGAGCACACAATATCTTTACATGTTTACATTATTTTTTAAGTTTGACAGTTTATGTCATTATTTTATTTTTTGGTTATATGCATTTGGTCTCTTCTTTTTCAGTGATATTAATATCATTGATCAAGATTCTCTTCTGTTTGGAAAGCTCCATAAGACTATACGTATGGAGAAGAAGATCGTCGTCGTGGGAACGCGTTGCTAAGAAGAGTTGTTATTATTTTTAGAATTTTTTTTTTCATTACATTTTTTGGTATGCATTCAGAAAGACGTATTAAAAAATATACAATTTAAATTTATATTTTTATTTTATTTAGTGTAATGATCGCGAAATATCTGTCAACATTGACATGACTAAACCAGCTTTTCTATTAAATGAGCAAATTGACAGCACCCAACTGCCAACCAAACAGGCAAAGAAAGTCACTTTTTCTATTAATAGTTTAGTTCATTTTTAGTTGTTTCTTTTTTAGTTAGTCATAAATCAATTTCATCTTTTTTCTTTTAAGAGGGAGAGTATTTGTGGTGCTCGTGTCTCATTTTTACGAGCACACAATATCTTTACATGTTTACATTATTTTTTAAGTTTGACAGTTTATGTCATTATTTTATTTTTTGGTTATATGCAATTCTTTTTAAGTAGCGATCATTTGGTCTCTTCTTTTTCAGTGATATTAATATCATTGATCAAGATTCTCTTCTTTTTGGAAAGCTCCATAAGACTATACGTATGGAGAAGAAGATCGTCGTCGTGGGAACGCGTTGCTAAGAAGAGTTGTTATTATTTTTAGAATTTTTTTTGTCATTACATTTTTTGGTATGCATTTAGAAAGACGTATTAAAAAATATACAATTTGAATTTATATTTTTATTTTATTTAGTGTAATGATCCATCCATTACACTAAATAAACTACGTTTACACAGAACTATAAACTAAAAGAAATAAAATGTTTAACTTTCCGAATGGACCAGGTCCATCAAACAACATGATAAACTCCAATGCCTCACAACAAACACATATGATTCAAATGCAGCAAATGTACCCTTATCAAATGAACTTTCGACCGTTACCTAACGATTGTTATAGGCTACATCAGCAACAAATGCAAATGCAACAGGACAATAACATCCACTTCCACCATTGCACCAAAATAATCAAAATGAATACGAAACTGAAAGAAGTCCAGAAATAATACTTTATGATAGTAATAGTGAAGATGACGCCATGAAAATGATTCAAATGTTGAAACCAACAAGCACCCATGGCAAGCCGTCTCAAAGAAAAGGAGAAGAGTCACAAATAGAAAGTATCAATAACAATGAACAAATCCAATTAAAAAATAGATTTCAGTCGCTGACAGGTGCAGATCCTTCGCCAGAACAAAACGAGTCATTAACTACCAAATAGCAACAGATTATATTCCCCAAACCACCACCAATCTATATCTATGGAGTCACAGATTATAAAGCAATGACTGATAACTTAGCTATAGTAGTAGAAGATGAAAACTACTACAGCAAAACCTTGGCTGAAAACACCGTTAAAATACATGGCAAAACAATAGAAACATACAGAAAACTAATCAGACACTTATGTGAAGAAAACATCATACACCACACTTATCAAATTAAACATGAAAGAGCGTACAGGGTTGCCATACGCAACCTCCACCATTCAGTACCAACAGAGGACATTAAAAAGGAACTAACAGAAAAAGGACATCAAGTACGAAATATTATGAATGTGAGACGTAGAACCACAAAGGAGCCACTTCCATTATTCTTTGTTGATCTTGAACCGCAAAAAAATAACAAAGACATCTATAAAGAAGAATTTCTATGTCATACCAAAATCCAAGTCGAACCTCCAAGAGCTAAAAGAGGAATAATACAATGTACAAGATGCCAGGATTATGGACATTCAAAGACGTATTGTAGGAAATCTTTCAACTGCGTGAAATGCGGAAAACAGCATGATAGTAAAAGTTGCAGTAAACCTAAAGAAACGCACTCTGTAGCGGAAACCACCCTGCAAATTATAAAGGATGCTCAATCTATAAAAATCTAATAGCAACAAGATATAGAGATAACCCAAACAAACAAAGACGCCCACCCCAAATGCAATCTATTGCAAATCCTTTTATGCATACTATTCCGAATCAGCCAAAGAACCCGACAACCATCAGTTATGCACAAACAGCATCAGGAAGACCCATCAATGACACCAACCAAAGTAATGGTAATAACCAAGAAGTGGCAGAAACTCTTGCAACTTTTTTAAGCGAATTCAAAAACATGTTTAACCAATTACTTAGCCAGAACAGTATGATTTTATCTATGCTGACTACTGTCATAAACAAAATAGCGCAGTGATGGCTCAATCAGTACGAATAGCAGCCTGGAATTCCAACGGGCTATCAAACCATATACCAGAAATCACTTTGTTCCTGAACCTAAATAAAATCGACATCTTACTTATATCAGAAAGCCATTCAACTGAAAGAACCAACGTAAGAATACCTCAGTATAACGTTTACTTCGCAAATCATCCTAATGGTACAGCACACGCTGGCTCTGCTGTTATAATCCGACAAGCCCTAAAACATCATGTCCTAGAACCCTACATTACTGAAAAAATTCAAAGTGCAAAAATTAAAATAGAAACTAATTCAAGGCCATTGGTTATCGCAGCAATTTACAGCCCACCCAGACATAATATTACTGTCACTGAATACAAAGAATTCCTGTCCTCACTTGGGCCAACTTTTCTAGTTGCTGGTGACTGGAATGCCAAACATACCGCCTGGGCATCTAGGCTCATCACTCCGAAAGGAAGAAACTTGCTGCAGGTAATACAAGAGAATAATTTGGACTACTTATCCACCGGGGAGCCAACATACTGGCCTACAGACTTGAACAAGATCCCAGATCTTCTAGATTTTGCGGTAACAAAAGGAATAGCGAACCTGTACACAAGCATTGAATCAAACGCAGATTTAAGTTCTGATCATACCGCCATCCTGATGACAGTGAGCACTGAAATAATTTGGAAGGAACCACCACCTAAACTGTGTAATGCGAAAACGAACTGGCAACTTTTTGAGACGATCATCAACGAGAACATTCGCCTAAACCACCGGCTCAAAGAAACGTACGAAATTGAGGAAGTAGTGGAGTACTTCACTAAACTAGTACAAGAAGCGGCTTGGCAATCAACTCCAGAAATTGATATGAACAAACAAGAAAAATACAATGTACCACTACACATTAAACAACTTGTACAAGAAAAGAGAAATGCTCGGAAAAAATGGCAAAGAACCAGGAATCCTCATGATAAAACTATCCTAAACAGACTCACCCATAGGCTTCATTCAGTACTACAAGAAACCCGAATTCAAGTTTTCAACATTATATTACAAATTTAACACCAACTGATCATTCCCTGTGGAAAGCAACAAAAAAATTCAAACGACCGATAGTACAAATCCCTCCTCTTAGAAAATCAGATGGAAGCTGGGCCCGAACGGAAGAGGAAAAAGCACATGCGTTTGCAGAGCACCTTACTCAAGTATTTACTCCACTCCCACCTCAAAACGATGACGAAGACATACAAAACTTACTTAATGCTCCAGGGCAATTATCTCTACCAATTAAAGCCTTCTCACAAGCAGAAATAAAAATAGTCAACCCACACAAGGCTCCTGGATATGACCTGATTGTTAGCAACATTTTGAAACACTTTCCCAGAAAAGCCATTGTACTCCTTACAAATATATATAACAGCATGCTTCGACTAAGATACTTTCAAATACAATGGAAGTTTGCTCAAATAATTATGATCGCTAAGCCAGGAAAACCTCCAAACGAAGTAATGTCGTATCGACCGATAAGCTTACTACCGATATTATCAAAGCTATTTGAAAAACTCTTTCTGAAAAGGTTGAAGAAATAATCCCTGCATACCAGTTTGGATTTAGAGAAGAGCACTCCACCATTCAACAGTGCCATAGGATAGTAGATGTTATTAAGGAAAGCCTAGAACAGAAAAAGATGTGTGCTGCTGTTTTTCTTGATATCCAGCAGGCTTTTGATAAAGTCTGGCACGATGGACTATTATTCAAACTAAAAACGAAACTCCCCGAGCAGTACTATTCGCTGATAAAATCCTACATTCCGGATAGACATTTTCAAGTCAAAGTCAGTAGCACTTTTTCATCCAATTGTCCAATCAACTCTGGAGTACCACAGGGCAGCGTTCTTGGACCCTATTTATACCTAATTTTTAACTCAGACTTACCGACAACAAATAATACTACAATCGCTACTTTTGCAGACGACACAGCCATTCTATCTTCAGACAGTTCTCCAGAAAGAGCCTCCCTAAAAGTGCAAACCCATGTAGATCAGCTAGAAGAATGGATTAAAAAATGGAGAATAAAAGTTAATACAGAGAAATCAACACAGATTACGTTCACCACAAAACGAAACCGTTGCCCTCAAATTACAATAAACAATGCTCCAATACCAATCAAAGAAGAAGTAAAATATCTAGGACTGCATCTAGACGAAAAACTAACTTGGAAAGCACATATAAAGGCTAAAAAACAGCAGTTAAATCTAAAGGTCAGGCAGACTCTCAACTGACACTAGAAAACAAAATTCGCATTTACAAAACCATCTTGAAGCCCATCTGGACTTATGGTATTGTGGGGATGCAGCAAGCCTTCAAACACAAAAATCCTTCAGACGGTACAATCCAAAATACTACGCTCAATAACAAATGCACCATGGTATGTATCAAACTACACACTTCATAACGATCTGGGAGTACCCTTCATAACTGACGTCATCCAATCATACGCACAAAAACACAGAGACAGATATGCTAACCATAGCAACCAATTAATAATTCAACTGAACCACCAACCACTACAAGAAAGAAGACTTAAAAGACTATGGCCAGAGGACCTGGGTAGATGAAATTTTTGGTACACTGTCGCTGGATGGTTACCTATTCATGTCTTAATCAATTAACATATTTACTTATTACTCTATGTATGTATTGAGTAGATTGTAAATAAGCAACAAAGAATAAAAAAAAAATTATTTCTCTATATATTGAATATAAGTTTTGTATTCTCTTTATTTAATTGTTCACATTAGTCAACCGTTGCAATATCTTTACCTTCATCTTATTCTTAAATTATTAGAAATCAATGTAAAATAAAAGATTTCTACTACAAAAGGAATGAAACTAGGGGTAATAAAAAAGAAAATGAAATATTCCAATTCTAATAAATTAAATTTAAACGTCGAGCGGATGAAGAACCCATAAAACCGATAACGATTTCTCTACCGTCTTGGAAAACAATTTCAATGATAAGAAAAGCAGTTAAAATCACTTTAAATGCGAGAGCATGATGACTGTTCTTCCTGCAAATGATACCATTTGGTTAATTATACCTTGACTGTCATCTTTCGATTGACATTTTACATCTCAAATAGTTGCTTTGAATTTTCGATCATACGAGGAGTAATAGGGATGAGTTAAGATCCAATTTGGAATTAAATTTATTTTATTCGATATCAGGAAGACCAATTCCTGCCTGTCGAATCAAATAAATCGTAAGTTTAAAGAGAAATAGTGACTCTTTGGTCAATGGCTACATATTTATTGCCTTATATAATATTATATATTTATCAGTTTACATTAGATCGAGTACACTTATTTTTAAGCAGATGTTGCTAATAAATCCACACAATTTATTTATTCGGTTTCCAAAATATTATAAACTTGACACAGTCAACGACGTTTGCTGTTAGGGTTATATATATAAAAGTTTAATATTTTGGGTTCGTTGATACAAATAGACCTAGAAACTACAAAAAAAATTCAAAAAAATTAAAATTTGGTTTACGCAGAATGAATTTTATATAAGAAACGAGAGGCAATGTCAAAATTACCAAAATATTATTTTTGTAACTAGTGCAAAAAGTGTATATTTGTTGCACGATGCATGAAGTTTGCAACAAATATGCTTTTTGCACGTGTAGCACACAACATTTTTTCTACGATCGAAAATAAAATTTAACTTTAAACTAACGATAATTTTATTAAACTAGTTATTTACTTTTTTCGAATTAATTTCAGCCTTCACCACTGAATATTCTGACTATAAGGTCGATGGCTTTAGTATCTCCGATTTTTCTTTCAAATACGCTAGGAGGACGTTCTCACTACTGTTCTTAACACTAGTCTGTAAAGCGTTTATAACAAATTTCATAATTTTTTTTTTGGATTTTTCTGGTAATAAATCTGCTGTGACTTCATTTGCTGTTTGAATTAAATCTGGAGGAGTACAAATATATTCTTCTTCACTATTCGAATCAGACATTTTTAATAGATAATAAAATATTAAAATTTTAAATTGACAACTTGAGATGAATTACGTAAACTGCCACTGTCAGACGCCATCCATAGCTAACTATGAATATGCTTTCGTTAGTAACAAGATTTGGATTAATCAAAACTACAGTAATAGCATATTACATAACGAGTGCGGAAAGTGACATTTTTCAGACGAGTGGGAAATATTGTCGCACGAGGCATAAGCCGAGTGCGACAATCCCACGAGTGTGAAAAATCACTTTCGCACAAGTTATGTATACTATTATAAGTAACTTTAGTGCACCAAAGTAAAACTTTTAACACGGTTGAGAGTGCAAAAAGTAATAACTTTTTGCACGATCTTAGAAAAAAAATGTTTGGGCCATTTTTGAGTGAAAAAATGACTTTTTTGGGATATAAATGGACCTAGAATCTACAAAAAAAATTCAAAAAATTAAAATTTGGTTTACGCAGAATGAATTTTTTATAAGAAACGATTGGCAATGTCAAAATTACCGAAAAAAATGTTTGGGCCTTTTTTGAGGGAAAAAAATTAATTTTTTTGGGATATAAATGGACAAAAAAAATTCAAAAAATTAAAATTTGATTTACGCAGAATGAATTTTTTTATAAGAAACGATTGGCAATGTCAAAATTACCGAAAAAAAATGTTTGGGCCATTTCTGAGGGAAACAATAAGTTTTTTGGGATATAAATGGACCTATAATCTACAAAAAAAAATCAAAAAAATTAAAATTTGGTTTACGCAGAATTAATTTTGTATAAGAAACGATTGGCAATGTCAAAATTACCGAAAAAAAATGTTTGGGCCATTTTTGAGGGAAAAAATGAGTTTTTTGGGATATAAATGGACAAAAAAAAATAAAAAAATAAAAATTTGGTTTACGCAGAATAAATTTTGTATAAGAAACGATTGACAATTTCAAAATTACCGAAAAAAAAAGTTTGGGTCATTTTTGAGGGAAAAAGTTAGTTTTATATCCTAAAAAACTAGACCTAGAATCTACAAAAAAATTCAAAAAAATTATAATTTGGTTTACGCAGATATAAGAAATATCCTCTCATTGCCGGATTTGGGGGGGGGAGGGGGCAATTGCCTCCACTGTCCCCCACTTGGAGCCGCCGTTGGTAAAATACGAGGTACAGAATGGCAAAAGATCAATGATAGATGAATCTGGAAGTACTTTATTATTTTTCGCATGCAATGCAAATATCTAAGTTTTCAGCAAACCAGGCTAATCAACAAGAAGCAAGTCAAAACCCAAGTTAAAGCCCAGTATAAGTAAAGGGTGGAATTACTTCTGAAGTATGAACTTTTGGCAACCTCAACACATTTATTGTGCTCGTATTGACCTACACATCCTGAGAAATCAGAGAGGATTCAGACAATACATCGGGCTGCATGTAATTTATCGACTCTTTGCTATATACTGGACAACAAATATGGCCTACATCGTCGGCAGAATGGAAGTTAATGCAGGCCAGATATTGTGGTGGTGGATAAGGGAGTCAATTGTGTACTTAATGTTGCTTAATAACCATAATGTCAGGGTCATCAGACAACTAGATTGTAATTAACTTCCCTAACCAAGACATAATTTTGTTTAAAGGCATGCAGTAAAGGTTGCTACTGCAATTTTAAGAAGATTTTTAAATGACTTGATAACTAAGTAAAAATATTCTCGATGGTCATTATCTATTCTTTTCTAATAGTGACATATTAATATAATAAGGGATAAACAATTAAATTGTTATTAACCTCTTTATTCTCAGAAATGCAGAAAAACGGATTTGGGCATCTTGAAGATGAATACATATTAAAAATGGCTAAATCCTGGAATTCCTCCTTTTTTGAATTGAAAGGATGTTGAGAAGTATTGAAAGAATTTTATCAAAGTAGATTTACACTTCTCTTTTGTGCAAAACCTTATTTATTCCCATATTATTGAGGATTACTCTACCGTTCATATTCATCACAAAAGATATTGAATTCCCTGAATTTCAAAAAGTCGTCGATACCTTTAGGGAAAAACAGATTTGAGGAAACTCCTTCAGATTTTCACTACTTACAATTTAATCAAAGGATTAGGGCTTCACCGGCGTACGCGAAAAAGTAGGGCAATTTTAATAAAAATTCCTTTTAGAATTTATAAAAAATACGTTATATTGTTAAAACAATGTATTTTCTACAGCATTCGCCACTATTATCTTCGACTGCCAATGACCTAAAAATCATTAACCAAATTTATAAGGTGATTTTTTTATTAATGGGGTCCTTTGAACTCTCCATTGGGACCTGTTGTGGCTCATCCGTAACATAATAAAATTAATATGCTCTTCATTACCACAGAATTGGCAGTCTGCTTTGATGTTATGCAGCCCTATCTTATTCATGATTTTTCAGACGACAGTACTTTGTAATCAGCTTTATGCTTAGTTACGATCTAAGCTATTTAAGGAATTCTATAGCTCCCTATAACCTGCCATAATAAAATTTACCTTACAATGGTTAGTACTTAATTTAATATTTTTAGATACAGCCCTGCTAGCTGAGTTTTTTAAGACACTGTTTAATTCAACTATATTATTTTTAAAATTTTATATCCTTTTCAGCATAAATCAATATTTTTGATTTTCCCTGTACACCACTACATATTTTACTTTTATTCTTGATTATTGATTTATATGTGATGCAGAACTTTTTGTGAAGAATAATTTTTTGAAAAAATAATAAAAAATTTCCATTTGTTACCAACTTTTTCAGATATACTGTATACAGGGTACGCCAATTATTTCCACTCGATCTCTAGCACCGAAACTAAAAGAGATATCAACAAGATTTTTTGTAGGGGTAGACAGTGTCACTCGGACTACAATTTTAAAATATTTTGATGTATACAGGGTGGCTAATTTTTGTGGAATTAAAATTAATTTGGTTTTTTTAAATTAACACCCTGTATACGATTATGTCTTCTGATTCTACTTAATATTAGATTTAGGGTAGTTTTTTGTATTTGTAAATCCGACGCGGCGTTGACAAGTTATTCCTATTTTAAGCAGATTTAATGAAAAAACAGCACTTCAGAAATATTAGGACAAAAACCACATTTTTTAAAAAATTCCTCAAAAAAGCTACTATGATGTAAATGAAACATGCACCTATCACAATAATCACACAACATCTTCACCTGTTGCACAGAGTGTTTGCCGATGGCGTGCCAATAGTCTAGTTTTCAAATGGCAATAACTTAATTTTTTTCAAATGGGACACCCTGTATATTTTTCTTCAGTTAGAAGGTCTCCCTAATATGCATTAAAAAAATATAGGGTTTTGCACATCTAACTTTACTATTTACTTTAATAATTGACGTTAAGTGACAAACAACATATTTTACACAATTTTTAATAAGTACAAAATTTTACAAAGTTTAATCGTAAGAAAACTACAATAGTGAAAGTTAAAATTTATAGTAGGTGTTCAAAATGTCTTCCATTTTCATTTATACATTTTCTTGCCCTTTTTTTCATTGATTTACGTACATCTCTTAGCATTGCAGGGGTCACCTGTCTAAATGCTGCAGTAATTCTTTCTTTCATATTTTCTTTTGTGGTAACCTCTTCTTTGTAAACAATATTTTTAATAAAACCCCACGTGAAAAAATCGCAAGGTGTAAGGCAAGGCGATCTAGTAGGCCAATTTATAGGTCCTCCCCTTCCTATCCAACGATCCTGAAATTCCCTATTTAACCAATTGCGAACATCTAATAGGTAATGTGGTGTGGCACCATCTAATTGAAACCACATTCCGTTGCGATAATTTTGAGGCACATTTTGCAATAAGTTGCGAAAATCATGTTCTAAAAAATCTAAAAATATAGCTCCATTTACAGTCCCATCAAAGAAATAGGGACCAATTACATAATCACCTATTATTCCCGCCCATACATTCAAAGACCATCGATACTGTGATGTGGTTCTAAATAAATGTTCATTGTGGTCCGAATAATAATGGAAGTTGTGTCTATTTATACAACCGTTCTTATGAAACGTGGCTTCGTCGGAGAATAAAACTTTGTTTAAAAAGTTACGCTCTGTATTTATCTTGTTTATTAACCATCTACAGTATTCCACTCTACGCGCGAAATCACGTGGTAACAATTCTTGGTGAAGCTGGATATGATAAGGGTGATATTTATTCTTTTTTATTATGCGTTTAATTGTGGTCTTGGAAATATCTAACTGATTGCTTAATTGCCTTGTGCTTATATTGGGATCTTCAACTATACTGATCATTACCTTATATTCCTTGTCAATAGTAACAGCTGTAGTTCCACGTGAATGTTTTTCATACTTGACGGTTCCTGTTCTATCAAATCTATTCTTTAAATTCTCAAAAGTATCCTTTTGTGGATGACGTCTTTCTGGGTATCTTTGACGATAGACCCTACTAGCAAGAAACGCATTTTTTTGACATTCACCCAGTAACCATATCATTTCAATATTTTCTTGAACACTATAATTCTTATTAAAATCCACTTTTTATACACAATACCGATTTAATTTAGTAGACGTGATACAATACAAAATTTTATGTTGACAATTAATGCCATAACAAAATATACCTACTGTCATTTTCATAGGTAACTTGATTTCTTATTAAAAATTGTGTAAAATATGTTGTTTGTCACTTAACGTCAATTATTAAAGTAAATAGTAAAGTTAGATGTGCAAAACCCTATATTTTTTTAATGCGTATTAGGGAGAGCTTCTAACTGAAGAAAAATATACAGGGTGTCCTATTTAAAAAAATTAAGTTATTGCCATTTGAAAACTAGACTATTAGCACGCCATCGGCAAACACCCTGTGCAACAGGTGAAGATGTTGTGTGATTATTGTGATAGGTGCATGTTTCATTTACATCATAGAAGCTTTTTTGAGGAATTTTTTAAAAAATGTGGTTTTTGTGCTAATATTTCTGAAGTGCTGTTTTTTCATTAAATCTGCTTAAAATAGGAATAACTTGTCAACGCCGCGTGGGATTTACAAATACAAAAAACTACCGTAAATCTAATATTAAGTAGAATCAGAAGATATAATCGTATACAGAGTGTTCAATTTAAAAAAACCAAATTAATTTTCATTCCACAAAAATTAGCCACCCTGTATACATCAAAATATTTTAAAATTGTAGTCCGAGTGACACTGTCTACCCCTACAAAAAATCTTGTTGATATCTCTTTTAGTTTCGGTGCTAGAGATCGAGTGGAAATAATTGGCGCACCCTGTATATAAATATATAACAACTTAAATATTCCTTTAGATTGTAAAACCGGAACACCATGCCTTTTAACTTCCGATTGTTGACTTTAATAGCTGCCACTCCTTCACAACCTCATTACTGAATAATAGAGAGTAAAAAAGGCCAAAATGTATTCTTAAAACATTCAGATCTTGGTATATAACCATTTCTCTCTAATTTTGAGATTTTTCTTTCTTCTAAGTTTCGAAGATTTTGTTGAATCGGGTTAAAAATAATTGCGGATATAATCATATCTTTAACATCATAATTATAATGATATTAATTAATATCTGGTGAGTACTTCGTTCCTACAGCCACTACCGAGGATTACACCTCTTCCAAAAGGAAAATAAAAATGCCCTGGCAGTAGGAACAATTTAAAACATGACTTAGAGTCTAACTCGGCTAAAGGAGGTGGCAGATACTGCTATTAATATGCTTACCACTCCAGAAGTGTCTAACACCGATTCTCTTTTATCATCTAGCCAATATTCCCGGTTTCTAGGGCAGTCCTAGCCAATATCCCGGAAAAGGAGAAAGAGGCTTAGTTGATGTTGTCCCCAGAAACATAAGCAGTGATCGCAGAAAGAGCAGCTTAGAGAGAGAATATGCTTTATTGTCATAGAAAAATTACAAAAATTTTATAGACAAAGCGAAATTAATCATAATAAAAATAAAAATACTAGATAAAACAAAACACAAACAAAATAACAATAACAATTGCATTGGATATGCAATATCCGTCACTATAAATTATTGTTCAAATTAAAATTTTCAAATTAACTTAATTTAATTATTGCTCCTATATGCTGCAACCCAAAAGTCTAAGGCACGTTATAAAATTCTGCCACTATGTAAAATGGTCTTTCTTGAAGAAAAGCCCTAGTGGATCTTCTGAACTTATCATAAGAATTTATAGATTTTAACTGTATCGGGAGATTATTATACAATTTTTTTGCATTGTAGGCAATAGAATTTTTTATTAGGTCAGAGGTGGGAATAGGTAAGTAAACATCAGTATCTAAATTTCTTGTAGGATATCTACGAGTTGGTCTTTCCGATAACTTTTGAATGTGTTTGCGAACCAAGCAGACGGATTCAAAGATAAATAGAGCAGGAAGGGTTAGAATTTTGAAATTTTTAAAGTAATTTTCACAGTGAGTCCTACTACTTAAACCAAGTACATAACGAATTGCTCTTTTTTGTAATTTGAAAATAGATTCGAAGTGGTATAAGCTACAAGAACCCCAGAATGGTAAACCATAGCGAAGGTGAGATTCGAATAAGGAAAAGTAGGTCATTAATGCAGTAGTAGGGGTCAGCTCTTTAGAAACAGTTTTAATGGCAAAACATGCAGAAGATAATTTTTTTGCCAAGGTATCAATATGAGTGGACCATTTCAGGAATTTGTCTATATAAAGACCTAAAAACTTAATTGAGTTCACCGTTAGAATCGGTTATTGCTTAGAGTTATAGGCTGTAAAGTACCTCTGTAAGACATTGCTACGGTTTTACTGGTGTTGAAACAAAGCCCATTCGAGTCAGACCAAGACTTGATAGTAACTAGATCTTTGTTTATGCTAGATTGTAATGTCTATATCAGAACTACTCCAGGTTACACTCGTGTCATCGGCAAATAAAGTAATTCTTCCACTTATTTTTAAGTCTGTGATATCGTTGATGAATAATAAAAATAAAATTGGACCTAACACTGAACCTTGAGGTACGCCACTGCTAATTGGCAGATTTGAAGAATCAGCACCATTAGCACGTAACTGCTGATTTCTATTTTCTAAGTAAGTTTTAAACCATTGCAAAAGAGAACCCCGTACGCCATAAATTTGTAGTTTCTTAATTAAGATTTCATGATTAACACAATCAAAGGCCTTTGCAAAGTCACAAAATACTGAAGTTGTGAAAAGTTTATCATTAAGTGATGTATATATTTCATTAAGAACGGAAAACATTGCGTCACTAGTGCATTTTTTAGGAAGGAAACCATATTGATGAGGTGTTATGATGTTTTGTTTGAAAAGAAAGGGCAGTAGGCGATTTTTCATTAGCCTTTCTATTATCTTCGATAAGGTAGGTAGTAGAGCAATAGATCTATAGTTACAAGTTTCGGTTTTGTCGCCGCCCTTATGAAGTGGGATTATTATAGCTGTTTTTAGACAGCTCGGAAAGATACCAGATTCGAAGGATTCATTAATCAGCGAAGTTAAAATGTTAATTACTACATCAGGTATATTTGAAAATATTTTATTGGACAAGCCATCATTTCCACAGGAAGATTTATTTTGAATGCTGTTTATGGTTTGCACTAGTTCGTGCTTATCTACTGGCCCTAGGAAGAAACTATTAGTGACCCTTTTAGTACGTAGGAGGAAGGAGAGAGCATCCTGGCCCGGAGCTATGTTAGAGCTGATATTCTTACTTACATTAACAAAATAATTGTTTAGTTCATCAGGACTAGGATTAACAGTGTTTGAAGAACGGGTTTTATTTCTTAAGTCATTTATAATAGACCAGGTTTCTTTGGAAGAGTTTTTAGCTCTTGAGATGCGATTTCTATAATAGTTTTTCTTAGTAGATTTGATAATTTTCCAATACAGTATTCTGAAGTTGTTGATATAATTTAATATTAGGTGGTTATCTGAGAATTTTTTAATATACATAAGTGACCTCATATTTTTTGAAGAAATTCTTATTCCTTTAGTTGTCCAAGGTTTATGATGTTTAGTTTTAATGGGGCGAAGGGGAAATGCTGTATTGAAACAATTAATTATTTTATTTAGGAAGTCCAAGAATTTAGAGTTAATATCTTCAGAAAGACCATTCCAATTGGTAGCTAGACACAAGTTATAAAATTTTTCAAAATTACGCTGAGAGAAAATTCTACCCAACTGACTGACTTTTTTTGGGGCTGCTTCATGGTCAGAAAGACCTGAGCTAATTACTTGGTGTTCAACATCAGCGGGTTTAAAATCGGAGACTACGTAATCTATAATTGTTGATGATGTTTTGGTGATTCTAGTTGGCGAATCTACTTGCATAGTGAGTCTGAATGATTCAAAAATATTTGTCAAGGACTTTTGAGTAGCACATACATTAGCAAAGTCAATATTTAAATCGCCGCATAAAATTTTCCTACTTTTTATAGGCAATGCGTAAATTAAGAACATTCTCGAGAAAAAGGTGGACATTTGATTTGGGAGTTCTATAAATACAAATAATAAACAAATCAATGTTTTTGTTGTACACTACGGAGAATTCAAAGACATTTTCAGATTGTAAAAAATCGTATTTAGAGACAGCAGAGAAGTCATCATTTAAGGGTAAAATTAGAGTTCCACCATAGTCTGTAGTATTTCTGTCATACCTGCTAATTACAGTATATTTTTCAATAAAAATTGGTTCATTGTAACCAGTGCTCTGTAATAGCCACTATTTGGGGAAACCTTAACTCTTCCAAAAACAAATACAACTCCTCAGTTTTCTTCCGCATTGATTATATATTAATCAGAACCATTCTTAATTTACTCTCTGCACGACCAGTAAGACTAGCTGGGGATTCTAGTTCCCCAGAACACGTCAAATTAACTAAAAATTTTTCCTATGCGTATCGGCAGTAAAATAGCGGTTATTGTACTCCCTTTGTTTTTGAAGGTGAATTCTTCGTTCCGCGGTGACATACGACCTGTAGGTCAGTATAGGGTCCACCTAAGTACCGGCTAACTAATCTACAAAATGGAAAGTTTCACAATTGCAATTCAGGATCAGGTACTCAACTGATAACTATGAAAAGTATTGGCTTAAAGTTGTAGAAAATTGCAGAAAGTATAATTCAAAAAGGATTCAGCAGACAACATCGGGCTGCACGTATATAGACAGCATCGATTACTTCATCAAATGCTAGTCACCTACAAGCTATATACCAGCCCCAGACAGTCCTACAAAATGATTCCTATAAACTACATTACTTAATTAAGCCCATGACTGAATTTCTCAAACAACACAGCCGACGTTGGCAGAGAAAATTGAAGTTATTTTCTTAAAAGCTGTTTTAACTTTTAATCTAACTTTTTCAAGTTCCGTACCTTTCGTTGATTATACTGTAAATTATTTATTTTATACGTGCTTTTCCGCAAATGAGTGTGACTAATGAAAATGTGATGAGCTTCGAAAATTATTTGACGCTAGAGAGATTATAAACTTCGGAACAAAAGTTTTTATCTCTTTGAATTTAGGTAAAAGACTTTACTCGTCCGATGGGACTTTAATTAATGTTTCTGGTGGATGAAGCGTACAAAATTTTTCTCTTCTTTTCAGTACGTTTCAAATCTAGAGATTTGTGTATTTTTTTTTTGATTTCTTAAATAAAAAAACTGAAAATTTAATCATAAACGATTACTACTACTAAATCAAATAATATAAAAGTTAGCTCCCATCAGTTTTACCACTTTATTATAAACAAAGCTTTTTTTATGGTTTTAAAAAAGTTTGTTTTTATATGAAACACACCAGAACTTGTTATTACATCTGGGACGATCTGTACCAGCCAAATCTTGAGTATAATATTCCATTCCCAAGACAAAACTCTTTAACAAAAACTTGCGGACTATCAATTACATTTGAGTTCTCATTGGACAAGCAGATTAGAGCTTTATGCTTTATTGTTTCATTGCCAGCTCCGTGTTTCACCCAAATCTGCAGCCGACACAAAGTTGGCACAACGAAGGGACAACCAGACCCAGGCTTGATTTACTATCACGGTCCGACTGTGCTTCCCATTCAGGGGAGTTTCTGTGTTTCAGAACATCTGCAATATAACGCAATAATATATAGAGTGTTCGGGTTTAATTCCTCAGTATAGGATAATAAAGGAAAATACAATAGGAACGCTGGAAGATTACAACAATATTATTAATAATAATAATAATAATAATAATAATAATAATAATAATAATAATAATAATAATAATAATAATAACTGTCTTTATTATTTTCCAAGATACAATATTTACATGATAAAAAATAATAATCTAAGATAATTTAGGAACGTAAAGAGCGAAGTTTATTTTTAAAAATGCGCTACACGCACAGTTAAAAATATTCCTCCACTTAACCCTAAAAGATCTGTGTAAAAACAGCATAACAATGACAAAATCCAGAAATATTAATTGAAATTTTATTGAAAATGCATTATCCAGATTGGTGACCTATTTACACTAAGAAAATTTGTTTAACTACATGAAAAATTTAAATTCAGAAACTCTAAAACTCAGAATCTCTAAAATGCCCAGTAAAGCAATGCAGATATCGATATGAATACCGACCAAGAAAAAGCAATAATTAGGCTTGATTATCTAAAAGATATTTTTTAAATGTTGTTTTGAATTTACAAACAGTATAACTTTTAAAACCTGTTAAAGCTGCGGTAAGCAACTGACATAGACCCAATCCAAAAACGAACTTTGTTCTAATCTTTACAAATGATTTTGTATGAATTCTTAACGGAAATAAATCCCATTTATCTGCTCCTATTGAATTATACAATTATTATCTAATTGATTTTATGCAATTAACAATACTAATAACTACAGAGCGTGAGATATAAACTATAACTCACGCTCCAGAAGTCGAATTGTCATAGCAAGAATGTCTAGAATTACACTATAAGGATTGCTCAAGCGGACGATCTATCGGCTATTATCACGTGGTTAAACGTCGTCAAAGGGTGACCGCGATACATGAAACGTGATTATATTATATCCTTAAATTTTTATTTCACACACACAAACCCACAGACACGCTCAAACACACAATTTACAGTATTTGAGCAATCCTATAATAGTATATCAGCCATGAGATAATGTTATCAAGTTACCTGGTATTCTGTCACTCATGTCGAATGTGACAATATAATATTTAGTCGCGTCAAAGTAGGTTTTCACTTCGAACTTTGGTCGGAAAGGTCCGATCGGGGTAATTTTTTGTGCAAAATGTTCATTGAGACATGAGATTCAAAGTTGACCAAAATCTCGATGCCGCTCGGCCCCCCCCCCCTCTCCCTGAAATTCACCCCAATTGGAGGGAATTCTCGGTATTTTTCAACAAGGCACATACTTCATAAAACTGCCGTCCCAAGCGGGCCAAATGTTCCACTCGGGGGTTTTGAAGTGCCCTGAATCCATTTTTTGGGTCAGGTCGCCCTTGCGACCTGGGAAACAGTAACAAAGCCTACACAGAACACGAGGCTAATGGCCATAGTAGTCGATGCCGTTGACACAGAAATAAAAAAATAGACAAAAACAAATGAACTGTATTCACTATCAACAACAAGCAGATTGACTTTATTTCATGTTGTATATTTACTTAAAAAATTGTGGTCAGTTTTAATTAAAAAATCGGATGTGGCCATGCACATGACTTTACCATACTTTAACGGCCATACGGGCTCATAATCCAATTACTCGTACATATTTAAGGCAGGCCATGCCTGGCAAGAGCGTACAATTGTCTCCATGAAACAAAACACTTCTACTGCGCTTGCGCTATTATGCAACTATGTTATTCCATATTTTATTTTTAACTCGCTTATAATACAAAATTTGAAAAAAGTTTTTAAACAAAATTTATAGTAAATTTAATTTAAAATAAATTTTTTCTCTTAATATTTTTACATAAACTTAATAGAAACGATAATAATTGCGAAAATCTGAAAATTCTCAAGAGTAAACCCCCACTTCCGGTTGTCCGATTTTGCCCAAAATCTAATCAGCTCATTAGCATGTTGTAAAAATGCTAAATGGTTATGAAATTTCGATCGCAGTTGGAGTTAGAGCGCACACAAATTTTTCCGGACTACATACTCCATACTCCATACATACATTTTCTGGAAATGGTCTTAAATGACTTAGGGGGTCTCAAAACATGTAAATCCACTGAAAGCTGAACTTTTTTTTTGCGATTACAATACTTTACCTATGGTAAGGTAAAAACATATCTCCATCGTCCTTTGGTATTCCTTATTCCTGATAGACCCCGTATTTTGGTATCTTCCTGGCACAAATATAAAGAAATACCGCAAAAAACGATAACGAGTTTGGAATGCGTATTGTATAGTGGGCTATACGACTGTGCGCATCGATTAATGTTTAAAATGCCTCGGAAAAATGTAAAAAGGAGAATGTTAGAGGATATTGGTGCCTTGAAGGGAAAAATGGCGATTATTTAACTTAAAATTATAGACAGAAAAAAAGGAAACATTTTGGAGGTCTCAATTATGAGTTCAAATATCCTTAGGAATCGCTTTATGATACTAAAAAGAATAGTACTAGAATTTATTTATAGATGGTTTCATTTAATATTGCGTTCCAGAAAATTTAATGGCTTTAAATGATCCAAAATGAAACGGTGAGATTAAAAAGTTTTATTTTAGAATCTCTTATGAAAAATGAAAAAAAAATATTAACATCTTTACAAAAACAGATTGCAGTGCGTTAAATACACAATTAAAAGTACCGAAAACTGACTTATGAGATGATTCAATCTATAACTGCGGCATCTTAAGTAATTACTAATATTCATTAAGCGATTTCAATCGATATTGTCCATTTTATCAATACTGATAGTAAAGCGGACTCCTTACAAAGAGAAAAAGCCAAATATCGACAAACCTTCCGGAAAAATGTCGGAGAATTTGAGTATAAAAAGATTCAACCTTATCTCTAAAATCCAAGCGCCAGGGAAAAAAAGTTTCGTCAACATAACGCTTGAAATACCAACGGTATCAACAAACTAGTCAGATATATTAGAACATGTAAAAACAATACTGCGCAGGCAGATATGGCGAAAAAATAGAATGTCACTGAAGCAAGCCCACCACTTTTAACACACAACAAATCGGACCGTGGGAGAATTTATTACAAATATATTACAATTTATTACAATCTGAAAAAAATTTATTACACCTCCCGTTTTCGAAATATGAGGTTGTGGGCCAGGTTTCGGGTGAAGCTAGCCCACATCGAATAAAACTAGATAAATCCGATGGAAATGCACGTGGAAATTTATTACAATTTATTACAATCTGAAAAAAAATTATTACACATCCCGTTTTCGAAATATAAGGTTGTAGGACAGGTTTCAGCTCAAGCTAGTGGTGAACGTTGGATTGAAATGAATATATTTATTTATTACAGTAGCCCACTCACTTCTTTATGTAAAAATATTATTGCCTTTAACTCTGAATTGTTGACCAAAGACATATTTCGTGAGTGGGCTACTGTAATAAATTTTAAACAGAGTATTAGAGGGGAACGTTGTATTGAAATGAATATATTTATTTATTATAGCAGCCCACTCACTTCTTAATGGAAAAATATTATTGCCTTTAACTCTGAATTCTGACCAAAGACATATTTCGTGAGTGGGCTACTGTAATAAATTGTAAACAGAGTATTAGAGGTGAACGTTGGATTGATATGAATATATTTATTTATTACAGCAGCCCACTCACTTCTTTGTGGAAAAATATTATTGCCTTTAACTCTGAATTGTTGACCAAAGACATATTTCGTGAGTGGGCTACTGTAATAAATTTCAAACAGAGTATTAGAGGGGAACGTTGTATTGAAATGAATATATTTATTTATTATAGCAGCCCACTCACTTCTTAATGGAAAAATATTATTGCCTTTAACTCTGAATTCTGACCAAAGATATATTTCGTGAGTGGGCTACTGTAATAAATTGTAAACAGAGTATTAGAGGTGAACGTTGGATTGATATGAATATATTTATTTATTACAGCAGCCCACTCACTTCTTTATGGAAAAATATTATTGCCTTTAACTCTGAATTGTTGACCAAAGACATATTTCGTGAGTGGGCTACGGTAATAAATTTTAAACATAGTAATTAGAGGTGAACGTTGGATTGAAATGAATATATTTATGTATTACAGTAGCCCACTCACTTTTTTTCTGGCAAAATATCATTGCCTTTAACTCTGAATTACTGACCAAAGACATATTTCGTGAGTGGGCTACTGTAATAAATTTCAAACATAGTATTAGAGGTGAACGTTGAATTGAAATGAATATATTTATTTATTATAGCAACCCACTCACTTCTTAATGAAAAAATATTATTGCCTTTAACTCTGAATTCTGACCAAAGACATATTTCGTGAGTGGGCTACTGTAATAAATTGTAAACAGAGTAATTAGAGGTAAACGTTGGATTGAAATGAATATATTTATTTATTACAGCAGCCCACTCACTTCTTTATGGAAAAATATTATTGCCTTTAACTCTGAATTGTTGACCAAAGACATATTTCGTGAGTGGGCTACTCTAATAAATTTTAAACATAGTAATTCGATGTGAACGTTGGATTGAAATGAATATATTTATTTATTACAGTAGCCCACTCACTTTTTTCTGGCAAAATAGTATTGCCTTTAACTCTGAATTGCTGACCAAAGACATATTTTGTGAGTGGGCTACTGTAATAAATTTTAAATAGTGTCTTAGGGATGAACGTTGGATTGAAATGAATATATTTATTTATTACAGTAGCCCACTCACTTGTTTCTGGTAAAATATTATTGCCTTTAACTCTGATTTGCTGACCAGAGACATATTTCGTGAGTGGGCTACTGTAATAAATTTCAAATAGTGTCTTAGGGGTGAACGTTGGATTGAAATGAATATATTTATTTATTACAGCAGCACAACCTTATATTTCGAAAACGGGAGGTGTAATAATTTTTTCTAGATTGTAATAAATTTGTAATAAATTCTCCCACGATCCGATTTGTTGTGGGTTAAAAGTGGTGGGCTAGCTCCAATCACATAAAAATAGAAGTAATTCAACAATCCTACAGTGGTTGAAAGGAGTGAAAATTAATTTTTTACTAAAATCCTTCCTGCCCACGAATTTAATTATTGATCATTTGGCACCTTTCACCTTTATAAACATCCTAAATCAGTTTCATTATTTGTAGGAAATACTAATAAATTTAACATTGACCTGTATACACCCGTTCCCTTAACTGTGAAATCAAAATATTTTAATTATCAACAAGGCCTTTCGTGCGTCTACAGTGGACACAATAATTTACGAAGTAGTCATTAGATAACGACCAAAGGACTGTAATTGAATTTCGATTTACCAATAGTATTTGCATGTAAACCGAGAGCCAAACCAAACACAATTAGTGGGCAAACTGAAACCGCAGAATCCCATATATCGGAATAATATTACAACAAGCGGTTTTTTTAATTTTACGATTTTTTCCAGTTTTAATGGTTTACAATTCAGTTTGTGGTTACAAATTAAAATACACAATATATTTTTGTACCGTCGAAAGTTTGGTGGTATTAGGTGGCCATAAACGTAAAGCATTGTAAAATATTTAGTCCAGTCAAAGAATGAGGTGTAGAGTGCGTGAGCAGGTATAGTCGAACTCAATCCTTTATGAGAATGAAAAAACAGCAAAGGATTACCGCCAATAGAACAAATGCTCATGAATCTGGACATTTTTGAGCACTTTAAAGTCGAAAACACGGTACACTATCCATATACATAAAAATAAAATAATATTTTGGCTATTAGGACCACTGTGCAAAGATTCCATAACCAACTTAGCTGGATATTGTTATAGGGGAGAATGGCGTATAATTATTAATTATGAGTTTAATATGAATTTACATTTTAATTTCTATAACGCATATTAGATTTGAATTACTAATTAAAATTTTGTCTTAAATTAATTTAACTAAACTGTGGGGCGTGAGGTTACACTCATAAGATGCGACAATGGAAGTGTGGTTATAGTTTTTACATTTTCAATTGCAAAAACAAAATTCTCAGATGTGCAGACAGGTTACTTTGGCGGCATGTAGATGTACCGACAAGTGTCTTTGTCGGTATTAGCGGCATGTAGATGTGCCGACAAGTGGCTTTGTCGGTATTAGCGGCATGTAGATGTGCCGACAAGTGGCTTTGTCGGTATTAGCGACTTGTATAAAGCGGGATCATTTTGTTCTGCAATTAAAGTAGGAAGTAGGAAGTTAGACAAATATTGTCTTCAGTAGTGAGGGCTAGGAAAATATTCATACAGTGATACACTGTGCTTGTGTTCGCACTTGATTTTTGATTTAGTGAATAGTAGGTGGTAGGTGATTCGTGGCGTTAGTTTATTTCAATTAATATTATTCTTGGCTTCCGTGTATATACATACTTTTTTTTATTTTGAAACATTGTTACAGTGTACTTCTTATTTATTTATTCGGTGTCAATTTCAATATGTTTCGTCCTTGGGAAAATACAGTTTTTTTAAGTGGATCTAAAGAATCGGAACAATCACTAAATGATATTCCAATGGATTATGTGGTATCAGGTTGTAGTCCCAAAGATTCCTGGCATCAAAAAGGGGCCACGAGGTATTGCGCCTTCCGCCCTATTTTTGTGTATTTAACCACATAGAATTAATTTGGGGACAACTTAAAAAAAGAATAAGGCGCCATAACGTGTTTCCCAAATTTGATGGGTTGATAGCAAATTTGGTAAAAGAAGAAATTAACAAAATCAAACATGCCATCAAAGAAGAAAATTCTTATATAACGAGTCCGACCAAATTTATTATCAATGTTGATGACAGTGATTCCGATGATGAGGGTTGAGATAGGGTAGGTAAACTTAATTAATTTATATCTATGACTTTATTCACCGTGTTTTAATTTTAGAATTAAAATTTGAGACAAAATTTTAATTAGCAACGTTTCTGAATTTCACAAGAGATCAGAAAATGAAGCTATAGGCCAGGTGGAGTGGTCAACCTCTATTCAAATCTAATATGCGTTATAGAAATTAAAATGTAAATTCATATTAAAGAAAGTTAATCAATATAGAAATTTTACGCAAATTACCCCTAACGATCTCCAGTAACTTGGTTATTGAATCTTTGCACAGTGGTCCTAATAGACAAAATATCATTTTATTTTTATGTATATGTATTTCTTCTATTGGCGGTATCCTTTGCTGTTTTTATAGAGTTTTTTCTTTCTCATAAAGCGGTTGGTTCTACTATGACTAAGCGATTCCTTCAGAAACTTGTACAGGGGACTTAGGGTGATAACATACCAAAAGTCCTGACACCTTGGTGGTGAGCCAGGGGGGGTGGGGGTGTCAAAGGAACGCATTTTCGGTTTCTCGCTTATATCCCGAAAACGGTGCATCGGAGAGATATTTGTTTTATAATAAAATAAAGTTCATAAAATTATCTAAAACTTTTATGAGTAAACCAGTAAGGAATTTTAATTTATTAGATTCGAGATCCTAAGACCGGTTTCTGTCTTTCGACTTCATCAGTTAGGCTTTTCGAATCCAATAAATAAAATTCCAAACTCGTACAAGTCAATAGCTATATCCGCTATAAGATAACATTTGTAGATGTGCTACCATCTATGGTAAGAAGAGAGTATTGACATTAAATTTTGACTGAATCTAGGCAAGATGTCACTCTCTTCTTTTTTATCCCTTTCAGAGATTAATACAAAGTGAGTAAACCAGTAAGGCATTTTAATTTATTAGATTCGACATCCTAAGACCGGTTTCTGTCTTTCGACTTCATCAGTTAGGCTTTTCGAATCCAATAAATAAAATTCCAAACTCGTACAAGTCAATAGCTATATCCGCTATAAGATAACATTTACCATAGATGGTAGCACATCTACAAATGTTATCTTATAGCGGATATAGCTATTGACTTGTACGAGTTTGGAATTTTATTTATTGGATTCGAAAAGCCTAACTGATGAAGTCGAAAGACAGAAACCGGTCTTAGGATGTCGAATCTAATAAATTAAAATTCCTTACTGGTTTACTCACTTTGTATTAATCTCTGAAAGGGATAAAAAAGAAGAGAGTGACATCTTGACTAGATTCAGTCAAAATTTAATGTCAATACTCTCTTCTTACCATCAAATTCGCAACCGTTTTCGAGCTACACCCTCGAAAAAAGTAGAATGTAAAAAAAATCATTTTACCTCACTATATTCGTCAAACAATCCATCATATTGTCTAAACCTATTCATAAACGAAAAATATTCATAGCAAGGGCAGGTCAAACAATTAGGGGCGAATGTAGCGAATGCCCCCCCCCACGTTGATAAAAAAAGAACTGATTTGGCAATTTTGTTTCCAAGTGTAATAACTGAGTAACATGAGTCATGACCCTCCCCAAAAAAACATCAAGATTAGGTCCTTCGTTTATATTTAAAAATTAATATATTGTGCATAAATTGCGTTTTTAATTTTTTTTGACATGGGACACACCAATATCTGTTAAACAGGAAGACTTTTTATCCAATCCTACCAACAAAACTAACTTCATCTCATTACTAGAGACAAAGCTGCAGGAGAAAGGGATACATATACTTCAGGCTACCGATAATACTGACGTCCTAATCGTGAAGACTGCTGTTGAACAATCCACTCACAATTGGTGAGGATGTAGACCTTGCTGTCCTGATGATTGCTTCCACTTCTCCAACTCGAGATATCATAATGCTGAAACCCGGACGAGGTAAAACCAAAACAATAGCACCGTCCACCCAAGAGATGCAGCACCGTGGATTTGAAGACATCCTGTTCCTTCATTCATTTACCGGATGCGACACAACTTCTGCTACTTTCAGGAGAAGCAAGATGGGCTTCTTAAAATTGTACTTGGAGTCAGAAATCATCAAGCTAGCAGCAATGACCTTTTCTAACCCCTCCTCTACTCACGACCAGGTTGAAAAGGCTTCCTGAAATGGTATAAGGCGCCAAAAAGACAAACCTCCCTTAACCAGTGCCGCTTCCAGTCGTTTACGAGGTCAGTGGCAAATATGAAGCCTGAAATCAGCCCTTAAACTGCATTCCCGGCGCACCTACCTCCAAGTGCAGCAGTGGCTCGGGAATGAGCTGCGCCCCCCAAGAATGGGGGTGGAAACGTGTAGGATGCCAATTACAACGGAAGATCTACCAACACCTGAGGTCCTTCTGAAAACTATATTTTGCCGCTTCACCAAGGATTGTGTAATTGGCAAATGTGGCTGCCGAAAAGTAATGCTGACCTGTTCTGCAGCGTACCTCCACTGCCAACGGAAATGCCTGAACAGCGTGCCTGTTGCCGATGAGGACGATGAAGACGACGTAGAACCCATTCAGCAAGAGGACGAAGATGCCATGGACGAACAACCTGGGCACTCAAGTTCAAAGAGTATGCAAATTTGATTACATATAAAGTAGTAAGAATTTATTGAGAACAATGGGGTTTACAATAATTGTATTGATGTAACGAAACTATCTGTAAAATAAAGTGTGAAATTTGTTATTATGATTATTTTTGTCTACTTTATTTAATAAGTTGCTTAAAAGTGTGGTCACATATATTACTAGATGAACGAACAAAGGTTGTGGGTCAAGAATATGATATATAAACAAATTTTCTGAAAATTGCAAAATGTTACGAAAGTTTTAAAATAGATGTAACTTTAGGCGGGTTGGAGATTAATTAGCATATGTGTATATATTCTGAAAGGGAATTTAAATCTCTACAACTTATTTTCTATGCATATTTTTCGTTTATGAATAGGTTTAGACAATATGATGGATTGTTTGGCGAATATAGTTAGGTAAAATGATTTTTTTCGAGGGTGTAGCTCGAAAACGGTTGCGAATTTGAAAAAAATATGGAATATAAAAGTTTTAGATAATTTTATGAACTTTATTTTGTTATAAAACAAATATCCCTCCGATGCACCGTTTTCGAGATATAAGCGAAAAACCCAAAATGCGTACCTTTGACACCCACTCGCCCCTGGCTCTCCACCTAGGTGTCAGGACTTTTGGTATGTAAGCCCCCTGAACAAGTTTCTGAAGGAATCGCTTAGTTATCTGCTGACGCACTCTACACCTCCTTTTGGGTAATTTTTTCACTGAACTAATTAGCGATAATATTCCGTATTGGTGTTTATTTGTTATTCTTATGTGCTTCTCTAAATATGTTTTATTGTATCAACTTTATGGACAAAGATTAAGAAATACAAATTATACAATTTTATGATTTTTTGTAGTGAAATGTTAAAATGGCCGATCAATCCCGAGGAATCATAGATAGCTCAGAAAGGACTGTATTGAATCCTATTACTCCTCATATGTCAGTGCGTTTATAATCTTTGATCTGTACTGGCCTCTTTTGTTATGGTTTTCCATTTTCTTCTGTATCTGCATTTTGTTTTCCAGTCTCTGATTTTCAATGCTTTTATATCTTCCTTTACTCTTAATCCCACCATCTACTATGTGACCTTCCTCTTTCTCTCGTCTTTAATGGAACCCATGTCGTCATTCTCTTTAAGGTTTCTGTTGGTGCTCTTCTCATAATGTGGCCCATCCATTCCAGTTTCCTTGCTTTTATATATAGGACTATATTTCCTCCACCTAATTTGTTTTCTATTTCTACGTTTCTTTTTAATCTTCTTGCTCATAGGGCGCACCTTTTACATGATCCAAAAACCCGCTGGACACGTGGTAAGAAAGTACTTATAAACTGTTTTGAATTTTGAAAAATTCTTTGGGATTACATATTTTTTACAAAATAAAGTCCCACAAATCTATAGATTGTACGACTCACCTGATCTTTCAGTAAGTAAACTGGTCTATCTGAAAAAAAAATATATAATTAATTTTTTTTAAATTACCTAAAAATTAAATATTTTTATATTGCTCTGCCAAAATTTATTTATATGGAACAGAAGTTACCATTTTTTCACATCCGAAATTTATTATTCAAGATTTTGGAAATTAATGAGATAATTGCATATGAAAAAGATGAGGAAATAGTTATTTTTGTATTAAGTGCATAAAATGAGTGTTTTTTTAATGGCGGAGTGTTCATTCTCTCAAATGTGCCACGAAAACACGAATTTTATACACGAACATTTTTTGTACAACTGTGAATGTGAATTTACATCGTCTCAAATTTATTAAAAATAAATACTTCCAATACATCTTGACGTGGTTTTTTATCCCCATAAGTTATCGCATAATTTCACAGCATCCAGTGGTCTTTCTGTGTCGTTACTATAGAAACGGTTTGTTGGCACGCCGCGTGTGTGACTGTTTGACTGTGTTTGCTCGTAGTTGCTTCAATTTCAAGTTAATTTCAAGAAGAAGGATGTTGATTATGATAGTGGTTAGTTAGAGCCCTAATATGTTACCGGCCAAATCCAAGTTAGTAGATGATAAAACATATGACCAATTTCGTGAATGGTGCGACAAGAAACATGTAAAAAAGGTTTCTGAAAATGTGCTTATATAAATAATATAAATTATAAAATCTCCTACGTTATGGAGTGTTTACTCAATGTTGAAAAGTACATTGAATGTTAAGGAAAATATTGATATAAGGAAGTTTTCAAAATTGGTCTCGTTCATTAAGAACAAAAGCGTCGGATACCGAGGAAAGAAATCTAAAGTTTTATCAAGGGATGGATATCAATACATTTATTCAAGATGCTGATAACGAAACAAATTTACTTTATAAGGTACAGATATAATCATAATTTTGTAAGATTAGTAGTAATTTCAATATGCCATTGAAGATGTTGGATCTATATTGATTGTTAAAATATCCTATTGCGCAAGAACGTTTACTGTTTCAAATTCTGATTATATTAAGATGTACCGCAAGTATAGAGCACTACGGCCGCCTCATACAAAAAGTAACAGATTATTTTTGAAATATTCGAGAGGAAAATGTATTAACCGACATTTAAAACCGATAAATAAAATAGGAGAAATTCCCAGCTTGATTGCAAAATGGCTTGGAAAAGGCATGTATAAGAGCTACACAGGTCACTGTTTCAGGAGAAGCTCTGTAACTCTTCTGGCCAATGCAGGGGGCAACATTACATCCATAAAACGTTAAAATTTTGTTCAATTATTATTTTCACTAACTTTTTATCCTTACTATCAGTATACTCAGTATATTTAAATTGGCAAAAAATTTATATAATTCTTCCACAATATCACATTTCTTAAATTTCATAAATAATTAAAATTACACCAACATCCCAACGAATACCAATTATATATATGTTCATATTGTTTAATTTATATACATATATGGGAATATTTAATAATAAAAACAAGCAATACCAATCAAAAAGATAAAAATCACTGAATTTTTTATGTTTAAGATACGAATTCTTAATTTAAATTCAACTTGATGCATTCAAAAGAAACACAAAAATATTTCGAAGTACTTCCTACACGTTTGTCTTATATGGAGAACAGGTTCATCAGCTCGTTAAAAACTTGCCTACAACTTTTATGAATAACTGACATGACGACGCTATAACTGAATAAGGATACTTGACATATTTAAACCGTCTATTAAGGTTTATATTTTAAAAGGCGCTCTTCAAAAGAGCATTGTTGATTTCTAGAACCAGAATTTTAAATTTTCAGGTGGAATTTTTAATTTTATAAACCTCCAAAAACATATGTAATTAATAAAATTGAGGCAACTCGACATATTCATGTAATTTTCCTATCATAGTGAATTAAATCAAATCTAATATGACATATATAAAATGGAAAGAAACATTTAAAAACACATAATGAGATACCGTGCATGCTTGAAACATGAAGAAATGTCATTAATAAATAATATAAATAAAACAGGGCCAAGATGCGAACACTGTGGAACACCAGAGGTGTCACTGAACCACAAGTTAAAACACGTTGCCGTCGGTTTTTAAGGTAGGACTTGATCCAGCTGAGAAAACTCCCCGACACTCCAATAAGTTTCTTAATCAAGAGAGAATGGCAAACTCCGGTAGGAGAACATATAAAATTCCAACCGAAAATCCACGCAAATCCTGGAATAACCTGAAGTGTTGTGCTCCATTATGTAAGTGATGTGACATGTGAATGAATCTCAACTCACTCATTTACCCAAAGGCATAAATCAACCAACGGCCTGTTAAAATTTAAAGAGCGCCCTAAATTCATCTGTTAATCAATCCCTAAAGCTTAATTGATTTATAAAACCTGCCATTAGTTGTTAAAATAATAATCTCCATTCACCGTATTTCAGTTTTTGACATCATCGATGTCCATGTGAAAACGAAATGTTGACATTTATTCCGTATCCTGCTGAATGCATTACATGGTACAGTTCACTTGTCTATTATTAGAACAACGAACCAAATCGTATACCGCAAAAATTCCTGACGCCTGACATAAATTCGTTTGCAAACATTTTGTCATCATCGTGATTAGTCATACTGGTCTGCAGAATCGCTATGTGGTATACATATGTAGTGAATAAAACTGCGAGTAAAACAGCGCCGAACATTGTAAAAAACTATAAAAAAACTGTGTGGATGAATGTCAACTTTGCACTTTAACATGAAAAATATGAATTATAGCATGGAGAAATAAGGAAGTTAGTAAAAGATTATATAACATCTGGCTAAAACAAAAAGAAATACAAGATATTCTTAAAGTCCGTTTTATTTTCACCTTGAATTAATTTCAAAACCACTAAATTAAAGCTTTGATGTTTTAATCACAGAGCAATAAAACATGTAAAGGTAAACATTATTATACACTCAATCATATTCTATTGGCACAGGATATATTTATTTATAACTGTTGTATAAACTTCTTAAAATAGAAACGTAGGTAAAAGAAGAAACAATTAAATGGTTATTGAATGGCAACATTGAATGCCACATGAAATATTTTTTCTTATAACTTTTTTGTTATATCATTTATTTTATTTAAATAATAAGGAAGAAATAATTGTCAACAATCGTGTTCTAATTGATCTGTGTCTCTAATGTGAAAAATAATGTTTATCGTATGTTGGTACAAGGAGACGTTGATAGATTCGTAGTCTCTCTCCTCTCTCTTGATCGAGGGATACGCGCGATACTCCCAATAAATGATAATCGGTTCTAATTTTCAAGAGAAAACACCTAAATATCGCACTTGGTTTTGCCGCTGATATAAAAAAAATTCATCCCTTTCGGGGCTGAATTTTGACTTCTGGAGAGGTTGTTGGGGGTCGGTAGTGATATTGAACACCACCATCGTGTTCAGCATCCTCGAAAACGGGGGCACATGCATTTTGTCGATGTTAAAAAGAAGAAAAAGAACCAGCTCTGTCGGGGGTGAATTTTGGCCGGTGGAGGGGTTGTTGAGGTTTGAAAGTAATCTGTAACACCACCACCGAAATGATGCGCTGTCCGTTTAACCCATTTAGGGGTAGTTTCAGGGGGTTCAGCTGGCGAAAAGAGAAATTCTGATACCGCCATCGTGTTCAGCACCCTCGAAAACGGAGGAGGGGGGAGGTACTCTCGATCCGGGTAAATTTTTGTCTATTTTTCAAGGTTTTTTCCGACTCACAGACGCCACTAATACTGACGAATCTTATAAGCAATTTATAAGAAAAACCGAACATTAGATATTTAGTAATCCTAGTAAATAACAAAAAATGCTCTAATAAGATAAGTAAAATGTCATGTAGGGACATATTACTAGAGGCTCCTATCGATATACTCAATGATTTTGCTGATTATTTTAGTATGTCATATATCACCTCTACTTCCAATGACAATTCTGGGAATAATAACTCCGTTACCTTCCAGCTTTTGTTATAAAAGATTGGGCTGCATCTCTTTCTTATCCTTTATCAGTCTTGCTTAATATTTGCATAAAATCATCTGTGATACCCGCAATCTGGAAGTCATAGAAAGTTTGCCCGGTCTATAAGAAAGATGATAGAAACGCAATTAAAAACTATCGCCCAATATCGAATATCCATCATATGCAACTTCTGGAATGCTTTTAGAAAAAACCATCTATCGTCATGTTAATAAAGTAATATCTCATAGTCAACAGGGTTTCATGAAAGGTAGGTCAACTGTCACTAACTTAGTCACAGTAACGCAGTACATTGCTGAAAGTATCGACAGGCGGTTCCAAACAGACGTAATTTATACAGATTTCTCTAAAGCCTTCGAGAGGCTTGACCATGGGCTTTTACTTCACAAACTCTCTCTGTTTGGTCTTTCAGATGCCCTCCTTGACCTCTTTAGTTCTTACCTAAATAACCGAAGGCAATATGTTCAGATATATCTAGCTACGTCCGGCATTCCACAAGGATCCAATCTGGGTCCGTTATTATTCAACATCTTTATCAACGATATATGTAGTGAAATAGATGTCCCATTTGATATATATGCTGATAACTTTAAAATTTATTACACTGTGACGCACTTTAAGGACTGTAAACGTTTGGCTAAAAACTTGGACAGGGTAGTTGTATGGTGTAAGGATAATAAGTTATCTTTAAACATTGCTAAATGTAGTGTCATGTCCTACATTCTAAAAAATAATCCGCTGATATATAACTACATGATAGATAGCGAAACCATAGAGAGGCCCAATACTGTTACTGACTTAGGAGTGACATTTGACTATCATCAACTCCTGATGATGCCAACATAGTTGGCGAAACGCGCGTAGAGTGTGTTAAAATTGTGTTTTGATTGAGTGGTCGACGATAGTTTTCAACTTAGTTGATAAACCAAAGGTTCCAATTTCCAAATTTACTTTCTAGGTTTATTACAAATAAGGAAAGCAGTGCATTCTGTTAAAATCATTTAATTTCGTGACGTGCGGAAATGGCCAGTTCTGACCTGATAATTTAACTAGATTTTAGTTTGGTGTGCATGAGATCATTCGAATGTAAATCAATTATTAGAGAAAATAGGTCATTCTATTCTATATGCAACAGATCCGAACCACAGTAAATAGCTTCTATTTGAATGAAAATGTGTTTCTGCACAATATAATTAAGGTTCAACTGCCAGCGCAATACTGTGAAACGAGATAATTTTAGGAATTTGATGTGAATAATTGCGTGCATTTCATCAATTATTTAAAATTAGATTGCAAAGCGGCTTGTCATTTTTGTATATAAAAATAACTTATGACTAAAAAATGTTTTCATTTTATGCAAGTGGCCAGTTTTAATGTTATTAGAAATTATTGTTATTGCTTTGTTTTATTTATACTAAAGGCTCTGCTACGCGGGTACGCGAAAATGGCATTTAGAAATGCAGTGTTTTTTTGGACAGCGTTGTACTTTTTTGCTAGATTTTTTTTTTATTTTATAGATAAAGGATCCACACATGCTTATAATTATATGAGAAGTTCAGAAATTGACCAGAAAAATATGAATTTTTTGGTCAAACATTGACAATATTCGAGTGGGTATAAAAAATTATAGTAGGCCTTATGACATATTTAAATATAGTTATAAGCATCGAGACAACTTTTCCCTATAAGTTCGTAAAGAAAATTAAAAAAAAAATATACCGTTGCTGAGAAAACTCTGTATTTCAAAACCCTTACAAGTCCATTTTTACCGGCCAGGATGTGGCGCCCCTACGGATTATTATTGAAATTACTCAAAGTTCGGTAAAGATAAAATACTTTCACTTATTTAAATGTTTACGAGGGGTAGACAGATGGGTGAAGAATTATAATTTCTGTGGAATATTAAATTATTAAGTAAATGCTCTTCTTTATGGATATTAAAACCACTTTCTTAGATTAAGGCTCTGCTCCGAGGGTACACGGAAATGGCATTTTAAGGATTTAGAAATACAGTGTTTTAGTTTTTTGCTGGATTTTTTTTATTTTATAGATAAAGGATCCACACATGCTTATAACTATATGAGAAGTTTAGCAATTGTCCAGAACAATATGAATTTTAATTATTACTTCTTTATGAATAAGTTTTGCTCGTCGTATTTGAAAATTAGTTTAGAAAAGTTTTATTATGAAAGGAGAGAATGGTAAGTTATTATTGAGTATTGAAGGGAATAATAATCTTGAATCTACGTCATTTCAGGGATATGATATGATCACTTCCATCGAGAGGTAATTTAATGTAATTTATTTATAATGCATTGTGTGTTAAATTATTGGGTGTACAAATTAGTTTGTTCATAACAGAGTCATAAACTGTTCTATTTACAGAAAAACATTTTGATCAATTTCGTGCAAAATTTGTTAACCACTACCAGTTGGAACCAGCCTTTTATGTTCTTATTACACTAAATAAACGATGAGAGGAAGAAAAAACGAAAAAGAATAAAACTAGAGTCAGCGAAACAGTAATATATTAAATACTTGAAAGATTAGAGATCGTCTTAATAAAATTCCAGCAAAATACTTTCGCAGCGATTAATTGTTTTTTGTAGAACTTCAAATTGGGACAAAAGTGATTTGTAGTTACTTTCCGATTCAATTCTGTATTGAAGTTGTGTTTGCCAGATGTTCCAGCTGGTAATAGTCTCTAGTCCCGATTAAATGATTTGTGCAGTAATTATCTTAATAGCTTTTTAATAATTCTTTGTCCTAAATAGTTTAGTGGATATAATTTAATGTAGGACGGGTAATAGCTAATAAAATAAATACGTTGCAATTAGTGCAATTACTGTCGTTTCTGTTTGTCCAGTTGTACGCTAACATATTTTCTTTTTAATTTAAAAGCATTACCTGTATAAAAATAAATATAGATGTGTAGATGGTCGGAAAACGTAAATGTAAATGTAAATTAAGAAAAATCAAGACGTTTATACAAAAAGGTTGTTTAATGTTAACTTGAGAAAATCCACTTGACTAAAATTACTGTTATAATTACGAACTATATTGCTTATTATGGCGTTAAGACCGTAGTTGGTGTAAAATGTCTACTCGTGAATGTGATGTTGGGATATTGTACTTCTATAGTTCAAACACGAAAATCGATACATTGTACTAAGATTTAACAGCCGATATTATAATTTAAACGTTATTCTAGGCTTATCACGCCTAGCTTCTGCAGGTAGGTACATTTATCAGTGAATATAAATAATATTTAGAGAACTATTTTAATAAATGACCCCGCACGGAATACATAGGATTTTGGTTGATTGCGGAATTTAAAAGCTCTAGTATGTTGTAGATCATGACCTGTCGGTAATACTTTAAATGGACCATAAACAAGTCGTATCGTAGAAACAGGGTGATTTTAAAAGTAGTTACAAAAACAGAAAATAAAGGTTATTTGCCACAAACAATTATTACATGCACATCAAGTAGTCATGTACATATGTAGAGTTACTTTTCGTAAGGCCCTTGTATTTTAAAAATATAAGTTTCGCTAAAGGTTTTTCACATATTATGGCTTAAGCATATTAACGTTATAAGTTGAAAACACATGGTTCTTTATGGTTTCTATTGAAAGAATGAAGTGAATAACTTTGTAATAAAATATTTTAAGTATTTTTCTGATGACGGCGATAAACTAAAATACTGTAATTGTATAATAATTGTATCGCTTTTAGAAATTTTCAATACTACTCAGACAAAGATCGAAATTAAAGTAGAAAAAATCTCAATTCTGATAAGTGAAGTAAACAAAACGAGGAAATATGATTTTTTGAGTAAGTTTGTGATGACCCCGGTAAACTAAATACTGATTTGGATCGTGATAATGTTACGCTTCCAAAGGCATGACATATTTTAGCCAAATCACGAGAACAAACCAAGACTAGTCTCAATTTGTGGCAAATAACCTTTATTTTCTGTTTTTGTAACTACGTTTAAAATCACCCTGTTTCTCCGAAACTGGTCATACGATTTGGTTATGATACATTTAAAGAATTACCGACAAGTCATGATCTACAACATACTAGAGTTTCATTAAATTCCGCAATCAACCAAAATGCTATGTATTCCGTGCGGGGTCCTTTATAATACTCTTAAAACTGGTAACTTGAGTTTTTATATTTTTGTTTCGTTTTCGCGCATTTTAGAATTGAAAGAACGTGTAGAATTTTGTGCTATCCCCACTACGAAAATATAATCCGAAGTAGCTAAACCGTAAAAATTTCCCAAAGTTACTTTTAAAACTTTTGTTTTTAGTAAAAAGTATTTTTCCCGGAATTAAGCCGTATATTTTCTTACAGATAGAGGCAGCAAGAATTTTATTTTTAGGAATTTTTGTTAATCGATTCTATTAAAATGTTTTTTTAACCAACCTTATTTCAAACTATTTTTATTAACTTTATGTAAACTAACCGACATACTTGTTAACAATAATTAAATTAATGATATTTACATCGGCTTATAAGTTTACTTAAAAAATAACTAGAACTTTTTTCCTATTTGCTTTCATTGATATATTTATATTCTAAAAAAAATTACGGTGGAGAATATTTTGCTATACTTATTAGAGTTATAAACAATGACTAAGAACACGAAATTTTATATGTTCCTAAATATTTAAAACTAAAGATTTATTTTTATAACGTGCGAATCATTTTCACATGAAATCCAGATTAAATTACCAAAAAATTTTGTTATGTTATATTATGGGAAATCAGATATGAGCAACAAAAGTTACTCAAAATATTGCTAATTCCCTAATGTTATTTATGAGTATTAAAAAAAAAGAATTATTGGAAACTTAATTGTGGGCATGTATGTACATTTTTAAAACTATTCAAGCCTAAGCGGAGTCATTCTAGCTCCTCCACGTCATTTTCAACCCTCCCACCCACTGTCATGTATATACGCGTCTTTATCAATTAATTTCTAACACATTTGCTGCTTGTTGATGGACCACCACAAGACTCCCATTTCCTCTCACTTACAGTGCTCCATACTACAAGCAAACACCCCCATAGATGCGAGGGGACTCACTGTAAGCAAACACCACAAGGAAGCATTAATATATAGCGTAAAGTCATGACAGTGGATGGATTTAAAATGACCTGGCGGGCCGAATTGTTTCTGATTAGGCTGTAATTTTTTATGTCCACAATTTATTTTCCAATAAATTTTTTTTTATAAAAAAGGACGGAAACCGTGCCTTATTGACCCGCCTTTTTTAACAAAGAAGCGTTCCTTCCAATCATGTCTTTTTAACCACATAAAGAAATAACAAAAGTTCATTTTTTTAAATGTGCTTAAAATATTTCAACTATTTATTACCATTAAAACTCAAATGATTGGCAAAGTTGATCTAAATGGTAAGGAGTATCGATCACTACTCTTTGGATAGACCAACACTGATGAAATAGAGATAAGTCTAAGTAATTGCACATTTAAAGGTAAGGCATCATTTTTCTTAATAAAGGTCGTTATCGTTATTATGTAGTTTGGGCAATACATGGGTGGGTCATCCTTAATTCATAATATAGCGAAGGCAATCACCCTACTGATAACTGAATATGACATTAGTAACACTCTGTATGAAAATATAGAGAAGCCAGTCACCGTAAAGATAACGGCTAAAGGTGTCAATGAAAAGACTTAATTTTTAGATCCCGAAGTTCACTAATAACACTAAAATCTTTCCATTTAGTCCTATATGTATAAAACAGAAATCGATGGATAATTTATTATAAAAAGGCCAGACTTTAATGGATGTTTTTTTTAACCAACCCTTAAGCTAAGTGAAAGTTCTTTGTCTGTGTCAACTTCTTTGTTTCTCGAGGCCCGCAATTTTTAAAATTGGCTCTCGAGTCTCAAATGCCAGTGTTGCAACCCTGACGCCGTAAGACAAAAATAGAAGAATATCTGCAATACATGTCGCCGTGGGAAGATAGGGAATATACACTGTGAAACGCTACAAAGAAGCTAAACCAACCAACAGACTCCTTCCATAATAAGACGAGATAAAGACTGGGCTCTGACAGATAAAGAAGAGGTAAATGCTTTTGATGAATACATAGAAAATGTCTTCAAACCTTCAAAACGAGTACTTATAATACAGTTGTCAAACCTATTTGGTTATATGGTCTTCAGCCATCGTTATCTGTAATTATATCCTTTTGGTCCCGAAATTAGTTATTCTGATCCTCTGTGCCAAGGTGCTGGACCACTTTTGTACAAACTTGTCAGTTTTTATCCATCTGGCACTCCATGTGATTAAAATTTGCATGCATTCTACGTCAATGGCCACATTGTTTTAATTAAAACAAAACCGCTAAAACGCTCGTTCTTATCTGTTTCAATGCAGAGAAACATTTTCTTTAATTGCTTCACACAATCTCACCATTATTTCAAAGTTTAGTCGAGTGCTCAGAGAATTCCATTTAAGAAAATTGCATTTCTAATTTAAAAATGTTGTAGCAGCACAGATTAGGAAGCAATTTTGTCGTGCAATGATGAGAGTCTAATTTTCTCGTCAAACCTCTTTACGATTGTTGCTAGAAAAGTGTATAGTCCAGTTCTGTTTAGATAGAACTATTGAAAAAAGCATAATATTTCAGAACTAAAGTGTGATTTTGGGGTAAGTGTGAACATTCATTCTAAACAAATGACAACCTTGAAGCCTATCTGAGCGCCACTCTCCCGTTGCTACAGTAAGAACTCTGCAAATGTCTAAAATTAAACAAATATTTTCTAGGAAGGTGAAGTTCGTTTTATTTACCTGCCGAATAAATAGGCACGTTTTTTCTATTATCATATTCTTTAGTGTTGAATTCACGTTAAGACTTTTTTTTTCATTTAATTTATTGCTCTTGAGACAGGAACTGTCCATTGACAGTCCTCTGCGATATATCTGGTTAAATCTTCTGGAGTAATGAAATTAATTTTACTTAAAATTTCGCTAGATTCAATTTGCCCGTTAACGATTTTGTAGATAAATGTAACATTTGAAAGTTGACGTCTGTCGACTAGTGATATAGCTTCAGTTCTCGTTTGCAAATATCGAAGTCTTAAATATATTTTATAAATTTATCTTGGACTTTTTGTAATCGGTCAATATAACAGTTATATTAGGGATTCCAAATAGAAGAAACGAAGCTTAAAACAGATTTCTAACAGACTCTACCTTTTGAAGTCGTGACAAACGCGCATTAGGAATCCTAGTGCTTTATTAGTTTTTTTTGAAACCTATTCGATATGTTGGTCAAAAAAGAGTTTGGAATCGAGATCTTTGACCACCGAAACTTTTGTTAAAAGTTCATTATTGAGGACATATTCGTTTTCGATAGTGTCTTTATTACTTGAGAATGTTATACATTGACATTTTTTTGTGTTCAAATAAAGATGGTTTTGCTGGCAATACAGAGTCAGATGATTTAAATCTTCTTGGATCAGTTTATTGGAAGAATTACATATTTTTCGAAAAAAGTTCATGTCGTCAGCAAACTCCAAGAATTTTGTATTAATGAAACAAGAGGAGATATCGTTAATATATATGTTGAACAGAAGGGGGCCCAGGTGTGGCCCTTGAGGAACCCCTGAGGTTATTCTAGAAATAGGAGAATGAAACTTTTCGATGGATATAGATTGGGATCTGTTGCTGATGTAGGAACCAAACCACCTAAACAGATTGTCATGTATACCGACTTCGGAAAGCTTTCTAAGTAGGATGCTATGATCGAGTTTCTAGCTGCACTGTTTGGATTGATGTCAGATGTTAGAATCGCAGTATCATCGGCAAAAGTTGCAATTGTGAAGGTATTTGTTGTTGGTAAATCTGCAGTCAATATTAGATACAGGTATGGTCCCAAAACGCTGCCTTGTGGTACACCGGATTTTATAGGCTGATAGGAGGATAGTATGTTCTCAAATTTAACTTGAAAGAATCGGTCTTGCAAGTATGATTTTATTAATAGGTAAAATTGATCAGGAAGTCTTGATTTCAGTTTGTACAGAAGTCCAGTGTGCCATACTCGATCGAATGCCTGTTGTATATATCTAAGAATACGGCTGCACATAAATCTTTGTTTTGTAACGATTCTTTGATTTTGTTAATTATCCTATGGCACTGCTGTATGGTGGAGTGTTCTTCCCTAAACCAGAACTGATAGTTAGGGATAAGGTCTTCTGTGGGTACAGCCTGTTTAATTGTATTTAATAACAGTCTTTCAAATTATTTTGAATTAATGGGTAGAAGACTTATCGGTCTATAGGAAGCAGCCTCGGAGGGATTTTTACCTGGTTTCGCAAACAATACGATGTGTGCATATTTCCATTGCCTGAGAAAGTTAAGACTGAGTTTTTAATCATTGTTTGCCACGAGAGAAAAAACTCGAATAGGTATAAATCTGACGGAGAGATTGACCTGTAGAAATTTAATTATTGCAAAAGGAAGCGGTTTTCAATTAATATAGTGAATTCAAGGAAATATATAGTCATGTTGGTTAACCAGTTTTTCATTGTACTTAGGAATGCATTTTATGATTAATTCACAATTAATTTTTAAGAGCGCACACTTTTAAAAACTTACTCCTTATCCGGAGTCTGCTAATTACTGAACAAAAAATAATAAATCGTAGCTTGAAGTTGGCTATATCTTATAAACTTCCAGAAAAGTTTAATTTTTCCCGGCACCGCGTGCCGTATGGGTATTGCCGCTTTTCTTTTCTGTGAAGACATTAATCCACTTTTCTTTCTCTGGAGGTTTGTCCCAGTTACTGGTTTAACCAGAGCCGCTTTGAGGTGAAATATTTCACTTGCTGAGGGGTAAAAGAAACGGTCGACATATCCGAAGTGACATAATTTGTAAATAATTTATGCCAAGACGTTTTCGAGGGTCGTACACGTCCGTGAAAAAACTTTCAGAGAATATAGCACATAAAGTTTACGTGATCCTTCCTTTTTACGAAATGTTTCGTAAAATAATCGCTTATTTATGAAAACTACTTTAGTACTAGATATACGTACTATATGACCACCTAAATAGAAGAAACATCTAGAGTCTAGAGTGTTAGAAATCATGTTAAAAACACTAGGGGGTAAAGGCTTTTTTGGTTAAGGTCTTTGGACAAACAAATTGCAAATCAAACAACTATGAAGATCTATCACACACTGAAAAAATATTTGTACGTAAAATCAATAAAGTATCATCGTCAATTTTTTGGACATTAATGCTATGATTCGGTGATTGGGAGAATAATTTCACGTCATAAAACAATTAACTAGTGCATTAAAAATCGTTAAGCAATAAACGCAAAACATCAAAAACCTACTAACTGTATCCTTAATATAATACAAATATTAATCAAATCAATGTTTTGTGATTATAAACCTATGTACTTTACCATTAAAACCATAAAAACTTTTTATAAATCCAAGAACTACCATTGACTGCTTAAAAACGCGCCAAAATAGTGCTACCTAATAGTAAATCAATCTCTACGAACATTAATATTACGAACAACTAGCGTAGATGTTTAACTCTTCGCGCCGCGCCCATAGCCCATATAAGTGCAACCACATGCAGAGGTTAGGTGTTCCGATACAGTTTGTGTTTTGTGGACAGTAAAATAATAATTATTGTGCCAAATTAGTTAATTCTGAACTGGAGATCGACAAAGAAAGGAAGGTACATTCTGATAGTTACAAAAAACACTGGGGATACCGCTTGATAAATATTATTTGGCACACATTTTACCTATACTAAAATTCTATGTCTAAGATGTTAAAATAAAAAATTGCTGTTTTTTTAACTTAACGTTTATTGTATTGATTATAGCTGTAGTCAGCTGAAAATTAACTTTTTTATTAATTACACGTTATTTTTTCGTTCAGTGCAAATAAACAACATCGCAGAATTACAGAATAACCTAGGTCAAACAATTAAGAAAATTATGTTTTCCTTTTAAGTGCCATTTGTACAAAAATTATTCTGAAGACAGACCTGGTATCAGCCTTTAGCCTGTACAAGATGACGCTTTAGAGAAAGTAATTAACTCAATCAATTTATAGGACCATTTCACAATTGTCTCTTAATTTATCTCTCGGAAGTTTGGTCCTTTAATTATGGTTGTAATTAATCCCTATCATACACTAATTCCAAAATTTATATACTAAATGGAGTATGAGAATTGGAAAGCTTCGCTAACGATTCACGTTATCGCTCATATCAGAAGTTCCAAAAAATAAATAAAAGTGAAATTAAAAGACTTATCTTAAGAGAACAGGTCTATTTTTTCTAATAAAGAACTGTTCATATAGTCCAATTTTCCAAATCCTAAAGAAATAATTTTGGAAAATTAAAAAAATAGATATTTTTACGTTTTATTTTTGTTATTTGGCTTCTATGGTACCCCATCTTTAATATCTTTAAAATTATATTTGTTAAATAGAATAACAATATTGCTTTGTTTGGTTGTTTATTTTAGGTAGCAATAAACCGTTAGATTTTTTAATCTGAAAAAATTTTTGTTCATCTGAGTCCTAAAAAGGTATACGTCCACAAAATTTCATCAAAATTAAATTATATTTGCGGAAATTAAAAATAAAAAACTAAAAAAAAAAATTTTTATAATTTTTTGCATTTTCCGCGAAAATTTTGAGGTTACGGTAAAAAATGACTCATATAGAAGTTGTACATTTTTTCCAGATCTACAACTTTGCTATTGGATATTTTTTGATAAGACGTCAAGTTTCGCAGAAAATCGCAAAATACCATTTTGCCCCTCTTTTAACCCCCCTCAAATTAACCCTTTAGCACCACTCTTGTTGGACGAATTTTTTTTACGTTCATTGTAATCCCTTTTATCACTTCCAATCATAAAAACCCTGCAGAAAATTATTTTACGTTTTTGCAAATAAATTACCTATCTCGCTTGCACTATACGTCTAGGAATTCTAAAGATTTTCTTTTTTTTTTTCTTAACATTTTTTATTTCATCTGTTATTCTGCGAACTTGATCGATTCTAAAAAGCTTATCTCTAAAACAAAATTAAATTTTTATTCTCATTAATAGGCTTCAGTCTTTTTAGAAAATGCTTCTCAAATTAATTTAATAATAATAATAATAAATCAACGGAACACAATGGTAACTATTGGGTAGTCTAGCATAATAAATTCAAACTAGACTAGAGCAACTTGAACTTTTGCCCGTATGCATCTCTTCACAAATGCCAATAAAGCCCGATGTTCCCTGTTCATTTGTACACCCAACATTCTCCTAATACAAACAGTTTACCGGATACAATCAAAATTAAACAACCTACAGGTGCGAGCCACTGTTCACGTTAACAGGGAACAAATCATGCATATGCCTTCCAGATGGCCATGATCCTGTAGGCATAATCTTAATCTTAATCTAAGAAGAAGAAAGTTAATACTGAAATGTAATCTAAATTAACAACTTAAGTTGCTAACTCAACTTGTAAAATGTAATTAAGTATAAACATAATTAATTTTCACCTCATCATAATTGCCGAAAATTGCCTGAAAATAAAACGTCAAGGTTCAATATATTTTTCGAATTAAATTATTTTTCTTTAATCATTGGGAAATTAAAAATATTTTTTTATTTTTTAAATTTTCTTACACATATGTAGCTTAGACCTGAAGATGGCGCTGTATACCGAAACTAGTCCTCACTATCTAATTTAACACGTTTTGTTAAAACACCCTCTTTTCTTTAATCATGCTCTCAAATTACTGTTGATCCACTGAAATAAAGCTTTTAGGTTATTTCTAAAGCATCCAAATTTAATAATGTTTTATGACGTTTTAATGGGTAGATAACGACTTTAGAAATTATAAGATTAATGATGTTGTAGCCTCTGATCCTTTATTCAAAGTGAGTTTCTGTTACGGGAATAAGGGAAGGTTTTAATAAAAAATAATTGAAATAAATCAAACTGTTCTTCAAAATCTTAGGTGCCAAAGGCAATTTTGTACTCCTAAGATAATCATACTTAATAACATAACAACCTTTAGTACATATCTTTTGGGGCTTTTCGACACTTTTAATAATTGTTATTATTGAAATTTTAACAAATCAAAAGAACACATCTCGAATGATGGGCATTTTAAATCTAGGACCATATCGATTTTCAACGCACATCATTAGAAAGCATAGCTTGTCCCCTTGTCGTTTGCATTTTTCTTTTTCTTTCATATTTTTTGGTTTTCTCACCCCTATGAAAAATCGACATTTTTTTTGAGGATTATTTTCTTTTCGTGGTAAAATGTTTTGGGGTTAGGAATTATACTAAATAAAAGATCACATTCTGACTTTTTCATCAGTATATATAATTGTATTCTGAAGTTTTTGGAAACTGTCATTTTGTCATTTTAAAATATTTTAACACCGATGTTTCTTTTTGTATTTAATTTTTTCCGTATTTCATGTTATTAGTCTTGAAAAAGAAAATAAACGTTTTCGAAAGCTTGACCAAAACGAAGAAATCAAACTAATTTATTTTATATTGACTGATATATATATATATATATATATATATATATATATATATATATATATATATATATATAATATATATAATATATATATATAAAAATTCTACTTAAACTATTATTGAACAGTCACGAAAATATCCACTTATATATATATATATATATATATATATATATATATATACTTATATATATATATAGATATATTTATATATATATATATATATAAGTATATATATATAAGTGGATATTTTCGTGACTGTTCAATAATAGTTTAAGTAGAATTTTTTCTACTTAAAATATATATATATATATCTCAAGTATTTTATTAAGTGCACGAGAAAAAACTCCGTCTTCAAACTTTCTCAAATTGGATTTTTTTACAATAAAGAATCCCGCACAAATCTTATGGGAATTGGCTCCCGGTCAAATTGGCTGAAACTTGGATATGTTGTTCGTTTCGGCATCCTGAGCAAAAGTCTCAGTGGGCACAAAGCTCAATTTTGCGTATCTCGGCTCCTACAGAGCTCCAAAGCTCCATGGATTTAACAATATTTACTACTTAAAAAGGTAATCTTTTCAAAAGTTAAGTATTTGCTCGTTAAAAAAAGTACATTCTTATGTTTTAGAGGTCGCTGCATTGAAATCTAATGCCAATATAATAATATTGAGAGTTGACAGCTATCAAATAACTGTCAAAACAGCATGTAACAATCGAAATTGATAAAATTAATATGTAAACATAAGTTTTAAGGTTGCTCAATTCAAATCTGTTGTCAAAAAGACGATATTGACAGTTGACAGCTGTCAACTAGCTGTCAAACAACAAGCATTAATCAAAATTGATAAAATCCACATGTAAATATAGGTTTTTGAGGTTGCTGAGTTCAAAACTGATGTTAAAAATCGATATTGACAGTTGACATCAGTCAAATAACTGTCAAACAGCATGTAACAATCGAAATTGATAAAATTGACATATAAGCATATGCCTTTAAGGTTGCTTAATTCAAATCTTATGCCAAAAAGACGATATTGACAGTTGAGTACTATTGATAAAAATCTAGAAGACCCAAATAGGAGTTCATGATAATTTTTATTTAACTATTCCTGTATTATAAATAGGTTAATAAAGAATATCGTGAAAACATAGATCCAATGAAACTATCGGCCCTTTTCAGGGCCAAGATGTACAAAAACCGATAGCGAGACCTCCACGTGGTGTACATCGGATAACGCTAACGCCGACGGTAGAAATAAATATTTTGGGAAATAGATTAAAAATGATACATACGGAATGTTTACATATTAATTTTATCAATTTTAATTGTTACATGCTGTTTGACAGTTAGTTTGACAGCTGTCAACTGTCAATATTATTATATTGGCATAAGAGGATACTTTTTTAACGCAGCAAATACTAAACTTTTGAAAAGATTACCTTTTTAAGTAGTCCGTAGGAGCCGAAATACGCAAAATTGAGCTTTGTGCCCATTGAGAGTTTTGCTCAGGATGCCGAAAAGAACAACATATCCAAATTTCAGCCAATTTGACAGGGAGCCAATTCCCATAAGATTTGTGCGGGGTTCTTTATTAATCAGTGCAAAAAGTGAAGAAATGTTGGTTATTATCGCCTTATCTTTTGTCTTCAGACAAAAACAGGAGGATATTCAAATTTTGGGACGATATTCCCGCATTCCAGATTTTGATAAGGAAGCGCCGTATTTTCAGATTCTCAAATATGCGAATTTTTGAAACGCCGTTTTTGTAAAAAAATATTAGTGTAGCGAAAAACAACTTTTGTAGGTAACGAACTGCTCTTCATTTTTTGTCTAAACAAAAACGCTCTAACTCTAACTCTAGATCCCTTTTTCCCGCACTTCCTCAAATTCCACGTAGCTGAGATTTTCGGAGGTAAATGTACATATGAATATCTACAAATTAAAAAAAAATTGACGGACAGACTTGATGCCCAGGTTTGGGGTTTATATGGCGTTAATTTACTGGACTATTCGTATAATTGTCGATTAAACATACCCTCACCATGTGTAGCAATTCCAATATCAACTCACACACATATAAAATGAAATTAGATCCAATAATAGAAGTATTCGATTTCTCACTTAAATACGTCTACATGCTTATCTCGAAATATCAATAAACCATTTAATAGTATTGGCTTTTAGCCACATTTACTGCACCAGAAATTAAATAAAAAGATGCGGTCGTTTAATTTTAACAAAAATATTTTAAATAACTTACCTACTGAGTGACGGCACTTGATATTTTCTGTAAGGAAAATAAAAAACATATTACAGGATTTTTAATAATATTTCTCTTCAATGCTTGATAGATTATTCCAGTACAAATTTACATATAAATAAAGGAATATTTTTTATTGTTAAAATAAATTTCTTATTTATTCGCAAACAGTATAGGATAATAAATCCACACTCATAAACTTGCTATACTATTTGCTGTACGTCAACTTGTCTTTAATTTTATTTATATATAATCTCAAGAAATACATCATTCGATGCCTGCGCCTATGGATTATTCTAAAAACAAACACAAACAGTTTTATCGCCACCTTGTTTATTGACCTCGCTTGCTTTATGTTCGACCTAAGCGTTATAAAACAAATAAATAGGGATGAAAGATGATTGATGGAAAAAATGGCTTTTTAGATTGGATCATATTTCGAATCTTGACTTTTATTTATGTCATCATATACAATACTAAATTAAGTTTTTTCGTATTTTAACAAACAAGAAAGGAGAAGCCAGAAATGATGGGTACGTCAGTACTGGTGAAACACATTCTTTGCATGTGCCAAACTCCTAAGTACTCCAAGTGTGAACTTGTTCTATTATCGCTTTATTTGTTGCCATCTTTGTTTCTTGGGTAAGATCATGCGTTTGGTTTTACAAATATACTTTACCACATTGTAGTTTTGTACCATTTTGTTGAAAACATACATCATTCTCTATAGTCCGTCTATATTTTGATTTGCTATTGCTCCAAATGGGTACGATTTTCTTTTCATTTTTATTTCATCATTTTTACCCTAATAAGAGAGTCAAAAGTTTCCTGAGCTGGAGGATATCAAGGAAGACGATTCTAAAAACGACCTGCACACCGAAAACATTCTAGAAAATTAGAATGATGATAATGTCAATAAGGTAATCCAAAGACTAGCCTGCGTATGCATAACAGGTGCAATGAGAACGTGCCCAACGGTCGCCATGGAGGTAATCCTAAGCCTTACCCTCCATATAGTAGTAGAGAGTATAGCGACAACCTACAGAATGACCAGAGAAGGATCAACCAAACGCAAGTTTCGACTCCTTCCTGGAAATCACCAAACCTGGGACATGCCCCAAGATGAGATGACAAAGAAGTTAAACTTTGTGAAAGAATTCAACACAAAGCTAAGTAACAAAAGCGAATGGGACAAAGATACCATCCCAAAACTCAAGAGAAGTGCCATTAAATGGTACACAGATGGTTCTAGAACAACAGAAGGAACAGGAATAGGAGTATATGGGCCTGGAACCAAATATTCTAAAAGTTTAGGCAAATCTCCGAGCATTTTCCAAGCTGAAATATACGCCATCGGAAAATGTGTCCAGTTCAACATAGAAAGAAATTTTCGCAGACAAGAGATCATCATCATGTCAGACAGCCAAGCAGCCATTAATGCCTTGAACTCCCATGTAATCAACTCCCAGATGGTTTGGGAGTGCCTAGAGAATCTAAACGAACTATGCAAGAACAACACTGTTACCCTCCTATGGGTTCCGGGACACACTGGAGTGGAGGGTAATAAAATAGCACACGTACTCGTAAAAAAAGGGGCTGAAACACCATTTCTGGAACCTGAACCCTTCTGCGGAATAAGTACCAGTACAATACTTGATGAACTTGGAAAAGAAGTAAGTAACAAAAGATCGCAATACTGGATAGGACTACAAGGAATGAGGCAGGCCAAGACACTACTGGGAAACTATAACCAGAAGAGATCTGACGACTGCGTCAGTAAAAGTGAAAATAAGCTCAGAATACTAACGGGTATCCTAACAGGGCACTGCCGGCTGAGAGGCCACCTAAAGAAACTCGGATTAGTAGACAAAGAAGAATGCAGATTCTGCGAGGAAGAGGAGGAAACCTCTATCCACATTCTCTCAGAATGCATTACCCTGCAAAATCCAAGGGTACGATACCTCGGAGAATATCAAATAGAAGAGGAAGATCTACCTAACCTGAAGCATACCGACATCCTGAACTTTTTGAGAGCAATAAGACTGGAGGGACTGCTCTAATCGTTGAAACATCCTTAACGATTGGGCAGCAGTAGGGGGCACAATCGATCTTATAGATCTTAGATAGATAGATTGGAAAGTATGAATGACGTAGTAGAACATCTTTTCCCAGAACATCCATCTGTGATATTTATATGTGATAATAGTACTAAGTTTATAGATTTTACGATAGAAGAACTCATGGCTGCAGCACGCAAATTAAAAACCCATAAAGCTCCAGGACCAAATAACATACCGCCAGAAATTATTAAAGCAGTAGCAGTAGGAAATCCCGAATATACACTGAGCGTATACAACAAGCAGGCGAACGAAGCTATCTTTCCAGGAGAATGGAAAAAAGCAAATCTAATTTTATTACGAAAAGGCGACAAACCCATTGATAAACCATCATCGTTCAGACCTATTTGCCTTTTAGATGTTGAAGGAAAACTATTCGAACAACTTATATTAGCAAGACTAAAATCTGAACTAGTCCGAACGGGAGATCTATCGAACAGTCAGTACGGCTTCAGGGAGGTCGACAAACAGTGGACGCGGTAAATGAGGTTATTAAAATGGCGCAGGCTGCCGCAGACTACTCGTGGCCCCACAAACGACTCTGCGCTGTCATAACACTAGATATCAAGAATGCCTTTAATAGTGCATCATGGCAACTGATTCTAAACTGTATGAGGACAAGGGGTATTCAAGAATGTCTTATAAGCCTAATAGCTTTATATCTGTCAGAAAGACAAATAATATTGGACGTGGAAAATAAAAATCAATAGTGGTGTACCGCAGGGATCCGTCCTTGGTCCTACACTGTGGAACATTCTGTACGACGACATTTTCCGTCTAGCGCTGCCACAGAATGTAGAGCTAATAGGATTTGCAGATGATGTAGCCATGATTATTACAGCTGAACAGGAAGGGATACTCATGAACAAAGGCAACCTAGGGTTATTAAAAATTGCCCAATGGTTACGTTCTAGGCAACTAAAGTTGGCACCATAGAAAACTAAGGCGGTACTACTAACAAGAAAAAGAAAAATCGCCCCGATCTATTTCGATGTACAAGGAACACAAATCGGTTTAAGCAGAGCTATAAAATATCTGGGTGTTTGGCTTGATACAAAGCTTACGTTTGCTGAACATATTAATAAAATAGTAGAAAAGGTAGGGAAGACTGTTACAGCTCTAGCCCGTTTAATGCCAAATATCGGAGGTCCTAGTGCGTGTAAGCGAAGAATACTGGCAAGCGTTGCACAATCACAGATTTTATATGCTGCACCAGTGTGGCACACAGTGTGTCGAAATAAAAAACTACTGAAGCGGCTTGTGAGAGTTCAACGTCTAATGTGCATTAGGATCAGTAGCAGTTATAGAACAATTTCTGCCCATGCTGTAGGGGTAATTTCTGGTGTACCACCAGTTGAACTTCTTGTACAGGAAAGGTCGGAGACCTACAGTAGTGGTGATAGGGGACTTGCCAAATCCCACGTTATTAATAAATGGCAAGAGAAATGGAACATTGCTAAATATGGGAGATGGACCTGGAAAAAAAAAGATAGATAGATAGATAGATAGATAGATAGATAGATAGATAGATAGATAGAAGGTAATTCATTCACATTAATATTTTCATCATTAATATTTCTGTTTTGTAGACACACAATCTGTGACAAATGTTTCGGCATATTGTAAACATTAATTTTTAATGTTTTCCCACATGTCACTTTGATAAAATAATATATGAAACATGAGATAATATCTAGACGGTTGATGTGTAATCGTAAAATAATTTATTTGTTAGTACTAAAATGATTCATGACCGATATAAATTAGTTCTTACGTATGTTTGTTACCGAAACATGAAAATCGAATAGTAACTTATACATCCGTGTATTGTTGTAATTAAAACAAGGTCATTGTCCCTTCGGAAGAACGTAGTAACCGAAGGTCCCTCTAGCTATGTAGATGTTTGTAACCCGTACGTAATAAAAAGGACAAAATATATTCAATAATATTGTACAGCACTGCGCTTTCTTAAAAATTCGTAAAACCGTAAAAATATTCTGATTTGGCACGACATATAATTTAAAATCACGTTGTAAATGAAACTGACATAAATGTTTGAGCTGTAAATATCAAAATGAGATTTATACTGTCTTATATTACACAATTCTTGAAAAGAGTCCAATTTTCCAAGCGATATAAATCATGCAGCCAATTTTGTCGCAGATTGAATTTTGTGCACAAATGTTTTAAAACATAAAAGGGTAATGCGAAGGTAAAACGAGATTTAAAAGAGCGAAACAATTTGAATTGAGGCAAGTCTCAATTTAACACACAATCTCATTCATGAGAAAATTTAATATATATTTATAAATGTAGGGTACAGCATTTTATAAAATTTGTTGAACAGCAAACTAAAATGATACAGGGTGAGTCACGAGGAACTGTACATACTTCTACCATAAGCAGAGGCACCTTAGGGGATTACCAAATGACCATTAAAAAATGTTTTCTGTTTTTCTTTAATAATGTACAGAGCGATTTATGGATTTGGACCAAAATAATGTTTGGTCATATCTTTTCAATGATTAAGTCGATTTGTCTCATTTTTTGGTAAAAGTGTGTATTGGTGTCTAGCAACTAACTGACGTATTCAGAACTAAAAAATTTCAGGGCCGGCTTCGCGAAAATTTGTTGAATTGTAATAATTGCAATAATTCACCCTTGCCTTACATTTTTAATTAAAGATTCATTTTAAAGTCAAATTGAAAATTGGTGATAATGAAATATCTGACTGTATAATAATGTTTAGTAATTATAAAGAAATCTTTAAAATAAACAATAACGACACACACTGTATTCCAGTATAGTAAATACCAGAATTTTAATCAATTTACAGGGCCAAATTTAAATCTCTGGCATATCTGGTTCATGTCAAAAATTCACCCTGTATGTAACTTTTTCCACCCGCAATGGACTGAAATTAGATTGAAAATGTTTGCATTTTTGTCATTTGTTTCAGCGAAAATCATGTGTAATTATTTTAATCGTAACGAAATTAACAACCCCAAGGAATGTTTATTCATAAATTAAGAAATAAAATAAATAAAAATAACTTAAAATAACACAGTTTTAACAATGCGGAAGAAAGTAAAAAACAATTTAATAAACATTACGATTTTAAAAGATGTTCAAAATGAAATCCATTTGCCTCAATACACTTTTTTTGGCGAATGTTTAAATGTGTAATGGACTTTCTTATTGTCAATGGGTTATTTCTGATATGTAATCTATACTGCAGGCTGTGACAATTTGACATGATCGTGGTTGAAATTGTTTGTGTAATTTGACATTAGATCTCAGTTTGTTTAAGTGTTTTAATAATTAAGAAGTCAATTACGTTCGGTATTCATTGGGTGTTTTTATTTTTTTGTTCAAAAATGCCAAATCAGTTTTCAAATGCCGAATACACTGATATTATTTTTGTTTATGACTTTTGTAAAGGTAACGGTAGGGCTGCCGCAAGAGAGTAAGAAAGGCAATTCCCTCAACGCCGAATACCCAGTCATCAAACGTTCGGATCAGTTTTTAATTTCTTGAAAAACAATGGTACCTTCCCTAAAACAAAATCAGAACGAAATGTAGATGATGTTTTAGAAGACAATATACTGATGGATACTGTCGACTTAAATCCAAAAATAAGTACCAGAAAAGTAGGAGTACAATTAGGTGTTTCCCAATCTAAAGTAAGTAGAGTGTTGTGAAAAAATAACTTACATCCGTACCACATACAATTAGTTCAACGGTTACATCTGGGAGATGAAATCCACCGCCTGGCATTTTCAAGGTGGGTTGCGAATCACCGACTTGTATTGTACAGAAGAAAATCCACATGCGATTCGAGAATATCGCTCGCAACAAAAATTCTCTGTAAATGTCTGGATCGGGGTCATCAACACTCATTCAATAGGACCCCATTTTTTTGATGGTACACTAACAGAAATTTTTTGCACAATATCTTACCCAATCTACTGGCTAATGTGGGTCTACGAGGGATCTACTTTCAGCATGGATGGTGCATCACCTCATTTTTCCGTTTCTGTACGCCAACATTTAGATACCATTTATGGAAACCGATGGATAGGACGAGGTGGTCCTATTTCATGGGTACCAAGATCCCCAGACTATAATCCAGTTGATTATCACATTTGGGGGCATTTAAAACAGCTGGTCTACGCAGAAAATATAAATACGCAGCAACAGCTCATTGATAGAATTATTCGCTGTTGCAATATTATCAGAAATAACCCATTGACAATAAGAAAGTCCATTATACATTTAAACATTCGCCAAAAAAAGTGTATTGAGGCAAATGGATTTCATTTTGAACATCTTTTAAAATCGTAATGTTTATTAAATTGTTTTTTACTTTGTTCCGCATTGTTAAAACTGTTTTGTTTTTGGTTATTGTTATTTATTTTATTTCTTAATTTATGAATAAACGTTTCTTGGGGTTGTTCATTTCATTCCGATTAAAATAATTACACATGATTCTCGCCGAAACAAATGACAAAACTAGGTTAATGCAAACATTTTCAATCTAATTTCAGTCCATTGCGGGTGCAAAAAGTTACATACAGGGTGAATTTTTGACATGAACCAGATATGCCAGAGTTTTAAATCCGGCCCTATAAATTGATTCAAATTCTGGTATTTACTATACTGGAATACAGTGTGTGTCGTTATTGTTTATTTTAAAGATTTCTTTATAAGTACTAAACATTATTATACAGTAGATATTTCATTATCGCCAATTTTCAATTTGACTTTAACTGTCTATTTATGTCCTCTGGAGAAATCATATCACATTTTAGAGAAATCATGTACAGGGTGAATTATTGCAATTATAGCAGTTAGTTGCTAGACACCAATACACACTTTTACCAAAAAATGAGACAAATCGACTTAATGATTGAAAAGATATGACCAAACATTATTTTGGTCCAAATCCATAAATCGCTCTGTACATTATTAAAAAAAAACAGAAGACATTTTTTAATGGTCATTTGGTAATCCCCTAAGGTGCCTCTGCTGATGGTAGAACTATGTTCAGTTCCTCGTGACTCACCCTGTATACTTAAATGTGCTACCATCTATAAATGGAACTTAGAAGTGTATAAATTGGTATTCATGGTTTGTTGCATAGGTATACTCTTTGATTTCTGATATGTGGTAGCATATTTGCATACCTAAATACAAGTTTTAAAATAATAACAGTACAGCAGGAATGGCTGCAGTTAGTAGTTGGATGGGGGAAGATATGGTGAAGATGTACAGTCTTTTGAAGGAGCGGTTGGGTATTTCTGAATATCGAGTGTTCGATACAATCTCTGGTTAGGAGAGTTTGTACAAGCGTCGGTGATCAAACCTCGTAGTTAGAAATACGCCCAATTTAAGGAACAATCAAGTGATTTTTTTTGATCATATCCTTGGCAAGCACATTTTACTGTTGCGATTAAAACTACAATTCTAAGTTATAGTAAAATAAAACAATTTCGTACGGTAAATAAAATTATTTCAAAATACATTTTAAATAAATTATAACGGCTTTTAATCAGATTGAATTTATTATGACCTAAAACAATAAAGGTAAATAAATGATTTACTGATTGGATTGTCAATTCAATTACATTTCGTTGCAATTCATTTTCGGTTTTAGTAAATATAAACTGTTGCAGAGGTCGCCATTTATTTCGCAAATTTTCAAATAAATCTAGTTTTTGTTTGGAATGCGTCACAGGAATGGGGTAAACAAAATAATGGATTTTTAAATAATGATTTGTTTTTACGAAGTTTGCTTTGATATTTATTGTTAGTGACAGAATAAATGAAAATAAAATTTATTGTACAGGGTGGCCAAATAAGAATGCGAGGTACTGTATCTTGGAAACCATCCATCGTAGAGGCTTGCGGAAAAAAAAGTCATTACTAAAACGACCAAGAGGAAAACCTGGAAAATATTTTCAAGTTTCTGAAATGGCCGCTAGGGGGCGTAACTGCGATCTTGAAGCTAAGAAAGTGATGTTTCTGCGAATTCCGCTGTATTAACCTACCAAAAAAATACCTGATCTTTAAAGTAGAGGATAATCTGAACCTTTTTTGTTTAACAATTTTTGCTATATCTCTAAAAATAAAGTGGTGGGGGTATTCAAAGGTTTCAGTAAAAAAACACCCTGTATATTCGAAACGGCTTAGCCGATTTTAACAAACTTGGGCTAGTTGAAAAGAGCTATTCTTGGGCTACAAATGCTATAATATTTGAAGTTTTGTTAGTTTCAGATGTCGCCGCTAGAGGGCTTTTTTCGACATCTCGTCCGAAATGGTTAATTTTCTCAAAAAAATTAAACGCATTGGTATGATTTCTTTTTCATGAAAAAGTAGCTAAATGATGCCTAAACAAGCTCCCGAAAACCGCATCTCGATATCTTGTTCCTAACCTAAAATTTAGCTCAAAGAAAATTTTATACGGAAATCCCTTAAATTTTTATTTTTTAAACTAATTCATTCCTTTTATTATGTAAGTTGTGACCCTAAAAAGGACCGATTTAAAAAAGAAAAGTTTTTAATGCCCCCGTAAATGCTCTAAATGCTGATCATCATGCTCTATGCATTGCTGAACCCTCTCATGGGTAGACAAACCTGCACCTTCAATTTCGGCTCTCGGTATGTTACGTAATGCATTAACGAATCCGATTTTTCATATGTATCTGGTGGTAGGTTGAGTCTGAAAATCAAAACAAGTTAAGTCTGGTGATCGCGCAGGCCATGGAAACAGACTTCCTCTTCCAATCTACCACTGTTGGAATACTGCATTAATATGCTCTCGCGCAATAACAGCGTGATGTGCTGGGCAACCATTCAACTGCAAAAACAAGTTTTGACGTGTTTCCAGTGAAACATCTTCCAACAACAACGGTAATTTATTGGCCAAAAAGTCCAGAAAGATATTGCCACTTAGGGATTGCTAAAAAAAATAATTCTGCCTCCCAGTATGCCACACCACACATTTAAACTCCAACATCCTTGGTGCTGAACTTCACGCAACCAATGCGGATTTTCTGCGGACCAATAATGCATATTGTGCAGATTTTAAAGGTGGCTTCATCGGTCCAAAGAATTAGAAATAAAAATTATCCATTATTGTGTGAGAGCATATTAATGCAGCATTACAACAGCGTTGGATTGGAAGAGGAAGTCTGTTTCCATGGCCTGCGCGATCACCAGACTTAACTTGTCTTGAATTTTCAGACTCAACCTACGACCAGAGAGATACGAAAAATCGGATTCGTAATGCATTACGTAACATACCGAGAGCCGAAATTGAAGCTGCAGTTTTGTCTACCCATGAGAGGCTTCAGAATTTCGAGCATTTACGCGGACATTAAAAACCTTTCTTTTTTAATTCGGTCCTTTTTGCACCAAAGCAAGCAACTTAGCAATCATCCAAAGATTTCAAAACGAAGCACTGAGGAACATAGTAGATGCCCCTTGTTACATTCGCAATAGTGACCTCCATAGTGATCTGGAAATGGACACTCAAGAAATTAGCCAAGAGTCATGAAGAAAAACTTCATCATCATGTCAATGTCGAGGCTAACCAGCTCCTTAACAATACTGGGTTAGAAAGAAGGCTTAAGAGGATCAATCCCTTTGAGTTAGTTTAGTGTTGTTAGTACAAAAGCAGAGCTTGTGTGTGCACTTTAGTGCAATCCATTCTACAGAACCAAAGGAACGCTGATGAGTATACCTTAGTTTTAAGTTTCAAACTCTATTAGATTAAGTTAGAATTAAATTGCTCATTGGTCACTGTTGAGCAGATTGTAATATACTAAATACCTTTATAGGTGTTTAATAATAAAAAAAAGCTGTTAATTTAGGGCCATTTGCATTCTTTTCCTAACAATAATGACTACATTTCCATTTGTTTTGTGTCCACTCCTTTCGAGTGTAGTTAGCAGGTTCCAGAGCAATGGGGACAAGCCCCTGGTGACCTTGGCTGCCAGTGTTTCTCCCACTAAAGAGGTTAACGTTAATAATTTATTATTTTTCAGATCGGCTACAGAAAGGATGCAAAAATTCTAATGTTAAAAAATTTCTGAATTGAAAAACAAGCCGAACCAGTCGCTGACATAAAAAAAAAATTGAAAAATAAACTCCTCTTCAATTTCAAAAGAAATTGGATTTTGCTATGAAAGCGTAATTCGCCTTCTTAGTGAATATAATAAAAAGATATACCTAAATACATCAAAGAAATTTTTCCTTTGACATCAAAACTGTTTTCTTTCATCAAGAGGCATTTAGAAAGATTACCAACCCCAGAGAGTATTTTAGAATGCAAAATTGAGCTGCAATATGAAATTTGTTTATTTTTTTTTTGTTTTAAATGATTGTGCTCCGAATTCTGGTAATTTAGCAGTAATTCGCTATCAGGAGATAATAATAAAAACTAATTTTATATGCAAACGACAGCACAAGTGGCTCAAAGAGTAATAGTAATATTTATTTTACTTTATTAGTGCCACTCAGTATATTATATATTATAATCCCAGATAAAATGACCTGAATACAGTGCATAGTCGTGATTTTTGGATATTAAATAAATACTAAAGGATATAATGACATTAAAAGTTACTTACTTTTTATTTATTAGTTGGAGCGTCTACAGTTTACTGCTTTAAAAAGGTAGCGAAGAGAGTATAGTAGTAAAATTTAATCCAAGGTAATACCACGAGTTCTGCAAATTTAATCTATAAAATTTGAGAGGACGTGTGGTATTTGGAAGATTATTTTTTAATATCAAATCAAAAAGTGAGGAAAAAAAAGAAAAAAAACTTGCGCAATCGATAAATTATCCTTTTTTAATGAATTAATGTTAAATACAATTTCATTAAAAAAATGTATTTTTTGCCCGTAACTTTTTTTAGGATATCGCCGAAATGTCACAAACTTTTTCATTGGAATGACCGTTTTTTCAATATTTGACCCGAAAATGACATTGATGGCCATATCTCGTTACAGACAAAAGATAAAAAAAACAAAAAAAATGGAAAGTATTCGGAAGAACATTTGCTCAAGTCTTGTCTCTTCAAATTTTCTTCAAAAATCAATACTTTTCACGCTAGTGACCAAAAATTGAAAATGTTTTATATAAAAAACAAAAATTTTGCTCAACTTTAACAGACCAAAACTTAAAAAATAATTATCCCATAGGACTAAACATTACTGGACAATTGTAGAACCGTATGTTACGTTCTTTAAACACCCATTTTTGATTTGCCATGACTTCCTTCCACTCCACTAACATTTCTGTGGATTGTTTCAAATCTCAATTTAACGGTAGAACCGTTAGAATTACGCGATATTTTTTCTGTATTATTACATTGTTTTATCCTTATATCAATCTGAATTTTAGTTACACAACTAATCATCTTCAAAAAGTTACAATTTGCAACATTTTCTGTACTTCAGAATATATAGATCATTTCAATCGTAAGAAGCAATGTATGGCCGAGTAACAAATGATGGGGTTAGCACATTCCGATGTTGAAAAGTCCCTTTAAAGCAGAACCAAGAGAATTAACCGGAATTCCGTCGATTATTCTGAAACATACTATGTCTATTCATCTAATGTTGGAAGGCATTTCACATATAGCCTGTCGCTTGGCTAGTGAATCCAAATCAAACAATTGTGAATTCCTCAAGGGACCAACACCCTAAACATTTAATTTTCTTTTTCAATTTTCTGGAAATAAGTAGCATATGAACTATTTTCTGTTTTCCTAAGCTTTTTGGAAAGTAAGGATATATTAGTTGGGCGTTTGTATTAGATTGTATAAATACAATGCAAAAAACCCATCAATATCGATTCACTGCCACTCTCGTTCGAGGTTTTCACTTTTTACTACTAACGGCACTCCACTAAATGGCTAGATAGGAAAATTTGGGTATAAACTTTGTCTGTGGCAGCATTACTGGACAGTAATTTACACAAATCGCTCCATAACCTAAGTTAATACACATTTGCTTCTATTCTTGTTGTCACCCAGTATGTTGCCATTAGCGCAACAGCAGTAATATATCGACTACTTTTGTGATATATGTCTGAAATGACGTTATTTACAAAACATTAGTATTGAATTCAATAACTACTACTTCAGTTTAATGGATATAATGATCATAAAGTATTTGTAACATCTATCGTAAATTAAAATTGATGATTTTAGCTTTTAGCAGATAATACTTTTTATTTTTTCGTATTTCTCTACTTTTTTAGTATCCTTGAATATTCCAGGTGGTTCACTATTCAGATCAAAATTTAATTTTAGTTTGTTATTACCATATGTTGTTATTAATGTTAATATTATTTGACAATAAAATAATCTATATCATCTTTTTACTGTATAATATAATTCAAAATATTTTGTTTTTTAAAAAGCTCTCTTGCATGAAAATGAATTAACTGAACTTATTTTAAGCAACGAAAGTTAAAAATAACAAAAATAAGTCTATGTATAACAATGTAGCCTCAAATAGACTTTCAACAATTTATCACAATAAGCCTTATCTAACATGGCCTTCCTACGAAATAATAATTTTCCAATTAAGTAACCCACAATATAATACAGTCCTGTCACAATTTGATAAATCACAACTCATAAACAGATACAGTAATAATCAGAGTGAGGAAAAGTTACTCTCTCTCGCCGCAAGCCATATATGTCAATCAATCAATTGAACGTCAGCTTAAGCTATATGACATTTCTGGGAGGGAGGAGGACAATTGGAGGGTAATTTCGAAGTTGTGATTCAATATGAAAGGGTTGTATTGAAAGCATTGACTGTGTGGCTAGCAGTTTCATTTCTAATTACATTAACACTAGCTCTATTTTACTGTGTACAGACTATCACTACGATGGGATATTAGCTGTATCTGAAAAATAATTTATTGTAACTATTTCCCTCGGCTTAATTTCCACCAATCACAAACGCGCAATTTTGAATTACAAATGGTTCTAGATGAAAAAACTGTATGACAGCTCCTGTCAGTAGTTTTTTCGAGTTTACCCGCGGCAAAACTTGACAGCTGTTGTCACCAAAAATTACAAGTAATTATGGTCTCCTAGAACACCAGAAAACGACGCTAAACAAATTTTCTGATTTTATTGTCAATAAATTTTTTAATATTGTTTTTAAACAGTACTAGTCAGCTTATATAGTGAAAATGGGTCGCTTTGGAAGTGATTCTATGACTAATATTGATCTGGCGATTGAGAAAAGTGTACCGTACAATACCGTTAAAGACCATACGTCAATATGGAAACAGTTTACGGAATTCTGCAAGGCAAAGGAATACGAGCTGTTGGAAACTACAAGTTTAGGGAAACTAAACCTAATCCTGAAAGATTGCGCGTGGAAAATGAAGAAAGAAAACGGTGAAAATTACAAAGAACTAGTTGTCAAGACAATGTGGAACAACGTTGCAAAAAAATGCAAGAGATGCATTTTATGAAGTGGAATTTATTGTTTGATCCATTTAAAGATATTATCTTCAAGTCTAGTAGGGAAGCTCATAATGCGAAAAGGAATTTGCAGATGTGCGCCAATAAAAGGAAATCGAGCTCTGCTTCATTAAAATTGGAATAATACTACGCAATGGTTTTATTATGGGACGAAGACATTTCGGCGGGACTCCAGTGAAAATTTTACCATAGATATCGCTTCAGTAGAACTTGCCTGGAGAGGTGGAGAAGCAGGCAATTGCAGAGTTCATTATTTTATAGAGGAAGTGGATAATTCTGGGATTAAAACAGGTAGATAACATAGTTACATATTTTTTAAAATAACTGGATTTTTTAAAAATCCTACTTTTTAGGAAGAGTAGAATATAATCATCTCTTCAATAAAACGGCCCAGGGTGGAGAAAAAAAATGGCCTATATAATAGTAAATGGCTGGTCCCCAACACGAAGAACCCTACCTTTTGTCCAGTCCGTCTTTTTAAAATTCTAATGGTTAAACGTTCATCTAGAATAACAACTGATAGATTATTCTTAACAGTAAACTCATCATGGAACAAAGAACAATCAAGTGGATGGTACAAAAACAATCTGGTGGGAAAAAACGAACTTTCGAAATGTACTAAAGAAGCAGCAGAGAAGGCAGGATTCAATACAAAAGAAATAAAAATAATAAACCACTCTATGCGGTCGGCAGCGGTCAGTAACCTGGCTAAAGGAGGGGTGGGTGAACTACAATTGATTAAAATTACTGGCCACAGTTCAGCCAACTCAATTAAGCCTTATCTGCAAATGGATAATGAGCATTATTCCAACATCATAAACACCCTTAGAAGTGACGCCTCAGAACATCCAGCTAAAAAACAGAAAACAGAAGATCCTGCAGCCACTCCTCGAGCTTCTCACTCTACAGCTGGACCCATCAACAACATTAATAATTTACCTATTCCCAACCTAGTAAAGATAGATAGCGCACGATGTATTTTTCTAAAAAAATGAATCTTTTGAATGGTATTTCATTAAAAAAAATTTTTTACGTGACAAATACTTCTTTAAATTCGCTAAGGGCAACAAAAACTACAGCTGATAGCCTACCCTTGCACATAGTGAAACACGATATCTATCGGCAGTTAGTCAACTAATCCAGCTCTCCCGTCCATGCAACACAAAACTTTTACAGCTTGCATTTAATTTAGGATAAACTTTTAATAGTAACTGTGTACTTTTGTATAGTACATATTTTGTTTCACGTAAGCTTACAATGTTAACGGCAGATATATTATTACATCATTTAACGAAAGTAATCAAGTCGTTATTTCTACCGCCCAATATAATGTAACATCCTCAGAGTTTGAGTATCCTGTAGCCGAATTTAGGTACTTTCGATAAGTAAAGAAAGCCTGAGAGTAATTATACCAACAAACTTTATAATATGCACGTACATTTTTGTAGGAAATGGTAACATGGAGCACGGCAAATAACAAATCTGACAAAAAAATATTTTAAGAGGAAAATAAACCAGGATGATTCAAAAGAGCTGTAAAGTGGAACTTGTTACTCCGGATCGTTTTTATTATTTTATTTATTATATTAGATATGTATGGTGATTGTAGGCTAGGAGGGTTTCCTCACCCTCTTGGTAGAACCTACATATGGTTGTGTCTGCCAGTTCATGTGTTTGTTGAGCCTCCTTATCAGGAGCCCAACCATAATCCTGGTTGGTCGCCTATTTTAGCAAAGTAGGTACTCCGTGAATTTTTGGCGATGGTTGTTTAATGAACTCTTTGGCCTGTCCTATTCCTGGCGCCTTTTTCTACCATTCTCAAGCTTGATTTTTCATCTGTTATGTTTTTTGCAGAGCTTTGGCTATACGACGTTTCTGTCTGTTAGCTTCGACAGTTTGACATTTGAATTTAGTAAATCAAATTTCAAACGTGCGCAAAACTAACAGATTCATCAACTAAAATATAAACCACGCAACCCTGGCGCCATTTTAGGAAAAGTTCTGTTAATTAGAACCGAACAGTGAATGATCGAGTGGGGAATCACAAATGGTATATGAAACTCAATTTTTAATTAATTAAAAATTACAAAATGGTTTTGTAGAGGGGTAAACCGCGAGGTCCATTTTGGTGTACAGACCTCGTCCATTAGTAGCCATTACTCAGCCAGTACTAGCCATTAGTAGCTATTACTCGGCCATTAGTAGCCATTACCGGCCATTACTAGCCATTACCGGCCATTACTAGCCAATAGTGAGGAGCCATTACTAACCATCAGTGTACAAAAATTTAATTCGGGGTTTACCCCTCGGGTTTTGTCGTCGGTGGAAATCGAATCCACAACCCTTGAGTGATGAGTCCAGTGCTGTATCGCTAAACCATCCACTCCCCAATAAATCGTATTAAGAAAATAACAGGAGTGTAATTTTGTGAATCCATTTTACCAATAATAAAATGAAAAACGTTTTAATCAACACGAGATTACATTTATTTAAGAAAAATTACAATTATTGATTATACAATTATTAGTAATATAACTTTCCTATCTTTTCTTCTAGTATAGTAACTAGGAAAATTAATGTTTCTGTATAATGTAGATAGTAGATTGTGTGATGGTAAACCTGGTTTATTTGCATTAAACAGTTCTTCTCCTCTAGGAATCAGCATGCAAAGGATTCTAGGACTTAAGCTTTAGGTATCATCATGCAAAGTATATCACGAAGGTTCATAGCAAATAATTACATCTATTCCTGGAAAATGTAAATTTTGTTAGTGATTATAATGACAAAACTTGGTCTCCGCCGGGTCAAACGTTTAAGGCTAAATTTTAAAAGCATAGTTTAATAGCAGTGATAGGATTGCAATACAAATGAACAACAAGATGCAAGCAAGAAAGAGGTATTAAATCGAAAATTAACTGAACCAATAAAGAAGAAAGAAAGCAAAACAGACAAAAATAGAAGAGATGATTAAGAGAAATGGTGATTAATGACGCAGTGAAAGTTAAAAAGACGAGATTGAGGAAGAAAGATAGACAAGAACTAAGAACCGAAAAGAACGGCGAGATATTTTAAAACTATGATCTACATCACATCAAATAATGAAAATAATACTGGAAGATTAATGAATATCGGTTAAAGAAAATTAACACATTAAATCAGAAGGTGTAATAACGCACCATTGGGGAATTACGCATCAGTATTTCAAGCAGAAGTACATGCTATAGAGCTTTGTTTGAGGGAGAATATTGAGAGGGGGTATAGAGGGAAAACAATCCTCATTTACTCTGACAGTCAAGCTGCCCTACAGGCCTTATCATGTAACAAAATCAGATCAAAATTGGTCTGGAACTGCCTACAAACCCTGCTCGTTCTGGCCAACCAAAATAAGGTAACACTTAGATGGGTCCCAGTGCATAAAGGGATAAAAGGCAACGAGGAAGTAGACGCCCTGGCAAGGAAAGCCTCAGCCTGAACCGGCGTTTGGCATTCCTAAATCCTCGGTACGACTCTCGCTAACTAGGTGGATGTTAAAAGGACACCGGTCACGCTGGGATCTCGTGCCGGGACAACAAAACAGTAAACGAATGGTTAAAGCGCCATCAAAAGTACTGACAGGTGATATTCTGAATCTAAGCAGAAATCAAATAAGGCATGTCACGGGACTAATAACCGGACATTGTCACCTTAGGGAGCACCTACATAAAATGGGCATCTTTCAAGATGAACCCATATGTAGACTATGCAATGAGGATGAAACTTCCTCTCATATCATACTAGAGTGCCAGGCACTCACGCACTGGAGGTATAACCTACTGGGGCCGTTAAACCCACAGGAGGACTTTCCAAACGAAAATCTGCTGAAAATGCTACTCAGCCTGATAAAGGTAACAAACCTCTTCACCTGAACATAACGATGTAACTGACATAGTACAATAAGTCTTAAGGCTGCAGTATTGAGGTATTTATAAACCTCAGTCAGGTACATCGTCTTAATCAATCAATCAAGACGGTATAATGACGATAAAAAAATAATATAAAGAAAGCAAACAACACATATTAAGCATTAACAAAATCCTGTCAGAAAAAAGAGAGCACGAAAAAGAAACCAAATTTTGAGTTTATAATACCATTATAGTCCTGATGACTTTGTACATTTGCGATTTCTGAGCTGCTGAAATATCAAAGGCGAATTGCAAGAAAAACTAAATGGATTAGTAACAAATAAAACTAGTAAATCAGACAACACATGAGACGGCAGTATCAAAGGGAACGTAAATAATTTAGCTCGTATGGACCTCTAGAAAGTAATATTGACCTGCAGAAAAGTAGGATAGAGAGAAAAGAAAAAATAGAGATGAAATTAAGAATTAGTAATCGGAAGAAATGGAAAGAATGGATGCATAAATGATCAAACACAAAATCTGGTGGTTAAATGATAAGAAAAATAAAGAAAGAGTTGAACCGATCAAAAATAGCCTTTTAATACTTTCAAAAGGGGTTAAAATAAATATCTGGTGAGTGTTTAGAAAATAATTAAGTTATCTACACTATTTAACAATAGTTACGTTTCTGTCTCTTTCAATTAACTGTAACTAGTATTTTTTTTTATTTTTCTTTCTTTGTACTATACATTACAATTAAATCATTTTATTTACTGTAGGTCTATTTCACATGCGACCCTTTAATAAAGTTTTATAGCAGATCGTTTTATTCAATTAGTGGTTTTTACTAGTAAAAGTCATTAGCGTTCCACGTTTTATTCTTTTATTAAATCTTCTTCGTACTAAACAGTCCTTTCCAGAAATTAGGTCCTTCTCCTATTGTGCGCTTTCACACTCGGCGACACGACACCGACACGACATGGAGTGACTCCATCGATTTCAATGTAAATTCATCCCCACTCCATGTCGTGTCGCCAAGTGTTAAAGCGCCCATTCTCGTACATAAATATAAATGTTTATATGTAAATTGATCGCCGAAAGCATTAAGAGTTCCTCGAATGCTCTTCATTATTTCTTAAAATCATTCCTTATTTATTATTTATCGGAAATTATATCGACTAAAAAATATACAACAATGGAACTGTAATAAAAACGTGGCCTTTGATATTATACGATTCAATATATTTGAGACGACCTTGAATAGTTCTTATCTTATTTAACTGTTCCTTTTGTTGAGGTAAGAAATATTTTACTATCCAGAAAAAAATTGTCATTAAGATTCTGGTATCTCATTGGGGTTTGAAGATGCCAAAGAACGACTTTCAGAAAAATGTTTTTTGTACACATCAATCATCAGGGCATGATTTGTCCCTTTTTAATGTAAACAAAATAGGGTCTGCAGAAAGATTTGAGGCACATTGAGGTACGAATTTTCTCATTTTTACCCTCTTCGAAAAGATCGTTTACAATTTTAGTGTAAATTCATGCAGTTTGCTATGAATTTATAAACAGTTAAGATTACTTTGTTGTAATATTTACGGAAAATAGTAAAAGGTAATTTTTAAAGATAAAAAATAAATCTATAATATAGTAATAATCAGACCAACCCATAAACCTTGCGGAACACTGAAAAAAGCTATAAAAGCTCCAGTAAAAAAAATACAAACTGAGACACAAATACTAATTTACAAATAGAGTGAATTAAAAATAGATATAATTAACCAGAATGGCACTGCAAAAGAGAGAATTGCATCTTCACTTGAAATGTGTTAACCTCAATGACCTGAGCCCGAGCCACTAGTAGTAGTAGTAGTAGTACAATTATTAACGAGTTGCACACAATCAACATCCATTCACTGATTTTGCTACATCTCACTCACCCTCCCACAGAGCAACCGGGGGTAGCTGTACTAAATAAGGACGGAAGATAACACAATAAAAATAATAACCGGCTATAGAATAGATTGCACATGCTTTTACAAGTAAGTATTACTTAAAGTAGGGTTGATTATTTGTCAAAATTGGCCCACTTACCGTTTCTTCCGTCTAGAAGGTTTAGTTTTTACGAAAATACTAACAAATTTTCGGGGTTCACACACTTACACTAAGGCGCGAAGGACTACCCTTTCATTTCGTCCTATGAGCGTACACTGTCAAGTTTTAGAAGCTCTTCTGCCTTTTTGCCCCTCCTAAACAGCTGCTTGCTTTTTCAATAATAAACAAACCGGTGTTGCTGTCGCTGCCATCTATGCTGTAGTAGCTGAAGTTACATTCATTGACCTATTAGAAATCTAACTCGTTCGACTTATTCTAAACAACTAAAAAGATAGGTGCGTGTAAACCGTTCATTATCTATTAGACGCCCTGAGAGAAGATGGAGACAGTATAAAGTTTTTAAGGTTCTATACCCTCCGCCATATTGGAAATGCTAATGTTAAAATTGCGGGCTTAAACCACCGACATAACCTTAAACTAGACGGCTAATGCCATATGATAAAAATTGATCAATTACGAGGATGACTGGTGTCCATAATGCATGCGCATTGTGTTTGTCATATTCACCGACATAACCTTAAAGTCTATGTTCCGACATTGGCGTACCTTAGGTAAAATGATTGGGTCTAGAACGAAAAAATAAGTGGAATGATGAAAACAATTTAGGATTTAGGTTGGAGTTTTCATTTACTGATTGGAAATATTATTATTTGTGAGAACAGGATGTTTTTTATAAAATAGTATAGTATAAATATAGCTGTATCGTTCGAGTAAGACATATAGTATCCTCAATTTATATCATTGAAATAACTTTCTGAAGCAAAATGCTCTAACATATTATTGTTGACGAGTGCGGAAGCGGTTCTAAAGGTCTTCCGATTGCTTTCAACCATTCATTACGTTGGTCCTCAGGAATTCTAAAATATCATTGTGAAGCAAATATACATTCGTTCGCGTAAAATAATTACTTTTTGGTATAATAAATGTGTGTGAATCAAAGTTGTTGAATAGATGCATGGTATATAACAATTTTATTGTGTTTCTTATATTGACTTACCTATGAAACATAACACCTTTGGGATGGTTTGCTGAACGGTTCTTACACCAAAGTACAAAACACTTCATTTTTACAATAAATTCACTATTTCTCTATCGAATATCGGTTAAACACCAAACAGAACAGTGGACGCCTATGAACAAAAAACAATATGTCTCGTCTCCTCGAATCGGCAAAGCTCGAGAACCGAAAACCAGATGTTAGATGTACTGGTGTCCACTGCGCATTGCGCAGAGACGTTTTCGGAATGTTCAATTGGATGAGTTTCTTGTGTGGTGGGAATATCGATATTAGCCGTCTAGTTTATCATCGTTTTTCATCGTAGAATGGCGGATGATCACTTTTTTTATATACATAAAAGAAATAACATGAAAAAAATATAAAAAAAATCGTATACGTATATAAGTTATCATCCGCCGTTCTTCATTCGCCACTGAACAACTTTTGTATTTACCATTTTTGAAAAAAGTAAGTAGTTTTTTCTAAAATTGAAAATTGCTTCAAAATCTCAGAGGGTAGCGGGAGGTGCTGCCCCCGACGGTCCTCTTTTAAAGCAGTTAAAAGTTAAAATTTTACCAGAAGATTTATATTTCGAAAGGTTTGTCTTGTGTGTAGCGGCTCCCGGGACCTCTCGCATTGCGCTCGTGCTCTGGCGGAGTTTTACAGAATCCTACACCAATCAGAAAAGGTCATTGTATGGCGCGAAACCCGAATTTGAGGTTCGTTAACGCAAACGAGGAAGTTAATTGAAGACAACAGTTATTCTGATTGCATTTATTTACATTGGATTACGTTGTTTTGACTTGAATATAGACCATTCCAGGATGACGTAGGTGACAGGTCGGCCATATTTGCTGGGAGGCACACAACTTTATGACACAACGTTATATGTAAACATCAGAAAGTTCTTTATTCAGAAGAAATAAATAGAAAATGCCAGTGTTATTAAATGCTCAGCATTTTGAAAGAGATAATGTATCATTTTTCTGGTTTCCTGCTGTTTTGACAAACGGAGAGGATCATTTAAATGCGTTGTCTAGTGAATGAAGAAATGCATGGAGTAAAGCTTTGAAACGAGGTACATTTTCTGAAAGCCAAGTGAATAATAGACGTGTTTGTTCTATGTATTTTTGGCGATCTTTTATATGTATTTTTTTATTAATACTTGTGTAAATTTTCGGTAAACCTGCTCTGTTAAAACTATAGTGACAAATTTTTGACAGAAAACTGTGGGTTTTTAAATTTAATTTTACAAGGTGATATTGTTTTAGCCGACAGAGATTTTTTAATTCAAGATTCTCTACAAATATTAGGTGCGAATTTAAATATACCAGCCTTTACAAAGCGAAAAAATCACATAATATTGCCACTGTACTCATGTAGAACGAATTATTGGTCTTTTTAAAAAAATAAGATTTTTCATGAAACAATACCAATGAGTATGTTGTCTAAAAAAAGAGATGGTTATATACTGCATTGGACAAAACTGTAGAAATGTGTAGTGCATTTATAAATATGTGTCCCTCGCAATTTTTTTATGAATATATATAAACATCTAAGATTTACAATTTGTTTTATTTGTATTATTTCTGTATATATTAAACACAATTTCTACAATTTGGCTAAAACACTATGAACAGCCCTGGCCTCATACTGCTTATAGGCTTGCAAACTTTTGTAAGCCTTAAGCTGTTGTCCCGAATAAAAACTGTGAGTTAGTATGCAAAATTTATAGAAGAGGTTTCTATACAAGTTACTCATATTAGTTTCGTTCGCGCTCAAATGTCAAACAAACATTACGCGTTTCGGGCAGTTCAAATTATTACCGCTAGATCGCTTAAAGTTGTGTTCATGTCAACAGAAATCAAATTTCCATCCACGACTCAAAATGTTACGTCTAGATGTCGTCCTTATCCGAGAATTGGTAAATATGAACCACAAATACACAGATGTATTTCATGCAGCCTAACAATTTCTTTAGAGGGGGGTTCAGCGAAGACGTAAGGGCGAGGATTTCGAGGTTATGTATGAAATTGACATAGAAATTAAAATAGAATTTAAAAAAAGTGAAAGTCCTTCAGTTATAAACAGTGGCATACCGAGGCGGGGGTGTTGGGGGCGCGACACCCCCCAAACTTTTGTACCGAGTCGGCATTTTCATGCCGTAGTCATGCTCTAGTCGGCAAAAACATTTAACATTACTTTTATCAATTTTTTATCTCATATCATAAACTGGTACCATTTTAATGTGTTACCTTAGATCTTATTCTAATTTTATCGGATATGATTTATAAATATTTGAAATTGTAACTTTTATTAATTCTCTTCCCATTTCATAACCTTATGCTATTTTAATGTGTTCAGATCACAATTACTACTTTGTTCATCCCTTTATTATTGTAAATCCATTATTTTTTTTATATTTATAGTGAATAAAGTTCTATTATTAAAGTTATAATTCCAGGACCGAGGGTTTTACATGCTCTCTGAGGCATGGTGGGTTGCAAATATTATGAACTATTTGATTTCTCTCGGTATCGAATCCGAGTCGTCTCGTTGCGATGCCTGTTACTTCCCCAATGAGAGAAATGCAAAACATCCCCTGAAGTGATTTAAAAATAACGTGATGTCAGATAAGTAGAAGGGAAAGCACAATGAGCAACAATTTATGTGGTTATCTCAAAGACATATAGTGGGGAATTAAAATAAAGAGCCTTCCACAACAAATATACAATTTATTTGATAATAAACAGAGTACACATATGGTTTTAACACTTGCAATTAAAAATAATGCTTTGTAAATGCATAGTTTAATAAATAATTCTTTCAATATTGTCAATCAATGATTTTTAATGATATGATATGCTTCTAAAAAATCTAATAGATCAATTATTGTAGCGGATGATTCACAATTAAAAAGAAAACTTATTATAAGTTAATAATTTCAGTACGGGGAGTTTATTCTCTATGGTAAATGTGAAGATTCCTAGATCAAAAAGACTGGGTTTCGTTGGATTCTGGATTTCTTGGTCAAATAATAGACAATTTTTTCAAAAAAGCCTAGTGTTCCCTTTAAATACATTACAATTAGAAATGGAAAATTTACATGCTAATGTTATAGCATTATTTTTTTTTTTCAATTCTATATTACTAAAATTTGTATTAATGATATAAATATGGCAATCTGTAAAGCTATGAAGTGGCAAAAATTATATTTTAGACCAGTTGTTTTCATCTAAGATTCCTAAATTTCGTATAATCTATTTAGCCTCATATGTTAACGGTGTCATTCCTACGTTATGTAGTAAATTGACAGTTTTTTATATACACGACTTGTATTGTTTATTATTGTGCGTTTCACATTCATTTTTGACACATGACAATGTATTTCATATGTCAAAATTTGTAGAAAGTAACGATTCCAGAGGTAACTAATAAAAATAGATGTGTTTAATGTAAATGAAATAATCACACAAAGAAATCAGATATCCCACAAAGTCAAAACATTTCAAAATCACTAATTAAAAAACTATTAAAACTACGACGACATAGATTATTAGATGAGGTACACAGTTATCTAGGTATTACTATTATAGTTCGTGTAATACATATAGTAGCCCCAATTTAACAGCTTTAAAGCCTACCAAAAAAACTTCAACCTCACCGGCCCTCGCCGACATAAGCGGCATGCATGTTTCTATTTTATCAATTCGACAAATATTCTCTGGCTCCCGAGCTATATATTAAAGTAGAACACTCGACATCGACTTTAAAGCACTTCTCAGATGGCCAGACTAAAGCGATTACACAAACTATACAATGTTCAATTAAATTCTTCAATTGGATTTAATCTACAACGAAAAAATAAACGATGATGTACCTAAGAAACTTTATTTATTCTAATCGTCATCGTTTCTCCACCTTTGCTTCGACAGCTTTCTTATAAATGGTAGCACATTTGTGTGATAATCTAACATTGGGGTTTTCTTATGCTATTAGTGTGAATGTGAAATGCACTTGAGAGATGAGGTATTAATGAAATATTTATAGAGGAATAACAAGTTTGTGAAGGAAAACGTAAAATCTACAGACACTGATAAATGAATTTTTTTTTACTTTTACCCAATTCATAATAAAAGTGTTTTAGAACGTTATTTAAAAGAATGAATTCTAATAAATCATTTTTTGTTTCGAATTGATATTACATTTTAGTCTTGTTTTTTGATATCCCAAGATTATTTATAAATTAAAAAAATTCTATAATATTATTAATTAAAAATAATAAAAAGTGGATATAAAAAAATGAGTGCCTATATACAATTCAAAAGAAAATATCATTGACAATACATAACAATTTAAAATGGAAGGTATATTACTAAAAAACTGGAAAAATTTGGCTAACATTGAGAATTATCATTATTTTATTAATAATTTGTACAAACACACTTTACTCCATCACACCCAAAGGGAGAATTATTATTCTTGCAGGGTGATTTGTAATCTAAATAATGGAAAATTATTTAAAAAAAAATGAATACAATTTTCTAAAATATTACTAATACAGGGCTTTAAATATACAAGATGTCTTATTACCTTTGGAATTAGTAAAAAGATAAATTCGTACATTTTATCAAAATAATTCCGACTCTCCTGTATATATCCTAGGGAGATTATATAATAAACCCCCCTTTTATATTGCAGAGATCACCGATATGATCTAGATTTTCTTACTATCGAGTAACGGTACATCTTTGAAAATATCATTCTGCTAATTTTATTTTAGTTTATTTTTTGGTCTTTTCTGTAGCTTTAGAGAGCTCTGTAAAAATATCTCCTACTGTTACAGATTTTTTTTAACAATTTTGTTATTTACAAATTTGTTATATACAGGGACCTCTAAACTATAAAAATTTTCAAGTAGTGTGGCATAACAAAAAAAAAACATTATTAGCAAAATATGCAGGAATGATTGAAGGAGATTTAAATTAAGGAGATCGCTTGAAGAAACCATAGTTTTCTAAATAATTTAGTATCATAGATTTTTTAACCCTTAGGATAAAAACTGTCCCATCTTTTCGATATTTGAAGATGCACGGTGGGAAAAATTTCCATACTACCTCAGACAGTTCTTATAAAGGTTAATATTGTATCTGATCTATTTATACTCTGTTTGAAAATGATTGATAGCAAAATTTTTATGACTCAGAAGATAAAGCCCAATAAAATGTTTAGCATTATTTGTTCCAAAATGAAATCTTGGGTTTTCTTCCTAAAATTTTTAAAAATACCAATTTATTTCAATTCTTGGTAAGTATGTAATCTCTACAGATAGAAAATATTTACAATTCCAGATCAATTTAAGTAGCCCTCAACTTTCTTAGAAAGGATTAAAATTTCTAATCGGCAGAAAGTGTTGTGCAGATTGTAAATTATTTTAGTTAAAATTTACATTACTGTTTGTGTAGTCCTGTGATTGTAACACGCAGAATTGTTAGTTCTGTAATAATAGGCGATAAAAAGCAATATTGATCAAGTGAATTTGTGCAATAAAAATGGCACAAATGTCTAATTGTACTCATGTGAAATTAAAGTGCAATTTAACCGTGCATATAAAAACTTTAGTGTTAAATGTACATGACGCTCTTGTACATGAACATTTCAGTAGTACTGTTCGGAGTATAGTTTCTAAGTGTTCACATATGACCGGAGTTGGAGAAGCAACCATTTATAGACTTTTGAAGCAACTAAAGGATGGAAGTATTACAGTAGCACCTAAAACGTCAACTGGGAGAAAACCCACTCAAATAGACGGTACTATGAAACAACTGATCCGAAGAAAAGAGCATTCGTTTTATTTACAAAAAAAGATACCTACTTTGGATAAACTTTTAGTAGACATTAATGGAGACGAAATTTTGCCAAACATTAAAAGAGACAAATTGTGGAAAACTTTACATGAATTAGACTTCGTTTGGGAGAAGAACGATAGAAAATCTGCACTTATAGAGAAAGATAAAATTATTTGTTGAAGGAGGCAATATTTAAGGGAAATTAGAAAATTAAGAAGAGAAGACAAAAATATTTTTTATTTAGATGACACATGGATAAATAAAGGACATTTTGTAAAAAGAGTTTGGCAAGATAAACAGGTTACAAATGCTCGACAGGCATTTATAGAAGGTTTGTCTACTGGCTTAAAATTTCCAAATGGTAAAGGTCCCTGTTTAATTATCACTCATATTCGAGGAGATAAAGAATTTGTTGATAGAGGCTTGTTAGAATTTGTTTCAAATTCTACGAAAGACTACCATGAAGAAATGACTGTTGATGTTTTTGAGGAATATTTCAGTCAAATGATAGATTTATTACCGACCAATTCTGTAATAGTTATGGACAATGCCAGTTACCATTCAAGATTAAAGGAACCGTTACCTAACACTAAATGGAAAAAGCAAGAACTCTCCGATTGGCTAATAACCAAAGAAATAGTGGCAGAAGAGGGATTACTCAAAAAATAGCTATTGCACTTACGTAAACAACATTCACCAAAATTTAAGAAGTATAGTGTAGATGAAATAGCTAAAGAACATGGAGTTAAGGTGTTCAGGTTACCACCTTGTCACTGTGAACTTAAGCCCATTGAACTAATCTGGGCTCAAATGAAGGGATATGTCGCGAGAAACAATAAAACATTTAAACTTCAAGATATTCGTCAACTATTATATGACTCCATATCAAAAATTTCACCGGACAATTGGCAAAACGCTATAAGACATGTCATAGCAGGGGAAGAGAAATTCTGGAAACTTGATATGTTAATAAAGGAAACAAACAATAGAACCAATTATTTTTTCTGTGAGAAATGAGGAAACTGATGATGGTATGTAACTCTATATTTATATTAATTATAAGTTTATATGACGCTAGTACCCGAAATACAAACAAACAAATTTATATGGAATCACCCCGTATTTCTAAAAACGAAATATGAGTGTTTTATGAGAAAATATTTTTTTGCAAAGATTTTTTTTAGTATCTATATCATATAAATTTGGTTGTGTTATTAAATTTTAAGGAAATGTCCTAACCTAATATCTAGTAGGTATACTATTTTTATAAAAATAAATGTGGGTACTTAATATTGACAGTTTACTATTTTTTATATTAAAGTAATTTCGTGTTCCCCGTCACTGAGGTATAGAATTATTGGTTAATCCCTTAGGGTTTGCTTATTTACATTTTATGATGTATTGTATTCGAGATTTTTCGGGGTGGTCATACTAAAATCTAGTGAAAATTCAGATAAGAAGGTATCAACATTTACTTTTTTCTGCATTGAACAATCCGGTATAAAGACCTTTGCCATAAAAACTGTGCTATCATGCATTTTCAAACGGAGTATAGTATAGGTTGTCTTGACACAAGGCGGATCCAGCCGATTTTCAAGGGGAGGGGGGCGTCCTTGACCCGGGGGATATGGAATATCCCCTGCTCACCGCTACATGTCTATCCTCTCTCATGGTTGTTCTCATCCAGTCCTTCAACCTTCGAAGGGTTGAAAAGGACCTCTCGGCTTCTGGTAATCTTTCTTTAAATTAAACGGCTCCCCCCCGCCCTGGATCCGCCACTGCCTTGACATAACCAAATAACAAAATCGCGCACAATGACAACAAAGATTTATTTACGTCAAAATATTCAAATGACTCAGTCCTAAAGAAGTTTCTTTAATATATTACCAATTGTTCAAAATCGACAAAACCATATACTATTGCTAATTGACCGTAAAACTCTATATAAAAGTACTTTTTCAGATAACCCTACATTTCTAAATGATTGGAACTAGAAAATAAACAAAATAATTTTTAACTTACCTGTACCCTGAAATCACTTGGAATTATTCTTTTCTAATTTTCTAACCTAATTTAACAAAACAGTACAATCAAGAAATACCACGAGGGAATAAATTTTAGAATTGTTAAATGCAACAAATATTTAGTTATGCCACACTACCGGTTATAAAATGTCCAATTAAAAAATCGTTGTACTGTTCATTCACCCTCATCTTACAAACATACACGCATAATTGTAATATTATATATATATATATAATTTTTTTATAGTGGCTAACAACAGTTCTTCTTCTTTCCCTGTTTGTTGGTTTTCCTTAAATTGACGGTGTCATTTTGCGTTACGTTCTGTCTCTCTTGCATCTCCAATTTCGAGCGCAAAACTAATTTTGTTATTGCTAGGAACATTTCTTCTACGTTCACGTTGTCTTTCGCCGACGTTTCGAATAATTTTATGTTCATAGTATCGGCGAAACGTTGAGCATCTTCGGTGAGCACCACTTTCCTGTCTGGGGTGTCATTTTTATTTCCAACTGTAAACAAACATCGGCACCTTTCCTTTACTATGTAAATTATGTTTCAGCTTATTTTACAAATAAGTACAGGGTGGCCAAATAAGAATGCGAGGTACTGTATCTGGGAACTATCCATCGTAAAGGCTCGCTGAAAAAAAGTTATTACTAAAACGGACAAGAGAAAAACCTGGAAAATATTTTCCAGCTATTTATCTTGGTCGTTTAGTAATAACTTTTTTCCGCGAGCCTCTACGATGGATTCTTATTTGGCCACCCTGTACATCCAAAAAAATTGAAAGAGAGAATAAGATATTTTTAGATAATTAATTTTTTATGAAATTTTTACAACTAAACATTTCTTATGAATGTTTTTATATCATTCATTTATAAAACTAAAATACTCAACAAATTTATTGCACTAAATATTATAGATTACGTTAGTCGAAATTTATTTATTTACTTTTTGTAAATTGTTTTGTTTTTGAACATATAAATAAATTCTTATATCAAATTAATAATGTAAAATAACTTCAAATATCAATAAATCACATATTTTTTACTTTTAATTTGTTGTTAAATAAAGCAATGCTTATTTTATACTTAATTAAAAACAAAAATATCAAGTTTATTACATTTACAGAAAAATTTTGACACAACCACTTATCTTAAATAAACTTGCAATTATGCATATTTTGTAATCAATACCCTTTTATGTGAACCCCATAACAACTTTTTAAATGATGTAGCTTACCTAATACTTTATTCACTAGATCACAGTTCTGTTCAATTTCATGTAACCACCTTTTGACATTCGCAAAACTCTCACCATTAGTAACGTCATAGACAACTATAACCCCATGGGTACCCCGATAATATGTACTAGTTATTGTTCGGAATCTTTCTTGGCCTGCTGTATCCCAAATTTGCAACTTAACCTTTTGACCATTTACATTTACAGTTTTAATTTTAAAATCTACACCTATGGTAGTAATATAACTTCCAGTAAACGTATTGTCTGAGAATCGTAGAAGTAAGGAACTTTTACCTACACCTAAAAAAATAAATAAATACAATTTGAGCGTTAATTTAACCCCACCCACAGTTTAACTCACCACTGTCTCCTATTATAAGCAGTTTGAACAAGTGGTCGTAGTCTCTGGCCATTTTATTATAATTACTAGCTTCCTAATGATTTTATGTCTGTATCTTCCAACATTAATACTAATATTCAGTGAGTAATTTAATTATTTGTTTAAAAACTATAACTTCCTTTTTGTCAAATTCTACTTGATTGATATTTGACATAAAATGACAGAAGATTAAATGCACTTCTACCACTACCAGCTAAATGTCCAATGCACATGTTGCTCTAGGCCCTTTCAATGTATATAACCGTTAACGAATTATATAGATTTATTGAATCAACAAGATAAATGGAAGAAAAGTCTGTATTCGGTTTTTTTTACTTTGAAACTAACTCTGAAGCAGTTGGATTAGTTTCAGGAGTTCTCCAGTACTGGTACAATGGTACTGGTATTTACATCGCTTGACATTTAACTGAGTTGGTACCAATACATTTGAAGTTTGAAGTGGACAGCTGCTTTGGCGGTTACTTAAAAGAGGTTATAATGGTAGTTTAGTGTCTTGTTTTTAATTTATTTACAATGTATGTAGACGATATAAAAAACGATTTTTATGAATATTTATCTGGAAAGGTGTGTATTTTAATTTAAATAGGAAAAAAAATAAACTTTTTATATTAAAAAAGGAGTTTTACTCCTAGTAAAATTTGAGCTGTTTGTACCCCTATTGTTAACAATTATTTTTCTTACAGAGAATATTTCTTATGGTTCACTACGATATAGACAGTATATGTGCCTGTAAAATACTCCAATCTTTACTTAGGTACAAACACATTTTGTATTCCTTGGCTGTGGTGAGAGGTATAGATGATCTTAAAAGTGCATATAGAGAAAACTGTAGTGATGTGAAATATTTTGTTTTGTTAAATTGCGGAGGTACAATAGATATAGTAGAAGAGTTAGAGGCCGAAGAAGATGTGACGTTTTTTATTTTGGACAGTCATAGACCCACTGATTTGTGTAATATTTACAGTAATGGACAAGTTAGGTTATTATCTACATCAGATGAAGATATTTCAGTTCCAGATTTTCATGACGTTTTCAGAGAAGAGGTAAGTCGCTTACACATTCAGTAGAATATAATATTTTTACATTTTTTACACTGAAAAAGGAGAAAAATGCATCGGTTTACATCTGTATCAAACATGCTGCAAATCTCACTTTTCAATTTTACTATTTTTTTATGTTAAATTTAAGAAAAGAAAATCCAACATTTGTATTTGTTAGGTATTTAAAAATAACATTTCTAGGAACTAATTTATAGTATTTTAAAATTAATTACACTACTTAACCACATGTTTTCTTTTGTTCTCTCTCATTTGGTTTTTAAATATCTTTTTGGCAATTTACTGATTATTTACAATGTCTTCAATACATATTTATGTGAATACTTAAACCACCATATGTTAAGGACTATCATTATTTATGTGTTTGGTCATGAGATTTTGTTTGTTTATATAATCTTAACCTTGTTGTATAAGGTAAGTTTCTTTGGAAACACTTTTGCTTATTAAAATTGTCATATTATTATTCCATTTGATGAAATATTTCATTTTTTGCATAGAGTGCTATTTAAACATTTCTGAGTAGGATGAGTGGCATGAAAAATTGTTCATAACTTCCTTGTTTTATAAGAACAAACATAATCATTAGAATATTTGTGGAGTGATGCGATTCTAATGGAATCTAGCTAAACGAGAGAAAACTAATTACAATTATCTCATTAAGGATGAGATTCTTACAACTGATATTATATAAGACCTGGGTATCATACTTAACCTTGAACTCTCCTATGTTGATCACATTACGTTCATTGTAAATAAAGCTTTTAGAATGCTTGGGTTTATAAAAAGGAACACTCATGATATTGCCTCCATCCATAAACTTAAAATTCTTTTTTGTAGTTTTGTTAGGTCTCACTTTGAGTACGCATCCTCTGTATGGAACCCACATATCAAATACATTCTTCAAGAATCGAGAGAGTTCAGAGGAAATTTCTGTGCTATATTTACTACAAATTCTATCAAAATCTGAACCTCCTTTCATTGGAGACTCGCAGAGATCTTCATGATCTTCGTAATCTTTTTTTTTCTTTTGTGAAAATGGACAATTTGTCCGTAAATAAATAAATAAATATTCAGAATAATCAGAGACAAGGCAAAATAAATTTTGTTTTTTCAATTTTTGCAAAAACAAGATTTTTTTTCTTCAAAAAATGTGTGTGTTAAGGGGTTAATCGGCAATTGAGAAACTATTTTTGTTTTAATTGTTTAAGTCTGACGATGAAGAGGATGAGGAAGAAGTAGATGACAGTGACGGAGAAACAAGAGCTGCAAAAAGAAGAAGGTTGGGAGAAGAAGAACTTTTGAAAAGAAGAGAAAAAAGACTGTGGGAGGAAAATAGAGATAAATTAATGTTTGAATACTCCCAGTTTACTTATTACGCCAGGGCGGTGAGTTAAAATGCAATTTTTTATTTTTCAAACATCAAAGAATGAATTATACTAATAATTTACATAATAAATATTTTCTTTTGACTGATTGATTCTTTATAGCAAAATTTCACATTTTTTAATAAAAACCCTTTTCAGAGTGCTATAAGAATCTTTGAACTGGCCTGGAAACTTAATAAAGACGACAAAGATTTACTTTGGCTGGCCATAGTAGCTTTGACAGAACAAATACTTTTAGGAAAAATAGAAAACACCCTGTACACATTAGAAATAAGTCCCTTACAAGCTCATGCTACTCGTCTACATAATAAAACCAACGATACTGACGTACTAACATCACTAAAGATCAAATTCGAGAACGACTTGAAGCTCACCCTGTATAGGCACTGGTCGGTCGAGTCGAGTTTAAAGTATTCAATGTTTACGGCCGTTAAAATGAAGCTTTGGTCGCTCAAAGGGGACAAAAAGTTGCACGAATTGTTGGCTGATATGGGGTTAGTTGATATTTTTTTATTAATTTCAGAAAAACTTATTTAGGATGTTTTTTTGTTTAGATTTCCTTTGATTCAAAGTCGGCAGTCATTCAAAAGCATGGATTTACAGCTTAGAAAAGAATTCCATCCAACTTTAGAAAAACTTTCAGAAAAGTATGGTCTACACGATATAGTATATGCATCATTTATACTTCAATACGGATATAGGAACGTATATTGCGCTTCAGATATTGTTTATGCACTTTTAGCAATACTTGAGTCATCAGTAAGTATAATTAATCATTTAAAAGCTTAATTTTTATTTGTTCCGACTTCGCGCTCTATTCAAATTATCGGTTTTTATTGGTTCAGACCTCGCGCTCCCTTCAAATTACAGTACTCTTTGTGTAGAACAATTCCAAATAAAATCGGTCATCGGGCGATCTGAGGTCGGGAAGTGGAAGATGGAAGTCCTATGGAAAAAAGTTAAATGGCAAAGTTATAGGTAATAAAAAGATCTACAAGTTTTGTATTTACACTTTTTTCACATAACGTCAAAATTTATGTGAAAAATTCACATAACCAAATAACCATGTATTTGGTTTAGGATTTTATTATGTACTATTTAGGAAGTGTCTTCCTGTTATGTATGCTTTAAATAAATAAATAAATAGTTTATACCCATGGCCGACTTGGGTGGGTGGGTATCTCAACTTCGATAATAAATCGACAAATCTTCTGAATACGTGCTGCAAAATTTCGCGTAGTGGGGATCACTCTAGATCTCGCCAACACGCTATCCCTCCTCACGGTGAGCCCGCATAGATCCCCGATGAGTTTGCAGGTGACGGACTTGTTAAGTTTTATTTTTTGTTGGCTAATATTTCTAGTCAACACAAAATTCTTATTTTTCAATTGTTCCTTTCAGCCTAGGGATAAAAAACCCGAAGAACTCTTTAACTTAGCTTTGGATTGTCTTTCAAGGACGAAAAGGGAAGTTTTGAATAATGCCATTGAAAGAGCAAAAGATATAGCTAAAGCCCTCTTTAAGACAGTTCAAAGTGCGTTAGATATGAAGCAGATAATCACCGCTGGCCCCTTTGTCTACTTTATTATACAAGAGGTAAATATATAAAATGAGCTACAACAGAATCACTCGAGTACTATTTTCATCATCTTTCTTTCTTGTTTTCAGGGTTGCTTGAACTGGTATATGTTTTCTCACACACACATCCTCCTACTTTTGGCCCACTTCCTCTTAAGGGCATATGTGGCAATGTCCAGGAACCGAAAAGCCGCAACTCTACCTCTTATTGTTTCCGCACCAAAAAATATGGAAGCTGGAACTTGTATATTACTCGGGATTCCTCCGTTGTGTGAAAATTCACCAAAAAAGTAATTTATTATTATTGTTATTTGTAAAAATATTATAATTTTGCTTGTTTTTAGTTTTTTTGGAAAAGCCTTCGAGCAAGCTGCTGAAAGGCTCAACTGTGATGCTTCTGGTGATTATCTCGACACATCATGTAAGTTTACTAATAACGAATTGTAAAAACATTTCATTAAATTTAATTCATGAAACCGGTCATAAAACAAAATTAGTGCTAACTGACATTCATAATGGCAAATTGGTGTTTAACTGACATATGTCAATTAGCAACTATAAATGACTGACATATGTCAATTAATAGTTATAATTGACTTTTAAAGGTCACAATTAATATAATTAATATAATTATTACAGAATAATAATGAATTTGAAACTCGAGTTTTCATATTTGGCTGTATTTTAAAATGTATTTTTGTTTCTAGATTTTGAAATTCACGCTAAGGATAGAACACGATTTTTTGATGCTCTCACCGCACTGTTGAGTTAATATTATTTTAATAAAATTTTAATTAAAATTAAGTACAAACTAAAGATTTTATATTAGAATCGCTGTAAATATTATTTATTTTAATGTATATACTTTTTATACGGTAATTTGTATATTTTGTTTGTTTAAATCAATTAAAATATAATTGCGATACATTTTAATGTTTGAATTTTAATTATATGTATTAAGAAAGTCGTTACATTACTGGTAAATCCCGCTCAATTTTGAATAAAATCAATGCAACATTTTAAGTTAAGGCATAGATAAGGTTACGTCAGGGACAATTTAAAGTTTAAGGAGTCAAATGGTCAAATAAACAAAATTTAATGTAATAAGTATTCCATCATTTAATAAAATAAATTGTCCTACATCTTTTACAATAAAAAATGGAAGAAAACAAGAGATGATTAAAAGAACCGCCATTCTACTTCTTTCTTTCTTCTTTTTTTAAACATCTGTAACTATTAGGGTGTTCGCACTCCTAAATTAGTTCGAATAAGATCCGTGCCCTATTATGTGGCTTCGGAATGTTGTGAAAATATTGACACTCATTTACATCTTGTTATTTAATCTATGGATTTAGCTGTCAAAAGCAGGGTTGCCAACTAGCAGTTACCGATTTACTTCAGTAAAATGTCACTTCAGTTTAAGACTGCCAACAAGATAATATGTTTTCCCCTAGATTTGACATTTGTACCATGTGCGTGATAATTTGAGGTTAGACATAGTGTCAAAATAAAGATTGGAATGTTTATTTATTTTATTCCATAAACTACTAAAATGTCACGACCAGAGTACTTGGCACCACCAGAAATTGTAAGTAATTACTTAATTTAAACACGCCATTTCTGACAAAATTGTATATTTTAGTTTTACAACCAAGATGAAGCTAGAAAATATACGCAAAAGTAAGTAGTTTGTGATTTATATGAACTTACTTATATGAGGTTACAAGCCTTAAATAAATTAAATGAAAATTATCGTTTATCAGCTAATATATTTGTATAATTTTTTAGTTCGCGTATTATCGATGTCCAAGTTCAAATGTGTGAAAGAGCGATAGAACTATTGATTCTACCTGAAGATACTCCTTGTTATCTTTTAGACATTGGTTGTGGATCGGGTCTTAGTGGAAGTGTCTTGGAAGACCAGGGGCACTTTTGGGTGGGTCTAGATATAGCAACAGCCATGTTGGGTATGATTTTAAAGAAATATTATATTATGTTATTGAAAAATAGGTAATTAGAAATTATTAAAGTAAAAGGTTTTTTTTACTTTTTGAGGATAGATGTGGCACAAGAAAGAGAAGTAGAAGGAGATCTGTTGTTGACAGATATGGGACAGGGATGTCCGTTCAAAGCAGGTTAGTATTTTTTAATATGCACATGCATTAAATTTCTAATTACCTATTTTTTTTCGTAGGCACTTTTGATGGTGCAGTGAGTATATCAGCTCTTCAGTGGCTATGTAATGCAGACAAATCTCATCACAAACCTGTACAAAGATTGTATAAATTTTTTAGCTCATTATATGCATGCTTGGTAAGTAATTTTTACATCTCTGAAACTGAAACATTTGAATATAGTGAGATCAACAGTGGTTTTACAATTATTTTTCTTATAGTGTGTCTGCGTAAATAAATAAAATCTTTATTTAGCACTTGGCTAGAGTATTGTTAGTTACAAAGAAAAAAGAAACAAAAAGTAAGTCCTGCCTCCTTACAAGGTGTCATTCAAAAATGCAAAAACTTCTTTGTTAAAAATTACCAAACTCGGCACATTTGTTATTGTTTCGGGAAGGGCATTAAAGACACGAACTCCCTCTTAAACTAAGGATTTCTGTAACGGCTGTATGTTTAGTTTTGTCTTGACGAATATTATATTCATGAAAGTTTGATCTTTTTTTTGGCATCTGTTCATGCTCCATTTTATATATTAACACCAAGTTGGAATCGAATGAAAAAGTTTTTATTATTAATTGTAGGAAAGAAGTTATTCTTCATAAAAACTTCTGCATAACCTAATAGCTAAAATACAATCATCAGGTATACATTTTTTTCAATTACACCCATTTACCGCCCTATAAGGAACATTTTTATAAAGTTTAAGCAAAATTTTTGGTAGTATCGAATTTTTCTATTACTTTTCTTTTCTTAAAATTTCTACTGTTAATATTTATTGGATGTATGATGTAGTTTTTTTATTATTATTTGTAAATTGTAATGTCCTTAAATGGTTTTTATTTGTAATTTTTTAGAGCCGATCGGCCAGAGCAGTTTTTCAATTTTACCCCGAAAATAGTGAACAAATGGAGCTGGTGACAGCACAGGCCATGAAGGCAGGTTTTTATGGGGGCGTAGTGGTAGATTATCCAAATAGTACTAAAGCTAAAAAGTTTTTTTTGGTATTAATGACTGGAGGTAGTGTTGCTTTGCCAAAAGGGCTAGGAACTGGTGAAGATTCACAAGGTAACAAAAATTATTTATTTTTAGTATTGGGCCATGTTGATTAAAGTATTTTTTGTACCACCACTTTAGTAAATGCGTTTTTTCGATCATTTTTTAGCTCGGAAAGTGCGTCGTTGCCGGTCTAGATCGGAAAATTGACATAACTGCTCGGCAAAGTACCTTCTTTCCCGAACTCTTATGAAATGGGTATGTTAAATATCACAGTTGCCATGACAGTACCGTAGCCATCTGTCAGTAGATGTTTTTGACGTTTTGATGCACTTTGTGTATTATTACAAGTTTCTAAACCGTCAAATTATTGGTGGCTGCACAAAAAATAATGTACGCGCCACACTCGGAAAGTGATATTTTACAGGGCTCGCATGCTTTCAGGGCTCGCCCTGTAAAGTATCACTTTCCGAACTTGACACGGTATGTAGGTACTTTACAAAATGAAAATATTGAATTTACCAAGTTTACCCACAAACAAAACACAAAAAACAAAAAATTGGCCTTACCCAACCAAAAAAACTTTTTTTCCAGGGGTGAGTGGCGAGGGGACTCATCTACAACAAGCACCCCGACGGTTAAATTACAATTGTATAAGTTTAAAATAGTAACAAAAAATAATAGAAACAAATACACCCTAATTTACCCAACCGTGCGCTCATCAGTCTTAAAAAGGATTAAAATAAGGATAGTCTATTGTTATGTCCAATAAAAACCGGGCGGCACAGCCAAAATTATTAATTTTAACACACCTTTTAACTACCGGCTATTTAAAATCACAGATTTTGTTTGAGCCACTCCCATAAAATATTCTCAGTTACAAAGAAATCTGTAATGCAGCAGCCATCTTGAATAGGATGGTTTCTGTTTTTGCCCGTAGATGGAAGCAGTGAATTTCGATCAATACCAGTTATTACTAAATTGTTATTTTTTATAACTGCAATTTGATTAAACAAGATATTATTTAACATAATATAAGTTTATTAAATAATATTGAGTATATTTAGTAAGTTATAATCGTTGTGAAATAATGAGCAATAATAGTGATTGAAGTTTCGTATTTGGAAAATAATACGTATAAGTCAGGTTGGCCGAGCGGTCTAAGGCGCCAGATTTAAGCTCTGGTTCCCGAGAGGGAGCGTGGGTTCGAACCCCACACCTGACAGTTTTTTTTTGTTTCTAAAGCATTTTTTTAATGAATAATGTAATGTTTTATTAAAGTTTTAAGTTATTTTAATTATTCTAGGTGTCTCTTATACTTCTAAAAGGGAAAGACTGAAACAGCAAAGGGGAAAACCGTTAAAAAGTGTAAAAAATTGGATTATCGACAAAAAAGAACGAAGAAGAAGACAAGGCAAGGAAGTTCGGCACAATTCGAAATATACAGGGAGAAAAAGGAGTGGCAAATTTTGATTTTGTAAATAAATATAATAAAAATTAAATTGTCTTAAATACTGTTTTAAAAAAAACATTGTTTATTGGCTATAACAAAAGGTTAAAATATATAACCATTTCGATTTTTGTACAATCTCTCAAACCAACCGTTTATTACCAAATTTGTAAATGTATATATAAATTCAAATTTTTCAAAAAGAACCAATAAGATGACTATTTGTTCAATGTTTTCTGTTTTTAAATTCTATTAAATGATAACAAAGTGCCCTAAAACCAATTTGAAAAGACTAAAAAATGGTTTATATAGGTTTATTTTAGTGAGGCAGTGACGCAATTTCTAGTTATTTCTGTTGTCAACTGAATAAACACTAAATCACTAAGAGCAAATACGATTCAAACTTAACGTGCAGAGGAAATTAAAGGTTCAAGGTTGGCAACACTTAACAACGTTGCCGATGTGATATAGAGAAAATTCACTTAGAGTAGTTACAAATTGACCTCCAAAGTGTCAATGTACTGTAACATTTAACTATTAGATTTTTATTTGAATCTTAAAAACACTTCTTACTATTGAAAAAGTTCTTTATAGTCAAGATTCATTGTTCCATAGACTAGCCGTTCTTTTTTACATCCATTCCAATCTTCAATCAAGTTGATAGCACATTATAATACTTATATTCAAGCTAGGAAAAAAAGTAACTGGCACAATTTTATCTTTAAGTGAACGAAAAAACATTCTACCTGGCAACGCCGCAGATTTTTGACGCGTGACGTCACTGCCTTGCTAAGCCAATAACATGAGGATATGCGAAAAACTGCGTTAACCACAGATCATTTGAACTATTAAATTGTTAAAAAAAAATAGTGGCAAACAAAACAAATTAATTTCATATGATTTTTCGACTTTTTTTTTAACAATTTAATATAAAAAAGTTTTTTTATCCAGAAAGTGGAACATTTAAAAGAACAAACCACTATGAACTACAGAAATGAATTAAAATTGTAGTTGATCTGAAAACTACAATGATTTGAAATTTTCAGTAAAAAATCTTTCATATGGGACTTTTTAAAATAAAAATCCAAAACATGTCTACGAGAGCGGAAAAAATATCAAAACTGTATACAGGATGGATCTGTAATATTGGAGCATAGAGCAAGTGTAGATACTTTGGACCAAATAAGTATATAACCAAATTTGTTTAAATAAAATGTGAATAATTTGAGATATACCTGATGAATTCGTTTTTTTTTATTGACGAAACCTTCTGGCAATTTTGTCTACACAAGCTGATGCCAGAAATAGTTTAAATATCTCTGAATATCCTGTAGTATATTTTTAAAATGTCTAAATACATTTTGTTATACTGGATGCTTTGAAAAAGTCCGAAAACGCAAAAATATTTTGTTACAAAAATAAATGACTAAAAATGTTATTTTGTTACTTATAAAAATTTATATTGGTACAATTTTTTTTATATACATATATCAAAATAGAAATCGAAAAAAATATTTCCAAAAATGGGCCTGTCCGGGATTTGAACCCGGGACCTCTCGCACCCGAAGCGAGAATCATACCCCTAGACCAACAGGCCATCTATCTAATTTTTCAAATTGATGCTATAAATTCGGGACCATAAATTTGCTTTGAAAGAAATTGTCAAAATCCATCTAAAACATTTAAAATCACATTTTTAATACTCTACAAACAAATTGTTACCGCAACTCCACGCGTTGGTGTCCTTGACGTACTAAAATTTGAAGCAATTGAGGTTAGATTTATGGTAAATAATTAGCCACTTTGCAGGACAAAATGGTTAATGGAGAATTAAACGATTTAGATCTATACAGAGAAACTCCTGTTAGATATTTAGGTAAGCTTCATTTTAATTCTACTTCAAACAAATTAATAAACTAAGCTTGTAGGTTACACGAATGAAGTTGGAGAAGCATTTAGATCAATAATTGGTAGAAAATGGGTTAATTTTACTTATGCTGTAGCTACACTTTACGTTTTATCTGATACTGGTGATAAAAGCGTTAAAACTTACAAGGTATGCGGTATTCATTACGATTGGATTATTATTTATAAAACATCTTAAAAATAAGTTATAGATAATTATGCAACAGTGGATGCAGTTAATCGATAGTCTCGTGTATAACTGGTTGTCTATACTTCCGTTCTCGTTTGTTTTATGCATTTTTATTTTAGACTAAACTAAATGAAGAAAATCATTTAAAAAAGGTGATTTATACAACAACTGATACTTTAATTTGGCAATCATTAGCTTCTGTGGCAATCCCTGGTTTTACAATAAACAGAGTTTGCGCATTTGCTAATTACATGCTCAAGAAGAGTGAAAAATTACCGAAGATTAATAGAAAATGGGTTGTTACTGGTATAGGACTATCTACCATTCCATTTATTATTAGACCAATAGATAAGTTTGTAGATTTAGCTATGGATGCAAGTCTTAGAAAGTTTCAACCATAGTATTTAGTAAAAATATGTAGTATCTATTATAGAAAATTGTAGAAATTTCGAGCAAAATATTTACTGCCTTCATAGGCGTAGGCAATATTTATTTGAAGGGGGGCAAATGTAAAAAGTAAACAAATAAAAACCGCATGCTTTGACTTGCCTAGGGAAATGTGCGATCTGACAGAGATTTTTAACCTTTTATTCAAATTCCTGTGATCCTGTTGCTCTGCATTTATAAAAACTCACAATTTATTTTTTTATTTTTTATATGTATGTTAAATATAAAATAAGCTGTTTATTTTTCGTTTTATTTTATGTAGAAAAAATTAGACCTGCATATCATGGTCATTACAAAACGGTTTAAATATACAGGGTGTTTCTAAATTACTGGAAAACAATTACCACAAAAGATTGGAATTGATGTAAAAAAGAACTGCTAGTCTATAGAATAATAAAATCTTGACTATAAAGCATTTTTCAATAGTAAAAAACATTTATTATTATTAATTAAGGATTCACTTTTAAATTGGATTTCCTTTTATTTGAACTAGTTAGGTAGTTAAACCCCTTAATGCGACCCTGTCAAGGGCGGCTCCAGCCCAGAGATTTGGGCAAAGTCCGGCAATGAGCGGATATTTCTGATATCTGCGTAAACCAAATTTTTTATTATTTTTTTTTTGTAGATTCTAGGTCTATTTATATCCTAAAAAACTCACTTTTTCCCACAAAAATGGCCCAAACATTTTTTTCGGTAATTTTGACATTGCCAATCGTTTTTTTATACAAAATTCATATTCTGCGTAAATCAAACTTTAACTTTTTTGATTTTGTTTGTAGTTTGTAAGTCTATTTATATCCTAAAAAACTCACTTTTTCCCTCAAAAACGGCCCAAACATTTTTCTTCGGTAATTTAGCACTAACAATCGTTTCTTAAACAATATTCATTCTGCGTAAACCAAATTTTAATTTTTTTGAATTTTTTTTGTAGATAATTTTGACATTGCCAATCGTTTTTTATACAAAATTCATATTCTGCGTAAATCAAACTTTAACTTTTTTGATTTTGTTTGTAGTTTGTAAGTCCATTTACATCCTAAAAACTCACTATTTCCCTCAAAAATGGCCCAAACATTTTTTTAGGTAATTTTGGCATTACCAATCGTTTCTTAGACAAAATCCATTCTGCATAAACTAAATTTTAATTTTTTTTTTGTAGATTCTAGGTCCATTTATATCCTGAAAAACTAACTTTTTTCCCCAAAAATGGCCCAAACATTTTTTTTCGGTAAGTTTGACATTACCAATCGTTTCTTATACAAGATTCTAGGTCCATTTATATCCTAAAAAACACACTTTTTCCCTAAAAAATGGCTCAAACATTTTTTTTCGGTAATTCATTCTGCGTAAACCAAATTTTAATTTTTTTTTGTAGATTCTATGTCCATTTATATCCTAAAAAACTCACTTTTTACCTCAAAAATGGCCCAAACATTTTTTTCGGTAATTTTAACATTGTCAATCGTTTCTTAGACAAAATTCATTCGGCGTAAAGCAGATTTTAATTTTTTTGAATTTTTTTTTGAGATTTTAGGTCCATTTATATCCCAAAAAACACGCTTTTCCCCTAAAAAATGGCTCAAACATTTTTTTCGGTAATTCAATTCTGTGTAAACCAAATTTTAATTTTTTTTGTAGATTCTATGCCCATTTATATCCTAAAAAACTCACTTTTTACCTCAAAAATGACCCAAACATTTTTTTCGGTAATTTTGACATTGCCAATCGCTTCTTATACAAAATTCAATCTGCGTAAATCAAATTTTAATTTTTTTGAATTTTTTTTTGTAGATTCTAGGTCCATTTATATCCTAAAAACTTATTTTTCCCCTCAAAAATGGCCCAAACATTTTTTTCGGTAATTTTGACATTGCCAATCGTTTCTTATACAAAATTCAATCTGAATTTTTTTTTGTAGATTCTAGGTGAACTTATATCCTAAAAAACTCACTTTTTCGCTCAAATTTTAATTTTTTTGATTTTTTTAAGATTCTAGATCCATTTATATCCTGAAAAACTCACTTTTTCGCTCAAAAATGGCCCAAACATTTCCGTTTTTTTCATTCCTCCAAATTATGGAAAAGTGATAAAAATTGGTGGGGGCATCCCCCGAAAATAGTGGGTGATGGGGGGAAAACTGAGGTCATATTCGGATTCAGGAGATCAACTAAAAAAAGAAATCTTAAAATTTACCCTTTAACACCCTGTATATTCCTTATTAGCAACATTTTATTAGAGTAAGTTGGTTCAAATCGTAATATTTTAAAGTGAGGAATCTACCATGCTTCTATGTATACCTAATTACTTAAGGACCACCCTGTATATAAAAGTTTAATATTTTGGGTTAGGAATTTGCAGGGACGCTTGATAGCTTTTAGAGAAGCCTCTCCCTTCCCAGTGTTAATAAAAACAAATTTCCCTTTCTAAAACATGAAAATTCACTCTTAGCTTCATTTGACTGTGGGGCCGTTCTAATAATAATAAAATTTTGGACTTTATTGAGAAATATCCTCTCATTGCCAAACTTTGGACTTTGTGTACTAGAAGTGTTACATAAATAATTATAATCCATATTCGTTTCCAAAAACTAATAGTGTAAATATTTCTGTATGTGTGCATACTTTTTAATTTTGAAATTTTTAGCAATGAAAGTAACAAATGTTGATGATGACTAAGTAATACCATCTCAAAAAGTTATTTTTTTGTGTGATTATCAGATTTTCATTCAAACCAAACAAAAAATTATATTCAGCCAACTAGTTCGTATTGAAGGCATTATCAATTTTCTTCTAAACAAATACTTGATGTTAATTTGTACACTACTCTGTAAAAAATGAATGAAATATGTAAAAATGAAATTCACTCACATTCGTCTCTAATTCTTAACATCTGACTCAGGAAATGTCACACAGGAAGGCGGTATAAATATTTTTAAATGTCTGGTTCCAGAAATAGCTTGTCGCGTGCTTTTCGTACCCCCATTAGATCAACACAACCAGATCGTCGCCCCCGCTGAGTATACGCAGTTCTACATTCATTGTGTGTATAGTCAAAAGTCAAAAACCTCAATTTAAAAAAAAAATTAATTGAAAATATTGTATCATTACTTATTTTCACTGTGATTTTTGGAATATTTTATTTGGGACATGGCTAGAGGGCCGACAATAGTGAATATTCGTAGTAGTGGACACGGTGGTGTAAATTGTTGTTTCTGTAGGTGTTGTACCTGCATACAATTGCAAGTATTAAAAACGCCGGAAGGTGTTATCAAACTGGCTGAAATTGTAAGTACCTACCTATTTTTTTTTAAACCAAAATTGTAATAAATTGTATTCAAACTATTTTTACGTGTTATCTGCATTCCACAGAAGGAATTTCCCGGGAACATTTGAAGAAAAATGAGAAAGTGTACTAACAATTTTGATTAAACATCACCAGTTGTAGAAATTTAACATTTTTAACTATTAAAAAAGTGTTTTTAATAAAATATCATCTGTCATCAAAACTCGTTCTCCTTAAATATCTATTTGTAGGTATATCAGATATTGTTCACCAATTATTTACTAATATAAAGGGTGTTTCCAAATGCCTGTAGATATCTCTCGTAAAATTTGACAAAGTGATATAAGGAATGATACTTTTCGAAATACAGGGGGTTAAAGTTAAAAAAAATAAATGTTTTTCAAGGTAAAAAATCATGTTTCATATCTAGATCCAGTGGTGTGCAGTTAGAAGAGTATGTTCCCTTTTCCCAACCATTTTCTACGCCCATGTATTTGAAGATATTTTTAATTTTAAGCTTAACAGCTTTCACGCCAAAAACGAATAACCTTTACATACAGAAAATCTTGTGGTTTTTAAGATATTTAATGTTTTTATGAAGCCTGCAAGATCGCTTTTTATTAATGAAATAACCAACAATATTTTTCTTTGATTTCTTTAATAATTTTTTATAACCACTAGACTTTTAATGATTAGAAAATGTAACAGGACCTAATAAAAGATGTTCAACATTTACCATTTACATTAATACATAATCTGCAACGTTTTGGATTCAAATCCGGTGATCTCGCAGGCCACATATTGGTTTTAAAGTTATCAAATAATAATAACGTTAATTTTTATTCAACCTTAACCTTATAAGTAATCCTTATATCATTTTGTCCAATTTTACGATAGGTACCTATCTATACAGGCAAAAACACCCTGTATGTGAAACAATAATGAACAAAAGTTCTCATGCCATACAAACCACAGTAAAACTTGAAACTTGTTTTGCAAGACACTATGTAAATTAAATACTCTTCAGTGTTAGATTTCTTAATAAAAATTTAAAAAGTCTGATTTGAAAACAAGTTTTCAAAATTTTTAGTTGTTTTTTTTAATTCCGAAAAGATCAATTTGAAGAAAATAAATATCATCCTTTCATTTATTGAATATATGTACATTAAATATAGTTATTATATTAAAACACAAAAAAAACGCACGCCTATGTAATATATTTGAAATCAAATACTGCCAAAATCTCCGAAGTCGCAATGCCATCAAAGCCATCAAATGCCATCAATTTATTAGACATACAATTAAAATTAGTTTTTTTTAGGTTATAGGTTTCTTTTGCCAAAGTTTGGCATTAAATTTTGGAGCTCAGTATTCTTCAACACTTGGTACATCCTATCAGTCATTTTTATCTACTGCGTCTTGGTGTTTGCTAACAAGCGTTTTGTTACTATTGAGTTATGTATTTTCGCAAAAATCACTGAATTTGCTGAAATCGTCATTATTTGTAAGTATAAAAAACATTTTGTGAAATAAGTTTTAACATTTTCACTGCCGGCGTCGTGTATTTCGTTTTTGTACTTTTACTTTTAGAGTACAGCACTGATTTAAATTAAAATGTAAAAAAAGCAACAACTTTCATTTAACAGTTTATTTTTTTAGGAAACTCTTTTTAATGCAGTAGCTGCCCTTACTTATTTCGGATCCTGCTCTTACTTAGGTTGGGCAGTGTATACTTTTCTTCAACCCATGTATATCGTTACGCCGTTTTTCCAAGTATACCCTGCAATGAGTGCGGCCTACGTAAGTAGTCAATATTATTGCGTTTTATACATTCTTTTATTTAGAACAGCTTTTATTTCAAGAATTCTGATGAAGGGAAGGCCAAAATCTACCAAAAAATTAGAAATCTACTAAAGGTGGCAACGCTGTAAGTTGAAGTCACTTTAACAGCCGAGTCTCGGTTAGATGGCCATATATTATTATTGCTTTCCTTTTTATTTTTGTGGATTTCGGCCCATACCTATATTCGAATTTTTATTTTTTTATTATTCCCTAAATTGGGCACTTTAAATAAAGAAATAAAATGTTGGATTTTCTTAGACAAAAGTACACACAAAATCCTTCTTTTTAAGATAAAAATTTTTTCTCTACTATTGCTTTTGCAAAAATGGCGGCCAATTCAATTTTTTTTCGAAAAATGCCGATTTTGGCTGGACAAAATACATTTTTTTTTTAAATTTTTACCATGTCTTCCCGACGTAAAAATACATATTTTCTTCAATTTTTAAGAAAATTCGAGGATTCTTTGGTTATTTATTGCCAATTCAGTAAAAAAATAAATAATGTGCGCGAATTCGTTCTTTGAGGTTAGGATGCATTTAAAAAAAACCTACTATACGGATCGATACTCTACTTCATCACGGTCATTTTAATTTTTTTTTTATTTTTCCACGACTCTTAGAGCCTGAGATATTTAAAAAATAGTGAAGCAATCCACTCGAAAAATACCAAAAAAGCCGTTTTTGACACATATCTCGTGAAGCTCCGGCCCAAATTTATTGAAAATTTTTTTACAAGCTTCTCTTTATGTATAAAATCGAAAAAAATTTAAAAAAAATTGACTTAGCTCTTACATCTATTTTTTGCGTAGTATATCAAGTTTTGTTATCTTTTCTTTCTTTTTTAATTGCTTTTTTTGTTTTAGTTGATGGGCACGGTTTTAGGTTTTGTGTACGCGTACGATGCATACAAATCTTATCAATTTTTCAAAGGATTCAGATAAATCATATAACTGATTACTTTTATTATTTATTTGTTATCGAAAAATATTTTATTTTCAACAATTTGTACCAGTTTTTAATTCTAGTCAAAATATAAAACAATATCGTCTCTATTTGTTTTTTTTTTGAGTTATTTGTAGTTTCTGGAAATATTCCGATGATTGAACATGGATTTTGGTAAGTATTTTCTATTCGTATGGTATTTTTATTGCTTATTGTTTAATGTATCAGTCAAATATAAAGTAATTAATATCTGAAAAATATGTTGCACATTTTATTCACTACAGGGTGTTTCATAGTTAAACCGACATACGTTAACTGTAAATATAGGGTACTTAGGTGATTCCAACTAACCTTTAATAACCGAGATACGGGGTGTTTCATCCATTTCGGCCAATATTTCGATAAGTCGTCACTTTCTCATACTTGGTACAGAAAAAATGCTACTTGGGATTCTTATGTATCAAAAAGGTTGAGAACCCTCTTGGTTTAGATCACATTTCAACCATGAAAGAAGCCTGGATTCATCATTACATTCCAAACATTGTTTCAGTCTGAAGCCCGGCCCTGTTTGTACATCTAATATGTTTATCAACACAAATTGATATTTATTTAATATCGTTATAATATGCAACCTACATTCGGTTGACAAATTGCCGTTTTTTTTTTGCGATGTCGCTATAGAGGTCAATCCAATTTGGTAAGTCCAATTTAAAATGAGGTAGGGTGAATCGCCCAGTGAATGAACAGTGTCCAGTAAATGAACGAAAACCACCTTTTTCCGTTGAAATAAGGAATCGGTTACGTTTGAATAATGCACGAATGATTGAGGTGATAATTGCGCATGCCCATTATTTTGTACATTTACTTGATGAATTTTAACATTTAACACCACCTTATGGAAAGTTCCCAAAAGTACTGTGACCCTGTCGAAGGCAGGATCGAAGCCATTTTGTTTAAGGTAAGTCGCATGCATTCATTTTGAATATCATATTTGAACGCTGAATTAGAATAAAATAATAACAATTTATTTTATTAAAGAACAGTTTATTCAATAAGGAAACGATATGTGCAGTAACAGTTAGAATTTTCGTATAAATTTGCAATATTACGCCATGTTCCATAACTGGCTCTGAAAAACGTACATTTTCTAGTAAATGAACACCGTGTTCATTCACTGGGAATTTGAGCTTTGTATGAAAATCAACGAAAATCAGCCATAAGATAGTCTGCTTATAGAGCCATCGTTTAATGAATTCTGTTTCAACACCAGTTAACGTGGTCCAGTGAATGAACACCGTTTAGATTATGTTCAATCATTAACTGGATTTTTTTAATTTCAGATGAGTGAACAAAAACTTACCAAAAAATTAACTCAAAAACCATTCAGAAAGTACTGTCGATTTCGATATGGAGAAGAAATACTTGTTAAAGCCCTCCAAGACATAAAAAATGGCTCTGAAAATTTGAATTCGGCTTCAAAAAAATATGACATTCCCAAGTCAACTCTTCACAATAAACTGACCAATAAGACACCTAACATTAGAAAAATGGGCCCTCAGCCAGTGCTAAACGAGCTTGAAGAACAACGTTTGGAATACTGGATTCTGGCTAAAGCAAAATTGGGATTTCCGATGCATCCATCAGAAGTTAAAGATGCTGTACAGAAGATTTTGACGGAAACTAGTCGACCAAATTCATTTAACAATAACATGCCTGGAGACAAATGGCTAAAATTATTTTTGCAAAGGCATCCAAACATTGGCAAACATAACACTGAAATAATTTCTAAGTCGCGTGCTGCTGTAACTGAAACTGCTATTAGAGAATGGTTTCATGACTTGAAAGAGTATTTGGTAAAAAATGACCTTTTGGACATGATGGGAAATTCCTCGCGAATTTATAATGCGGACGAAACTGGAGTGAGGACATGTGTAAAATCAGGGCTGGTGTTAGGACCGGTCTCAAAAAATTTCAAAAACTTTTATGAAATCTCATCTGGTAACGAAAAGGAATCCATTACTGTCTTATGTACCTACAGCGCATCCGGTATTGCAGCCCCACCGATGGTAATTTTTCCTTACAAAAGAATACCAAAGGAGTTGGCTATTTCATTGATGGGCACAAGAGCCACTACAGCATCGAATTATATGGATTTTGTATCGACTAAAATATTATTTTATATTGTCTTTACCCTAATTCTACGCATATTCTGCAACCGTGCGATGTTACTATCTTCAAGCCTTTGAAAGTTGAATGGAAAAAAGCTTGCCAAGCCCACAAACAAAGAACTAGTGCCGCTATAACTAGATACAACTTCTGCCCTCTATTTGCAGAAGCTTTTGCAAAAGCATCACAGCCGAGTACTGTAATGAAAGGCTTTGAAATCTGCGGTCTTTATCCATTAAATCCAAATAAAGTAGATTATTCAAAATGCATATCGACCAGACGCAATGAATTATTTCCAAAACCTGAACTAGTCGATAATGATTTGACTTCTCAAGACTACGAATCGTGCTTGAAAGTAATTAATCACTTTTTTGGTTCAGCAAAACTTACTGAATACGAGACAGTAGAAGAAAAAGCTACAAGTGAAGATGGTACTTATGCCTTATGGAAGTTTTGTACAAATTTTAAGAATACAACTGAAAATGTATCTACAAAAAATGAATCGAAATCTAATTTTGACAATACTTCGATTGTTGAGCAAGTACCTACCTTAATCATTCTTAAATGAGTTGCCGTTTGAAATCGATGGAGTTATATATACGACACTGGACAATAAAGACGATTGCAAAAATGACTACGAGACGTTGAATGGGCTAGATTTAAACCAAATCGTCTTTCATAACAATGATACGAACATTAATAATGATGATCTGGTCGATCCTGCCGATAGTATCAACGAAACCAACAATGCTCTAAATAAAATCCCTGAAGCCATAGAGTTGACAGATTCACAGCCTTTCGAGGAGTATATATGGATGTGTGAGGTTACTGAATATATTCTAGACAGGGTATTTGAGATTGCTGAAAAGAAGCAAATGTCCCACCCATTAGTAATTTATAGGAAAGATACCACACAGGGTGTAATTGAATGTGAAAAGACTGATAAGAAGATAGAAATTTTATCAAACGTTGTTATAAGAGAAAAGACTGGCGACAATGAAATCTGGAAAAAACATTTACATTGGTCACATCAAGATGAAAAAGCCCGTAAGACTACCCGGAAGAATGCTGCAAAAATGCCTTTTGCAATTACATCGTCCAAATGGTTGGAATTTTACGAGCAGCAAGAGAAGGCGAAAAAAGAAAAGGAAGAAGCGATAAGGATCAGAAAACAAAAAAGAGAACAGAGAGCGAGATCTCAAACTGAGAAGAAAAAGATCAAACTGAGAAGAAAAAGACACTTAAAAGAAAGCGAGAGAAAATAGATGAAGATAAAAGAGTAAGAGCCAAACGAGGTAGAGATGAAGAAGAGAATGGTTGTAGCAGTTCCAAACTCGATCTGATGGAAGTGAAAGTGACACAAAGAAATAGCGCTAGAAAAAAACTCAAGAAATCAACCAAAAATATGATAGAGATTGAGAAAGACAACTATAGTTCAAGTAGTTCTGAATATTACCTACCAACAGTAGAAAAAAATTTTGAAAAGATTACTAGGAGCGAGTCTAAAAACGAAACTACTTCTGAGAATATAGAAGAAACTTCAAACCAGAGTTTGGGAGTAGGAGATTACGTGATTGTAAATTATGATGATAATCTTTATCCAGGTATAATTAAAACAGTTGAGTATGAGCAGTATGAAGTGAGTGTTTTGGAAAAAAGCTCCAATGGAAAATGGAAGTGGCCAACAGTTACCGACCAAATCTGGTACACAAGGAATCAAATAGTGAAAAAAATTGCAGAACCGCAACCCATAAAATCTAGGGGTTTCTATAACATTGAAATTTAGAAATGTCTATTGCCATTAAAATTTTTATATAAATTACAATTAAAAATAAAAGAATGTTCATTTACTGGTTTGCTTCTGTTCATTTACTAGCTTTTACTGTTCATTCACTAGATATCGGGACAATTTCGACATGTTAATTTTTATTAAATATTAACAATCAAGTAAACACGTATTTATAGTAAGTAATGATATCTAAAATATGTAAGAATGCCATTAAAAAATATAATATAACATAATATTATAGCCTAAGATAAATATTGATATTCAAAGTGAGACTAGTCCTTAATTGTTCATTCACTGGGTGATTCACCCTATGTCATAGAATTTCGGAGAATATGTAGGTATCTTAGACGAAAATTAAATAATGAATTCTAAGTACACGACTAGCGTTTCTATAGCCTATCAGTTGCCCAATTCATACACTTATGTGTAGATTATTCCTGAAGTACCTATTAAAATTCCTCGAAATTTTACTGCAAGATTGTAGAGTTGTCGGAACGAATTTAAAATGTTTAAATTTCAACTTTGTTTTTAACACATTTAAAGCTCAAAAAAATCGGTTAATGGAAAGGTGGTGGTTCGTCATCTATATATAGTCCAGTCGACAGGTTGGCATATGTGGAGTTAGGTGGAAAAAGGTCGGAAGTTAATGAAACTTTGGGATGTTGTTCAGGGATGGTTAATTAACATTTTCTCAAGTTTTTAACCTTGAGGACCCTATGCTAAAAGAGGAGGGGGGAGGGGTAAAATGCAAAATTCTCGACATTCCTCCGGTTTTTCCTCAATTGCTTTTTTCCCTTACGTTCTATGGCAAAGGCATCTCTATACTTTGTTGTAGAGCGTTAAATTTTCTACATTTTGACTATGACTACCAAACATGTTTGGTTAAAATCGCCAACACTATATTAAAATATATATAATCCTTATACAATGTTATTACTCTGAGTTGAGACTTACAGATTTGCCTTTGCTATCAACTTACCCATCCTAGGTAGACCTTTTTCAGGACAGGTAACAAGCTAATAAAGGGTTTATAAATAATAATAATTATAAAGGAAGTTATGACGCCCCAAAATTTAAATATATTTTTACTTAGTTGAAATAATTACCGGCACCGTGAAATATAGGCATTATTTAAAAAAATGAACTACAACTCAAACTTTTTTTAAAATCTTCCTTGCCATCCAATTTGATCACTCTGTATACATAAAATAACACGCGAGATTGGAATTCAGTCAATCAAAATAAACACGCATTTGCATAATTCTTCAAATTTCTAACTGTGAAACAAGATACAGGGTGTAATGTGTATTATAATTTTTATAGTTGTCTTTTTAGACGTACAAAAAAAGATGTTGAGAAAATTACAATGTTTAGCACCTAATAACTTTTTAAAAATGTAAAAATATTTAGAAAATAGTTTCTATTATACAGGGTGTTTCAAAAACTCGTGGCAGCACAAACTTACATTTTTTAAATGGACATACTATATTTTATTCAAGAATCGAAAAGATCTCACCGAGAGCTTTAAAAAAATATAACATGTTAATATATTATATGGATGTTTCAAAAAGATATGGCCATTATTAGCAAAAATGACCCCATCTTTAATACTCTGTAAAACAGTAGATCAAATTAAATCAACAGGTCTTTGTATTCAAATATCATTCTCATATCGTTGGCTGTGATCACTATTAGTTACTTTTTTTATCTGTGGCTTCTTTAATACAGGGTGAAACAGAACTCAAATCAAGCAATATCTCAAAATTTTCAAATTGATCACCCTATAAGTATTTTTACAATTTGTTAGTACAATTAATAAGCTTTCAAACGCAATAGTATAGTTAGGGTATAAGTTAATGGAAAGCTGTAAATATTTTATGACCCCACGCCCCACACCCCCCAAACGGCTAAAAACCAGCCCCAAAATGGTGAATCGCGTCTTTCACCGGCAAAACCGACGTAACTCCCCGTTTTCGTGGATGCTGGACACGATGGCGGTAGTTACAATTCTTCTAGAGTTGATCTCACCCCTCAAACAGCCAAAAATTACCCCCGAAAGGGTGAACAATTTGTTCTTCGCTATAATCGAGAAAACCCGGGTCATCTCCCGTTTTCGAGGATGCTGAACGCGATAGTTTTATTTGTGTACATAAAATAATGATTTTTTCCGTTATCATAAAATATTTGGAGGTTTCCATTAACTTATACCCTAACTAAACTATATCGTTTGAAAGCTTATTATTTGTACTAATAAATTGTAAAAAGACTTATAGGGTGATCCATTTGAAAATTTTGAGATATCGCTTGATTTGAGTTCTGTTTCACACTGTATTAAAGAAGCCACAGATAAAAAAAGTAATTAGTAGTGAGCACAGCCAACGATATGAGAATGACATTTGAATACGAAGACCTGTTGATTTATTAACGCTCTCGGTGAGATCTTTTCGAATTTTGAATAAAATATAGTATGTTCCATTTAAAAAAATATAAGTTTGTGCTGCCACGAGTTTTTGGAACACCCTGTATAATCGAAACTATTTTCAAAATGTGCACCCAGTAACTGTACTAGCTCACACAAAATTTGAAAGTTTTATCTTTTACCACAACGACGTAATCCTCCGATGTCAGAAGTTTGGCCCACACACCCTGTATATGCCATGTTTTGTGGTTGTGATTTTCTGTAATTCGATCATGTTGAGAGTGTTTACCAAAACGATCTTTGATCTAATAAATATCACGATTATGTTTGTCGATTTCCGCCCCCAAATGTTAAAAACACAAACATTTCATAGGAACCAAGATTCGATATAAGTTCACAAGTTGCTCGAACCGTAGGATCTCTGACGTCCATGCCGATTTCTAGCTTCCACTTTATCAGTAGGTAATATAGTAAGGGAGCTGACCAAAGCAATATACCAAAAAAAAAAGATTTTGGTGTAAAAAATTGAACGTTTGACATTGGGTCATTCCATAAAAACGGGACAATCTGTGTCCTGTTGATTTTTTCAAGTGAAAACAGGTTATCACTTGTCTCAATAACACATTTTATCTAGACATTTAAACTGTTCTATACCGGGTGACAATGAGACTAGGGCTATGCCTATATCTCGGTCATTTTTCAACCGATTTGAATAAAATTTGGAACATAGATATAAGACACAATTTTGGATTGACAGTGGTATAAAAACAAAATGGCGGACTTCCGGTTTCGCCAAAAATGTCACCAAATTCGATTTTTTAAATGGAACACCCTGTATATTTGATGTTTTTTAGATTCTATGGCTCAAATTACATACGACAGTGTTGCCAAATTTTTTATTTTTCAATAAAAAAATTCAAATTTTCAAATTTTTTTTTTAGCACAGGAGGCCTTTTTCTGGTCAAAATCTATTCCAATTGACATCAGTAATTCATAGTAATAGACTTTTTATCGATATTATCAATAACAAATCCTACAGCGGGAATTTAAATTTTCTAAATTCATTTTTAACGAATAAATCGTTTTTTTCAAATGGTACCTACCGAGGGCCATCTTGTCATTCGATAGAGAATTTAATTACCAATTCAACGATATACATTATGTACCACTTCCTTTTTGTTCAAACCTAAATATGATCGTTTATTGAATTTGTACAATACCTATTTCGTACCATGCCGTCGAATTCCAATCCGTTAAGGTTTGATGAAATTAAATATAGCCATGGAATAACAATACGTGTTTAATATCACGTCAAAAGTCAAATATCAATTTTACTTGTCATCTCGTTTTGTTAATAATGGTACGAAATAGGTATTGTACAAATTCAATAAACGATCATATTTAGGTTTGAACAAAAAGGAAGTGGTACATAATGTATATCGTTGAATTGGTAATTAAATTCTCTATCGAATGACAAGATGGCCCTCGGTAGGTACCATTTGAAAAAAACGATTTATTCGTTAAAAATGAATTTAGAAAATTTAAATTCCCGCTGTAGGTTTTGTTATTGATCATATCAATGAAAAATCTATTACTATGAATTACTGATGTCAATTAGAATAGATTTTGACCAGATAAAGGCCTCCTGTGCTAAAAAAAAATTTGAAAATTTGAATTTTTTTATTGAAAAATAAAAAATTTGGCAACACTGTCGTATGTAATTTGAGCCATACATTCTAAAAAACATCAAATATACAGAGTATTCCATTTAAAAAATCGAAGTTGGTGACATTTCTGGCGAAACCGGAAGTCCGCCATTATGTTTTTATACGACTGTCAATCCAAAATTGTGTCTTATATCTATGTTCCAAATTTTATTCAAATCGGTTGAAAAATGACCGAGATATAGGCATGGCCCTAGTCTCATTGTCACCAGGTATATCTCTTAAGTAAAAACTCCTTGAAATATAATATTATTAGTGTTTTTTGCCACATTTACAGCTAAAACGTCAACACCGTAGGGTGTCCACCTGCCTGTTTTTTATTTATATTTTAACTCGACAGATAGTCGATAGTCGATACATTCGAAAACGCGTTGAATTGTAGTGACTAGTTATATATTTTTATGACACATTAATAAGTGTCCTACAAGTTTGGCATCAACACCGTTCTCAAGGATGATGTTGCAAGGATGATGTTGCAATTAAAATCTCGTTAGTTGAGCGTAAGGTGTCAAGGAGGTAGGCTACTTGTTCTTTTTTGTTTTGTGCTGTGTATTGGCGACGTTAAGGCAGGCGTATGTTTATTATCGTCAACACCGTACGTTGCGTTAGATCTATTTTCTTCATTAATTTTTTTCTCATATTTTTTGACCTATTGTTAATAGTGACGATAAGTTTACATTTGCACTTTTACTCTTCTAAAATGATATCAAACAGTAAAATTTAAGCTTGAAGTATATTTTGGTCAACACCATCATATTTTCAACTCATTGCCGAAGAAATACAAACTGAATATGTGTTAGAAGTGATTGTGAATAATACGTTTATTGTTTATATTAGAATTTTTGAGACTTAGTTTGATTTTATATGTTTTATTAAATACTAAACATTATTAAGAATATTTAATTTGATCTTATTCATTATTTATAAAACCGTCAACACCATAGGCAGTGAGTCAACTCCAAAGTCCAGTAAAACCTAAAATCACTGAAAATGCGTGAACCTAATCTATGATTTCTGCTGCTCCTCATAGTGGAGTAGGTAGATACAAATAATCATATTAAACTTACTCTTAAGTCAAAAGTATGTCATACTGTATTTTGAAAATGTCTATGGTCAATTGTCCCACTTTTATGGACCCATAGATTTACTGAATATAAAAGAAATAACTAAAATGGCACCTATTTAAAATTATTAAGTTATGTAGTATAAGCGCTCGGACTATATCCTCTTCAAACCATCATACTCTAGAGAACTCTAGACTGTAAAGTGTAAACGCAGATTAGGTACACATGGTTTTTACCAGCGCAGCTCAACAGAGAGACGTATTGTTGGCAAAGGTACGATCGCGGTACCATTGATAAAGCCGGTACCAACAGTACGTAGGTACGTACCCATGAATGGTAAACGAAAGGAGAAATCGTAAAGTAATAATAGAAAAGAAGGAAACGGTTCTAGTTTGAAGTACACCCAAGTCAAATGTGGCGGAGCTAAAAATTTTGTTTTATGGATTGTTAGTTATAGTTTGTAGTGTAATTTTTTGACCGGTTTTGAAAAATTATGGGGGATGCAGTTAGTGAAAAGGTGTTGAGTTTGGTTAAACGTAAGTTGTTTTTTTTTTAATTATTAAGAATATTTTTGTTCTGTTTTCAAATAGTTTAAGTTATTTTTGATGACTAAAAACGTGAATTTAAATATTTTGAATTTTTGAAATTCGCATAAAAACGAAAACCATACAAATTTAAAAAGTGTGGGATTAAGCATCAACGGATATTCCAAAAGCAAAACGGTTAGTAGACCAGGGGCAATCAGCTTTGAAACAAAAAAAAATCTTAGCAGTATGTGGATGGTCGGAAAATTTAGGGTAAATTATAAGTAAATTAAAAAAAAGTAAAAGTTTCGGAAGGGGAGTGGGGGGGTACGTTTTGAGGGTTGGATATTGGTTTTTTACGATTTTTGGCTGAAATACGCATCCGAACGAAAAAAGTTTAATGTAAAAGTTGTAGATAATTAAAAAATTTAAAACTTTTGTATTGATCATTTTTCAACATAACCTCAAAATTATCGAGAAAAATGCTAAAAATCGTTTTTTTTTTCGTTTTTAATTTTTATCTCCCACAAAAATATTTTTATATGAAACTTTTTCAAAATATTTATTTTTCGATTTCATACGAATTTAAATTTAAAAAAAGCCTAATTTTTGATTCGAAAGAGTTGGTTTACAAATTTTCCATTTTTTTAACTTTATCAGTGCTCATTTTCTTCGTTGAAACCTCGACTTTAAGATGGTATGAAAAAATATATCGTTCGTGTGGAAAAATATGGAAAAATTAGTCTTTTTTATTTGAATTCGTATAAAATCGAAAAATAAATATTTGGCTTTGAAGAAATTACAGCTTATTTAAAAAAGAACGTTTTCACCAAGTTTCATAAAAAATATATTTTTACTTTAGATAAAAATTAAAAACGAAAAAAAAAACGATTTTTAGCATTTTCTCGATACTTTTGAGGTTATGTTGAAAAATGATCAATACAAAAGTTTTAGATCTTTAAAACTAAGAAATATAAAAATTAAAAAAAATTTAACGTATATAAAATGGTATCCTAAGAAATTTTTTATTAAAAATTTTTGAAAATTGCTTTTCTTATTTTTTTTAAGAGGGAAAATGTCCAAGTATTCTTTTATTCCATATATTCTTAAATATATAAATATTTGACTGCGTGTTATTTGCTGGAAAACTAGGAAAGTGTATTTTTCCGGAAAATATTTCAAACAAAACTTCGATGCATTAATTAACTCAAAACAACAACATTTAACTTTTTTTAATAAAAGAAGATTCCAAGCCATCTCCACATATCCAATATCCAAACAGTAAAAAACATGTTTCGGGCGTCTAGGCACCCATCTTCAATTACAAATAACGGATATCACATTGCAATTAAGCCTGTGTAGTGCAATCATGTTTTTGTTGTGAAGAAAGTGATAGATAAGAAATAATTACCCTCGTATATGTTTATAGCATCGTCGACTTTTCCACCATTCGTGTTGTAATAACAGTTATTTGTTATCTATATGAAATGAGGATTATTTATGATAAAGCTAAAAGTGGGTATTTACAGTAATTAAGAATATCATTAAAATAACGTATTAATTTTATCGCTTTTCAAATATCGCTTAAAATATTTTTTAATTGTTATTGGAAAATTTTATGTGCAAATATTATACTGCCAAGTTCTATATTTCCTAATGTTAATTTTTATTGAGAGAGCGTGAGTCTTGATATGATATGAAGTTTGTGAACTAAAAAGTTGTTCAATTACAGTGGCGTCTGTTGTTCGCTTTAATATAAAATAATTGAGACATGACAAAACGTTTATTATGGTCTGCTATAGTATTTTTGTGATGTCTTGCAAATTTCAAATAAAAACAACCGTAAATATTTTTGTTAGATTAGGTTAAAAATCAATTTGCGCTGTTGCCTAAATTAAACCTGATATTAGATTGGTAACCTAACCGAAAAATGGTTTTATTGCTCCATATGGGACGTCATAAGGAATTATTATTCAGACAACCTTTTGTTTATGATATTTTGGAGCAGTTAGTTGACAATTACATAATTTTTCAAGCTTATATAATCAGTGTCTTTTCTAAATCCTAAATCTGTAATATAGACAAATACAGATCGGTGTTTATGCTCCATTTTGACCCATTATGACTTCCCATATGGAACGTAAAGTTTCCCTCTCTTTTCCAACCTTTTCAGACACTTAAAACCCTCGAACAAAATAAAATAACTTCATTTTAAATATAACCCAGTTGCCTGAGAAGGATATTGACCAAAAGTTCGAAATTGTGAAGTTAGCATACACTTTAGAGCAGCAAAGATTTTTTTATCGTTTTCTACACCCTTTCAAGTACTTAAGTGCCAAGTTTCATCGATATCACATTTTGTGCAATGTCAAACTCTCTGACAACTGGGCTAATATACAAAACATTTTACTGCATACAACTTGTGCCGTACACACAACAAAATCTGCACAACAATGTACCGCTTACGTAAGCAAATTCGCCAATTTCTCAAAGCTAGATAATGAAATAAATTGCTAATTTTCTAGTTAACTGTATAACAAATACACTCGATTTCTCGATTAAGAGTTATGGGCATCCATTGCGTAATTTTTTTAATGAATTGGATCTCGTAATAACATTTGTCCGCTCAACGAAGCATGTGATAGACTGTGAGTTTGTTTTTTTAAGTTCATTTAGAATGCGTGCATGTAACCAACTTTTCTGCTAGTTATTTTTTTACGAATAGGAAAATTGACATATAACACGTACTATACGATTCAAGATAATTGAGACTTAGGTACTATATAAATGTGAAGGCAAGTTTTAGTATCTTTATGAATGTAAAAAAACTAAATATTTACATACGAAAGTAGAAATATACACCTTAAATATGAACTAAATAAATAAATGCTCAAAATTGTATTAGTACAACCCTGTGGTTTTGGAAAGTACCTAATAATAATTTATGTAACCATGATAAGAACTATTCAAGGCCCTCTCAAATATCTTGAATCGAATAATACAGTATTCAGACTTATATTTTGCGATTTCTAAAGAATGGTAATTATTAATATTAAAGGGTCGAATGTTATCTCTTGTGTAACTCTTAAAAAAATACATGTTGAGAATTACGTTGTATAATTGGGATATTCCTTATCCAACCATCATTGTGGACTGTATGAATGTTGGCGCTGATTTGGAATAAAATTAACGGCTGAACCCAGACCGCAGAGTGACGTCATTTTCAAGTCAAATACGCGTCACCAAGTACGTCGAAATCACCAAATTATCGACGTGAAATAGCCGTAAAAGTGACGTCAATATGTCACAGCGAAATCACGTCATTCAGTGACGTGATCTACACGTCTACTAGTTACGAGGTAATACCGGCAGTAGCCTAAAACGCTGTTTTGGACTACTTCTTATTACATTACATTCAGAAAAAAAGATTTTCAAGCTGTGGCGTCCTGAGGCCGCGGCGCCCGCCTGCGGCCGCATCCTTCGCGTACACCTTTAACCGGCCCTGTAGCTCCCTCGTCGTTTTTGATACGTTAACATTGGCCTGTAAGTTCAGGGAAGTACGAGTCTGTGAGTAGGTGTCCCTTAGAAGTGGATAAAGGGAAGAAGAAAATGTAGTCGAATTAACTGATTCAAACCCAAAACGACCGATTCGAGCGTTGTTCTCTCTCACGCAACTGAGATAGCACGGAGGCAGATCTATAATTTCCACCCGGTATAAGTTACAATAATATACCATTTAGTAACAGTTTACATCAAACATGCCAAGAAGTTTTAAATTTAAATTTTAAATTAGAATCAATATATCACGTACAGATGGATGTATAACAATTTTTTCCGATATAAAAAACGTTCGCTCTTGTAATTTTCAAGGTTTTTTTATTAATTATAAATCTATTTGTCAACGAATTCCTATTTATTTAACTTTATAGCAATTATTTTTTGGCTAAAGTTTATAAGAAAGGTCACATCCAAATAAAATATTTATTAATTAAAATTAGTCGGGTCAATAGAGCATGAAATATTTATTTTATTGGAAAAGTTTCAAATTACAATTCTTAAACTTTTCAAATTTTGTACCACATAGATATGAAACAAAAATATATATGTACCACCATAAAAGCATTTCGCCATTAAAAATTAATGCGTCGCATGTAGGTATATCATGTAAATATTGGTATTAAAGCAGCAATATTAAAACAATATTCTCTTAACCAGTTTTTTGTTTGCGAAAAAATTGTGCAATAATTAAACAAAGTATTTTTATTGTACAGGATAATATTGCAAACAATAATTTACTATCGTAAATATTTGTAATTGTCTGATACTAAATACATGTGTTTTAAATATCTTTGATAACTTTTATTAGTCATTTATTTGATAAAAAAAATGCTTTATGCACACGGAATTTCCAATGTTATTTGTGTTTAACTTACATTGACTTGTATAACTTTACTAGGTAATATTAATCATGCAATAATTTCTTATAAATCAAGGATGAAAACTTGAATCAAGGTTAAATTGCTACTCGTGACCATTGTGATTCTTCTGAAGGCAATATAAGGTAATAAAAATCAATTAATCTTTTTTATATTCGCATTCACGCCACGTCGTAGGCAACCGACATTCCATATCTGTTTTGGATCCAGTAACTAATTGTTGATGAATTATTGCCCATTTCCCGTGAATTATTGGATCGTGTTTCAGTAATTGAATATGAATTCAACTGGCGTTTTTTTCCAAACCATAATTTAATTATTTATTGCGGTTTTGTTACGTTACCTCATTTTTAAATAAATAGGAATTTTCGAATCAAGCGGTTGGCAAACCTTTTCAACATGATTCAAATGACGTGCGTTGTTATGTCATTAAACGTCAAGCTTTGAGGAAGTGAGGTGCTTTTGAATATTTTTGTCCAAAATGATGGATGTTACTCCAGGGACTTACAAAGTTTTAATATATAACAACGTTCTAACGTGTCTATATTTACCAGCAATTATATATGTACTAAATTACAGTGAACATTTATACAGTATAGGAAAGAGAAATACTTATGTGGAATACACCCTAGCAATAGCCGAATTTTTAAAATTTTTACGTTTCTATCGCGCTCAGAAGAATATCAAAAGAAAATTTACGATAGGAAGTATTGTTAAATCGATAGTAACATGTGGCAGTATGATTTTAATTTTTCACGTAGCAGCAATTCTCTTTGGTGCACCTGTTTTGACTGAGCAATACGAAACTTTATTTTTCGCTATTTTAATGACTGTATTAACTGTGTTACCGGTGTGCTTGTATTTAGATTCGGATCATGCTTACACTTTATTTTCATCGTTGATGCTTTTTGAAGGAAATAAAATACAGGAACATTTTTTGTTGAACATACGATTTTGTATATTTGGATCTTGGTTGGGTGCAGTTGTCATACCTCTAGATTGGAATAGGCCTTACCAAGATTGGCCTATTCCTTGCTGTTACGGAGCTATGCTAGGGTGCTTCATAGGCAATGTAGTTTCTATTTTAGGGTATGTTAGGTATGGTTATTATGACAAAAGAAAGGGCAAATTTGGATTGTAAATTTTAGTGAGTATTTTGGATAACAAAAATATATTTATGGTTTTTATTTTTTGTGATTTTATTTTCAAATATCCATATTTGAATGATGTTCTTTTTTTTTTCAGAAGAAATATCCACTCAATCCTCTATAATTCAAGAAGCTGCAAACTCAGAATCAAAACAACTAACAACAGTGATCATTTTTGTGATATCAGCCATTTTAGCTATAGTTTTATTGTTTGTGATAGCAATATTCATTGACTGCAGACAACAGTAAGTTTTTATTTTATTTATTTTCGATTCACATTATTAATTCCCATTTTACTGTAACCTACATGGAAGTCACTCATTCCTTAGAAAATTAAATTGAAATAGGTGTTGTATAAATATGACAATATATTACACTGTACCAAAATATTCCAAATGTTACGCCACTGTATCATAGTTCGCTATTGTCCCTTCAGAAGTCAAAACCTATTTGTTAATCCTAAATTTAGATTGCCAACATCATCTAAAAATGCAGCAAATGTAAATCTATACAATAAACTCCTAGACTGTTATAAAGATTTAAACAAATTTACATTCAAAAAAACCATAAAACATATGTTGCTGAAACGCAGTTTCTATTCAATAAATGAATATTTTAAAGCTAATTTAAATGCATAAATACCTACCTTCAAATAACTAACAATCTTAAAATTATATCTCCTATATTTACAATGCTGTATCGTAAAATGTTTTTTTATCTTTACGTATCTGTATGTCTGTAAGTATTTTTTATTTTAGTGTTATTTGACGTGTAAAACGAAAACTTGTTTTCAAATTATGAGTAAACTATCTATCTATCTATTGACTTAAATTAACAAACTACCTCTAAAAATCATTATTTAAAAAATACGTTTTTTGTTTCAGAAAGTTACAAAAGTTGCAGTCAAAACCAAAGAAAAGACTTCTTAAACTTAAACTTCCAATACCAGTAATTGGGCGTTCTGTTAGAGAAGACCAGAACTCCATTTTGGATAATATAGAATATGGGGAGCCGTCTGGTTCCCAAGCATAATGTGATATAGTCAAAATTTTATTAATTTTCTAAAAAAAGTATTTTTGAAACAGTAAATATTATTTTTGTATGGTTGGTGTTACTGAATTACATGAAATTGGCGGGATCAGTAGGATTGTCATTGTTCTAATTTTGGAGACAAATTAAAAATATTCTAAAATGGCTGAAAATATTACTTCCATAAATAAAAATAATATCGAGTCAATAGAGTAGATTTTTGCTGTTTTGCTAAATAGATATTTATGTTTTTATGACTTATTTTTGTGAAATATGTATTATATTTAACTAAGATATTGTGTACATATGTATTAAAGTGTCTTAAATGTAAAGACTGAAACGTAGTAATGTATAAAAATATAGTAAGTACTCTTTATACACATTTATTTAGAAACCTACCTGTTGATATATTTAACCAGTTTTTTTACTTAATACGCCTAGAAACGCGAATTTGCCAGCCTAGACCATCAAAATTACAACCTTATTCATAAAAACTAACGACTACTGACGTGAACGGTAGAAACACCCTGTCTATATTTCTGTTCCACTCTGAAGAAACACCACCCTGTAGGTATTTCTGTTCGAACTTGAATAATTCACGCTGTATATTAAACTTCTTTAAAAACATCAAAAGACAGCCTGTTATCAGGCAGAATTTACATAAATGATTAACTTCTTAAAACACCCTGTAAGGGCGTGGTTGCTTGTTTCTAGTTTTAATATGACCTGTTGTTAGTATGAGCAGTTAAAAAAGCGTTACATATTTTCACTTCAAACCTCCATCTTAGTTCTTTGTGACGTATTTGCTCATCACGCCACTAATTTCAACCAATTGGAAAGGTTGATATAATTAATATGCACGGTTCTGTACCACCGATTAGATTAGAGATTAGAGACTTTCAGATATGAAGCTCCGCCCATTTCCTTTGATGTTTCGATTGCCGCTTTCTGTGACCCCTTTAAATTGGGGTGCACCCATGTTGCCAGTTCTGAAAGAACGTCCATGGTACAGTGTTGCCTCTTCATGTAACGTATAAATTTCAATCATCAATTGCCATTAGAGTCAGAAATAAGAAATATATTTATAAAATATTGTGTTTTTGCTGTCGTAGTGTTCTGAAAGATAATATTTTTGGCATAAATAAACATTAGAAACTTAAAATCAAAGTAAACTGTTAATATAATGATTTGATGAACTGGCAAATGAACTAGTATGCAAGTCATAATCGAAGAAAGAAAAAGAATAATATTGTGTTTTTGCTGTCATAATAATAATATACGCCCTGCAATTCATTCTCTTACGAGTGAACCCCAGAAGCTCTGCAGCTTGTGCGGGGGAGGGGCAACTTATTGATGCTTGATGGCGCATTTGCTTTACAGTTGTAATGTTCTGAATTATCTGAATAAATATTCAATCTGACACATAGAATGCTGACAGCCTTCAAAGTGGGTTTTAAATTGGGGTGCCACTCTATCTCTGTCTAATTTCCTTTGTCTTGTCTGACCTTCCTATCTGTAACTCTCTAATCTGTGTCTGTACTGTCTGGAGAATTGGGATCTGACTTCCAGCGATATGCTACTCAGGGGCTGATCTAGGATTTTTCTGAGGCGTGGGGGGGGGGGGGGTCGGGTCATCTTGGATAGGCCACCCCCATGTCAGAATGTTATTTATTTTATAGGTAAAACAAACTTGAATAGTTTTATTTATTTTTAGCACAGTATTTTTGACAGTATTAGGGAGTTTTTAGTGTTATATCTTGGCTTTTTATAGGATAGAAATAAAACAAAAGTTTCTTAAAAATAAGTTTATTACAATTCATCTTTGTAAAAAATATAAACGAAGGTTAGTTGAAAAAAAAGAAAAATTGAAGAATTCTTCAAAATAATACCAGCCTATATCGACTGCTGCCAAAACTTGGGAAAACGAATGAAGACTTGAAATAATTACCTTTTTTTTAATCCTATTACGCGTGCAGTGTTTCATAATGATAATGGTCAATATTTTAATCATAGGTTCAGGACCTCCAAATGTTATCTAGTATACTAAGATGTTGAAGATAAAATTTATTTTTCGTTTATTTGCAATAATTTCGTTATTATTTAATATATTGACTTGAAATTTGGTATGGTTATATTTTAAGTTAGTAAATCATAAGCGTGTTATCAATTTTGAGATTAGATCAAGAGGGCGCCCCCTACACCTATACTTGTTTTAATAGCTAAAATTCAGCTCATTTCGAGATATTTGCATTTAAAATATTCTAGCAAAAGTATCCATTTAATTTAATTTAACATATTTCAACATAGTAGACTATGATGAAACTAAAATGTAAATGTACAGCTGTCAAATAACTAATTGTTAGATGTAATTTAATAACTGCAGTATTAATTTTGTTCACCAAATTCCACCTATGATTAAAATATTGACCATTCCTTATGAAACACCCTGTATAATTTTTTATTGGTTATTAAATTAAAAACGAAAGTAAAATTGAAACAATCCACTTGATCTAGGAATTCTGGTTCCTTCAATTGGCAATGTCCTCTATTGAAATGAGAAATGAAAATATTTATTATAAAAATAAGCCTAACCTCCTAAAGTACCATCAAACCATTGGAAAACCTAACATCTTCCCAAAACCATGGCTAAAAGTGCCATCCTAACATACATTCCACATTCAGCTTGCCTGAAATAAGCCGCTCTCGGATCAGTGTCAAATTCTGGGCTAATTTCAAATACTCTGGGAAGGGGATGAAGAACCACCATTTTCCTCTTAGCTCTTGTCATTAGCTTCGGAGTTACAACGAAGTGACCACATGCCTAAAACAGAAAATAGTTTGTTTTGATATTTTGATTCCAGATTTTTTCTAACTTATTATTCTCCAGGTAACAGCAAAGTGATAAATGAAGCTGCAAAAAAAGTTTTGAGAACTTAACAAGCAAAAATTTCCAACTCAGATATCGCTGAGGCTTATTGCGTTTTCGCTTGAACTACCAATTGGATAAACCATTAACAGTCGCGTTTATCAGTAATTTGGGAATATACTTTACCTTATCATACTCTTCCTGACTCTCGAATCGCTCCCTCTGTATTCTGGTCATATACAAAACGTCAGTATCTGGCAAAACATCCTCCAAACTACTATACTCTTCCTGAGAAATTCCTTTGGATTTTATAAACTCGGTCACGTGGCTGGGCATCTTTAGACTTGGAGGACTGACGTATCTCAATTGAACATTGTAGAGCGTTAACAGTCTGGCTAAAGAATGAACGGTCCTGCCGTTCTTTAAATCACCAACCAAGGTTATAGTGAGACCGTTTACAGTACCGATTTCTTCTCTTATGGTAAAAATGTCTAGAAGAGCTTGACTTGGGTGCTCGCCTACACCATCTCCAGCATTTATTAATGGTTTTCGACAATGGTGGGAAGCTTTCTATAAGGAAAAGTTATAAAATATCAAAAAGTTTACACAATTACTTATATGTTACTTACCAGTACTGAACCTGGTACGGGATGCCTGAGGACTACCACGTCGGCGTATCCAGCCATCACGGCAATAGAATCTTCCAACGTTTCTCCCTTTTTAACTGAAGAACTAACCTCATCCATGTAGATAACCCTACCGCCTAATCTTTGCATGGCGGCTGCAAAACTGCAACTGGTTCTGGTACTGACTTCGTAGAAGATCGAGGCCATGATTTTACCTAAAAAAGATCTATAGCTAAAATATAATTTTGGAGAAAAATATCCAGCACTGTGACCTGATTCATGTCTACGTTACTTTCCCTTTCTCTAATAGGTTATTACCTCTTAAAATTTGATCTAATGGTCTATCTTTGATGACGTAAGCTCTAAATGTTTGAGCCAAATTAAAAATGTCGTTAAGCTGATCTTTGCTGAACATGTCAACACTCAGTACGTGTTTGTGCACAAGAGAATGATGCGGTTGGTGGTGATGTGATTGGTTTGTGTCTCCTTGCCCATCTATTTTTTGTTTTTTCTCCGTATTTGAAAAGCTTTCGGTTCTGATTCTTGGAGGTATAGGTGATAGTAATCTGAAAACCAAATGAAATGTAAAATTTATTTTAAAAATGTGTATTAAATTTAGTACCTGGTATCAAACGTTTGCGGTGGTTCTTGAGCAAAATGAACCTTGCCTTCAGTAGACAAAAGTTTGGAAAATATTTCGTTTGTTTGGACATCATTATCATGTTCAATTGGACCGTTTAGTAAGTACGGAGAACACGGTCTGTCTAGGGTTAAAGTTGAAGATGGTCGACTCATTTCAACTGAAGCTGAATACAAACGTTTGTCCCATTCTCTGACGTTTTGTCCAAAACCTGATGGAACCAAAATTTGTCCCTCAACGTACGCTACTTCACCCCGAAGTACCACTCTGTGAACGGCTCCTTTGATCTAAATATAAACAACAAGGAGTTCAGCAAGGATGTATTTTGAGGCCATTCTCAAAAACGTTTCAGGTGCATGATTACGTTATTGATTGCTAAAGATGAAAAAACATTAAAGAGAAATCCTAAAAACCTCTAGAATTAATAAATAAATATAACATGATCATTAACTATGGAAAAACACAAATTAATGCCCAAAGAGAAACATAACATAAAATAAAAGATGATAAAGATCTGCAACAAATGCCATTAAAATAGCAGGAAAATTTTATAACAGGGGTAGGTAATATTGACATGGAAAAAGCGTTTGACAGAATTAGAAGAGAAGACTGATGGATATTTCTTGAGAATAGACGAGCTAACGAAGAAATGATAATTATGGAATATGTGTACATAGCAAGGCTAATAAATAATATAAAAAATAAATCTCACGCCGATAATAACGAAAATAGCTGTTCTGGCATAAGAAAAATTAAAAGGCAAAACAAGTATTTTTTCTTGTTTAATAATATGGAAAGATGAAGATAGAGGATGGAAGAAAAAATGTAAGTCTAAAGGATGTAGGAAGCCAAAAAAGGACACAAAACAACTAAGGAGGAGAAGGTAAAAACAGCTTGAGAGAGAAAATGGGAATAACATGGTAGTTAATTTATAAAAAATAGATCCATAATAATTCAACTCCAAAATCCTACATCGAAAGATAGACGAAATAAGCAAGAATTAAATATTAGGGCTACAGCTCTGAAGTACCCATGTTGGAGAGCTGGAACCGAAAAACTCTTTGATCTTTGATACGGACAAACTCGATTAAAACTCATTGTATTACTAAACAGGATTACATATCCGAGATCTTCGACACTTTCAGTAGTGCAGGACTTAGGTACGGATGACCAAAGTGGCCATTTTTTTCTTAAATGCAAACTATCGATGATACGTGTGATTTTTTTTAGAATGGAAGATTATAAGCTACTTATTATATATTCCAACTCTCCGGCAGCTACGGTGGTGCAAACTTGGTGGCTGACAGGGGTTAAGTTGCCAAAAATTAAAAAAAAAACAAATCACAACTGATATGTCGGAGAAATTGACTACTGCTTTCTCATTATATAATAAATCATATGCGAAAATCTCCGACAGCTACGTTGGTGCATAAGGCAGTAAAATGGGATTTTATAGACGCGCCCCCGAGCCTCGCGCCATTCACGTTTATGATATATGCATACGTATTTTATCGATAAAAACTCGTACAAATTCAATTGTTTATCTGAAAATTAACATTTTTATGATTATTGGGTAATTTTATAATAATTTATAACATAGGTACTATATGTATATCATCAGATAGATATAATATTGAATCTTCAAGTATATTATTCAACCACTAAATTCAGTAATATAATCTTCTTTGTTCCAAAGTTGTAAAATTTAAAAATATATAATCTCTAAAAATGAACAGACATACAAAATATTACTGTAAAAGAGTTCTTTGTTTTATTTTGTTGATTTATATACCTTTATACACAAGCGTCGAGATCAGTAGCTTTTTAAAAACCATTGCTCACATAGATAATTGACACACGCTTGCTTAGACCTAACAAAACAATAATTTATTTTATTAAAATGGCGTGTATTTTTAAATTTTGCAAGGTTGAAAATGAAAAAGTAATATTATTTAATGAAAAGACATTGAAAACCTGCAGAGACAAACTAGAAATTAGAATAACGTGCAATATTAAATATAGTGATGAGGTTCTACCGGAAGAAATTGACAATTTGCATGGGTATCATCGAACCTGCTACAGATTGTTTACGACTGCGAATAAATTAGGCATAGAGCAGTATAAAAAAATTAAATGTAATATCGGTAAGTCATTGTCATAACAGTTATTTTCTATATAGTATTTTTATTTCTGTATTATGAAAGTATTTTATATATTTTATATATTATTTCTCCCGTTTCTCATGTCTTTTTAGTGATTTTTTCCTTCATTTATAATGAAAGTTGGCTAAATTCCGCTGCGTAAAAATGAATTTAATGTATTTCAACATTTCTTCTTCCTCAATTGTAAACTTCATTTTACAATTATATAATGCTCGATATAATGATTTTAATAGATCAACCAGGAACTTCGATGTCAGCAACTGAAGCTTTGGAGGCAAGAAGTACTCCAACACCACTAGAGAAATCTTCGGCAACGGCAGATGAATCTTCAATGCTGGTAGATGAACGTTAATTTTCAGATAAAAAATTGAATTTGTACGAGTTTTTATCGATAAAATACGTATGCATATGATAAATGTGAATGGCGCGAGTCTCGGGGGCGCGTCTATAAAATCCCATTTTACTGCCTTATGCACCAAAGTAGCTGTCGGAGATTTTCACACATGATTTATTATATAATGAGAAAGCAGTAGTCAATTTCTCCGACATATCAGTTGTGATTTGTTTTTTTTAATTTTTGGCAACTTAACCCCTGTCAGCCACCAAGTTTGCACCACCGTAGCTGTCCGAGAGTTGGAATATATAATAAGTAGCTTATAATCTTCCATCCTAAAAAAAATCACACGTATCATCGATAGTTTGCGTTTAAGAAAAAAAATGGCCACTTTGGTCATCCGTACCTAAGTCCTGCACCACTGAAAGTGTCGGAGAGCTCGGATATGTAATCCTGTTTAGTAATACAATGAGTTTTAACCGAGTTTGTCCATATGGGTTATATATATATATATATATATATATATATATATATATATATATATATATATATATATGGGATAAAAAGCATCAATTGCAGCTCGAATAGTTTCAGTGATAGTAAAGCAAAAATCACAAAGGATTTAGATCCATTACATACGGTAGAATTGTAGTGCCAAGTTGTTAGAAATAGCAGAAGATTTAAATTTTGTGAAATAATATTTTTAGTTAAGTAGGTATTGCGGAGTTTGGGAGGCCCCACTTCTCCCCTTTTAAGTCCGCCCCCTTGGCACCTGTCAACAGGGTAGCCAACATCGATAGGCGTCACTAACATCTGTCAACGGGGTCACCGATACTAACACAGACGTTTTCATTGTTGGTTAGGTGGGCTTTATGACGTAATATAATTTTCGCTAGCGTATTTGCAATGCAATAAATAAATAATTGTTAATATATACAAGTAAATATTTCCTCAAAAAGTCACCGCCAGCAGCTAACTAAAAAAAACAAATTAGCAATACAAGTCTTAGGTACCTTTTTTCCCGCGAAAGGAGTCCATTTAGCTTTACTATAGGACATTGCATCGGGAATGACCCATTCTTCCTCCATATCGACTTCAACATAAGTATTAGGTTGATCGGGAAGATTGAAAATCTTCTTGGGATTTTTGTGGAACTTATTAATAAGGTCTTCCATGGTCATAAGACCTACGTTGACGGCGTTTAAAAGAAGCGGAAGGATAGTTTCCAAGCCTGGGAAACCTGGTGGCGCTTTTTCGCCGAGTTTTTCTTGAATGGTGTGAGGTGCGTGATCCGTTGCGAAGCAATCGATGACGTGGAGGTTGTCCCATAAGGCTTGTTGGTCTTCTGGAGAGCACAAAACAGGTCTGACCTAGTCAAAAAATAGTTATTAGTAATGAGTTTTTTTTATTTCGAGGATCATAGGACGACCGCATATTTTTTCTCGAAATTATCCCCTTCTATCTTGTCATATAAGAGGTGGGGGAAACCAACTACTCCTAGGACTTACTTGTCCCCACTGGTATTGAATTACATCGGTCCAGATGAGTGTCGGTCTTGGAATATAAATTTCTAAATGTAATATTTATAAATTCGAATGAATCAATAAGTAACTTGCTAGAGGGCGCTGTTATAAAGAAATATAGTACTGGTACCGATAGAGGGCGTTCATTAGTGGACCTACCTGCAAAAACAAGTTTTTTATTCGTCCCCATAAATAAAAGTGCTGACCAAAAAAAAATTCTACGTCTTACCTATCACTTATCAGGGTGTGTTATCTAAAAAAATTCTAATTTATCTCGAGAAATGCGTAGGATCCATCGTTTTGGATAAAACTAATAAATGTCAACTTCAATTGTTAATTAATCCCTACAGCTAAATTTATCTAGTTGCCTACGTTTTTTCTATCATTTTTAGCATTTAATTCACTATTTTATAGCGTAAACATAAATATAAATTTCATCATTATCAATAGGCCAGGGAAACTCATTTCTGATGAGTCTAAAATAGTTAAATTTCGAGGAATCGATATTTAATACACAACCGGACAAATTCATTCCTCCCTCCCCCCTCTCTTTTATGACAAGGTAGAAGAAAAGGTAGGAAAAAATATGCGAAATTTTATGGAAACGTTAATTTTTACTACTAGTTGAGTGTTCAGTTTGCGCCATCTAGTGTTCGTCCTATGATTCTCTTAATAATTCCCACTTTAATCATTGATTGTGTGTGATTGGCTGAAAGCTATTTTTGTTGGCCCACCCCGTATGTTTCTATAAATATTAATAGAGTACAGCTAGGTGACGAAGACGCTTTTAGGTGTCCATTGCTTCACAGGCCTTATTAAATAATTGTTTTGCGTTTGAAAAAACATTGTTATAAACAATAAATGAAAATAAATTCTACAGGTTCTAGTTCTAGTTGTGCATTTCGATTTATTTTATTAATATGAAATGTTTCGAAAAGTTCTGGGATATCCAATTTCAAACCGGATATAACTGTTCTAATATCTTAATCCTTTAATTCTAATCTAATCTAGAAACTCAATCGTAGGTCAACTAACACCGAGAGACCAGGTTTTTATCTGTAAGTGTTGCAGGTATTCATTTTTGTGTAAAAATAATAATGATAATTCTTAAATATATATTATGTATATATATAAATAAAAATCAATTGCCGAATGGATGTAAGCAAATATCTTTTTGTTGTGTTTGTAATTTTCAGGACAAGGTTTGTATGAAAGAAAATGTTCGAATTTATAAACACAAAGTTTTGAGTTATGATCAACTACAGCATGTTATTAGAACTTTTTCATTGAATTTGAGGGTTGCGAATAGCTGATCGGTTCTATCAGTGTAATATGCTAAAATGCAACAGAAGTGTAAGAAATGTCAAATTTCAAACAAAAATTATAACTATTTTGACATTGTAACATAACCTACAAAAATCACTTGGTTTTTTTTAAAAGACACATATCACAGCAAGTCAAAATGTTATTTCGATAAGAATCCATACTTGGAGAGACTGCATTGGCCCGGATAATACGAGGATGCCCACAGGGAGGAGTATTTTTGGATTTTGTATAAAGATTACTAACCTCACTTTTCGAAGCTCCAATCTTTTCAACATCATTCGTATTTAAGAACAAATGGTGCGGGCATACTTCGCAAGTAATCTTCAATCCCTTCTCCTTGGCCGCCTTGATGATAAGTATCTCCTCCTTTCTGGCCACGTGACAAATATGTACGGCTCGGTTTTGTAGGCTCGCCAACAGTATAATAGCAGCGGTGGTTTGGCGTTCAGCGTGTACGCATAGAGGGGCTCGTTTAGGCCAGTTTGCCAAATGTTTTGACCACACGTCCAGATCTTTGAGACGCAGAGTGGTGAAAGTTTCGTTTAGGTACATCTTCAAGGCTGCTGCTTCAGCTGCTAGATCTGATATTGTCGAGGTGTTGTCCGATGAGGCACCTAAAATAATGAGCGGTAAAAAGTTTAAAATACATTATATATTTGTAGTCTGAATTGTGGTTCTTACCTACAAACAATGCGTAATCGCATCTAGCTCCTTCTTTCGCCAACTTCTTAACCAATGCGAAAGATTCTTCATCGACAATGGCAGGATTCGTGTTAGGCATGGCGCAAATTAAAGTAACACCGCCAGCCAAAGCTGCAGCCGTACAAGAAGAATAATCTTCTTTATGGGTAGCTCCGGGTTCCCGAACGTGGACGTGGGTGTCTATGAAACCAGGTAACTTGATAATGTTACGGGAACTTATGCAATCTGTGTGCGTTTTCATTGGAGGGGCTTTACCGATCACACGAATGGCCTAAAATTAAAAAATGTATTAATAATAAATTGTAACCATGTAAACGATAAATAATATGGTGATTATACAACTCATCATAAATTTAGCCAATAGCAGTTGCAATTTTTACTTAGTTACCATGTATTGATAAGCGAATATACCCTTGACGACATTGTATAACCGTTTTTGATTTTCGCATCCTTCCATCTTGAAAAGTTTGTCATAGTAACAATACATTTGACGTTTATAATGAGCAAACGTCACCAAAAATAATTATATAATTCGTTATATAATCCCTCCTCGCTCGACGTATTTCTTTTAAAACACCACTCGAGCTCCGCTCTCGTGGTGTTTCGCCAAATACGTCTCGTGACTCGGAAGTACAATCGATTATTTTCGAAGCTCTTGTGATATTACTACTGATAATATTCTCTAAAACTCTAAGGGGTTTGAAAATATCTGTAGGTGACTTGATGATGGTTTATTTTTTATAACAAAATGTTCTTTTACATGTATGAAAATATCAATTTTTGATGAGTTTACGCACCATTCACAATCACCTGAAATACTGGTAAAAACTGTACAAACTGATATGGTTTTCCCCCAAACAACTCACGTTGTACCAACTGTCACGTCTCACAACCTTGTTACAGGCAACCAACTGTAAGTACTGGGTGGCCCAATAAAAATGCTATATTTTAGGATCCGTTTATAGTAGAGATTCGGAGAAAACATTCAGTGACTAAAGTGGTAATTGACAGGTGTGTAGTACGCAGCAGATACCCATAATCTTCAAATCAGGTTAGCCCTTCTCTTTATCACAATAATAATTATTTAATTTAAAAATTATAATCATACATGTCACCCTACTCTATACTATATCCAACTTAAACGCAAGCGATGTAAACATCTGCACAGTGCATGTTTACGGTCGAAAGCTGAAATTGTAACAGATGTGTATTAAGGATTCACTTTTAAATAGGGTTTTCGTTTATACGAACTGGTTAGTTAGGTAGTTAAAACCCTTAATGCGACTCTGTGTACCAGAAGTGTCACGATCTCAGCACGTGGATGTCTGTTTACAATGCTTGTCTCTAAGTTGGACACACTATAGTTCGCTCTTTCTGAGACTGAAAACAATTTATAGTATAGATACTAACCTCCACTAGTAGCTTGGCACATTTGACATCTGTGATGAGAGGTATAGAATAATCTATGGCCAATCTTCTAGTTCTATATCCGTGTGTCATGAAAGAAGACACTCTTCTAGCACCTCCATTTCTCATCGGAAGATTTATCACTAGATCGAACTGTTTTTTCGCTAAAAATTCGGCTAAAGGTCTCAATTCTCCTTGGCTTGTAATGTCGTCTATCGTATCGAAAGTCCATTGGACTGACTCTACCTGGAAAAGCGTAAAATACTGTGTTAGAGAATTAAAATATTCTGCAAATAACTTTTTCAACCGAGAATAACCTCGAGACTAACGTTTCTAAGGGGTTATGTTGACAGAAGTCCAAGTTTATTACATGACGTCTATGATCTATACATTTTGTTAAACTGTACGCCAACCTAGCAACGCTCAAAGCGACATCATGTGGCGCGGTTCGTAAGTTAACAGTATTGTGTTATGATAGGTAATACATGTAATACATAGAAAAATACATTTATTTAGAATAAATTGATCGATATTTTGAGAAAAATGAATGAACGAGTTTTCAATTAGAGGAATAGGACGATGCCCAGCAAACAATGAATCTCTGGCCGTCTTCTGGCCCAATGCTGGCCATGCTGGCAATATGATGGCCACGACAAAGCTACATCGGCAAAATGACGGCTCAGTGTATGGTATATTGTAATCGGATATCTATAATTCAGCCGTCGAAAGATACTGTTGGCCAGTATTGGGCCTGATGATGGCCAGAGTGACATACCTTCACCGGCCCGTCATCAGCTACAGTACGTCCTTTGCCGTGCGGGCCAGATCTGGCCAGCATATGTTGGGCCGGCATAAAGCCGATAGAATTTGTTTGCTGGGAAGGTGCTGAGTGCCAAAATGCCCTAATAAACAATGAATCCATTTTTTGAGAAATATATTTTACGTTATCCCATTAATTTTTTAATCGATGATACTGCTACAATCATTAACCTAATTTTGTCTCAAATTATACGTCACGTCAAATTAGATAAACTGATAATTGATTAATTGGAATAAAATAATAAATATAAGTACTTCATAGAAGGTACCTGATAATCGTAATTAGCTCCAAAGCGGACTGCAATTTTGCGGTAAATATTCGTTTCTACATTTTTCGTTTTCGATAGTTGTGCTTGTGAAAATGCAACATTTAAACATTATTTGTTTTATTCCAAACAAACCTTAGATTTAATAGTGAATACATAAAAAAAATTGTGCACGGGTGGGACGGTTTTTTGCTCATTCGCAGTTATTTGTTAGTTAAAAATAATGGGGGGTAATAGTTCAAAAAAACCTGACCCAGAGCCTGAAAACTCCATCTTAGCCAATCATATCAAAAACAGTGCTAAAATCGATTACAAGAAAGAGGATTTGACCAGTGCGTTGGATAGACAAAATATACAAGTTATCAAAAAAGATCTTAGTGAAACTCCGGAGTTATTTGTGTTGAATAATATGATAATGGGTGTTATGTTTTTTGAAAATTACTCTAAGTAAGTAAAATTTTTAGAGAATTTGTTAAGTAATTTTACAATGTCACGTTTTTTCGAGTATTTCTCAAAAAGAAAGTCCTAAACGGGCATTTAAAGTAACAGTTATGTGTCACATAATTCGCAAAATATAAAATGTATTAAATCTATCATTTGACTAAAACATTCTTCAGAAACATCACAATTCGTTTCTTCGTGATAGTCTTTTGTAGATTTTGAAACAAAATCTAACAAGCCACTATCAACAAATCCTTTGTCTTCTCCAATATGGATGAAAATCAAACGACAAGCAATCTTTACCAAATGGGATTTTTAAGCCAGACTTCTGTAAACGCCTGACCAGATGTTTTAATTCGTTTATCACGCCAAAATTGTGTTACAAAATAACTAAAAACCTCTGTAAATTGTAAAATAAACGTCAGATTGTCATGAAATTTTCAATTGCAGAACAAAATGATCCCGCTTTATACAAGCCGCCAATGCCGATCAAAGCAACTTGTCGGCACATCTGGGAATTTTGTTTTTATATTTCTGCAATTGAAAATGGATAAACTATACCAGTGAAATGTCATGTACTGATGACGTGGTTGGACATATTTTCACCGAACAAATTTGTTCGGTATCTGAATTCGTTCTCTCTGTGTGTAGCTTTTTTGTGTTTATGAATTTTAAAATTATGACTTCAGATTTTGATAGAGCACAAAAAGTTTGATGTGCCCCGCCGTACCTCTTCAGGAACACCTTCGAAATGGCGTCCAAAATATGAAAATTTTGAAGTTTAAAATAGAATTTAAAGCAGACACACCGTGAATGACGATTTGTGTTGATTAGAAGAAATGTCAATCTAAAATTTTATCGAGTATTCTACTTTAATATATGTATAGCTCGGTAGCCAGAGAGTGGAAAGTATAAATTAAAAAAATAAAAACATGTGCAATCGCTAAGTTGTAAACGACTACACGACCAAATCATAGTTTAACTGTTCGGCATCCTTTGAAGCAGTCATTTAAAGGATGCCGCGTTCGCCTATATATATTTCGCTTATATATATTTAAAATTATACTTTGGAATTTCTTTACTGGACCCATTAGACGCTATAAATTTTTTCAATACTAAATTATTTTATTTGATGCCTCCGAATGATACCAGAATACAAGAATTTTGAGCCTATTTTTAAGAAATTATTTTTCACCTACAGCTTTGTTTAAAAAAAAATTATTATATCGCACAACAAATCCTTGGGAGTCCTTTAATTCGAAATTTAACGCATGTTTCTATATAAACAAATCCTATTCCAGTTCGTTAACGTCCTTTTAAATGTACAGATTGAAGTTTGTAATAATGGAACATTAATAATTCAAGAAAAGACAATGAGACCAAAAATAGAATTTATAAATAAACTAATAATAGAATACGAAGCCAAAAATTGTCAAGATTTTCTTTTGTTAAATGATTTAACAGATTCAACTTAAATCTGTTTCAAGTTTCAAAGGACACCGCACAAAAAGATAGGAAATGTCCGCTCGGTCAAATTGTCTGAATTTTTGATATGTTATACATTTTGTCATTCTAGCTGCTATGGAGCTCCGAAGCTCCTTGACTCCACCATAGTATAGAAACCTTTAAAACGCATCACCTTTTAAAAAATCATATTTTAATTATTTTAATGCATGCCCTTAAGAATTTTGAGGATGCTGAATTTAAATATGATGTCAAATCCATAATATTAACAGTTGACAGCTGTCAAATGCTTTAAAGAAAAAAGAAATCTTATATTAAAGAATGTTATCATATGTTTTTGAGGACGCTGAATTCAAATAAGATGTCAAATCGATAATATTGACAGTTGACAGCTGTAAAATAGCTGTCAAATGCTCTTAAAAAAATAAATCTTTCACGAAGGAATAAGAACTTTATGTTTTTGAGGACGCTGAATTCAAATGTGATGTCAAATCGATAATATTGACAGTTGACAGCCGTCAAATGCTCTTAAAAAAATAAATATTACATTAAGGAATAGGAACTTATGTATATTACAGTCAAATGATTTTTTCCAACTGACTTATTTGAATTCAGCGTCCTCAAAAACATATGATAATATTCTTTAATATAAGATTTCTTTGGAGATTAGTACCCATTGAGACTTTTGTTCAGAATGACAAAATGTATAACATATCAAAAATTTAGACAATTTGACCGAGCGGCCATTTCCTATCTTTTTGTGCGGGGTCCTTTATTCCTAAAAGTTTTTGAGGCTAAGCTGGTATTTTGTTTTAAGATAATTAAATGCATAATTTGTTTTATTTTGCAAGAAATGTAGAATGAACGACACAATTAAAGGTAGGTAATTTATATCTTTAGGATACCGTAATTTTAAATAATCCTTTAAACTTCAAAATTTTCATATTTTGAAATCAGAATTTTAAAATTCATAAACACAAAAAAAATCTACACACACATACAGATCGAATACAGATACCGAACAATTTATTCGGTGAAAATTAAATAAATGTAAAATTGCGCCCTTTTAACATTTTGTTTTAATTTTTATTATTCAGAAACACATATATTCAATTTTTTGATTTTTACGGCTGTAGCTTTGAAAAATTTCGCGAGGCGTTGATCTGAGGCCTTCTGATGCCTTCTAGGAAGCGAACATCCACCTAAAAAACATGAAATCCTATGTAAAATGTGTCAAAACATGACATTTTTAAAAAAACTGAAAATTTTCCTTAAAAAAATACTTATTGCAAACTAGTGCTTAACTTTGTTGATGTACTTCCCTCACATAGTGTCATAACAATAAAAAATGTAGAACGTCAAATAAAAGCTACGTCATTTTTTTTTTCGCTAGATGACACAAAATATTGTCATTTTGCAGAGTAAAATGGTGAGTCGAGAAAACTTTATTATCTTTAGAGATAGTTACCTACTATAAGCGAGAAAACTGTTGCCAATAAAACAAGGAAACTTTTTTACTTTAGCTTTTTTTTCATACGACGTTTAGTTTGGGTTGTGTACTTTTTTAAAACCAAACGAAATTGAATCGGCGCGCCGCATCTCTTGGCTTTATCACTGTGGGTGCGAATAAAGCGATCAGTGTGTCAAAGAGAGTAAACACCATAGCCTTCTTCATACGCGCAACAAAGATGACGCGCATTACAATATTAATATGACACTATATGGGTATAGTGGGATTTATGAGATTAAGAAATGATAGGAATAATAATAATAATTTTTTTACAAGCATAAAACACAATATTATTATTATTTAATTAAAATATTTATTTTACAATGCATTTTCCCTCACACTGGAAACTTATATTGCATTTATATAAGTACTAGTTTGCAATAAATATTATTTTAAGGAAAATTTTCAGTTTTTTCAAAAATGTCATGTTTTGACACATTTCGCAATTCCGGATCAAAGGGCGAACAAAAAATTCGCGAGTTGTATAGAGGTGGTCGAATTTAGCACCTCAGATTCCCAACTAAATGCTAGAAAAGCAATCTCAACTGGTTTATATTAACCTGGCGAGGTAGCTAGAAAATGTAGGAGGTAGAGCAAACTGTTTTTTTTTAATTTCCTTCCAGTGATTAAATAGAGGATTAAAATTTGAAGAGGAGGATGTAATCTTTTGTAAAACTGTAGATATATTGTAGACATGATTTTTAATAATGTTTTATCATAATATGATAAAATGAATAAGGATTACCTACTCATTTTATATATTTTTTGATTATAATACAGTTATTCTGCTATTATTTATTGGTTTCCTCCCTTTTGTGGAAACTTAAAACTAAAAGTAAAGTGTTGTGTAATTTAATAACTTCCTCAAACTTGGATATTTATAATAACGAAAGTTTTTTTAGTTATCACTACTACGTATATAATAATATAGAATAATAGGAGGAACATCTGCTGACATTTTGAACCGTTTTGATTGTGCGATTCTCCAAAATAATTTATTACTTAAATCATAAAATCTAAAGATTTTTTTTCTATTTTTGTCTATTACCAAAATATCAAAACAAAAACTAAAGTTATAACATCATATCTTTCATACCGATACTGTCAATCATCTTTATCTAAACTTTGATACCAAAAATCGAACACAAATGTACAACGTGATTTAGTAACAATTTTAACGGAGATATTGATCTTAATTCAGCGAAATGATTTTTATTTTGATCAATCGATATTACGCATACCACAAAAATTATTTATTTTACAAAAGTTGCGTGAGATTTAGTCCTTATTGTTATGTACATTTACAAATTCATAACAAAATTACCGTTTAATGTCCTATAATTTATATTGATAAAAATAAGATAATCTTGCGGAAAAATTATTCACAAATCAATTAAGAAGAAACGTGTTTATGGGGATTTGACATTTGAAGAGTATCCATTTGCAAAATATATTAATTTATTGATAAAAGGTTAAAAAATGTTTATTAATTTAAATAATTTAAATTCATTTATTTTTAAAATGAGAAAAAAGGTATTTGAATTGTTCACTAAAAACGTGAATATTGTATTATTGTATTTCTTCGATTTCATTTTCTGGTTGTTAGATTTATTGGTTCTTCCCTTATAGACAAATGGTGGTTGGCTGAATGCCTTACATGTCTATGCCAAAAAAAATTAAATATCTAATAGGTGTACAACGTTGCTTCCATGATTTTGTGCACTTTAATTAAAGACAATTTATTAAATTCCAATGCTCCACTGTTGAGCTACCCATTCCGTGGACAGATTTGTATATCTGTTACTATGGTCCTTTATATCACTATCCTGTTTAGTAGAGTCACATATTTTTGAAGTATTTCTAATATTTTCATTGTTTTTGGACCTTTCTTAATTTATTTGTATCTCGGAATCATATATAATCACCGGAATTTGGTCGTTGACTTTTACCTTCGAGCAGATAGATAATAAATAAGTCTCGGAAAAATCTGTCTAACCCAAACCGATAATATGCTGAATCTCGCAGGTCTGAAGTTTAGACCCTTGTCTTCCATAGCTTTTTCCTTTTTTTGGGCTTCATTAAAACTCTCAGTGGTAATAAGGATTCCATCTGCAAATAGCAAGTGACCTAGACATTCACCATTAAAATTTACCCTTTTTTTAATCCCAATCTAGCTTTCTAAATGCATAATTGAGAACCAAAGCCTATGTTTTGTTTCAGTCGTTTCGTGATGATGATTAAACCATTTATTGGTTTGATTTAGATACAAATTATGTCATTTTGTCAATACTTTAGTACTAAAATTTATTTTTTCCTATTTCTTTCAGATTAACGGAAGATCTGAAAAAGGACTTACTAGAAAAACACAATGAATATATAGCTCCAGATGCAATTTTAGAAAAAGTTAGTCAAAACGTCCATTACCGTCCTTATCATGGCCCTAACAAACATCATTCTGAACCCTTAACACCGAAAAGATTGTTTGTACTCAATGACTCTATTGAAGTTCTTGGAACTACAGAGGAAGACGAAAGTCGAAGTGAAAAAGAAGTTGTTAGAATGGAAGAATCTCTAAAAAAAGGTAGGAATGACTTGTTTATTTTTGCAGGAAGAGGGTATACTGTAGGTAGATTAACATGAGGTTGGTGATACTAAGGGCCGGTTGTACATTCTCAGTCAATGAACAAGCTTTGAGTAGATTCAGTGCATCGTTCAATATATGAACACGGTTTATGCTAGAGTTCAGTTGAGTACCCAAAGATGAGCCAAGTTCAAAAGAAATTACAACATAAAAATATATTTTTGTTATCAAGTGTCAATTTTTTAAATATCGCAGAAAACATTACAGATGATGAAGATTTTTTAGAATTAGCAAATATGTTGCATGAATGGCGACAAGTAAATGGAGTCAAAGAAAATCAATTAAAAAAATATACGCACATTGTTTTTATATAGCATTCATTTTACCTTTGAAGTGTAAACAGGTGTTCAGAAGCGCTTTAGATACGAAAACAAAAGTCAAAATCGGCTATCTGTTACGCGAGTGATACCCGGCGGTCAATGACGAGGTCGTAAATTATTGTGTTGCAATAAATAAAGAGTGGCAATGTACCAACAATCGCATGTGTTTCGGGTGTCGATGGTGGATGTAGGTCAACAGAATATTGCACTGTTTTAGGAAAATAGTGCAAGATCGCAAAATAAACAAGCACTATACAGTACTTGGAAAAATTCCGAATATGAAAAAAGTTGTTTAGTAAACAAAATAAATACTATACAATAACAATTAGAACAAACGCAAAAAGATCACTCAGATCTGCTAAAGGAAGAGGAAAAAGATAAAATAGAATATCGCACTGATGAAGAAGAATTAGCTAGAAAGACAGAGTGGATAAGAAAGAAATAGGGAAACAACAAGAAAAGAAGAATGGATACCTCACTATCATCTCCACAAACTGTCTCAATTAATCAACAGATAAAAGTCAAAAAACCTGTTATGCCCCCACCAATAGTGGTAGATGGCATTGACAACTTTAAAGCTCTTCACGAGGAATTAAACAGAATGGTGACAGTTCATCAAATCAAAATTATCACTAATGATAATATCAAAATTAATGTGCTAGATGAAGAATGTTATAGAAAAGTCTCAAAAATGCTTGTATGAGAACAAACAGAAGAGACCAATCAGAGTTATTGCTAATAAATTACATAATGAATGTGACCCAAAGGCAATTGTAGATGACCTTCGAAGAAGGGGATATAAGGTATTAGAAGCCACTAAAAAACTTAAGTTTAAAAGTAAGCAACCGCTACATGTTTATGTTATTTAAACAAGATGAAGATGTAAATAAAATCTATAGTATTACGGATATACTGGGAATCAGGGTTGATATTAAACCAATTCAAAAAACAGAATTAGTTCCCCAATGTAAGAGATGCCAGGGCTATGGACACACACAAGGTTTATGTGATGAAGAACCAAGATGTGTCAAATGTACAGCCAATATACATTCATCCTGCTAATTATCGAGGATCATCAAATGCCAGTAAAAACAATAATGTTAGAACCCAAATTAAAGCAACTACTGACCCGACTTTACAATTGATCTTAGAACAACTTAAGAAACAGGAGCAGTTATTCCAAAAATTTTATGACCGATTAACTCGTTTAGAACATAGTGCCAAAGGAGCTATGCCAAAGCAGAGGAGTGGCTAATTTCAAAATAATGGAATGGAACGCTAATGGTCTCTTGCAACACCAACAAGAATTGCAAGCAATCCTAGATATAAATAAATTAGATGCGTGTCTCAATTCTGAAATTAAATTTAGAAATTACAAAATTTATCATACTGACAATGCAGCGAGAGGTAGAAGTGCCATAATAATTAAGAATAATATCTTACATCATGAAGAAATAGAATATAAGACCTCCATAGGGATCTGGAAATGGACACTGTTGACCAGACCATCAAGAAATTAGCCAAGAGTCATGAAGAAAGACTTCGTCATGTCAATGTCGAGGCTATCCAGCTCCTTGACAATACTGGGTTAGAAAGAAGACTTAAGAAGATCAAGCCTTTGAGTTAGTTTAGTGTTCTTTGATGCAAAAGCAGTGTGTGCACGATAAACTTTAGTGCAATCCATTCTACAGAACCTAAGTAACGCTGATGAGTATACCTTAGTTTTAAGTTTTAAACTCTATTAGATTAAGTTAGAATTAAATTGCTCATTGGTCACTGTTGACCAGATTGTAATATACTAAATGCCTTTATGGGAGTTTAATAATAATAATAATAAAAAAAAACACTGTTTTTATTACAAAAGATTTTGGGTTTGGGAAGCAAGGACGAAAAATTGTGCTGCAGAACTTATTGTCATTGCAGATACTGCCAGAGTCAAATCTAACAAGCAACAAGTCAGATTGTAATATACTAAATGCCTTTATGGGAGTTTAATAATAACAATAATAATAAAAAAAAAACACTGTTTTTATTACAAAAGATTTTGGTTTGGGAAGCAAGGAGGAAAAATTGTGCTGCAGAACTTATTGTCATTGCAGATACTGCCAGAGTTAAATCTAACAAGCAACAAGTCACATTCAATATTAAGTATTTACTACTTTATAGTTTTTTATGAAAGATAAATTATGAACCATTTTAATTGCATTAAGTAATAGACTCGTTCGACGATTTCACTGTGCTTGCCCATCTGCGGACAAATAAGGGATGGCCTTGTTCATAGAGAGCGATTTAAAATATATTGGCTGAGGATTAAAATCTGCAAACAGTTTAGAATTTGGCTTATTATATAAACATCTAGTAGGCGATACATGGATAGTGAGAACCTGCTTGGATGGGTCGTGTGTTGATTATTTTGCGAATAATAATTATTAAAGATATTCATGTCGATACAATAAATACCATCAAACATTCCAAAAACGTCAAAACAAAGATTATCAAAACGTGTCCATAGTTACGTCACACTAATTGAAAAAATATATCTATAAAAATTTTGTAAACAATAAATTTACTGAATTTATTTTATTTTAATTATATAAAGGCGGTACAATATAAACGTTAAATAGTGATTTTATGCTTTTAAAATTATAAAAATAAAATTTAATAAATTAAATTGATTTTGTTTATCTATATTATTGATATTTATATCAACGGTAAAAGTAACCTGTGATCTATTTCGGTAGTTAAAAAAAATGAATCTGTACTTACATATCTCTCGTATTTGTACATTGATATATTTTTTCTGTGTAAACATTTTTAAAGTATGACAATACCAGGTAAAAGATAGACGTCTTATTTATTCGAACTACTGCAATTTTCCTTTGAGTAAGTGATAGGCTTTTAAAAAATGTCGAATACAATATAATACATTTCCAAAAAAACAACAATAGATAAAACAATCGTACACGAGATTGTACTTAACAGTAGGCTAATACAAACATCATAAAAGTATTTCCTGTTATACCAGATTCGGGATCAGTTAATATAAATACATAATAAAGCTTCCTTGTTTTCTGAATGCAAATTTCTACAATATTTGATTATATAACTACTTTTCCACGAATACTTCAAAAATGAACCTTCCGTTTTTTATTCAAGCCTCTGAGAAACTCGGTACAGACCCGCGCCTAGCACTTTTGGCGCCCTTGGGCAAATTTAAAATAACGCCCCAAAGAACCCCGCACAAATCTTATGGCAATTGGCTCCCGGTCAAATTGGTTGAAATTTGGATATGTTGTTCGATTCGGCATCCTGAGCAAAAGTCTCAATGAGCTCAAAACTCAATTTTGCGTATTTCGGTTCCTACGGAGCTCCAAAGCTCAACGGATTTAACATTATTTACTATACTTAAAAAGGTAATCTTTTCAAAAGTTTAGTATTTGCTGCGTCAAAAAAAAGTACCCTCTTATATTTTCGAGGTCGCTGCATTCAAATCTAATAATCTTGACAGTTGACAGCTGTCAAACTAACTGTCAAACAGCATGTAACAATCAGACTTGATAAAATTAATATGTAAACATATGTTTTTAAGGTTGCTCAATGGAGGAGTTGCCTACTAACCTCAAAATCTAAAAAAAAGCCTACCAACGAGGAAGGGTTTTATTGGGATAAAATCTACTGCATTACTTCCACAATGATAAAATTCGACTGAGCTTTCTAAAAAGTATCGTTAGCAAAAATAATTTTTATAACCTCCATTTCAGATTGGTTGAAATTAAAGTTGGTATCGAGACTGGATGTGACAGTTGACATGTTTCGTTGTCAAATGTCATTTTACCTACGTCATTCCTTTCGTTAGCTGTCGCTAGAAGCACGATATTAGCCTTGTTTTTCACCACGAGTCTCGGTACCAATCAGAAATGGAGTTTATTAAAATCATTATTTTTCTAAAACGATTTATTTTAGAGAGCTCAGTAGTTTTTTGTGAACATATTAAGTCATTACGGAAATAATGAAGTAGATTTTGACAAAAAATAACGCTTCCCCGTAGACCTCTTTCTAGGTTGGCAACTAGGAAAGAACTCCCCCATTCAAATCTGTTGTCAAAAAGATGATATTGACAGTTAACAGCTGTCAACTAGCTGTCAAACAACAAGCAATAATCAAAATTGATGAAATCCGCACGCAAACATATGTTTCTGAGATCGCTAAATTCAAAACTGAAGGTAAAAAAACGACATTTTAAAAACAACTGAAGCATGCTTGCTGTCACCTAATTATTACTCTCTCTTGACCAATTATCATGCAAGTCAAATATTTAATTAACGATAGTACTCCACTGTCCATATCGTCTTTTTGGTATCAGATTTGAATTAAGCAACCTTAAAGACATATGCTTACATGTCAATTTTATCAATTTCGATTGTTACATGGTGTTTGACAGTTATTTGACAGCTGTCAACTGTCAATATCGATTTTTTAACATCAGTTTTGAACTCAGCAACCTCAAAAACACATATTTACATGTGGATTTCATCAATTTTGATTATTGCTTGTTGTTTGACAGCTAGTTGACAGCTGTCAACTGTCAATCTCGTCTTTTTGACAACATATTCGGATTGAGCAACCTTAAAACCATAAGTTTACATATTAATTTTATCAATTTTGATTGTTACATGCTGTTTGATAGCGGTTAACTGTCAAGATTATTATATTGTCACTAAGAGGGTACTTTTTTATCAGGATCAGGCAAGCAAGCAGGTAGGTATAGATGGAAACGATGATAACCCCAAACACCGAGGTAGGCCGGAAAACGGCGGTTCCATCGACTGGGAGAAGAACGGAGGGGTTTTAGTGGGAGTAGCGCCCCACACTACCTGCCCAATCGATAGAAGGGCAGGTGCCAAGCGGTTTTCCCTCCACAAAAAAAAGGTCTTCTGCTACCAGAGATGCTGGTTACATCATCCACTTGTCTGTTGATATAGATTAAGCGCCCCCTGCTTCTCTCGCTCGAAGGTTCCGCTAGTTCTCGCTTCTTCAGCTTTCCCCTAAAAGCTCCTGATATTTTTTTGGTTGTTTTTCTTTTGGCGTTGTCCATTTTTGCCTCCTGCGTTATCGTGAGAAGGCTAGTTACTCGAGGAGGACTAAAGAGAACCATTTCTCAACACCACAATACATCGGAAAAATGTATTGAAGAGTCCGCTGGTCATTTAGAACAAATATTACTGTTTTTTTTCATTTTCTGGTGTTTTCGTTTTTGGTTATTTTTTATTTAAAACTGTCTATGAAACTTGGTTGTTTTTCGTTAGAATGTTTTAAACCCTATCATATTTGATAAAATTTGAAGATTTGCCATTAGTTCTCAAAATGTTGCAATACATGGCATTCGAAAGTTAATAAATGAATTAATTATCCATTCTGTCTGTCTGTCGTTTTTATATCACAAAAGTTTTAATTTTTTTTTAACTTTTTATCTTCATTTTTTTTTGCAAATTTTTCGATAAGACGTTATAAATAATTTATCTTTTCGAGATCTTCTTTTATATCGTGCTATTTCGGTAAGTGCACATTAAAGGAAAATTAAAAAAATAACAAATTCCAATAATAACTTTTAACAAAATAACATTTCAAAATTATTTTCAAGACATCTCACTCCACTTGAACTTTACTCAAGTATAATTTAGATAATATTAAAAAACACTACAGTACTATAACAAAAGCTTAGTTATGATATCTTGATTATCTTTGATGATTGTAAACAAACCTTTATTGGAAAGACATCCACTTTTATAATTCTTAGGAAACCTAATTTAAAAAAAAACAATCACCCATTGGTTAAAAGTTTAAACAAGCAATGAGAGTAATGTTTTCGGAGACCAAATTTAGTACAAAAAATATTTAAATAATAATAATCTAAAGGTCCTAAATCGGGAGGTCTGGGAGGTCAATCAATTCTACGCCAACTTTATCAAAATCTGTGGGGATTGCAAAAGAAACAAAGAATTAGAAATTTTTCCAGAACGAAAAAGAAGAGAATGATGAGAGGTCAATTTTTTGTAAATAATTTTTGATGACGTAATTTATTTTTACGGAAATCATTACGAAAATGATTTTGCAAATACATTTATCTTTATCTGTATATAAGGGTTTAACTAACATTAATTTTATCAAATAGTTTTATAGTCATTGGTTTTATCAAATTAATTTTCCATGTATAGTGCTCTAAATGCATAAAAATATTATCAATTTTCTGTTTTTAGCATTAGAGAAATTTGCCGCTCGAAAACAATTTTTAATTGGCAACACTTCATATGGATCGTACGAATTGTAGACAAAGATTTCTCATCTAGGCATGACATCACTATAAAGAGGACTAAAAATAAACTTTACCAAAACAAAAAAAAATCTTCAAACAGTGATAACTATACAATATATTTTAAAATGTCAAAATCTGTTGTCAACATATTTTTTGTGACGTAAATACTATACTAAATACTGGGGTAAATACTACGGTAAATACTAAAGTAAATACTAGAGTAAATACTAGAGTAAATACAAGAGTAAATCCTAGAGAAAATACTAAACAATATATAACCTATAATATAGTAAATACTTTAGTAAATAGTATAGTAAATACTATAGTAAATGCTATAGTAAATATGTTGGCCTAGTAATGGCATAGCCCTACTACTTACTATAGTAAATTCTATAATAAATACCATGTTTATGTCGGAGGGGGTGTTGCTAAGTAAATACTAGAGTAATTACTAGAGTAAATACAAGAGTAAATTCTAGAGAAAATACTACAGTAAATATGTACTATAGTAAAATAAATAATATAGTAAATACTTTAGTAAGTAAATAGAGTAAATACTATAGTAAATGCTACTTTACTAGAGTAAATACTGTAAATGCTATAGTAAATTCTATTATAAATAATAGTAACTAAGAGTTTTACCATGTTTATGTCGGAGGGGGTGTTGCTAAATGCGTACTATGGCCCACTGTGCTACTCAGAGTAACTGAATGTAACTATGGCAAACCGCATAATCAACGTAAATCTATATACAGGGTGATTCATTAGTGCGATAAAGTCCAATATCTTCTAAATCATTAAAGGTATAAAAACAAAATTTTGAAAGATTGTAGCCAGCCTTATGGCTCATATTTTAAAATTAGTTGCAATTGTACAGGGTGTTCCAGAACACCGTGCCAGATCAAAGGTACATTTTTTTAAATGGGACACCCTGTATATTACTTTAAATTTGAATTCTCATTGACTTCGCAATTGCAACAATATGAAGTTGTAATAAGTTATACAGAGTATTTAAAAAGTTCTGATCACTTTTTCATGAGAATCGTAATGAGTTCAACGCTCTGTATCCTTCAAACAAAACAAATGCAAATTAATCTTTTACATTCATACGACTGTGATGGTCGTCTAGTTTAAAAATTCACTAGATCTCCTTCCATATTTTGAAAACCGTATACAGGGCGAGTCCAAACTCGAATACATCATTTTCACACCATTTTTAAATGGATCACCCTGTATTTTATGTCGGCAACTGAAAGCTATTTTACTATACTTTAAGTTTTATTGAGTATTCCCTATACCCAAATGAAATAGTTTTTGAGATATTTCAAATTTATTAATTAACTTATAAATACCCTTAAATTAATAAACAATCATGTCTAAAATTATTTTTTTTTCTGGGGTTATGTTAAAGACCAGGTGTACAAAGTACCTGTCACTACACGAGATGATATGAAAGAGAGAATAAGGCAAGGCTTTTCGAAGTGTTAATGTGCAAATGCTTTTAAACGTAAGTCGATTTTTTGACGACCGTCTTCAACACTGCATCGATGTAGAGGGTGGTCTCTTTGAGCATCTTTTATAATTTTAGATATGATTGTTTATTAATTTATAAGTTAATTGATGTAAATAAATTCTGTATATTTAGGTGGTTTTTAAAGTCGTTTTTAATGGAAGTACAATTTTTAATAATAAATTTGAAATATCTCAAAAACTATTCAATTTGGGTATAGGGAATACTCAATAAAACTTAAAGTATAGTAAAATAGCTTTCAGTTGCCGACATAAAATACAGGGTGATCCATTTAAAAATGGTGTGAAAATGATGTATTCGAGTTTGGACGGTTTTCAAAATATGGAAGGAGGTCTAGTGAATTATTAAACTAGACGACCATCACAGTCGTATAAATGTAAAAGATTAATTTGCATTTGTGTTGTTTAAAGGATGCAGAGCGTTGAACTCATTACGATTCTCATGAAAAAGTGGTCAGAACTTTTTAAATACCCTGTATAACTTATTACAACTTCATATTGTTGCAATTGCGAAGTCAAGTAGAATTCAAATTTAAAGTAATATATAGGGTGTCCTACTTAAAAAAATGTACCTTTGATCTGGCGCGGTGTTCTGGAACACCCTGTATAATTGCAACTAATTTTAAAATATGAGCCTTAAGGCCGGTTACAATCTTGCAAAATTTTGTTTTTATACCTTTAATGATTTAGAAGATATTGGCCTTTATCGCACTAATGAATCACCCTGTATGTGTATATTGGCGTGATGTATTCTTCTCCAACAGCTTTCGCTTAATCATTTGTTTGTGTTATAAAAACCGAATGTAGTTTAAGTCCATTTTTTTGGTTCCAGGCTATGTCAGACTCAGAATGATCAACCATACCTTCGATCACAACGGAAATTCCCCAGTTTTACGCTTAAACTCAACCGAACCCAACTCGAGAAGTTCAGAAGACTCTTCGGATACAAACTACTACACGGAACTTCAGAACCTCAAAACCCCCAAACCGATAGAAATTCTCAAGGAACTAGAGAAACACGAACAAGCATCCACTTCCCAAAATGGTATACCGAAAACCTGCATATCTTATCGAAAAATTAAAAAAATTAACTGGGATCCCGACGAGTTACTTGGCGAAATGTTATCTGAAGATGATTTGTTTCAAACGGTGGCATATGTCAATTCGAAAAGCTTCATGAAGCACCTCGAAAACGATTTGTTCCTTAATGGTGTTGCGTCTCAGCTAGGTTTTGACATAGAAAACATTTACCAATCTGAATCGATGCAAGAAAAAATCTGTTGTATTATCAAAGAAGGCGAAAAAAATATACCCTGCGAGATTTTACCTTCAATAAAAGCCAACTGGCCTTTAGAACAAACCTTGAAGTTTATAAGGAAGGGTGATAGAATACCAGAAGGTAGAAAAAGGTTTATTTTTCCTACGAATTCTATGATAAAAGACATAAGATCACTGGATTCTGTAATACTTCCAAAAGGTCACTTGAAAAAGAAAGGCGATCGAAAAGACGCTGATATCGAATGGGAAATTTGTTTACCTCAGGCTCAGAGGTACCTAGAAACTTTCATGTCACATGCTCAAATGAAGAGCCTATTGATACTATTAACTTTGCATAAAACATACATAGAACCAAAAACGACTCATTTTGGACTATTAACAGAACATATTAGGAATTTTATGTTGTGGGAATGCGAGTCTAACTTTAGCGAATGGCCTGAGCATAGGCTCGGAATCAAATTAGTTCAAGTTATCAAAAATTTAACTACCCATCTTTCTAAGGCTCGGCCAAATATACCAGACTTTTTTATCAACGATAAGAACACTTTAAGCGAAGTTCATGTTCCTAAAATAAGGCAGGCTCAAAAGGCTTTCGATGAAATCTTACAGGCACCTCTGATGTCCTTCATTAAAGCTTTAAGGAACCTTAGATATACAAATGGAAGAAAGTTTTTCCATCCTTTCGATTTTAAACAGCTTTATACGATATTAACAAAGGGCGATTTGGAAACTATTAATTTGCAGATTAGGGCGAAGCGAGCAAGAACGACCGATACAGAAAATTATTTTGAACGATTCAAAGACGGCAAAAAGAGGGACGCAATTATGAGAAAAAGGATGGAGGAGAAGAAGAAGGAGTTAGAGGGAAATCTCGGTGCCAAGGAAGAAAGGAGAGGATCTGTGGATTCCATTGATGAAGATGTAAGTAGAAAGTTCATTTGGTTTATGCTAGGTTATAGTGAGTAAAGTTATGAGAAAACGAGGTGGTTCTTGAACGTTTCGGGTGGTATTATCGGTAAGTATATTATAGGTCCTTTCTTCTTTGAGAAAACAGTAAATGGTGAGGTTCAGTTAAATTTTATAGCAAACTATTTACCTATTTTGCTTGAAGACCTGCCAATTAACATCTAACATCTAGCAAATGTTTATGCTAGGTTATAGAGAGTAAAGCTATGAGAAAAAGAGGTGGTCCTTGAACGTTTGGGGTGGTATTGTCGGTAATTATATTATAGGTCCTTTCTTCTTTGAGAAAACACTAAATGGTGAGGTTCAGTTAGATTTTATAGCAAACTATTTACCTGTTTTGCTTGAAGACCTGCCAATTAACATCTAACATCTAGCAAATGTTTATGCTAGGTTATAGAGAGTATAGTTATGAGAAAACGAGGTGGTCCTTGAACGTTTCGGGTGGTATTATCAGGTGGTCCTTGAACGTTTCGGGTGGTATTATCGGTAATTATATTATAGGTCCTTTCTTCTTTGAGAAAATAGTAAATGGGGAGGTTCAGTTAGATTTTATAGCAAACTATTTATCTATTTTGCTTGAAGACTTGCCAATTAACATCTAACATCTAGCAAATGTCTACATGATTGCACTCTTGCAACTTACTGTGCATTTTTCTGAAAGATGGATAGAAAGAAAAGGGCCAATTCAATGGCCAGCTAGATTACCAGATACCAGAAAAGGGAATCCAGGAAGGAGTCGAAACCTGCGTTTGGTGGATCCTTCTCTGGTCACTCTGTATGTTGTCGCAATACTCTCCACCACCATATGGAGGGGTGTAAGGGTTAGGATTACCTCCAATGTGAAGCTTTAGGTTACTTTTAATTTTTATTATTAAGTTTTTTATATATATTTTATAAATGTTCTGTAGTGTCTAACTGGCCCTTAGAAAATCTTGAGACACCGTATATATATGTAATTAACTTTTATTACCAATAATATTTTCTTAGAAAACGATAATAAAAAATTTCCACAGAGCGTGTACTTTTATGATTCAGATTATAAAGAGGTGATTAAATCATAAAAAAACAGATTATTAGAAATAAACAAATATTAACATACCTCCTACAAATACTAATAATTTCGGTAATTACTGGTTAATAACAGTCCGTAAAATATGTATAATAGTTAAATATCGATATTTGATTTGATTTGGAAGTAATTTTTGAAATTATTACATAATTATACTCCGTTTGAAAATGCATGATAGCACAGATTTTATGTCAAAGGTCTTTATACCGGATTGTTCAATACAGAAAAAAGTAAATGTTGATACCTTCTTATCTGAATTTTTACTAGATTTTAGTATGACCACCCCGAAAAATCTCGAATACAATACATCATAAAATGTAAATAAGCAAACCCTAAGGGATTAACCAATAATTCTATACCTCAGAGGCGGGGAACACGAAATTACTTTAATGTAAAAAATAGTAAACTGTCAATATTAAGTACCCACATTCTCAAATAACAATTCTGCGTGTTACAATCACAGGACTACACAAACAGAAATATAAATTTAACTAAAATAATTTACAATCTGCACAAAAGTTTCTGCCGATTAGAAATTTTAATCCTTTCTAAGAAAGTTGAGGGCTACTTAAATTGATCTTAATTGTAAATATTTTCTACCTGTAGAGATGCTTACCAAGAATTGAAATAAATTGGTATTTTTAAAAATTTTAGGAAGAAAACCCAAGATTTCATTTTGGAACAAATGATGCTAAACATTTTATTTTAGAAATTATCCGCCACTGATTTATGATGTTATATTGGGGTTTATCTTTTGGGTCATAAAATTTTTGCTATCAATCATTTTCAAACAGAGTATAATAGGAATGAATAATAATGGAACGTCGGGATCCGACAATAGTTTTTTTATAATATCCTAGAAATGGATTATTCGTTAAACCGTTGTTTGTATAAATAATATAATGAATTTACTTTGGAGAAAAGTGCACCTGTCTATTTTGGGGGCTATTTTTTAGAAATTTTTGGAAAGGGAAAAGTTTCACTAAAATCAGTATGTGGTACTTCTCTAAGTATTTTAAAAATTGTATGGGTACATCAAAATTATCTGAGCATTTAAAAAAGTTAGTTAAATTGGAGCAACATTTACCAGACTGGTTCATTAACAATGAATGTAAAATGCATAGATTATTTATGTTAGAATTATTAATAAGACATACATGTTCATTCATTTTATTATTATTTGTTGCAGTGGAAATGTGAGAAGGGATTCGACCTCCGCAAAAAAAGATCGATACTGAAATTCTTTATCGAAACATTCATAGATATAGCCGAAAAATGTTTAAAGATATCTTCGAAAAGCAACACCCTTTTCTACATTAAGCAAGCGTATTACCTGACAAGGATTTTAAGGGACGAATGTCCTGCTTTCGCAGATGACGCTGTGGAATATCTAGAAAAAGTAATGGACTTAGAAAAACAATGCGATAAACAATCGGCTTTCAAACAACCTCTAAATGGATTGGTAAAACCTGTTGGATTTTTTCAAGAGAATAAGAAGCAAGAAGTTATGAAGAATGGAGTCGATGATTATAACAAAAATAGACAAAATGTGCCAAGAAAAAGTGTAATGTTTGTAGACGTACACCAACATTCGAATTAAACATTGTTTTTTTATACACTGTGTCTACTTAAGTTGGAACCATATGAAAAACTTTTTTATTATTGGTTTTGTGAAAAAATTTATTCTTCTTAAAAATTTGTGCATGGTCCAAAACTTAAAATGCAACTATCAGATATCAAATTTTTGCAGTCGTATACGAGGTTTGTCAAGAAATATAAATTTTGCTTTAAAACATCGCAACTTTTTCAGAACGCTGAAGCGAAAGACTGAATTTTTATTTTGTTCAGGGTGGTCTAAAATAAATTTTACATTCCAAATACTTCCATTGAAGTTTTTCAGATTTTTCAAATGGGACACCCTGTATAATTATATATCAATGGATACTGAATTTTATCACCTTCAACTTTGCCAAAAGTTATTTAGAAAAAACACTTTTTTGAAAATCGAAGTCAGAATGTTTGTTGTTTCTATACTGACAGTTCAGATTTATTTTTGCTGTTTTTATTGTGTTTTTTAAGCTTTGATTACCTTTTATAAAATGAAACTGGATAATTTTCAAATAAATTAGAATTATTGTTGTTTCTAATATCCTTTTATTAAACGCATGTAAAATTTGTATCTTTAAAACAATAACATTGTTCATTAAGACAGGGATACTTGATTGATTATCTACTTTTGATTCAAGGCAAGAACAGTCTACTTAGATTTTTATCAAAAATGTGTTTTTTAGTATCCATTGATGAATACTTATACAGGGTGTACCATTTGAAAATACTGAAAAAACTATAATTATACAATGGAAGTTTTTGGAATTCATTTCGGAAGCTCATAGTGGTTTGTATTTTAATTTCTCTCTCTCTCTCTTTCCACTGGATTAAAACCACTTAGTTGTTAAAAAACTTATTTAACAACTAAGTGGTTTCAATCCAGTGGAAAGAGAGAGAGGAAGTTTTTGGATTGTAAAATATACCACCCAGTATAAAATAAAAAATTCTTCTATCCTTTGTCTTTGTATATTGGTAATTTTAATGCTTTAGCGTTAAATCTGAAAATGTTGCGATTTTTTAAAAAGGGATGTGCAATTTAAAATATTTTTGAAAAAAAGGATGTTTTCTCCGAGATAGCTGGGAGTTTTACAATTTGGGGATATGTAACACTAACTATGTCGGTTCTAAAAATATAAAAAAGTATGGCATTCCATTTGCCTAGTTTACTAATGGACCACCCTGTATGCAGGGCAACCCAGGGGTGTGTGCATGCTCCATAACTTTTTTTCTACCCAAGCTATCGGTTTGATTTTTTTTTATATGATAGGTCCGACAATTAGGCACATTCTAAAAATATTCTATTTATATACAGGATGTCCCAAGTAAGATGCACAACTAAGTTCTGTTTTCTTAAATGGCAACCCCCATTTTTGTTACATTTTTAGATTCGCCAATAAATTATCGATATAACGCGACTGGGTTTCTTAGACTTATCTGCAATAGTTTTTGACTTATGTCTATTTATGTGTCAAAATAGCGTCTTGCAAAGATCCACAGAAAAATTCAGAACTTCAGAACTATTCAAGATAACTTAATCAACTTTTTTCAAGTCGATTCTTTAAGCTTTTGTTCTATGACAAATTACAGATAGCAATAACTCGATTTTTTTAAATGCATCACCCTATATTTTATTACATCATTGCATGGAATTTTTTAAGAGCTTTTTGCTGATATAGGGTTTGTGGGGTTTATTTTGTAAACCTTGGGAGATTTATTGCAAAATAAGAAATGTTAACGGTTTATTTGAGAAAAAAAGGAATCGAGTAGGCCGCTGTCGTAATATTTGACAGATTCATACAATTTTGAAAAGAAAATGTTTCAACAAAATGAAATTGTAATAGAAACAGAAATACATTATAAAGTAAACAATTTTAGTAATACAATTTGAAAGAACATGAAAGAATGATTAATAGGAAACAATGTAAACATTTTTTACTTATTACAAATGCCCGAATAGGCCACCGTCACCATCATGTTCCACACAAAACTCATTCTTTCGTATTTTTGTAATTAGTATTACTAAAATTGTTTACTTTGTAATGCATTTCTGTTTCTACTACAATTTAATTTTGTAAGTAAACAATTTTAGTAATACTATTTACAAGAACATGAAAGAATGATTTTTGTGTGGAACATGATGGTGACCGTGACCTTATTTTGCAATAAATCTCGCAAGTTTTACAAAATAAACCCTCAAACCCTATGTCAGCAAAAAGCTCTTCAAAAATGACATGCAATGATGTAATAAAATATAGGGTGATGCATTTGAAAAAGTCAAGTTATTGCTATTTCAAAAAATCCTAGTAGAGGTGCGCTAAAGCTTAAAGAATCGACTGGAAAAAGTTGATTAAGTTATCTTAAATAGTTCTGAAGTTCTGAATTTTTTTGTGGATCTCTGCACGACGCTATTTTGACACATAAATTGACATAAGTCAAAAACTATTGCAGATAAGTCGAAGAAACCCGGGTGCGTTATATCGACAATTTAATGGCGAATCTAAAAATGTAACAAAAATGAGGGGTTGTCATTTAAAAAAACAGAACTTTGTTGTGTATCTTATTTGGGAAATCCTGTACATAAATAGAAATATTTTTCATCGTCGGACTTATCATTTAAAAAAATCAAACCGATAGCTTGTGTAGAAAAAAGTTATGGAGCATGCACACACCCCTGCGTCACCCTGTATATGAAAATAATTTTAAAATGTTTTCTTTTAACCACCATTGACAGACACCTTTCAAATAAATCTGTAAGTTTTACACAAAAAGAGTTAATAGAACTTGCCAAGAATTTCCACACTACATTTTAACCATTTTTTTCTAGTGCTATTTGTTTCCAATGCCGATTTTTTTAAAACTCAGAGAGAAAGTAAAGTCCTTATGTATGAAATTAAGGCGAATCCAAAATAGGTACCTGCTTAATTATATTTTATATTAAGTTTCTCCTGTATATCCATATGTTTAAGTTTTGATCATAAAAGATCAAATAAACACTTAAAAAATTAATAATTTTTACGTTCAATACAGTCGTAATATGTAGATTAATAATTTTCTCATTTTTTATGGTAGATAAGAAGACAATACAATAAAATTTTATCTAAATATTGATCACATATCTGTGTTTGTGTAATTTAATTATTTTATAATAATTATAAAATAATTTAACATACCAGGCAATAATTTGTATATTTCTGAATACCTACCAGGTGTATATTTTTAATTTTATCTTTTGTAAATACTGTATATATGTATAGTTTCTCGTTTGTAAAAATATTTATTAAAACAAATAATTTAAAAAAAATGTAAATATTATTTTCTACCCGTAATTAAAAATTAATTACTCTTGTAGAGCTTCCGACACGCATCTGGTCCGATGTAATTCAAAGCATGTGGGGTCAAGTAGCCCCAGGAGTAGTTGTTTTTTTGGTTGAGATGCGGTGCAAGCCTCCGATATATATAAAATATATCGAAATTGCGATGAAGCAGTGCAATGCTTAATTTTTAATAGTAAAATACCTCTCGTTCACAAATGGCATTGGAATATAAATTTCTTAAAAAAATAGTACTTACATTTACTCCATGCTCAGTATAAAAATCGGCTGTACCCAAACTGGCATATAGTTTATATCCCATCTTCTGAAGCGATCTCATACTTGGTAACAGCTCCATTTTGTGCTAAAAAAATGAACCATTACTACTCACTATTTTAAACCTTTCAAAAATAAACTCACCTTAAAAGTACCAATGGACAACAAAATACTCTTCTTGGGAATACTGAATCCAGTACTCATCATAGCTTTTAAATAGGCTTCATACCTATTATCACCAAAACACGCTACCTCCCCCGTCGAAGCCATTTCTACTCCCAACATAAAATCAGCTCCTGCCAATCTGGAGAAAGAAAATTGAGGTACTTTAACTCCAACTCTACCACATCCATGTAGTACGTCGACCGGTATTACTTCTTCCCCCACCATTACCCTGGTAGCCATAGCAACAAAATCGTGGTTGAGAGTTTTGGAGACGAATGGGAAGGATCTAGATACTCTTACGTTGCATTCAATCACTTTAAGGTCATTATCCTTAGCTATGAGTTGCATGTTAAAAGGTCCTGTAACTTCTAGAGAAGCTGCTATAGATTTAACGATATGTTGAATCTTTCCTAACGTTTCTGTGTTGATATCTTGAGGAGGTGTTACAAGGGTAGCGTCACCAGAATGCACACCAGCATTTTCTACGTGTTCTGATACTGCCATGCAAAGGATAACCCCATCGCAGGCTACGGCATCTACGTCTATTTCCTTACTTTCTAATAAAAATTTTGATATTACTACAGGATGCTCCTTGCTGACATCGCTGGCTGCATTAAGGTAAGTCTCTAGGTCCTGATTAGAGTGTGCTACGTTCATAGCTGCACCGCTAAGTACGTATGAAGGTCTTACTAGACATGGGTAGCCTACTTCTGTACAAAATTCTGTAGCTGACTTTAGATTGGTTAACTCTTTCCACCTAGGTTGCATGATACCAATCCTGTCTAACATTCGAGAGAATTTAAATCTGTTCTCAGCTCCATCAATAGAATCAGGAGAAGTACCCAAAATACGAGCTTGTTGTCTATGCAAGTCCATCGCGATATTGTTAGGCAGCTGTCCTCCCATACACAGTATAATTCCGATGGGATTTTCGAGGTTGTAGATGTCCATAACGGTCTCAAAAGATATTTCTTCAAAGTATAATCTATCAGACATATCGTAGTCAGTACTGACAGTTTCTGGATTATAATTGATCATAATAGTCTTTCTATTAAGCCTACGAAGTTCTCTTAAACAACCGACAGCGCAGGAATCAAATTCTACCGAACTTCCTATGCGGTAAACACCAGAACCTAGCACCATAGTATGTTCTTCCTCAAATGTTAAATCATGACTAAAAGCATTGTAGGTTAGGTAAAGGTAGTTGGTAGTAGCTGGCCATTCTGCAGCTACTGTATCAATCTGTTTGACGAAAGGAGTTATACGGTGTTCTTCACGTTGCATACGAATAGCCAATTCAGTACTTTTTACAGCTGAAGCTATCTGTTTATCGGAAAAACCCATTTGTTTAGCTTTTAGAAGAGTACTATGAGTTAAACTGTGCTGGTCGAAAGTTTCTAATATATTCGTATGATCGATTATATTTTTCATTTTTTGTAAGAACCATTTGTCTATTTTCGTAAGATCGTACAGTTTCTCAACAGTGTAATTATTTTTAAGGGCTGCTGCTAGTACGAACATTCGTTTATCAGTAGGTTCTTTGAGTTCTTCATCATTCACAGGTTTCAAATAAGGATCGAAACCAGTAACATTCTCGTCAACCATTCGCAGGGCTTTTTGAAACGCTTCTTCGAATGTCCTTCCTATAGACATAACCTCTCCCACACTTTTCATGGAACTTCCTATCTTACTGCTAACTCTAGTAAACTTATGAAGGTCCCATCTAGGTATTTTAACTACGCAGTAATCTAAGCTAGGTTCGAAGCAAGCAGTAGTTACACCAGTAACTGAATTTTTTATGTCTGGAAGGGGTATTCCTAAAGCTAATTTTGCAGCTACGTAAGCTAATGGATATCCAGTAGCTTTACTTGCTAAAGCAGAAGATCTGGATAATCTAGCGTTTACTTCAATAATGTAGTACTGTTCAGAATGGGGGTTTAAAGCATATTGGATGTTACATTCACCTACTATGCCAAAATGTCGTATTACTTTTATAGCAGTGGTACGAAGCATGTTGTACTCTTTGTTTGATAAAGTTTGGCTTGGGGCTACCACTATCGACTCTCCAGTGTGAATACCAAGAGGATCTACATTTTCCATATTACAAACTGTAATGCAATTATCGAAAGCATCTCTTACTACTTCATATTCTACCTCTTTCCATCCTTTCAAAGATTTATCAATAATTAACTGACTTGAATGAGCTAAGGCTTGTAGGGCAAGGCTTTTTAATTCATCAGTGGTATTAGCAAAACCCGATCCTAAGCCACCCAAAGAAAATGCAGCTCTAGCCATTACAGGGTAGCCTAGTTGTTCTGCTGCTTCTAAGGCTTCTTGTACAGAATGAGCTGCCATGCTTGGAGCTACTTTTTCGCCGATTTCTGCTATCCTTTCGCTAAAAGCTTTTCGATCTTCTGTATCAATGATGGCTTGGATTGGCGTTCCTAGAATTTTGCAATTGTATTTTTTGAAAACACCACGTTTTTCAAGTTCTACTCCACAATTCAGACCGGTTTGACCTCCAAATGTTAGTAAAACACCACTTGGTCGTTCTGAACAAATGACTTGCTCGACATATTCAGGAACCAGTGGCAGAAAATAAACTTTATCTGCTAAACCTTTCGAAGTTTGCACAGTAGCTATATTAGGATTTATCAGAACGGTTTGGATATTAGCTTCTTTCAAGGCTTTAATAGCTTGAGAACCTGAGTAGTCGAATTCACCAGCTTGCCCAATAGATAATCCACCTGAGCCTATTATCAGAACTTTTTTTGGAATAGGAACATTAGCCAGAGGTTGTTCTACCTTATATTTCAGAGTTTGAGTCATCAAATCTTTAATATTAGTGGTTGGTCCTTTCTTTATAGCCTCTAGGAAGACGTCGAAAAGATTTTCGAGATCTTGAGGTCCAGCCATATGCTCGGGATGGAATTGAACGCTGAAATAGGGTAGGTGGGTATGAATAATGCCTTCATTTGTTTTATCATTGACGTTTGTGAATAATGGAGCCCAATCTGATGGCAAAGACTTGGTGTCTATCGCGAAACCGTGGTTCTGCGATGTCATATAACATCTTCCGGTATCGTGGTGGATGCACGGTTGGTTGTGACCACGGTTGCCATATCTAAAATAAATTTTAGGTTGAAAATAAACGTTGATAAAAGTTGAGGAAGTGGTACGCTTACTTCATTTTAAAACTTGTACAGCCAATGGCCATGGAAAGAAGTTGGTGTCCCAAACAAATACCAAAAATGGGTTTTATTGTTTTGCTGTTTATCACCGATTTAATGTTCTGTATTGTTTCGTTGCACATTTCAGGATTTCCAGGACCGTTACTAATAAAGAGTCCATCGTATTCTTCAATATTTAATTTGTGGTTCCATGGTACTAGGTCTATCCTAGCTCCTCTGTTAAGGAAACATCGTATCTGATTATATTTCAGACCGCAGTCTATGGCGCAAATTCTTGGAGAGCCGTTAGGATTGTAGGTTACTGGTTTCTATAAAAATACGCATATTTAGAATACAATAATTTTTATTGGTGATACTTCTTACCTTTATTGAAACTTCTGCTACTAAATTATTTTTATTTGGATCTGCTATGACCCCGATATCACCACGATCAGATAAGTTGTAAACAATTCTTCCCAACATGGTACCTTTCTCTCGAATTTTCTTTGTCAGCTGCCTGGTGTCTATTCCTTGTATTCCCGGTATATTTTCTTGCGCCATCCAGTCGGAAAGCGTTCTAGAACTACGCCAGTGGCTGGGGAAATCACAGTGTTCTCCAACGACCAAGGCTGAGGCCCAGATACGGTGCGATTCAAAGAAGCTGCAAAAATTAGAGCTCTTGTACTATTTATCAGTAAAACTGATAAATGAAGCTTAGAAGAGGTTTAGAGATTTGTGAATTTTATTTGATATTAAGAAGTTGATTTGTTTGATTTGAAATCACATGGAGACTTATCTAGGAATGTAAACTCCATGTTCAAAGTGTCAAAGTGATTTTGTTTTAAACTTACTAGGGTAGGCCATGTTCGTCCATTTTCTGTTCTGGTACCCCATAGTTTCCGACGAGAGGGTATGTCAGAATTAAAATTTGAGAATGATAACTTGGATCTGTTAACGATTCGGGATATCCTACCATACCAGTCTGAAAAACTGAAAAAAATAATTTTTTATTTGTCATTTCTTACCCTTGTGTTCCTTTGCTTTTTAGGGTAGTCTATATTACAGGGAATTTGAACTAATTCTGAAGGCATTAGCAGGGAATAGTCCTTCGGGGAGGGTTCTGCAGTCCGAGTTAATAAAAATTATCAAATTGCTGGCCCGTGGGCAGGATTTGCTCGAGCGGGGGGGGGGTTAAAAAAAACGAAATCAAGACGAATTTATTGGTTTTTTCAAAATTAAAATATTAGGTGCGGTTTCCCAGATATTTATTTAATTAAAACCTTTTTTATTAAGATAGAAAAAAGTTTATAAAACTTAGAATGTTTCGTAGTTAAATAGTGGTGCCATTTTCACTCAAATATGTATGTTTATTATTGTGTTTTATAGGTTATTGCATTATAATTTTCTTTTTCACATTGAATTTATTGGTTTAAATTGATTTATTAGATTCAGTGTGTTGTATGCAGCAAAATAGATTATTTAAATCCCGATTTATCATTTCATCGGTAAGTTACATGTATGTTTATAAACAAAGCTCAGGGGCGTAGAATTAGTATTTTATAAACTCTTTAATTTAATTTAAACTCTTTGCTTAATGCCTAAAGGGTTGTTTTAAGTTATTGCAACGACTTATAATTATGTAGGTGTCATATAATTTGTTAAATATTAAATCACATTTTGTTTTTCTGCCAAACTACCTAAGTATTTAGGTAATATTAATTTTTCATTTAAACAGTTATACGAAGATGTGACATAGGTTTCCTGCATATGTTGAATGAGAAATATTTGGTACTCCTTGTTAGGATTTGAGGAAGTGAAGGTCCATTTCCTTGAAAATGACTTTGAATATAAACCAAGTGGAAGGAAATATTTGAAACAAGATGCAAAACCAATATCAAGGTAATATATTTATTTGTTTTTTAATAAATTTAGGCTATAAGATTTAAAAATACTTTGGCGAAGCTTTACTAAAATGCAAACATTTTTCACTTGAAATAAGGTATTTCCAGTAATATTGTTTAAAGATTTTGGCTTAAATTTATGTAGGTAATGTAAAAGGTCAAACCAATCTTTTGAGAATATGCAGCAATCAAAAACATTTCCGACTGCTTAAAGTCTAGTGATTTCCCATTAATCTTGTAACTTTTATTGATATTTTAATTTTGTATTTTTGTGTTCTGTAATTGTAGTTTTAACTAATTACTTATTTGATTCGATTTGTATGTCGTTTCACTGTCAATCCCTTCTCGCCTGCTTCGTGGATTGTGAATGTATATAATTTTAATGTAGCGTAGTGTAGAAAAAAAAATAAAACGAGGCTTGCCTCACAAAAAAATAGATGTAGAAATTTGTTACTTCTGCCAACGCTTTCGTTAGTTGATATTTACTAACAATTTTTTCTGTTGTAGGTTCGATAAGATTAAAACGGTTTATATATTTTTCAGGATTTATCTAAACGTAGAAAGTTCCTATTACACCAACATTATTTTTTTATTTCAGGATGATACAACTATTAATTCATCATCAATTAAATTTTTTTTACGATTACTCATTTGATTAAATAAATATATTTTCATTAGTATTTTAAATTTCCTATGTAACCGACGTGGTAAAATTAAAATCGTTAAAAAAATAAATATATTGTGTCTAATCCCATTTCTCTCTGTAACGGTACGCCCATGCCTCGCAGCATAAATTTGACGCCATTTTCACACATTTTATATACCTATCTCACTTCATCCTTGGGCACGGAATATTTGAAACTTATGAATGACTTGTTGGGGGATGTGGCTACCCTCAATTGTTTTTTAAATACGGACCTGTACTTTATTTAACTAACTTTGTATCTATAATGGTTTCCAAAATCCCAATAGTGTTCAATTAAATTTGCGCCACCCTGTATATAAAGAAAACTGTCTAAAACGGACGTACACAAAGTAAAGTATGATGAACTAAAACTGATATTTGAATTTGAATATGACAAATTTATAGAATATCAGTTTTATAAAGAATAATTTTTTTCAAATATTTCAAGTAAAGATACAGAAGTTTTCCTCTTGCGCACGGGTCTGGTGAGTGGATCCGGGAAATCTAGCATTCATGTTCAATACGTTAAAATAACTATCTACAATTATTTGACAGTTGATGCTATACCAACCTTCTTTTGAGTATTATGGCATATTTGGATAATCCATTCTAAAGAAAATACGTTTACATTTTGCTAGAAGTTAGGTTAGTTTTGTCAATTAATCATTCATTCGACCAGGTGTTTAAATAAATACCTACACAATAATACACACAATTGATACAAATATTATTATATACAGGATGATACATTTAACTAAGCGTGTTGATAAGAATATAAAACACGTAATGTTTGGTGTTAAAAATTATCCTCTAATTGTTATGCCAAATACTTTCAAACAATTTTTATCTTCTTTGTTGTGGTAATACATTTGACCAGTGTCGTGCCATGACATTTGACCAACGTACAAATTTCAATTTGCGCCTTTACTCAAAAATCTGTTTGCTTTTAATTTCAGTAGTAAATTTTGTCATACTTTTTGTATTTGTGCTGGTAAAGATTATTAATTTAGATATCGGGAAAGCCGTAAAACACGTGCAACAAGTTGTAAAAGTATAGGGACCCACTGACCCAGTAACACTATGAGTAGTTCATTGAACTGAATCAGGGGCGCGCTTTTTTAAATTACTACGTTTATAATAGGAATTTTATCAAACTAACATATTTTTCTGGAATTTTAAAATAAATACGATTGAAATGAAAAACGATAGAAAACGATAAAATAAGGAACGCACAAATTAGAAATTTGACAAAAGAATCTAGAAACTTGTATGGACATATTATTCAAATGGATGCAGAAAAAAATCGTAAAAGAGAGTATTGGTGGCTGATAAAGGGATAATGAAAAATAGGAAAATGCAGAGAAATAAACGCTACCAGATATGAAAATTATGATACAAGATCAGATCAATTGGATGAAGTATGAAGTGGACAAAATAATTTAATAAAACACAATACAATTCCTCTAAATATTGGCGTTATTAATTGTGCGAGATATTTTTATATCTCCTCAAAAATGTTCAATTTATCATCTAAAATTCAATTTTTGCAAAAATAGTTTTTATTATAAAACCGTAAACCAAACTCGACCTACGCCCCTTTTATTATTTTTTATCAAAACACATTCTTTCATATACGAATGTTATTTATAAAGTGAATGCACGAAATTTAAATGCATTGATAAAGCAATACTATACAAAACGGAAAAATACAAAAATATTTCCTTATAAAAACATCGCTTATCTCCGTCTCGTACACATAACCTCAATTATACCACGTGTTAATGATTGTACGTATATTGATTATACATATTTAACTTACCAACTTCCCCTTCCACCGCTTTTTTAGCTCCAAAAGATTCTCCCGAGAGGACAGTGCCGTCTTCTAACACTAAAAAACACGGAATATTTTTTTCCGTTGGGCCCATTTTTGCGAATAACACGAAAATTTCGAGACAAGTTCGTAAGCCGGTACTTGCGGCGCAGTCAATTGTTGACTGGACGACTCGTTGAATTGTTTATCTCGTTCTAGACTTGGTTTATACAGGAAGTCCCAGTTAAATTCATGCTTGCTTGTTTTTACCCTTGATAGATAATTTAAGGGTCATTATTCCCAAAACAAGTATATACATGTCAGTATTATGTCAGTATAAATGCATTGATTAATTATAATTTAGCATCAGCAACAACATTAGTTTTACCAGTTATGTGTTTAATATGTGTGAAAAATTGGCTGATATAACCTGACATATATACTACATGTTACAGGTTTATGGTTGATAAAAATGCTAATAGATCTGTTCTCAATCAAATAAATATAATTTTTGGCAGCTTTCTTGTTTCCATTTGAATAAATTTTATTTTATGAGTTGGGATTTTAATAATGAATTTGTACGATTGAGAGTTAGCGTGCAACTTAATTTGCATTTTATATAACTATTGAAATATCCAAAACTAAAATTATTCTTACAATTTTGAAGTCGTTTATATTTCATTTATTTAATGTTTTAGACATACTGTATGCAACCATATATTAAATACATATTTACATTGACCTGTGTTGTTGTCAGAATAGTTGATAATAAGTATATAATGTCATTATTCAAAAAAATAATTATTCTGTCTAAATGTATAAATGTCTTGATTAATTATAATTGTTTTAATTCTTCATCTTTTCTATTTTCTAGCTACTAGTCACTATAAAGTCAGTACTTAAATAAATTCTCGATAGAGCATCAGCAACAACATTAGTTTTACCAGTTATGTGTTTAATATGTGTGAAAAATTGGATGATATAACCTGACATATATACTACAGGTTACAGGTTTATGGTCGATAAAAATGCTAATAGATCTGTTCTCAATCATATGAATAAAATTTTTGGCAGCTTTTTTGTTTCCTTTTGAAGAAATTTTATTTTATGAGTTGAAATTTTAATACTGCAACTTAATTTGCATTTTTATAACTATTGAAATATCCAAAACTAAAATTATTCTTACAATTTTGAAGTCGTTTAATGTTTAAGACATACTGTAGGCAACCATATATTAAATTCATATTTACATTGACCTGTGTTGTTGTCAGAATAGTTGATTTAATAAGTGGTAGACAAATAACGCATACATATGTATCGTGTTACAGATATTGTTGGTACTGCATTTACGATTAGTCGTTTATTTGTTAATTTTTTCCAATGGCGCCTCTCGGGGGAAAATAACTAAACAAACAAAATAAACAAATAATCTAATGAAAATTTTAACTTCTATTTGTAGTTTATTTCTAGAAGAACATATAGCGTTGGTAGGCAGAAGTAATAAAATTTCAAAAGAAATCTTTTTTAAAAGGCGAGCACATTATGTAATATAAAAAGTCTATAAAATTTAATATTACTTATTCATGAAACTGGTGTCGTTAAAAATATGGAGATGTTTAACTTGATAATAATTATTTTATGTTTTCATGTTTTTCTATTTTCTAGCAAATAAAATTAATATAAAGTCAGTAGTTAAATTCTTGAAAGTGCATCAGCACCAACATTTTTTTAACCAGGTATGTGTTTAATATTAAGACAACCGGTATATATAGTAAAATCGGATTTATGATATTCAGGGTTTACAAGGGCCTTTTCTGTCTGGGCGCCCGGTTGTCTGAGAAACCAGTTTTGTTTTATTATCTACCGCTGACCTCTTTACCTCTTTTACCTACTGAACACTGCACAATGTACAAAAGTAACAAACTTTGATGACCAATTTTGACAAACTTGGAAAATTTCATTTTTATTTCAAATATTTTTGTTTAAAATCCGAATTCTACGTACTAGTAGTTATTAACAGTTGGATAAACAATGAGATTATGTTTAACAGTTTCTGATTCACCATCAAATTTGAAATTTCAGATAATGTAATTCAAAGTAATCAGCATTGTTTTGGCAATTCTTGAGGTTTTGATAATTAATTTTCAAATGAACGTGAGTGAGATAGATAAAGAAAGAAATCGTTCGCCAAATTTTATTGACAATGAGAAAGTGTCAATTACACTCGTTAAAAAACAATTTAAAGTAATGGTGAATAAAAAAAACAACAATTATAATGTTGGGAAATGGGAGTAAAATGTCATTTAAACGAGTGCATTAAGGGCGCCGATCAGTCGGACTAGGAAAACTAATCCAACAAAGGAGCCACCAGTTATTTTCATGTATATTTATTCGAGACAAACATTGCATGCGAGATATAATTAATTTTTACACGCATTCAACTTAAAGGGCCCTATGAACGATTGAAGAGTTGCCTAGCAACAAAAAGCACGTAATAACCTTTAGATCGTGAATTATTTGATCAACTTAGGATATTTTTTTTCAATTCATTTTATGTTAAATTGGTAAAAATCAGGGAAGAAAATGTAAAGCCTTGTTTTAGTAAATGTCTCAAATCCTGCTTGGGTAAAAAACTTTTTAATTTTTAACTGTTTCATTTAATTATTTGTATTTAATATTTTTATGTAATTCCGTTCTAAATGTAGAGATAATTTAATTTTTCATGTTCTTCTACTTTCTTGCTAATGAAGTTAATATAAAGTCAGTAGTTAAATTCTCGAAAGAGCATCAGCATCAACATTTGTTTAACCAGGTATGTGTTTAATAAATAATACAATCAAGATATCTAGCTTGGCTTGGACATACAGGTACTACAGGTCGATAAAAATAATAAAAGTAGACATTTTGGGTTTTACATTTTAATTTCTATTAGGTATAAAACGTCTTTATCTTAGTATCTATTTTATAGAAACATCAAATGAGCCACTAAAAACTCCGAAACGCAATCAAATCTAAGCCATAATTCTACGGATCTGCCAACCACAATCGCAATCCTTTTGAAAAACGATCCTGTCTGCAATGTATCCTTTTTCAGTGTGAACGAATTCAAACTTTTTCGGAATTAGAGCGTATCCAACGCTAAAAATAAAAAAAAAGTTATATAAAAGTGAATTAGTTTTCGTGCAGCATTCTTATATGCCAATAGAATAGAATGTACATTCGTAATGGCTTGCTCACGAGTTATAGTTCGGGCAATACACATAGTATCCCCAATTGAACAGTTTTAAAACGCGGTGCCTTTGATGCTACTAAAAAAATGACAATTTAAACCTAAGCGGCATCCTTTGATGATGATTACAACTTAGCGATTGTACATGTTTTTATTTTTTTTAATTTATACCCTTTCCACTCTCTGGAACTATACCACCAATTTGCCGCCATTTAAACTATACCCTCAGCGTTCATTCCACGAACAATACTTTTTCTTGCCTAAATAAAAATTTAATGTTAAATTGAAAATAAAAACACTTACTAATGATTAGGCATTTTCAATTCATTTTGCCCACATCTATATTTAACTAAAGTTCTGTCGTGGGTTTTCTTTAGAAACTCCCAATCTACTAGTTCACCAGAAGTGCAAATTTCATACATAATTTTGAAATTCAGTGGTTCTTTGTCATGGTAAAGTTCGGATATGCCACTACATAATCTTTTAACTCTTCCGTCAATTTTTATCTAAAAAATAAATACTTTAAATTATCATTATTTGAGAAATACGATTACATAGAATCTATAAAATTAATCACACGTTGGCAACACCGCTAGTTTTATTTAGAGCTAAAGTTTGCTTCAACTTTTAAACACGTCTTTTACCCGCCATAAATAGATGGCGAAACATACCTTATAAATTGGGACCTAAATTCAAATTATATGTTTACCTGTCTCATAATATCGCTTCGATATTTAAAATAATGATAATAGAACAGCATATTAGCCTTACGAGTTTCTTTCTGAAATCAGAACGACAGTTTTAGTTTGATATTAGAATGTGAAAAAAATTACTTACTATATGTCTGCATGTTCTGCCACATCCGCTAACTGCAAATATATACATATTGTTTCTAAATTCTGTCAATTTTACCATTCGATTACCCAGCTCTCCGCATCTAAAAATACATTACAATAATTATTACATGTAATAGAGACTTAAGTTAAATTAAGTTATATCCGATATGGTCTAGTGGCTAGGATACCTGGCTTTCACCCAGGAGGCTCGGGTTCGATTCCCGGTATCGGAATTTTTTTGATTTGTCTTTAATATTCCTCGATTACTAAATTTTTATCAAGCTGATAGAAATATTTTTCAAAGGTAATACCACGAGTCCTCCAAATTTTATCGATTAAATTTTAGGTTTCCATACTCAAACGCCTTTATTTCAGGCAAAACCACGTAAACAAACTGATCGATAAAATCACGAGTCAGCAGGACGAGTGATATTATCTCAAATTTATCACAAATTTAATATTTACAATTTCAGAGGACGATTCGTATTTGGAAGGTTATTTTTTGAATCGTTTTATATTAAAAACAGAGAATATAGTCATTTATGCCAAAGACACTTTAAACACAAATGTTCATTATTTTCTTTATCAAATTAAATTGAAACATCAAAAAACATTGAGCTGTTATAGTTTTAAATACAGGGCCACCATGGCATACGTGATTTTTTGATTGACAACCCTGCCTAACGGCGCCGGCGTACTTGGTTTATCTTCACGAACTGATAACTGTGAAGTTAGCACTCACTGGATTCATGGCTGGCAAACGAACTTGTATGCAAGCAATAAAAAAAGCGAAGAGATTTTCGTCAATATTCAGTCCTTCGTAATGGAGTGAATTTGTCACTTTAGATAATTAATGTTTTCTTACCTTGACGTTGTCGCCAAAGCAAATGTATTGAGATCATAATTTGACACTCCACTTCTTTGAGCGTCACAAAACCAGTCTTTATACAACGCATACGGAGTGTTGTGATGTGGTCTTAAATCGATTCTTGCGAGGCGCGAATTATCCGCTGGTTCTGGATCCCCCCATTGTTCCTTATCCGTGTCATCACAATCACACATTTTTGATTGAGTTTGTGACTTTGTTTCCTAAAAAAATTTGAAAGAGAAACGATTTTTATATACAGGTCTGGCAAAATTTTATCGGAACATAGGATTTTCAATGAATTTTGGACAAGAGCTCACGTAGAAGTCGACCAGCACAATATATAAGAAATCTGCGCGACTATTCAATTGAACCACTCTACATTGTTGAGACATTTTGCGACGTGATAAATTGTATGGCTGTTGTTCCTTCTTGCCATAACGGCTTTGAAAATAAAATACATTCTACGATTTAAAAAACGGTAGAAATAAATTAAAATGTAACTAAAAAAAACTACGAATCTAATGGGCGATATGAATAAAAACGTGTAAATATAAAGTATTTACTAACGAGTAAAAGATAAATAAAGGACCCCCTTGAAATCCGTATGAATAAAAATAGCAATTCTCGTGAGGGTCTATTCCACAAACCGAGTTTTTACTAGGAGAATACTTGCGAGTAAATACTTGTTGCTGAACGTAACAGTTTTTGCCCAGTAAATACTCGTGAATGAGATTATATAATATTTCCGCCGCATTCACAAGAGCAGGAAATGGAGTCAGAAGACAAGGAGCTATTCCATACCCTTTGTCTCCCAAAAGACAAGCACCACCATCAAACAAGCGCAAGACCTGTTGCACATTACTATTGCGCCAAATACGACCATCATGTACACTTCCTCGCCATTTGGTCTCAATACTTGTAATTGTTTCAAAAGAAGCTATTCAAGCTATTATGATATGAAATCTTCTATTCCACGAGTGGCCCCCCAAAATATCACTTTAAAATTTGTATCTTTTCCTCCTTTGTGAGCGGAACATTTTATTTTCAATCGTTATCGACTTAATACTACTGCGATTGACTTTCAGTACACTGAGGTTGATATGTTAGCACAAAGAAAAGGTTTCAGCACACAAGTCTGCTTTTTGTTTATTGACTCTGACCATCAGGGGCGTGTCATACAAAGTGTGCAATTAATCGCGCGAGCAAAGTCAAAGCAAAAATAAGACGAACCAAAAACAAAATTATATTTCTGCAATAACCGCAATAGACTTACCACAATACGGGATCGACCAAAAACCGAGAAAAAAAAACATGGAAATGATTCGAACACAAGGAAATTGGGTGACGTATAATGTTTTTTTGCCTCTAAGAAAATTTTGTCTTATGCATGATGTCTTATATCGGAAAACGCTCAGGCGCCAGATTATTTAATGTGGTTACAGGTAGCTTCAGATGGAGATACGGAAATTCCAGGGGTCTTGTTGATCTCAGACTAGTTCATCAGAGAGTGACAGTAACGATTTTAATCGATATTGACACAGAAAAGAATTTCAGGAAGCTGAAAAACGATCAGGCGCCATATTTTTTAATGTGGTTTATTCCACAACCCTTAGAAACGGCGCCGTAGGGGCACAGGTAGCTTCAGATGGAGATACGGAAATTCCAGGGGTCTTGTTGATCTCAGACTAGTTCATCAGAGAGTGACAGTAACGATTTTAATCGCTAGTGACACAGAAAAGAATTTCAGGAAGCTGAAAAACGATCAGGCGCCAGATTATTTAATGTGGTTTATTCCACAACCCTTAGAAACGGCGCCGTAGGGGCACAGGTAGCTTCAGATGGACATACGGAAATTCCAGATGTCTTGTTGATCTCAGACTAGTTCATCAGAGAGTGACAGTAACGATTTTAATCGCTATTGACACAGAAAAGAATTTCAGGAAGCTGAAAAGAGATAAGGGTGTCGTACGAGGTTAAATAACCGCAACTTAGAGCAGTTAAGTAAAACTGACACATCTATTACTTATGTTAACTATTTAGTTATTAATAAAAATAAATATTTCAAATATTTACTCACCTACCAATAGATACTTCTTTTTTGTTTTTCTATAAAAGATAATGTAAGCTTGAGTTAGTTTCAATGTATTTATTCATGAAATTATAAGTTTTATTAGATTTTTTTTCGCAGCGAATTTTGATGAAATTTGATGGACGATTGACTAAAGTGACAGATTGTCAAACTTTATTTTATGCTAGGTATACGTGGTGTAGCAAAAGTGCGGAATGGACTTGAATAAAAAGGTGGTATAGGATATTCATTCACTTTGCGCCCATTTCTGATTAAAAGAAAATAAGAGAGAATCGATAGATAATAAAAAATAAACAAGAAGGGTGTAAAACTTAAAATTAGACAATAAAATAGAACATATAAATGTAAAATCAAAGAAATTAAGAATCGGAATGGCACAGATAAACGAATATAAATAGGTGTGTACAAATTTTTTTCAAAGACTTAAAGAGAAGAGAAAGAAGAACAAGAAAGGGATACAACAGACGAACCAGCAGGAGAAGATGCAAATGAAGTCATAAATAAAAGTAGATATGGGAAAATACCAGCAAAGGATAATTTTAGTTTAAAATTAATAATAACTGAAAGCAAAAATATATCTACTAATGAAAAGATTATGGAAAGAAGAAGAATTTACGAAAGAATGAGAAAGTGGGCTACAACAATATTAATACAAATAATTCTCCGTTGAAAGCCGAGAAATGAATTTCGAAAAACTCGAAATAATAATAATAAACGCCCTTCAATGCACCCCCTTAATTTAAAAACACCCACTCTACATGAAAAAGTGGTAGAATAAAAGTTGCAAAGCATCAAATTTTGAGTTCAGTGGGTTCAAAAATTTTACATTTGGATCAATATACACGCATATACTTCCCCCTTCTTTTTTTTGTAAGCCTCACTTGAGGATTTATAAATATTAAGTATGTAGATGTAATAAGAAGTAATTAGTACCCATTTACAAAAAATATTTACTCATTTATTAAATTTAAATTTATAAGATAAAAGAAGTAATTTTTCAACCCTACGCTAGGACCTTCCATAGTCCCAGCCAAACGAAGGAGAGTAAAATAAAATGGATATTGCTATCAGGTATTTTCCATACACCGCATCTACAACTTACCTGCTCTTTTTTTTCAGCTGCCTGGTCTTTCCATGATTTTTCCTCCAATATATATTGAAAAATTACTTCTTTTATCTTGTAAATCTAAATGTAATAAATAATATTTTTTTTGTAAATGGGTAGTAATTACATCTACATAATTCGTCCTCAAGTCAGGCTTACAAAAAAGGAGGGGAAGTAACTTAGGGTTGGGAAGGGGGTTTGATAGAGGGAGGGAGGTTGGTACTTCAATCAAGGGTTGGGAAGAGGAGTTTGAGAGGTAGGGGATTCATATTGACAGGCGCAGACTTGTTATTATTGGACCGGTTCATATTGGTCAAATAAGCGTTTAGAGTGATAATGGAGAAACGATCAGTATATGCGTATATATTGATCCAAATTTAAAATATCGATGCTCAATGAACTCAAAATTTGATGCTTTACAATTTTTATTTTACCAGTTTTTCAAATAGAGTAGCTGTTTTTAAATCATAGTCGTATAACTGTGAGTATATTGCAGTTTTCACAAAAGTTGGTAAAAATTGGCATTTTTCGATTGACGATGGCGACCTTATAAATTTTGAGGTTAGGATGATAGGAACATCATTCGACCCAGAATTTTATACTCTTCAACTTTGAATACCGCGACATTTTCTGTACGATGCGTCGTTTGCAAGAAATGAGCGGAAAACCGGAAAAACTCAGAAAATTTCGAGGTTTTTTTGCGTTTTTCGACCTGAGCCGTTCCTGCTACGAGGCAGGAAACTTCAGATTCGTTTCAGCATCCCGAAAAACATATAATTCCGTTGAAAAATTTTCTACCGCTCTCATGTTTCGAAACAGGCACTTTTGAACACAATTTGAGCCCCAAACCACAATGATGATTGAATCCATCGAACCACTGCAGTAAATACAGGAGGATCGTCGTTGGACGATTTCTTCTCACCTGCCTTATTGGTTGAGTTGATTGTGAATTTGCAGAATTAAAAAAAAAATTTCATCAGTCTGTTTTCGAGCCGTTTTTTCGCCAGATCTATTCCATTAAATAGATTTTGAGTGAAATATTAATTTTACTTCTAATCTGCAATTTCTAATTAATTTTTCTGCTTGCATTTGATGAGCCCTCACAAAATGTCGCATTCTTAATGAGAACAAGGAATTATCAATTTCTATATACACTAATGAGACAGGTACAGCTACACAACTTTTTGGAGCCCACGGTACATCAAGCCGATAATCAACAAAAACAAAAGCGACCTAGTGAACCCGTCAGACTCAAGAGTCAGCATTTTGAAAACGGTGTCGTGAGTACAACCAAATCCTTTTACGTTCTGTCGAAGAACTCGGACAGAAACGTTCACCAGCTGACGAAGTAGTGGTACCGAAGAGATTTGGTATCCTCCGAGAGTGGTACCCATTTCAAAGTGTTACCGCGAACGAAGCGAGTGGTCAGTTTCGACGCGGTTTAATAGAACGTGTATACCGGGTGATCGTGTTTTGGAGTGAGACATTTAAAAAAAATATATGTCGTGTTGATGAAGTGAAGAATTTTTTTTTGGAGTTCTGCTTTACATCGGAGGTTTGTTTTTGACATGATAATTAATTTTTAAAATCATGTAGTGGAGTGAAATTAGAATTTTATGTGGATGTAAGAGCTAAGTCCAATTTTTTTAATTTTTTCTATTTTACATATAAAGAGAAGCTGGTAAATTTTTATTTGGGCTGGAGCTTCGCGAGATACGTGCCAAAAACGGCATTTTTGGTACTTTTGGAGTGGATTGCTTCACTAATTTTTAAATATCTCCGGCTCTAAGAGTTGTGGAAAAATAAAAAAAAATTAAAATGACCGTGATGAAGTAGAGTATCGATCCGTATAGTAGGGTTTTTTTTTAAATGCATCCTTACCTCAAAAAACGAATTCGCACACATTATTTTTCTTTTTTTACTGAATTGGCAATAAATAACCAAAGAATCCTCAAATTTTCTTAAAAATTGGAGAAATTATGTATTTTTATGTCGGGAAGACATGGTAAAAATTTAAAAAAAAAACCTGTATTTGTCCAGCCAAAATCGGCATTTTTCGAAAAAAAAAATGAGTTGGCCGCCATTTTTGGAAAAAGAATAGTAGAGAAAAATTTTTTATCTTAAAAAGAAGGATTTTGTGTGTACTTTTGACTAAGAAAATCCACCATTTTATTTCTTTATTTAAAGTGCCCAATTTAGGGAATAATAAAAAAAATCGATTTTCATTTTTTATATTGTATTTATATTATATTGATTCGTTAGAACCTGAAATATTTTTTTAAACATTTTTTGGACTGAAATACAGTTTCTCTAAGAAAATCAAGCATAAATATCGCGATAAAAAATTGGAAAAAAATGAAAATCGAATTTTTATTTTTTTATTATTCCCTAAATTGGACACTTTAAATAAAGAACTAAAATGTTGGATTTTCGTAGACAAAAGTACACCCGAAATCTTTCTTTTTCTCTACTATTGTTTTTCCAAAAATGACGGCAAATTCAATTTTTTTTTTCGAAAAATGCCGATTTTGGCTGGATAAATACATTTTTTTTTAAATTTTTACCGTGTCTTCTCGACATAAAAATACATATTTTCTCCGATTTTTAGGAAAATTCGAGGATTCTTTGGTTATTTATTGCCAATTCAGTAAAAAAAAATAATGTGCGTGAATTTGACTTAGCTCTTACATCTATTTTCAGAATATTTTCGTCTAATTTCACTCCACTAATGGGTTAAGGATTTTTTAAAATTCTTTTTATTAGCATTTTTTTTACTAATTTAATGGCACCGGCATTAGCCACCAAGCGAGTCAGGCTTTTTATTAGTACTAATCAGATGTTCCATTTGGAACCAAATTTATAATTGAGTTTTTTAAAGTATTCGTTTTTTATCCCAAACACAAATTGAATGACATTTTTTTCAAACAGTCTAAGAATTATTTTTTTAAATATTTGTGATTATTTTTTTCGTATAATTTTTAACCAATCAGAACGTTCAATTTAGTTAAGTTACCTCGTATAATTTCGATTATACAACTCATCATAAATTTAGCCAATAGCAGTTGCCATGTTTACTTAGTTATTGTATTGATAAGCGAATACACCCTTGACGACGTGGTATAATCGTTTTTGATTTTCGCATCCCTCCATCTTGAAAAGTTTGTCATGGTAACAATACGTTTGACGTTTATAATAAGCAAACGTCAACAAAAATAATTATATAATTCGTTATATAATCGTATCGAATATCACGCGAGCATACGAAAATAATATTTTATACTTCCTCCTCGCTCGACGCATTTCTTCAAAACACCACTCGAGCTACGCTCTCATAGTGTTTCGCGAAATACGTCTCATGACTCGGAAGTATAATCGATTATTTTCGAAGCTCTTGTGATATTACTACTGATTATTTCCCGCATCTGTCAAAATATATCCGCTGATAAACTCACCTTCCTACCTTTTCGAATAAACTACATCGTCCTCCTTAACAGCTCCTAAAATATAGGCAACACATCATACATGCACCGCTTATTTTACGGTCGGTAATAAATAAAAATACATGAGTTGAAATATTTATTTTTGCTTATTAAACTATTTGAGAAATAATCTGATCAAATATAACTCGACCATCGTTTATGAGCGAATAATTTTTTTTTCGATGTTTCCTTAAATAGTTTTATTTTAGAAAATTCAACTCGTTAAATTCGAAGATTGATGTTCAAAGAATAAAACCCTCGAGCTAAAGCTCTCGTGTTTTATTCAGAACATCAATCTCCGAATTAAACTCGTTAAGTTTTCAAACAAAACTATTTTTGGAAAAATCGAAAAAAATTATTCGCTCACAAACGAGGTCTTGTTATATTACTGTCTTTTAATACCTGATTATACATAGAGTAGCTCCACTAATCGAAAATTTTACAATAATTTCATTTCCATAGCAACCACATCGACATCAATATACCTACAACAATACACAAACTAATAGGACCGTCAAATTTTGACGTTTATCAATAATTGTTCAAAAATGAGTCGATTTTAAAAACGCTACAGGTTCAAAAACTTAGTATATAATAATTGTAATTTTCATTGTATCAATTTGTATTTAAATTAATAAATTGTTTATATTTACTTAATTTTCTCAAAAAATAATCGTATCAAATACAATACGTACCTCCAAAATAAATACGGTTATACATCTCAAACTTCCTGCATAATTACAAATCGTGTCAGTTTTGGTTTGGTTACCCTGAAAAAATAAATTCCCTTAAAAAAAATGTCTTCTACTAATATTATACACCGTAAAAGATCCAGGTCTAACGCTGATGTATTACTGAAGCTTTATTTAAGTGTGTATTAAACACGCCGATCGACGTCAACCTGTTAATATCGTTTTTCTCGATAGTTTTGAGGTTATGTTGAAAAATTATTAATACAAAAGTTTTAGATTTTTTAATTATCTACAACTTTTACATTAAACTTTTTTCGATAGGATGCATATTTCAGCCACAAATTGTATTTAGCTACTCCCACCCCCCTACCGGAAATTTGACTCAGTCCATTTTACCCTAAATTTTCCCACCATCCTCATACTCCTAAGTTTAAGGAATGATTGGCCCTGGTCTATTATCCTTATTTACAAACAATTTTTGTACATAACATCTTAAAGTCGAGGTTTCAACGAAGAAAGCACTGATAAAGTTAAAAAATTGAAAATTTGTAAACGAACTTTTTCGATTGAAAATTAGGCTATTTTTTTAATTTAAATTCATATAAAATCAAAAAATAAATATTTTGATCGAATTTCGTGTCTTCTATACATTAAATAAAGAATCTATCGTCTACATCAACGAACATTCTAAGAAATTTCAGTTTAATTTTGGCTACCAAACGAACTGGAACACCCCTTTCGTTACAATACTTGACCATATGGTTAATAGATTTAGTCTACATGAAGTTTTAATATGTTTCATTTCCAAATAAGCGAAAACTGGTATTATTAAATATATTACGAGTTTAACGACCCGGATAATTTCTAATTGTCTAACCAGTTTTCAAGATATTTAATATTAGTTTCCAAATTTTATCATAGTTTTTATTGCGATACTTTAAAAATTCTTCTTTGTCGTCGAATGAAATTTTTTATTATTATGTAAAGCCAGACTGGGGACAAACATTCCAAGAAGAAGAAGTAATCAAGCCTACGTCACCTAAAGAAGTTTTTACTGAGATAAAAAAAATATTAACCTAAAAAAGACTCCAGGCTTTGACCTAATAACTGGGGAAATATTGAAACAGCTTCCAAGAAAAGCTATAGTTAAATTAACACACCTAATCAATGCTGCTTTTAGGTTAAGATATATCCCTAGATTTTGGAAAATTATAGAAGCTAAGGAATTAATCCCTAACCAACAGTTTGGATTCAGAAATAAACACTCTACATTAGACCAAGTTCACAGAATTACAGGCATAATAGAAAAATCTTTAGAGGAAAAAATGGTTCCTAGATGTAGCACAAGCATTTGACAAGGTATGGCACGAAGGGTTGAACTATAAACTAAGATCATACTTACCGAAACAGTACTCTGAAATTTTGCAATCATACATCTCTCAGAGATATTTTAGAATAAAACAAGAAGAAGCATAAACCAATTAAAGCCGGTGTGCCACAGGGAAGTGTATTGGGTCAGGTCCTCTACCCCTTATACACGTGCGACATACCACAACTAGAAAATAATACTATTGCTACTTTTGCTGACGATACAGCTATATTAGCAGCAGGTAAAAATAGTTAAGAAGCAATTGAAAAATTACAGTCAGCTGTCAACAGAATAAATACCTGGACTAAAAAAATGGAAAATCAGATTAAATGAAGCGAAATCTATACAACTTCACCAATAAAGTATGCCAACATATAATACAAGTATATATTAATAATACCATAGTACCATTTTCTATTCAAGGCTAGTAGAGCTTGTCTGCTGTCAGCGCAGATTATTATGTTTTTGCCAGAAATTCCTTTTCTGGTTAGTTCTTTTGTGGTAATTGAGATACCAGCCAGTTCTGTTTGAACCACGCTGGTATTTTTTCACATTCCCCGCTTAATTCTTAGGCTTAGTGATCTGGAGTAGATACCACATCCTGATCATTCTTTGGTTTTGGAGCCGTCAGCAGATGTTCCAGAGATATAAAAACTCTCATACCACCACTGGCCACATTCGACCGAAGAACTTGACAAGCTTAGCCTCATTTACTGCCAGGATTGACACTGTAAGGACCACTCTCCATCAAGAATCATACTTTTACAGGGCAAGATGTCACTCTCTTCTTCGTATCCCTTTAAGTTTGGCGCTGATATACGGGAACACGTTTGTAAAAAAAATAATTAAAATTAAACAATCAAAAAAACGTTTATTTATAATTATTAAAACAGTTATATTAGAATTGAATACATTCTCTAACTGTTTATATATATAAATATGTAACAAGGTTGCATTCTACCCATTATTTTATCTATTAATAATATAAACAAAATTAATTGTTTATATTTAATTATTCTCGTAATGTTTGTAGACCATTAAGCAAACCAGCATTAGAACACTTTCCAATGCCTATTAATTTTCTTATTCAATTGAGCCAGACTGTGAAATGTTTTATATCAGTGTACAAAGATGTATTTTAAACAAATCGGCTAAAATCTTTTAAAAAATTGCTAAAGAGACGTTTATAAAATATTTATATAAAACTATACCAAACTCAAATGCGAGGTTTTTACTAGAGTAAAAATTTCAATTGTCTCTGCAACCTCAATAAAGTTTTACGATATATAAATATATCGTGGACTTAAAACAACTACTTCTGGGTCTACTTACCCCCACATGTATTGAATTACATCGGTACAGATGCGTGTTGAAAACCATACAATGGCATTGCAACTCACGATACATTTATATATCGGAAAAATTTGTTGAAGTTACAGGGACAATTGCAACTTTAATTGAAATAATTATATATTCTCGTAAGTAATATCATAAGGGCATCTAATTTTTCCGAAAAAAAAAATCGAAAAAACATGTTGCTAAGTAATATTTTAACAAATTTAAAAAAATATTACTTTGCATTTTGTTTTTTCGATTTTTTTCACAGGGAAAATTAGATTCCCGAATGGTATTTGACAAGACTATTTCAATAGTAACAGATTATTCTGCATACACATAGCTTACAAAACATACTACCTATTATATATGCATACATAATAAATATGTAGGTATTAATTTGAAAACTGAAAAACAGGTAATTTATTTAATCACAAAATACTACAAACTTAATTATTTATGGTACAATTAAAATATAAATTGCAATTTTGGTACACATTAGGAGTATTATTTAAAATCTTTGTTAACTCATTGATTACATTGAGTATAGGTAAATCATTAATGTTGTTGATGGGTCCAGCTGTAGAGTGAGAAGCTCGATGAGTGGCTGCAGGATCTTCTGTTTTCTGTTTTTTAGCTGGAAGTTCTGAGGCGTTACTTCTAAGGGTGTTTATCATGTTGGAATAATGCTCATTATCCATTTGCACATAAGGCTTAATTGAGTTGGCTGAACTGTGGCCAGTAATTTGAATTAATTGTTGTTCACCCATCCCTCCTTTAGCCAGGTTACTGACGGCTGTCGACAGCATAGAGTGGTTTGTTATTCTTATTTCTTTTGTATTTAATCCTGCCTTCTCTGCTGCTTCTTTAGTCCATTTCGAAAGTTCGCTTTTTCCCACTGGAGTGTTTTTGTACCATCCACTTGATTGTTCTTTGTTCCATGATGGGTTTACTGTTAACATAATTCTATCAGTTGTTATTCTAGATGAACGTTTAACCATTAGTGGGACTGGACAAAAAGTAGGGTTCTTCGTGTTAGGAACCAGCCATTTACTATCGGCCATTTTTTTTCTCCACCCTGGGCCGTTTTATTGTAAAGTAAAAAGTAGGATTTTTGAAAATCAGTTATTTAAAAAAATATGTAACTATGTTATCTGCCTGTTTTAATCCCAGAATTATCCACTTTCTCTTTAAAATAATGAACTCTGCACTTGATTTCTTCTCCACCTCTCCAGGCAAGTTCTACTGAAGCGATATGGTAAAATTTTCGCTGGAGTCCCGCCAGAGTGTCTTCGTTCCATAATAAAACCATTGAAGCAGAGCTCGATTTCCTTTTATTGGCGCACATCTGCAAATTCCTTCGTTTCGCATTACGAGCTTCCCTACTAGACTTGAAGATAATATCTTTAAATGGATCATAAATTATTTTCCACTTCACAAAATACATCTCTTGCATTTTTTTGCAACGGTGTTGCACATTGTCTTCACAACTAGTTCTTTGTAATCTTCACCGTTTTCTTTCTTCATATTCCATGCCCAATCTTTCTGGATTAGGTTTAGTTGCTCTAAACTTGTAGTTTCCAAAAGCTCGTATTTCTTTGCCTTGCAGAATTCCGTAAACTATTTCCATATTGACGTATGGGTTTTAACGGTATTGTACGGTACACTTTTCTCAGTCGCCAGATCAATATTAGTCATAGAATCACTTCCAAAGCGACTCATTTTCACTACATAAGCTGACTAGTACTGTTTAAAAACAATATTAATTAATTAATAATAAATTTATTGATAATAAAATCAGAAAAATTGTTTAGCGTCGTTTTCTGGTATCCTAGGAGACCATAATTACTTGTTATCAAAGGTATTGTAACTTTCGTGACAACAGCTGTCAAATTTTGCCGCGGGTAAACTCGCAAAAACTACTGACAGGAGCTGTCATACAGTTTTTTCATCTAGATACCATTTGTAATTGCAAGATTGCGCGTTTATGATTGGTGGAAATAGTCTGACCCAAAATATGAATATTTAACCTTACGCGTATTTGGAATTTGATTTATTGGATTCGAAGGCCTAACTTACGAAGCCAAAAAGCAGAAACCAGTCTTAATCGAATAAACCCTCTTCCGATCTTCATTTATCGTTTTTGCTTGATAGGTGGTTGCATGGTTGCTCATTTTTTTATAACCTCAATATCATTATTAACTATTAAAAATATCAATCCTATTTTTTTTAGGAAAATTTAGCGCTTCCTCTAGTTGTATCTCATCGGTGTCAACTTTTACTGCCAAGATAGCAATATTGTTTGTAAATGTAGCAAATAATGCATTGTTTCTGTACAGCAAGTTCAGGATGAGGTTTGGGATACCTTCTTGAAGTACACTAGCTTTTAGTCCTCTTGTTTGTTCGTGTAACGAGTGGTTTAGAAATTTACAGGCTGCGACTACTATTGCCTATCTTGACGTCTATTATATAGCTAGAAACGATGGTTTTACATGCTCTCCGATGTACGGTGGGTTGTCTGTCTTATGCGAAGCGAACACACTCCCGCTGGTCGGAGACACCCGTTTTCTAGTAAATATAATTATGATATTTCTGATATTTATCTTGGTAATACAGGCACTAAAAAGTCCAACAAACGGCATTTATATCTTAACTTTAAAATGTGGCACCCACTGTTGGCGCATGCGCCTTCTGTTATTTGCGCTTTGGAGATAAAATTTTTAAATTTCTTGGTTACGTTTCTTAATAATACCATTTATAAATTATAAACTAAATCCACACATATTCTTCCTCCCTACCTAAGTCCTTTGTATGTAGTAATTTAAAATAAAATATAAAATAATTAGCTTGGAGTCAGATGCTGCAAATGCAATACGCATATAAACAGAAGACTCCAAAACCAAATAAGGCTCAGGATGTGGTGTCTACTCCAGATCACTAAGCCTAAGAATTAAGTGCGGAATGGAAAATAATACCAGCGTGGTTCAAACAGAACTGGTTCGTATCTCAATTGCCACAAAAGAACTAACCAGAAAAGGAATTTCTGGCAAAAACATAATAATCTGCACTGACAGCAGACAAGCTCTACTAGCCTTGAATAGACAGCGTGTTACATCAGGGCTAGTATTAGAGTGCCATCAAGCTTTAGCTAATGCTTCGGTAGATAACAATATTATCCTGAGGTGGGTTAAAGGGCGCGACAGGAGTAAAGGTAACCGCATTGCCGATTCATTAGCCAGGGAAGCGACTGGACTAAGACTTTTAGGACCCAGCGACACCTTCGGCTTGACGACTTCGGCAATTGCGGAACTAGCCAAACGTTATACCCACTCTAAAGAGATGAGATGAAATCAAGGGATGCAGTTTTGCCATATAGTTATAATATCTCTCAAAGGGAATAAACAGGAAAATCCCACTGATGACCTGGTAGGGTTGCGCATTGGCAAATATAGTATCTAAATTCTAAGGAGAATGAATATACATATAGAAGGAAATAAAAATGATTATGATTAAAAAATTCAGACAATAAAAGTGATGTCAAACATGAATCTTCACACACTTTTATTTATTTATTTAGGATACATCAGTGATATTATTATTTGCACCTTCCATTAAATTATGTAACAAGTTCTTATTAGTATGGAGTATATAATTTTTTATAATTTTTTTTAGTAGGCTTGTGGAGTTTATGGTTGTTAAATATATTTTATAAATTTCTGGAAGGAAGTGTGGGCATTTTTGGGTAATGTTGCTCAACTTCCATGAAAACAAGATCTAACACAAATTTGTGACTTTGAAAGACATTTTTAACTGACAAACAACCAACTTAGACTTTAGAGAAATTCTGACAATATTTTCTCATGCGAATGCCTTGCAATAGTTTCAATATTTGAAGTTTGTTTATACACGACAAAAAAGAGCACCAAGGACAAGAACAAAGAATGAAAGATCAAATACTGTATATAAATAAATCAAATTTTTGGTAAATGTATATAAAATGGGAGGGCGCCGATTAAAGCATTGCCTTGGGCGTCTACAAACCACGCGACGGCCCTGTGTAAAATACTCGTATTTTTATTAATGTAGATCAATAAATTAAAAACTGTCTAATGTCCATTATTTTAATTTCATTATATACTAAAGTAGATAAACAACGTGTGTACGGCTATCAGCATAGGGAATTCAATGTATACGGCACATCTGGCAACGTCTCTGCACATGATTTTTCTTTACCTATCTAATCCCCAACCCCCCTATTCCACAATGCCGTTTGCCCCATTCAGATCGCGCCTCTAACAACGGAGATACGTCACATGATATCGCGTTCTTTCTCTAACACATTGAATTGTAAGTTGTTTTTATTATTTTTCTTTGAATTACTTCCAACTTCTTGAGATGTGTCTTTTCCAAAGCCCCCCAGGATGTTATGCCATATCTTATTCTGGATTCTACAAGACTAAAATATATTATGCAGAAGTGCGCCACATCTATATATTTTTTTAAATATTTAAATTTATAAAGCAGCAATCTCAATGTCTTTACAATATTGTCTATATGAAAATTCCATCTTATATGAGAGTCGACTAAATATTTAATATAATGCTTTTTTTAAATCTCATTATTTTGATGAATTTTAAGCGATTGATACAGCGGGAGTGAATTTTTGTAGCTACGAGGGTACAAAATATGTTTTATCACAGTTCACTTTAAGTATTTTATGTTAAACCAATTTATTATTTGTTTTAAACCACTTTCAGCTAATTCCTTTAATTCTTCCCAATTGTTCGCCTGTGTCAAATAAATTCAATCATCAAATATGTTTGTTATATCCATGCTCATAAACATGTTTCTTTTAAATGTTACAATTACTTAAGTCACGACATCTGGAACAATTTAAGTAATTGTGTTTTTTTTTAATGCTAACCTAAACTATCGATACTTTTGACCTTTTTCATGAGATAAAATAGAGAAAGTGTATGCGGTTCGTTTTCGTCAAACAAAACAAAAGTAAACAGTAAAATTGGCCAATTTACCATTAAGTCTATGGCCGCACCTTGTTGCATGTCAACCTCAAAACAGGTGCAATATACGCGGCTAGGCGGAGTCGAGCAGAAACTTTTATAGGAATTTGGCAAGGTTAATTAATCAATAAAAATAACCTGCCCACTCAAACAAAGAACTATTAAAACGAGACTATTAATTTATCTGTAAGTTTTGAGTTTAGTCAATTTTTCGCCATGATAAAACACATATTCGATGTCAAATGCATGTGATATTTGTAAGGCTTTTTCTTGCCTCTAACAAAAATTAGACTTACGATGACCCTTTATATCGGATAACGCTCGGGCGCCACATTATTTAATGAGGTTTACTCCACAACCCTTAGTAAGTCTTTAATCACCATTGACACACAAAAGAATTTCCATCAGTATAATAAGTCAGAGCACCTCTTGTAATTATTTTGTGGGACCTACCCCTCAAACCTCTAGGAAAATTGTAATTTTTCTTTAAATCCATTTTGTTTCATTTATTTTCCGAATCAGGAAATCTGCGGATTAGGTCTGAAACGCGATGGGGGTCGAAGAAGTGATGGTTGGTATCTGAGGGGATGTTACTAACCCAACATTTCCCTATTGCATACTAGGAAACTCATAACGAGTCTGACGGCCATGTGAATCGAATTTTAGATAGCTGGGTATCCTCTTGTTCCAAAAAAACGTAAGGTTGCAAATATTTTCTTAGAGATTACAAGGGGGGGTCGATTGGCCCGGTTACCTTACCACACGGCGACCTATGAGATCTTTTGTGTATAGCCTATTATCCATTTTGGAGCTAGATCAGTAACACGATTAGGCTCTTGGAAGACTGCATCATCGCTGAATGTGCATGTTCCACTGTCCACTTTGCCCATCTTTACAGAGATGGTATGTGAGTGAGCAAATATTTTCTTATACTTACAGTTAATTTGAAGGTTACCTCTTAAGAGTCCGCTCTCGCTATGAAAATAGTTGGTCTGTAAGGGTTGCGCTATACACGTCGTTTTTGAAAACGACTTATGATATTGACTTGAAACTAAAAAACACTTGTTGAGAAGAGTTACATTTAGGGCGACTCAAGATTAAAATTTTGTTTTTTTTTGAAAAGTATTTATCTACAGCTATGATATAGTGGAGTCGATCTGGCGGAAAAAACCCGATAAACAAAGTCGCTCTTTTCGAAAAAAAAATTGTGGTTTCATAGATTCGAGGTACCTCTTTCACGTAATCACTATATAGAGCTAAGGGTGGTGTTGAGGGGGGTAACTTGACATGTAAAGATATGGGAAATCGGTTTTTCGCACGTAACTCGCTAGAGTTTTATTTGGATCGAAACGACTTCTAGATATAAAATAAAGGACTCGCGAAAACGCATATACTGAATTTTAAACCGTCGAAATCGGTCCAGCGATTCTCGAGATATTGCGATTTGAAAGTATACGGATTTTCGCCGCGGCGAGAACACACCTAGAGCCGTGTTCGCGTTTTTTGCGGGGAAAAAAGTGACTTAGAGACTTGATTTTTTTTCCGTCCAAATTTAAAGTCGCTAGTTTAATTTGTGGATTTGGGGGATGGTAAATACTAATTAATCTTTGACTCGAGGTAACTTTTTTAATTTTTGACCGAGTCAGCAAAATGGCAAACTCTTTCTTGAGGACACTACTACAGGTTATATTAAGGAGATGATGATTTTCGCGAAAATTGACAAATGGCGACGAAATTTCGGATTTTGCAAATTTTATTTTTCGATTTTCGCAACGAAAGAGTAAAGCAGGCGAAATTTTTTATTCGCCATCGGATGCGGAATTTTTTTCTCCTTGATTTGAGCCCTACAAGAACTCGACGCAATAATCAGTAAGGGAGGGAGGGGGATGAAAGCGTTTTGCAGTGTAGAAGGGCAAGGGATAAGGTTAGTGACTCTGTGTTAGGCTCATTTTCAAGAGCAATCAGTTCTTTTTCAAGCTTTTTTTTTACCCCAAAGCTCTATCTATATTAAGGACAGCAGGCGTGCGTGATATATTTATAAAAGATGCCTGATAATTACAAACACCAAACAAAGAATTAGCCAAATAGGTGCAGCCGTTTTAAAGTGAAGCGCTCACAAACATTCGTAACACAATTAGGTATACAAATTAGCTCAGTCCGAACTGTACAACTCATATCGGGGAAGATCGAAAAGCCACGCCCACAATCGTTGGAAATATTTGAGGGTTATGTTCAAATTGGAATAGACAGACGCGAGAGCGGACTCTTAAATGTATTTTATTTTGTCTATAGTTACATTTGGAATTCAAATAGCAATATTTAAAATTCTTTCAAATACTAATTGGATGTTAATAACCTTCCGACGATATGAGTTTAAGGATTTTCAATCAAAGGTCAGTCATTGGAATTTTGTCGGTAATAATTGTAGCTATTATTAGTGGAAATGATATGTTTTAAAAGTATATTTAAATTAAAAGACATGATTAAACGATGGAGATTAACAAAAATTGTAAAAAAAATATTTTGAATGTCGTTTAGTATACGTCATTGGTTGTGTTAGATAATTTTATTGTCTGCCAACTTTCTTTTGCAAATATAATTTGTTTCTTTGATTTTTATTTCATGTGAAGTATTCTTAAAAATTCTCCAATACATTTTTATAAGTATAAGTTTCTAGTTCTTCGTCAGCATTATCTTTTCCCGAATTCAATGAAATTCGAGGGTAGACCCAGAACTACCCGACCTGATGTATAGATGGCGGTTGCTGTTCCAAACAACTATCGTAGGAAGTACCAACCTTATAAAGCTTAAGTTTAAATTTCCAAATCATGGATGGAACATAAATTTTAATTGATTACCTTCAGAAAGCAAAAACAAGTCTTTCATTATAATCTTGAAACAGTTACATAAAATATTCTTGACATTTTGTTCCTTTACAATAATTATTTTACCATATAGGCCAGCCCGAGATCGGCTGGCGCGATGCAGATTACAAAACACGTTTATTTATTCTTATTAACTGTACACAATGAAGGTTATGCTGAGATGTGGGTTCAAGCGGGTCAATTTAACAATTTTCCGACAGAAAAGCCTCACTAAAGACAAAAAACTCTGTGGCTGTGTTGATTAGAATAAGAACTGTCAATCTAAAATTTTATTAATACTTTAATTGCAATTTGTTCGGTCTATGGCAATGCTAGAGGAGCTTTCTCAACTGGTTTATTTTGTTTTGGATAGATTTTCTACTTCAATTAATTCATTATCAACCCACTCTCGATTGATTTTTTCTTTTTTCCTTTCTTATCTTTGTCTTAATATCATTTTCAACCACTTTAGTCTTGATTTCAGATACAGGATCTATCATTGCAATAAATATGCATTTACGGTCACAGATTCTTGTTATTTCGTTCTACGAGCATATTATTACTTCGTTTAATGAAATAAAAAAGTAGAAATACTTAGGTTAACTGAGTGTGGTACCCCGAGGCCACCAAAATTTCTACAATCAACTTCTTTTTATTACAGTCATAGACTACGATTTCCATATTCTAAGAGAAAACTGGATGCTGGTATTCATTAAATAGTCGGCATGTACGTAAAAACGTTTCTATTAATCCGTAAGCTACTATTATCGCTTTCCATATTACATCGATCATCAATCACATCGAGTATTGGCTGAGAAAACTTCAGTGGCGTAGTTAAAAATGTAAATGTGGATTATGGCACGAAGTACCTTTAATTCATTGAGTTTCTGAAGTTATATTACATTTTCCATCTTTAATAATCCTTTCTGATACTGCTGTAGCTTTTAGGCTCTTTGGAAATATTTAAAACCGAAAAAAAATAATCTTCGGCCGATAATTAATATTTAACAGAGTGGTAGATGATCAGTTTATTAATGAAAAAGAAGAATATGAATAAAAAAAATTGTTATTACCCACCACAGTGGAGCTGCCGATCTAGAAAAACTTACAGAGAAAAAGATATTTCTACTCAAGACGATGCAAGTGGTATATCAGCAATAGTAGATGGAAGGAACAAAGATTTATGAGAAAAATAAGCAGGAATTGGTTCACTCCAGAACGGTACTCGCCCAACTGGCCCCAGCCCAAACTCATATCCCAAAAGCAGCGAGGGTCTGTTAAGCTCATGGCCCAACTGGCCCCAATCGACCCTTTTGGATTATAGGATTATATAGGCAATTATATCGTTAAACGGATGATTGGATATTTTATTAGAGGTAGCGAAAAATGCAATCTTTAGGATTGACAAATGAATTTAGAAATGAAAGTTTGTTGCTAAAGTATTTGGGTTAACATTTCTAGACTCCCATGTAGTTAGTGACATCTACGCGTTGGAGTTGTGGGAAGAAATGCCAGAGGATCCACGATTACGGCAATTTTCGGATTACCTTATTGAAAATTATATTGAGGAAAACTCGCTATTTCCTCAATGGATTTGGGGAAAGTTAGCTTTCAAAGAACGACAAACTTATGTGAAAGTTTTCACGCATAAAAGTATTGTGGAATCATTCACCCAAATATTTTTTATTTTATAGAATGTTTAAAGGATGGATATGATGTATATATGTGTTAAAAAGGTTTGTATGTTTGTATGTGTGTCTAGAGGGTCTCAAAATCTACTCGTCAAAATTCAATGAAACTTTCAGGGTAGACTAATTCCTATCTAAATCGGCAAAAAAATGCAGGTCTCATGTCTGTGAAAATTCGATCTTCCGAGATATTTACAAGAAAAGTTAAGCTTTTAGTTTATTTCCTAGAAACAGCAGACAACACACAGATAATACAACCTTTTTCTATAGCAAATTTTTTATTATATATTTTGTTATGTCATTTTGAAAACGACTTTCATTCAAGAAAGACAAAACGTCAATTAAAGCCCCTTTTTTCTTTAAAATAAGTGATTTTATGAAAGAAAATGTTTGAAAAATTGTACGAACAAGTGAAATATTTTGGTTAAAAAATCTCCATATAAAAAAGAGTGTTTGAGTGAGACAGAAGATAGTTGGGAGACCTTCCTTATGGTACAAGGCGATTACATCTTAGAGTTCAGAATATTCGTCTTTTCTTTTGAATTTAAACTCAAATCATTTATTTTTTGTGGATTACCCCAGAAGCCTTGTGCTACTTGTAGTAGAATTAACGTGATACTACCAAAAGGGCTGGTTTTAAACAATTAAAAGAAAATCCAAGTTAACGAGTCTCAAACACGCTTACCTGTTATTGCATAAATATATATTTTACAATTTAGTCGTGAAATAGCATATACTTGGGCAATATTGGGCTATTATTATTATTATTTCTGTTGAAAGAGTATAAATAAATATTTTTATATTAGGCTTTTATAGGGAGTTCATATAAAAATATATTAACTACAAGCACGATTCTCATGGTTGATATCGGATCCAACTCTCACTTTTGTTTATCTACTTTAGCTACGCTACTGCAAATATCTGCACTGATAAATATGACAATGGTAATAACAAGTCTCCACTAAAAAAACAAAGCTATTAAAGCGAGTGAAAGTGGCGATTTTTGCCACAAATCAATTTTGATCTGAAGCAGAATGGTAATTAACAATTAAAAAATTGTACAGAAAGTAAGTGCGTTGCCCTTTTTTAAACAGATGGTGTATTTATTCGTTCTTGATTTACGGCGAAAGGCATACTTTATTTGCCATTAAGATAATTATAATTGCAATTGTGGGAATTATACAAACGATTTTATTTTTTCCGTTACATTTTATTACTGTAATTATAAAAGTATCTTTAATTTTAAGTACATGTCACAAAAGTTAAATAGAGCATTTTTGAAATTTATCGTCTTTCTTTTAAATGTCATTTTCATCTTTTATTAAACAATATTTTTATGAAGTAAGCAAACAAGTTAGGAATTTAATTATCCTAAGGTGAAGCACTGGCGGATCTGAGGGGGGGAGGGGCATGGGGCCCATGGCCCACTCCCTATAGTTCTGAATAGTTGATATACAAACCAAAATTATTCATTGTATTGAATATTTTCTTAAACACTCAAACATCCCAAATTTACACGTTCATCATCCAATATAACTGTGAAACAGAAATATTCTTCTATGCAGTGCGAATGTGTTCAAAAAACATAGACTGCATCCTAAAGATTTATCCACGTATTTCTTGGGATTTAAACTTTTTTCTTCACCTAGTCAGTCAAGACTACCCTTCAGTTTTATATCTATACAGAGGGGTATGTACATGCTCCATATTGTTTTTTCTACACAAGCTATCGGTTTGATTTTTTTTAAACGGTAGGACCGACAATGAGGCACATTATATCAATTTATGTGTAAAAATAGCGTCGTGAAGAGATCCACAAAAAATTCAGAACTTCAGAACTATTCAAGATAACTTAATGAACTTTTTTCCAGTCCTTAAGTTTCGAGATCTAGGCGATTGATTGATTAAGACGATGTACCTGACTGAAGTTTATAAATGCCTTAAGACTTATTGTACTATATCAGTTACATCGTTATGTTCAGGTGAAGAGGTTTGTTACCTTTATCAGGCTGAATAACCTCTTCACCAGATTTTCTTTTGGAAAGTCCTCCTGTGGGTTTACCGGCCCCAGTAGGTTATACCTTCAGTGTGTGAGTGCCTGGCACTCTAGTATGATATGAGAGGCTGTTTCATCCTCCTTATTGCATAGTCTACATATGGGTTAATCTTGAAAGATGCCCATTTTATGTAGGTGTTCCCTAAGGTGACAATGTCCGGCTATTTGATTTCTGCTTAGATTCAGAATATCACCTGTTAGTACTTTTGATGGCCCTTAAACCATTCGTTTACTATTTTGTTGGCCCGGCACGAGATCCCAGCGTGACTGGTGTTCTTTTAACATCCACCTAGTCAGCGAGAGTTGTACCGAGGATTTAGGAATGCCAAACGTTCAGGACCAGTAAAGACGGTCGCTGAGGCTTTCCTTACCAGGGTGTCTGCTTCCTCGTTGCCTTTTATTCCTTTACGCCCTGGGACCCATCTAAGTGTTACCTTATTTTGGTTGGCCAGAACGAGCAGGGTTTGTAGGTAGTTCCAGACCAATTTTGATCTGATTTTGTTACATGATAAGGCCTATAGGACAGCTTGACTGTCAGAGTAAATGAGGATTCTTTTCCCTCTATACCCCATGTCAATAGTCTCCCTCAAACAAAGCTCTATAGCATGTACTTCTGCTTGAAATACTGTTGCGTAATTCCCCAGTGGTGCGTTTTGGTTGCATCTGAGTGTTTCACCATATGTTCCAGCTCTAGTTCCACTTGCGATTTTTGTCCCATCAGTCTACCAAACCAATGTTCCTTCCCGAAAGTTTGTTTCTTCACCTTCCCAACTCAGCTGAACGCTGAAGGGCTTTGTGAAGTTGTTTTTTGGTGCCATTTCATCACTTCTCATCTCCATCAACGAGTTTGTGATGATTTTTGTGATTCTACTGTGTCCTTGTTCATAAGGATCCCAGTAGCCATTGCATTCCAATCTGAATGCCCCCATTCTCGCTTCCGCTCTGATATAAATATCAAGTGGCGGAAGGTTTAGTATGGTTTCCATTGCTGCTGTTGGAGTGCTCCTCATGGCACCTGTAATGCAAATGCAGGCTAAACGCTGGAGTTTAGCAAGCTCAAGTATCGCCTTCCTTTGTATTACTTTAGGCCACCACACTAAAGAGCCATAGGTTAACATGGGTCTTACCACTGTAGTGTACAACTAGTGGTCTTAAGCCCCATTTAGTGCCTATGGCCCTTTTGGCAGCCATTAATGCCATTTTACCCTTATTAATGTTTTTTTTCCAAATGCTTGTTCCAGGTTAGTTTAGCGTCAAGGATCAATTGTAGTTGAGTGTTGGTTGAAGAGCTTGAGTAGTCTGAGACTGTCCAACTTTTTCTTTTTTGTGAAGGCAATTAGTGCTGTTTTATTAGGATTAACTTTAAGGTTTTCCTTTAGACACCACCTCTCCAGGATATTCAGCGCCTGTTGCATAAGGTCTGAAACAATATTTTTAAAATTACCCACTACAAGTATGAGTACATCGTCTGAATACCCCTGGGTATAATATCCTGAATTGCTGAGCTGTACCAGGAGCTCGTCAATTACCAAATCCCACAGTAGAGGTGATAAGACTCCTCTCTGTGGGCATACCTTGCAAATTGACACCTCCATGTTCTCTCCCAACAACGTTGCTTCAGCTGATCGATTGCATAGCATAGTTTGTATCCACCTGCATGTGGTGTCGTCTACAGCTGCAGCTGCGCCCATGGTTCTAAAAGAGGTGTGGTCGAATGCACCCTATATATCCAGAAATGCTCCTAAAGCTATTTCTTTATTTCTGTGTACAGCCTCTATCTTTGAAACGAGTCCATGGAGTGCTGTTTCACAGAATTTTCCGGTTTAATAAGCATGCTGGTTTTTGTGAAGTGGCCTTTCTTTTAGAAAGTTTTCCCTGACATGTGTACCTCAACCAGTTTTTCCATTAGCTTTATCATAAAAGATGATAAAGTAATGGGTCTGAATGATTTAGCCTGAGAGTATAGTTCTTCCCAGGTTTTGGAATGAAGACAACTCTAGCTTTCTTCCAGCTAGCTGGAATGTAACCAGTAGCTAGACTTGCCCTTAAAAATTTACATATCACTTGTGCCAGCGTTTTCTTTCCCGGTTGCAAGAAGACAGGGAATATACCGTCCGCACCAGGTGATTTGTATGGTTCAAATAGGTTATTATTATTTTATTTAATTTCCTTCAAAATATTTATAAAAAAAAAATTAGTCGCCAACGCACTCTTACAAAAAAAATCAATTTTAACTAACGTATCGTACTTTTCGTGCACATCCCAACTCGTGCCCACTAATCCTTTAAAAGTAAAGTGTAAAGGTCTCTATAATCCTTATTCCCAACTCGTACCCATTTGAAATATATACCTGAGTATCCAATCTAATATAATTTAAATCTAGGAACTAATAAATTCATAGTAAAATCCGTTCCTGATATTTAACAGTTTGTTACTGATTACTCATTTAGTGTTTGCAATACCCGATTAACACCCAAAAAATTCGACATCACATAACTTCAATCCTCTTAAATGTGGTTGAATTTTATAACCTATGCAATACGAGAAAAAAATCCAATCATTTGTGAAACAGTAGCAATTTAAATGCAACTAGAGCATTAAATTTGAGATCTAATATCTAACCACCGCTTCTGTGGTCCGATGACAGTTGAGGCTAGAATCTAGAAGCATAATTTCACTTATTTTAGCACCGTACTTTTTTTAATAAAACGTAGAGAAGTGGAACAAACCATTTTCAGTACCGTTAGATGGAATTAATGGGTCGCGGCTTGCGGTGGTCTCGCGTACTGGCCGGAAAGTAAGGTATTTAAAACACGTAAGTCTGTTTAAGTAATTTTACAGAAGAATAATAAAACGCTTAAAGATATATTAAGTGATTTTCACAAAGCGTAATAATTTTATTATTATAATTATTTTATATACAGGGTCCGGCAAATCTCTGTCGTAGTTCTATTAACTCTTATTGTGTAAAACTTATTTATTGTATACAGGGTGGACCATTAGTAAACTAGGCAAATGGCTTAATTTTTTTCAAATGGAATGCCATACTTTTTTTACATTTTTGGAACCGACATAGTACTAAACTAAACTCGCAGCCATCTCGGAAAAAACAACCTTTTTCCCAAAAATATTTGAATTTGCACATACCTTTATAAAAAATCGCAACTTTGTCAGATTTAACGCTAAAGCTTTAAAATTACCAATGTACTGAAACTGAAAAAACTTCAATGAAAGTTTTTGGAATGTAAAATTTATTTTAGACAACCATGTACAAAATAAAAATTTCAAACTGAATCTTAAAAAATATTCAGTCCTTTGTCTTTGTAATTTTTTATTTTCTGTACTTAAATTTATGACGGGGTTCATGATTTCTCTTATTTTTGTACTGGTTTCAATTTTATTTTTGTTTTTAAACTATACTTTTTAAATTTTTATAGACAGTATGTAAAATCTTTTGGCAAATTAAAATACTTCTACACTCCGGCCTGCGTTTTACCTGAACGGATGACTTGTCTTTGTTTTAGTAGGTTTATGAATGACCATTTAACGCGTTAAAGACACTTTAATAGTGTTAATAGGCTTTTGTGACCTACACGATACGATTTTCTGACGAAGCGGTTTTTCAAATAAATGAGACTTTTATTGGTTTTTAGCCTAATAAGTATTTATGACTTTAAAGTGGTAACAGTAGTCATAAGGTGACAGCACAATGACCCTCTTTAATATCAATTACAAAATAAATGAGACAATATTATTCGTTCTAATATATTTTATACCATCTACTAGAATTATTTTTAAAAATTTGTTCAGCCATTTTCCTATGAACAGCCCAATCTTTTGATAGTGTGGCATATAGGACTAATGAATAAACTTAAAAACATGTTAACAAGAAGAAGATACTAAAGCATGAGAGAAATAAACGCAGGCGCGCCTCAAGGAAGCGTGTTGGGGCCAATTCTCTATTTATTGTATACCTGTAACATCCCACAAACGGAAAACGTCACGTGATCTTTGGTGAACATTCCAAATAATACCTCATCTTGGAATCAATTTGGACGTAACAAAAAAAAGAACTGGTAGGAACTCTTTTACTGGTGCATGACCAGTTATTAATCCTGTTATCACTCTTGGCTTACTTCTGTCCAATAAGAGCTGCTATAAAGAATTTTCCGTGTTTTTGTCATGACACATTTTGTAGTGTTGCAGGTGTCTCTCCCTGATTCAGTTTTTTGCTGAGCATTTGGGTGCCCCGGAGGTTGGATGCCTGTTGGTACTACCAAAATAACTACTTACATAGAGATTTGAAAATTCCAAGTGCTAAAGAAGAGGCAAATATATTTGGAGACTCATCAAAACCAGGTGTGCAAAGTGCCACAGTGACCAAGCAAGTGTGGAAAGTAGGTATCACAGTGACAAGGCAGGTGTGCAAAGTTCCACTGTGACAAAGCAGGTATGCAAAGTGTCACAATGATAAAGCAGGTGTGCAAAGTTACACAGTGACAACGCAGGTGTGTAAAGTGCCACAGTGACAAAGCAAGTGTGGAAAGTAGGTACCGCAGTGACAAGACAGGTGTGCAAAGTGCCACAGTGACAAAGCAGGAGTGCAAAGTGTCACACTGATAAAGCAGGTGTGCAAAGTTACACAGTGACAACGCAGGTGTGTAAAGTGCCACAGTGACAAAGCAAGTGTGGAAAGTAGGTACCGCAGTGACAAGACAGGTGTGGAAAGTAGGTACCGCAGTGACAAGACAGGTGTGCAAAGTGCTACAGTGACAAAGCAGGGGTGCAAAGTGTCACAATGATAAAGCAGGTGTGCAAAGTTACACAGTGACAAAGCGGGTGTGCAAAGTGTCACAATGATAAAGCAGGTGTGCAAAGTTACACAGTGACAAAGCAGGTGTACAAAGTGCCACAGTGACAAAGCAGAGGTGGTGCGTCCATTATACCGGGTGTCCAAAGTTTTTTATCGGTAAATTTTGGTCCCATCGCGCCATTAACATCTAATAAATCTCTCCATCATTGGAACGATGAATATCACCGCAAGTAAGCAACTTGTCTTCCAAGTTATAGAGTAAAGGAATGTTGACACATTTTGGGTACTGTTTTCGTTATGAAATCTATCATTAATTTAAATAAACTACAATAACTAAGTCATATAGAACCAAAAAATTATACTTCCTTGCACGTAGTTCAAGAACCGCACCAAGTGTAAACATTTGGTTCTCACGATATTTCACAAAATTTGCATGTTAATCCGTTACATAACTTTGTTCACACATATGTACGATTTAAATTATGCTGGCTACTTGAATAATTGACTACGAAACCCAAAAACATACATTTTCACTTTCCCGCTATTAATTACTTCATTTGGGTTAATTTTTACCAATGCAATAATTCTTGATGGTAAATGAAATATGTGACGTTTGATATACTTTTTTTACCTAAATCCCAATTGACAACGATTCTGGTCAAGATGTCATTCTGTCAAAACTTTGCAACCCCGCATGCAAATTGGGAATTTTTGCTTTATTTTTTTTATCAGTTTTAAAGAGTGTATTAATTTTTGAATTGTATAAAATTAGGTTGATCTATGCCCCAACTTTGTATGACAGCTTTAAAAATAACATTTTGTATGCCACATTTTTTTTATAATTCCGTTATTTGTGATTTCGTTTTTGTAAATTGCATTTTTTATAGTTGCCAGCTCATAATTAGTCTGCAGTTGGATGGTGCAAATCAAATAAATAAATTGAACTTTATACTTTGTTATTTCACCTGAGCACTCTAAATGTTATGCTGTAACAATAAAACATATATAACTAGTTACCACGTTAAAAACTCAAAAAGTAACGAATATATTTGAACCATTTACTTTCAATATTATGTATGTAAATATTAATAATATATTTCAACACAATTATGCTGTCAATTTAAACATTGAAATATTTCAAAAAAAATTGTTTCTTGTTACAGGTGAAAGTCTCGAGTGAACTGCATCTAAAGAGAAACCCTGTGATGATCTCTCACAACAACAATTAATTCTTCAATTAACAACAACAACACAACGAGCGTAGAGAACTAGATTTAGATTTAAAAATAAAGTGACGCATTAACACAGCTATAACATTTGATTGTTAATTATAATTAATATTTTTATTTATAATACAGATAAGGAAGATTGAAATTTCACGTAGTTAAATGGTAATTATGATTCTGGTGAAATTTTGGTGCAGACAGTTTAAGATGGATTTTTAGGAGAATAATTTTGTTTTGAGTAGAAAAATCTTGCATAAGACGCCTGGAAATCCCATCTGGGTTATACCATTGTTTGGGAGCACTTTATTTTTAAAAAAGATCTGCGATTTTCCGCGCATTATTCAATATAACCAATCGATCAGACGTCAGGAGTGCCTCAAGGGTCTCACTTGGGGCCAATTCTGCTTTTATTATTATTTAATATCAGCAAATGCAAGGTTATAACTTTTTTTTATTAGACATCATAGTGGTTGTAAGATAACCGCTTTCGATTTTATTTAAGGAAAAGTACAAGGCTAACAATATATTATAATCAACTGTGTAGTCAAAATAGACAACCATTAATCCATCCAAAACTGTCTTAAACTAAAATTTAAACTAATTTTGTAATTATTTTCATCTTTAGAAAATTTCAAATTACTTTACCTGCACTATATACAAGTAATCGAATATTTCTGATCAACAGTAAATTTTGAAGTGAACTATAAAATAGGAGTGCGTTAATTTTTACCGTTTTGTGCAATAAAGACGTGTCTAATTTTTAATGAAACTTCGTGTTTTTTGGTTCAGTAAGTCACAAAAGTGTATCGATGGAAAACTATTGAGAATAAGGTTAGAAACATGACTGCCTCGATGGAGAACAGGGGACATAGGAAAAATTCTTGGGATTCCAAGGTAAGAACAGATTTGTTTTACTAGATATATCATTGATGTTACAGAATAGATCCCACTCAAAAATAAATAAGACACTACTTCTATCAGTAAAACTGATAAATGAAGCTTTAAAAGTGAGTTTTGACAACTTAATAATTCCCATTGGGGGGATGCAAATCCATTTTGAATTGGGGGTTGCAAAGATTTTTGACAGATTCTGGTCAAATTCTTCGAATCCCTTAAGAGTGTTCTATACCCATCAACTCTGTCAATTTCATACATAAACTCGAAATCCTCGCCCCTTACGTCTTCGCTGAACAACCCCTTCTAAAGAAATTGTTAGGCAGCATCTGTGTATTTGCGGTTGCATAGTTACCAATTCTCGGATAAGGACGACATCTAGACGTAGCATTTTCGGTCGTCGATGGAAATTAGATTTCTATTGACATGAACACAACTTTATGCGATCTAGCGGTATTAATTTGAACAGCCCGAAACGCGTAATCTTTGTTTGTTTATCTGCAGTTTGACATTTGAGCATTTGAATTTGAGTGCGAACGAAACTAATATGACTAACTTGTATAGAAACCTATTTTCTATAAATTTTGCATATTAACTCAGTTTTTGTTCGGAACAACAGCTTAAGGCTTACAAAAGTTTTCAAGCTTATAAGCAGTATGAGGTCAGGGCTTTTCATAGTATTTTAGCCAAATTGTGAAAATTGTGTTTAATATTCAGAAATAATACAAATTGTAAATTTCTCTATGTAAATTCACAGTTCGACTTACTGGTCCCTGCTGAAATAACAAGCTTTGCCGAGAATGCAGTCCTTTTTTTCGAAGACAATAATTGTAAATTACTTACAATCAATTTAAAAAACTGTATATCTTCCATTCACTGTAGTTATAAACCTAATCTTCCTGGTTATTGTGCAATTGATATACCTGTCAAATATAACACGAGGTCTAGATTAAATTCCATTGACATTTCAAAAATGTTGAAGACTATTGGCCAACGAAGCTATTCATATCTAGCTTCCAAGTTATAGAATAGTGTTATTCCTTTCCATTTCAAACTAATTAACTCTTTATTGCTCTTCAAACCCAAAATAAAAACATTGATTTCGAATACACCGAAAACAAAAATACAGCAGCTAATTGACATCAAGAATTACTGACCAAAAATGTTTTTGGGAAAATGTTATGTTGATGACAATCAATATGCTATATAACCATAATTAGTTTCAATTCTAGATGATCCAAATTTGTTTATAGCCAGTCATTTAGGAAAGTAGGTGATCACCCACATAAATTTGTCGTTTAAATGATGAGCAACGAAACAATTTGCATTTACATATTGCGTTAACACACCCACCATTATCGGTAGTAATAATTTTAGGTCATCATGTCACTTTGAATTTTCTTTCGTTCATTGGGTAAGCCACAAATGTTTAGTGTTTTAATGCCTTAAAGAAGAAGGCTTATTAAAGTGGAGAACATCAGAGCAGCTGCAATTCGATTTTTGAAATTTTTTAGTATTTATTTAAAATTTGCAAACGATTAGCAATTAGAGAAAGTTTAAATTACTATTTATAATTTTCACTTTACGCATTCTCTTGAAGTACTTAAGTGACTAATTTATAAAAGTGGAATTATACAGGGTGATGCAGTGTGTCAATGAATAGACATATTCAAGAATAGATCGCACTAAGCTAACAGAGTAGTTTCAAAGTCATGACTGAAAAATGTTCGCTGCTTCTCAATATACAAAGCCAAGCATCTTTAGTGATTTAGAAACAATTTCATTAATATGATAACTGAAAGTCAGCTTACAATCAAAATAAACTCCTAAGTCCATTATAGTGCTTTTTTCTTCTAGCATAACATTATTAATGCAATATGGATAAAGAATTGTATCTTTAGATCTAGAAAAAGTAATTTTAAAAAATTTTTTTACGTTTAAATAGAGAACATTTACCTCACACCAATTACCTAAGCAGTTAAGATCCCTTTGTAATAAAGCGGCATCCTGTATATTTTTAATGACTTTTAATAAAATCATCAGCAAATATTAAATGATCACTATTTTTGATTATAAGTGATACTTCATTTAAAAATAGGTTAAACAAAAGAGGCCCCATATGTGACCCCTGTGGCACACCTGAGGTGACTTATTTGCTGAGGTACACAGTTACCATATTTCACATACTGATACCTGACAAATAATTACTTATTCACAAAGCACTTTCTCACCAAATCCATAACCATTCAATTTAGAAATAAGTAATTCATGGCTTTAGAAAAGTCTTTATAGATAGAGTCAACCTGAAATCCAGATTAGTAATGAAATTATTATAGAGTATTAAGTTGGTAGATGTAAGACTTCGCTTTTAAAAAACCATGTTGATATTCATTTATTAAATTCCTACAATCCCATACTAAATAATTATTTACTAAACAATCAAAAAGTTTTGGTAAGACTGATTGTATGCAGACGGCATGATAATTTTCAATATTGTGTTTAGAGCCTGATTTATGAATTGATGTTAAGAAACTATGTTTCCAGTAACTAGGAAATGTTCCTTTGTTCAAAAATAAATTAAAAATAAAATGAATTGGTTTCACTAATGTAAAGATGCAATGCTTTAAGAAATAAGCTGGTAGGCCATCTGGTCCAACAGTGAATTTCCAGGGCATTTATAAAATATTTTCAATCATATATTTCAATATGGTATAACCACTTAAGTCTATGGATTGCTCATAATTGAAATGAGGTATCTGATTTATTTTAACATCGGAATAAACACTTGAAAAAAGTTTGCGAATAGATCTACTGTGTCTTGATTGCTCTCAGCAATGTTATTGCCATAGTGCATATTAGATGGTAGATCGTAGCATTTTCTTTTATTGTTAATAAATTTCCAAAAAGATCTATTTAAGGTAATAAAAACCAGTAAGTCAATTGAATCGGTAATTTGAGAAAGCACATAAGTCAAGGAAAGTAAATTTTTCAGGAGACACAAAAAACTAATCACTGTCTTATGGGGTTTCTTAATTAACTGCGATTTTCGGCCAATCATATCTCGGCTTTGGGAAGGCTGATTGATATGATTTTTCTTCAGTGCGTACAAATACCTGTTATGAAGGCATTGCAATAAAAAAGTCATTTTCATAAAAACACTGACCTATGGGGTTTCTCAAATTACCGATTCAATTGTAAAGTCATAATTACGTAATAATTACTTATTCAAAGTTCCCAAAGTTACCGCAGTTACCGCAACTATAGACGCTGCTTGGGACCTTTTTATCCTACATACTTTAATAAACTATTTTGTGGACAGGTGTTTTTATCTTTTATTAATATACGAATGGTTAAATAAACTGTGAAAAATGAGATAATATTCATCATGACTCTCTTCCGCAAGGATAAGTATTACATTGCAGTTTCAAAAAAATTAGTCTAGCGTGAAACGACTACCATGAATTAAATAATATCTAATCCTGAAGTCTAAGTGTAGAATCGTATTTCTGTGAAACGTAAACTTCCTAGACTTGGCATTTACAGTTTCTATTGACATTTAAGACGAATGGAATCTAATAACCTCACGTCTTGTTTCGTTGCATTTATATTGGAAAGTCAGCCGTACCGTGCAAAATGGTACTCGAAGCGTAAAATAAACTTATATATACTAAATAATAGCGTGTAATATAATATTTTTTTAAATATTAGAAGAAGTTAACATTTCGCTACTCATTATTAAACTTTTTTCGCGCCTCCTAGATATTTAGTTTTTCCTTTGTCAGGAACAAAACTAAAATATCAATTATATTTATCTTTTTGCTCTTGAAATAACTGAATAGTTTAGTTTTTTTTAAGGGTTATAGTCTGTTTAAAAATGGGTGATATCACAGTTTTTTTTGGGAAGGGGGTTCAAAACGGTTGTTTATCTAAATATTGAGGTCGTATCTCAGAATTACGGTATGATTATTTTGAAGGGCAACAGACAATAGCGCGCGGCGGTCAGAAATGTTTACAGGTAGAGAAATTGTATTGGTCAATTCCGCTCGGGTTACCCTCGGTAGATTAGTCAATTGCGCTCAGAACACCTGAAAAGAATACTAAATAAAACAATAATTATTATAAATATATTTTTATTTTTTTGCAAAGCCATAACAAACACTCTTAACTGGATTGGAATACTGGGAAAAGATTCTTATTGGACAATTTCGAGAACTTGGAAATTTTAAAAAACATCAAATCAAACCCCACGTGCTCCCTCAATGCACAAATTAATTTTATTAGTTACCCTACTTTTTCAGCACTTATTTAAATTTACCTATTTCATTGTCAAGTAAATACTACTCCCCACTTTTCTCCCATTTCTTCACTTTCAAACTAACCCATCTTTTTTTCTTTCTTGTAGTTCAATCAATCACAATATCGGGTATTAATTCATTTTTCCATACAATGTTTTTCTAAATAATTGTGTATATTTTTGATTAAAATATTAAATAAAAATTAAAAAAAATTAGTAAGTTCCGCCATCTACCGGTATTTCAACAAACCTTATTTGTCTGAATATATATTTATTACTCCTCCAGTTTGTGTTCATTTTTGAACACAAATTGTAAAAATGTAAACTAGACACTGTCTCTTTCTTTTATTAGAAAAAAATATCACCGGATAATAATTTCAACCATTTGTTCCTAGCTTTTGTATCTTAAATGTCTCTTTTCGTGTTTAATTGTTTTTAATGTCTATTTAATATTTTTGACTACCTACATGACTGCTGGAACATAATTAAATTCAATTTGTGTTGTTATTCTAAATAATTTTAATAGTATCGTCCTAATTACATCACAATTTTTAAATGTTAACACAGTGACGCTAATCCTTCATGAATAAGTTATGGTGAGTCTAACTTCACTAACTTCGATTTTATTTTATTTTTCAAACTTAATTGCTGTTTTAACAAGTAATTTTTTAACCCCATTACTTTTCCATCTAGGTGTGCCTGATGATGACTTTTCATCCTCCTTCTCTTCATTACTCTTAACATAACCTAACTTTATTAACACATGAAATTCAGATTTTGAAAGTTAGTACCTTCTTCTCTGTACCTGTAAAGATAGAAGGGTGGGTCACCCCACAGCACGTAGGCCACATTTGGCCCATTGTGCATTCTTCTGAGGTTGAGTCTTCCTTCTAGCTCGTCAGACAGCCTATTTGTTTAAATGAAGTGATAACGTCGCCTGAAGGTAGCTTCCTCATGTTGGCATGTGTTAGCCTCTGATCGCCGAAAAGAAAATGTCTTATTTGTGAGAGTGTCGGGTATTCGCAAAGAATCTGTTCGATAGTCTCGTCTTCCTGTTCACATCCTCTACGCAGTGGAGTGTCAGATAATCCTATCCTGTTGAGGTGTTTTCGTAGATGACAGTGGCCAGTCATGATACCTGTGGCTGTGCGCAGGTTCTGTATGTTCACAGTCATATATTTTTTGGCTGTTTCGCTGTTCGGATACTGTAATAGTTAGTTCCTTGGCTAGCTTGCAGCCTGTTTCGTCGTCACATCTACCCTTAAACTTGTCAAGGGAGTGCTTCTTTAGTAGGTCCCCCGATAAGCCTATGAAAGTGCCAGGTCCCACAAGTTCTTGGGAGGCTGCTTTCTTAGCTAACAAGTCAGCAATAAGGCTGCCTTTTGATTTTCCATGGTCTTTGATCCAAGCTAAAGTGACCACTTTGTTGTTGCAAGCTTCGATCAGGGCCTAGTACTAGACCTGATGTACTGCGTGGTCTATGCAGAGCTAGTAGTACCTGTAAAGATGTAAATATTATCACCAGTAATGTTTCTTCTGGTAGTCTCTTTTGCGGCGAGGGAGATAGCAGTGAGCTCTGTTTGAGCTACACTGGCATTAAAACCCATTGCCCATTTTATATTGAGATTCAGGGATCTGGAATAAATTCCACAGCCTGACCCCTCATTTGTTTTAGACCCATCGGTGTAGATACACAAGGCACCTGCTGCCAATGTAGCCTCTTGTACGTTTTTTTATTATTACACTGTAGGGCCTACGAAAGGCATATCTTGGTGCAATCGAATCCGTGTTGGCTTGTAGCAGTGGGACCTCCCCAAGGACAAGTCACACCTCGACTTACCGGATCCTACGTCAGGTTGTATACCAGTAGAGCGTAATCGTGTCATGGTCATCACAACAGCCTCCTTAATAAATATGTCAAGGAGGGTGAGACCAAGGATCACCTCCATTGCTCTAGTTCGTGTGGTTATGTTGAGGCATGCTATTCTTTGGATTTGATTCAATTTGCGTACGACTGTCTACTGGCTAGTTTTGACTCCCCAGGCAATCGTACCGTACGTCAGCATAGGTCTTATGATAGCAGTGTATATCCAGGGCGTAACCTTGTTCGATGTTTGCAAGCTTCCTTTTGTTCGTGAAAAGAACCATCTCTGTTTTTTTTGGGTTTATTGACAGTGTCTTTGCACCACCGTTCTATGATGTTAAGGGCCTCTTGCATTCTAGCACATAGTATTCCTTCCAATCTTCCTGTTTGCAGAATCACTAGGTCGTCTGCATAAGCTATAGTGTAGAAATTGTCATCGATGAGGCTATTGACTAAGGTGTCTAAGACCATATTCCACAGTAGTGGTGAGAGAACCTCTCCCTGTGGACAACCTTTCACAGCCAGGCCTCTTATGGTGACATCATCTACACTGATTCTTATTGCTCTCTTTCAGATCATTTTATATATCCATTAGAACTTCCTTAAAAATATATGAATTTGTCAATAGTGGTGCCATCTATATGCCATTTTACGATCTAAAAATATCAGCTATCAAAGCCATCTTCCACATCTTATAGTTAATTTTTCATGTAAAACCGCCTATATTCTTTCATAAGCCATAATCGATTCTCCTTTATACAGCAATTATGGATGAGTGGGTGTCCAGGGATCATCTGTTAAGGTCTTCATTCAATAGTTTGTAGGATGTCACTATTATTTCTTTTTAAATCTTTAACTAAGTAATTATTAATCATTGTTTCTTATTTGGTTAAGTCTCCTACTAGAGTTTTGTAACAATGTGCGGTTGCAAAAGTGCAACGAAAAAGCAAAAATAACCATTTAGTCAGTTTAAGTTGATTGTTTAGGTTCTATTGTAGCCACTAGAGTTAAAAATGGATTATGGAGAAGTAAGTCAAAACTTGTTTTATATTTAATTGTTAGGTAATTAACTATAGGTATAACTAATATTCTGGTTTTCTCGTTATAGTCGAATCAAAGAATTTAAAAAATCGTCAAAACTGTATTGGAGGCAAAAAACTCATAATTTTAAATTAGATATTTTTTAAACTAAATATAATTTTATATTTTAGGGGTTGCTAATTATAAATATGTTGTCAAATTAAGGATTTTTGAAAAAATTCCTGAAAGTATTGGGAGTATAAATGTTCGTTTCTTTTTTTTGTGTTCAAAAATGTATTTATTTCAAAACAAAATGAGTGAACAGATCAATTAAAGTATTTTTTCTACAACTGCTATGAAAAGTAGCGTATTTCTCATAGCGAAGCTATATCCAACACCACCACCGTGCTCAGCATCTTCTAAAATGGGGGGAAAGTGTGTTTTCTACAGAGAAAGCGCGTTTAACCCCTCCAGGAGGTGGTTTTTGGCCGTTTTGAAGGGGACGCCGAGGGTAAAAACTTTTTTTAACATCAGATTAGGTAGTAAAGAAAGTACTTTAGAAAATTTGAATTCCTGAATGATCATGTCCAACCTAAATTTAGTAAAAATTGCTCGATTGTGAACAAGGTTGAGATACTAATTATAGAGCAAGTAATTAACAATTTTTTCATGGTAGAGATATCGACCGCTAATGAAAATATACCGTTTTCAGTGAAAGTTTTGAAGGTCTAGGTGAGTAAATAAAAACTTTCCAGCCAATTTTAGTACCTAGAAAACCACATTTATTTATACGAATTTTATTTGTTTTCGCAAGACTGTAAGTAATAAAATGACATTGTGTTGAAGCAGGTACGTAGGAGTTCACTAATTCCACAAAACAGTTTATATTTTCACGTTTACTAGAAGAAAAATATTTACAATTCTACATGAATTTCTTTTAAAAACTCATTAAATTGTTTTCGCGATTCAGTGCTGTGAATAACTTTCTTCGTGACCTCTGAAATTTTGGAAAGTGGCTCGTTTATGAAGATTTTTCCAATTTTAAATTTACATTCCTTTGACTTACTATGTGATTAACCTTGCGGCTTCGATAAATTTTAATTGTGGGTTGACGTTATCGATCAGAGACGGATTTAGAAAATATGGCGTCTCGGGCCAATAGATGTAAATTGAGGAAAACAATTTTATTTAAATGTATTTTCCGCCAAGTAGCTGTGGGCTCCTAAACGCTTAACGTTCTTTTTAAGAAGGAAAAAATATTAAAGATATGCAAATTTTGCATGTAGACAATGTTAAAAGCACTCAAAAGTGAACAGTGAAACATTTAAATAAAAAATGTACCAAAAAATAATTTTACTTGGTCAAATTGACAAAAGTAGTAAAAGTAACGAAAATATTAAATAATCTAGGAACATTTAATTACACTTTTTTCTTCTCTCTTAAATAATTTTCTCGCACTAATCCCACACCCTATGTGGGCGAATCCAGGGGGGAACTATGGCGACTGCAGCTCCCACTCCCTTTAGGTCGAGTTTTTTTAATTTAAAGAAGGACTACAAGAAGCCTAGAGTCCTTTTCAACCCTTCTAAGATTGTTTTGTTAATTGTTAATTCTTTTGGGATAGAAGGGAAAATATCTTTTTGAAAGCAGTCTTGGATTTCAATTTTGATTAACATCTGAACCTAAAACAACTACTCTTTGGTCTACTTGCCCCCACAGGTGTTGAATTACATCGGTCAAGATGCGTGTTGGAACCCAAACTTTGTCGGGACAGTCCAACCCATTCTGTTATTAAAGGAGCTTGTCATTTCTAGATAGACAGGTTTCGGCATCGTTGTGCATCTTCAGTAGAAAGTATGACAGCTTACCATGGAATGAATCTCTAATCCATGTTAGAAAATGAGGGTGTTTCATGCCAAGCTGTATTAACTGTTTACGTTGGATTATTACGCCATCTTTACTTTAATAACAAAATCAAAATTGCAGTATGTATCACCCATCAGCTGAAGCAACATTGTTGGGAGAGATCGTGGAGGTGTCAATTTCCAAGAGATGCCCACAGGGTAATTGAAGAGCTCCTGGTATAGCTCAGCAATGCAGGATATCATACACAGGGGTACGCGGACGATGTACTCATACTTGTAGTGCTAATAAAACAGCACTAATTGTATTCACGAAAAAGAAGAAATTGGACAGTTCTTCAACACTCAACTGCAACTAACACAGGAGGTGAACTATCTAGGTATAATCCTTGACTCTAAACTAACCTGGAACAAGCATTTGGAAAAAACCATTAACAAGGGTAAAATGGCACTAACGGGAGCAAAAAGGGCCGTAGGCACTAAATGGAGCTTAAAACCACGTATGGTACACTGGTTGTACACTGCAGTGGTAAGACCCATGTTAACCTATGGCTCTTTAGTGTGGTGGCCTAAAGTAATACAAAGAGAGCTTGCTAAACTCCAGCGTTTAGCCATTTGCATTACAGATGCCAAGAGGAGCACCCCAACAGTGTCAATGGAAACCATACTAATCCTTCCGCCAATTGATATTTATATCAGAACGGAGGCGAGAATGGGGGCATTCAGGTTGGAATGTAATGGCTACTGGGATCCTTATGAACAAGTACACAGCAGAATCACAAACATGATCACAAACTAACGATGTAACTGACATAATACAATACAAGTCTTAAGGCTGCAGTATTGAGGCATTTATAAACCTCAGTCAGGTACATCGTCATAATCAATCAATCAATCAATGTATTACCCGCCCGCATCCAGTGTTCCTTGGGAGCATGAAACTGATCAATTGTATATATGATTGCTTTCTCCCAATATATTGTAATTGTATCATTTTATTTCAAATTTTCTTTTTTGTTTCAGACTTCAGTGAGCTCTATAGGCTCAGCGGGAACAAGGCAATATAGAAGATCTCCTAGCTCAATACTATCATCAGATTCAGATATAAGATTCACTAGGAAAAAATTGACGTCCCAATACAAATGCGGATGTTGCATTATAGCCATATTTCTTCTGTTTCTTCTATTAGCAGCCGTAGGAGTATATGTAGGATGTAAGTATATGAGCTCTTTATTTACCAAACAATTAGGATTTTTCTAATAATTAATTTATTAACAATAACAGATTTTTAAGATAAAAATTTTAATAAATAACGGAGACAATGGGCAATTTGCATATCTTCCGAAAAAAATATATGTTACATCGTACATCATTCATTTCTGTGCAATTGGGGAAATCCATTACAATATTTCACATTCTGATTTCAATTGGTATAAAATTAGTCAACTTTTAAAGGATCTTGTATCATTTTTGGGAGCTCTAAGTTGCTTGGACGTGGTACGTGTTACCCGGGTGGAACTTACGCCACTGGATCTGAATAAAATGTGTGTATAACCGCAATTTGTCTTATTATATATTAGACTATGAGACTGTAGCTGCTGTCATTCTTAAGACACGGCCATTTACTCGTCTTTACCACCGCTGTGATATCCGGCATTATCTCCTTAATTTTAAATACGACTTTGGCAACATTTGTTACACTTGTGCTGCAGCTAGTTTCAATTGTCGGTATTTTATATAGATTGTGAACGCATTTTATATTATTTAGTCCTTGTGTTTAAACACTCCTCTCGGATCGGTTTGCTTTCTATTTCACTAAGAGGATTTAATGTCACGATCAGAAATATCACGGTATTTTTATTCTTAAGACTTAAAACATTTACATATTCATTGTTTGATCGTAACGACGAGAAAAGTATATCCTACAGAAGAAGAGAACTCCTTAAAAAGACAATTATTGCCAAATACATCGATAATATCATTGTACACACAGCTGGTGCTTAACAATCAATATCTGTTACCTAGTTTTATTTAAAGAAATATTTGAACATGCGCAATACTATTTTTATTTAAATTGTTATATAGATAGAAAGTTAAGGTTATTGTAAATCTAAAAAAAAAAAATTGGACATTTCTTTTGATAACTGATATGCCAATGTGAAAACGAATATAAATGACAGTTACGGATACTCCTAGGTATGATAGATGATTATACCGATCAAGAATAGCCTGTGCAAGAGAGTATTAAGTGAAGATTTTTTGGATTGAACAAAATGAAGGTAGCGAGTCAGTTTTTGTTTCCGCAGACTCATCAGAATTGGTGAAGGCCACAGCTGGAGCTGGTCGACTCTATGGCCGTCCAATTGTCGCTGTTTTTAATATACTTTCTTGTTGTTTCGATACATGCACATGATAGTACAGTTTTTGATTTACTTGTATTTTTTTACCCAATCTTTCCTAATTTTTCTTCACACTTTCGTTATTTTTACGAGCTTTAACTGTTGTTGTTTGATGGGGACATCGGAGGTGGAGTATACACTAGATTGGTCTTGTATTTCTTCAAACTGGAGTTTCTTCAATCCTTTGTCATGATTTTCACGTTCGTGGGTCACCTAGAATGTGGCACGCCCAAGTTAATATTGTTTGTTTCGATTGGTGATCCTAGTGGTGGCCACTTTAATGCAGTGGTGGCGGTTTCTGTGTCTGTAAATCTAGAAGGGTGAGTCACCCCACAGAACGTAGGCCATATTTGGCCCATTGTGCTTCCTTCTGAGGTTGAGCCTTCCTTTTAGCTCGTCAGTCAGCCTACTTGTTTGAAGTAGGTGATGACGTCCTTCATGTTGGCGTGTGTTAACCTCTGCTAGCCGAAAAGAAAATGTCATATTTGTGAGAGAGACAGTCTCGTCTTCCTGTTCACATCCCCTACACAGAGGAGTGTCAGATAATCCCATTCGTAGATGGCAGTGGCCAGTCAGGATACCAGTGGCTGTGCACTGGTTCTGTCTGTTCATAGTCGTGTATTTTCTTGGCTGTTTCGATGTTCGGATACTGTAAAAGTTCCTTGGTTAGCTTGCAGCCTGTTTCGTCGTCCCATCTACCCTTAAACTTTTCAAGGGAGTGCTTCTTTAATAGGTCCGCCACAGCTGATGCCGATAAGCCTGTGAAAGTGCCAGGTCCCAAAAGTTTTTGGGAGGCTGTTTTCTTAGCTAACGAGTCAGCTATACGGTTCCCTTTTGATTTTCCATGGCCTTGGATCCAAGCTAAAGTGACCACGTTGTTGTTGCAAGCTTCGATCAGGGCCTGGTGACATTCTAGTACTAGACCTGATGTAACGCGTGGTCTATTCAGTGCTAGTAGTGCCTGTCTGCTATCCGTAAGGATGTAAATATTATTACCAGTAATGTCTCTTCTGGTAGTCTCTTTTGCGACGATGGAGATAGCAGTGAGCTCTGTTTGAGCTACACTGGCATTTGAACCCATTGCCCATTTTATATTCAGATTCAGGGATTTGGAATAAATTCCACAGCCTGATCCCTCATTTGTTTTAGAACCATCGGTGTAGATGCACAAGGCACCTGCTGCCAATGTAGCCTCTTGTACGTTTTTTGTTATTAGCCTGTAGGGATTGTAGGGACCTCCCCAAAGACCTCGTGCCACAAGTCACACGTCCACTTACCGGATCCCACATCAGGTTGTATACCAGTAGAGCGTAGCTGTGTCATGGTCATCACAACAATAAATATATAAAGGGGGGCGAGACTAAGAATGACCTCCATTACTCTAGTTGGTGGCGGCTTGGGAAGTAAGTTCCTTAGTTTCTGCATTTTCACTTTTCCAATGTTTTTACTGTCTTCTGATTTTTGTGATGGTGTCTCATTATTTCTAACTTTAATTTCTAGAAGTTTCCAGCATCGTCTAACGGCCTAGATATTTCACTACTCGGCGATAGATGGTGCCAGTTACTTGGTTACAGAATATGTGAGAAATGTCGAGGAATGGCTAAGATTGACCATGTTTTACTAGCTCAATTTTAAATTTAAACAAACTAACCAAATATTGAGAAAAATATATTTTGTTAATTCTATAAAAGGAAAGTTCCATTTTCGAAAAGTTAAAATAAAATCTTTGTTTCAGATACATTTTTCCTTCCAAAAACCCTGGAAGAACAAATTTTCCGGGCCACATTCAAAGTGATAGAAGGAGACGCATTTTCCCCTGAACTAGCAGATCCTAGTACAAATAAATTTAAAAACAGATCTCGTGATTACAGAGAAAGACTGAATTTACTGTTTAAAAGAAGCTCAGTGAGGCATGGGTACGTCGGCTCCGAAGTGCTAGCCCTAGATGGGTAAGTTTTGAGTTTTTTTGGATTTAATACACCTTGGTCGAACACAAGACGTGTTTGCATAATTTTGACTTCTTATTATTGTTGTTTTTTTTTTCAGAACTGAAGATAAAGACTTAATTGTACACTTCAACATTCACATAGACCCCTACTACTTGGATATACGAGCCAAGGACCTAGAAGATATATTAGCGAACGAAATTTCGATAGAACAATCGTTATTTTTTAAAAATTTAACCATCGATTCAAGTAGTTTGGAAGTCAAACCAGAATCTGAACTGCCAGAAATCTCTTCTACCACTTTGATGACCGTCACTGAGGCAGTAACTCAAAAACCTGATCCGCCTAGAAGGTGCTTCCATCTGGAATTGGATTATTGTAAAAAGTTGGGATATAATGTCACTACGTACCCAAATATCTTTAAACATTGGAGCATTAAGGATGTGAGGAATGATGTTATTTCTTTCAGGGAATTGGTAAGTTTATATTATTATTACTAGAGATAGTGAAAAATATGGATTTTCGAAAAGTGTTCCTTAGTTCAGAAGACATTTAGTAGAATAAATGGTAATTAAATTATCAAAATTGGTGTCAAAAATTATGAATTTGCGATAGTTTGGTTATAAGCACCAATTATTTTAACGAAGTATAACAAATTATTTAATCATACATATTATACCGTGCGCTGCCATTTGTCACAGTAAATCAATTCTACGTCTAAACATCCAAAATTCGATTCGTCATATATTTTTAATGTAATTGGGACAGTTTGAAATGTAATGCTTTCGTTTCAAATGTAATGCTTTCTACATAAGATTTTCATGTTACAATATCAAAATTTTCTCTCTTCAACACTTCTGAAATTATGCTATAGAATGGAAAATATCACTTAATGTTAAGATTAGATTAGAATAGTATGGGGCTTATGTGTGACCTTTGCAGATCTATTGTATGTACCCCCGTTTGAAAATGCAAGATAGCACAGTTTTTATGATGGTACGAGGGCAGCCTTTCTCGTTTATGATTCCAGTTATGTGGAAAAATTTAGCCTACCAAAATTTTATTCAATATTTTTAGCTGAAGCGTTAGCAATTAAAAAATCACTCGAGTGGTGTACTCTGAATCCAATTTCATCAGCTATTATTATGTCAGATTCTAAATCCGATCTACGAGCCATTGAAAACCCTCCTACCAAAGTTTTTAGACAAGAAATTATATTTGATATAAAAAAAATATTAATTAACCTAAAAAATTGCAGAAAAAACATTCACTTCCTTTGGGTCAAAGGACACTGTGGACTAAAAGGAAATGAATTAGTCGATTTAGAAGCCAAAGAGGCTTGCAGAATGGAAGTAAATACGGTAATCTCAGCTTTTTCTGATTTAATAAATATACATAAAACATATGTAAGAGACAGATAGAGAATTCATTACAAAGAAATGGCTAGTGCATCTGGAAACCAATATTTTCGTCTGCATCCTCATCTACCAGATAAAATTGTCCATATCACCACTTTTGATTATAACAGAAAAAAAGCGTCAATCTTAACACGACTAAAACTTAACCATGGCCGTTTTCCTGCTCACCTTCATAAAATAGGCATCCAAAACTCCCCATTTTGTGTATGTAATGATTCTGCCGTTGCAGATCTTAATCATATTATATTGGAATGTCCCAAGTACACAGAAAAGATCTCAAATCTATATAATTCTATTTTAAGAAATATTATCCCTCTCCCAGTAAACTTAACAACCCTACTAGCCATTGATAACAAGGATATATTCGATTTATTAATCAAACATATACAAATAATAAAATTACAGTTATAATATACAGTATAAGAAAATATTAAAATTAAAACACACACACACACACACAGTTTTTATGGCAAAGGTCTTTATACCGGATTATTCAATGCAGAAAAAAGTAAATGTTGATCTGAATTTTCACTAGATTTTTTTTAGAAATACCATATACATTTGTTTGTTTGTATTTCGGGTACTAGCGTCATATAAACTTATTATAATTAATATGAATAATAGAGTTACATACCTAAATAAGTAAGTCGTTTTCTCTCGATAAGGAGTCATCATCATCAGTTTCCTCACTTCCCACAGAAATAATAATTGGTTCCATTGTTTCCTCTATTAACATATCAAGTTTCCAGAATTTCTCTTCCTCTGTTATGACATGTTTTATAGCGTTTTGCCAATTGTCCGTTGAAATTTTTGATATGGAGTCACATAATAGTTGACGAACATCTTGAAGTTTAAATGTTGTATTGTTTCTCGCTCCATGTTCTTTTGCTATTTCATCTACACTATACTTCTTAAATTTTGGTGAATGTTGTTTACATAACTGCAATAGCTCTTTTTTGAGTAATCTCTCTTCTGCCACTATTTCTTTGGTTATTAGCCAATCGGAGAGTTCTTGCTTTTCCATTTAGTGTTAGGTAACGGTTCCTTTAATCTTGAATGGTAACTGGCCTTGTCCATAACTATTATAGAATTGGTCGGTAATAAATCTATCATTTGACTGAAATATTCCTCAAAAACATCAGCAGTCATTTCTTCATGGTAGTCTTTCGTGGAATTTGAAACAAATTCTACAAGCCCTCTATCAACAAATCCTTTATCTCCTCCAATATGAGTGATAATTAAACGGGGACCTTTATCATTTGGAAATTTTAAGCCAGTAGATAAACCTTCTATAAATGCCTGACGAGCATTTGTAACCTGTTTATCTTTTTACCGCCTATTATTACAAAACTAACAATTCTGCGTGTTACAATCACAGGACTACACAAACCGAAATGTAAATTTTAACTAAAATAATTTACAATCTGCAATCCGATTAGAAATTTAAATCCTTCCTAAGAAAGTTGAGGGCTACTTAAATTGATCTTGAATTGTAAATATTTTCTACCTGCAGAGATTACATACTTACCAAGAATTAAAATAAATTGGTATTGGAAAACCCAAGATTTCATTTTGGAACAAATAATGCTAAACATTTTATTTTAGAAATTATCCGCCACTGATTTATGATGTTATATTGGGGTTTATCTTCTGGGTCATAAAAATTTTGCTATCAATCATTTTCAAACAGAGTCTTTGTTATTAGACACCGTAGGCCAGACCTTTTTTTTGTAAGGTGAAAAATGCTCTTTACGCACACCTCCAACGATCTTCTGGGGGAAGTGTGGGACTCAGGATTCCTACCCACTTGTTTTGTTTCTCCACTAGCCCTCCACCCGGGATCACCATTTTGGCCTACTTCGAGGAAAGGGCCTGGTGCCTTTACTGTTCTGCTTGCCTCATTCTTTCTTCCATCTCCTTCTCCGCCATTACGTTATTAATGAACTCGTGTATTATTTCCCATGTGGTGCTCTCCTTCAACAGTTGCCCTATAACATTCTCTTTCTCTCATGTTATATTAGAGTTCCCTGTCTAGAACTCGTCCTTGTTATTAGACACCATAGGCCAGACCTTAGGTCGTTCATATATTGGGAGGTTTGTGGTTTTTCCTGACCAACCAAGATCCTGGTTGTTCGCCTATTTTAGCTTAGTAGGTACTCCGTGAATTTTGGCGATAGTTCTTTAATGAACTTTTTGGCCTGTCTCATTCCCGGCGCCTTGTTTCACCATTCTCGAGATTGCGGAACTATTCTCATATCTAGTATGTTTGTGTGTGCTTCCATCTCTGTTATTCCTAGAAGTATTTGTGTTTTTGTTGTGTTTGTTCTTGTTTTCAATGTGTATGCAATTGTTGGTTGGATTACTAATCATTCGTTTACTGCCTCATCCTTACTCTATTTCTCTTGATTGTCTGTCGTTTACTTCTTCTATATTACCACAGCTAGACTGAGTTGCTCCTAGATATTCCATTTCTGTTATTTGTTACATTTTTTTCTCCTCTATTTTGAGTACGTATCTTCCTTCCCTTAGCTGAACAATATATAATTTACTTTATGCAATTGCTATTGGATGTGGTGCTGCTCTGGGAGATTTCTTGTATTTTTTAAAGTTATTGAGTTTTGGTCGGTTTTTCTAGCATTCAAAATTGGTAGTTGTTTTTGATATTTAAGAACCGCATTAAATAACCATTTAAAACACAAAAACTGTTAGTAAACCAGTAAGGAATTTTAATTTATTAGATTCGACATCCTAAGACCGGTTTCTGTCTTTCGACTTCATCAGTTAGGCTTTTCGAATCCAATAAATAAAATTGAAAGACAGAAACCGGTCTTAGGATGTCGAATCTAATAAATTAAAATTCCTTACCGGTTTACTCACTTTGTATTAATCTCTGAAAGGGATAAAAAAGAAGAGAGTGACATCTTGACTAGATTCAGTCAAAATTTAATGTCAATACTCTCTTCTTACCATAGATGGTAGCACATCTAAAAACAAAAACTGTTGTTAGATGTGCTACCATCTATGGTTAGAAGAGAGTATTGACTCTAAAATTTCTTTGTTTTTCGTTTTTTCCAGGTTGATGCAGAGTGCTACAGACATGCCTACGATTTCGTTTGCCAAATCTTACAGCCATCTTGCAAAAAAGGTATCGTTGAAGACGAGATGATCCTGCCATGTAGGAGCTTTTGCAGGGACTTCATGGCTGGTTGTGGAACTAGATTACATGGAAAAATTAAGGAATCCTTGGATTGTGCTAAGTTTCCGGAATTCGGGGATGGCACTTGTATCACAAAACCAGGTTAGACACTTTTACATTTCACTCATGTTCTTCTAAAGAAATAATACACTTTTATATCTTTTTCTTTTAATAAAAAATTGCAGATAGTTAATATGTTCGTCACAGTTCATTTTTTAAAATTTTGATTACACAATCGCGCAATATAATGTACCAGAAAATGTAGTTTCTCATGGTTCACCGGCAAACTCGTTTGCTAAATCAAGAAAATGTTATTAACGGTTGTTTATAATTAATTTATCGAATTCATTAACTTTTTATTCGCATTTCAGTCATTTATTACGGGATTTGTTCGACGATATTGCGATCTATAAATTATTACATTTTAACTTTCTTGATGCTTGGCGTAATTAATAATTATTATTCTAGATCTTGTCAACTTTTTTACATAGAAAGTGGTTACAAAATAAAACATAGTTATTTATTCGCTCCGTTTTAAATGTTAAATAATTCGTATTTTATTGTCAATAGTCTTTTCACAACAAAAATTGTTACAACGTCACCAATTACGTCATAAACTTTATTCCGTGTTAGATGAACAGCGTTGCTAAATGTTTAATGTTTAGAATAATACTTGCATTTGCTAATAAGTATTTAAATATTACTTTTGTTTTTAATTGCATTTTGTCCAATACAAATTATTTATTAACTTATTTCAATTTAGGTATAAGTACTTACTTCTTTTATACACATCATAAATAACATCCCTAATAGTACTTGTATCCAACATTATTGTATTAGTGATTGTCTTTTACAATAAACGTTTTTTTGGAGGAGATTTCAAAACTTCATTAGGTTTTACTGCTTGTGAAATAGAAGTAACAGTGCCATTACTCGAATCTATGGCTGCTGCAATACGCTGAAATAAACAGGGAATTTTATATACTTACGTTTTTATTTTTTTATAAGTTGTTTACAACGACTATTCAGCTGCTTCTGCTGTTAAAAGAACAGTTTTTTTATAAATACACAGTGAGTAGAGTACTGGACCTAGTACACTACCTTGGGGTACTCCTGCCTTATTTTCTCTTAGATCAGAATATACATCTTCCTGTTTTATTCTGAAATATCTGTTTGATAAATAGGATTTTAAGAGTTCTGAATACTGACGTGGTAGTAACAAATTTAACTTGTGGTTAAGGCCCTCCTGACAAACTTTATAAAAAGCCTGTGCCACGTCTAGAAAGACGGTGGAACAGACTTTCTTCTCATCTAAAGACTTTTCAATCATGTCTTGAGTGTTGTTCTCTAAAACCAAATTGATGGGAGGGAATCAGGTCCTTTTCTTCTATTGTAGGTTTTAATCTCTTAAGAAGCAATTTTTCGTAGAGTTTCGAAATAACAGGCAACAAAGAGATGGGTCGGTATGACGTTACTTCTTGGGAAGGTTTACCTGGCTTAGGTATCATTATAACCTCTGCTACTTTCCATAGCTGAGGTACGTATCTCATCTTAAATGATGCATTGATAAGGTTGGTCAGTTTGACAACAGCTTTACGTGGGAGTTGTTTCAAGATTTCCCCGGTAATGAGATCAAATCCTTGGGCTTTTTTAGTGTTCTAGTGTTCTGCGAATCTGGTTGCTTTTTGTATATTATTTCGTGCCCAACTCCCGTCTTCCTTTCTAATTGGTGGGTTATGTGTAATAGGACTTTTTAACCGTTTGGTTGCTTTCCAGAGTGAATAATCTGTACTGCTGTCATTAGTTGATTCACTCAAGTACTCACCAATCGATTCATTTTTAATACGCTGAATTTCGGGTTTTAACTGTTGTGTTGCATTATTTAAAGCTGTTTTATCAGGTGCTCTGGACTGATGCCATTTTCTTCTGATTTTTCTTTTTTCTAGTATAAGGTCTCTGATCTCTTTTGGATAATTATTTCCTTTTGTTTTGTATTTAAGATCGGGGTGTTCTCCCAAGCTGCTTGTTGAATATCTTTGACAAAACGTTCGACTTCCTGATCTATTTGTTCTTCTGTTCTCAACGGAACCGAGAGATTAATTAACCGTTCAAGTTTGATTCTGAAGCTTTGCCAGTCCGTTCGTTTGTTAACTAATTTAGGTTGATTTTCTTTTTGAATCACACGATCACTCAGTGTAAGAAGTATGGGTGAGTGATTTGAGTTCATGTCCCAAGCTTCTTCTACATGTATATAATTTGAGGATATATTTCTAATTACAAAGAAATCTATAAGATCAGGAATTTTGTTAAGATCTGTGGGTCAGTACGTTGGCTTTCCAGTTGATAGTGTTTCACATTTGATATTGTTGCTTGTTGCTAATAGTTCTTTACCTTTAGCTGTTATTAGTCTGGATCCCCAGTGGGTATGTTTCGCATTGAAGTCTCCTCCAACTACGAATCTGTCTTCTTGGCTATCCAGAAAGTCAGCATATTGTTCTCTTTTTATAGCATGTCTCGGTGGGGAGAATAAAGCTGAGATTGTAACTTCGTAAGTCTTTGTTTTAATTTTAACAGATGTGGCCTGTATCTCTACCGTTTGGTAACCCATTTCTTGGTGGTGTAATACATTCCTTTATTATAACTGCACTTCCGTCCTTTGCTGAATTGTCTGGATGGATAGTATGATATACCTTATAACCCTTAAATTTGATAAATGACTCCTTAGTGAAGTGCGTTTCATCAATGAGACAGATATCAATTTTTTCTAGTTCCAGGATTGTTTCTAGTTCTTGTTGGTGCTGTAGTAACCCGTTTGCATTCCATTCTAGGATTCTTAAGTGTTTAGCCATTTCTGGTTTTAGGGATTGCACCTTGAGCTCGTTTTTCTAGGTTTAAAATACGCTCATACATCTTGTTTAGTTTGTCCAAGATTTGTTCGAGCATATTGTCAATATTTGTACTTGTTGTACCTTGGTGTTGCGGTTTTTTTTGTTAGTTTGAGCAATACTTAATGACACTTAATATTACACCAACCTTAAAAAATAATGAGTTGAAAATGCTGCAATTTTAACAACAATTTACGGTGAAGTAAGATCTTTTAAGTTTTAATATTAAGGAAATATTCGTTTAAGATTAAATCTTATTAAATTTTAAATTTAATGAATATTCATGTGCATTTGTAACATTTAAAATCAATTTCGCATGATTAGTTTTATTGTTAAATATTCTGTAGTACTTTTTAATTATTGTGAAGTCATTGGTGACGTACAACTATGTTTGTAGAAAAAAGACTATATTAATTTATTGGTAATTTACATTATTTTATTACTTCGTTTACGACCTGGGTGTCAAAATCATGACGAAGTATTTGAGTAGTTAAATAACAATGGCAATTAATCACAATCAGCAACGTTTCTTGGTCTTTGATGGTTTGCAGGAACCCCATCATCCCAATACAGTTGTTTCACTTTCAATTTGAGCTGTATTTCCCATTCCATTTTTTTGTCCTCATTTCCACATTTCATCTTGATGAAATCAAAACAAAATACTTTTTGGGCGAAAGTATAAAAGTTGATGGAAGCCTAGAATAATACCACCAAAATGAGCAATCTTTTGTAATGAATGTCCACCTCCACGTGGTTATGTATTATTCAGAAAATAATGTCAAACATTTGTTAATAAAATTTAGTAGGATTCAAATCTGGCATTTTACCCACATTTCTCGAAAAATTGTATCAAAACTGTTCTATACGTCTGATTCATCACTCATCAGTAGTCTTCAGCAGCAAAGATATTTAAATTATTCTTAATTTGTAGACATGGGACTCAAAAATCCAAGGTGAGGTGAGATTTTTACTGAGGTGAAATTCTGATATTCTGAACAGTCATGACTTGATCTATCACGAGTTCCAATATTGTACAAGGTTTACGGGACACCCTGTATACATTATATTTTTTTTATTAATATACTATCCAGTCATCAATATGCAGTTCGACAGGGAAAGTTATTGCCGCCAAGGTCAAATGCTCCATGGTTGTTTACTTTGATACTTTATAAATAATAAAGTAATTTTTATGTTATTTTCTTAATTTTCTTTATTAATCGAATCAGCACTTCTTTAATAAGCTTGCAAAGGTTAAACTGTCAAAGAATGAAGGCATAAGGCAACTCGATGGGTAAGTCAATGTGTTTACACTGGAATGCGATAGATGGGGACACTTTGACAATGTAAATAAAATGGACTTTCATTATTGTACGTGGAGTATAAAATTCAGAATTGTTTACACGTGATAGAATATTCATATTCTGATGCGCTTAAAAAAAATTATTTATTTTTTTCAGGTTGTATAGATGAACTTCAGTCGAAAGCCCTCTCGCCTCGAATTTGTGACGGCGTCATAGACTGTCAAGACGTGGCAGATGAAAAATTATGCAGTTACTGCCCAAAAAACTATCTCCATTGCGGTATTGGTAGAGTATGCATTCCTAAAATGAAAAGATGCGATGGTCATTTAGATTGTCCAGATGGAAGCGATGAAAGAGCGTGTCGTAAGTTTTGTTTTTAAAAATATTTAAATTTAAACTATATAGCGTGTAAACAAAACAGATCTATTTAAATGCAAATGGTATTTTGAGCCCGGACTATAAATATTCTGTTGCAATTTAATTAGCGAATATATTTTAAGGTCGGACCTTAAGGGTTGTCAAGTTGATTCTAAAATTGATGAAATATTTAATGGGTATATTTATAGTCGGTCAGAAAATGTACTTCAAAACATTGAAATAATTTAAGAAAAATCAAGGCGACTGAGTGAAAGTTCCGGGAGAGGGGGTTGGGGTTGGTAAATATATGTTTTGAGAGTTGGATATTGTGTTTTTACGATTTGTCGCTGAAATATGCATATTATCCTATGAAAGTTGTAGAGAATTACAAAATCTAAAACTTTTGTATTGACCATTTTTCATATATGAAATCGATTTGGCCCTGGTCTATAATTTTAGAACATATTTTGAAGTTTTTTGTTTGTTAACGGTATTTAAAAACTGAGTTCGTACCTGCAAATTCGTGAGCAAATGTTACCAATGTAGAAAATTAGTTTCTATAACAGATAATTTCATCTATCAAAACTATTAACCATTATATGTAGTTCAGTCAGAAGAATCTTGATTGGAAATTAAAAATTTCGAAATATACATATCAAGCATCTGTTGATTTTTTTATAAATGAAAAATTACGTTCTTACATAATAACTTTTTGAAACTGATTATTTCAAAATTATATAATACCTATAATTTTGGTATAAGTAATTTAAATCCAATCATGGCATCAGAAGTGAAAGGTATTAAGAATTTTTTGATCATTTTTGAGAGCGTATACGTGCATCTAGAGTATGTATTTTTTTAATCAGGAAGAATAAGCTAGTATGTATAGTCGACCCCAACATTACAACATTAAATGCATAAATTATGCATTGCGGAATGTGAGTAGGTACTTAAGAGCAAACAGATCCCCTTGAAAAATTTTAAAATCGTAAGCCTTTGGTTTTAGTCTGATTTTTGTGAAATTTTCAGGAAATACTAATAATTACAAAACTTAGGGTGGTGACCCTTAATTTTTTTTTAAACCTTCGAAAAGTATTTATTTTGGTAATCACAAAAGAAGGGTCCGCGCCAATCTGTATTAAATCTATGAAAATTTGCTTGTTTTAATAAATATCAAGTAGTTTTTAAATAATATGCTTTCCCACCGTTTTATTAAATATCTATGCATAGTGCTGCCTCGTCGTTAAAGAAATTTAAAGCTGTCGAGAAACATTCCATCGCCAAGTGTTACCAGTGGGGCGCATATAAATAAAATTTTATTTTAGAAAATCCTCATCAAATAGAGGTGAAATTTGCTCTTAAGGATTATTAGCATTGGAATAGTTTTTAAAGGACCCCGTTTGTTACTGCTCCTGACCCTTCATTTATCATAACTACTCTAACCGACTCAATCAATTTCAATGTAAATTCATCCCCACCACTATGTCGTGTCGCCAAGTGTGAAAGCGCCCAATAAATCAAATAATATTAAATTGTTACTTTTTATCGATCTCTTAATCTGACAGGTAATAGGTATAGATATACTAAACACGTTTGGCTACATCGAACACACTTTTTGACACACCTTGTATGATAAATAACTTCCGGATCAAGATACAATTAAATTTATTCTAACAAGCCTAAATTTTCTATTTAAACAAACAAACGTTCCATTGTTTTTTGTGAGTATTGTTGTCTAAAGATTGAATCTAAGAATACGGAGATTTTTCGATTGACTTAAATCTTAAATTTAAAAATGGCTGTACGTATTTCTTCATTTCAAATGAACGCTATTGTCATACGATTTTGATAGACACGTACGTGAAATAATAAATCGTGTGTTCTACTTTTTCTCTAGTTCTCAAATAAATTTATTTTGATACCCGTTAGACGATATACTATTTTTAATACTGCCTGGTGAGTAACCGACGTGGAAATCTTTTGTAAACAATTGAGAAGCTGCTAGGAACTCATTCTAAAGTTAAAAAACCTCGTCACTTACCAACAACAAAAATTTTGGAACAAAATGGGTATAGTTTTTAAGTGCCTTTCTGTGGTAATTGTATATTAATCTCATTTTAATTTTAAATTAGTGGACTGTATTAATTTTTCACAGTTTTTACCTTCTTGCCATGAAAAAACTTTCATTCACTATTTATATTTGTTTTATGTTATGCCTTACTTAGACACTATTTGTGATAAAACTTCTAGAGTTTTAATTTTGACTGATCTACTAAATGCCAGACAATTAACTGCTGTCGGTATTTGGTGGCCATTGGTTTTTATAAGTATGAAAATATTAATATTTGGGTGTGGAGAGGTTTTCTGGAATTTAAATAGATTCCCCCAGATTGCTCTGGATTCCCACATATTCCTTCACATGCCTCTGCATATTCCCCCGAGGCCTGAAGTTCTCCTTTCTCACTAAAGGTTTTTTTTTTTCGAGAAAACGCGACATTCGAAAATTCTGCCGATTTGGCAAGAATTTATTATTTTACCATTTACTGATTTTTAAAGAAGTCTATAATGTCAGAAGTTATCTTTATTTTTTATTTGATGCAACCAATGAAGAATGTCATCAACTTTTGATTTTTACCCTATAATACACTCTATAAAAAATAAAAAAATACCGTAAATTTTTTTTTGATACGTCTTATAGTTTCCGAGATATTTAATTTTTTAGCTAGGCGTGCGACGACGGGGGGTCATCGGCTGCTGTGACGTCACTTTACAACGATCGGTCAGTGCATGATCTGCTCCCGACTTGTGTGTATAAAGTTTGCGACGAAAATTGATAAAAATGTCGAATCTAAAAAATCGTGTATTGTGCCAAAGTGTTTAAATACAACTACTAATGCACCCGAAAAGTTGTTCCCTAAAACGGCCAAAAACTACCCCCTAAAGAGGTTAAAAGCGCAGTACATCATTTCATTGTAAAAAAAGTCTTTCGGCCGGTGAGGTTCGGAAGTAATCTTTAACATTACCACCGTACCCAGCATCCTCGAAAACGGGGGAAAGACGTTTTTTTACAGGGAAATAATGTGGTGCCCGTTCAACCCCTTTGGCGTAAATAGAAATTCTGATACCGCCATCGTGTTCAACATCCTCGAAAACGGGGAAGGGAAGGTACTCTCGATTCGGGTGCATTGTGGCCCATGTTCCTCCGACTCACACACGCTATTAGGTGCAAATTATGAAGAGAGCTGATCCAAGTTATCCGATCGTCCTTTTTCAAAAGCGTCATCCATATCTAATATTATACTTATAACACTAGTGCAATACTGATTCACATAAAAACTTAAGTTAAAAACGTTATTGTGGTCGAACATAGAGAACATCCGATAACAAAACAATGAATGAGTGTATGGTGAGAACGTTGCGTTGTAAAATGACGTCCCGCGAGCATATTTGAATTAGACGGAAACTAAAATTGTTGTAACTTTGACACTATTTGCTTGATTTAAATAAAACAAAAACAGGCGAATTTCTAAACATTTAGGCTACACGGAAGTTTCAAGTCATTTAATAGACCCATTGATATTCTTCATTATACCTAAATGCTTTATTTAATGTTGCCTGGAATTCCTATGATGTAAGAGCGTTGGTCAGAAAAATGAAGCGGTAGCAGAGTTCATTATAAACTGACATCGAGATTTAAAAATATTAAAAGCTATGTATATAATATACATTTCCCAGCCTTAACGTAATTTATCTCATCTGTGAGTAACCATTTAACAATTCGTTCTTTAATCTAGTGAGCCTGGCGCCCAGCGTGGATTTCATAAAGAAAGCAGAAAACGTGACACCGCACCCATCACGATACTATGCAGAAGGTTTTGTTATTTTTAACGAAAAAGGAGAAGTAGGGAAACTATGCACCGAAAACATCAACAGGAGTTTACCAATAAACCAGTCGAATGCTGTATTGCAAGCAGCGGCGGCGTCTCTTTGCAAAACTCTAAGTTATGAGTAAGTAGCCAGTTGGACCGCCAGATTTTGGTCTTGTTTTATTTTGTATAATTAAGTGTCCAATTTTTTGAAAACTTAATTCAAAATTACTTCACATTAAAAACGATGTATGTTAACTTAAAATTCAAATTGAGACACGATTTGGCCTTGACTTCAAGCCATAGCTAGTTAAATGCGCAGTTACAACTCTCTTCCGCATCGAATTCCAATGTATTACGGGAAGTAAAAAAGTTGCGCTTAGAGACAAGCGTCAAAATTCTAAAACAATGCATTTCATCATCCCATCTACCCTCACATATAAAAACAGTGAGTTATGGAATTTCGCGGGAACTCTTCTTGCCGGAGCTGGCACAAGCTACCTACTATTGTAACACAATAAGACACGTTCAGTTGAACTAAACTTGAACATTTTATTACTTCAAATTTCAACTCACACTGCACAAATGCTAAGTGCCTAATATTTATGTAACCTGAGCAAATGCGTTTACATAGTTAAGTGTTAAGTTAAAATTGAATTGTTTCTGTTGATTCCATCATTACCTAGTTATTTTCTGTTGATATTTGGATGTTAATATACAGTTAATATTTGTATCCCACCTAAAGGATACTAAATATAACATTAACAATAAAAAATAACCCAAACTCTAAAATTCAATTATCAAACCAAATTTAAGTCATGTTACTTTGGTTTTATTCTCAGTATATTAATCACAAATCTGTCGTGTTCTTTCAGAAAAGTAGTATCGGTGAATGTAGTAGTAGATTTTGAAGACAACGTTTCGTACGTCAGAATGAGAAACCCTACTGCATCAGAGATCAGTTTTGTAAGAGCCAAATGCCATTCAAAGCAAGTTCTCAGAGTGACTTGTTCAGATTTGCGTAAGTAAACTCCAGGATCTACCGCATCTATTTATTCTTTCATAAATTACAATTGGATTTGAATAAGTATATATTATTTTTTTTATAGAATGTGGCGTACAAGCTACACACGGACCAACTGGACTAAAATCGTTGCCAAAAATGGGATCTCATGGTGACTGGCCATGGCACACCGCGCTTTTCAAAGAAGATGTTCATATCTGCGATGGTACCTTAATCTCTGCCGAATGGGTGGCTACAACTACATCTTGCTTTCAAGGTCAACCTAAAGCCGAATGGATCGCTAAGTTTGGTATTACTCGATTGTTCAGGTTGGATTCTTTAAACTATTTATACATATTTAAAACTCTAAAGTAGACACTTTAATCCCTGCAAACAAGGACTTAAATGATTCGTTGACGGAGTCAAAGAAATGTACTTACCAAATGTCGTATTTGACATCGTCGTTTTTGACAATTTCTTGTTCAAAACTTATCTCGAAATCTCGGTCCACAGTTGTACAAAAATGAGGATAACCGATAGTTGTAAAATTTTTATAACTTTAGAATCCTTTTTGAGATATTTTTTTGTACACCTAAATTAACAAAACCATGTTGTTTATACAGGAAGTTCCATAAGTAACCGGAAAATGTTTGTTTTAAAAGTATTGGTCCACTTTGCAGGTCACCAACATCAGGAAGGCCGTTAAAACCTCATTTTTACTTTGTTATTTTACTCACACCACTAGATCCTCAGTTTTTGCCTTATACTAATAGGACATTCTGTATACAAAGATGATGTCTAGATGTTAACAATGATGTATTTTTAGCTCTACTCCTTGGGAACAAGAAAGAAGGATAATAGGCATGATTAAATCTCCAGTAGAAGGTAGCACCATAGCTCTCATAAAACTAGACCAACCAGTAAGCTTTAACGACTTCGTACGACCAATTTGTTTGCCAAAAGAAAGCATGGGTCTACCTATCGAACACGTACAATGTAATACCCTAGGCTGGGCAAGAAATAGAGAACAACTACAAAGGGTGCAAGTAAAATTGGTTGATAAAGAAAAGTGTGAAAATGTCAGTATCACCAGCATCAACAGTATTTGCACGGAACCTGTTTATGGACAAAATGACTGTAATGTAAGTAGAAATAAGGTTGTGCGACGACGTGATATCGTTTAATCTGTTTTCGTGGTACGATGAACAAAATCTTCCTGTGACAAAAGATTGGGGCGTAACGCGTAAGGTTAAAAGTTTTTCATTATCTCTATCCTCATCTCTTCAGTCGCTGTGGAAGAACGTTTCTTAAAAGCTGATCGGTTCAATGTCTCAGGCACGGTAAATCGGTGCACGTCATGGACAATGATGACGTTTTAGCGTGTACTTAAGTTTTTTATTTTATACAAGATAGCGTGCACCTAGACACAGCGTTATCAAAATCATTAAGTATGTATGGAAATGCAGTAAACTGAATCCGAATATGACCTCCGTTTTCCCCCATCGCCCACCGTCTTCTGGCGGTGGCCCCCCGCCTATTTTTATCGCTTTTCCATAATTTGGAGGAATGAAAAAAACGGTGGGTGATGTGGGAAAACTGAGGTCATATTCGGATTCAGGAGGTCATATTACAAAAAATCAGCAAAAATGGTGTCAAAGCCAGAAAAAAATTTTTTTTGTCGAACAGTGTAATCATGCAGCTGATCCCTAAAATGCGATTATCTCGTAAACCGTTGAGTTTTAAGGTTAATAACAAGTATGCTTTTTTTCTACTAAAATAACGTGGATTTAATATTCTTTTACAAAAATAGCGCTAACTTAAAGAGCAAAAAAGTTATCGCACATTTATGCCACAAATGTGGCCTAACTAGCGCCCTCTACAAATTACATCGAAGTAGGTACCAGATTATGATTTCTCGTTCCCAAAAACCCCCAGTTCCAAATTTTTATGAATACCTATCCAAAAACGCTAAAGTTATTGTAAAAAATAAATCTTAAAATTTAACCTTTAACACCCTGTAGATTCCTTATTAGCAACATTTTATTAAAGCAAGTTGGTTTAAATCGTAGTATTTCTATATACAATTACTTAGGGACCATCATGTATAATGCTAATTGGGAATGGTTTTTTAATTCTTTAAAAAAATTGCTAGATGTTTTGACAATTGCAAAAGTTTTGAAGAATTCAAAACAATCAAAACTATATTGTCGGTAATGATAATTGTAAGTATTTTTTAATTATAGGAAGAAGAATTCGCCGGCAGTCCAATGGTTTGTCAGTACTCAAACGACGAGAGATGGTTTTTGACAGGCATAACCAATTGGAGGATAGCTTGTGCCAAGAATGGTTTAGAAAGACCACGATTATTTGATAAAATTTCGTCTAACGTTAAATGGATAAAAGAAAGCGTTACATCCGAAACAAGATGAGTTTGTTTGGGAACACTCAATTTTTAATTGTGCCAATGAAATGAAAACAATTTTGTACGCAATTTTTCATAATTTTAAATGTACATAAACAACTATGCGGTTTTAAGAAAAAGAACAAAGTGAAAGACGTTCATGAGTTTTTTTAAATAGTTTCCTTACTTTTATTTATACTATATCATTAGAATTTAAAACAGTTGTATATAAATTTATAAAACATTGTAGAATTTGTAAATAAATCCTCTCTAACAAAATGTATAACTACTATCATGAACCAAATGGTACACTCAATACATAAACATTGGATTTTTATAGTTGTTTGGTTCATTATTTCCTATAGTTTTAGCACCATTTTTTATATGTAGTTGCTTTTTTCACTGACTGATCAAAATTGTAGTTTTAATTTGTTTGTTTGGAAAATTTTAAAAATTATTTAAGTATCTACTATTTTAATTTCTGGATTGGTTTATTCAGCAAAAATTGTTGTAAACTTAGTATAACGAATGCATTTTAATTGACCAAACTAGTCAATGACTAAAACTATTGTTACCATACCAACATATTTATATAAAAAAAACTTTATTTAATAAAATGTACAATGTGTATTTGTTGATTTTTACAATAAATTATGTAATTTTTTGTTATTTTATTTTTTCATTCCAAACTCTTTATATTAACTGATAAACTTTCCCACTTTACAGTAATGTTCACAAATGACTCTGTAAAGCCCAAATTTTAATTTTTTTATACAGGGAATTGGAGTAAATCAAAAAATTGTCAAAGAGTTATCAAAGTGGCGAAACAAAATTAATTTAGTTCATTATTTAAAAAATTAGCAAAAAGTTTTAATAATCAGTCAAAACTATTAATAATTATCATTGCACATCGTGTTTTTTGTTTAACTCAAGTGAAAAAATTGCCGCTAAAGTACTTTTTTCAAAATTCAGACGTACCTACTGGGATCTGACATGGGGGCGTGGCCTATGCAAGATGGCGTCAATTAGGGTAAATTTTAAACAAGCTGAACGCATTTTATACGCTGTACACTTGGTTAAATGCTGGAAAAAAATAATGAAAGTGACAGTGGCTGTGTGGACGTAATGGCTTTCTGTTTATCCACGTCGAATTTGCGAGGTCATCCCCATCAAATGGAAAAATTGCAGGAGATGGACAAGTGACGAGTGTTGTTTGTTCCTGCAAGGCTTCTATGTCAATAATGAGCTCATCGTCCTTAAATTCTGCTGATTCCGCAGGTATAGTTCTCGCAATCGATTTAGTCCAGCCATGTAACAAGTTCTATAAAGTCGCTATCGAGTGTTCTACTTTAATATATAGCTCGGGAGCCAGAGAGTGTAAAGTATAAATTAAAAAAATAAAAATATGTTCAATTGCTAAGTTGTAAACTACTAATGGCTCGGCTACACAACCAAATCATGGTTTAACTGTTCAGCATCCTTTGAAGCAGTCAATTAAAGGATGCCGCGTTCGCTTAAGAGCAAACCGAACTCTTTGAAACATTTTAAAATCATTCTAAGCCTTTAGTGGGTGTACACGTCAATAGTGAGACCGGCCATCACTTATGGAGCGGTAGTCTGGGGCAGCAGAACTAAGCTGGCCAGTACAAAGGCAAATCTAGCGAAAATCCAAAGACTAGCCTGCGTATGCATAACAGGGGCAATGAGAATCCTAAGTCTTACACCCCATATAGTAGTGGAGAGTATAGCGATAAGGACAACCTACAGAATGGCCAGAGAAGGATCCACCAAACGCAAGTTTCGACTCCTTCCTGGACATCACCGAACCTGGGACATGTCCCAAGATGAATTGACAAAGAAGTTTAGCTTTGTGAAAGTAACAAAAGCGAATGGGACAAAGACACCATCCCAAAACTTAAGAGAAGTGCCATTAAACGGTACACAGATGGTTCTAGAACAACAGAAGGAACAGGAATAGACGTATATGGGCCTGGAACCAAATATTCCGAAAGTCTAGACAAATCTCCGATCATTTTCCTAGCTGGAATCTACGCCATTGGAAAATGTGCCCAGTTCAACATGGAAAGAAATTTTCGCAGACAAGAGATCATCATTTCAGACAGCCAAGCTGCCATTAATGCTTTGAACTCCCACGTAATCAACTCCAAAATGTTTTGGGAGTGCTTTCTGCGGAATAAGCACCAGTACAATACTTGATGAACTTTGAAAAGAAGTAAATAATAGAAGATCCCAATACTGGATAGGATTACAAGACACTACTGGGAAATTATAACCAGAAGAGATCAGACAACTGCATCAACAAAAGTAAAAACAAGCTCAGAATACTAACGGGTATCCTAACAGGGCACTGCCGGTTGAGAGGCCACCTAAAGAAACTCGGATTGATTAGTAGAGGAAGAAGAATGCTGATTTTGCGAGGAAGATGAGGAAACCTCTTTACATTCTCTCAGAATGCATAACCCTGCAAATCCTGAACTTTTTGAAAGCAATACTGAAGGAACTGCTCTAATCGTTGATCCATAATACTGGTTTCAGATTTGGGGCCAAGTTTTTTGAAAAGAGACTTGAACCAGAAAAGCATGAACATTTTTCAGCCGGTATTTCTCGAAATTCAATTATTTAGTAAGGAAAAAATAAATAAAATAAAAATAAATAAATAAAAACGGGCTTTAATTTTTGAAAATAAGAAAACAGCGGTGATAATCATGACAACATAAACGCCAATATGTTGCATTTTGAAAATAAATAATTCTATTTAGGTATTTATTATTGATAATTCTTGCAAAGCAGAGTAAAAGTTTATCAAATTGCCATGAGATGTTGAGTGATGTAATGAGTAAGTGCATTTATTTTTAACAAATTCAGTATTTTTTTACTATAAATGTACCGTAGTTAAAACATAAAATAGACGTTTTTTGGCGTACATCAATTGAATTTTAAAACTTTTATTTTACATTAGCAAACGCAACACTTTTTTTAGCTGCCCCTGTAACACTTTTTCTGTTCGCAAAATCAGATTTAAGTCTCAAAACCGGTGACCTCTGGTGATTTTTTACGGAGTGCGAATGTGCTAATTTAACCCCACTACTATTATAAGAATTATGCAAATTACCCAAATTCACTAAATTAGATTTGAGTTGTTGGGTTATCGAGAAATCAAATTGTAATGAATTTCTAACAGGCGTTGCGGGAGGGATGTCTGATATTCTTAAAACCGCCGATTTTTGGACAGCCTCTTGTTCTACGTATATTTGATTCCTGAACTCGCGAGCTTCCGGTATGAAGCCAGGTGAGGTAGTTTCCAAAATTTTTGTCAAATAGGAGGCTTGCTTGAGGTAGAGCAAGATTTGGTTTTGAGTACCACCGAATCTTGATGTATCCTTCGCTATTTCTATCAAGGATTTGATGAACTGGCACAAAATTACTTTCGTTTTGAAGATTTCGAATTGTTTTTCACAAGTCCACTGCAAAAGAAGATAAAAAGTATGTAAAGCATATATAATATTTCTAATTATTCTAATTGGGGGCTTTCACTTTGGAATGCAATTGCTACTGGGATCCTTATGAACAAGGACACAGTATAATCACAAAAATCATCACAAACTCACTGACGGAGATGAGAAGTGATGAAATGGCACCAAAAAACAACTTCACAGAGCCCCTCAGCGTTCAGCTGAGTTGGGAAGGTGAAGTAACAAACAACTATTATAGGGAAGGAACATTGGTTTGGTATACTGTTGGGTCAAAAACCGCTACTCTTTGGGTACTCACACTTCTGTCTTTCAGGCAAAGGTATATGCTATTCTCCAATGCGCGAGGGAGAATAACAGGAGAGATATAGCTAACGCGCGTATTAACATTCTATCAGATAGTCAAGCGGCACTCAAGGGCTTTTGCAGTAAGGAAGTGACGTCCAGACTGGTATGGGACTGCAAAGAGGAACTGAGATCGCTGGCAGACCGTAATCACGTCAAACTGATATGGGTACCGGGACATCGGGGAATTGTAGGTAACGAGAAAGCAGACGAACTCGCAAGAAGAGGCTCGGAAAACCCCCCAAACCAAAGGCGGACACTAGAGGTACCAAAGCGTACAGCAAGAGTGTCTGTAATAAACTGGATCTGGGACAAACAAAAATTACTGGGAAAACGTCCCGGGATACAAACACGGGAAAGAATACATCAAAGGACCATGCCACAAAAGAGCGGCAGACCTGTTAAAGATGAACAGGAGCCAGCTGAAAATAGTTACGGGACTCCTTACTGGCCATGCGCCATTAAGGGGCACCTCAACAAGATGGGACTGTACAATGGTGACCTTACCTGCAGACTGTGCGGTAAGGAAACAGAAACAGTGACACTGTGTAGATGCAAAAGACAGCAAATTTTTGGGCAGCCAATATGTGACCCAGAACTATACAACTCCCACCCAGTACAGGACCTGTACAAGCTTGTACAGGGCACTAAGGTACTGGACTGGGTATTGTAAACAGAGAGGGAAGATACAATGGACCAACAGGCCTAAAGCTTCGGTCAGACGGACCCAGCCAGGGGGTGAAGTTTTTTAGTGATATGCCTTGAAAAGAGAGTATCGCAGTAGACCTTGAGATTTTAGGCTCATAACTTCCCCATAAAGGGTTTTCCTTCACCTCCGCAAAAAAAAGACCCAACTCACGAAGCCGAAATACAGAAACCGGTCAAATCGAATAAACTGAATTCCTAACTATTTCCATTACTTTCTTTTTTCCCCTTTAAGGGACACCAGACCAGAATCTGTCAAAAAATTTTCAACCCACAATAGGGATTCACGAGTTTGATTTGACTTTAAGAATTTGAGAGTTAACTATCATAGTTATCCATGCTGTTCATACAGAAAAAAATGGTCAAGTCGTATCTTAACTATCAAACCATTCTAAGATAAATCTGCTCTTCAGATAAAAAAGCCAATATCTAACTTTAAATTCTCACCTCTAAATCTATAGAATCCACGGATTCGTTATCTTCTTCTTCCGCTAGCTTGGATTTGTTTCTCTGTTCCAAAATTTGCTTTCTTTTGTTCAGCTCTTGTAAATGCCTCCATTGTATTTCTGGATCCGTGTATTTCTTTCTTCTTAAATTCGCAGGATTCATTAAGTTGGGATTGACCAATTTGTACCCTTGTGTTTGTGTAAATATCCTTAAAAAAATGTATGTAAAAAAAATTAGAAAACTGTCCTAAAAAGTATCTGAGTTTGATAGGGTAACAGTGAAAGTATTAAAATTGCTTTGAGAAAAGTTATAGTAAAACTAATCAACTTGAGGCATGATTCCAGTGCTCATCTCTTTTTTTATTATTATTAATACTAGTGAAAAGTTACCGGAATGGAATTAATTCCTGTACACCAGGGGTGAAAACTACTGAAGAAAGAAACCGAAAAATGTCTGCCTCAGACGGGAATCGAACCCGCGTCTCCAGTATTCCATACTGATCTGTAATGATCTAGCTATCTAGATGTCCTTCCTCATTCAGATCTTTCACCGTTTCTTTCTTTAGCCACTTTTCAGAATGTCAAGGTTTTACCCAAACTTTGTTACAGGTGCAGGGGTTTTAATCTCAACAAAATTTGGGGAAAACCTTGACATCCTGAAAAGTGGCTAAAGAAAGAAACCGTGAAAGATTTGAATTAGGAAGAACATCCCTAATAGATCCCCTCTTAACCAGCTAGATCATTGCCGGATTACATACATCGGTGGTCTAGCGGTTAGGGCATCAGTACGGAATACTGGAGAGCGGGTTCGATTCCCACCTGAGGCAAAAATTTTTCGGTTTCTTTCTTCAGTAGTTTTCACCCCTGGTGTACAGGAATTTATCATTATTAATTATTAAGGTTAATTCTTCCTTACCTGTAAAATTCTTTGAATTCAAAGGGAGAGTAGAACTTTCCACTGGAATATCTTATACATCTTAAAGCTTTAATAAAATGTACCACGGGATTCTGGAGTATATCGTTGAAAATCTTTCGAGCAAACTCGAGGTATTTCTTCGGAATATTCCTAAAGTGATTCTTTTGTTTGATAAAATAATCAGGTAATTCGCTTTTAGAGAGACGTTGACATAGGCTTTCGATGACTTTAAGAATTTTCGTTCCTAATCTATGCTCCGGCCAATCTCTGTAATTTGCTTCGCATTCCCAAAACATGTGGCATCTTATGTGCTCGATTAAAAGTCCGTGTTGTTGAGTTACCGGGTTGATGAAGGTCCTTGAACAATTAGTTTTTTATTATTGGGTGTACAAATTAGGTGGTCCGTTTTCAAAAGATGGCTCCGGATATTCTACGACAACCCCAGGAAAAAAAATATTACGCTAAGCCCGGTCAACGACCTTAACATCCACACCAATAAGAGCATCTGTTCATTCATTTTGTTTTGAAATAAATACATTTTTGAATAGAAAAAAACGGACTGAATTAATTTGTTTTTAAAGGGAGTAACTTAAAAAACTTAAAATTTGGTAATAAATTGTGTTAAAAAACACTGGAATGCGATAAAAATCAAATAAGTGTTTTACGTTACATTATTAACGGAGATATGATCAGTTGAACAATCAAAGACACACTTTATTTTTGTCAGAGAATTAATTATTTACGATGTTTTTATGAAACATCGGAGCAGCTTGTCTCCTCCGATAGATAGTCATTACCCAAACATTGTGTCCAAATTTCAACCCGCTAGTTTAATTAGGGGAGGAGAGGGAGGGCAAACACTGATTAATTTTTGACTCGAGGTAACTTTTTTAATTCTTGACCAATCCGGGTCATCAAAATGGCAAACTCTTTCATGAGGACACTGCTACAGGATGTATTAAGGAGATGATGGTTTTCGCGATTTTGCAAATTTTATTTTTCGATTTTCGCAACGAAAGAGTAAAGTGGGGAAAATTTTTTATGCACCATCGGTTGCGAAATTTTTTTCTCTTTGATTTGAGTCATACAAGAACTCGATCCGATAATCAGGAAGGGTGGGAGGGGGGTGAACGCGTTTTGCACTCTAGAAGGTCAAGGGATAGGGTTGGTGACTTTATAGAGTTTATAGAGGACCGCAGGTGTGCGTGATATATTTATAAAAGCGATTGTGCTCGCTGGGCCGCTGTAAAGTTAGATGCCGGGATAGGAGCTAAGCGCTCCCTTTCATCTCTCGTCTCTCTCACATTATCTCTGCTCTCTCACAAATACTATTTTCTATGAGTGCAATGAATAGTTGTTTAATTTCAATGGAAATTAAACAATTAGTTTTAAAATTTTCTTACCTGTGCAACACCAAAAGGAACAAAAAGCATCTAATCTGAGCATGCGACATCCTCGCTTCCAAATACCTTTCCGCCTTTGGAAAAGCTATTTCCCATTCTATTGTAGCATCGGAATACGTTCCTTTTTTCATCCAATATCCTTTCGGTACCACTACACAATTAAACGTACGCATTTCCTTGATCATCTGATCAGTGGGCCATTTGTAACGTATACCCGTGTTTTTATCTGTTATAGTTGGTCTGTCTTCTCTCATTATGAATTCGAAGGTTTGTTCAGCTGGCCATTGTATTGCCACTGAAGGGATAACCTAATAAAAGTTAATAAAACATTTATTTATTTAAGGGTAGAAGAAGAAGAGGAAATAGAGAAACAAGCAATAGAAACTAACATACTGCATAAGCAGCAAGAGCGGTGGCAAGATTACCTTACACAGGAATTGGGCAAAAAGACTCATGGAACAGTAGAAGACACGGAGAACTCAGATACTATCTAATTCAAATGTTTGTAATTTGACAAAGAAGAGGATTCGTTGGAGGATATAATCTTCGCTTGCAGAAAATGGAAATCGGACAGCAACGATACTGAGGAGGAAGGAGAACGACACTAGACAAACACAACTTTAGATCTCCTCCATCCTTCACTAAAGTGACTTTCGCGGTATCATAATATTGATTAATGATTAAAAACATATTTACCTCAGTCGGTATAAGATTGTCATCCCCATCAGTCAAGTTGCAAAAAATCTTTCCTGGGATAGACTTCGTTAAATCTACTTCATGTTGAGTAAATCCAAGCGATCTTCCTAAAGAATTTGGAAACAACGCGTTTTTGAAATAATTCATAAATCCTTTGGCGTCTATATAGATTACAGTATCAAAAAGATCTTCTTCGTCAAATTCAAAGTCGGAATCGTCTTCCATATCGTGAATTTCGTGGTCGGGTTTTTTTACTTTTCTGGAAGTAAAACAGGTGATGGGAAGCGTATCTCTTCGTTCGGGTTTTTCCAATGTTTCCAATGGTTTTGGTGTTCGTAACTCAGTTATAGACTTATATTCATAGTAGTCAGATTCAGGGATTTGCAAACCGCTGGGTCCTGGTTCACTCAGATCGGTAGCGTAGATTTTTGGTAGTTTGTTTGTATCAATTTGTTTAAGTCTTACAAAACCTGGAAGAAACAGAACAGATGTGCGTTAATATAATAGAATCCCAGCGGGATTAGAGCGAAACTTATACAATTCAATCCTTAGCCATCTTATATCAAGTGTTTATTCCGAAGAGGGGATAGGCTTTTTACCATGAAATAAAGGTATTCAAAACTATCACTATAAAGTATTTTCTGTTAAAGCTACAGGTGAGGTTAATTATAAGATATCTGAAAGAGAGTGCTTTAGTGCATATTGGCACTATTTTATATGTAGTAGGCACATTTAACGACACATCCTTAAGTAAAGTTGCTTGATCATGATTACAGCGATGATTGGTCGATAATGACCACAGGTAGAAACTACTCTCCTCACTATTGTACTCCCGTGTCCTCGATGATCTACTACAAGAGCTTCAAGTGTGCTCACTTGTATCCTGGGTATAATTTAGTTCTGGTCCATCAAGACTCTGTCTCCATCTGCACAAGCAGAGAATGCCCACAAATAGGAGTGGCCTCCCCTCTTATGTGGAACCCCAAGATGAGATGACAAAGAAGTTTAGCTTTGTGAAAGAATTCAACACAAGAGGTGCCATTAAATGGTACACAGATGGTTCAAGAACAACAGAAGGAACAGGAATAGGAGTATATGGGCCTGGAACCAAATATTCCGAAAGTTTAGGCAAATCTCCGAGCATTTTCCAAGCTGAAATATACGCCATCGGAAAATGTGTCCAGTTCAACATAGAAAGAAATTTTCGCAGACAAGAGGTCATCATTATGAGTGTAGATGCCTAGACCATGTCAGACAGCCAAGCAGCCATTAATGCCTTAAACTCTCACGTAATAAACTCCAAGATGGTTTGGGAGTGCCTAGAGGCAGAGGCAAAATTTCTTGGTACGGGGTCTTGAATAGCAACAGGGAGATGTTGAACGGCGTTTTTTTGTTTGTGAACAGTTGCTTTAAAGGCAAGGATGAAAAAAAAAAGGTTTGTTACGAGCTTAGCAAGGGAGACCGTCATTTTTTAACATGGATTTAAGACTCCATATTGAGTCGTCTACTTTCTACTAATGTGTCACAACGAAATCGGTTTAGAAAGGTCAAGGTCCTTTAATAAAACAATCAAAGGGTTGGATTTGTTCCGACAAAGTTTGTAGTTTGTAGTTTCAGCTTGAACATATTCTGTACCCAATGTAAGTTACCTTTTCTACTAGATTCTTCTATCCTAACTTGGTAGGCCGGTTTATCTATCGAAGTATACTGTACTATATCCATACTATTAACGACTTCAATACTATCATTTATAATAAACATTCTCTTTGGTAGCAGTGGATCGAAAGAATGTTTTTTGGGTCCATGGAGAGGTCTATACCTCAAGTTGTTATTCACTATTTCCAAGGGCAAGTCGGGACAGATGCATTCCATATTCTCATTTTTTAAAAGAGTGCTGTTTAAGTCTTTCTCCCATTTGTTTGTTGTTGAGACTGATTGTTCTCGATCTCTGGAATATAAAAGAATCAATTTAACGTCCAATTATATTAAAATATCAAGTCAAATCAGAAAAGCTTACAAGTGTGAACACTAGCGCCATCATCGAGATCTGATAATTAAACTTCCAATGATCTCACGATGAGTGGATGATCTGATATGGGTAAATATTGGTTTCTGTATCCATTTCAATACTCATGTATGATATTTATACGTACAAATGACGAGATACTTATGTTATCAGTATCAGTAATCTTTGAGTGTATCCGATTAATTTTTACGAGTAAATGTATTAAATAATTTTGGATTATAAAAATTGTTTCATTAGTGCTTAAAATTAATAAAAACTATAAATTGTGGGTAGGATAATATTATTCTGATATTTACGTGATTATTTTTATCATTCAATAATCGGAGAGCTGGATTTGGTTATCTTTCACTACAGCATAAATTTATGATAATTCAGTATGTCTGTGGGTGAAAGTTGCGCAATGTCATTGCGCAAGACAGGCAGCCATCATTTTGTGATATATGTCTAGAGTACGACTTGATTAAAAGGCAGATGTGGCATCCCATTTGAGCGTTTTCAAACATTTTTTACGACTTTTGCAACATGAGGCCGATAGTTGTTATGAAGAAGAATAACTTTATTATGTCTTTGCTCGTATTCCGGCCGTTCTCACTATGCACGGCTCAAACGAATTGTTTTTTCTAAAATACCCAGTATAACCTATCTAAACTATACAGGGTGAATTATTGCTAAACGGTTAATATTTTGAAAATTTTGTTTATTCATGTATATGTGGGTTGATAAAGGCTACATTTTAAAATTATTTTGAATTATACAGGTTGTCCCAGAAAAGTGTGGCGTATCAAAGTTATATTATTTCTTATGGACGACCCTATATTTTATTGCATTTATAGATTATACATTAAAAATAAGATAAAGTTTCTTAAGTCTCTATACCTAAGCTTTTTACTTTTCGAGATATTTTGATATTTCAAAAAAATGGAAGCACTTACAAGAAAACCAATAACTTCGAAACCCATGAAATCAGCCAAATCCAATTTTAACTGGAAAAAGTTAGACTAATAATTGAAAGCATTAATGTATTTAGAGTTGTTTAAAATTATACACGGCGTCCAAAATGGGGCTATTCTCTAATGACATATTCAAACGACGATATCGTTCTTATTTTAAATAGGACACCATGTAGTTGATAATCCTATTATCTAGCAAATTCCATTACCTTTTAAAAATTATAAAGGTCTACTATGCCTAAATCTATTAATTTTGGAGTTATTTTTATTTTTGTTAAATTTTACATTATTTTTCCACTAAATATAACACCCTGTATTTGATCAGCTTAGACTATTGCAACATCATTTTTTGTCTAATATCTAATGATACATTTTTCAACAGTTCCCAGAAACTTTTTCTTAAAAATTGCAAAAATTTCCTCCCATTTAAATGGCCATCAAAGGAATATGTATACATTAATGTTCCACCGGTTCTGATGATCTATTGTGTGGAACAAATGCTGGTTTTGAGTATCATTATAATGAAAGTTATGACGGGTAACTAATCCATTATTATTCGTATCATAGTCTAAGCTGATCAAATACATGGTGTTATATTTAGGCATTACGGTGGAAAAATAATGTAAAATTGAAAGTAAGTGTATCAAAGGATCTAGTGACATAGTAAAATGGTCCACCAATTATAATTGTAAGTAATTGGCAGTAATTGGAATAGAGATACCTCAGAAGGTGCAAAACTTTTGCTGAAGCCCATGAAGCAATTTATTATTATTGTTTTTCTGTTGTTTTGGGGTGAAGTTCTTCTAAAGATTAACAAAATTAAACAGGCACTACAGAACCAAAGATTAGATGTTGGGGATGGTGCAAGAAAGAAGCTAATAGGTAAGTATTGGACTCATTATCTCATTTTAACGAAAATTGCGCTTGGTCTATTAATGCATAGCGCCATTTAATTTATTTATTTTATTTTTACTAGAACCATATAGGAAACTTACTTTCGGTGATTCTCGAAAAACTGTACAGTCATAAGCATATTATTTAACAAAAACACTTGCGGATTGTCTTTAAATTCCCACCTAAGTACTTCAACAATCTGTTCATCGTCTCTTATCACAGAATCAACTCTAATGTCAGAAAAACCATCGTCTTCTACCCTACTGGGTCTCCTATCCGGGCTGCTGGAAAACTCGAAATCCTCCTCTTTTGAACAACAATCGCCCATTTTTTTTAAATATATTAAAACGTCACATTATAAATTTCGTTTCTACAATGCAATTTTATCATTATGAATCAGATTTTTGACTAATACTAAATAAGAGTATTGTGTATAGATACCTAATCCAAATTGGGTTTAAAGATAAGATAATATAAGAAACAATTTAACTTTGATTAATAATTATCTGTAGTTTTAGATTTTTTATCTATCATTTTGATTGTTATAGTTTTGATTGAACATTAATAACGAAAAAAATATTAAATAAAATTCATTAGAGATATGCGACTTTTGTTTCCACAAAGTTTCTACATTCTCAAATAATACAGGACGATTCATGTAGGTGCACATTTCGTCATTTTTTGGACCGTCTGGTATATCAGTTTTTTGACAAGGGTAACGATCATACTCGCCGTGCTTAGAGCATGGAGGTGATCTCAGCACCAGCCTACCAACCAAAACCCCTCGATCTTCAACTTCTAACACTATCTAATAAGAGGCAAAAGCTTGATCGGTTCCTTTGATGTTGGATAAACACGATATTGATAGGAAATGCGTCACAGCATTGATTCATAAACTACTTCAGATACACTGAGAAAAGTAACATGTATTGATTCAAATTCTTACGCTTTTAGTCGAGGAAATATAGCATTTAAATCCTTAACTTTGGTGCAGTAAGTCGGATTGTGATGGGGTTTTTTGCAATAGCTTCGTTAGCTAGTCCAGAAATTTTGTGCCATATTTTGATCTTGTACTTTTTTGAAATTGCATCGCTGCATCAAAAAGTGCATTCTTCTTTCCAAGTGTTGAAGAAAAAACTCATATCTTGCACTGAAAACATACGAATTATACGAATTTCAGTACCCGGGTGTGATCTTAACGGCGCCAGAAGTTCCCTGTTAACTCATCCAAAAATCGATCGGAACACCTCACTTTTTTCTCCTTTATCATAACCCTTTCATTGCAACTTTCGTCATCTTTGCTGGTCACTTAATCATTTCTCAATAGTTTTTATCGTTTTTGTTAATATGTTCCATTTCTTCAATGGCTCAAAGAAACAAGACAGTACTTTTTAATAAATGTTTATTTTACTTTTCACTTATTCACATTTACAACTTACATAGTCCATTCTAATTGGATAAAATTATTATATGTATAAATATTGACAACTTTTAAATCTTCAGATTTCTCATTAACAATCACCATTAACAACATGGATCGAAGCAATCTCGCAAATTTCATTTGATGGTAACTCCAAACCGTTCAAAAGCTTTTCTTTTGCCATATTCTTCTTGAAATTATTCCATAGTATTAGAGAGTAAAAATTAAGCATCAAATACAAAGTTGCACAAATATACAGAAAAATTAATAAATGAAAAATATTATTTCCCATTTGAATAATTCCAATTGCGAAAGTAATGCTCCAAATTCCGTTTAAAAACATGGAATATAACGCAATGGTCAAGAAAGGTGATTGGGAGTTCCAACGACCATTTACGTGAGTATATACTCCCATTATTGGTATACATGTTAACAGCAACAGCGATTGAAAGCCAAGATTAAGTTTTATGAACTTACATATAAGCGGTTTTGAAAACTCGTTGGCACAGTACAACACACTTATTGAACAATGTATGGTAAACAATAAAACTAAAAAGCATGAAGCAGTTACCAAAAAATCGGTGCTTAGTTTGGTCATTTTGATTTAAACAAAGTGTATACAACAGTTCAATACTTTTTATAAAAAATATTTTGTTGAAACTGACTTTCTATGATTACTACAATCAATTTTTCGAATGTCATAATCAAGGAGTACCTATACCATCTAGCAAGAGGCGAAAGAAAGCTGTTTTCCTGGTAATAAATTTGTATGCGCAGGCGCAATTAAACTAGTTTAACTGTCATTGTCAATCATCATTTCCGTTATTCCGATTGTCGCGGTATTGCCGTTTTGCGGGTAATCACTGACATTTGCCGAAAATGAGGAATGCTGGCAGGAAATATCTGAACTAAGATCCTTGAAAAAAAAGTGTATATTCAATAGGTATAGACCAAAATAATAAACTCTTCATTTTCTCAGAATGCAATCAAGTTCAAGTTTCTCCAGTAATGTCATTTCATTCAAAAAAAGGTAAACCAAATAATCGAGAAAATTTAACACAAAAATAGCCCAGATCTGGAATTTTGGTGCAGTTACGCTGCGGACACACACAACAATTTTATACGTACATTTTGAGTAGACTAATGTTTTTTATACTGATACGATGTGTCATGCATTCTTGGTTCTTGTTTTTTTTTAAATAGTAGTGACTATGTACGTTATATGCAATAAATTTCTTTCTTTCTTTCATGTACTTGCTTGAAAAACTGAAATAAAGCATCCCTTTTTATTTAAAAGAAATTATTTTTGTTAATCTATATCTTAACCACCAATTATAGCCATTTCCACCAAATTCGTAGCTATTCTGATGTGGTTTCAGAACAAAAATGTCCATAGCTGTATCCATTTACTTGGTGGTATAATTTTTAAAGACTTGCCCTTCTATAGAGCAAAACGCTTTCACCCCCCCCCCCCCCTATCTCCCTTCCTGATTAACGGATCGAGTTCTTGTAGGGCTCAAATCAAATAGAAAAAATCCTCATCCGATGGCGAATAAGAAATTTCCCTCAATTTACTCTTTCATTGCGAAAATTGAAAAATTAAATTTACAAAATCCGAAATTCGGTCGCCATTTGTCCGTTTTCGCGAAAATCATCATCTCCTTAATACATCCTGTAGCAGTGTCCTCAAGAAAGAGTTTGCCATTTTCCCACATTTTCCCACAAATTAAACTAGCGACTTGAAAATTGGACACAATGCTTGGGTCATAACTATCTATCGGAGGAATAAAAAACAAGTCTCGAAGTCACTTTCTTCCCTGCGAAAAACGCGAACACGGCTCTAAGTGTGTTCTTGCAGCGGCGAAAATCCCTATACTTTCAAATCGCAATATCTCGAGAACCGCTAGACCGATTTGGACGGGTTTATTTGTTTTCGCGAGCCCTTTATTTTATATCTAGAAGTCGTTTCGATCCGAATAAAACCCAGCGAATGACATGGGAAAAACCGATTTCCCATATCTTTACATGTTAATTTACCCCCTTCCACAACTCCCTTAGCTTTCATATACTGATCACGTGAAAGAGGGACCTCCAATCTATGAAATCGCAAAAAAAAAATCGTTTATCGGGTTTTTTCCGCCATATCGACTCCACTAAACACTATTATTTTTCTTAGTGTAGTTCGGTTTGTAAGAATTTAAATAAATACTTTTCTCAGTGTATCTCAAATAGTTTATGATTCAATGCTGTGGCGTAAGGAACCGATCAAGCTTTCGCCTCTTGTTAGATGGTGTACTCTTTGGTCATAATAGATATCCTGACCACTGATTGGTCCTGACCAATCAGTGTTACCAACTCCAAAATATTTATTAATTTAAAATTTATAACAATCATAAATTGTCGTGACGTAGAAGTTATGTTGACACCTACTGATATGTTTCCAAATAAACGTTAACCAGTTTGATTCTTTTCAAAATAAGACTAATACCCCAAGCAATCATATAGTCATAATTGAAAATAAATCCATTAATAACCGAAACGATAAATTTAGCCTATTTGAGTAGAAGATTAAATTTTCACATTTCACATTTTCAATTCTTGCTTTGACTTTCGACTTTTTATGAAATTTTGTTTGAACATCTAGCATTACCTTAAACTGTAATACTACTTGATTGTGAGTTTTGTCTTAAAATATTAAGACACCCTGTATTTTTTCTAATTACTCTTGCTTTGATCTACCCGTAGAATATCTATGACATGTTTGACAACCATCTTCCGTTGTTTCGTGAACATTTTTTTGGAAGAGTCAAAGCAAAATATAATTTTCTTGCCAGAAAAACCAAAACAAATTATTGTGTGTATTTAAAATATAATGGTAAAAAGTTTTCCCAAAAGAGAGCAGGTGAGAATTACCATTTTTATAAATTTTTGTCGAAGTTCGCTCACGAATTGTATTTTTGACGTTTAAGGAGAATTTTAATTTTTCTGAAGACCAAAAAGACGAATTTTGTTTGGGGAATATTGATTTGTTGAATTTAAGGTAAGTAAATATTTACTTACTTATCCCAGTATAAAGTAATCGTCGCTATACGCCAATCCAGCAACTCTCAAAGCGACATCTTGTGGCGCGGCCCGTAAGTTATTAGTTAATGTTTGTCTACCTAAAATTCCGTTAGAGCGCCGCTCGTGTCAAATCGAAATATACACAATGATTAATATTTTATAAAAAAATAAAATTAGAATATTAAAAATGTTGGGGGTCGTAGGAAAAATAGTGTACATAATTCGTTGGAAAGTGTATTTCTTGTAATTGGTCAATTTCCACACTTGTTACGTAATATACTATTTCTGACTATATCGATCTTTTAACCCTAGAATTTTCGACGGCGATAGCTCCCATTGAAAAGGCGACAGAGAATTACTCCATAGGAAAAAGTTGGAGAGGGGGGCTCGAACTACCTACAGCCGTTTTATCTGACTTTGCAGTCTTTGCACTCAAATCGGCTTTTTTCGTCGCTGCCTCTCTATTAGATTATACGAAAAATAAATCTTCAAAATTTAATTTACTTTTTAGGCTATTTCCTGCCGAGAATTTGGAAGGAAAAAAAGAAAGAGCTGTTAAAATCCCCAAGACCTCTTTCCCAAGAAGTACCGAATTTGAATCAGGAGATTCTAATCTTACTAGGGTAAACAAATATTTACTTTACGTCCTGTGTGACATCTTCAATAACTGACTATATTTTGACTGCAACAATGACACAATACGAGTTTGACTGTAACTGTAACACTTTAAAAAATAATCCATTCAGGATGGAAGCTCTCCAATGACGTATTTAAAATTATCATACTAAGAAGCCTGCCTCTTGCTGATTTACTAGAAAGGCATACTTTGTTTAACTTTAATTTAAAACTCGTATTTAATTTATGATATTTTTTTACAGCATCGTCATTCATTAGAGAGGACTGAAATCAGATTGATTCCAAATATCAAAAAGCTGCCACAGGGTAAGTTTTTATAGCTTAAATTATTACAAGATACAAAAACCATGGATGCGCGTCAAACGTACACCAAACAATAGCTCTATTTCATAATTAATGTCCGCATATAAAACTTGGTCAGAGTTCGATCAGACTATTGTCAATGTGACTGAAGCTAGCCCACAACAAATCTGACCGTGGGACAATTTATTACAATCTGAAAAAAATTTATTACACCTCCCGTTTTCGAATATGAGGTTGTGGGCTAGGTTTCGGGTGAAGCTAGTCCACATCGTATAAAACTAGATAAATCCGATGGAAATGCACAAGGAAATTTATTACAAATTTATTACAATTTATTAAAATCTGAAAAAAATGTATTACACCTCCCGTTTTCGAAATATAAGGTTGTAATGAATATATTTATTTGTTACAGCAGCTCAGTCACTTCTTTATGGAAAAATATTATTGCCTTTAACTCTGAAATGCTGACCAAAGACATATTTCGTGAGTGGGCTACTGTAATAAATTTATATATTCATAAGTCCCTGTTTAAAATTTATCAAAACTAGCCCACTCACAAAATATGTCTTTGGTCAGCATTTCAGAGTTAAAGGCAATAATATTTTGCCAGTAAAAAGTAAGTGGGCTACTGTAATAAATAAATATATTCATTTCAATCCAACGTTCACCCCTGTTGTCGCGCAAACAGGGAACTACCTTTTCTGGGAAGCTGCGACGGTTCTAAATAATACAGGCAAATGGTTTACTCTTCGTTTTAATAGTAACAATAACAACTTGGTAAAATAATAACAAAACTAAATAAAATAAAAAAACTCTTACACTTCACACTGACACTTATCAGTGACTTTTTTTAATGACAGAAACTACCCAAAAACGATCAAATCAAAAAATCAGTCTCTAACATTTCTAACATTCTTCCACCTGAGAATATTTGCACAACAAAAAAATATTCTCAAAAAATTAAAGAGACAGTATTAATACAAATACATTATTAAACAATACACGCATTTTCACTATTCTCCTGCCTGTCAATTCACCAATAATTTTCCGATCTGGATATTTTGAAAAATAATTAAGATGTCACATACAAGGATCTTGAACATTCAGAAGCGTAGTTACTAACTTCTTTTTGCGTTCTGATTCGATTTCATCCTCGTTACATTCCATAGTCACCATTAGCCATGCTTCAGGATTCTCATATAACCGCTTGTGCCCCTCCCACCATTTTGACTCGTATAACTGTTTGGGAGAGCACCCCTCGAAGGCATTTCTTCTTTAGTCTGCTTATCAGAAGGCTCCTTGAAAGCATCATAACTAAGTATGAGCACACATTTTTAGTTGGCACCTTCCTCATCAGAGTCCACCCAATATGAGTTTTAAGTCAACAGGGCAATTCCCGACGCTCTCCGGTGTACATTCGCCCGACTATATCTGCACCAAGCAACAGTTCAATGGGACCAGGCTGTTGAGCATCCGAAATTTCAATACCTAGGACTCTCGCCTCTCCGATCCACGGGCCATAAAAAATTAGTGCCACATCACCACAGATGGCAAGCTGTTCTAGGGTTTCAAACGTGTACGAACCCTTTTCACCAAGAATTGTGACATCATAACAATTATGGGTGTTTGCCGACTCCTCTCCACCAAATAAACAATGAATAAGCTTCTCAGAACATTTAGATGCATAACCAAGCTGTTTTGCGGTTGACTTCAAGATGTAAGACCTTTGGGATCCACTGTCTTCGAAGTCTCCACCCCTTTTAAGGTCACACGCAGAGTTTGCAGGAACACATGTGTACTCGTCTGATTAGCTAACGCTTGATCCTTTGGTACATTGTCTAATATCACACCTCTGTTGTCTTGATGACCGGCTACATAAGATACACCTCAAACGCCCCCTACACCTCGCTGCCTGGTGGCCAACTTTCAAACAAAGGAAACAGGTCCGTTTTTTAGAGAGAAGCTCCTTTTTCTTATAAGTCGTTTTCTGTGCCTTGAATCATGCTTCACTGTCATGGGATCCTTCATAAAAAATACATCTGGCAACCTCGGTACTCATGAGCCCTGTAGCTGTTGGGACGTCAGAACAAAATTTAGAAAACTTCTTACTCTCAGCATCAACCGCATCCGTTTTGACAGAAGACGGATTATCACACAGCCCAAAACCTTCAGCAGCCAAAGTAATCCGTTGCTCGTTCTCTACCTCGTGTCCAAGGAACTGCATCAAATTCTTGAGTCCAGCGATGATGTCGAAGTTTCATCTTCATAACTATTGAAAGTCGGTGAACGTTGCCAAACCCTTAGCAATTCATGTGGCAGACATGATTCAATCAGTGGATACAGCATGGCCGAACACTTGTCTGAAGTTATGCCCAATGTCTCAAGTGCTCGTAACTGGGTCTCAATACGATACATCATAATGCTTGAGTTTCTATTCTAGGTAATTTGAATTTACGCATACCTGCGTTTCCTGCAACGCTTGACGTGTGTGAGCCAGTACCCTGCGCACCCTCTGTTGCTGCATCTTCAAACAATTTTCTATACTTAATCTGCAACGTAGTGAACTTCTTGGTATAGACATCACAGATCTCCAAGTCGGCTTCAAGTTCTCATAAATTACACCGTCACGTACCTTTAATTCATCATATTTAGGTTTTAAAAGATTCCACGTAATTTCAATTAATTCTATATCTTTCATTTCAGCTGCAATGAGAGATTCGAGTTCATTTGCTATACGGGTAAACGACCCTCGATACACCTTTCTGCTTTTCTTGCTATTTTCTAAATTAGCCATGACAAACTCGGTTCAAAACCACCAATGTTCTTTTAATTGATTTACAGCACAGTACTATGTAGAACGTGGTAAAAGTTTGCCCCAAAAATACAGGTAGTAGATGGATTGCCTTTTTTATTCCCTTTTTGTTACTCTTATAAACATTCACTTGTCCTGTCACGGTCGCCATTATGTTGTCCCGCAAACAGAGAACTACCCGTTCTGGGAAGCTGCGACGGTTCTAAATAATACAGGCAAATGGTTTACTCTTCGTTTTAATAGTAACAATAACAACATGGTAAAATAATAACAAAACTAAATAAAATAAAAAAAACTCTTACGCTTCATACTGACACTTATCAGTGACTTTTTTTAATGACGAGAGACTATCCAAAAACGACCAGATCAAAAAATCAAAGTCTCTGACTTTTCTAACAACCCCTATCTTGAGCCGAAACCTGGCCCACAACGAACAACCAAAACGGGAGGTGTCATAAATTTTTTTCTGATTGTAATAAATTGTAATAAATTTGTAATAAATTATCCCACGGTCCGATTTGTTGTGGGCTAAAGGTGGTGGGCTAGCTTCAATCACATCTATTATCAGTATGCGGAGGAATATAACAATATAAACTAAATGACTTTTAGGTTATGGTAATACCCATTACAATACATCAACGGTTCCTTCCGACAACTTGTTATTGCTTTATTCGAACAGGGAGCGTGGTCCCGATTACGTTAGCACAGAGCCAATAAGCCAAAAGGATTTTTTATTTCCAAGCAAGAAGAGAATCCACGCGCAAGTTATTGACGTTATATCCGAGGAGAGAATGTCAAAATCTATGTAAGTTTATCACATTTTAAATTTATAGTGAAACTGCAGGTGTTTGACAGAAGAAAGAGCATATATTGATAGGATGGCTCAAACTGTTATTTTCTCAGAGACTTTTCGAAGGCCTTGAATAGTTTTGAGTTAGTTAGCTGTTATCGAAGTTTAAGAATCACTTAATTGTACTTTAATTATTTTTGTCTGTACGATATTAATACGTATTAACCCTATAATGGAGGCATTGAGTCATTTTGGTTCCTAATCACATTTAAACCTCTCTATTCTTCGAATGGAGACAGGGGGCGCCCCCACCGTCTAGCTATGCTCTGTCCGTGTCGTTTCATCAGTAGTAATGGTGCTGTTGGTCTGTTTTCGTCAACGTGCTCCAAAGTGGAGTCGATCTGGCTTTCGAGAACAGACTGAATAAATCGAGTAATTTTTTTTCCCAATCAATGAAGTCAGTTCCCCATATCATTCCTGCATGAAATGTTCGACCCAGGCGGCGGTGGAGGAGGGGGAAACCATTTATCTAAAGAACTTGAAAACGGTTTTTCCGACAGTCGGGTTTGATCCCACAAAAAAAATATTTCTACTCCATTACCATCATATCAGGTGGGTTTTGTGGTGTGTCTATACTGTCACCTTTAGTGAAATACTTACTTTTAATATTTTACCTACGGCCACTATAGAAAACAGGTAAAAACACACGACATACAGCCTCAGAAAATAGCTCATGACGCACGGTAAACACAAAACCGTAAACAAAACGCACGGTTTTGGTAAACAAAACGCACAGTTTATACATATAGTTGCCTTCAAAATAAGTTGGACAAATTGTTTTGATCGTTTTAACTTACTGGCCTATTCCTTGAAAAAGAAAGTGTTTTTATAAATCGTTATATTATCTGTAGAAAAATAATGTATAAAAAAATATATATGAATGGCATTTCTTTAGAAATAAAAACGGTCAAAACAATTTGTCCAACTTATTTAGAAGGGCAACTATAAGTAGGTAGTAATCGCGTAACCGCCCGTCATCACCGTAGCCATAGCAACTGTCAAAATCAAAATAATAGAAACAAACTTTTTGAAAGGCAAATAAGTTTTATAAGAATTATAAGATATGAATATGTCAAGTGATAGTGAAAACGAAAATTTAACTCCTCCCAACGTCATGGAGATGGCAAAAATGGCAACGAATAATTTACTGCCAAGTAAATCCCGCGAACGCTACGAAAATTGTTACAGTAGATTCATGGACTGGAGACTAAAAAATAAGGTGAATTCTTTCTCCGAAAATGTTTTGGTAGCATATTTTCAACACCTATCTGAAAAAATGAAACCTAGCTCTCTATGGTCCTTTTACTCAATGCTTAGATCGACTCTAAACATAAAAAACAACATAAATATAGAAGCCTACTCCAAGTTAATAGCGCTATTAAAAAGGAAATCGGATGGCTTTAGAAGCATAAAATCTAAAATTTTGACGGCCAAACATATTCAAGATTTCCTCGAAACGGCTCCTGACAATCAGTACTTGTTTATGAAGGTAAAACATGTCCACTAATGCTATATTCCACACTTACAGTAATTTTTATTTTTAGATGATGTTCATTATTAAAATTCCAAATACAAAAACCAACGTTCAACGTTCTTTTATGATCTCTGACCATTTTTATTCTAGAATCAAAAAATATTACACTATACGCAAGACGGTACTAAAAGAAAATTTACCATTTTTTATAAAATATACAAATGGAAAATGCACCAAACAATCCGTTGGGATAAACAAATTAGGCAGTATACCAAAAGATATTGCAACATTTCTTAAACTAGAAAATCCTAATCGCTACACAGGACACTGTTTCCGAAGATCTTCAGCAACTATTTTAGTTGACGCTGGCGGGGATCTCTTGGATTTAAAGAGACATGGTGGCTGGCAATCGTCTTCAGTAGCGGAAGGATAGGTTGACGATTCATTAAAAAGCAAAGAACTTACTTCATCTCGAATATCCTCCGCTATTTTACAAAATACAACCTCAACAACCGCAACACATGAAAATTTTACAATGACTTATGACTCATCAAATCGAAATACATCCAATATATTTAATAATTGTTCAGTAACCATAAACAATTATAATGTTCCTAATGGTAAATTGTAAATTGTTTGTTTATAAAAATTCTTACATTCTTACAGGTTGCTATTATCGGGGCATATTTATAAATATTTAATAAATTTACTTTTAATTATTGAATGTATTTAAAATTTTAATAAAATTGTATTTGTTGTATAAATTGCTGGGATATAGTATTTATTTTTTTTACTAGTATCTTTGTTTAATTTTAAATTGTAATTTCTATTACAAACCTGTACTTAAGTATATGTAACAATTTGTTAATGTACTAAACAGTTGTTTGGTAAGTTTCAATAAAGTTTCAATGTTAATAAATAAAACGAATTATCCTATATGATAATATATCCTCTATAATTTTGTAAAATTGTTAAAAAAAATCTAAAGATGCAATAACTAAGTCCAGACTGTTGGCACAACACTGTATATGGCCGTAGGTAAAGTATAGTACGTAATGCGTGTTGTAAAGCAATAACGCACTCATGGAATTGCGCACTCGCCGCTACGCAGCTTCGTGCGCAATTTTTCCATTCGTGCGTAAAATGCTATTTACAACACATTATGTAATATACTATTAATTTGATATTGTTTTGTAATTCTAAAGTTAAGGCGCGGAGTCAAACTGACTCATCGCTTCCATTAATCGGAATCATTATTGATCTTAGATAACTTATGTCAAACATCTCTAAAAACACTTTAAAAAATCAGTTTTATCAAAATATCAATAAATTTTTTCAAAAACAGAGTTTAATATAGCTCACGGAACAACAAAGTAGACAGTGGTTTCCCATTTAAATTTACGCCCAGTGGAAATCTCAAGGTTGAATCATCTCAAGTAAGTAAATAATATACATTAATTTTTGTATATTGTATATTATAGTCCAGGAAACATTGACGATTTTCGGTACCTACTTATTTTCCCAGTCACCAAACCTGGATAGAATTGTAGGGTTATTGTAAAGAAAAGTTTACTTACATACATACTATTCTAATTTAAATGACTTTCACATGTCACCCACATGTTGCCCGCCCTAAACCACCATTAGTTGTTACAACAACGGCACATGTGGCGTTCGAAACAGTTTTTCTAGATCTTGTAGGGCCATTAGAGAGGCAGATGACGATGATAATAAGAACGTATTGACGTTGCAGTGGAGCATTGGAGAATACGCATAAACATTTAAATGCATATCTGAGAATCCAAACCTCGAAATATAAAGATTCTTGGAGTTCTTGGATACTATATTGGTGTTTTTCGTACAACACGTCCGGGCATGCAGCAACAGGTTATACACCTTATGAACTAGTTTTCGGGAAAACATGCAATTTTTCTTCGAATCTAAAACAGAAAGTTGAACCTTTATATAACTTTGACGATTAGAATTAAAGTACCGGTTACAATTGGCAATAGAGGATGCAAGGAAAAATCTGATTGAATCAAAAGTGAAAAGAAAAATTAGGGATGACGAAACGACAGCCGGGAAAGATTACGAAATACGAGACGATGTTTTAGTAGATGACGAAGCAAGTCATAAATTGGAACCTGTTTTTAAGAGTCCATACAGAGTAGTTGAGAATAAAGTAGTCAACGTAGTCATAGATGTGGACAATAAAATGGTAGAAATATACAAAAATAGGGTAATACCGTTCTACCATTAGAATATATAAAAAAATTTGTAAATTTTAATAAATTTAAAAAATTTTCGCCTGTCGGGGAAGGTGTGATATACCAGGTATAACCCATCACCCAGTATATCGTATTAATGTTAATGTATAACATACCGACATGTACGGCAAGGTCGGGCGTCCACGAATAACGAGTGAACTGTCTTAAGTTCACTCGATGCTGAATATATATATATATACCTGTATTATTGTAGACATTAAGACGTAAAATATTTATGACTGGGAAAATAAATGGACTTCCAAAAATTTTAGCCAGACTCAAAAATTTTGTTTTTGTGACTGATAGAACAGATTATTTTCATATACGCAGACTGGAACTGGGAAAAAATTAATTGCTTCCTGGACTATTAGATTCTTAATATTCCAACCATATACACTCACTCTGACATATTTCACAGTACTTTAGAAACAAATGATTTTAGGTTGTTTTTTCTACAAATAAATTGAGTGTATTAGTTGCGGATCCGAAAATTACCAAAGTTAGCGTACATCCAGAAACAAATTTTAGTAAAAAAATGGCGCACGAAACCGATCTATCAAAAACATCTGCGATGGACACCATTATGAGTCAGGTAATTACACTCAATTCAAAAACAAATTCAACAAAAACAAAAACCTTTTCCACTGGCACACAAATTATATGTTGGATGTTTTTCTGAACGCCACAAATATTAGATTGGTGGAAAAACCGATTATTCACAAAAATTAGAACGAAATAACAGATACAAAAAGGAACTTTTTTATTCGCGGGAGGCTTTGCCATATCCAGACTTTTGATTGTCATTTCTTTCTACCTCATAACTGTATCAAGTTTTTTTGCCTATGTCCCCTTTTTGTTATTCTGTGGTAGGTATTTAGTACCGTTTTGCTTCTGACCAAATCATTTCGGGGGTTTTTGGGTACGAGAAATCAGAATCTGGTACCTACTTCGTTGTAATTTGTAGAGGGCGTTAGTTAGGCCACATTTATTTTGTTTTTGCAATAAAAATATGAATTATACGAACTATAATTCGATAAACATTATTATCTCAATATACATCTTTGCTTTGTAGGCAGGCTTTTCTAGCCTAGGTACCTTAATAGGAAATACTCCAGTTAGGAGCGGCAATAAGGAAGCTTCCGAATATGAAAGTAAACAAACGTCAGAAATTTTAGATCCTGAACTAAATCTTGGAAGGTACACATTTCTCACTTTACTCAACTTATAGACCAATGTTAACGGATCTTAACTGGAGAGGGCTCATTCGATGAGAGATGAAAGTTCCCAGCTTGAACGTTAGCTGCCTTGTGGTTTTTTTGACATGAATTTCAGCGGTATTTTTCGTTAAGTAGATATCTAACACCGATTAGGGCACTATGTAAATGCTAAACAAGCTCAAGTGAGGTCTTCTGACGTATGCTTCGTCTTTACTTTGCAAATTCCATCTTTTAGAAACAATTCATTCGCATCTGCTCATGCGCATGCGCCACCTGCTACGATTTCGCAGCACATGAAGGTCATCTGGAGCTAAACGCAATATCTTTGGAGCTATATAACGTTAAAGCTTGGGAGCTTTCATCTCTGTCGTCAGCTCCATCGAATCAGACCTGTCCCGTTAAGATCTGTAAGTTCAGTGAAGTGCATTTCTCCTAAGTAATTTATTCGGAAATCTGTATATTTGCTTTTCATTTAGGTTAGGTTATACTGGTACAGATGACATATCTTGGCACAAAGTTGGCCTACCGGAAAAGAAGAACTTGTACCTCGAACTTTATTCCCGAATAACGAATTACACGTAAGTAATTAAATCGCTGGTTTCCTGTAGAATGAACACTATTTAATTTATTTTGTTTTTTTTCAGAAATGCAGATTGTAAAGTATACATTGATAACGAAGAATTCAATTGTCACCTTATTGTCCTACAGTGTTACTCTGAACTATTCGATGCTTACATTGCCGTTAAAAAAGTAGAATTACCATCAGTAAGTCTCGCCTGGTTATAGTGTGAATATTAATATTAGTGATGTGAAAGAATTTTGCTTCCACTTTATCCCCGTCTACTTAATTTTTTTTAGGCAAATGTATTATATTCTATTCTGTTGATGGGGTGTCCTATAATATCTATTGTGCCCCCTACTGCTGCCCCAAACCATCTTGGAGTTGATTACGTGGGAGTTCAAGGCGTTAATAGCTGCTTGGCTGTCTGACATGATGATGATCTCTTGTCTGTTAAAATTTCTTTCTATGTTGAACTGGACATATTTTCCGATGGCGTAGATTACAGCTTGGAAAATGCTCGGAGATTTGCCTAGACTTTCGGAATATTTGGTTCCAGGCCCATGTACTCCTATTCCTATTCGTTCTGTTGTTCTAGAACCATCTGTGTACCATTTAATGGCACTACTCTTGCGTTTTGGGATAGTATCTTTGTCCCATTCGCTTTTGTTATTTAGCTTTGTGTTGAATTATTTCACAAAGCTAAAATTCTTTGTCATCTAATCTTGGGGCATGTCCCAGGTTTGGAGATTTCCAGGAAGGAGTCGAAACTTGCGTTTGGTGGATCCTTCTATGGTCATTCTGTAGGTTGTCCTTATCGCTATACTCTTTACTACTATATAGCTCCATGGCGGCCGTTGGGCACGTTCTCATTGCACCTGTTATGCATACGCAGGCTAGTTTTTGGATTTTCGCTAGATTTGTCTTTGTACTGGCCAGCTTAGTTCTGCTGCCCCAGACTTACTACTGCTCCATAAGTGATGACCGGTCTCACTATTGACGTGTACTTCTACTGCAGGGTCTTTGGATTACATCCCCAGTTCTTTCCCGCAAAATTTCTGCACACCATTACAGCTATCGTGGCTTTGTTGGTTACTTATTTTTCGTGATGAGTTTCAGATGAGTTTATTATCTAGTATTGGTCCCAGATATTTGACATCTGGCTTCCATTCAATAATTTTCCCGTCCATTTCGATGGTTTTTAGGTTAATGTTTCTTTTCCGTGTAAAGGCAACTAAGGCAGTCTTAATGGGGGTTGACGCTAAGTCCCATCGATTGACACCATTCTTTAGTATAGTCAAGCCCTTTGAACTATATCGCAGAGGGTATTCTCGAATTTGCCTCTTGCGATTATGAGTATGTCGATCCACTGTTAGGCTCCACATAAGTGAGGAGGCCACTTCTCCTTGTGGGCAACCTCTGGTTGTGCAGATGGAAATAGTGTCTTGTCCTATTTTAATCTCTGCTATTCTGATAGACAGTAGTCGCGACATCCATCTGGTTGTCGTGTTGTCTACCCCTTTTTTTTCTAGTGCTCTTTTGACGGCTTCGTGTGGTGTGTTGTCAAAAGCCCCTTCTATGTATAGAAAGGCACAGACTACAGATTATTTGTTCTCTAGTGCATCCTGGATTTCATCTGTCAATTGCACCAATGCTGTCTCCGTCCATTGCGTGCTGATGGGGGTGCAGAGGCACCCATTCCAGGATTTCTATGCTGATATAGTTATCAGTTGCTTTCTCCTCCGTTTTCAGAACGAACGATGTGAGACTAATTGGTCGAAGCGATTTAGGATTGGTTGTATCCATTTTCCCTGTTTATACTGGAGTAGGGCAGTGAATATTCCTTCAGTTCCTGCTGATTTAAACGGTTGGAAGGTGTTCAAGGCCCATCTTATCCGTCTATTGCTGCAGATATGTCTGGCCATTGCCGAATCTTCTCTGGTTCTGGAGTGTTCCCTATAGAAATAGGTTCGTTCCCAGGGAAGTGAGTGTCCAGTAAGAGCTCTTTCATTTTCACTTTCGGTGTAGCTACAATCTGGCTTCTTTAGTGCCATTGCGTTATCGAGTCTACCTTTTGACATGACTCTCTAAAGTCTAGCAGCAGCAGGTGTGGAATCAATATCCTCACAAAATTTTCTGAAATTGTTTCGTTTTGCTTTTCTTAGTTCTTTGCTGTAGGTGGTTAGTTTCTCGGTGTAGGTCTGCCAATCTCCGCTACTCTTGGCCCTATTGAATAGCTTTGGAGTTTTGGATCTTAATTTTGCCAGATTACAATTGCACCAAGGTGCGTCCCTACAATTTTTGCTTACTTGTTCAGGGCAGCTCGATTCTTCTTCTTCAATAATATTCTCCAGTTCTAGGTGGTGCCTGGCCTTTTTGTTCTGGACGTGTGCTAAATTAGCTTTCAGATTGGTGTTATTTATTTGTTTTTCTAAGGTTCCTTCTGAGGATAAGGCAAATGTAAGGCCAGTGTGGCTAAAATTGTTTGTCCAACTGTAATGAATTTCTGAGCATTTTAATAATTACCTGTAATATTAAAGTGCATAGATTTTTCATCATTAATCTCTTGGCAAAAAAGTGTTCTTGTTTTTTAAAACCTCTTCATCAATTATAGCGTAAATAAAGTCTAAATTTGATTTATTAGATTCGAATAAACTAAATTCCTAACTATTTTAGGACAAATGTAGTGCAGGAGCTTTTGCATTTATCTACGAATGGATGATCACTGGAGAACCCTCTTATAAAGAATTAACTAGAGAAAATGTATTAGATATCTTCAATAGCGCCAAATATTTAAAAATTAAAGGTACATTGCTCATCTAGTGCCATTCTTTGTTTGTATTTAGTGTCACCACATTAATCGTAATTTTATTTTTTAAGATCTGGTGGAACAATGCTGGGCTTTTATAGACCACAGTGATGTGTTCTCCGAGGACACTTCTTTCTTACTTTACATGGACGCCAAAGAGAAGAATCTTCCTGAAGTCAGAGAACTAATGCTTCCTAGGATACAAGGCTTTTTCCTTATGTTGGTTAGTTCGCAAAACTGGCTCGAACTAGAATTAGATGACGTTAAAAATTTTCTTAAATCGAATTATATATGTGTTAATTGGTAAATTAATTATCTAATACAAACAAACATTCAATTAATTACCATTTACCTTCTAGCGAAATGGAAATATTTATGTCAGCTGTAAGGTGGCTAAAGCATGATTGGAATTCTAGAGATCACTATAAATACGAAATACTCGATTGTGTTCGTTTCGGCAACATCGCACCTTGGCAGTTGGTCGATATAAAACGAAATCCCGAAAATCCAGATTTTATGGAGCTGGCTAAAGATCCCAAAATCTGTAAGATGATCGATGATGGTTTAGCGTAAGTAATTTTGAGATGATCAAATATATCCGCTGATTGGTATTTCCAATTAGGTTAGTATGGGGCTTATGTGCTTCTGGTAGCTCCTTTGCAGATTTCATCTCTGTCTAGACCCGTCCCTGCCATTAGACTCCATAGGTCCTCCATATATTGGGAGGGTTGTGGTTTTTCCTTTCCTATCATCGAAAACCTTGGTCTTGTCAGACCTTCGTAGTAGCACAGAATATGTGCTGAGGTTTCCTCATCTTCTTGGCAGAACCTACATATGGTTGTGTCTGGTTGGTTGATTGGTTCAAGTGGTGAGCAAGTGGACAACTGTCCTGCTTTATTTGGTTGTTTTAGATACATCTCGTGGTGTTCAGGAAATCTACTGTATCCGTAGGCCACTTACTGGATAGATCAGTGAGTTCATTAAGGAGGTAATTCCCGAGAGAGCAATTCCTGACCCTAGCCAGCGCTGGGCACTTGCAGATGAAGTGCGTAAGTAATTATCTTTTTTCGCTAGGATCTCCACATCTACGACACTACCGATTAAACGGAATTTCATCCATGTACTGTTATATGTTTTTCGCAGTGTTTTCGCTATACCACAGAAAGGTTGTGGACCAATTGGTGCACATATTGCCCCTTCTCGGGCTAGTGAGTCAGCCTCTTCATTGCCCTTGTAACCTGTGTGGCCTGGTACCCAAGCTAATGACAGTCTGTTTTGACTGCCCAACTCTTGTAGGGTTTTTAGGCAATTCCTTACAAGCTTGTAGTTAACTTCCACGGTTTTTGAGCCGTCTGTGTAGCAGTCCATTTCTGCATTTATTGGAGGTCCATTACTCCATGCCTCTCTGCCTGTTTTGAAGTTTTTTCCGAAGCTATACTTCGAAGCATCTCATCCAGTGGCATTCTCATTGTGGGGTCGGTTTCCAACTCTTTTCATTGCTCGTTGTACATCTTACTATGCAGTCTAATTACCGTTTGGTCAATCAGTTTTCCAATTAAGTTTTTCTTAAGCTTGTTTTACGTTTTATTTTAGTTACGTCATCATTAAATATTGGTATGGACAAGAAAACGACGATTTTCAACACTGGAACGCCGTTCTGGGCCTTCAAGAACCACCTCCACGAAACTGGAGCGGTTCCGACAAGACTTACTTCACCTACAGGGAATTCCTTATTTATCTCGATCAATACAGAAGGAACCAGTTGATCGAAAAGAACAAACCGAAGATATCCAGTGAGAAGGGTGACACGAAAGAGGCTAGGAAATCCTCTACGGGTAACACTGAAAAAAATTCCCCGAGGGTACCGACAATGGAAGAGTTTTTGTCCAAGAAGAAAGTAAGTACGACTTTCTCGCAGCAAAAGAAGATTAACAAGGTGATTTCGTAGATCGTACGGATAAATTTTGTTCGTTTTGTTTTATTTAGAGAACACGGACTTTTATATTTATTTATATTTATATATATTTTAAATAATATTTTACAGAATTTTGTTCAGGTTATTGAAATCCTTCTCCCAAACGAACTAGTTGTTTGTTTGTCTTTTGTCTTTTAACTGTTTCAAGAACCTTTCCGAGGAGCACTAGGTTTTTATGAATTTAAATCGACGTAGTTGCAATTGTTATTTTTCATCCGCTATCAAGCTGGCTGGAAGAGATTCGTTTGTAAGTAATAGCGATGAGGAAACTATGGATGGATCTGTTCTATTGGTAGTCAGATGCGGATCCCTGTCGACGAAAGCCTCATTCCCTCTAGTGGATTAATTTCTGAGCTCAGTTCAAGGATGATATATTATAGTTTTCCAGATTGTTCTTGCAATTAATTGCATTCGTTCGGCTAACGGGTCTACATTTTTCTTCTTAGTCCTGTCTTCATGTCTGAAGAGTTGTGACACCAAGGTGTGTACACTGGTTTCCATTGCTTGCGATCTTCTCCGCTCTTAAGTTGGTTTGCAGGGGTTGTCCCGTTATGTTCTTGATTTCAACGACCTCGACGGGGACCAGTTTCGCGCTCTTTTCCCTCAAGTTTGCCCTGTGCCCTGTACGATCAACTTCTTGTCCTCTTCTGGTTACGTCTCCAAAGTATTTTAGGTGTGTTCGACTTAATCAAGACTTTGAGCTCCAAGCCTCTTCTGCCAGGCCCAAGAAATTGAAAGGTTTGTTGGACGGCCTACAATTATTCCCATAGCCATACTATTACTTAGTAGCTATTCAGTAAACTTTAGTTATGGTCCCCTTTAGCCTATTACTATCCTGGTAATTTTTCCCACCGTTTCTGATATTTGGTTCGCAAACACAAATGTGTACAGTACTTGCAGGATGCTCTTACTAAGCGGTACACTCTTAAAACAGTCTAGATGCTCCCTGTAGCCTCTCAAAATATCACACAGGCTGATGATAAGCCATTTTTGCAGGATAATCTGAGGAGTTTTGTTTGTTTACATGAGTTCAGGATAGGAAACTTTTTGTATTTACTTTTATAGATTATATTTATATGACGTGTAGATGATTGGTAAGTTTTAACTTTATAAAAAAATTTAAAATATACTGACAGTTGTCTTTTGCTAGGATAATGAAGATTTGAGGAATACAATGAGAGGTAAACAGTATGTAAGTGCATTTTAAATATTTAAATGAGCCAACAAAAGGTAAACAGCACTTGCACTGCGTTTACCTTTTGTTGTAGTTTCTATTATTGCACGCTTTCTACCAAATTTGTCTACATGAGAAACTGTCTATAAAATTTAAGAAATTATTACTCTTTATGAAGAAATATTACTAAACTAGTAGCATTTTTTTCTGTAGACAATTTTGGTAAAAGGGCTTCATTATGTTAGCAATTTGCGCCTAAATCCTTGATAGACTTCTAAATGTTCCTTAAATCTAGTTTGAATTTGAAAGCTTATTTTGTCCAATGTATATTTTATTACAATTAATTTAATAAATTCCTGATTGTACAAGGACATTCAGACTTCCATTTTGGATTAAGTACAATGTTAAATACAAGTACATACAAAAACAAAACAAAAAATATTAAAAGAAAACAATTAATTAAACTGGAAACAAAATGATCAACATCTGTTGTTTTATGTTAAAAAGGGCAAAAATATGATGCCTACCGAATCCATACTTCAATAAAAAACGAAACAATATACAGGGTGTTGAATTGAAAAACCCATCTAACTAATATTATCAGAAAACGATCAATCTGACAACAGTGCAAATAACAAAACTGGAATCGGCAATTACCTGTAAACCCCATACCAAATATGAGAACCTGATTTTCTTCCGCTCTGTATTTATAACTTAAAACATCAAAGCAATAATTGGTAAGACGCTTAAAAGGTAAAAGGCCTAAAGCAACAAACACTTAAAAGCGACCTCGTAAATGGTCAACACAGAAAGCATAGAAACCGTAAAATGTTTAATCGGCGTTGCCAAATCCGTACTGAATATCATTGATCTTGCTTTTTTAGTTGTTATGGGTGTTTTAATGGTTAACAATACATATTGCTTCTTTTATAATTTAGTTAGTTAATAATTAAAGTGGGCATTTTTTTATAGAAACAGTTAAACCATTTAAACGTTTAAATAAATAAAAAAAAATTAAAAAGTGCGGTTATGCTTATTGTTGACTCTTATTGCTTTTAATTGTAATGCTACACTCAACATTTATTTATTTTAGCCACAAGTATCATTCCCGGCCCCACATAATAAAGAACTAAAGCCGAAGCTTTGTCCAAGAAGTCGGTTTACTAGGTCCCAAGGTGCCATAATCATCCAAAGATCTTATAGAAAGTTTCGAAAACAAAAATTGCTTAAGGATCTAAATGTGGATACGGTAATAAAGCCCAAAAGGAACGAAGTTGTCCAAAAGACTAAAAACGGTGTACTGAGCATGTTTAACATGGTCAAGAATCATTTTGAAGGATCCCAGTGAGTAAAAAAAACTTTAGATTTATCTGGACATACATATACTTCATCTCGAACTCTGACTACATTTAACATACACCATCTGTTAACAACGATTTGGGCCATTTTCCCTTAAGGGCCCTATTCACAATCCGATTTGGCAGGGCGGTTTGGTCAACTTGGTCAGGTCGGGTGAGAAATCAAGTCGTGTGTAGGGAATGCACTAGCCCCCGATTTGGGCAGGTCCCTAAGTCGGGTGTCGGGTGATCGCTGAATTGACAGATCAGGACCTGACTTGGTCGGGCGAAGATGGTCGGGTCGTGTGGTGCCAAACGCTTGACTTGACCAGATCAGGCCAGACTTGGTCAGGTCGACAATGTCTGATCGTGAGTAGGTCCCTTTAACCATAATCTCTAGGTCGCGTTAGTCAGTTTGTTTACGATGGCCTCTCGGATTTGGCAACACTAGAGATAGAGTGTTCCTGAGTAGAGATGGCAACATGTCTTAACCGATAATTCGTCATCCCTAATTCCCTTCTTCCTGTCCGTCACGCTTAGTGAACAATCTATATATATTGACTGATTCGCCATCTCAGTGGACCAAAATGTAGTGCTAAATTATTCAAGAGGGCGAAAGCTCTAAACTATGTGAATCTGAATCAAACCTTTTGGTTTCATCACATCTAGGGTTAGACTTGAATCATGTTTTGTGATTGACATTGAAATCTCCAATTTCCAGCTTCAGACGAAGGATAGTTGATCATTACTTGGAATTCCGCCACTTATAAAAATATTGTTTTCATTTATTTTTTAGAAAACTATCGCCTGATTTAGCCTGGTTACAAACTAGAAGAAACCTGTTAGAAGAAGGTTCTCTATTTCATGAAATCAGAGAGACTGTGTTAGTTTTTGGTGGTCTGGATCCTCACAATCCATACGGATTTGCTAAAAATACAGGAAAAGAAATCTATCGCTATAAACCCATAGGAAATATTTGGGAATTTGTTGGAGAAATACCAGCACCAAGACATCATCATTGCGCGCAATTCTATAAGGGAAGAATATTTTTAGCTGGTGAGAAATTTTCTTCTCAAACATGCTTTTCGTATGTCTATGTAACTTTAAGCTCAAAGGCTCTTCCTACTCAACCTGTTCAGTTATATTCGGGTTATCTTCTCTTTAAAGTACCTTTGCCTTAGCTAAATACTGTTGGTTTTTTATGACTAAGTCATTAATTATAGGTGGTAGTGATCCTCGAGGAAATAAAATATTCAAAGATGCTGGTATTACCGGTACCATGTGGAGCTACGACCCAGTTACTAGAAAGTGGTTCAAGGAAGAACCCATGTGTGAAGTTAGAAAGAATTTTGGTTTAGTTGGATGTAATCAAGGGCTGTATGCTATTGGAGGGCAAGGAGGTCAATATGAGTAAGTATGAACTGATTATTAATTTATATAAAAAACATTTACGCACGTCTCCATATAATCCTAATGGCAGGATCTAACTTAAATCCCCGATGTATGCGCTGTTCTTCATATATCCATTCGTTTATTTCAGAGTTTTACAGACTGTTGAGAGGTATGATATAGAAAAAAGAATCTGGAACCAAATGAAGCCTATGTTGATTGCAAGGACTGGATTCTCGTGTGCAAAATTTAAAAATAATATTTGGGTGGCTGGTGGTATGTCTGGAAGTGACAATACAATCGATATACTGGATTCTACCGAAACTTATGATATCAGATCCAATCAGTTAGTAAACAAATTTTTAAAGTAATTTGCACTTTAAGCTCCGCCCCCTTTTGACACCTGTCAACAATGTATCTGTCATCTGGGTTGCCAACATCAATTGGCAGCACTCATGTGCCTGGCATCTGTCATTTTTCAACAGACTTGCCAACATCAATTATAAATTAAATAACAAATCATATGTATGACCCTCTATTAAACTTTTTTAGATGGACAGAATTGAAGTGCCCCCTAAGATTTCCACGTTGTTTCTCTTCAATGTTTGTCCTCTCTGACAAACTCTACATCATCGGCGGCGCTTGCAAATCTCCAGAAATATCCAAAGAGGGTTGTACCAATAGTATAGGCTCCTTGGATATGTGGAACGACAAAAAGTTGGAATGGAACCAAGTAGCAAAATTGAATATTCCTAGGCATGGACACGCCGTATCATATCTCGGAACCCAGATATTAATAGTTGGTGGTGTTACAACAGCGTATGGAAGAGCATTGAGTAATACCGAGTGTTTTTGTACTCAAAGAGGTAAATTACCAGGATCATAACAATGCGTCACTAAATCGTGATTCAAATACAATAAGGAGTTTGGAATTCAATCGATTAGATTAGATCCCAACACCGGTTTGTGCCTTTTGGCTTCATCAGTTGGGCCTCATAACACAATAGATTAAATTCCAGACACGGGTGTATAAGATCAACAGATAGATCAACTAAAGGATAAACTACGCACACAAAAAATTCCTAATTTGCATTGGGGGTTGCAAAGTTTTTGAGATTTTTTTTGTTTATCAAAAAAAATTATTTTAAGTTTTTTTAAGAATTATATTCCTTCTTTGGATAAAATTCTTCTGGTCATTCAAGAAGATCCCGATTTAAGAACAGGTCGAACAAAACTTTGGAACTTAATGAAAGAACTTAAAATCAGGCCCGTAAAGAGAAAAATCGGGCCCGGGGGTAAAAATTACGGGCCCCTATAGAATGTTTAAAATTAGTAGCCCATCACATTACATCTGTATTTTCATAAAAAAATATTTGATATTATTAACAACTTCTCATTTTGTATAAACAGTTTATTGACACAAAGTATGACGTACATATAAAAATCGTAAATTGAAAAATTCGCACAGTAACATTCCCACTATTTTTTTGATCTCTTTTTCCGAAGTTATTCGTTAATATTACAATTAATCTTTGTAGTTCGAACAGGAATTTTTCGTACAGGCCCGGGCCCCACCGAGAACTGCGGGCCCGGGGGGAATCCCCCTGTTACCCCTCCCCTCTCGACAGGCCTGCTTAAAATATTTATATATTAAAATCTAAGATACCTCTTTTCAAGTAATACTTAATGGCTTTTCATCTTACATCTTACTGCGAAAAATAGGCATTCAATTAAACTCTTAATTAAGTGAAATCCACATTTTTAAAAACCATAAATAAATTATTTTTGAGGCGAAAAGCAATTTAATTAAGGCAGCGCCACCTAGTTATCTTTGTATACATTAACACTAAACGTTTTTCTTTCTTTTAGAAGCTTGGGTTCGAGGACTTGCCTGTCTACCTACTCCACTAGCCGGACATGCAGTTGTTACTTTACCACCTGCATCTCTTTTAAATGTTTAACTTGTTTTTGGTAATCAACAATTAAAAAACATAATTTTATCAATATTTCATTAGGTTTAAACCGATATAGGAAACTATACTGTCATTTGTTGTTCTTTGAAATCAAAGTTCTCTGTATTGCTCATAGATGACGCTAAGAGTCAAAGTATGTTTTACACTATACCAAAAATAATTCCTTTTATATTTATACATTTTATCGTTCTTGTATTGTATTTTGAATTAATAAATATTTTGTAAAATTTTGTGTTTTGCTTTATAGAACATGTCATAGAAAACTAACATAAACAAGGAAGAAAATTCTGATTTAATCAATTATTGTTATGGTGTGAATGCTACTTTAGATTAGTTCACCGTTCACTGGATTGGGGTGCGGTGTGTGTAATATTTTGATTAACAAATAGTCAATAAATATAGTGAATTAGTGTAATTTTGTGGTGTAAGGTAAATAATTTCAAAACTATATATTTGCTTTATTAAATGCACAAATCAAAAATGAATTAGAATACAGATAATCCAAGATAAAGTCGTTGAACTTTACTGATTTTGTATACAACATGGAGGATGTCTTATCTCTTTATGTGTTTAGTGCATTCTTTTGATGCACCAGTTACGACTGTTTATTTTTTATCATTAATTCTTTGCCGCTTTGTTATTTTCATCTTAGAAAATGTCTGGTAAGATAAATTAGAGAAGATCAAACATTTCTACAATTTAATATCAGCTTTTATTTATGCTAATTAGTGATATGTGAAGTGAGTAATATCATTCTGAGAATTTGGTTTCTTTTTATTAGGTGTGACATCTCACCAGTTCACCATGAGTTACATGCAGTCTAATCAGAATAGACCTAGTAAGTACTTTTTTGCTTTATATATAAGGGATGAAGATATAACAAATCTTGTACTGTGCAAATGACGTTTTCTTTCACAGTTTTTTACTTTTCTCATTTTCTAATAAAGTTGTTTAATGTGAGAACATTTAAATTGAATCAAGTATAAAAAGAATTGTAGGTGAATTTCCACTAATTTAGTTAATTATTTTATGCTTTTCAAATCTGTTAGCTACATAAAACGACAACTAAATGAATATTTTGGTATAATAAAAGTATTTTGTCTTTTAATAACATTTTCATTAGAGGAAATACTAATATATTAAATTTATTATTATAAATGCAAAATATAAAAAAACCATTACTTATCCAATCTCAATTCCGTCTGCCTCAACATTATTTACAATAGCATTATACGAGAAATCTACCATAAGTTGGAAGCAATTTATTTAGACTGAAGTTTTGGGTATCTTTTCTACATTATACTGTTTTGGTTTTTCTACATATCTGATAAGTTGGTTGGAAAGATATCTGCAGGAAACAGCCTTAATCATATACCATTAAAATCTTATGTCCTACAAGAATTTTATTTGGGGCCTCTCTTGTTTAATTTAAATGTAGATATCTGTCATTCGCTGAAAATTCTAAACTGTATGGGTTTCAGTGCTTGATCTTTGTTTTTAACCATAATGAACATATAAACCGCCAGGATAATACAAGAAATAGAAAAATAAAGTTTAAACAATTAATTTAAAAAACCCGGCAGTTTTTACAGAAAATTATAATAAGTTGTCATACAGGTTTGGATTCTTTATTTTGAAGATGTTGCTGTAGTTTTTTCATTAAAACGACTCATCATCATAGTGATTTTTTTTTTGTTTCAAAGATGGCACTAGTGTTGATAAACAGTTGGGGGAAATTCAAAATCTTATTTTTATAAGTTAATATGACCAAATTAGGCCTACATGAATTGAATAATGAAAAACACTGTCTTATAAAAGTGAGTTATTTTTATAAAAATGAAACCTTGACTTGTTGTGTTATCTATCTTTTTTTAATCATGCTACTAAATTATTAATTTAAATTAGTATATTACAAAATTTTATGAGAAATGAAAAATCAATTTCAAAGCTATTTGTAAATTTAGAAGATGGTAAATGGTTTTGCATTATTCGTAAACATGATAATAGAATGTATTGAAAAGTTTTGTATAAATTAGTTTCTAGTGTGCATTTCCCATAATTTAATTCCTTTATATGTATTATTTACATTTGGTTTTATTATTTGCAACCCCTATTAGCGTTGTTCAGATCCTCCAAAATTTAGAGGTTATTATTAGTAAATAAACTTTGAATTTAAAATATATCCAGAAAGTAATCCAAATAGATTAAATCTGGTGATCTTGATGACTAATATTTCACTCATTTTTCCACTACTTCAATTGGAAAACTCATTTAAATATTTGTATATTTTTCATTAATAAAATATAACGGCATATTGTATATTTGGACAATTTAAAATCAATTTTTACAAAAGTTTTGAGAAAATATCTAAGCAAACTTTTAAATCTAGATTAATGTTTTATTAGTTTCCTTTGGTTTTATTTAAATCCAGATCATACTGTATAGATATTTTCTTCTGTTCTCCTTACTTTGGTATTTTTTCCCACTTACCACCACAGATAGGGTGCTGGTACTTAGTCAATTTCCACTGAAAGCACAACAATGCATTTATTTATATTACTTAGCGCTGTAGTCGTACTTACATTAATTCCCTTTATTTCGTGAATAAAAATTATTACATTTACAAGGTTGCGGATTATTGAAATAAATTTTAAATACAATTCACAATCATATAATTTTTTCTTAGTGTCTCAAGGTTATCACCAGGGTCCCAATGACCTCCCAATGCAATCTTCAAAAGAACAAACCCTGTTATGGCAGCAGAATTCCTACATGGGGGATTCGGGAATCCAGTCTGGAGCTGCCACCCAAGTCCCATCACTGACTGGCAAAGAGGAAGAAGAAATGGACCTATTCGATCTTGATCAGCCCTACCAGGGATTCACTCAAGAACAGGTAGATGAAATGAACAATCAACTGAATCATACCAGATCTCAGAGAGTTAGGGCTGCGATGTTCCCTGAAACATTGGATGAAGGTAAAGCATCTAAAGTGGTTTATGACAATTCAATAACATAATTCTGCATTTTTAACCAATAGGAATAGAAATTCCTTCGACCCAGTTTGATCCAAATCACCAAACAGCAGTCCAACGTTTAGCTGAACCAAGTCAGATGCTAAAACATGCAGTTGTTAACCTTATCAACTATCAAGATGATGCTGACTTGGCTACTCGAGCTATCCCTGAATTGATCAAGCTTTTAAATGATGAAGACCAAGTTGTAGTATCCCAGGCAGCCATGATGGTCCACCAACTATCAAAGAAAGAAGCCTCTAGGCATGCTATCATGAACAGCCCACAGATGGTGGCAGCTTTAGTCCGAGCTATTTCCAATTCCAATGATTTGGAAACTACCAAAGGCGCAGTTGGTACCCTGCATAAATTGTCCCACCATAGACAAGGTTTGCTGGCTATTTTCAAAAGTGGTGGGATTCCTGCTCTCGTTAAGTTGCTAAGTTCGCCTGTAGAGAGCGTACTATTCTACGCTATAACTACTCTACACAATTTGTTACTGCATCAAGACGGATCAAAAATGGCAGTGCGGCTTGCAGGAGGATTGCAAAAAATGGTAGCGTTGTTGCAACGGAATAATGTCAAATTTTTGGCAATCGTTACAGATTGCTTGCAAATTTTAGCTTACGGCAATCAAGAGAGCAAGTTGATCATTTTGGCATCACAGGGACCCATCGAATTGGTTAGGATTATGAGATCATACGATTACGAGAAGTTGTTGTGGACTACTTCAAGAGTTTTGAAGGTTAGATTTCACAATTTCATATAAAACCACTGGTTATTAATGTTCCAATTTTTAGGTATTGTCAGTATGCTCCAGCAATAAGCCAGCGATCGTAGAGGCGGGTGGTATGCAAGCCCTGGCTATGCACTTGGGCAACCCGAGCACAAGATTGGTCCAAAACTGTCTTTGGACTCTTAGAAATTTATCAGACGCTGCCACTAAGGTTGACGGTTTAGAAAGCTTGTTGCAATCCTTGGTGCAGGTGAGTAATGTATGTATTCAGTTCAAACATTATTTATACAAAGTATATAAGTGAAAGATATCACAATTTTAAATACAATCAAATTTTACGAATCATTGTAATATCTTTAACTTTGCTTATCACTAATAATAATAATAATAAGGCAACAGATAGCAATATTGTGAGTAGTTACAGAAAACTAACAAAATTTTTATGATTTTTTACACAAGATAAAATCAATTAATTCTACCATTTAAAAGTATACAAATTTCATAACACACTACTGCTTCAATCATTAACACAATTCTATACATTTAAAAAAAATAGTTTTATATATATTTTTTACAATTATTATTCTTCTAAAGGTGCTAGCTTCCTCTGACGTCAACGTTGTGACCTGCGCAGCCGGTATACTATCAAACTTGACCTGCAACAACCAACGCAACAAAGTGACAGTTTGTCAAGTGGGCGGAGTCGATGCTTTGGTACGCACAATCGTCAGCGCGGGAGATCGTGAAGAGATTACGGAACCGGCAGTTTGCGCATTACGTCATTTGACATCTCGACATGTCGAATCTGAAATGGCACAGAACGCTGTCAGGCTCAACTACGGAATACAAGTTAGTTTTTTCTCTAATTGAAAGCTGAAAAGTGACATTGACAGATGACAATATATAAAAAAAATATATAGGTTAAGTTTTATGACTACAACTTAAAATGAGCTGTTTGTTTAATTAAAGCTAATCGATAGTTGAGTTTTGAATATGATAATTGACAGGTTATAGCTGATAGGACCGAAGGATCTTTTATATTTGACGTCTCGACGTGTCGAATCTGAAATGGCACAGAACGCAGTCAGGCTCAACTATGGAATACAAGTTAGTTTTTTCTATAATTGAAAGCTGAAAAGTGACATTGACAGATGACAATGTATAAAAAATATAGGTTAAGTTGATTATATGACTATAACCTAAAATGAGCTGTTTTTTTTTTAATGAACGCTAATCTAGAGTTGAGTTTTGAATATGACAATTGACAGAAGACAGACAAATGACTGGTTATAGGGTTATAGCTCATAGTAGCTAAGGATATTTTATATTTCGTGATTTTGTTTAGGTTATTGTAAAATTGTTGAACCCACCTTCTCGTTGGCCATTGGTTAAAGCGGTGATTGGATTGATCAGAAATTTGGCTCTTTGTCCAGCTAATCATGCTCCTTTAAGGGAACACGGTGCGATTCATCATTTGGTACAATTGCTCATGAGGGCATTCCAAGACACGCAGAGAGTAAGTACCTAAAAAACTGTTTGATAAAAATGTTTAACTCTGAATATCCTTTATCCAGCAAAGGGCCAGCGTGGCAAGCGGTGGTAGCCAACCCCCGGGTACATACGCTGATGGAGTGCGCATGGAGGAAATAGTAGAAGGTACGGTCGGCGCGTTACATATACTGGCAAGGGAATCCCACAATCGCGTCATCATCCGACAACAGATGGTAGTACCGATCTTCGTGCAATTGCTTTTTAATGATATCGAGAATATACAGCGCGTTGCAGCCGGCGTACTTTGTGAGCTAGCAGCTGACAAGGAGGGAGCTGAAATGATTGAGAACGAAGGAGCTACTGCTCCGTTGACTGAGTTATTGCATTCTAGAAATGAAGGTAAGTTCTTAAAAAATATACTATTATTTTTATCCCACAACATCCGGAAATAAGCTCATCATAACCTGGAACATATGCTGTAAGAAAAAATAAAATCATCTTTGAAACCAGATTCTATCCACCTGCTATGTAAATAAACCTCATAAATTTGGATTTCTCTGATCACTTACCTTTCTCTGTCTCCCAAACCACATCAAAATTTAAATTTGTCAAAACAGCTCTGTAGTAAAGACTAGTAGAGAGAGAAGAAGTCGGCTAATGACTACCCAAGACAAAAGGAGGAAGAAGCAATAAAATGGAATAGTATTTGTGAGCAAGATGAGAGGGAGCGGTACACTCCTCCTCTGGCTGCTGAGCTGGCGCAATCGCTTTTATAAATGTATCACGCGCACCTGCAGGCCCTAATGCAGTTACAGCTTTGGGGTAAAAAATCTTGAAAGAGAATTGATTGCTCTTGTAAAAGAGCGCGAAGTCACTAACCCTATCCTTTGCCATTCTAAATTATTGTAAGGCTCAAATCAAAGAGAAAAAAATTCCACTCCCGATGTCAAAAAAAATTTTTCTCTCACTTAACTCTTTCGTCGCGAAAATCAAAAGAATGATTTGCAAAATTCGGTCGCCGTTTGACCGTTTTCGCAAAAATCATTACCTCCTTAATACATCCTGTAGCAGGATCGATCCTCAAGGAAGAGTTCGTCATTTTTCTGACTCGGATTGGTCGAAAATTAAAAAAGTTACCCCGGGACAAATATTAATCAGTTAATACCAGACCAGCGTCCCTAGCCTTGATCTCACGGTCACTGTGAATTGTTTTGTTTGCAAATTGCCAAAATTTTTATTGGAAATTTAATTATTTTGCTGTTTGACTTTCCCAATAAGTGTCATCCATGAGTTCCTCTTTCTATATATTATTTTCGTTTTTAATTTCTAATTGTTCTAGTTAATGCCCTAAAAAAAGTATTTCTTGTGGGTTGTATTTCACTTTTCTTTCTTTTTGTTAGTACCCACGTCTTACTATTGTTTTTAATTTGTCTTCTCACAGCAATGTCAATAATGGTCACGTCATTCTCACTCTATTTGAAATTTCAGTTTTGTTGAACATTTTCATTCTTTATAGGTGTCGCTACTTACGCAGCGGCAGTTTTATTTAGAATGAGCGAAGATAAACCGCAAGATTATAAGAAACGACTGTCAATGGAGTTAACTAACTCCTTGTTCAGAGAAGAGAACCTTTGGAACCCCGATCTGGGCATGGGGCCTGACTTACAGGTATGAATAAGTTTGATTTATTATTTCATGCGCTTTTTAAATCAAAATATTGTGCTCTAAGTAAGAGAAAATTTATTTAAAAAATAAAAATTTTATAAAATAACGAAGGTATGTATATTGTTACATATATCAAGAAATTATTGTTTAAATTTGTCAAGCATGAAGTTTTTGTTAAATTCTTGTGCTAGTAACTAAAAATTTTTCGGTATTTTCCAAATTATTTTTGGTTTTAAAAAGCACTAGTTATGTAAACTTTTATTTTGGTATTTTGTTGTAGTTTTTTTTTGTTTTGCATTTTTTGTGGCTCGTTTTTAGGATATTTTAAGTCCCGATCAGGCTTACGACAACATGTACACCCAGGGCCCACCAAGTGTCCATAGTAGCCATGGTGGTAGACCTTATCAACAACAAGGTAGGTTTTTTTTTTATTTTAATCAATTTCTATTTTTAAATTTGAGTTGTATAAAATCTGAAATAGACGAGTTATGTTTATCAACGTATCATTTTTATTTAAATTTTTAACTTCCCCTGTATATAAAATAAAGTTTTTTATTTGATGCAGACTTTTTAGCAAAAAAAAAAAATATTTTTTAATTATAAAGATTCTGACCGATATTAAATGCGGTAATGGTTTTTCTTATCGACAAAATATTCTATATTTTAAAATTATTTTTGTTTGCTGTAATATTAATTCCAAAAAGGGCTCTTCGAATATTTTTGAGACTGAGTATTAAAATTCTATACATTGAGGAAAAAGTTCTAGAAATTATTTTTAGTTTTTTTTTTTTCTCAAACGAAAGGTATTCCATACAGGGTGATCAGAACATGCCAAAAAATCGGAAGCAGATCAATATTTTATAAAAAATTGTGTGTCCGTTAAAAGATTCCCAGGTCCGGATTAAAATATCTTATGAAATAGTTATATTATTATACCTATAGAACAAGAACTTAATGACTAGAGTAGGTACGTCTCTGCTGATAGCTGAAGTGGTTGGTAATGTATGACCTTACAATATTTCTGGTTCAAATTTACCAAAAATTGGGTCGATTCGTGTATAGCCTCAAAAGACGAAATTTTCTTCCGACGCGGTATCCATATACAATACTTCGAATAAAACATTAGGTTCGGTTCTTTCACTTGTTTGTACACCTGATAGTGTGTACGATTCAAAGGAGCTACGGTGGTTTTTGGTTAACGATTAATAAATATTCGGATTATTACACCGAAAGTTTTTAAATGACTCTATTTCAGATTTTTCTCTCATCCAATATATTTTTTGTTATCAGTTTTTTTGATCGGTTTAAAAAATTTACTTTTTTTCTACTCCAGACATGGATTTTAAAGGGAGCATTATCTTCTAACCTCCTCTAACATTTAAGGTGAATGTACGTAGTAGATGTGTTTGTTATAGCATGCCTTTTTATATTAACAAGTATTTTTATCTGTTTTTTGAAGTCCTAGTAACAATTAACATGCTTCGCATTATTAATTTTTCAATGTATTTTTTGTTATTACACAGATGTTTTGTTTTGATTTATAGAGCATCACCTCTAGCGCTAGTATGTAAATAATTCGATGATAATTCAAAATATAACAAATATAGCAAAACGTATATTAGTAAAACTTTTCAAAGCATTTTCTAGAAAAATATATACGAAATACGAACAGAATATCAAGGTAGCAAAGCACCTCCATTAACCTGGTGTAAATCTCTAGTTCCGATGGCCTGTAAAACAGTTTATTGTTGTCAGTTGTTTGTGGTACTATTAGCTTGCATGTCAAATTGCTTTTTTCGGTAAAAATATCCTTTTACTAAAATTCCTTAGGTATTCACTCTGATCTTTTCTACAGCAAGTAAAGTTACTCAGATTTCTAGAATGCCTCGAATCACTTAGTCTGTTGCATTTCTGAAAATACTTTTCCTCCCAACCCCTCTTTGGGGCCATCATTCATCTAAACCACGAGGTTAAAAGAAAATGTCTGTTATATGCTAGTTTTAAAACAGAATAGGCATCTATCAATGGTTTCAAGATATACAAATTCAATATTTTGGCAGCTACGGAGCTCCAAAGCTACCAAACTATTCATTTTTGATACTATTTATAGATGTCAAAAGCATATTTTAATTATTTAAATGTATAAGTTTATGTTATTAAGGTCGCTGAATTCACATATGATGTCAGATTTGAAAAATTGACAGATGTCGATTAATTGTCAAAGTAGAATAAAAAAGTAAATAAGCTCTTTTGACATTGAAAGTTTCTTTTTTATTCTACTTTGACAATTAATTGACAGCTGTCAACTATCAATTTTTCAAATCTGACATCATATTTGAATTCAGCGACCTCAAAAACATAAACTTTCAATGTCAAAAGAAATTATTTGCTTTTTTATTCTACTTTGACAATTAATTGACAGCTGTCAACTGTCAATTTTTCAAATATGACATCATATTAGAATTCAGCGACCTCAAAAACATAAACTTATATATTTAATTAATTAAAATATGCTTTTGACATCTATAAATAGTATTAAAAATTAATCGTTTTGTAACGGATCATCTGAGGAGCTTTGGAGCTCCGTAGCTGTCAAAATATTGAATTTGGAGATTTGTGCCCATTGAGACTTTTGTTCAGGATGACAAAATATACAACATATCAAAAATAAGATTATTGCGGGGTCCTTTGTGTATTCCTCGAGTTATTCTAAACAACTTTTGTTTCTCCTATGTTTTTGTGGGCTAAGGTCAATAGAGAAAAAAAATATAAAATCTTTGTTTTCATCAGGCCAACGTTTCGACTTTTTATTAAGCCATCATCAGGGCTTCGAAAAATGATTTCCTTATTTACAAAGCTGAACATGCAGTTAGATGTAAAAATTTTATTTATTTGTTGGTAAATTATTATTATTTGATAGCCTTCTTTGTCTCGGCATGGTGTGAACTTTTGTTTCGTCTAATTTTTTCCCAGGTTGCGGAATATTTGAGTTACAAAATCGCTTCTTCAGTGTTTTTTTTTTTCTTCATAAAAATCAAATTTTGGAGTCGAATTTCAGAAAAATAAAGACCGAAATCAAAAATCCCAAATGAATGGTCGATAGGGAAATCCAAGACGAATATTTTAAAAGAAATCCACCTCAAACCGTGGAACTATATGAGGTGTAGAGTAATTTGAATGCGACAGTTGCGTTTCGTCCTACTGTGCACTGGTTGTACTCTTTAATGTTATTTGAGAATTTATCTCTATAACTAAACAAAAATAACGACCCACACCATCACAGCTGGGGCTTTATTTAAAATTTAATATATCCCATAAGCTGTCCGTTTAGTTTAAAAAATATTTAGCAGTCATGTTTCTTGTTCCTCGAGGTTTAGATGATCTGGTGGAAAGGTATTTTCAGAAATTTAAATGCATTCTAGTAGTAATTTGAGTAACGTTATTTGCGGGGAAAATCAGAAGGTACACTTGAATGAATTATAGAAAAAATAAAGGTCAAAAATGAAAGTGAACTTTGTTTTTAAATGTAGATATTTCAATATTTTCGAAATGGGCTAAACATACTAATTTTAGACGACTATCCACGAAATTGTATTGCTTTCTAATTTTTTAAAAATATAAAGCTTTTTTACCAAAATTAAATTGCGTTTTCTTTTTTATGAAACATTAACAGGTGTGTAAAATAGTAATAACACAACAATTTAAAAAGCTTATGTTTTGAAAACCAGCAATGTATTGTGACACAACTTCTTTAAAAATAAATTAGTTTTGAAAGTAAATGTTAATCTGAAGGGGCTAAATCTGGCAAGTAGGATGGGTGATTAATCATTTCAAAGACAACTTATTAATTGTGTAGAAAAATATTTAATTGGTCGTAATTATTCCTTCTTTGTTGGTTTTTACTAACGAAATTTCTTAGCATGTCACTGGTTTCCAAGATATAATTATTTAAAATATATTTAATATTTACTTAAAACAAATCTGCTAATAAAATGGTTACTAATTGTTTATTCCGGTTCTTTATTTTATCGTCTTTTTCCAGGGTATGACCAGATACCCATAGACATGCAGGGTCTAGAGATTGGTTCCCACGGAGGCGGAAATGGTTCGACCTATAGTGCAATCGACGCCATGGACGTTACCAGCGGAGACCCAGATCTCAATTTTGATACCATTGATCAACTCCCCACCCCTCCACAAGATAATAACCACGCTGCCGCTTGGTACGATACCGACTTGTAAAAACAATTTAATTTTTCGATGACAGACTGTATCATCACCAGAACTGGTTCTTAAGATATTAGCTAAAGAGATCTGTCAAAGTTGTCAATATTTATCTTGGAGTCAAATGATGGAGGACGACAGGTAAATATTAAGTTTTGACATTTGACGTATGAAGTTGACAATTTTGACAGCTATTTTATTTGATATCAATTATTTATTGTTTATAAATCTATTCTTCCTTGGTTACTATCTTAAAAGAAATCAAATGTCAATTAATTTGTTAATTTAAAATATTTTGTAGATGTAGATCGCGTTTTTTTTTATTTTTATCAATTTGTTTAAATAATGTTTGAACTTAAATAGTAATTATTTTGTTGCTTCCTGTTCTGTGGTGCTAAAAAATTTTATAAAAAGGCAGCTAGTAAATTTGAGTCATTCTATATCATTTGAATTTGACTGACTGTCAAAATTTTGACGTCTTAGCCTACTTATAGTTTTACTCTATCTGTCTTGTCAGAGACATTTGTTAGTGACTGACAAGACAAGTAAGCCTACTTGTTTTATTTGAAATTGAATTTCATAGCGGTGTTAAAATGAATAAATAAATGTTTGATCAAATATTATGAAGCAACAATCGGTATATTACCTAGAGTGGCAATCGATAGTGTTTTTATTAGAATATTTACCTTTATATGTATTGAATTGTTTGTATTTTATTTTGGGTGCAAGGGTTTAAAGAATCCTGAAGTGTAGAAAAAGGAACTAAACATTGACTGAAATTTTACAAATTTCAGGTTTCTTTTTACCAACACAATGCAATATTTTTGTTAAAAAATCAATTTTATTATTAATTATTTAATCTAAAAATTTATTTTATTTTTACTGAATCCCAATGTTATCAATTCAAATTAATTATATTTATTGCATTTATTTTTACCCTTTGATTTATCAATTAATTATTATACTTGGTAGTTACTTAAATATTAAGTAAGAAAACAGTATTTATAGAAGTAAAATATGTGTATCAATAGTGATAGTTTTCTTTTTATTAGCGTTAATATTCATTTTAATATTTTTGTCATGAAGAAAAATTTATCTCCTACTCTTGTGTCTTTCGCACAATAACCATAACATTTGTTTCTATGCGGATTTTAATTCTGAACGTTTTTTCGTATACAGGGTAGAACGTTAATTAAGAAGTAAATCATTGTCTCTTCAATGATTACTTCGTGTATTTATAGGCATTCATTAAATTCTGATTGTATATAGTCTTTTACTTCCCCTTAAACACACACCCACCCTTATTTCAAGCTGATGATGTACCTACGCAAATAAGAAAAGTGTATTGGTCTGCTGTGGACAAGTGTTGCGCACAGGAGAGTAGTTCATATGTACCGAATAAAACGGCACACCCTCATTAACGTAGCATAGCGTAAAAAGTGAAAATAAAGCATCAGAAACACGGAAAATCACTGCACAAATGATGAGAAATGAAATCACACAAGCTCCCAAGAGAAAAGACATTAAAAATGTCATCCACTGCACCAACGTCTGGACTTCAACAAGTACTCCTTGGGCTATATGCCCCAAGTCGTGACTTTAACCCAAAAACTTTAATTTTGTCATTAAAGGAGCTTGTCATTCTTAGACCGGTTTCGGCATTATTGTGCCTCATCAGTAAGAAGCAGACAAGCTCGACATTCTATCTCTAAAGAATAGCTGAAGAATGAATTCGACTCGCCTCGCTCTTGATAAAAATGGTTGCGTTATAGCAAGTGTATCAAGAACAAAGATAGCCCAACGCCATCTTACTTTAATAACAAAATCAAAGTTTCCAAATATGTAGGTACTGTTTTGGAATTTTTATGGTTCAAAAAATTTCACCTTCGTGCTTGTGACGGAAAATCACGTTTTTTACAAGGTTAGACGGGAATTGTGCTGTTCCAACCCTAATCGCCTTAGGCTAAAAACACACCAGGCGGCACAAAATTTAAATTTGTATGGAAATAAGGAATGTATTATTACAAAAAATATACATATAGTCAATATATATAATATGTAAAATGTACTTATGACACAATACACTGTAAACAATCTTTGTTTGGAAAGTGATCTTTGACCTGCACCAACAAAGATGGCCGCGTGACGTCACACTCCGGGCCTTCATTTAAATTTCCGTACGCCCATGGGCATTTGGCCGTTTTTGTGAAATTATTTGCTGAAGTGCCTAACTTTACAGAGGTCACAACGTCACTTGTCAATTTTTGAAAATGCGGCAATTCCGACTATTTTAATCCAAAAGTGAGTGTGTGGTGGTTGAGTTTTATATATTATACTGGGTAAGTATTGTCTTGATTTACTGTAGCACATAAAGCGAAATATTAGGTATTGCTTTGCTTGTATTTGTGATTCAAAAATGAATTGTGCTATTTGGTAGAAAAGTTTTCTTAACACTTGAGAAATTACGAATTATTTTAATTCATAGAAATCACTGGAAACTGTAAATCTTCTTGTATAACGTCCAATAAGTTTCATAACGCCGGCTCTACATATGGGGGCCAACGTTGGCTCATGTTCGCGGTATTCTGTAAAAGCATCCACACATTGGAGGGCAATTTGGGATATGTCAGTTGATTCCCGACAGAGCCAACGAACATGTCTGACCAAGAAATTGCTGTGGGTGCGACTGCCGTAATCTTAATGCTGGTTCTGCTTGATAAAACTCCAGCACCTTTTCATCGGCAACACGAATATTGGGGCCAATCCCTTTGATGTGTTGTCGAAAAACCAACAAGAGACCGCCAACTTCCAACATTGGCGCTAATGTTGGCTCCAACGCTATTTTGTCGGTACACTCATTGGACGAAAATGCTGTTGGAGCCAACGTTAGCGCCAATGTTTTTATGACTCTAGCGCCAACGTTGGAAGTTGTTTTCACATCAAATCAATATTCGTGTTGCCGTAGAAATTTAAACACCTGATGCGGAAAGACTATTTTCCGCACTTGATGTAGTCATCCGCGGAATCTACCACTTTCCACACTTTTGTTAGCAATATAACAATTTTTTGGACTCCGCTGCTATTTGAGGTACGAAGTAAAACAAGAATTATTTTATTGTCTTTAATTGACACATTAAACTAATACACTTTTTTCATACAACCTATATATAGAATCTACATTATAAAATTTATTTTAATAAAAGTAACAAAAATATACGTGGTATCTCCAAAAAGCGCTTCAATCTACCTTGTTGTTTTTGATGGTTTTGCAAATCTTTCTCTTGATTCAGGTATTGTAATAAAAACTGATTAAATATATATTTTAAAAAAATTAACGACGATTATCTTCTCTTATTTGAAAATATTGTTTTATATTCGACACTTGTCTCACTCATGAGAATGCTATTATAGTATTAGTATTAAAAGTAGATAAATTGAAGAGTTATTTTCAGTTGAGTCCTGGCAACTCGCATTTCGGTTTATTGGAACCATAACAACCCATGACAGGGATATGTAGCCAAGATACAAAAGAAAATCTAAAATTCTTACAAAAATAACCGTTAGTGGAGTAGACAGAAGACGATGAATTTAATATAAAATAGACTGTAAACGACTTCAAAAACTGTATATAGTTTGGCTGGCTAAGTAAACCACAATTAGTTATAAATACATATCAAAAGCTTACATTTAAGGCACATTTAAGAATGCAAGAATACAAGATGGCAGCATTTAGCTTCACTAATAATATTAATGATGTTTTGTTATAACAAAAAAATCATTTAAAAGTTTAACGAACATTTTAATATCAAAATAAGTTAAACTTTGTTAAATTATAAAATCCTTTTTTTGTATGCCAGCAAAATTTACAAAAAATACTTTTTCTTTTTATTTACTATAGTAAAATGAGTATGACATTTTAAGTACTTATTCAGAATACTTTTCTTTGTATTAACGAAGTAACCGGATTTAAATAAAAATAAATACTTAGATTTAAGAAAGATTTTAAAGTCCCCTATAACTTCTCAAAGCGAAGATTGTACTTAAAAGGTAGAGAGCAGCGTTGATAAGTCCAATTATCTGAAAAAAAAAGAGATAAATTAAATACATTTTTTCAAAAGACAAGAATCAATATGTAGTTAAAAAAAACTTACAGCAGCTGCGAAGTAAGGTTCATAATCTGCACCATAATAATTTTGTTTCCTGTGATTGATTTCAATAACAAATGTCAAGCTGGCAGCTAGCAGCAGAATAAATGCAAACCCATGATATACCACTTCCTGTAACAAATAGGATATATTAATGATTAAAATATGAAAAGGTTGTTAACACATTGAGTATCTGGATATACATTATTTTAGAACAGGGCCAATCAATTTTTAAACAAAAAAAATCTTAGCAGTATGTGAAAATTTAGGGTAAATTAAGAAAAATCGGGGGATGAGCCAAGTGCTTCAAAGAGAATTGATTGTACTTAAAAATGAGCCCGGCCCGAAGTCACTAACCCTATCACTTTCCCTTTTACAGGGTGTTCCGTATTCTTCGTGCTTTTTTCTCGAACAAGACTTTAGTACTTGTAGGGAGAGTACATTGAACGGAACAAAATTTAATTTAATTAAATTAAAAAACGAGTGTTTAAATTTCGGATCGTGATAGTTTTTTTGTTTTAAGACATTGTTATATGGATGTCCTAAAATGTGGAAAGCTAACTCTATTGGATATCCATAGAATGTCCTGTGTCCAAAAACAGGTTGTCCTATGGATGTCCGGTAGTCCTGTTGAAGATGTCCAATGGACAGAGTTGTGTTATTAGGGTGGAAGCCATGGGCGTATCCAGGGGGATGGGCTGTGTGGGCTGCAGCCCCCTCCGGGCGTTAGGATCTATATAACGCACTTGGTGCATAAATAACTATTTTGGCCACTGTTTTAAAGTTAACAGACAATAATGACATAAGAAATTAAACGATCAAGGTTTCACCCACGCTGTCATTTAATTCGAATTTGATTAGGTGTATTTATATATTTAAAATTGAGCCTCTTTGAAACAAATAGTCATTCATTTTAAGGTCGGTTCTTTTTCTTTTTTCGGGATAATTGGAATTATTTTTAAATATCTTCTGTGTACAATATTTAAATGATTGTGTAGGTATAAAATTATTATTATACATTTATGTCAGATATTTTCTGTATTTTTATTGGTTGCTATTGGCTAAACAATCTGTCATATGCTTAAAATTGTCATTCGCAAATAGATATTAGTTCTGTTCGGTGAAGTTGTAAGACAAGTGAAATTTTGAGTCGGGAAATATCCAATAAACCGAATTTATAATTTTTCAGTCTCACATGTTATATTTTCTTACAAAAATCACGTCTCTATTTTTAGTTTTATTTCATAATTACGGTAAATCCGCATTAATCTTATGAAATGTGAATTGTTGGAAAGGATCCAACGTTTTATGGAGTTGCGACTAAATTTAATTTTTTTTAAGTTTAAAACACAACTGACTGAATGGATATAAATATACTGAAAATAAACCACCTGTTAATTTTTTTTTGGAAAGCTGTACTCGGAGAAAACATTCGGAAAGTCATTGTGTGTCAAAATTTAAACTTTAAAATAGTCACTTAAAATAACAATTTTCAAAACGGTGTTAAAATGCACTTTTAATGCTATAATAAGAGTACTGGAGTACTGGAAAATGAAAAAATGTATGAAGTACATCATTTTTAATGGAAAATTATATTTAATATTTTGAATTTAATTGTAATAGTAGAATGAATGTAATACTACCAAAAGTGCTTGTTTAAACAATTAAAAGAAAATCCAAGTTAACAAGTCTCAAACACGCTTACCTGTTATTGCATAACTCCGTCTAAGGAATGATGTTGATAGATAAATACAACACAGTAAATTATAATAAGCGGATTAAGAATAAAGCAGCAGATACGACACAAAAGGTTAATTAGGGATCAAAGTCACTCGTTTTAATTGTCAAATGTATTATGTATTGTCTCGCATTCGGGAGTTCGTGGGTTCGACTCCATTGACCCCTTTCCACTCAGACCTAATTCTCAAGTATTCTCCAGTATGGCTGAAGAGGCTTGGAAAGCCTACAGTGGCCTCCTCCCTCTGGGGAGAATGAAAGACAATATTTTGCCCGTTTCTAACAAGATGTTTATTTTACAGTATTCTTCAATCCGAAGATGACCTCATGGCGCAAATATTCTATCGTCTCGGTCATCTTTATTAAAATCAAGTCGAATGCGTATCTCTTTTTACGTTTTTTAATTGTGAGAACGACGCAAACGTATATTTTTAAATTTGAATGATTACTAGACTTATTTATGTACTTAATTAAATCATACAGTAGGAACCTTGAGAAAAATTACTTACGACATTTTCCATAAAAATTATTATTAATAGATACATCAGCTTGTATAAGTGGATAAGAGAGCGCGAATATTAAGAAAACGAATTTGAAAAATGTAGATATTGTTAAATAAATTTAAAAATATTTTGCAGGGACTTTTTGGTACACATTTTAAAATTTCGGGATCTTGAACTTTAACGCCCTGTACATCGAAATCTAGCCATAGGATAGGATTGGGCCCATGGACACTATTGATCAGGACATCAAGTACTATCACATATCAAAAATTCAGACAATTTGACGGCTCCCGTTTCCAGATAGCAGCGTCTATTCTATCTTTAATTTTTAAATAATCTCATAGCTATAGAGAAGTTTTAAAAAATATATATATTTACTCTAGTCTGCAGTGAAAAAATTCAAATGAATTGCACACTCATAACTGTTAATATACAACAAAATATAAATAATTATTGATGCACATGTCAGATTGTTTATAATTACAGAAAATATTTATAGTTTGCTAGTAGTTATTATGCGTTATTGTTTTTTACATACACATAAATGTACAGGGTATTTTATAAATTAACAAAAACGTTTCAATTCCACTTTTAACTAAGCAATTTATGTACAGGGTGATTAATTAGCGTGATGAAAAAATAAATAGAACAATTCATTAATTTCTTTTTATCAATTTGTACACCCAATACCTTAAATCCTAAACAGATCAAATGTTGTATATAGGTTGAAAATAAATGTTTATTTTTTAAATATGATAAACGGGATTGTTTTTATATTGTTAATATTTTAAAATTAAGTTCAGGCAGAAACTTAATCTCTCATGAACGGAAAATTGTACAAAATAATGTTCTTACCAAAACACAGTACTAGTGAAAGTGCAGATTTTGGTTTATTTTTGACATCTCGCGCCCCCCTGGTTTCCTATCGCGACTCACACTTTGAAAAATTAAATTTTTATGTCAGATAATGATATTTAGGACAAATACCCAGCGAAATGTTTTGTAGTAAAAATAAGCATTGTATTTTAAATGGCAATTTAACATATTCAAATACTAAGCATTCTAGGAAGTTTTTGATACTAATAATATTTTACTTACATAAATGGTTTTTGAAATAATAGAAGCAGTCGATATTGATATCAAGCAAGACAGTAGTAGTAAAAATGTTCCCACTAGGAAAGTAACAGCCATAAGAAGAAAAAAGACTTCAGGTGTATTCACAAATCTGATGTATTTGTTAATATAGTAGCTGACTATTCCTACGGTCACGATTCCCAAAATCTGAAAAAAGAAAAATAATAATTTACATTTTGATTTACCAATAGGCAGCATCACAAATAAGTAAATCCAGTTTAAATGAACAAATAATTAAAATAACCACTATACTAGAACGAACAATGATTGAGAGAAGAAATGACCCTTGGCATATTGAAGGCACTGGCGTGCTTATTAATTTTTGAAAGGGTTAAGGACTAACCCAAATAAATAGTTAATTATCTTTACAATAAACTAAAAACTTTTTTTTTGGATTTCATATTTTTTTGTATCTTTTTACAAACCATAGATCATACCTTTCGTCTAATCTTCCAGCTCAGATGCATTTATTAAATAATCGTTATTCTAAATCAACCCTACTATGTTACGTTCGTGGTATAAGCAGGTAGGAAACGGATTACTACTTGCTATTACTCCTTAAAATGTACTTATCAGTTGTATAAAAAAATAAGCAATAAATAAAAAAATAATTTGAAATGGGGAGAATATAATTTATAAGTATTTTTTTATCCCAAACAATATTGTTTAATAATACTTTTATTGTGTATTATCCTCCTAAATAAGAAAGTTTTTGAAAAATTCCTTTTATTATGAAAAATATGTTGAAAATACAAAATACACAGCAATGTTTATAATTTATCATACGTTAAACCATTCCATAATTTTATAGATTAAATTTGGAGGACTCGTAGTATTACCTTTGATAAAATACTATCAATATTTCAATAATACGGGCAAGCCAACGACTCGAAAAACAGTAGAGATTGTATACCAACAAAAGCAGACGACTAATGTGGGCGCGTGGGTACACGTGGTTAGGTTATGTGGAATATCATGGATCTCAGGCGGAGAGCGTAAAAATGGGGGACATAATTCTAACGAACATTTAATAATTGCGCTGGAATATAGGGATTAATTGATATAAACGGAAAGGTTAGAATATAAGCTTCACTTCGGTCTGGGTATTAATCCTCAAAAAATGAACGGCGGGGAACAAGAAGTATTTAAAAAAAAATACAAAAATACGTTCGAAAAGTAGACACTGTAAGCTTTAAAATGGTGTGCATTGAATAACAATATAATGGAATATGAGTTTTTAATTCGTGCTTGTTTTGAAGATTTCTAGAACTCCGAAAACGTTTGAAAAATGCAAATAAACTAATCAATTTTTTATTAAAATGCCAGAAAGATACTGAAAAAAAAATATGAGATCATTCAAGACATCTCAAGATCCCATTTAAAAAAAATAGAATAAAAAACTATAAAAAAAAATATGAATGAATTACTAAAATGGGCGAAAATATTGGGAAAACATAAACTTTGACCACTTTTTTCAATGTTCTCGACAGTAAAGAAAGGGCTTCAAGGCACATGGATCGATACCTATGGGTTTTCCGATTGCAATGAACTTTGAATCACCCAAAAATATCAATTTTTGCCCGAGTTCTGAAGCAATTTGTCCGCCCGTTTACAAGTTAAGTGGCAACCGGAGTTCTTGTGAGAAGCAAATTTCACTTCTATATTATGAGGATATTCTAATATAAAATTGTATTTATATGCGCGCCACTGGGAACACTTGGCGATGGAATATTTCTCGACGTGGCAGCACTTTACAAATATATTTGCGAGAAAAATGGGAAACCTTTTGGTTTAAAAACTACTTGACATTTATTAAATCAAATAGGAGGAAATTTTCATAGATTTAATGCAGAATGGCGCGGATATTTCGTTTTGTGATTTTCCATTTAAAATTAACAAAATAAATACTTTTCGAAGGTTTACAAAAAATCAAGGAATCTCCACCCTAAGTTTTATAATTTTTAGTATTTCCTGAAAATTTCACAAAAATCAGACAAAAACTAAAAGCTTAAAAGGTTATTAAAATTTTTCAATGGGTTCGGTTTGCTCTTAATGCATAGACAGTAGCATTCCTATAGAGGTAGAGCAGCCTGAAATGAGAGGACTTTTGGGTCAGGTTATCTCGAAAACTATCGAATTCCCGAAAAAAATGATAAGGACCATTTTTGTAGATAATGATAAGATCTTCATTTTTTATCTAAACAAAAATTGGCTAATTTGCATATTGTGGCAGATATTAGCGGGAAACCATTTTTAAGTGCCAATTTCAGCCCTCTCCCAAGTCGGAATCGTGGTGAAATTTTTTTGGAAGCAACTTTCAAGGCCTAGAAATTAAGCCACAAAAGGAAACCTAATATCTGCCTATAAAGTTGAGAAATACAAGTAGAATGTTTGGCAACGCTGTAACCATTTTCACCTTCAGACTGCTTCCTGCTTCAGACTATTTTATATATTCTGCAATTTACGTTAGTTCTTCGTTCGTTCAACTTTCCAGCGCTCTCAGTGATTGGCCAAGGACTTGTGACACAAATTCCCGTTCTTCTTTCGTCGTATTTTTTCGGGATTTAAAAAAAACTACTTTGAGTACAAAAATCTAAATAAATATTTCGTCGCCATGTTTTCCCTGCACATAAAAGTTGAGGTAAATACAAAATGATTACATCGATTTTTATTTATAAACGATTATCTTTATTTTTAAATAAATTTATTGACTCTCCTTCCGTAAGGTATCATTTGCATTTTAATTGTTTAACAAAATTTACTGATGGATGAGTCAGAAGTTATAACCTTGTATTGAAAATTTTATTCACAAACGTGTATAAGTAATTCTGGTAAATGATAAATTTTTATCTTATATTTATGTTGGTCGTCTAGTGACCTAGTCCTGAATCCATGAAAATCTTGAACTACAGGTTTAGAAATTTTTAATCGGCCGCAGAATGTCAGCAGGAAAGAAAAAATATACAATGTAAAAAGGAGACAGGTCCAGTACTCATTGTTTTCGGCCCGCAAGCTTTCCTTGTTGACAGTTATAAGGCATGGAAATTAAGAGTCGTTTCTTGTTAATTCGGTGTGTGAAAAAATATAGAAACATGTTTAAAAAGGTTGCACAAAGGATGTGAAATAAAATCACACATGTTCCCAAGAACAAGGACATTAAAAATGCACCAGCGTCTGGACTTCAACAACTACTCCTTGGGCTATATGCCCCACCAGGTATTGAATTACGAAAGTCCAGACGTGGTTTGGTGCCCGACCAAGTCGAGGCTTTAAACCAAAAACTTCGATTTTGTTATTAAAGGAGCTTGTCATTCTTAGACCGTTCGTGATACACTTGCTAACGCAACCACTTTTATCTAGAACGAGGCGAGTCGAATTCATTTTCAGACATCCTTTAGTGACAGGATGTCGAGCTAGCCTGCTTCTTACTGACGAGGCACAATAATGCCGAAATCGGTCTAAGAATTAATAACAAAATCGAAGTTTTTGGTAAAGCCCCGACTTGGTCGGGCACCAAACCACGTCTGGACTTTCGTAATTCAATACCTGGTGGGGCATATAGCCCAAGGAGTAGTTGTTGAAGTCCAGATGCGGGTGCAGTGTAGGACATTTTTAATGTCCTTGTTCTTGGGAACATGTGTGATTTTATTTCACATCCTTTGTGCAGTTTTGTTACGCCCATGGTCCTTTATTGGAATTTTTATGGTTCAAAAAAATTCCACCTTCGTGTAGTTTAAAAAGGTTGATTTTTATTTTGAACAGGGAATTCTACTTTTTAAAATTTTCTTCTTCTTTAAACGCAAATGTGAGGCAAGTTATACCTCATTTTAATACGCCTAAAATTGTATATCTGTGAAGGAAGAATATGTAGTTTAATTTCTCCCATTAAATTAGTACTTTCGATACCACAATAGTCAATATATTTTACTGCTGTAGTATTTATATTTGACAACGCCACGTTAACGCAAAAGAGACAGAAGTATGCTTACAGTAACTCTTTCGCGCAAAAAGCTATCGAGCTTGTCACAAACAAATGTGCTGTCAAATGCACTAGTAGGCGTAGGGTTTGACATTAATGATAAAATGTGGAAACATCATTAATAATTATTTTATTCAAAACTTTAAATACGATACGTCATATGACAAAAAATTATGACTATTTTTAGAAAATTCATAATAATCCTTATCCTTCACAATAATTGATTATTTTTTCGCATATTTTTCTTCATACTTCTTATATGATTATCAGTCGCCAAGGTTCAGCGTTTCGCCGTCTTATTAAATCACCTCACAGACCAAATTGGACAACTAGGTCAATGTGATCGATGTTCATCAAAATGAAATGAAAATAATCCATTATTCACACGGCGATTTTCGTCTCGGCTTTTAACTATACAAATGGGCGCGTTACAAAAATAAATAGTCTTAGCTTAAAAATAAAACAATAGGATACTTTATCGATTTTCCATTATTTTCTTCATCAAGCGACTGAACGAAATGTTGTTTTTTACGAGTGACAGTTAAGTGACATTTTAAATTAAGGTAACTGGTCTTCAGTCCAAGGCCAAACCGATTTTAAAAACCCGAATTGTTGAAAAATTCTTTGCTTTATCTGTATGATTGGAAAATTTAGGGTAAATTATAAGTAAATTCGTATAAAATCGATAAATAAATATTTTGCTTTGAAAAAATTACAGCTTATTTAAAACACAAAAAAGAACGTTACTTGTGTTTTTCGTGGTTTTTCCGACTCACAAAATACACTATCATTAATAGGAGCGCAGTGAGTTTGTCCGTAGTCCCAATAAGTTTTATACAAATGGACAAAAAGTTTATCTTACATTTCACAAAAAAAATTATTCTTGATAAAAATCTCTGCATAACTTGATCCATATTCAGGTACAAAATTTGACCTCATCAGGTTTAGTCAATTTGACCTTCAACTGACCTTGACCCCGATCTGATGAGGGCAAGCGGACCTCGGATTCTGATTCAGCGACCCCAAAAACCCCTAGTTACAGATTTTTCTAGAAGTTTTCCTCAGTTTGACCTTCAAATGACCTTGACCTGACCTGATGAGGTCAAATTTTGTATCTGATTATGGATCAACAAGTCATGCAGAGATTTTTATCAAGAATAATTTTTTTTGTGAAATGTAAGATAAACTTTTTGTCCATTTGTATAAAACTTTTTGGGACACACTGTAGATTACGCGTTGAAATATTTTCAGCTATACCTACATAAAACAATTAACAGAAGATGGTTGAGACAGTAATAATTAAAGAAACTTGTAATTTAAAATTATAACTAGCTAAAACTGAGGTGCTTACCAGTTGGGCAAATTTAAGTATTCCTGGCCATGATTTTAAATATCCTGTATTGATTATAATTGCGGAAGTTGTCGTAGTGGTGGTAGTCCGTGTAACCGTTACTGTGTGAGACATTTTTACAGGTTTTCTGAAAATAAAAAAATAGAAAAAACAAACGTATTAATATATATTTTTTAAGAAGAGAACAACCCAGCATTCAAAACGTAGCTTACCAATAAAGTGTAATTATTTTTCTTTAAGATGACATTTTTCCTCCAGCGGTTCTCAAACTGCGGTACATGTACCACTGGTGGTACATTACAATATTTTAGTGGTACAATTTTTACAGAAAAAAATTAAAAGAATGTAAAATTGCCCCCTTTTAACATTTTGTTTTAATCTTTAGTATTCAGAAACATACATTTTTCAAGTTTTTGACTTTAACGGCTCTAGCTTTAATATTGAAATGACGACTTTTCCAAGAGCTTCGAACAATTTCGCGACGCATTGATTTTTAATGGCGAAATGCTTTTATGGTGGTACATATATTTTTGTTTCATATGTATGTGGTACAAAATTTGAAAAGTTTGAGAACCGCTGACCTATAGCGTATATCCTATTGGAAATGCAGTATTTGGAAATGTTTATGATATTACGTGAAAAATTGGCAATTTGTAATTTTTTCAAATACGCGATTAGATATTGTAACTGTTTATTATTTATTATTTATGGATAGGAAATAAGTTTGCTTGAGTACAGAATACATTTTAGAGTTACCAAAATATTGAAAACATAAAGTCAACATTAAGAAAATAATTAAAACATTACCCACTTTTGAGCATGGATAATTTTTCGTGTAGCAATTGCTAGTCGAGCAAATTTCACTTCTATTTTACGAGGATTTTCTAATATAAAATTATATTTATATGCGCCCCACTAGGAACACTTGGCGATGAAATGTTTCTCGAGAGCTTTAAATTTCTGAAACGACGAGGCATCACTATGCAAAGATATTTAAGAAAATGGTGGGAAAGCATATTATTTAAAAACTACTTGATATTTATTAAAACAAATGGGAGCAAATTTTCATAGATTTAATTCAGAATGGCGCGGACCCTTCTTTTAGTGATTTTCCATTTAAAATTAACAAAATGAATACTTTTCGAAGGTTTACAAAAAAATAAAGAGGTCTCCACCCTAAGTTTTGTAATTATTAGTGTTTCCTGAAAATTTGACAAAAATCCGACTAAAACTAAAGGCTTAGAATGATTTTAAAATTTTTCAAGGGGTTCGATTTGCTCTTAATATCTCGTAATAATCGTACTTGTAGTTTTAGCCAATTTTTATAGCAAACTATCTTGAGTTTAACCTTGCCTGAATTCTCAATTTCAAAACGATTTTTAAAAATAGGTATATATAACTCAATCGGCTTGAGGATTTGTACGAAAGTTGATGAAATGTATTTTTAGAACATTTTTACTGTTCAAACTAGTATATATGTTTAAATTTTCTTAAATATTTGTTCTATATTAAATGGTAATGTTTATTTTAGATTTAACAGATTGAGTGATACTATTCATTAATATAATTGATTAGTCGTTATGTAATAATGATTCATTTATTCTAGATTATAAAGAACTCATTCCTATACTCTGAATAAGAGAGGAGTGCAGTAAAAGTGGGGATATACCGTCACATTCCATAGGCGTACTTTGCAAAATCAAAATAAACCAATAAATATCACGGAGGATTATGTGTTGTTAAAGGGATTAAACTTTTTTTAATCTCTTTACATTAAAACGCTTCAGTACCTAAAATCAAAGGTTAAAAAAAATAAAAAGTTCAAGAACTATCTTTAAAAGTCACTGTCTTCACTATAACTACTGATATCATTATCATTGTCTTTTCTGAGGTTTAATATTATGGGATCTATTAAGTTTTCCATTACTATATCCACTTTCCAAAATGAATTTTCCACTTTTCTCAAACGTTCTCCATTTACATCTGAAACTGCCTTCAAAAACAAATTTCGTATCGGATTATTGCTTAGAGTTATAGGCTGTAAAGTACCTCTGTAACTCATTGCTACGGTTTTACTGGTGTTGAAACAAAGCCCATTCGAGTCAGACCAGGACTTGATAGTTACTAGATCTTTGTTTATGCTAGATTGTAATGTCTGTATATCAGAACTACTCCAGGTTACACTCGTGTCATCGGCAAACAAAGTAATTCTTCCACTTATATATTTTTAAGTCTGTGATATCGTTGATGAATAATAAAAATAAAATTGGACCTAATACTGAACCTTGAGGTACTCCACTGCTAATTGGCAGATTTGAAGAATCCTCACCATTTGCACGCACCTGCTGATTTCTATTTTCTAGGTAAGTTTTAAACCATTGCAAAGGAGAACCCCGTACGCCATAAATTTGTAGTTTCTTAATTAAGATTTCATGATTAACACAATCAAAAGCCTTTGCGAAGCCACAAAGTACTGAAGCTGTGAAAAGTTTGTCATTAAGTGATGTATATAGGAACGGAAAACATAGCGTCGATAGTGCATTTTTTAGGTATGAAACCATACTGATGAGGTGTTAGGATGTTTTATTTGGAAAGAAAGGGCAGCCTTTCTATTATCTTCGATAAGGTAGTAATAAAGCAATGGGTCTATAGTTACAGGTTTCGGTTTTGTCGCCACCCTTATGAAGCAAGCGGAATTATTATAGCTGTTTTTAGACAGTTCGGAAAGATACCAGATTCGAATGATTCATTAATCAGCGAAGTTAACATGTTAATTACTACATCAGGTATATTTGAAAATATTTTAGTGGACAAGCCATCATTTCCACAGGAAGATTTATTTTGAATGCTGTTTATGGTTTGCTTATCTACTGGTCCTAGGAAGAAACTATTAGTGATCCATTTAGTAGGTAGGAGGAAGGAGAGAGCATCCTGGCCCGGAGCTATGTTAGAGCTGATATTCTTACTTACATTAACAAAATAATTGTTTAGTTCATCAGGACTAGGATTAACAGTGTTTGAAGAACGGGTTTTATTTCTTAAGTCATTTATAATAGACCAGGTTTCTTTGGAAGATTTTTTAGCTCTTGAGATGCGATTTTCATAATAATTTTTCTTAGTAGATTTGCTAATTTTCTGATACAAGGATTTAGGAGGACCGATAATATTTTTAGAATGAAGCCATTTTGAAATATATATTAATACAAAATTCCGAATCAATTAAAATACATTCGATACGGCTATGACTAAAGAAAGTCTGACTTATCTGTCAAAAGAACAGTAAAAACCATGGAAACATGATTAAATCAAACGAAATCTTTTATTAGGCTGATCAAATGTATTAAAATTTTCATTTTAGCTACAAATAAGCATTGAAGGATGAGGTAAAAATAAAATTTCTACCTCTTAAACCTGTACTACTTCTACAAATTAAATCAATGCACTTCTTTCTTCTCTAAACTATAGAAATGCCAAAAAAATTGTCAAAATCTTAATTCATTTATCTGTATGTATAAAAATACTAATATCATAGCAGAATAAGGTAGCTGGGGCATGTAGAAAGGTTCATAGAGAAAGACTACCAAAATTAGTGCTAAAAAGAAAATGAATACAGAAAAAAAGGGTAGACCAAGAAAGAGAAGGAATACAGAAGAAGATCTAAAGACAATAAAAGCTATAAACGGGAAAGAAAAAACAGGAAACCCAAATGAATGACGTGGAATAGTGCAAGAGATACTCGAAAATAGATGGTGAAGTAATTTAAGAAATGAACTTTATAGATATAGTGGTATTAAATTAAATTGTACGAAATTTAATATAAGCCCTAGGCCTCCAAGGACTGTAGAGATTATTAGCATTCTAATCCATGCTACAACTTTTCGTAATTATCGAATAGTTTTTGATATAAAAATAGTTTTAAGTTCGTCGTGACACACCCTGTTTGTTCGTTGTATTATTTATTTGATAATTATTTATATTTACAGCGCATTTGTTATTTTAATGTTTTTTAAATTACAAGTCTATTTTAGTTGAGTTTAATTTGAAATTAAACCGGTTTTTATAAAAAACGGGTGTTGTTATTTTTTTTATATTTTTCTAAGTAAAAATTACTGTATTTATGGCACCTGTAGATTTTTTAGTTACAGCTACTTACCGTTTCTTTTTAATTTTTATAAAGAGTAAATATGGGGAAGTGTGGTTTACCTACAGATACATTTTTCACTCTCATTTAATGCGGTTATAGATAAGGCAGTGATATCAGTCCGTATTTCCGGTTTAATCATATTTCTAGATATGCAACACCGTAAATCTAGTTAAAAACAAGGTTATTTCATTCAATAAAGATTAGCTAATATAAAATGAAACAAAAATAAAACAAGACCACCTAGGAGAGCCAAAATTACGGTTGGACCCCAAGAGTCGTCTGTTCCACCCCTACCAAAGATATTTTTTGTTTATTTTAATTATTCATTTGGTAACTAATTTTTATTTATTTTTTGAAAAGAAGACGTACAGGGTGTCCCAAATTGGTGCGTTTTGCAGGGTATCTCGTAAACTAGAAGAGATAGAAGAAAAGCAGTTAAGATGTTATGACTTCTTTTTTTGTTAAAGTAACGATAGCCTAATTAAATCTTTAGTACCTCCCTGCAGTTGGAAGATACAGGGCGATTATTGAAAACTGTCGAAAACTACAAGGTACTATAACTTCTTAATTAAGAAAAATATAAAAAAACGTTATAAAAACTTTTGATATATATAATATTAAAGAGTTCAGTGGCGCACAGATTATTTTTTTTAGGGGGCTCACTAAGGAAATATAATGCAAACTTATGTTTTTTTAAATGGGACACCCTGTATATTTTGACGTTTTTCGTTTTCTTTTTTAATTCTCATTCACTTGATATGACATACTATATATCTATTTTCAATGGTTGGAGCTACAGTGCAAATAAACCATTTATGGATGTTATCAGGTGAAACACCCTTAAAAAATTGAGCACTCAGTAACGAAATGTAACATTTTATTATAAGGATACTGATGTGTGACAATTTTATTTATCAAAATTATAATTAATAAAAAATAAAACCAGATTAAAAAAATAAAAACAATAAACTTATGAAACAACAAGAAACATTGTAAGAAATAATCTTATTAGAATGTGAAAATTACATTAAATGTTCAAAATGTCCTCCATTTTGTTGTAGTAATAATTGACACCTTTTTCTTACTGATCTTACACAATTGAGTATGTGCACTGGCTTTATTTTTCTAAAGATTTTGTAATAAATCTTCCCTACTCTCGAAGTTAGTCTTGTAAATATTATTTTATGATTTTATTTTTGGTAATGCTGAATTGGTTGGAGATTATTTAAACGAAAAACTTTTTAATCGATGAAAACGGAGAGCATTTTGAACATTTAAGGTAATTTTTACATTCTAATAAAATTAGTTATAGGTAGATTAGTTGTTACAACGTTTCTTGTTGATTCATAAGTTTATTGTTTTTATTTTTTTAATCTGGTTTTATTTTTTATTAATTATAATTTTGATAAATCAAATTGTCACACATCAGTATCCTTATAATAAAATGTTAAATTTCGTTACTGAGTGTTCAATTTTTTAAGGGTGTTTCACCTGATAACATCCATAAATGGTTTATTTGCACTGTAGCATTGAAAATAGATATATAGTATGTCATATCAGGTGAATGAGAATTAAAAAAGAAAACGAAAAACGTCAAAATATACAGGGTGTCCCATTTAAAAAAACATAAGTTTGCATTATATTTCCTTAGTGAGCCCCCTAAAAAAATAATATGTGCGCCACTGAACTCTTTAATATTATATCTATCAAAAGTTTTTATAAGGTTTTTTTATATTTTTCTTAATTAAGAAGTTATAGTACCTTGTAGTTTTCGACAGTTTTCAATAATCGCCCTGTATCTTCCAACTGCAGGGAGTTACTAAAGATTTAATTAGGCTATCGTTACTTTAACAAAAAAAGAAGTCATAACATCTTAACTGCTTTTCTTCTATCTCTTCTAGTTTACGAGATACCCTGCAAAACGCACCAATTTGGGACACCCTTTACATTATCTGAGAGAAGAATCACTATATACTAGATTTTTGTGTTTATTTACAACTGTATATAGTGTGAGTTGGCCTGTAGGCCACCGCCTCTTTTCGGCCATATAGGTACATACAAAAACGACAAATTACAAATTACTGTACAGGGTGGCCAATTAAGAATGCGAGGTACTGTATCTGGGAAACCATTCATCGTAGATGCTTGCGGGAATAAAAGTTATGACTAAAACGGCCAAGAGAAAAACCTGGAAAATATTTTCAAGTTTCTGAAATGGCCACTAGGGGGCGTAACTGCGATCTTGAATCTGAGAAAGTGATGTTTCTGTGAATTCCGCTATATTAACCTAACAAAAAAATACTTGATCTTTAAAGTAGAGGATAATATGAATCTTTTTTGTTTGACAATTTTTGCTGTATCTCTAAAAATAAAGTGGTGGGGGGTATTCAAAGGTTTCAGTAAAAAACACACTGTATATTCGAAACGGCTGAGCCGATTTTAACAAACTTGGGCTAGTTGAAAAGAGCTATTTTTGGGCTACCAATGTTATAATATTTGAATTTAGTTAGTTTCACATATCGCCGCTAGAGGGCTTTTTTTAGACATTTCGACAGTAATGGTTAATTTTCTCAAAAAAATTAAATGCATTGGTATGATTTATTTTTCATGAAAAAGTAGCTAAATGTTAAATTTTTATTTTTTAAACTAATTAATTTCTTTTATTAAGTAAGTTGTGGCCCTAAAAAGGACCGATTTAAAAAAGAAAGGTTTTTAATGCCCCCGTAAATGCTCTAAATGCTGACCATCACGCTCTATGCATTGCTGAAGCCTCTCATGGGTAGACAAAACTGCAGCTTCAATTTCGGCTCTCGGTATGTTACGTAATGCATTACGAATCCGGTTTTTCATATCTCTCTGGTCGTAGCTTGAGTGTGTAAATAAAGACAAGTTAAGTCTGGTGATCGCGCAGGCCATGAAAACAGACTTCCTCTTCCAATCCAGTTTTGTCTACCCATGAGAGGCTTCAGCAATGCATAGAGCGTGATAGTCAGCATTTAAAGCATTTACGGGGGCATTAAAAACCTTTCTTTTTTAAATCGGTCCTTTTTAGGGCCACAAAATAAAAATTTAAGGGATTTCCGTATAAAATTTTCTTTGGCCTAAATTTTAGGTTAGGAACAAGATATCGAGATGCGGTTTTCGCGAGCTTGTTTAGGCAACATTTAGCTACTTTTTCATGAAAAAGAAATCATACCAATGCATTTAATTTTTTTGAGAAAATTAACCATTTCTGTCGAATGGTCGAAAAAAGCCCTCTAGCGGCGACATGTGATACTAACAAAACTTCAAATATTATAACATTTGTAGCCCAAGAATAGGTATTTTCAACTAGCCCAAGTTTGTTCAAATCGGCTCAGCCGTTTCGAATATACACGATGTTTTTTACTGAAACCTTTGAATACCCCCCACCACTTTATTTTTAGAGATACAGCAAAAATTGTCAAACAAAAAAGATTCAGATTATCCTCTACTTTAAAGATCAGGTATTTTTTGTTAGGTTAATATAGCGCAATTCACAGAAACATCACTTTTTTAGATTCAAGATTGCAGTTACGCCCCCTAGCGGCCATTTCAGAAACTTGAAAATATTTTCCAGCTTTTTCTCTTGGCTGTTTTAATAATAACTTTTTTTCCGCAAGCCTCTACAATGGATAGTTTCCCAGATACAATACCTCGCATTCTTATTTGGCACCCTGTACATACAAAAACGACAATAATAAGAGAAATTACTGTACGCACCTTGGAAATAAACAAAATGAAGTGGCCGATGTGCCAGACAGCATCTACTGTTTTCGGTCAAGGTGGCCGAAAACTGGTATTGACTTATCTGTATAGATTCATTTCTTGTTTTGTCTTAAGAAAGTATTTAGTTAGGACTAAATACCCTCCAGTTTTCTGCAACTTTCTCAGGAAATGTGTGGCCAAAAATGGGTTAAAGATGAGCCAGAGATGAATTTGTATATAGACTGCATAATCAACGAACAGAGTAGTTCTATCTCTCTAATTAGATCATTAATTGAAGTTAGGGACAATCCAATGGGAATTGGAGAGGCTAGTAAAGCATTTGGTGTCCTTAAATCAGCAATTCAGGATCGCTTTAAAGGCAGTCTTCCTTAACAAGTTAGGAAAACTGGTTTCCCTCCGATACCTCAATACAAATTGAAGAAAAAAATTATCAAGTGGTAAATATAGTTTCCTCCATTGGAAAAATACAACGTAGGGCAGAAAATGTGAATTTCACAGTAACCATCAACGTTAACTCTTGTAAAATATTTAAAAAGACATCAACACCTGCTGAAGAAATATTTTTTACCGATGATATAGAAAATAAACACACAAACAATTATATAAGAACGCGAATCAGAGTCTAATACAAAAGAACCCAGAAAATGATATAAAGTCAGTATCAGAAAAACAATTAACCAGAGAGGTCTAATATAATAACTGGGACTGTTGCTATTGAAGAAATAAAATCTTATACATCTTCAAGATCAACTCAAAACTCCAATTGGACTAACTCAAACTCCTAATCAAGGTCCAGCCATTCGTGAAAAGATGGAGTAGGAAAAGAAATCTAAATTAGAAAAATTAAAACAGAAGCAATGGCGTGAAGAAGGATCCAAATGAGAAATGTCAAAGTGAAGAAAATAAGTGAAATACACAACAACAAAAAATTGTGATGCTTAAGACGAAGAAGAAGAAGAAAATGTAGACTGGGACTATATGTACCAATTTCTTCAGTATGTCTAATGAATCATCGGCATTGGAATAATACAAGTGTGATAAATATCACATTAAAATGCATTCTATGATAATTCAACAATATAAAAATGATACAGAAATTTATAACAAATAATATTTTATAAAATGTAATAAATTTTTAAGTGACCTCCTCCTTGGCAAACATTTAGGGCTATTTAGAAATCAATTCAACGTATTTTGATCATGAATTTATCCAATTCTCACACTAACCACTTTATTTCTAATTTTTTTTATCCAAAAATGTAAGTAAAAAATTCACATATTTTTAATATAACAAATCAAAAGGAAAATCATATCTTTTAAGAAACCCAACACCGCGAAATAATCAAAAAGTTACCAAAATAAATCTGACTCACTGTTATACATAAACCGATCGATGATGAATATATTTTTACACTTTATTGGCTTCTCCGTAAAAAATACTAAATGACATCCAAGTATTCCTTCAAACAATTCATTTCTATCACTAATACAACAAAGTCAAAGTTTGTATGCTCATTAAAACGCATCCCTTACCTTATAAAACGTCTGACCTATATATATATATATTGTTTACAATAATCAAGTAAGCGTGATTCCGCGCGAAATAACGCACACCACGATGCACTCAAAACAGTAGAAAAAGCGAATGAACCAGTTGAAAACGAACGAGGAGGACGCGCACCCACCACACCGCAACCTACTGCGATTGCTCGTATTATTTTCACGATTTTCGCCTACGATTGGGTAGGGCATCGGCTTTTGGATAATATAATCAGAAGTGTTATGTTGTAATCTACAAGTTTAGGTGTTAAACAAATATATACCGGGAGAACTAAACAATATTTTAAATAAAAACTCTGTAGATTGCTTAATGAAATTATTTTATTGGAATAGAAGCTCCAAACGCAATATACACAGCTCGCCAACTAGTCAAACTAGGTGCCCTGAAAAAAGTCTCGCAGACTAGATTAGGGTAATGACAAATGATCTTTTTAGATAGAAGTGAAAAGATGCAGGAAGTAGACCGGCAAATTTGAGAACATACTATGCGATAGAGCGCAGGATGGGCTCAAATTAATAGAAACATGGTGTAAGGAACACTCACTGTCTATCAATCCCAACAAGACTGAGATGGTCCTTTTCACCAGGAAAAGAAGAATATCGGGCTTAAAACCACCTGAAATCTTCAAAAGCAAATTAAACTTCAACGAAGAGGTGAAATACCTTGGTATTACCCTCGACAGGAAGCTAAGATGGAACTCTCACCTACAAAGCAGAGCAGAAAGAGCATATGTGGCTTATGAGCAATGTCGGAGAACAGTGGGACGTACATGGGGTATTTCACCCCGAGTGGTTACCTGGATCTACACTGCAATCGTAAGACCCATGTTAACATACGGAGCCATTGAAGGTTCTACAAGCAACGGCCATCCACAAATTATATCAAATACAGCGAATGGCTTGTTTAAACATAACAGGAGTCATGAGAACAACACCAACTGCGACAATGGAATTAATTACTGGTCTGGACCCTCTGGACCTGCACGTCAAAGAGGTTGCGTTGATGGCCATGTTACGATTGCGCACGGCTGGTGTAAACCCCGAAGTAGGAGTGGGTCAATTGAAACTAAGCCTATGGCGAGAAGCGCTTACTGCACTACCTCTGCTGCAGGCGGTCAGCGATGCAATTGAACCCAAGTTTGTGTTTAACAAACCCTACAAAATACAGGTAAGACAGAACACGGAGTCAGATGCTGCAAATGCAATACGCATATACACAGACGGCACCAAAACCAAAGAAGGCGGAGTAGACACCACATCCTGTGTGGTGTCTACACCAGATCACTAAGCCTAAGAATTAAGTGGGGAACGGGAAATAATACCTGCGTGGTTCAAACAATTGCCACAAAAGAACTAACCAGAAAAAGGAATTTCTGGCAAAAACATAATAATCTGCACTACTGCTCTACTAGCCTTGAATAGACAGCGTGTTACATCAGGGCTAGCATTAGAGTGATATCAAGCTTTAGCTAACGCCTATTATATTATCCTCAGGTGGGTTAAAGGGCACGACAGGATTAAAGGTAACCGCATTGCCGATTCCTTAGCCCAGGGAAGCGGCTGGACTAAGACTTTTAGGATCCAGCGACACCTACGGCTTGACGACTTCAGCAATTGCGGAACTTGCCAAACGTTACACCCATGCTCTAAAGAGATGGGATGAAATCAGGGGATGTAGTTTTGCCAGGGTCACCCTGGGCGACCCTGGGAAGCTGACGTCGAGGAAATACTTGGCGATGGCCAGGAAAAACCTACGTCTAGTAGTAGGATTTCTGACTGGCCACTGTCAACTAAGGAAACACCTCCATACAATGGGGCTAGTGGGCACACCTCTATGCAGGATGTGTGAACAGGAAGACGAAACGGTCAATCATGTCCTATGCGGTTGCCCGGAGTTATCGTCAATGAGTGTTCGGTGAGTCTTGGCCTACACCTGCCGATATAAAGGAGATGTCTCCTAGTGACTTGTCCACTTTCCTGGAAAGGACAGGATGGACGATGGCCTAGGAGGACAACTCCTCAGGAAGATGTACAATGGGCCAAATGTGGCCTAAGTGCTGTGGGACTAACTCACCCTCCCTACTTTACAGATACAGAGATAGATAGAAGTGAAAGGATGCAGGAAGTAGACGACATGCCTCACAATCTACGCCTGAAGAATTTTATACTGTATTGACCCAAATGTTTAAATTCTTGTCCGGTCACTCCATTTTATAAAGAACCAGGCGGTACGGGGGTTCTTACAGAGGAACATTTCTTGATCGGGGGTTCATTAGTGGCAATGCCTCAAGACCACGTAAGGGAGTTTAAACCAAAAGATATCATGCCACAGAGCACTGGTGATCACGATGAAACCTTTTTTTTTCGCACGTCGAGAAATTCTCGATGGACACAATGAGAACAACCGCTGGAGAGTGTGTTACTCTCCCTATAGGTTATACCCATTGTAACTCCCATTCCTTCCTAGGTATTCCTTTCCTAATATACTCTGCTACGATATTCCACATATTTTGGCAGTAGAGAGTGACATATCTTGACCAGAATCCGTCAAAAACTTTGCAACCCTTCTCCATTTATTAGTTTTGCTGACCAGATTGTAGCATGTTTGCAAAATATATAGTTTACTTATTCCACTAACACTAAAAAAACCCATCTAACCACTACATCTTTTTCTCATGCCTCAACTTTTTATAGAGACCATAGGAGTTCCGACTGAATTTCTAGGAATTACTTCTGAGTTCATAAGAGTTCCTAGTACAAAAGATTTCCCTAGCTGGTAACCTCATGTAAAGTTTATATTGCAATTTCTAATTTTTACAATCGAAAAGTTTATAGACCCATCTCATCTTTATACAATGTCTTTACCATTGTATAAAAATATTCCTTATACCTTTGTATAAGGATTACATAGTAGTACCACCTCTGTGTATCAACTGTTAGAGACGATTTTTAACGCCAGTTTCAACCGGTGAGGTAGTGACCCCACACGGATTTCATTCAAACTTGCTGTAATGTAATTGAGTCAGGAACGGATTCAGGGGATGAACATATTCACTTTCAGAGGAATGAGTATAGCTAACAGAAACTTCAGTTTATTTCCAAAATTCTAGTTCATCTTTGGTTTCTCGACTCGATCTCGTGTGTTCATGTGTTAGAATATGTTGATTATGTAATGAGGTGTTTGGAGTTGATAAATAAATAATATATCTGCGTTTGATTCAGTTCAACTTCAACGATATTTCAATTAGACCAGGGCCAATCATTTTTTAAACAAAAAAATTCTTAGCAATATGTGGATGGTCGGAAAATTTAGAGTAAAATACAATGTCTTTACGATTTCCTTTCTATTGGGGTGACATCTAGAGGCAAAAAACAATCTGTTTAAGTTGTGAGAGAAAAACTTCTAACACAAACTAATTTTAACCAGAATGTTTTTATTACATTTATAAATAGTTTACTATCATAACCTAATATCAGCAAATTTGTTATGGTTTATTTAAGTTTGATACCACTTTAAAGTGAAAATTCAACACATTTAAACAAATTTTTTCATAAAAAAAAAATAATTTTACAAGTTTTCATCTCTCAATTATTTCGTGTCGTGTTTATCAGTAGATTTCTGTGATTTCTGTATTGACTATAAGTGCAATCATTAAATAATAGATAACGGAATGACTACTATATTCAACTTAGATCATATATGCTTCGCTAGATACGGAATCCTATAGTGTTTGTTTGGGTCTAGAGGGGTGAAGGGGCAATATGATACAGTGGCGTACCATTTGGAATATTACAGTAAAATGGGAAATAATGTGAATCGAAAATAAATAAAATACCATGGAAGACTACGAAAATTATTTGGAATGGGAATAATCTGAGATGTTGAATACCATCATCTTGCGCTTCTGTTTATTTCAAATGCTATACCTTAATTATAATATATGTACTATATGTATCTAGTATTAATTTTGTAGATGTTATGTTTATGCCATACATAATTGTATTATATATTTGGTAGCCAGCAATAGACCCATATATTTGAAAATAATCATACATACATTCTATTCACGTTGTGACTAAATTTTCTTGGCTAATTTTATCATGATATCAATGATCGCCTTTATTGGTTTCAAATCAAGGGCGGATTTACGGGGGGTACAGGGGGTAATTACAGCCCTCCCCATGATTATAATTTATAAAAAAATTTATAAAACATAATACACACAAAACTCTTTTACATAATAAAGAAAGTGGTGCTTCTTATAATGCGTTAAAGAAAAATGTATGCAGCTTCCTTATTTTACTAGACTTTTAATAGTAGCAGTCTAAAAGTGTTTTTTTTTGTTTTAACCATTTCTAAGTACTTTCGTAGTCTCTTTGGGATTATAATTTAGTATTAATAAAGTTTTTTTTTAAACATGTTGTTAAAATGGGAAATTTAAACATGTTGTCTTTAGTCCAAGAAATGAAGTAAAATCATTGAGCAGAAACAGATCGAATGGAAATTTTTTGCAAATTGTTAGGAAAGGTGTTTAGTTCAGAAGTAGAAAACTTTCGATAGTGGCGTTTTTTTCATCAAAAAGTGAGGGAAAAAAAGAAAATAAACTTGCGCAATCGATAAATTATCCTTTGTTAAAGAATTAACGTAAAATACAATACATTTCTAGTTTTTTTAAATATAACCGAAAATCTGATATTATTACGTAAAAATTGATATTAACTAATTTTATGGCCTTGAGCTAACAATTAAAATGATTTTTTTTTATTTTTCTACGATTAATACGAAGGAAGATCTGGCAATTGAAAAATGGGTGTTTAAAGAAACTGGATCGTTCTAGCGCAGGGGTTCTCAAACTGTGGTACATGTACCACTGGTGGTACATTACAATGTTTTAGTGATACAATTTAACATTTTGTTTTCAGAAACACATATATTTTCCTTCAAGTTTTTGACTTTAACGGCTGTAGCTTTAATATTGAAATGACGACTTTTCCAAAAACTTCGAACAATTTCGCGACACATTGATTTTTAACGGCGAAATGCTTTTATGGTGGTACATATATTTTTGTTTCATATTTATGTGGTACAAAATTTGAAAAGTTTGAGAACCGCTGTTCTAGCGTAAATATCTGAAAAAATATGACTTCCACAAAAAATGTATATAACATCTTAATGAGAGAACAACATTGGGAACATTTTAAGACCATCCAGAACCGTTTAACATAAGCAGAAAAAAAGTTATGGACAAAATAATTTTTTTTCAATTTTTTTACGCCATCTAGACTGTGGTATATGACAAAAAAATCGTTTTGCAGAAAGTCGTAACATATGTTTTTACAATTGTGTAGTAATTTTTAGCCCTATGGATAATTATTTTTTAAGTTTTGGTCTGTTAAAGTTGAGCAAAATTTTTGTTTTTTATGACATTTTCAATTTTTGGTCAATACCGTGAAAAGTATTGATTTTTGAAAAAAAATTAAAGAGACAATGCTTTGAGCAAATGTTCTTCCGAATAATTACCATTTTTCTTTATCTTTGCATTTATAACCGTCAATGTCATTTTTTCGGGTCAAATATTAAAAAAACGGTCATTCCGATGAACAAGTTTGTCATAACATGATATTTCGGCGATATCCGAAGCTTTAAAATGAATTATTTGTACATTATTTAATATTATCAGCCAAAAAAAGTTACGGGCAAAAAATACATTTTTTTCAGAAATGTACGATTATTGTGGTGAAAATCGTAATTTTCTGCGCACTATAACTCGGGAGGGAACATTAATTCATTAAAAAAGTTAATTTATCAATTACGAAACTTTTTTTCATACCCCCACCTGTCCCCACTCAAAACGCAACTAACGAATGTTTTCTACTTTACTAGCAATTTTCAAAAAAATTTAAGTTGATCTGATCAGTTACTAGTTTTTGCTCGATATTACAAAAAAATTTAGTAGCTTTCTTGGACTACTTCGTAAGTTTTACCCCTCCCATAAAAAAAGCTAAATCCGCCCTTGTTTCAAATCGTCATTGGCAACAATTAGTAAACCTAGCAATTATGTCAATTCAATCAACAACTCAATAGTTAACACAAGCGTTGAAAACGAGTAAATATTTTTTTATAGCAAATTAAAAAATCCCATTGATATAAACTCGTTAATACAGAAAAAACAAAATGAAAAGTTGGTAGGTATATTAATAGAAAAGATACCTACGTCAAAAATGTACCTTCGTATAGATTGGGTTGAGTAATAAATGAAAAATTTGCTGATGAACATGGTTTATTTTAATAAAACATAAATTGACATACAATAGATAGATATTTAAACAATTCATTTACAATTCAAATAAAGTATACATAATTTACGTTTAGTTCTTATTTTCACTTTCTGTCCTATCCAACAGCACGCCTATGGAATACATACCTATGAAAAGATCTGACAGCACCTTTCTCAAATTTGATATTAGCGTAGCATATATGTAATATGATCTAATATATTCAACGTTGTCGGTTGTTCGACGTACTTTTTGATCATTATGACAAATGCACAGTTAATGAATAGGACAGTAAGTTTTTAACGTTTCTGTGTATATCCCCGAGATCAGTAAAGTTAGTTGTATTCTTGTCATTGGAATACAAAATTTTATAAAACAGTAATAGACACACTAGATCAGGTAAGTTAGAACACAATTTTGTATTTTCATTTGTGATATTCGGTACTTGTTTTAGGATATTTATGGATAAATGTGTTATCGCCATTTTGTTCAAGATTAACCTTTGATTGTACTACTACGTGGCAATTCGAAATTTAAAAAATGTCTTCTATGGATCCTGTCATTCCCGATGATTTTCTTGAAAATTATATTTGCAGTGAATGTAATAAGTTTCTTTCAGTGTTACCTATAAAAATATATCCCAATAGACAAATAAAATGTGGTAGATGTTCAAAACAGGAGGATGCTACAAATTCGTTTTTCCAAATGTTTGCAGAAATAGCGCTATTCAAGTGCATAAATATGTTTGATGGATGTAGAGCATTATTAACTTCAGATAAAGTGGAAGATCATGAACAAAATTGTTTAAGTAAGGATTATCTTTGTCCTATTTGTCCTCAACCTACTGAAATTCCTGCTTTTAAGATTGTTCAACATTTCAAACAGTATCATGATAAAAATATTTTGCAAAAGTCTTATTTAGATTTGAATATTGGCGAAACTTTAGAATTCAAGAAAATATTCATGTACAGATTAAAAGATTATTTGTTTTTTATTACTATAAAATCAGAAATGATTTCTGACAATATTTCTTTTGAAATATCCTTATTTGGAAAACAAGGAACGGCAAATGTGTTCCTAAAACTTTTTATCCACAGTGGAGATAATGTTATAGAAACTAGTAAGAAATTATTATCCACTGAAAGAAATACCCAAATTTTTGTTTTTCCAAGATCTGTTTTTGATAATGATCTGTTGTTTGTAACGTTTGAGTTTAATTTAGGAGAACCAATAATTGGAAAAATTGAAAAAAATCCTCAAAATAAGAGTACAGATTTTTCTTCGCTCCCTCTTCAAAGAAAATTATACATTGAAAAAACTTTATCAAGTATATATCAAGGAATATATTTATCTGAAAGTGGAGAAGTTACAAACACAGTTACAATTATACCATTTTGCCTTTTATGCTCAGAAGTATACAACACATCAATGAATTCCGATGAACAAAATTGCCGTTGGATTTTTTACCCACAAAAAACTCAATATGTGTGTTCAAACTGCTTGAATTATTACTCAAGTCAACTTAAAACAACTTTAAATGTTGGTTCATTAAAATGTGATGCACATAAATATATTTTATATTTTTGTACTTGGAATTGTGACATGCCTCTTTCTAACAGCGAATTACTGTTTCATGAAATGAGTTGTAATCTACAGCCTATACGAGAATGTCCGGTTTCTGCTTGCAAATTTAAGGGAAAACTTTTCGAAATTAAATGTCATTTTGATATTACTCATGAAAATTGTACAACTGTCTTAAATTTTGGAAAAAGCGTTATCGAAAATGTTCGAGATAAAAATTTCACAAAGTATTTTTGGATAAACGGATACTTTGTTTTAACATCACATATTCCCTCATCTTTACATAACAAGCCCCCTCATATTGGTTTTTGTATTCATAATATTGTAACAACATTTTGTAAGAATGTTCAAGAAGATTTTGAATTACTCTGTTTCTCTATTTTTAAAGAAACAGCCAAAAAATCAGCAATAACTTTAATACCATACTACCATGCTCCCATAATAACTCATACCGAAGATGGCATTTATTGTTATCGTGATGGATTAGATCATTCTATCTGCAAAAATGAGAATATAAAATATAAAATTTGTGTCGTTCCAAAGTAATGTTTATATTTCAAGTTTATATTTCAAAGTGCAAAATTTTAATTTGTTTATAGTTTAAAACCAAAATAAAACGTTGTACTTTTTTGTCTCTACTTTTTTTCTAATACTGTCCTGTCCACTTTTTTTACTGTTTGTAATTTTTGACTTTGCAAAATATGCCATTGCATTCTTATTATCTATACTTTGTTCTGTGTTTGAGGCCATTATTACCAAAATTACCTGAAAAATATTAAATTTAAAATTGTAATATAGAAATTGTCTTTTTAGATAGTAAATGAAAAAATACCGTCCATTATTATTAATCATAACAATATGAAATAAAAGAACATCTGGTTTTCCCGCCTAAATCTCGCCCTTAAGAGGGGCCTTGCCACTGCCGACCTCGTTTTCAGTTGGCAATACTGAATATGCATAAAAATTTGACGATTTTTTGGAGAGTTAATCTCGAGAACGGAATTTTTGTTTGTGGAAATATTTATACCCGTTATAGCTTATACCTTGGAATAGGACATCTCCTTTTTTGAGTCAATTTTAACGATTAATAAAAAAGATATCAGCCATTTAGTGGAGGTGTGTTTTTGACAGTTTTGACAATTTGTGATCACCAATTTTAACGTGAAAAGGAGATGTCCTAAATGAAGGATAGAGAATTAATTTCCGAGAATACCAATTCGCAAAACTTTATAATTTTTGAGATTAACTCTCCAGAAAAATTTTTTTTATGTAAGTTGCCTATATCCCAGTAAGATTTTCTCTTTCCATAGTTCAGGCGTTTTCCGCCTGACACTTTGAGACAGTGGCGCTTTTTGGTTTTATTTTGAACGATGTATGCAACCAGTTTTACGAATACGACATTTTAGGTTATGTTGGCTAATTTATTCGTGTGTTTTGCAACTTTTTTTAATGAGTAAATTAGTATTAACTAAAACCAGTTCTTCAATTTAAAGTATTTCAATTAATGCCGTATACCTCATGTAGGACATGTTTCACTTTAAAATTGGTGATCACAAATTGTCAAAAGCACACCTTCCACTAAATGATTAATATGTTTATTATTCTTTAAAATTTGTTGAAAAATGGAGATGTCCTATTCCAAGGTGTAAGCTATAACGGGTAAAAATATTTCCACGAACAAAAATTCCATTCTCGAGAGGCTGTTCAAAAAATCTTCAATTTTTATGGATATTCGAAGGAAGTGTGAAAGTGTGCAAAATTAGTGATTAGTAATATGGAGAATGTGCAATTCAACTATAACAGTTTTTTGTGATTTTTATTCGTGCATTCAAAATAGTGTCTGCATAGTTGGGAATCACAGACATTTCAGAAATTAATATTTACAGTATGTCTCACATATTAACCCGTCCATGGGACTCTTGATGTAGGTTTGTTACACATTTTATTTGCTATTATGTCTTTTGTCCATTGCTAAAAAGCAATGCAGTTTTTTCATAGTGTATTGTTTTGTTTTTGTTTTAGTGAATAACTGTAATTAGGTACTTTTAAATAAAGAAATAATTATTAATTGTTCAATTTATTTTCTTACAAAAATGATTTTATAATATTTAATGATTTACAATAAAGTTAACATTAAAGAAATGAGTTTACAATTAATACATGCAAGTATTAGAACTAAGAATCTGAAATAAATTTGTGATTAATAAATGCAAGTACTCGAACTGAAAATCTGAAATAAATTTATGATCAATAAATGCAAGTACTAGAAATAAGAATCTGAAATAAATATATGATTAATAAATGCAAGTACTAGAAATAAGAATCTGAAATAAATATATGATTAATAAATGCAAGTACTCGGTACTAGAAATAAGATTCTGAAATAAATTTATGATTAATAAATACAAGTACTCAAACTGAAAATATGAAATAAATGCAAGTACTCGAACTGAAAATCTGAAATAAATTTATGATTAATAAATGCAAGTACTAGAACATGTCGATAGCTAGCTGGCCAAGAATTTTCATTATGGTTTATAAGTCTAAAGATAGATATAATATACCCATGCATTAAAAATATTAATTCACCTAATTAGAATGCCTTGGTCAATACTGTCAACAAAACGGACACAAGAATTTCCTTGTTGTTATCTAGTTAAATTCTTCTAAATTATCAATTACTAAAAAGCTGTTTTTCACTTTTTTAAAATAAATGTACATATTATATTTTCCATTTAAAATATTTTGGAATGTAATATAAAAACGCTTTTCATATAAATTCATATCGTATATTGATAATAAAGAAATATCTAGGTAGGTATTTTCGACACTGTTCTGATGCTGTGGTAAATAAATAAAGTATAAAGTTTAGTATGGATATTAAATACGTGTCACTGGTTTTTTGTGTAAAATTTTAAAGTAGGTTTATATTTGTATATTATTCTTATAGGAAAAATCACACTGAATACATTGGTGACATTAAAAAATTTGTAAATAGCCGTCTTCATTGTTAAAAGCGATCGTTTGTGAGCATTTTAATTTTTCAACCCTATTTTTTGGACTTTTTAACGAAAATGGTGACACGGGCAAAAAAGATTTCAAGGGATGAAACATGAACAATTCATCATAACCCATGGTTTAAGACTTGCAGCGATTTTTTATCTGTAACCGTTCAATTGTTATATACAAATTAATGTTCCAACATTAACAATTTTTTTTATAAAAGGACTTGCAGATAATTTATTGTGGTTACAATGTTGCATTTTGTTCATAGAACGCAGTTTTTTGTGTCGATAACTCATGTATTCTGCAATTGTTTAAACAAATAGATATTGATAAAAACATTTTGCGTTTGGGGCTGCCAATTATTTATTAATTCATTTTTTAAAAAAATTCTTGCTTCACCCTAAAGATTATACATTTATATAATTCTCAATTTTCGTATGAATCCATTCATGTTTAAATATTTTTTTTATGTTAGAAATATTATTTTCCGAGCTCCATTCCTATCTGATGTATTTAGTGAGATTAGTCGCGTGGCAGCGCTATTCATATTAAAATAAACGGATTTATACGAAAATAATTGAAAATTAATTAAATTAATAAAATATAAACTCTATTTTGATGCTAGAAAAAAAATAGTTAACAAAAAAAATGAAATTTCCTAAAAATAAAAAATAAAATTTCTGTCGTGGCTGAAGCCGGTATCGAACTCATGACAAATGGATTATTAGCGCTCTATGCGACAAGACTAACCATGAAAATAAAGAAAATTTATTCTCTCAGATTCCTTAGATATCCCAAATAATATATTATATTTTAATACTAGCAGCGCCACCTAGCATACAGGAGATTCACTGAAGTCTTAAGATATCTATCTCTCTTCATTATTGCAGAAAGACAGTGATAAAAGATAAAGATAAAGATGGGGATTTTTGGTGTTTGTACTTTGGCATACCTGTCGCGACGCCCCTCTTAAGAACGTTAAACCAGATTAAGAGAGACGGATATAAAACAAAGATTATTTATTTATTTTTTAATAAAATATACATTTATTATTAGGTACAATGTTATTTCGTGATAAAATTTGAAAACTTAAACATTATTATTAAAAAAGTGAATTACATTTTTTTTTGACAAGCTAACAGCAAAGAATCTAAAATATAATATAATATGCCGGACTTCGTGAATATTTGCGTGAAGAAAAAACAAATATTTCAACATACAATACAGTCATTCACAACATTTAAAAATCATACAAAAAAAAATCTTATAAACATGTATAGTAGCTACTAATAATATTGAGTACAGTCACTCAGTTTTTCTCTTTTACTCTATATAAAACCAAAAATTTAAATACGTAGAAGAGCGAATCCAAATTTGAGATAGACACTTGTATGTAGTGTCACCTTTTGGGAATGTCATGAACTACTTACTTGACGTTTGCTCTTACAATCAATAATCAAGAGTTCGTGGTCCTCAAAGGGACTGTATACAAGATCCTGAAGAATTAGTTGGCTTACCAATTGAGCTCTAGAAAACGAATTAGTCAAATATACATTGATTATAGAGGACCCTTTCTTTGGGCTTACAGCGATTGGTATTTCAGCTTGCCATTAGAAATAAAATATCAAACTAACACAAATGCAAGGAAAGAGTTGGATATGGGTTATGTGTGTATTAATTTTTCTTATAAAAGATATGAAGGTAGGATTGATATTAGGAGATCCTGCTGAAGCAGGTGCGAATGATATGTATCAGGGTGGGTACAAACAGATATTTTTACCAGGTAGCTTAATGAAATCTACTGCTTCTGATCCAGTTCTTCCCATAAGATATGCCTAAAAACAATTATGTCTTTATGTGTACAAGAAACAGGAAACTCACTTAGGGAATAACAAATAAGGACCGTTTCAACTGAAGGCATTTTTTGCTAGGATGGAAATATGCAATTGTTTCGCAAAATTGGACTGGTTCCTCTGGGATGGCGACTTTGGTGTGCACTATTTGAAGCAACCAATTATTTAGATATGGAAGAATAGGAAGATAAAATTAATCACCAAATAAATAAGAATTCTGTAGCAGTAGTTCAGAATACTACAAGTACTTGTAAGCTTAGGAAAATTACAGAAATAAGACCAGCAGGAGTTTCTATAGTATCTAGAAAGCAGCTCACACCTAGTACATCTTCAGGAAAGTTTGTTTTTGCGACAGTCTGCCTAAATGCAAGAAACGTAATAAAATATATCCTAGGTCAGGACTCCACATCAAGAACTGCAAGAAAGAAGAGAAAGAAAAAAACAATACCAAGCAAGATTTAACAGGAAAGGTAGCACCAAAACAATCGCCTTCTTACTCAACAAGCGCTAAAGTCCACATGGTCCAGTTCATCAAGCTCAGGAAGCGTTTGTTTTTCTTTTTCCAACAAAAAGATAAACATAAAAGAAAAAAATGTGTCCAGTGTGGCAGATAGGCACACAAAAATGTCGAAAGATCAAGAGTAGCACATTTGTCTACTCCTTTTGTGCTGAGGATGCAAAAATTGATATATGGTAAGAAAGTTAAAGTATAACCATTATTACCTATTGTTCGAGATGTAGATAAGCAATAAAATTTTATGTCCTTTAAAAGATTCCCGGATCTGGATTAAAATATCTTATGAAATAGTTATATTATTATACCTATAGAACATAACTTAATGGCTAGAGTAGATACGACTCTGCGTAGACGCCTGCTGATAACTGAAGTGGTTGGTAATTTATGAACTTACAATTTTTAGAATTTTCAAAAAAAATCTCAAATTTGGATCCTATCCCCTAACGATAATTTTAATAAAACGTTTATTAATTAGTAGAATTTATTTATGACAAACAACCATCTCGCCTTTTATACGTTCATTAAATATTCTTAAAAATAATAACAAAATAGAACCAAATCGTACAAAACTTGTTCGACTTTGTGTACAAGTACTTTTTTTTTGACTTAACTCTAAGGTACTCGGTGTCGCTTAATCTAAAACAGTACGCAATTTCTTAAAATTAAGTGTTCGACGACAAAAAATAATAAATTAATTCGTTGTTTTATTGCGTTTGTATTCCAGGAATAGAAGGTACGTAGCGACGCAGTAGACGGCTGCGTTGAAAATACCAAAAACCTAAAAATAAAAAAGAAATTCTTAATTATTATACGATTCAAATTAAAGATAGGTAAATAAAAACAGTTAAATTAAATACTAATAGCTATTTATATTACAATCACATAAACAAGGGCTTCATTGAACGAATCGGTTTATGACCGAGCGAGCTTGCGAGAGAGGCTATGTAGAAAAAATCAAAAACTAAAATTAAATAGTTGTTTTTTTAAGATTTTGTCTACCTCGTAATGGTAAAATAATTCCAGTATTATTCAAATCATTTATTCCCTATTTAGGTATTCAGTTGAAAAATTATTGGCTTCTTTGATAAAAAATTCAAGCCTAAAGGTCCAAGCATGAAAAATGAAAGTTAAATAACATGTTTCCAGATAAGTGGCAATCGATATTTCCTGACAGAAACAATTACTAGTGAAATAAGAAAAGCCCTTTTTTCAAATATGCTTGTACGTACTTTATATAGAGTTTTTCTACATTACAGTAATAAAATTATCGTAATTACCCCTGCAGCGATGTATGTCCCCCTAAAGCTATATGCTGGGTGTATAGATGCAGCCACTATCAACTGGACGATGAAGGCTATGATGTATAGGGCACTCCACACACCTGTGTTAAATAATTCCTGAAAAACAATTAATTTATTGATTAAGAATACACTATACAGCACTGCCTAATAAACAGCCAGAAAGTAGACTCATGGGTGAACAGTTGGGTCAGCTGATGTCGGCCATCTTGAAATTTGACATTTCGGTACTATGGATAACTCTACAGATTTATTTGTATTATTCTCAATATACTTGTACTACTTATATTTATGTTAAAATTGGTACAACTGTTGGGTGGTGTATCAAAATAAATAAATAAATAAAAAATAAATAAAAATGTACATTATGGTGACGCTGTCCCATATGATCGGATCCAGAGGGGGGGGGGCATAGATATACCAAGTACATATTTCTTTTAATTAAATCAAGAAGTCTAGACTGAATTAAATCATTAAAACAAAACAAACCAACACACAAATCACTTTAAAATAACCTAACATAATTAACAAATGCTAAAAATTTTGAAGTATGTCAAATTCTAAATTTTTCATATTAGCCAACATAGAGAAAATCTGGTAACTTTTAAGTTCGCGCATGAGCAACAATTTGGCTGTGGTAGCTTGGCTTTGGCTGCCTAGTGGACGGGTTGCCTTGTAAATGGCGAAGAATTAGAGGCATTATTCGAGAATATCAGAGTCAAGGGCAAGAGAAACAGAATTTAGTAGCTATAAATTGGTACTTACTGATAATATCCAATTTATTGGAATCCTAAGTGCCTCCCTTATACCTAGTAAATATATGAAGATCCATAAAATCGTTAATATAAAACTTGTAGTCGCTACAAAAAGGAAGAAATGTGTACCGCCATAATGCGCAGGTGAAGCTAGGGCCATACAGAGAATTCCTAGAAACTGAAAAGAAAAAAAAACAAAATTAGTATTTTAGTCAATTTAACCATTTGATTTTGTCAAAGGTAATACCACGAGTCATCCAAATTTTATCGATTAAATTTGAGAGGACGTGTGGTATTTGGAAGGCTTATTTTTTGAATCATTTTGTATTAAAAAACAGATAATATAGTCATTTATGCAAAAGACACTTTACACACAAATTCATTATTTTCTTTATCAAATCAAATTGACACATCAACAAATATTGAGCTATTATATTTTTAAATACAGGGCCACCAAGGCATACGTGATTGCGTTTGGCTTAATTCGGATATAGAGTTTGACATTTGTCAGTTTTAAAGAGATTTATGGATTTTTAAGTATTTGGGTATTCAAAAACTGATGTTGTGTGTGTGAATAAACGAATAAACAGGTTAGTTTGGAAATAAATTTTGAAATTTGTATATTAACATAGATTTGCAATACATTTTAGTATAATAATAATTGATCATGCTAAATAAAAGTTGTTAAATGTTTATATTTGACATTTCAAAAAAGGTAAACACAGTTTAATCAAAAAACCTCGAGTTACACAGAAAAAATATTTACTTAAATCCTATGTTTATCCTACATGAAACGAAATGGGACGTTTCGGCTACACTGATGATATACTACAGAAATCTTCTTAAAAAGGTTATGTTTTGTTTTTAAAGAAAAAGTAGGTATTTTTGAGTTTTGTTTGTGAGTAGATAGTGAAGTTAAAATTTGACTATATATCAAACTTTCTCGATAATTTTCTACCGCTTCCAATTGTCGAAAATTTGTGACTAAGGACATAAAATTTTCACCAAAGACTCTTTTCAAAATCACTAATAAAAAATGATTTTTTGTTATTTTTGACCCTTAAGTGGGTCTTTTAAAACTTTGTAGTTGCCATTTTGCGTGTATTTTTTACACTAAAACATCTTTAATGTTTTGTACAGATAAATAAATAATAAAAAACAATGGGAAAAGTTAACAATGGGAAAATAATATACGTTTGCATTAATTAACTTAATTTTATTTTAAATAACAGTTTTATTTAATTTATTTAAGGCCAACTGTTTACTGCTTTATACATAGATATATTATTTTTTTACATTTAAAACAAAACAAATTACCTTATCGTAATAGTACCTTGTAAAAATTCCAGAAAAATGTGAAAAATCGTAAAATGGTTTAAAAATAATATACTAAAAGCAGAATTTCATAACACACGTTTTTATCAAGGCATTTTGGTATAGAACACAGGTTGCATAGCTTTTTATTGAAGATACATAATACTCAGACGTCTAACAAATAAATGGTACAACCGTCATTTTTATATTTTTCAATCCATATTCCATTTTTTACGATTCGGAAATGTGTTATCATATGCATGAATTACCAAAAAATTAATAATATATTTCGCCCAATCAGGTCCGCTTTTAAGCTTAAAGCGTGGTTCAAACAGAGCTGGCCAGAAAAGGAATTTCTGGCAAAAACATAATTATCTGCACTACTGCACTGACAGCAGACAAGCTCTACTAGCCTTGAATAGACAGCGTGTTACATCAGGGCTAGTATTAGAGTGCCATCATGCTTTAGCTAACGCCTCGGTAGATAACAATATTATCCAGATGTGAGTTAAAGGGCACGACAGGAGTAAAGGTAGCCGAAGTGCTGATTCCTTAGCCAGGGAAGCGACTGGACTAAGACTTTTAGAACCCAGCGACACCTACGGCTTGACGACTTCGGCAATTGCGGAACTAGCCAAACGTTACACCCATGCTCAATCTCTAAAGATATGGGATGAAATGAAGGGACGCAGTTTTGCCAGAGTCACCCTGGGCGACCTTAGGAAGCTGGCGTCGAAGAAATACTTGGCGATGACCAGGAAAAGCCTACGCCTAGCAGTAGGATTTCCGACTGGCCACTGTCAACTAAGGAAACACCTCCATACAATGGGGCTAGTGAACCCACCTCTATGCAGGATGTGTCAACAGGAAGACGAAACGGTCAATCATGTCCTATGCGAGTTATCTTCAATGAAAGAGTGCGTGTTCGGTGAGTCTTGGCCGATATAAAGGAGATGTCTCCTAGTGACTTGTCCACTTTCCTGGAAACGACAGGATGGACGATGACCTAGGAGGACAACTCCTCGGGAGGATGTACAATGGATCAAACGTGGTCTAAGTGCTGTGGGACTAACTCACCCTCCCTACTCTACAGATACAGAAGTCTTTTATTCGAAACAAACTTAATTCACGGCTGCTTGAAGAAACAAACCTTCCAGGAAAAGTGGAAACCTCGTACAATGAAACCGAAGGATCGACATCCTACTCTACAGATACAGAAGTTACGTGATTTAAAATTTAAAAGATTTGTAATATCAAGAAATGTTGTATGTTGTCCCACACTGTTCAACCACCGAGGTGGCCTTGTGGCAACGCATCTGCCTCGAATTCGGCAAATACTGGGTCAGTGACACCCTTTACCAGCATTCGTTCCACCCCCAACCCCTCAGATCTAATCCACAAATCCATTCACTGCGGCTGAAGAGGCGAAAAAAGCCTATACTTAATAATAATAATTAAGAACCAGCAAAGTTCGCTGACTTCACCTAATTTTAAAAATTTTCTTCTTCTTTTCTTACAAGCAGGGCCGCCGCTGCTTTTGGTACGACACGTCTTCGAGCATTGATATACAGTACGCTACAAAATGCGTTCGACATAAACCGAAGTAGGTCAAACGTTACGCGTATGTAATAAAAATTATCATCGCTGACCTACCCACGTACAAACTTGTACATACACTCAGCAAAGATTTTCACTATCAAGTAATAACAAACAGATGTGTTTTGGGATCCGCAAAAAGCGTATTTAGATTAAGTAACATGGTTCTTTTACTTCATCGTATGAAATTTCATTTAGTTATAAGAGATAGTAAAAGTGGTTTCCGTGTAAATTTGTGGATCTCTCTTCATTACCATAAGACATTTGGTTGGTTACACTTTTTCTCCATTCTTTTTTGTTGTTGACGAACCCTTCCAGTTTGTTATTCTCAGCTCATGTTAGTCCCTTTTAATGTAGTAAAGAAGTAAGAGGTCCTATGACCACTGATTCGGCGTCCTGTTTTGCAAGAGTGTAGGCTACCTTATTGTTCTCCAATCGTCTATGTCCTGACACTCAAATCAAAGTTCCTCTGGTTTAGACACCAAGAACTTCTAGGGATTTATGCAGATTTGTGCGGTGTCGTTAGTGTTTGTAAGAGGATGCTATTTCATTACCCTCCACTCCAGTGTGTCCCGGAACCCATAGGAGGGTAACAGTGTTCTTGCCTAGTTCGTTTAGATTCTCTAGGTACTGCCAAACCATCTTGGAGTTGATTACGTGGGAGTTCAAGGCATTAATGGCTGCTTGGCTGTCTGACATGATGATGATCCCTTGTCTGCGAAAATTTCTTTCTATGTTGAACTGGACACATTTTCCGATGGCGTATAGTGCCTACCCCATTTACACCTTAGAACTATTGGGAAAGCTCTGTTACGAGATTCTTCTCAGCGGTAAAAGAAACAGAAAGAAGAGCCATGTTTTGGTAATATGCGAAATTAAATAAATCAAATGCGTAACGATTTTTACTGATCCTGAGATACCCCCAATTAACAAACAATACCGAGATAAGGGGAAGGAGATGTTTCGCCCATTTTGTTTAGTACTATTAAGGTCGTTTCCGCTTTTTTAACGTTTCCGATGGCGCGTGATGCAATAACAAAAGAGAGTGCTGCCGCACCTGCGACGTCTACTGGGTCATCCACCTTGATTTTAACGCAGAGGCGTAGATTGCGAAACGTCGAGGAAGGGCAAAGATTAATCACTTATTGTTGCTAATTACATTAACACTTATTTGTTCATATGATATCGATTCTTCATTTATTTATACCCCGATTTCAAATCTACTATCCCATATTATAAGAAGACAATTTCTTTTTATGATTGTTTATCGAACAAGAATACTTTTGATTCGGTCACCAAGGAGCTATAACAGTCAAGACCAATTACTTGTTGCTTTAAACCGAAACAACTCGACAAAAATTAAACCAGATTTATAAACAATGCACTTTCACGAAAATTAAGTCTCGTACACTGTAATGCTTACCAAAAAATTACCGTAAAATTACATTAAACCGTACTTAAAAAGCAAAACAATAAGTATATTAGACGGAAATATACACACCAATAAAGAACATGATGAGATAAGGAATAAACATGTTCGCTATGACTGTATCTTTAAAATCTGTGACCTACATAACCGGAAAATACCTATGTTTGCAGGCACTCGGTAATTCTGTAGTTTTGTATTTTTAAAACGCAGTGTGAAAGCGACAGAAGTTCATTTCAGGGATGATGAGTGCCGTTTCACATGGAGCGTATGGTCAGGACGTATGATCAGGACGTATAAGCAAGTATCATATGTTTAAATACGAAATGACACGGACTGACCATACGCTCTTCATGTGAAATAACGTATTTAAACATATGGTACTTGCTTATACGTCCTGATCATACTTTCCATGTGAAACGGCACTGAGTGTTTCCTAAGGAGGAGGCACACTTTAAATGAGATAAATGTAAAAGTAAAATTTTAGTATATTGTAGATATCGACCTTCTGACCAATAGTTTCTAGGCCATTTCATTTTTCTAATTCCCTGCTGTATGAGTTATCTTCCTTTTCAGGGTAGAGTGCACCCCCCCCCCCCCCGAGACGATCCCTACCTGAGCTTGTCTCTAGATCCGCCACTGGCTCGAGTAGATGGAGACCAATAACGATGACTCATACACCTATGACGCGATGTGATATTCTCATCGTGTTTTGTCTCTACATCCCCCATTGTATTTCTTCGTTTTAATTTTCTGGTTGTTAGATTTATAGATTCTTCCCTTATAGGCGAATTTTTTAAGACTGAATTTTAAATAAACATGCCTTTATAAAAAATGATGGTACTCCTAAAGTCCTGTCAGTTTGTACATAGTTCTTGCTTCCGTTCCAAAACACCTAAAGCGAATATCTGCCGTTTTAACAGCATTAACGGCACCATTACCTTAATCTTGCAGAACAAGATTTTTATCTAACAGTTACGTAAGTTCAATCTAACATACAGACAGTTGTATCATCATTCATCTTACGGGGTCATTCTCTGTAACTAGTTAGAACTTTTCAGTTAATTTTTACAATATTTATATACCGCAATTTTTGATAAAATATTGCTTACTAAGACAAAATAATATACAGTTTCTACTAGTTGAATTTTTTCAACAATGCCTTCTAAAATATTCTATTATATAGCCCAGTTGTCAGCGTAGAAAACGATAAAAAAATCTTTGCTGCTATAAAGTGAATGCTAAGTTCGCAATTTCGAAAACGAAATAGAAAATTTGTGTTTTTCATTATATCTCGAAAAAAACAATTAGAAAAACTAATAGCACCATGTGAAAGAGCGGAAATTTGTATATTATTATTATAAACCATTCAACTACAGACCAAGTTAGAATAACTAACATTATCGAAAAAACCTTGGAAGAAAAAGTTAGCTCCACTGTCTTCCTTTATGTAGCGCAAGCTTTCGATAGAGTTTGGCAAGAAGGGCTCAAACACAAAATTAATCGATTATTGCCAAACAATATTCAGAATTATTAGCATCATATATATCCGAAAGATACTTTAGGTTTAAACAGAAAGAAGCATACTCTAAAATTAAACAAAATTAAGGCAGGACTACCACAAGGAAGTGTGTTAGGGCCAGTCATATACCTGTTACACACTAGTGATATTCCTGGATTAGAGCAAAGTAACTTTTAAAAAATTCATGCTCTCGGAAATATTTCCGATAGTAATTCAAGCGTTAGGGAGATTACTAGTTATAATAAATATACAAGGATTTTTTTATTATGCCTCTATTAATATATATCTTCTTTTATAAAAATCAGTGACAATTTTAGAAATTATAACTTCCGGTCACATTTACAATGAGAAAACAAAAAAAAACTAATTTTCAATCGAAAAAGTTGGTTTACAAATTTTTAATTTTATTAACTTTATTAGTGCTCATTTTCTTCGTTGAAGTACTGTCAGAATTTAGAGTTGAATTGAGAGTCATTTGTCAAGCCTGTATTTTTTCCAATCTGGTAATAAATTGTATTAAATTCAAGGTTGCCATGTTAAAAGACACACTGGAAAGTCCCATGTAGCACTGCAAGTTTAAACTACAGCGTAAAATTATCCTATTTATTTAGCATATTCTCCCATAAGGAAGCATCGAATTAATAATTGAAGATATACATAAACAACAACCTATTTATTTATTTAATTGCGCTTCATGCGGCAATCTTACGAACTCGATCGTGTGTGTAAGAAAACATTTATTTTCTATTTTGTGACCTTGCAATGAGGCGAAATTGTTGAAATAATTACGCCTCTCTGAAAGTTGGTTGTTTATTTATTTATGAAGGTACGGAGAATTGTTGTTGACATTAACAGGTAGGTTATACGTTTTATGAGAGAATAAGTTATCTCCGTTGAGAAGTAAATATTGAATTGTTACTGTAATTAATGTGGTTTCTGCACTCCACAATGTCGACTTTCGGGTGGTATGGAAACACTTTCAACTTGTTTTTATATAATTATTATTAATTATCAAATTAAAATTACACAACGGTTAATTATTCTAAGTCTTATCTCAACGAACGTTAGGTAAAATCTGCCCGTCTCTGAGAAAGACAGATCTTAAAAAATGTGAAGACCCTTTTATCTTTGTTTCGAATAGTCAAGTGTTTATAGTTTTACATCGAGATTTTAGGTAAATAAGATTAACAAAATAAGAGTTATGATTATTGCTTAAAGATAAATGCGCGTCATCTTTGTTGTGCGTATGAAGAAGGCTGTGGTGTTTACTTTCTTTGACGCACTGATCGCTTTATTCGCATCCACAGTGATAAAGCCAAGAGATGCGACGCGCCAATTCAATTTCCTTCGGTTTTAAAAAAGTACACAACCCAAACTAAACGTCGTATGAAAAAAAGTTAAAGTAAAAAAGTTTCCTTGCAACATTTTTCTCACTTATACTAGTTAACTATCTCTAAAGATAAAAAAGTTTTCTCGACTCACCATTTTACTCTGCAAAATGACGATATTTTGTGTCATCTAGCGAAAAAAAAAATGACGTATAAAAAAGCTGCTTTTGCAGCATTTGTTTATTTACTGAAAACTATTACCAATCGAAAAATTATTCTAATCATAAATCACCTTTACCGCTTATTAACAAATTATTATTTATTTAAATGGTTTAACGTTTATTGACAGGTCAATAAATCCTACTACAATAAATTATACACGCTATTCATTCGCTGTTGGTGTGCTTCTGTGTCCTATTTAGTATTTTTATCTACTCCATCATCAATGTACATCTATTTTCGTTTCAGTACATTATTGCACTGATTTTACGGGTCATTAAGTTTCATTGACATATCACATACAAGTTTATTTTTGTCAATAATAATGCTACTTATTTATTTTATGTTCCATCTTCAATGTAACGAGCCTATTTAATAGGAAAAGTCCGAGTAGTAGAGAGCTTTGAAATTATTACAAATATTTGTTGCCCAATTTTCTAAGTGAATTAACACTAAATACTAAAGCAACCTAAATAGTAAAGACTACATAAATATCTAGGTAATTTTACAATTCTTACATTCTAAACGTACCTTATTCATTTAGTATACATCATCTGGTTCAATTTGTACATCAGACAGTACTTTTGACTTCTTTGGTTTAAGTTGTCACTTTGACGTTTCAGGAAATTACGTAGATTTTGACCAATGATGATAAATTAAAGAGAAGGATAATACAATTCCTGCCTTTTTATAAACAGAGTACTCTGCGTTATAGCCAGAAATAACACAATTGACCATATTTCACCTGAAAAAGATCAGGCATTTGTCGTTATGCCGTTGGCACCAATTGCTGTCAATTTGATGTCACCTATAAATTGTAATGTCAATTCTTTGTTATATATATTTAAATATTTGAAGTATTTGAAATTTTCTGCAATGAGGCAAAGAACACTTTGCCCTGGATGTCTTAGGGACCATTTGGGAGGCATCACGACTTTTCTAGATCAATAAATATACAATAAAAGTAATGAAACAATACTTATACACTATCAAACAGCCAAACTTAACAAGAATAACTTGAAAAATTTTAAATACTTCAAATATTTAAATATATATCAAAGAATTGACATTAACAATTGATAGGTGACATTAAATTGACAGCAAGTGGTGCCAACGGCATAACGACAAATGCCTCATCTTTTTCAGGTGAAATATGGTCAATTAGCACCCGACATAACTAATAGGTATTTCGTGACGTCATGAAATACATTTTACTTTGCTTCTTATGGAAGTGGCCCATCCTTCTTTCTAGTTTATCATCCTTGGATTTTGACGGCCTTGTACGGCAAAAATTTTGCCAGACTGTTTTCGATCCGGGAAAGTTCGTTGGTTAGCAACGGACTAAAATACTAGAATAGCGTATTTTGGGGTCTGAAATTGAAATGTATCGGATACTAAACAGACTGTGGTAAAATTTGAAAAATATTGCTATTCTGGTATTAAAAAAGTTCTGCTTTACAGTGAATATTGTATACTGTATCACATATGTTCACAGTCTTTAGAGAACGTGGGTTCATTGGCTAAAATTATATATTCAGATTTCGATTTCTTAGCACATTTTGTCACGTAATACCTAAATCTTCTGCGTGGGTAAAAATATTTTATTCATTTCTTATATTACAAGATATTCATTTCTGTTATTTATATGCTTTACGATGTTTTACCAAAAACTATAATAATATTCTTAACTTGATTTCTTATCTATAGAAAGTATGCCGTTTCCATAAATGCTTAGATATCGTTTTTATGAACGAAGTAAATGCGAATGTATACAGGGCGAGTATATGAAAAGAACCAAAAAATATCAAGATAACACGTCTCTTAAGCTAGCAGAACAAAGTCGTGACTTTTTCCATTTTCGCAAAGAAATAAATCAAGCCTGAAATTCGCGATTCGACAATTAATCTAAAACGTTAATCCTCCGCATATCCCGGGGGGGGGGTTGCTAGTTATTCCGCCGGTGTCCCCGTCTCTCATATATAAGAAATTATAAGTACAAAAATTAACATTGTGCGTGTTTAGAAACGTCTGTGGTTATACGTTAAAAACATTCTTAATCCAAAAGATCAGCACTGCGTATACCTAGTAATGTCTGTCACTATTTACTGTTGGCAATTACGTTGACACATGTCAGATACACCGTTGATATATGTTAGATGAGGAGCATTTCTGCGAATGTGACCTGCCACCAGGAGACCTGCAAGAGTTCCCTTATGTTAAGTACTTCACGGGAGCAAGAACCCTGTATGAAGTACTATTCAGGCGTTCACCTCCTTCGAGACCAAGCTCTCCGAAATCGCACATCATCATCGTCGTCGTCATAGAGGCCTAGTTTTCTTAATATCCTCGCTCTACCTTTGTACAGATCCTCTTCCTCTGTGTCCTAGACGGCGGGCGTAATTTCGGCCGGTAATCCCTTGGCCTACCTGCATAAATCAAGGGGTACCATTTATGACAGGGGTAATTTCGGCCGAGGCGTCTACTGTATCAATTCCTTCGTCAATCATTGGGGAGTAACTAGGACTTGGGCCCTCAATGCCGTCAGCTTCAACGCCGGACTGCGTAGCCGGAGCAAAGGACTGCGTAGCCCGCTGAGGTATAATTTTTTTTTCAATAGCCGCAGGCTGTTGTTGTTGTGATGTCTGAGGCGGAGCCTCCGTATTATCTTCGTTTTCACTTTCTACGTCACTTTGATTTTGATTTGCGGCCGAAAATACCTATGAGATAAGGAAGCAACTTAAAACCTCCGGCCGAATTTACCTACCGGCTTTTAGTACCTGCCCTTTTTCCGGCCGAAATTACATCCGCCCGTCCTAGATATGACCTCCAACGTTGAATTCATGTATTCCAACGGTCTTGTCTGATAGTACGTTCAATTTGATCACTTCCAACAAAACTTCGTTTACTTGTATTCAGGTCCTTACCTTATGCTTATTATTAGTAGATTTCCAAGTTAGAGTTTTTGAGAAGAAAGTGTTAAAAAATGCAGTAATTCTAGAAACGGTTCTATCGTTGTTTATCATCATTGCTCCATATTTGAACCCGCATTTATATATTGCCTGTACACATTAAATTAAATATGTATATTACAGACCTGTATTAATGCTTGCTGAAAGCACGTATGCCGTTATCAGAGTTTATGATTGAAATAATTATCATATTAACGGTATCAAAAGATCCCATGTGTGCAGTTTTGGATTTAAAAAAAATAATTGCGACCGTTTGGCGAATTTTACTGTTTGGATTACAGGGTCAACCAAAAATATGTTCTTGTTATTTAATATTTAAATTTTAATAGAAACAAGGTAATTTAAGATTATTTGCGGTAGACAATAAGGCACTCATCACTGATTGATTCCAATTCCAAGAAGGATAATTTAACTTTTTGGTTTTATAAGCAGGAATCGCTAGCCTCCGTCTCGTCGCAGGGCTGCCAACAGTATACTAATAAATGTTTTTAAAAAAAAATTAGTATATAAAGTTCAAAGATTGTTACACAGGGTGTTTCGTACTTAAACTGACATACGTTAACTGTGGATAGAGGACACTTAGAGGGTTCAGAAACACCCATATAATTTGGATCTATCTCGCTTTATTACCGAGTTACGGGGTGTTTTATCAATGTTGGTCATTTCTTTTAGTCGCTGTATATTCGGAACGAAACACCCTGTATAACGTTCTGAAAACCCGAAGATATTTCTTTCACAAAATACACATAAGCACCAAATTAGGCAAAATTTTATACTACTTGATCCATTTAAACTCTGTGAGATTTATTCTTTTGTAATTCGGATATTACAAAAACCCAGACACTTTTGCACCCACAATCAATCTTCCCGATATTTTTAAATTGTAAAACATAATCGGAAGAAGACACGTAGGTGGTAGAAGGTAGACAAGTTTTGCAAAGGATGTGGAAGTGTGTATGTTATGACATAACGAATGCAATATAAACGTAGAAAATATCCAGGAATGGTTATCGAACGTCACGCTGATGAATTTATGCTAATCTACACCTACTTACTTAGTCATTATTTGTTGAATTTGTTTAAATGTTATCTTTGGCAAATAAATAGAGTGGAAATAACTTTTAGTTTTTATTTGAGATATGATTTTTTAAGTGTTTTATTTTTAAATTTTTATTGATATTACTATTTTGTGGACCCAAAATCCTGTTTTCGTTTTTTAAGTATTCCTTATTTATTACAAGAAATATAAACAAACTTGTTGTAAATTTAGCGTCTCTATCATCTGTCAAAGTCAAATTTCGCCACGGAGTCATCATCAACTTTGTTTTTTTTTTAATACGGACCTGCCCTTTTTATTTAATTTTCCTGTAACTCATAAAGTTAAATTCAACGGTATGTTATTCTGGACCATGTTCGTCAGGTCAAAAAACGGGTTTATCATCGATGTTGAATAATATTTAGCGTATTGCAAAGATGGACAGAAGATTTTGAAGAATTAACAAAAGATGCGAAGAAAAGATGTATTAAAATGGGGATAAGATTCATCACCCTAACGCACCAACTTCGAAAAATTACAAAAATCTGTACCACCCACACTCCGATTTGATAACGATTTTTCCACTGTTTCAAAATAATCAGAAGAACAAGAATACGAGAGATAATCAGGAAAAATAATTTAAAGATATCAAAGACAACTAAAAGACATAATTGGATGAATTGCAACACATAGTTGGTTGGTTAATAAGAAAATGAAACAATATACAGGGTGTTGAATCTAAAAAACGAAAATGATCAATTTACCTTAAAAACTATCAATCTGGCAACAGTGCAAAAATCAAAACAGGAATCGTCATGTCCTTAATCCTCCCCGTTTAAAGTGCAGAAAACCAGCATACATCACAACCAGTGCATAATATACAGGGTGGGCCAAACTTGTGTCCTCGGAGGATTACGTCGTTGTGGTAAGAGATAAAACTTTCGAAATTTGTGTGAGCTAATACAACTACCTAAGGTTGTGAAATAAATCACACTTGTTCCCAAGAACAAAGACATTAAATGTCCTACACTGCACCAGCGTCTGGACTTCAACAACTACTCCTTGGGCTATATGCCCCGTCAGGTATTGAATTACGAAAGTCCAGACGTGGTTTGGTGTCCGACCAAGTCAGGGCTTTAAACCAGAAACTTTGATTTTATTATTAAAGGAGCTTGCCTTATACCGGTTTCGGCATTATTGTGCCTCGTCAGTAAGGAGTAAACTAGCTCGAATTTCTATCTCTAAAGAAATTCTGAAGATCGCTTTGAACCCACCAACTCTTAGTACAAACGGTTAAGTCGAGAAAGAGGAGGTGAGTGCAACGCCATCTTCACTTTTATTCCGTCGTTAGAGTTTTCTATAGTTTTGCAAGCTTTGATTTCATTATAAAAGTGAAGATGGCGTTGCACTCACCTCCTCGTTCTCGACTTAACCGTTTGTACTAAGAGTTGGTGGGTTCAAAGCGATCTTCAGAATTTCTTTAGAGATAGAAATTCGAGCTAGTCTACTCTTTACTGACGAGGCACAATAATGCCGAAACCGGTATAAGGATGGCAAGCTCCTTTAATAATAAAATCAAAGTTTTTGGTTTAAAGCCCCGACTTGGTCGGGCGCCAAACCGCGTCTGGACTTTCGTAATTCAATACCTGGCGGGGCCTATAGCCCAAGGAGTAGTTGTTGAAGTCCAGACGCTGGTGCAGTGTAGGACATTTAATGTCTTTGTTCTTGGGAACAAGTGTGATTTATTTTACAACCTTAGGTAGTTTTGGTACGCCCATGGTCCTTTTTTGGTATTTTTATGGTTCAAAAAATTCCACCGTCGTTTGAGCTAATACAGTTACTGGGTGCACATTTTGAAAATAGTTTCGATTATACAGAGTGTCAACACAAACTTACATTTTTTTAAATGGAACATACTATATTTTATTCAAGAATCGAAAAGATCTCGCCGAGAGCGTTAAAAAAATATAGCATGTTAATATATTATATGGGTGTTTCAAAAAGATATGGCCAATTATTAGCAAAAATAAAGCTTATTAATTGTACTAACAAATTGTAAAAAGATCCATTTGAGAATTTTGAGATATTGCTTGATTTGAGTTCTGTTTCACCCTGTATTAAAGAAGCCACAGATAAAAAATTAATTAATATTGAGCACAGCCAAGGATATGAGAAAGACATTTGAATACAAAGACCTGTTGATTTATTTTGATTTACTGTTTTACAGAGTGTTAAAGATGGGGTCATTTTTTGCTAATAATTGGCCATATCTTTTTGAAACGCCCATATAAAATATTAACATGCTATAATTTTTTAAAGCTCTCGGTGAGATCTTTTCGATTCTTAAATAAAATATTGTATGTTCCCTTTAAAAAAATGTAAGTTTGTGTTGCCACGAGTTTTTGGAACAACCTGTATAATCGAAACTATTTTCAAAATGTGCACCCAGTAACTATACTAGCTCACACAAATTTTAAAAGTTTTATCTCTTACCACAACGACGTAATCCTCCGAGGACAGAAGTTTGACTCACCCTGTATATGGAAAGAATTTGCTGTGTATTTGGTGGGATAGTAGAGGAACTGTGTACTGTGTATTACCACCTGCTGACAACAAACCTACCCGCCGTATTCACCGGACTTACCCCTTTAGACTACCACTTATTTCGGACCAATTCTGCCAAAAGATTATTTTTAATCTTCAAACTTTCTTATCAGGGATTAGTCTTACGAGTTTACGGTTCAACCGATTCTAAGAACGGAGGTCGGTTCCACTTTTCAATTCCGCTCTGTATACTTAACTAATATATATTTTTGACACCTGCATCGACGTTGATTTTAAAAATAAATAGTTATTAACGATTTTAATGGTTTAAGTCTTACTTGATAGTATAACTGTGGAATGATAATAACAGATAAGGCAATTAATAATCATTCATTGACTCGTTAAGAATTGTTTTATATACTGTTAACAGGAATTACGCATTTTTAATTGTTTGTGAAACTAGTGCAATTAATTTTTTTTATCTATCTGTACGGAAAAAGAAAATATCAAAGGATATAATCGGTAACGCATGGGTGAATATCATTTGTTCTTGTGCAGCTCGCTTATTGGGTTAACTATTTCTCGATTTCAGCCGTTAGAAAGAGCGAATTTATCGTGAACCACATTAATGTGCGTATGCGTCCATGGTTTGCCGGCAAACTCCATAGTCGTAAAAAGTAACACTTCTCGTCCTTGCATCATAAACTACTATCGACCATTTTTGAAGCATTTTTCGTCCGCTGTGGTCACTAGGATACGGCACGGTGCACGCTTTGAGCACTAGGATACGGCACGGTGCGAGTCATTTGAGGAAGAAAAGTACTTGCCTCAAAAATAGTTGACTGTTCCTTTTTTGTAGAGGTCGACGTCAATTATTACCGACTTTCTATATGCAGATATGAAATCAATTATAAATTTGATACAGCATGGCTTTATGAGGAGACGTTCCATCGAATCCAACTTATTTATTTACATAGATTATATATCTGAAACTATGAAGACGGGTTATTAGGTAGACGCCATTTACACCGATAAAATCGATCGTAGCATCCTACTTAGAAAGCTTTCCGAAGTGGCAATCTGCTTAGGTGGTTTGGTTCCTACATCAGCAACAGATCCCAATCTGTATCCATGGGAAAGTTTCGTTCTCCTATTCCTAGAATAACCTGAGGGGTTCCTTAAGGGTCACACCTGGGCCCCTTCTGTTCAACATATACATTAACGATATCTCCTCTTGTTTCATTAATACAAAATTCTTGGAGTTTGCTGACGACATGAAATTTTTTTGAAAAATATCTAATTCTTCCGATAAACTCCTGATCCAAGAAGATTTAAATCGTCTGACTCTATATTGCCAGCAAATCTTTATATGAACACAAAAAAATGTCAATGTATAACTTTCTCAAGGAATAAAGACACTATCGAAAACGAATATTTCCTCAATAATGAACTTTTAACAAAAGTTTCGGTGGTCGGTATTGACCAACATATCGAATATGTTTCAAAAAAAGCTAATAAAGCACTAGGATTCCTAATGCGCGTTTGTCACGACTTCAAAGAGGTAGAGTCTGTTAGAAATCTATACATGGCATATATCAATAGTGTTTTAAGCTTCGGTTCTTTAACTTTCAGCCACACTGATCTTATTATGAGCTAATAATGGAACGTCGGACTCCGACAATAGTTTTTTGTATTATCCTAGAGTTGGCCGGTATCGGATTATTCGTTAGATTGACAATGTGAAATAGAGCACTTGATTCAACGTCCCACTAAATAAATTTATAGGTTACTGTCCCTTAAAAAAATATTAATTTTAATTAAGTATTTCCAAAAAATGTAATTATTTAGAAAAAAACCTAATAAACTGCCTTGAAAATAATATAAAATACGTCTACAAAAAATATTAATATTTAGTGTATTTCATTAATATTCAATTTAGATAATGTTTCCTTTCTTCCCACTTGTTCTAGATTAGGTTAGTTCCAGGGAAATAACACTCGATGTAAAATTAATATTCATTTCCCTGTTAGGGTATTAAAAATTTACGATAAATTGGAAACAGACTGTACTTACCGGAAAATTGTTTTTTTTTGTATTATGAGAAATGTTACATGACGTGTCTGTGTCTGGCCTAGAAGGGATTTCTTTCTTTAAAATATCTAAAATACAGCGGTGAATTTGTTTCATGGGGTTATTGACTCATTATTCACTCAAACTGTTGGAGCAGAAACATAAAGTTTGGGTAGTACTTTAGTCTTGTCAAAAGTTGCACTAAGAAGTGTTTTTAGATATTTAACTCCTGAATGCGTTTAAGGTTACATGGGAAACGGAAAAAAAATGGAGATAGGATTTATATAAATACGTATTTTTCCGTTCTAGAACATTGTAACTAAGAGATGTTAAAGATTAATTGGGAGATCTTATTTGTTCCTTTTATCTTTTCATGTGTGATTGTAACCTTCTTTTGGCTTGATTTTTCGATTGTAGAGTATTCCAGAAACTGTCTTCCAGTTTCTCCATCCTGCTTGTGGATAGTGCAACCCATGTATCTGAAGCATCATAACTTTTTCAACTCCTCCATTGAAATCTTTCTTCCTATTAATCTTCAAGTCCCTACTTTCTAATGATCTCCTCCACTCTTCCAAGTTCCTTTCTACCACATCCTTGCTTGTATGTACATCATTCTGCATGGGGATTAACAATCGACATCTTTCGTCTTGGGTTATGACATTCATGACAAAGTAAAATAAATACAGACACGAAGTACACCTTCGTGTCTGTATTTATTTTACTTTGTCATGAATGTCATAATGTAATTTTACTGTAACTATGGTCCAGGTTGTCTAACCTACAGTATTTTATTTGGGTTTTTGCTTCTTCATACATGTCCTGTAATATTTTTTTTCTGGATCCATATCGATGATACCATCTTCATCTAAGCATTTCTTTGTGGCTTCCTTCTTTTTTTTAATAATAATAATAATAATAATATATGCATACACAAACACGACATTGATACAAAGTTGAACACTGATTACTCTATCGCTTCTTCTGTTAACACTGACATTCCTGCGTTTTACTTTAGTCTATATTCTTCTTCTGGCTCGCTGCTTTGCTTCTTTCCCATCTTGTTTTCTGTATCTTTCATCCTTATCTCAATAGCTGAAAAATGTCTAAGAAAGCCCGAATGCTACAGACGTAATATCTACACGGATATAAAAATAAAATTCAAGCAAGACAATTTGCCTGGAAAGGAAGTACTTTTCCTTGGTGAAGTAGACACCCAATAAAAAGGGATTTTTCGTTATTAGGACCATTTTTTTTAACTAAAAATAAATTTCTATATTACTTTATCTAGGCCGTTGCAAAGTCGATCAGATGTCAATAACCATAAACTCATGTAACTTCTAAATATCATCGTTTAGAATCTACTAATTTATTCAGAAACTATTTCAGTTTCTTGGATCATTTTCAATTAAAAGCCACGAGCAGGACAAACGGATCCATAATTTATTTAAACAATATCGATTAAGAATATACTGAAATATTGAATTTAGAATTAGAACTTACTAACGGTATGACCTATAAACCATATAAATTATTTATTTATTTATTTGTCTTAAGCTTTCTTTTAATACTGCTTGTCATTAGAAATGGTAGCATCAAAAAGTAATTAAGGAAAATTGTTGAAAGGTAAACGATTATTGTATTCTGTAAATAATCTACAAATTATATTTTTTTAAGACCGACCATAAAATATACACAAAATGGGCGTTAGGGACCGGCAAAAGCTTTTTCTGGCCCCTGTTTTTTCATTTTTCCAATCGGTGTTTGCTAATATAGTCTGCCTTGATTTCGTTACTACGGTAACAACGTTGCAACTTATTGTCAAGTGACAGTTCGTTGATTTTTAATTTGTTGTTTATGTCAAACGTGTTTTGTTAGTTCGCAAATTTGAAAATTTGGATTCAGATTTTGAATTGTCCGGCATAGAAAATGAAACTCCAGAAGAAATTTTGGAAGAAGCAAAGAAGGCGGCTTACGATATATTGTCAGTAAAATCAAAAGCTCGGTACGACGCATTTAAAAATTGGTGTCTGGAAAAAATAAACAATGTATTGGCATAAGTTGCTAAAAAATCCAAAAACAGTCCAAAAGAAAATTCAGCAATTAACATAGATCTCATTCACTCATATACTTTTATTGAAAATAAAACTTTCTACAAATGTATGCCAAATATACATTAATTTGTACCATATTTATTAGAAATAAGGGTATAAGAAACCTTGCATGTTCAGAAAGTATGATTAAATCAAAATTAAAAACAGATTTGACACAAGTTGCTTGTGCTTCAACCTTTGCATAATAACTATAAATAAATCGATTATGTATTTATAAGAATGGCTCATTCATTGTTTGCGAAAATACTTAAAATTATATAAATCTTTTTTTTTCGATACCGAGGCTTCAAGAAATTAAAACATCCCAACTAAGACTGGGAAAACCAACTAAAAAAACGTTTTGTCTAGAATTATCTTTTACAGGGAGGAAGGGGAGGGTAAAAACTGCATGCAGAAAACGTGCAAGATAGAGTTCAAGATAGAAAGGAATAGAGAAATGTAGTGGAAGATTGATTAGTGTAATAAAACCCATTTATGTTTATCCAATACATTTACCAATATTGTACCCCAATAAAAGACATTCTGGTTCCACCAAAAAATTTTATTGCACTTCAAACAGAGTGAACTCAAATTAAAGGTTTTTTGGCATAAATCTCATTAATGTATTAATAAATTCAGACAATGAGGCTTACCTCTAGGTCGGAAATTCTAAATGAATTTATGCAGAAACGATAAACATATCTCAAGACATAATTACCCGTTTCCAGAGAAATTGCAATTTAAAGAAGAATAAGTATTAAATCTCCCGGATAAATCTAACCAATGGCGTGACGATCTCATGCGATTAATTTCGTCGATGTTGTCATTTCTGGGTTAAATTCTCTTAGCACGTGCTTACACCCATCACCAGTTCGACGTAAGTCTGTCATAGGAAATGTTGATTACTTATTTGTTATTATCGAATGTGAAATTCTGGATTGCTGTATGCTGTGTAATTTTTTTATTTCTTGACTATTTGTGTGATTTTAGTGTAATTATTTGTTTAAATTTTCCGAAAAAACTTAACTCACAGTATTTCGGAATAACATTGAAAATAAATGAGGTTATATTTATATCCAAATGTCGCGGCCGTCAGCTGATTGGCCAGTGTCTGGTTGGTTCTTAATCCATGTTGTACTTTCTACAAAAAGGTTCCGAGAAAGAGATTAGTAAATAATTTTATAATTTTACTTTGAGGGTTTAGCTTTTGTGTTTCAAAAGTCTCGACTTGAAACGTACTTAACAGTTTTTAATTTTTTTAATCCTTTAATTGTAATACTTATAATTGCACACATTAATAGGGTACAATGGACATTATTTTTTATCGCTGATACCATTTTTAGTAATATTGTATAAACTTTCTTTGGTTTTTTACCTACAAATATAAATTTAGAGTCGAACATCAAAAAATTTTGGAAATGTATTCTACTGGTCATACAGTTTCATATGGGCCAATAAAAAAATTTCATTACTAATCCTAATTAGTATTTTTATAAGAAAAATGAAAATATATAAATAAAAGTATACTAATAGTACTTTTCCAGGCTTAAAACTGTTTACAATCTTCTTAATTTTATTGTGATATCTCAAAGGATGTAGGAGTTTATCGCACTAATCAAATATACTGTATTTGCACATTACGCACCTAGTGACCAACCCATGAAGTTTACAGAAATTTCAGGCGTTTTCTAGTCACTTCGGCCATATTTTTTTTTATAGATCTACATGATAAACGGTTCTTTATATGATCAACGTCGCTAACTAGCTATTCTTTATCTCTTAACCTTTCCAGTTAACAAAAAAAATATACATAAAATAAAAATCAAATCAAATACAAAATATATAGACAATTTGGACAATGAAGGAGTGGGGGGGAAGAAAAGAAAAAAAATAGTTTATTTAAGAAAAGAGTACAGAACCATTACATTGTTTATTTAACAATATGTTCCCGGTATATATCACAATTTTTTTTTTTTTCAAAAATAAAATCCCACTACCAACAAAACTACTATTTATGCACGTTAGGCATTTAACTGCACTTTATGAGCAATATTTATCGTCCTAATTTTAAATAATGGGAAGCGCAATACAACAATATCATCTAAACACTGTTTATTCGATGTGTATCAGAGTATCGCTTACAATTTTACAACTTAAGATACGTTTATTTAGATTTGGCTTGAAGCCAGAGATGGAAGCTTTAATTTTAAAACAAAAAATTTTGTCATAGACGTTTGTAATTTAAATTTAAAAATTACTTTTCAAGGCGGTAATAAAAGTTTTAAAATAATTTTTGAGTTGTAGGAACGTGAATATATTTTTGGATTTTTATTTTTAATTGAAGACATATATGTATATATTCTGGAAAAAACTTTGTGTTGATGTTAAAAAAATACGAAATAACCAATATGTCAACATTTCAGTAATTCCGGGATTTTACAGTCATAGACGTATTTTTATTTCGGTTTAGTTTTTATCTGAAAAATTTTAATGATATAAAATTTCTGAATTGTTCAAATTGTTTAAAATAATCCCAATACACGATTTTTCTGCAGTTTTTCACGTATTCCCATTTTATAACTGTTTGTAAATTGAAAAAACAAATTCTTTCGTGTAAAATTTATAAAAGTTATTTAAAAAAAAATTATTAAAAATAAGAAGCGAGGCGTTCGGGAAAAAAACTAAAGTATCTTTGCCTAAAATGTACGCAAAAAACAAAAAGCATTTTAAAGAGGAGACTCTAAGCTTTTTAAGGAAGCCATTAGTTTTTTTTTTCATAGAAAGTTTGATCGGAAGTTAAAATTTCTAAATTTCTCACTGATGAGAAATAATACAGGGTGCGCCAATTATTTCCAGTCGATCTCTAGCACCGAAACTAAAAGAGATATCAACAAGATTTTTTGTAGGGATAGACAGTGTCACTCGGACTACAATTTTAAAATATTTTGATGAATACAGGGTGGCTAATTTTTGTGGAATGAAAATTAATTTGGTTTTTTTAAATTACGATTATGTCTTCTGATTCTACTTAATATTAGATTTACGGTAGTTACTTTAATAATTGACGTTAAGTGACAAACAACATATTTTACACAATTTTTAATAAAAAATCAAGTTACCTATGAAAATGACAGTAAGTATATTTTGTTATGGCATTTGAAAAAATTAAGTTATTGCCATTTGAAAACTAGACTATTGGCATGCCATCGGCAAACACCCTGTGCAACAGGTGAAGATGTTGTGTGATTATTGTGATAGGTGCATGTTTCATTTACATCATAGTAGCTTTTTTGAGGAATTTTTTAAAAAATGTGGTTTTTGTGCTAATATTTCTTAAGTGCTGTTTTTTCATTAAATCTGCTTAAAATAGGAATAACTTGTCAACGCCGCGTCGGATTTACAAATACAAAAAACTACCGTAAATCTAATATTAAGTAGAATCAGAAGACATAATCGTATACAGGGTGTTCAATTTAAAAAAACCAAATTAATTTTCATTCCACAAAAATTAGCCACCCTGTATACATCAAAATATTTTAAAATTGTAGTCCGAGTGACACTGTCTACCCCTACAAAAAATCTTGTTGATATCTCTTTTAGTTTCAGTGCTAGAGATCGAGTGGAAATAATTGGCGCACCCTGTATAAGATGTTCATTTTAAGGAACCGAGTGAGGATTTCCTTAATTCGTATTTTTCCCGGCGAGAGTGACACTTTGACCAGAATTGGTCAAAATAACTTTGCAACTATCCTATATTTTTGTCGTTTTTTTCACAATGTTTGTATTATTTCTTCATTCAAACCCATGCATATTTTTTGCGTGTGTTAAAATTCTGTTTAATAAAATTAATAAAATGTATGTTGGAGCTATTTATATATTCCTATAGCAAAATAGAAGAAATTCAAGAATCTAGCAATTTGCAACCATCAAGGTTATAGAAACTGCCAATAATAATTTAATTTAAATGCAAAATTTTGTCACGAGTATATTTTTAGAAATGAATATATAGATGTTTATTGCAATTGTGAAATTTTTCCGAGTCAGTGTTTAGATTTTTGTATAGAGTCTAAAAATATTTTTGAATAAAAAAAACAGGAAATCTGTCGTAAAACAAAACAAAAATGTTCAGGAGATGAATCAGAACGAAGCATGCACATAAAAAAATAAGAAAATGTTCAAGAGATGAGTCTGAAAAAAATAAAAATTATTCGCTGTTCGATACAAGAAACAGAGAAAACAGTAAACATTTGATTTGATGAGACATTTTATCTAAAAAAAATTTAGAGAAGAAAACTAAAATGACAATATTTAAAAGAGATCAAGATCCTATTAACCTACAGCAGTAAAACATGAGTTCTGATACAACAAATCTATATAAAAAACTTATTTATATTTGTAGGCAAAAAACCAATGAAAGTTAATAAAATATTACTAAAAATGTTCTTATTAATTTAATAGGTAACAGCGATAAACCAGTTGAGAATGCTCTTCTAGCATTGCCATAAACCGAACAAATTGTAATGACATTATTAATAAAATTTTAGATTGACAGTTCTCAATCTAATCAACACAGCCAACAGCCACAGTCTACTCACTTTTACCAAAATAGTCATTCACTATGCGTCTACTTTAAATTCAATTACATTTTAAACTTCAACATTTTCATATTTTGGACCCCATTTTAAAGGAGTTCCCGAAGTAGTACGGAGGGGCACATCAAACCCTAAGCTTACTTTTTGATGCTCTATCAAAATCTGAAGTCAGAATTGTAAAATTCACAAAGACAAAGAATCAACACATACATACATACACACAGATCTAATTCAGATACCGAACAATTTGTTGTAGTAATGTGTGCATTATAAGTATTACAATTAAAGGATTAAAAAAATTAAAAACTGTTAAGTACGTTTCAAGTCGAGACTTTTGAAACACAAAAGCTAAACCTTCAAAAATTATTTACTAATCTCTTTCTCGGGACCTTTTTGTAGAAAGTACAACATGGATTAAGAACCAACCAGACACTGACCTATCAGCTGACGGCCGTGACATTTGGATATAAATATAACATCATTTATTTCTACTGTTATTCCGAAATACTGAGAGTTAAGTTTTTTCGGAAAATTTAAACAAATAATTACAAAAAAATCATACAAATAGTCAAGAAATAAAAAATGACACAGCAAACAGCAATCCAGAATTTAGTAAGTAATCAACATTTCATATGACAGACTTACGTCGAACTGGTGACTGGTGTAAGCACGTGCTAAGAGAATGTAACCCAGAAACTTTTGAAATGAAGTATTCAAAAGCAGTAACGGGAATATTAAGAATGAAAAAATAAGGAACAAAATCTCATTGACGTAAACCAAAATGACAATATTTAACACAGATTAATCGTTGCAAAGTTTAAGCAAAAAATGTGTGGCAAATGTCACAATTAGACAAAGCGGTTAGTCAGGAAAGGAATCGGAAAAATAGAAGGTTCCAAATACAGTCAGCATTCCCATGGTCTTACTTCCTTTTAAAGTTCTTCTAGTAGTTATAGTGTCACTTTAAATATGCAAATTTGAAAACTAAACATTTTATAATTAAACTGTGTAAATAAATAATTACTGAAAGCAATAAAGGAGCAAAAAAGTCAAGGTCACAGGTATTAAGTCCACTTATTGAGTCACTGCTACGGTAATTCAATTATTTTTAAATTCTGAAATTATTAACATACCTTAATAGGTATTATGCAACGTGGGTACTAAGTACCATGAGAGTTGAATGGTAAAAATAATGATGTGACCCCCTTTTGATTATCTCGAGAATAATAACGTATTATTTATCTGCTTATAGTGCCGTAAAAGGCTAATAGGGATATCAACATTATTCTCAGAATCAGTGATCAGTAGATTCGATTTTGTTGCCTAGGTTGAACCAAATCAGCCAGGGTTTATAGGTGTTTCGGCTTATAATGTCGATTTTGCTAAGAGATGGTATAGACTAGTGACATTTATGGCGTTTTTGTAGGCGGAAACATACGCTATCAAAAACATGCGAACATGCTCCAACCCAAAAAACTCGTGAATGGACCACCAGCGTCGTCCAATACCGCGAAAAGATTATTTTTAATCTTCAAACTTTCTTATCAGGGTTTATTTAGTCTTACGAATTATGGTTCAACCGATTCTAGGAACGGTGGTAGGTACCATCGGCACTGCCGTTCTATCATGTTTCATTCATACCGAAGTACGTGGCGGAATTGATCCATAGAATTATGGATCGGTCAGAGGCTTGGCGGAATTGGGTACTGTCGTGTGAACGATGATTTAAACGTTTTAACAATTGTTATTTTGATAAACAAGGAGCGTCCTGGACAGCCAAAAAGTCTGAAGATCCAGATTTGCAAGTATTATTGGATGAAGACTCAACTCAAAGATTAAAACAATTGGCAAAAGAATTCATTTTTCAGAGTCAATAGAAAAGGAAGGCGGTTAGGAAGAGTACCAAAAAGGCCTTAGCTAATATATGTGCTATTATTGGGACGATTTGAACGAGGACAACGGTATAGTACTGTATGGGGTATACATATTAAATACGTTATCAAAAATCATGCGCAGTGACGAGCGGGTCTTATCTTGGGGTCGAACGGGGAAACGGTATAGGGTGAACGTTCAGTTCTCCGCCCGACCGACTACGCAGGGACGTTGCCAGAATATCTCGGGGATCGAATGGGGAAAACGCCATTTTCGAACGTCTACACGCGTTGGGAAAGATCAAAAAGGAAGCAAAAAGACATCGAAAGGCAAAAAAGCACTTTTGAAATTTTGCTTTTTGTATCTAGTTGTAACAGGTGATGAAAACTGTATCTATTTCCACAATCCAAAGCGAAGAAAATCGTGAGTAGGCCCAGGATAGCCTTCAAAATCACAACCAGTGCGCAATATTCATGGAATGAAGCTTTGCTATGTATTTGGTCTGATAGTAGAGGAGCTGTGTATTACGAACCGCTGAAACCTGATAAAACGATTTCTGACAATAATTGATCAAGTTGAACTGAAGATTGAAGGAAAAATGACCAGAATACGCCCAAAGACACGATAAAGTCATTTTTCAACATGACAATGCTCTGTCAATGTTGCAATATGTGTTAAAAACATCAGATGAGACGTTCTACACCACCCGCCGTATTCACCGGACTTAGTCCCTTCAGACTATCCTTATTTAGATCGATGCAGTAAGGAATTTCAATACAACACTTACATTGAAGTAAAAATGTGGTTTAATGAATAGTTGGCCTCACAAAACGAAACGTCCTTCTGGTGCGGAAGCTATTCTTTGAAAGAAGGAGAAATGGAGAAGTTTAAATAAACATTTAGCATTACCAAATGGAAAGAGAAAGCGATAGACAGGTAGACATGAAAGAGGATAACCTACATATAAATTGCTTCTCCGGATCTAATTCCTAGTGACGACTACCTGTTTGTAGACCTACAAATAATGTTCCAGGCTAAGAGATTTGCCCAGAATGAAGAAGTGATTGCCGAGACTGACTCCTATTTGGAGGGCAAAGATAAATCTCTACAAAAAAGGGTTCGAAATGTTAGGGAAGCACTGGAATGAATATAAAATATAAAAGTTGTTGTTTTATTACTCATCCTACAATCTTATTGAGTATATTCATTTATGTTTTTAAAATAACGAATTTTAACCGTATCAACAGATAAGTTACATTTGTCGTGACTTTCAAAATATAAACCGCATTTTTTTTTATCTTTATAGATACTAACATCCAGTGGTCACTAAAAAATCACCAGTCCATTCATCCAGTACTAAATGTGAACCGAAAACTTTTATATAACATGTATTTGTAAAATCCAAGGTTTCTTAATATTAAGCCAAGATTAGTATCAAATCGAAATAAATATGTCACTTTTTGGAATCACTTACCAAAAAATGAACTTGAACGCAGTCCAAAAAGTAATTGGTTTTGATTAATGATATTGTATTAGGTTCATTCAAGTTTTTTAATGATAAAAATAAACTTAAAATATTTAAATTAGTTTTCGTTGATCAATTAACGAAGGCCGTGGATTGGACAGAAAAAAGGGCAACAGTTTCAGTTTAGCCGATTCTATATTGTCATTTTTAAGGAAACCACTTTTAAGTGCTTAACGATATTGTTGATCAGATTGGGCATACAGACATTGATTGATTTTATGTTTCTGTTACGTATCCCCCAAGTTTATTGGAAATAACAGTCCCATATCTTGGCTAGCTCGCTCCCGAGATTTAACACCATTGGACTTTTTTATTTGGGGTTAAATAAAAGACAAAATGTTTTCAATCAATTCAAATGGGAAATATACGATAAAAAACAGAAGTATTTAGCTACTAACTAAAAGACCATAGTTCTGTAAGCTAACGTGTTGGCGTCATAAGGGCTTTTCCAATGACAAGTCCTCTTCAACGGTTTAGTTATCATACCCAGTATTTTTGATTGACTTCTTTCAACGTTAGATGTGGTTGCACATCCCCAGAATTGAATACCATACATTCAAATAGGTTTCATGACAGTTTTTTAAACGAGAAATTTATTTTCTTGTGTCAGTTTCGATTTATTGACAATATTCTTTAGCCTTTGCCAAGTTTTGTCGAGAAACACCGACTGAAAAATATGCATGGTCTTTTCATTCAAGCATTTTCTCAAATAACTTGACCTCTTAGCTGCAATCGAAAGTAATTCGATTAACAACCAGTTGAGAATAATCTTCTATAGTTTAGAGAAGAAAGGAGTGCAGTAATTTAATTTGTAGAAGTAGTACAGGTTTAAGAGGCAGAAATTTTATTTTTACCTCATCCTTTAATGCTTAAATGAAAATTTTAATACATTTGATCGGCCTAATAAAAGATTTCGTTTGATTTAATCATGTTTTCATAATTTTTACTATAATAAACCTGTTTATACAGATAAGTCAGACTTTATTTAGTGAAGACCAGTGACTTTTACAGATAGTTCTTGAACTTTTTATTTTTTATAATTTTTGATTTTAGGTACTGAAGTGTTTTAATGCCAAGAGATTAAAAAAGGTTTAATCCCATTAAGAACATATAATCCTCCGTGTTATTTATTGGTTTATTTTTATTTTGCAAAGTACGCCTATGGAATGTACCGTTATATCTCCACTTTTACTCCACTCCTCTTTTATTCAGAGTATAGCATTGCCATAGACCGAACAAAAATCACCTTTTGCCGAGTTATTTTGACAATATCAAATTAGAATGACATTAAGATGCACAATATTAACTCACCTTTTTTTGTTTATCCCAATTCAATCGAGAAATAAAAATAGAATGCACTCTCTGGACTAGGCTATTTGAAAATACAAATGGGTAAAAATCATTAATATCAGGAATAAAAGTTCTCGAAACAATGTGGAATATTTAGCATCGTTTTTTTATGTCACAGAAAATAAAACTAATTAATAATTTTACCCGATGTGTCCTTGTTATTGCAACTGTATTTAAAAAAATATTAATCAACTGGGAAGGTAATTATTTTGTGTAAGAGAACAGGCGTCATTTTGTCCGTTTAATTTTTAGCTTAATTAATGTTAATTTATACATAACAAATAATTAGTGCCCTCGTGACCTCAATATTAGTGACAGTTTTTAAACGCGACGACTGTATAGATACGGTAAATGTGTCCAAAATGGACATCCGGTAATAAAACGCGATAAGTCATTTTGCCCATGGGAGTTTATATACGGGATGGATACCCATAAATACACAAATTTAAAATTAATGTCATTAACATTAAAAATATTACTTTAAGGCACCAGTATCTTAAAATGATCACTTTAAAGCACTAGTGACTTAAAGTAAATGTCAAATTTTGACTTGTTTCAATTCACACAATTTGAAAAATTAAATCCTTCCACAATTTTACCACCATCAACTGAAACGACCGCATTCTTAGTTGACATTTGAGCAGAATCCGCAGTTTTCGGACAATCGAATTTTTTACTTTCCAACGAATCTTCGATGCAATTGCTAAGCTTTCTAATGATGTGCGTTGAAAACCGATATGGTCCTTGATTATCTATTAATTCCCGATAGACCCTAGCATTTTCGAACACTCCGGAAATCCAAAAAAACGCCCTAAAAACACGTGTTGTCTATGAAAATACATAAAAAATAATTTATTGAATCTTTCTGAATATATTTAACACCTTGCAAAGCCCCATCATCCAAAAGGATTCGGTGAAATTAGTCTTGATAAAAAAAAGATGAATAAATTTATAGGAGGGTCAAAATATCGAGCAAAAACAAACTTTGACCCGGTTTTTCAATAATCCAGAGAAATAGATAAAAGTAAAAATTAAGATGATATTATAGCTACAGGTTCCTTCTTTCATCTGAACTTTGAATCATGAAAAAATATTAACTTTTACGTGATTTATTGAAAAATTTGTAATCCGCTTGGGAGTGTCATTCCTTTAGAGCGTGCTCTCTAAATGCAGGGCAGAAGCTAAAAATGGGGGTGCGTTTTGGAGCCGGTTATGTTGAAAAGTATCACATTTTTGACAAAAATGATGAGGATAATTTTTGTAGGTAATGAACTGATCTTCATTTTCGTCCAAACAAAAATTCTCTAAGTGTCACATTTTTGAGACCAATGGGCCATTTTCCCGCCCTTCCACAAATTTCAGACAGCTGAGTTTTTCGGGGGTGAATGTACCCATGAATACCTGCTAATTAAAAATGGTGCCTGACAGGCCTGATGCCCGGTTCACGCGATCTAGTGTTAATTTCTAAGGTGTTAAGATCATTTTTTCCACTTTTTGAACTCAAGTTATTAAATAAATAGTCACAAAAACTCGCAAATGCCACAAAAAAACGCTTCTATAAAACAATTCCAGTTTCATATATTCAGACCTGGTATAATAAATGGTATAAATTAAGTTAGAGATTAGAAACCCTACTGTACTTTTTAACAGGTTGTTGACACTGTTTCGTTTAATGCATTAGGAGAGGTTTGGAAATATGCAAAACAAAAATGTATCGGAAAATACGGGGGTATATTGATAAATATTTAGCATAACAGAAAATTTTTATGTCATTACATCCCAGCAAACAATGAATCTCTGGCCGTCTGCTGGCTATATGCTGGTAACAGCAAAGCTACATCGGCAAAATGATGGCCCAGTGTATGGCAAACTGTAATCAGATACCTATAATCCAGCCAGCAATGGGCCAATGTAGGCCCGGAGTGTGACGTCACGCGGGAAAAGGCAGCCAGTAAATATGTATAATTCACAGTGGGCCAACCCTCTAAGTAGGTAACTTCCATTGCAGTCAGTGTTGCCAGAAAGGACGACAAGTCGTCAAAATGACGACTTTTTACCCCTATGAGAGAAGGACGACAATTTTCAATAAAAACCATATTTTTGATGACTTTTTACAGGTGAAAAAATTTCGATATTCATAGAAGCATATCAATATTTTTAATCGTATTATACAATACATAGGAAGAAATAATGTTATACTTAATAATAATTATTATTGTTCCGAAAGATTTCTCAAAGAGAATAATCTGAATGCGCCACGAATTGTACCTGATGTACGTACGTCAAATTTTGGGAATTCTCCGATGCAAGGGACTGAATTAAGCGGCATTTTATTTTATATGTTTTACGAGTGTGTTTACTTTTAATGACTTTTGCGTGTATTCACTGAATTCTTTGGTCACTGGCGATACTGAAATGAGTGATATTACGACATATTTTTGCTCGGCGTCCACTTCTACAATGGCTAGGTTGTTTTCTTAGTCCAATAAATTGGGCAACTAATTTTTAAATTTTGTTAAAAGATACAACTGGTGCTTATAGCAGTAGTTCTGATTCTGATGAAAGTGTTTCATCACTTCAAGAATGAAGAATAATTATAATGATTCAAACCAGGAAAAAATTAAATCAGATTCAGACAGTGAAATCTGATTAAAACAATTTTTTAGCTTTGTTTGTTAAATTTTTATTCTTTGTGTTACTTTAATAAAGTTTATTTTGGTTTCTTTCTCTATTTAATACTGACCCCAATATCTCAAAAAAGCTGTGACGACAAAGTGACGACTTTTCATACTGATCGATGACGACTTTTCATACTGATCGATGACGACTTTTGACTTTGTTAGCCTGGCAACACTGATTGCAGTATTTCTACTGGGCCATCAATGATTTCCACCGTTTTGCCTCCAGAGGCCCGTCATTCAAAAGACACCGTTGGCCCTGCAAAGGCCCGTCAAAAGACACTGTTGGCCAGCATCGGCCCTTCACAGGCCCGTCAACGGCTACAGGTGCTTTGCCGTGCCGGCCAGCATATGTTCATATGATCAAAATTGTTTGCTGGGATGGTCGTACTGTAAAGGCAAAATTTGGTCTCGATTTTCTTCATTAGTACACCCATGCGAATCTAATTTGAAATAGAAATAGGAATGTCGTTGTTTTTAATCACCATCAAACAGCTGTAAGAAGTTATTTACGTTCACTTGAACAATAATTGCAATTAAGTCATTCAGTTAAAATGTTAGAATATTATTGAAACAAATTATGGAATGCAAGTGTAAAAATTATAAGAATTACGAGAGCCGAGAAGGTAGACGACCTTGGCATAATAGTTATGAAATTAATTTTTTTAAACTGATATGTCATTTAGGTATAGGTTATATTTTATGTTTTGTTGCGTTATGTCATTAATTATCTTCTGTGAAATAACAATATTAGTTTTCATTTTTTTGAGCTTTGTTAGGTTAGAAGTAGAAGTAGAAATCCAGGGAAAATGTTTCTTGGAATCTGGAAAGTATAGTTCAACTATTTTCAATTGCAGAACAAAGTCTATCTAATTATGGGACAAAATATAACGATCTCTACCTGTATAAAAATATTCTCTGCCACACCCTCATTTAGTCAACGCTGACTTGATTGACGTATGTCGGTTCTCAGAATTAGCCAATTAGAACAAAGCTCGTCGCTTGGAAAGGCATTCGACTGGCTAAGAAATTTCGCCTCAAGTCCCTCTTTGTTATCTCTGCGGTTAAGCTATCGCTTGGGTACAATACATTGACGGGTCGAGCGAAGGTTTTGGTAGGACAGGTATTTGATACAAAAAACTTAAAATCTGGATTGTAGCTTTGATCTATCATAATTTTCGATAATTCTAACCATCTATCAAAATGATCGTCTGAAGTAATCAATTTCAGAAATTTTCCTTACATTTTGAACATGAAAAAAACTGGAAAATATGGATAATATCGATATTAATTGCATTTTAAAAATGTTCTATTCTATTCTGTTTAAATATTTTGACTATTCTTTCAAATATTGTAGCAATTAAAAATTAGGATCGTTTAAACAAACTACATTTAAATGAGTTTTTAAGTGTTTTGTGTTACGTCTTCCCCGCTGAAGTCAGACTTTTATATTCAAATATACTTGATGATTACACTTCTGAAGTTTATGGGTATTATATTGGTATTTGACCCAAATATAACGTATCTTCAAAATATTGTTTCGCTGACTAAAAGATTTGACATCATTTTTCACACTTTTATGTTAAAATTTGCAATCACATGAATGAGAAAAGTCTTTTCCCCACGTATTGCACACAATACTTTTTCTACGACTACTATAGAGTAAACATTAAACTGTGGACTAAATTTGTAAAAAAAAGTGCAACTTAACAATTCGAGATTACTATACTCCGTTTGAAAATGCATGATAGCACAGTTTTTATGGCAATTGTTCAATGCAGAAAAAAAGTAAATGTTGATACCTTCTTATCTGAATTTTCACTAGATTTTAGTATGACCACCCTGAAAAATTTCGAATACAATACATCATGAAATGTAAATAAACAAACCCCAAGGGATTAACCAATAATTCTATACCTCAGTGACGGGAAACACGAAATTACTTTAATATAAAAAATAGTAAACTGTCAATATTAAGCGCCCACATTTATTTTTATAACTACTAGATATTAGGTTAAGACATTTCCTTCAAATTTAATAATAAATATACACACAACCAAATTTATATGATATAGATACTAAAACAAAATCTTTACAAAAAAATATTTTCTCATAAAAAGCTCATATTTTGTTTTTAGAAATACGGGGTGATTCCATATAAATTTGCTTGCTTGTATTTCGGGTACTAGCGTCATATAAACTTATTATAATTAATATAAATATAGAGTTACATACCTAAATAAGTAAGTCGTTTTATCCCAATAAGGAGTCATCATCATCAGTTTCCTCACTTCCCGCAGAAATAATAACTGGTTCCATTGTTTCCTCTATTAACATATCAAGTTTCCAGAATTTCTCTTCCTCTGCTATGATAGGTCTTATAGCGTTTTGGCAATTGTCCGGTGAAATTTTTGAGTCACATAATAGTTGACGAACATCTTGAAGATTAAATGTTGTATTGTTTCTCGCGACATATCCCTTCATTTGAGCCCAGATTAGTTTAATTGGGTTAAGTTCACACTTTGGTCCTGTCCTGGCAATAAGCGTGGAAAGGTGTGTGTTAATGCAGTGGTGATTAAATTGAAAATTTGATGGTAAAAGCTAATGAACAAATTCTAAAGTTGAGTGAACCTAGTAGAAGTGTTCAAGCCGGTAAAAATCTGTAAGTACAACGGCAATCCAATTAGATTTATAAATATTATTTAATTAAAAACGTCAAACAAACAGTAAAACCTCAACGAGGCAATATTAAAAAACAAAGGTCAAACGATAGATATTAGTCTATTATCGGGTCGATTAAGGAACAGAGATTCCGAATAAGCAGGACCGGAGCGAGGATAATTTAGTAGCTGGTTGGCAGTGTGAGGTGATAGGAAAGGTCAGCCCACGTACGTATCGGTTGCTGAACTGTAGTAGGTCGCTGATATAAGCGTGCGGGGGACACTGATTCTGTTGCACTCTTGACGGCCGATAATGGAGAGTGATTCTACAGACGAGGGACACAAAAGAAGAAGAGATACAGAAGACGAAGAAAATCTCGAACCGTTTGGGAAAAACAGAAAGACAGGGAGAACACCAACAAAACCAAAAAAAGAGGAGAAGCTAGATAAAATTCTGGAATTAATGCAGGATATGAAAACAGAAATGGTAGATATGAAAAACGAAACCAGAGAAATGCGGAAGGAGCAAAAAGAATTTAGGGAGGAGATTCAATCACTAAAACAAGAAAATGAGGAAATAAGAAAAATGTATGAAAAAATAGAAAAGGAGAATGAAGATATTAAGAAAGAACTGAGAACTATTAAAACAAATCAAGAATGGACAGAAAAGGAGAAAAGAAAGCATAACGTAGTAATGACTGGTCTTAAAATGAATATAACGGATAACATTGAGTTAAGCAAAGCAGTCACCACTTTCATGGAAAGCCAAATGGAAATACAGGTACAAGTTAAAGCAGCTCACAAGTTGGGAGAGAAGACTGTGCTGATAGAACTAGATAACGGTCAAGAGAAAGAGAAAATAATGAAAAATAAACAAAAATTAAGGAATATAAAAAGCGACAGAATATACATAAATCATGATCTAACTAAGAAAGAGAGGGAAAGACAAAAGACAATAAGAGACAGGGCACATAAGGAAAGAATTAATGGGAGGACGGTTAAGATTGGATTTAATAAAATAACCATTGATGGGGAAGAATGGATATGGGATAAGTTATCTGAAAAACTGGTAAGGCCAAAAAACTAGCACAAAGCAAAGGGACAAAGAATATAGGTGATGAACAGGCAAGGAACAAGGAAACGATAACGGAACAAAAACAACAGTCAAATAAGAAAGGAAAAATAAAAACAAACAAACAGAAGAAAAACAAGGAAAAAATAAAAGTAGGCACATGGAATGTTAGAACAATGCTGAAAGCCGGTAAAATGGCAGAAATAGCTAAAGAAATGGATAAGTATAATTTAGAAGTACTGGCACTGCAAGAGATTAGATGGAAAGACGAAGGAAGAATAGATAAAGAAGGATATACCCTTTACTACTCGGGAGACAAAAAGCAAGGAAGAAATGGTACAGCATTTATGGTAAATAAAAAATTAAGAAATAAAGTACTACAATTTCAAGCAGTAAATGGCAGAATTTCAAGCATAAGAATCGAAAATAAACAAGCAAATTTAACCATAATAAATGTCTATGCACCAACTCAGGAAGCAAATGATGATCAGAAAGAGGAATTCTATGACAAACTACAGGAGGTATGGGAAAAAACACCCAGAAATGATATAAAGCTAGTGATAGGAGATTTTAATGCACAAATTGGAAAAGAGGAATACAATGAAAATGTGGCAGGGAAAGAAACAATACACTGCAAGACTAACGATAATGGTGCAAGGCTCTGTAACTTTGGAACAAGCACAGACACATATATAGTCAGTACAAAATTTCGACATAAAAAACAACACAAAGTAACATGGATGAAACCAGGAACAAATGAAGGCAATCAAATAGATCATGCACTTATATCGAGAAAATGGCTGAAAATAATAGAAGATACTCGCTCATTTAGAGGGGCAAATGCAGACTCTGACCATTTTTTAGTAGTGGTAAAAATGAAAATGAAGATATTACGGAACTTTGCAAGGGAGAAGAAATTAAAACAATGGAACATTGAAAAGCTAGAGGAAGAGACCACGAAACAAAAATATATACAAGGATTAAGAGAAAACCTAGTGGAAGGAGCAGACCAAAACATAGAGCAAAAATGGGAATACATAAAAAATAGTATTGCAAGAACAGCAGATGAAATATTAGGAACAAAAGAGAAAAAACAAAGTAAAGATTGGTACGATGAAGAATGTGAGAAGAAAAAAGAGGAAAAAGATCAAGCACGGGCGAAATGGCTTATTACAGGAAGAGAGGTAGAATTGGCAGAATACAAGGAAAAAAAGAAAGAGTCTGACAAATGTTGCAAGACAAAAAAATCAGAGTGGGTAAAGAAAATGATGTTGGATATAGAGCAGGACAGCAAAAATAACAAAAGATTATTTAACCTTATAAAAAAACAAAGTAAAAAGAAGACAGAAACGGATAGAATAAATAAAACGGAATGGGAAACGTACTATAAAAGACAGTTTAAGGTGGATAGGGTTACAGAAGCAAACTATGAGGCAGTAGAAGAGGAAGAAGAAGAAGAAGAAACCCCACCAACATACGAAGAATACGAAGAAATAATACTGAATCTCAAACAGAAGAAGACACCAGGATCAGATGGAATAGTTAACGAGTTAGTGAAGAAAGGAGGAAAGAAGCTAAACAAACAAATATTTGAACTAATAACCAAAATATGGAATGAAGAACAAATGCCAACAGAATGGAATCTAGGATTGACAAAACCTATCTTTAAAAAGGGAGACCAAACAAAGTGCCAAAACTACCGAGGAATAACCCTACTTAATACGGCATATAAGATACTAACGTCGCTAATAAGACAGAAAATAACTAAATACTCGGAAAAGAAACTAGGAGATTACCAATATGGGTTCAGAGGCGGGAAATCGACAATAGATGCCGTTCATGTAATGACACAAACGATAGAAAAATGTTACGAGTATGGAATAAATTTGCATATATTGTTTGTGGATTTTAAGCAAGCATTCGATAGTGTTAAGAGGTATAAACTATTAGAGGAAATGCATAAAATGGGAATACCGAAAAAACTTATTAGGCTAACAAAAATGTCATTTAACAATTCGAAAACCAAAGTAATAACAGATGAGGGATACACAGAAGAAATTGCTATTGAAAAAGGTGTAAGACAGGGTGATGCACTATCAACCACGCTGTTCAATATAGCGTTAGACGGAGCGATTAAAGCGATAGCTCGGGGAACTATAATTTCTCAGAATATGACACAAATAATAGGATATGCAGACGACCTCGCATTAATTGCAAGAAGTAGAAACAGCCTGGATAAGATGCTAAGCGACTTGGCTGAAGAAGCGAAAAGTAGAGGCTTGGAAATAAATGAAGAAAAAACTAAATACATGATAGTTAGCAGGGAAACAATGGAGAATATAAACGAAATAAGAATACAGAATTACAAATTTAGAAAAGTAGAAAACTTTAAATATTTAGGTGTGACGATAAATGAGAAAAATGATAGAAAAGTAGAGATAGCAGAAAGAGTAAAAGCGGGAAATAAGGCGTACTGGAAGTACAATAAATTGATGAATGACAGACATTTAAGTAAAAACACCAAATTGAAATTGTACAAAGCTGCTATAAGACCAACAATGACGTATGCCGCAGAGACTATGTGTTTGACAAGTAAAAACGAAGAAAACTTAAGGATAGCTGAGAGAAAAATATTAAGGAAAATTTTTGGCCCAGTGAAAATAGAAGAGGGGGAATTCAGAAAAATGATGAATCATGAAATTAGAGAAAAGATGAAAGGAGAAGATATCGTGAGGTTCATAAAAGCTCAAAGGTTAAAATGGTATGGACATGTAACTAGAAGGGAGCCATTAACAATAATAAGAAGAATAACAAGCTGGACACCACAACTAAGCAGACCAAAAGGAAGACCGAAGACAAGATGGGAAGATCAAATTAGAGAAGATATACGAAAAATGAATATAAACAAATGGAAAATAGATATAAAGGACAGAAAAAAATGGAAGAAGATAACAGAAGAAGCAAAAACCCATAGTAATTTATAAAGAAAAATAAATAAAGAGAAAACAGCGGAGTGATTCACCGCAAAAAATGAATCGGATGAGCTTAAATCAGCGGCCACCATTCCGACAGGAATGAATAGCCTATATATATATATATAAGTTCACACTTTAACTCCATGCTCTTCTGCTATTTCATCTACACTATATTTCTTTGGTTATTATTATTAGCCAATCTTGCTTTTTCCATTTAGTGTTAGGTAACGGTTCCTTTAATCTTGAATGGTAACTGGCATTGTCCATAACTATTACAGAATTGGTCGGTAATAAATCTATCATTTGACTGAAATATTCCTCAAAAACATCAGAAGTCATATCTTCATGGTAGTCTTTCGTAGAATTTGAAACAAATTCTAACAAGCCTCTATCAACAAATCCTTTATCTTCTTCAATATGAGTGATAATTAAACGGCGACCTTTACCATTTGGAAATTTTAAGCCAGTAGACATTTTTAACCTGTTTATCTTGCCAAACTTTTTTTACAAAATGTCCTTCATTTATCCATGTTTCATCTAAATAAGAAATATTTTTGTCTTCTCTTCTTAATTTTCTAATTTCCCTTAAATATTGCCTCCTCCAACAAATAATTTCATCTTTCTCTAAGAGCGCAGATTTTCTATCGTTCTTCTCCCAAACGAAATCTAATTCATGTAAAGTTTTTCACAATTTGTCTCTTTTAACGTTTGGCAAAGTTTCGTCTCCATTAATGTCTACTAAAAGTTTATCCAAAGTAGGCATCTTTTTTTGTAAATAAAACGAATGCACTTTTCTTCGGATCAGTTGTTTCATATTTGAGTGGGTTTTCTCCCAGTTGACGTTTTAGGTACTACTATAATATTTTCATTCTTTCGTTGCTTCAAAACTCCATAAATGGTTGCTTCTCCAACTCCGGTCATATGTGAACACTTAGAAACTATACTATTGAAATGTTCATGTACAAGAGCGTCATGTACATATAACACTAAAGTTTTCATATGCACGGTTAAATTGCACTTTAATTTCACAGGAGTATAATTAGACGTTTTTATTGCACAAATTCACTTGATCAATATTGCTTTTTATCGCCTATTATTACAGAACTAACAATTCTGCGTGTTACAATCACAGGACTACACAAACAGAAATGTAAATTTTAACTAAAATAATTTACAATCTGCACAACACTTCCTGCCGATTGGAAATTTTAATCCTTTCTAAGAAAGTTGAGGGCCACTTTTCTACCTGTAGAAATTACATACTTACCAAGAATTGAAATAAATTGGTATTTTTAAAATGTTTAGGAAGAAAACCCAAGATTTCATTTTGGAACAAATAATGCTAAACATTTAGAAATTATCCGCCACTGATTTAAGATGGGATTTAAGGGGTTTATCTTCTGGGTCATAAAAATTGTGCTATCAATCGTTTTCAAACAGAGTATAGACCTAATGTCATACGTTATCTAAAGCAGCGGTTCCCAAACGGTGGTTCGCGGAACCCCGGGAGAAACCACTATATTCTGTAGTAAAAAATGTAATTATTATGCGACATACATTATTATTAATAGCAGTTGTATGTCTGCGGATCCTGATGATTCAAACGACCTAACTAACATAGAGTAATTCTACTTACAAATTCAGCAATTTTCAAAAGTCCAGGTGGTGTCAAAAAATAATCAGCATTAAATGAAACTCTCCCCGTTGGTCTACTTTCATTGCTCATTGATTCCGGATACACTTTGATAACCGTTTCTGCCATCATCGATGAAAAATTTCAATAATACACCCGATTTTCTAAATATAATTTTTATTGTTCCCAATACCAGTTTAATGAAATTCTAGTAAAATGAGTTTCTATTCTAAAATCTACAAGCTACGCGTCTCGAGTTTTTTCACAACTGGTGATATATTTAGTGTCCTTCACTATTATAGTTGGCCACATTACTGGTTCATTTTTAAAAGTCGTTTCGACATAAGCGCGATCTCATCAAAATATCTTCATAATTTTGAAATGCAGGAACGTATTCGATTATATCAATTATCGAGACCGGACGCAGGGGGAGAGCGGGGTTTTTGTCAGATAAAATTTGTTGAAAATGCATAAGTATAGTTTGTCCATTTTCAATTGCAGACAAAAACAGAATTCCCAGATGTCTCATAATTTCACACATTCATTGAAAAAGTTGATCCAGTCGGGTTTGAATATAGAGCGAGGAGAATTACGAGAATAATCTAGAATAAGCTAGAATCAACAATTCCACACAGCTATTGCATTATTGACGTCAGTCTCAAAGACATCAGGTTTGGTTGATATTCATGGGAATGACATCGATGTCAAGATAAAGGTTCCAGTGCACCAGGTGTTGGAAGGGTCATTTTCGACGTGAAATTCGGATTCAGCGCCCCAAAAACCCCCCATAACGATTTTCGGTTCGTCTTTTTCCATTGTGTGAAGAAAACCCACGGAGATGAGGTCCGCGTCCAAGTTCCGGTGCACCAGGTGTTCAGGGGGTCGTTTTCGACGTGAAATTTGGATTGAGCGTCCCAAAAAACTCCCCCACAATGATTTTCTGGTTGTTTTTGGCAGTCTTGTCAAGAAAACTCTCGGAGATGACGTCCACATCCAGATTCCGGCGCACCAGGTGTCCGGGGGGTATTCGCCGATGCCATATTTGAATTCAGCGGCCCAAAAAAAACCCCCGGGCGCCGAGTTTCTCTCCTTCCCCGCGCGAATTTTGGGAGAGTCCCACGGAGATGACGTTCATCGGCGTTCCTGAGCTCCAGGTCGGCTGTGGGTCAGCGACCTCGAAAACCCCCGTGAACCCGACTTCGACCAGTTCTGACTCTTACTTAGAAAGTTGTTAAATCTTCCAAAAGCCGTCTCAAAAAATGCATTTTTTTAATGCATTTTTGGCTGCAGAATGCAATTTCCGAACTTTTGGCCTTTTTAGTGCTTCATTGCTTCGACTACTGCTCTTTTATTGAATCTTAATATCAGTTTTTTTCTAGGGAATGGCTCTGCTAACTTAATATTAAGTTAGCAGAGCCATTCCCTAGAAAAAAAACTTCACGACAAATACATTTCGGTCGTTCGACAATTGGTCAGTTCATTTTTGGATTGAAAAATAATAAATCAACAAAGTTACGGGGGTGTATTACTGTGAAAATGTAATATTTCCATTATTCAGCATTAAAACGTAGTATTTTTGCATCTGGGAAATAGGAGGTTTCATAAAAAAACTTTATATGTCAATAATGACACGAAAAAAAAACGTAAAGGGTCATTATACAAATGCGCTGTTGCCAAAAATGCGAATTTTCCCCAGAAACCAGGAAATCCCAAGAAAAATGTATATACAGGGTGCGCCAATTATTTCCACTCGATCTCTAGCACCGAAACTAAAAGAGATATCATCAAGATTTTCTGTAGGGGTAGACAGTGTCACTCGGAGTACAATTTTAAGATATTTTGATGTATACAGGGTGGCTAATTTTTGTGGAATGAAAATTAATTTGGTTTTTTTTAAATTGAACACCCTGTATACGATTATGTCTTCTGATTCTACTTAATATTAGATTTACGGTAGTTTTTTGTATTTGTAAATCCGACGCGGCGTTGACAAGTTATTCCTATTTTAAACAGATTTAATGAAAAAACAGCACTTCAGAAATATTAGCACAAAAACCACATTTTTTAAAAATTCCTCAAAAAAGCTACAATGATGTAAATGAAACATGCACCTATCACAATAATCACACAACATCTTCACCTGTTGCCGATGGCGTGCCAATAATCTAGTTTTCAAATGGCAATAACTTAATTTTTTCAAATGGGACACCCTGTATATTTTTCTTCAGTTAGAAGCTCTCCCTAATACGCATTAAAAAAATATAGGGTTTTGCACATCTAACTTTACTATTTACTTTAATAATTGACGTTAAGTGACAAACATATTTTACACAATTTTTAATAAAAAATCAAGTTACCTATGAAAATGACAGTAAGTATATTTTGTTATGGCATTAATTGTCAACATAAAATTTTGTATTGTATCACGTCTACTATATTTAATCGGTATTGTGTATAAAAAATGGATTTTAATAAGAATTATAGTGTTCAAGAAAATATTGATATGATATGGATACTGGGTGAATGTCAAAAAATGCGTTTCTTGCTAGTAGGGTCTATCGTCAAAGATACCCAGAAAGACGTCATCCACAAAATGATACTTTTGAGAATTTAAAGAATAGATTTGATAGAACAGGAACCGTCAAGTATGAAAAACATTCACGTGAAACTACAGCTGTTACTATTGACAACGAATATAAAGTAATGATCAGTATAGTTGAAGATCCCAATATAAGCATAAGGCAATTAAGCAATCAGTTAGATATTTCCAATACCACAATTAGACGCATAATAAAAAAGAATAAATATCACCCCTATCATATCCAGCTTCACCAAGAATTCTTACCACGTGATTTCGCGCGTAGAGTGGAATACTGTAGATGGTTAATAAACAAGATAAATACAGAGCGTAACTTTTTAAACATAGTTTTATTCTCCGACGAAGCCACGTTTCGTAAGAACGGTTGTGTAAATAGACACAACTTCCATTATTATTCGGACCACAATGAACATTTATTTAGAACCACATCACAGTATCGATGGTCTTTGAATGTGTGGGCGGGAATAATAGGTGATTATGTAATTGGTCCCTATTTCTTTGATGGGACTGAAAATGGAGCTATATTTTTAGATTTTTTAGAACATGATTTTCGCAACTTATTGCAAAATGTGCCTCAAAATTATCGCAACGGAATGTGGTTTCAATTAGATGGTGCCACGCCACATTACCTATTAGATGTTCGCAATTGGTTAAATAGGGAATTTCAGGATCGTTGGATAGGAAGGGGAGGACCTATAAATTGGCCTACTAGATCGCCTTGCCTTACACCTTGCGATTTTTTTCTTGTGGGGTTTTATTAAAAATATTGTTTACAAAGAAGAGGTTACCACAAAAGAAAATATGAAAGAAAAAATTACTGCAGCATTTAGCGAGGTGACCCCTGCAATGCTAAGAGATGTGCGTAAATCAATGAAAAAAAGGGCAAGAAAATGTAGTTTGTAGTATTGTAGTTTTCTTACGATTAAACTTTGTAAAATTTTGTACTTATTAAAAATTGTGTAAAATATGTTGTTTGTCACTTAACGTCAATTATTAAAGTAAATAGTAAAGTTAGATGTGCAAAACCCTATATTTTTTTAATGCGTATTAGGGAGAGCTTCTAAACGAAGAAAAATATACAGGGTGTCCCATTTGAAAAAATTAAGTTATTGCCATTTGAAAACTAGACTATTGGCACGCCATCGGCAAACACCCTGTGCAACAGGTGAAGATGTTGTGTGATTATTGTGATAGGCGCATGTTTCATTTACATCATAGTAGCTTTTTTGAGGAATTTTTTAAAAAATGTGGTTTTTGTGCTAATATTTCTGAAGTGCTGTTTTTTCATTAAATCTGCTTAAAATAGGAATAACTTGTCAACGCCGCGTCGGATTTACAAATACAAAAAACTACCGTAAATCTAATATTAAGTAGAATCAGAAGACATAATCGTATACAGGGTGTTCAATTTAAAAAAACCAAATTAAATTTCATTCCACAAAAATTAGCCATCCTGTATACATCAAAATATTTTAAAATTGTAGTCCGAGTGACACTGTCTACCCCTACAAAAAATCTTGTTGATATCTCTTTTAGTTTCGGTGCTAGAGATCGAGTGGAAATAATTGGCGCACCCTGTATATGCCATAAGGAATGGATTTTTTGCATTTTTTTTTTTAGGTCAGATGGACTTCGACAATTACTCCACAATTGTGATGATATTTGATGTTTATTTGTGAGTGGCACTGCTAACTTAATATTAAGTTAGCAGAGCCACCCCCTAGAAAAAAAAAACTAAGAGCGCGACAAATTTTTTTCATCGATTTTTTTGAAAGTGGCTCTGCTAACTTTGTAGGGGTGTGGAAAAGTTTGAAGCACATTATACATAATCGAGAACAATTTCAACAAAACAAAGTAACGTTTTCTGTATTAGGCTAAGAATTTATCAATACGCGCTCGTCCATCAGGATCTTCGACACAATAATTTTGAACAAACGGTATTCATTGTATAAGTTTTAATCAAAGTCAAATTCAAATGATTTAAGTTTACACAATAACGAACCGCATTATTGATCACGTGAAAATCCTCACTGGATCAAGCCATATAGAATATAAATATACAGGGTTCGCCAAACCTACATACAGGAGCGTGTTCAGGAAACACGCTCCGACTAAAAAGAGTGTGACAAATTTACTCTTGGATCGTTCAAGAACAGCAAAGCGTTCAATTTTGACATTTAGTCCCTTTCGTTCAGATTCTTGAGTCAAATTAATCAGAGTGCGCTCTTTTTTACCCAGTTTGGACTGGGTAAAAAAGAGTAAACTTGACAGAACCCAAAGTTCTCACAACTCACAAGTCGTTTCCTTATTGTTTTATGGTTTGTTTTTTTTATTGGAGAAAGGCGTACAATTTATAAAACATGGTAATTCTGTTAAAAAATACTATACAGTATAAGTACTCGCAGTGCTTGAGTAGGCATCCTACCCCACTAGAATAAAAATCTGATGTGTCCACATGGATTTTCTATGAATTAAAGACAGATAGATAAAGCCAAGTAAATTAATAGCTAAACATAATATAAAAATAACTAAACAAAATATAGGATTAATACTTGCACTGGAGCAGCAATATCTGCTGTTATAATTAAAATTTACAATTTAATTGTGGAACCCAAAAGTCTATGGGTATGTGTAATTTAAGTGAGACCATTATGTAACTAAATTTTCTTCAAATACAAAATTTAAATGTTCCATTTGAACAAAATTGAGACCACATTTTAGTGAGGAGATGGTTTTAAGACTACATAATACTGGTGTAAAATATTTAACCTTAAAAATTATTGTATTTTGACGTTTACCTTCGTTGACATTTACTTTTGTCTTTTGTACCTGTTCAGAAATTTTGGGCAAATAATAATTACTCTAGACGAACCTGGACAAACGGTCTAAGAAAATTACTCTAGTCTCGTGTAAATTCATCTGAACGCGCTCCTGATGTCCTTATTTATCCATAATTATGGGTAAACATCAGATTGAGATTGTCATGACATTTTGGCACGTATCATTTAAAGATTAGTATTCCTTATTTATTTTAGCGAGGCAGTGACGTCACACGTCAAAAATCTGCGGCGTTGCCAGGTAGAATTTTTTTCGTTCACTTAAAGATAAAATTGTGCCAGTTACTTTTTTCCTGCATTTTCAATAGTAAGAAAAGTGTTTTAAGATTCAAATAAAAATTAAAAGTTCTGGAGTTTTGGAATTTTTATTGTAATAAGCCACTATGTTATAGTACATTGACACGTTGACACTCTAAATAAATCAAGAATTTTCGCGATGTCACAGCGGCAACTTCGCGAAGTGTTGCCAAACTTTAACAGTTATTTTCCCCTGCACGTTAAGTTTAAAGAATTTGCTCTTAGTGTTTTCGTGTTTATTCCGTTGACAACAGAAATAACTAGAAATTACGTCACTGCCTCGCTAAAATAAATAAGGTATACTTCCTAAAACTGTATGGAACTTGAGTGACCAGGTAAGAGGACTTATGTTAACGTTAGGAAATCAGGGACGGACCATTATAAAAAATACCGAAGCTGCACTTAGATTTATTGCTGTATAAAACACCCAATATCTTCTAAACCGTTAATTTTCTCGAATCCAAGTAAGCTAAACCATTGGGGAATCGTTTCTTTGCTAGTAATAGATGGAAATACCTATACAAACGTCCCTGATTTTCTAAAGTTAATATAAGTTCTCTTATAGGTTCAAAAAGAGGGTCTGTATGCGTTTTACAAGTTCTTAACATTTTATTGAATTTATTTTCTAAATAAAAAACGATTTTAAATGCGCAACTTTTTAAAAATTAAATGGCGAACTTTAAAAATGAGTTAACTTTTGATTTTAACTGGGAAACCCTGTATAGAAGGATAGTAAAAGTAGTAAAGAATTCATACAACAAGAATTAAGCGTAATCGTAATTTTGAAAAAGGAAATTACCGTTTTCTTAACATTTCTAAACTCATTCTCAAATTTTTTAGTTACTAATTATCTGCACTGGCATTCTGGCATTTTAAGCAATCCGAAGTAGTTTTAAATTTCTGAAATAAAATTGTTTTACTTACAAATTCCGCTATTTTCAGTAATCCCGGTGTAGTTTTGAAATACTCTATATTAATCTTAATCCAAGCGAGGGGCGATTCTGGCTGTCTTGGCGCCCCCGGCTGTTGTGGTTTATTCGCCGCATTGTTGTTTGGTGCTTCTTGCACGTTAACCACCGTTTCTGTCATCATTAGACAGACTTTTTCGCCGGTTTTCCCGCTTTTTCGAAAACAAAAATGCACTTTTTTCGACACCTGTTCGATATAGCGCGAAGGTTCGTATTCACGGCCAGGCGCGATTCAAGTTTTTAGCTCGGAACGACGAGCAACATTCAAAAGGTAGCGGGTCAGTCGCGCTAGGGGACAGTTGATTGTTGTTCGTGGAGTTGCCAAGTCGCTCGGAATTCGTGAGAATTTAGGGAAATTACAAACTATAAACTATGAAAATATGAATGCCTGTTTTTCAGGAACAAGCCTCTTAAATCTTGACTCTGTAGGTATATGAAGTTTAACTAAAAGTTTCCAATGTCCGTCTAAATGCCTAGCTCGAATATGATGTCCAGCTTTAAAAATGTTTGTGAAACACTGGTCCAGGGATTCACAGATTTTCCTAGCGTCGATCTAGCCTCGCCAACCCATATTATTTATTAAAAATTAAATAATACTTAGTCCAAAAAGTTACCACATGTTTTTCAATGGTTTTTAATAATAATTAAACAATAATTCAGTTCCGAAGTTCCGAATTTATAGGGGGTTTATTTGTGCTAAAAGTACCTTTGTTTAATTCAGAATTTCAAAGGATTTTAATATTTTATTGTAGTCACAGATATTCCCACCAAAAAGTGCAGCTATTTTGGTTTTAAATTGCATTTTAATATCTTAAATATAAATATTCACTTAAATAAGTGATTATGGACACTCTCTTCTTAAATTTTTTGTAGATAATTTTAATTTTATTTACTAGTCTGTCATTATACCCAGTGGCGGATCCAGAGGGCGAGCCCCGGGGGCTCTGATGAAAATGCCGACTCTGTACAAAAGTTTGAGGGGCGTCACACCCCCAACACCCTCGCCACGGTACGCCCCTGATTAATACTGAACTCTTCGAAATATTTTAACTTGAAAATATTGTAACAAGAATTATTTCCTGTACCTAAAGAAATTTCGTTTGAAGAGTTGGCAACTCTGTCACATAAAGATGGTCGCTGAAAGGTGGGACCATTGGAAGCCCGTTAGTGGTTTGTTGTGGCAAAGAGAGGCAATGTGAGGAATGTTGACATATATGTAGGCATGTTCAAGGAAACGCCGTATAAGAAACTCAACAAATACAGATTACTACAGGGTGTGACAGAATCTGTCATCCAAGTACCAGTTGAAATTTAGTGAATCAAACCATATTTCTTGATGTAACTATTATATATTATAATTGTGTATGCTGTTGCTGACACAAAAGATTTCTAGTATAGCTTAAGTAATCGCTATAGTCCAGCGATGTGAAAATTTCCTTAAAGTCGATGCCCGAGTGTTCTACTTTAATATATAGCTCGGGAGCCAGACAATAATTCTCGAGTTGATAAAATAGAAACATGCATTCGCTAAATGTAATCGAAGCGACTAATCGCTCGGCCACCCACCAAATCATAATTTAACTGTCTTTGCGTCCTCGGCAATGTAGCGGCACCCTTTGCGGCAATCTCAGAGGATGCCGGTACATTAGAAGTTTTTTGGTAACAAAGGCGCCGCTTTAAAGATGTTAAATGGGGGCTACTATATGTATTACACGAACTATACGTGGTCCTTATCGCATATTCAATACACTGAAACCGGCCGCAAAAATTGTTCCAAATGTCTTATCTACGCCTTCCCGCTTTTTGCTGTCCAATAAAATATATATTTATTTGTTACGAACACATTAAAATGTATTTATTTTCAATATTTCCTTCTTAGAAACATTATAGGTATTATTTAAAAAAAATTTTTAGTTTATAAAATATTATTATCTTGCCTCACCAAATATTATTACCACGAGCAGCCACTGACTTGTCGAATCAATTTGTTAAGAGGGGCCTTGCAACAGGTATGCCAAACTACAAACACTAAAAATTCCTGCGAAATCACCATCCTTCGCGTTCATCAATCGACAGTCACTTTGTCAGTATATAACTGTCTTTCTGCAATAATTAAAAGAGATAGATATCTTAAGACTTCAGTGAATCTCCTGTGTGCTGGGTGGCACTGCTAGTATTAAAATATAATATATTATTTGGGATATCTGAGGAATCTGAGAGGATAAATTTTCTTTTAATACGATATTTTTGCTTAGACAACTAAACAATATAACAAGCTCCAGTACTCTACTGATAACCTATTTCTCTTTTTCACTCCCATTTAAACTACGGTATAATGCTCTGGGGTAATTCATCCAGCGCAATCAAAGTATTTCGTCTACAAAAAAAGGCACTAAGAATTATCGCTAATGTTGATTACAGATATCATTGTCAACCACTTTTTATTAAATTTAAAATTATGCCCTTACCAACTTTATGGGTATACAACATACTGATTGAAATTCATAAAAAATCGGATCAATTAACTAAGCAATCTGACATCCATAATTACCATACGAGGCAAGCAAACAATATCAGAACCAATCGTTATCGTTTAACCATATCACAAAAAAACTCAATTGATTATAATATCTACAATGCTCTTCCCAATCATTTTAAAGTTCTAAATTTTAAAAAATTCAAATCCAATGTAAAAACATTTTTATTAAATTACTGCTTCTACTCTGTAAGTGCATACACCTTCAAACAAACTTGAACGTATATACAATGGTAAAACAATTGCATAGAAAGTGCAAAAGCAAAAAGTATGAAGTGGTGACCATTAGTATTGGAAGCTTCTCTCACACCTCTGTATTCTCTTTGCGATTTGATAGCAAAACCATCTTCTAGGGATGTAGGGGGTGCAAGAGTGATTATCCATGTCATGAAAAATCAGTTTTCCTCGATTTTCGAGAATTTCTTTAGGATCAAATTCATTACTTTTAATTAACTATTGGGAAATGAAACAAGTTAAGTTTAAAATAATTATTTATTGTCATAACCTAAATTAATAATAACACTTTAAATCAGCGGTTCTCAAACTGTGACATGTATGTACCATTGGTGGCAAATTACAATATTTACACATATATTTTTCTATTTTTTCGCTCTAGCTTCGAACAATTTCGCGACGCATTGATTTTTTAATGGCGAAATGCTTTTATGGTGGTACATATATTTTTGTTTCATATTTGTGGTACAAAATTTGAAAAGTTTGAGAACCTCTGCTTTAAATTAATGACTTGGCGTTCATTTTGCAACACAGGTAGCGCAGAGGTTCTAATCTGAATCAAAACAAATGTAGGTATTATATATAGGTGAGTTTGTTTAGCTTACAGAACTGGTTCAGTGTGTCTGGCTCTGATAGATACCAAAAAAGAATGTAACAATTGCATGCAGAAATGCAATGCTATGTAGTGGCGACCATTAGTAATTGGAAGCTGCTCTCATACTACTGTATTTTGTATGCAATTTAATAGCAAAACCATAATACATGGAGAATGCGACATTCTTTTTGCGAGCACTGAACAGAATAGTAAAACGATCGTCTGCAGAATGCAGAAGTGTGAAGTGGCGACCATTAGTAATTGGAAGCTGCTTTCATACCACTGCATTCTGTGTCTGTGTGCGATCAACAGCGCGAATTCACCTTGCACAGAGAATGCAAGAGGCGATTTACCTTCTTGATGTTGGTGTCACCTCCCGCAGAAGTTTGAAGTGGCGACCATTAATAATTGGAAGCTGATCTCATACCACTGCATTCTGTGTGCGATCAACAGCGAATCCACCTTGCACGGAGAATGCAAGAGGCGATTTACCTTCTTGATGTTGGTGTCACCTCCCGCGACATTCTCTGTGCGCAATGTTGGACCGTATAGGCTTAAGCTCGCCTCCTTAAAACGGAGGGAGTGTATATAAATAAAACAGGGGTAGGTAGGTAGGTTTAATTATTTTATTTTCATAACCTAAGATAATTATAATAAATATGCGGCTTCAGCGTTCAGTTGGCAGCATAGATAGCGCAGAATTTTCAATCTGAAACAAAATAACAAGGTTTATTAGTAGAAAACGACAATCCGCTACTCTCACGCGTCTAAACTTTGTTGTTAACAATTGTTGTTGATAACAACAATTCGCTCCCCTCACGCATCGAACAAACGCACAGCGAATGCGCAAAAGTATGACTTGTCATGCTTTTGGATTCATTGTACGAATGTACTATGATTTTGGGGGTTTGGGGTTCAGAGCTTGCACAGATAATGTCGCGGGAGGTGACACCAATATCAAGAAGGTAAATCGCCTCTTGCATTTTCCGTGCAAGATGATTTACAGCAGCGGAAGAAATAAAGCAGCTTCCAATTACTAATGGTCGCCACTTCATTTCATGCTTTACACTCTTTGCCCGAAAAAGCCATAATTTTTTGGTGGAAGGAAGGGGGTTTGTATTACTTACATTATTTTTTATGATTATCTGGCTGCTATATTTTGAAGATTGGGGGGAACCTCTGTTATACTAGTTATCTGGAAAAAACAAATAAAATATTAAAATTGTTTAGTACCTACTCAGCACATGCAAGACATTTTTACAGAAGGTCATTCTCCCATAGCGGAATTTCAGATGAGGGTTCCGAACAAGACTGAAGAACGAGAGCTGGATAAAACGTTCACACGGTCATCCCTAGAAGAACCGGGTTTGTCCAAATGGTTACAAAAAAAAATAGTAGTTTAATTTGAAAAACAAACAGTAGAGGTTAATGTAATTGCAACCTACTTTATCATTAACATTTAATAAACAATTTATAAAAGATTTGCATCACTGTTTTTATGTCCTTTAAAAAAGAATGACTCCTTAGAATGTATTCGTTGAATTGTAGAAATTATTTAAGTGATATCGTAAGCATCATATCACAATTCAAACTTTTTTAGTATCTTTTTAAAGGTTCAGACGACGTTTGACAAAACTGTTTTTTTAACATGGTTATTTATTATGGTGATAATTTTACGCGAAATTAATTAATGGTATTTAATCTGTTAATTATTAACTTACTTGTAAAGATGCCATTATGAATTCAATGTCAGAAACAAATTCACCAAATCTAAAATTATCATGGTCCCCGTCCAAAGTCTTGTTTATGAAGTAAATTAACTAATACCTCATATATTTTTCGAATAGGAACTTTTCTGCCAAGTTAGAAATATAAATCGGATAAGAAATACGGAAATTAGATAGTAAAAACCGTGAAAAAAGACAATGTACAGTCAGTACATTGTTTAGCAAATTACAATTTCCTTAATATCTCGGGAACTATTTAAGCTAGAAATGTGTGTGGGGAGGGCTCGAAATTTTTGTTTTTTTTTTATAATCTATCAATTGCCTCGCATACATTATCTATTTAGTGTATATTTCACCCTTTTAAGCCAAAAAATTCGAAATTTTGAAAGTTATTAGCCTGCCAAAAGTTCTTCCGACATTTTTCGTGTTACCATTTTTGATATTTTCTTCCTAATACACGTATAAACAAGTTCCAAAAATAAAATTTACTACTCCACCGTTTGCAAGATTCAACCCCTCTACTGACTGGCCTTTAATAGCTATTTATAATATTACAAGTACATAAACAAGGGCTTTATTGAATGATGAGTTTTTATACTTACGGGATTATTAGCCGCACGAGTGCATTGATATTTGAATTCATCTAAAACTGTTTTCATATGAATGTGCTCTTCGGGAAGGGACTAGCAGCTTTTTGTATGAGTTGAGGAGTTTTGGTGCATTATAAACTTCTTGTGACTGACCTCCAAAGTTGTTACTAAGGGCGTTTTGATTAAAGATGGTTGGCGGTGGTCGAAACATTGTAGGTAGATTCTAAAAAAAGAATGGAGATATAAGAATTTTACTAGCCTTAAAGGGGCCCTAAAAATGTTTGTACTCTAGGGAATCTAATTTTTTTTTATGAGGTCGCTCTGTAAAACGGCTGGTTTTTTCTCACTGAACTGAGTGGACTGTAGAACGGGGTTAAATTACTCACTCATTGTTAAATATTGAAGAAAAAAAAACACATTTTCGATTATTGTTTAAACAATGTTTTCGATAATTTCAAAACCGTTAACAGTTAATTGAATAGAAATAACATTTATATTACATGAACATTAATCTTTTTCATCAATTTCAATGCTTATTTGCAATAAGAAATAAATATTTTGCTTTTAAAAAATTACAGCATATTTAAAACACAAAGTTTCACAAAAAAAAAATATTTTTGCGGGAGATAAAACGGTTTTTAACGATGATCAATACAAAAGTTTTGCATTTTTTAATTATCTACAACTTTTATATTAAACTTTTTTCGATAGGATGCATATTTCAGCCACAAATCGTAAAAAAAATAATATCCAACCCTCTCAAGTTGTACATTTAGCTACCCCCCACCCCCCTTACGGAACTTTTAATTTGTCCAAATTAATTTTTTTTCTGGTAAAGATTTGAGTATAGGTGGTGGCTTGCAAGAAAAAGTTAAGAAAAAAAATAAAATTCAAAAATGAAAAAATAAAATGATCGCATAATTTTTTACATACATACATGCATTTAGAAGATGTTTGGGGATGCGGTTCTCGTTGTTTTAGCTAAAAAAAATTATTGTTTGTTATATATTTAAGATTCGCCTTTTCTATACAAATAAAAATGGCCACAGCTCTATGTGTTTACTTTTAGCAATTTGGTATATACAGTTCACAATTTATAAACTTACTCGAGTAGTTGTTTTTAATTTTGAACAGTTTTAACAAGTGATAACTATTTTTTTAAATATTTTCATTTGAATAATTTATATTTGGGTGAATTTAGATATTGTATTATTACTTTGATTGATGTATATTGTGTATCAGTAGGTACGTACATACAGGGCAGCTATACAACACCCCATTCGTCTCCATATCCAGCCCACGGTTATGAAAGTCATCCGAGCATGGTAGTATCAGGTTCGGGATACCAACAAATACTTCAGTATCAACCAAATCAGTACCCTCAAACTGGGTACCTTCCATGGTCTCGCAGTAATATCCAATATCCGGGACAGGGTGGACAGTCTGACGGTAATGGACCTAGTCATTCACCGATGGTAACTCATGGCAGCTATACAACATCCCATTCATCTCCATATCCAGCCCACGGTTATGAAAGTCATCCGAGCATGGTAGTATCAGGTTCGGGATACCAACAAATGCTTCAGTATCAACCAAATTAGTACCTTCAAACTGGGTACCCTCCTCGGTCTCCCAGAAACATCCAATATCCGGGACAGGGTGGTTATGGCCCTCCTACGTCGCATTCCTTCAAATAACGAAAATATGGAGGTGTCTTGTTCATCTCTAAACGCGACACACTGTATAATAGAATAATCGACCTTTGAATACATTCGTTTTTAGTTATTTGTATAAATTTAACTGATTAATACCAATTGACTTCTGGATAATATGTAGTAATTATTCAAACTTAAAATGGACATAAGAAGGCTTTCTATTTTTTTTTACGTCTAAGTAAATACAATCTATCATCTTTTTCAAGACAATAATAATATGAAAGATATTTATTTACATTTAGAGAAGTGGCATACACTGATAGTGCTTCTGCTTCTGCTTTATTTAATTAACTTTAACAATAAATAGTGAAAATATTAAAAATATATTTTTTTTATTGCAGACTCCGGAGAGCGTGCATCTACATCATCGACGAACAAAAACACAAAAAGGTCAAAATCAGCGGACCCGCACGCCAGGGATTACTGTAGGTGCAAGCCGGGCTGTGGCCCCTTGAATGTAGTATGTATAGTAAAAAAAATTAGATAATTTAATAAAAGTAATTTATATAACAAGTGTTGTAAGAAGCTCGTTACATGCGAGCTGAACAGATGCGTGCGTGCCCTCACAAACAATACACTATTAGATAATAATAATAATAATAATAATAGTTATTTATTTAAGACTTCACTCTTTAATTATCTAAAAATAAAATTGAATAAAATCATCGCGTCTTGTTTCGCAGTTCTCAATATTATTTACTTTAATGAAATTAATATTGTTTATGTTTTACAGAACAGATATGGCAAACCCATTTGCTCCTGCTGCGACATGGAGAGGGGATGTACAGCTTCCTGCAGTTGCAGGAAGCAATGCAAGAATCCTGGTAAGTAAACTTAAATATTGATTGATCTTTAATCAAATTTTGAAAATTCAAGATGGTGGATCGATCCAATAAAAGCTAAAAAAATTTCAATCATTTGATTTAATATGGACAAAAAAAAACTCTAATAAGAGTTTCTGGGGTTGCTGAAATTGATATTGGAAATTCAAGATGTCAGTTTAAATATGACGAATTTGAAATCTAATTATCAAAATTGAAAATCGTGTATCTAAATAATTGTTGTTGACTTGATATTTCAACATTTATCTACTCCATATACTGCATTTAATATTGCCCTCCATATTGGATCCGCCATTTTGAATTTTCAAAATCTTTTTTTAGTTAGATTCATAATAATCAGCCACCCCAAAAGCCCCTTTATATACAGTTTTTTGTTTAGATTTTATCAAATTTATAATTTTCTAATACTACTGCGACCCAATCATGAAAAAAAAAAGAAGTATACTTAAAACTTACCAGGAGAAGCGTTTGACAACGTAGACATCAGGTCCCGTAGTAACCACAGAAATAACGGATCTACCAATTGCCGTAGTCACGTGTATATTTAATCCAACCTGCGCCGTCGTAGTATGAGAATTTGGCGTCGAACTTGGATGAGGCATGGGAACATCATGGGGATGGCTATTAGGAAGGAGTGGACTACTACCTGGAGACATGTTAGGAGGTCCTATCGAAGGATGTGGTCCCATGCCCGAATGGTGGTGCTCCGATGGTGAACCCATGTGGTAATTTTGAAGAGGACTAGGCATGGAAGATTGCCATGACTGTTGATAGGGTGGAAATTAAGAATTTTGCATATGATTCGGAGCGGACCATCCTGGAAATTGTTGTGGAGGCATGTTATTAGGTGACGGTGGCTGCGACGTAGGAGGGTCATAACCACCCTGTCCCGGATATTGGATATTACTGGGAGACCATGGAGGGTACCCAGTTTGAAGGTACTAATTTGGTTGATACTGAAGCATTTGTTGGTATCCCGAACCTGATAGTAGTATCGGATGACTTTCATAATGGTGGGCTGGATGTGGAGACGAATGGGGTGTTGTATAGCTGCCCTGAGTTACCATCGGTGAATGACTAGGTCCATTACCGTCAGACTGTCCACCCTGTCCCGGATATTGGATATTACTGCGAGACCATGGAAGGTACCCAGTTTGAGGGTACTGATTTGGTTAATACTGAAGTATTTGTTGGTATCCCGAACCTGATACTACCATGCTTGGATGACTTTCATAACCGTGGGCTGGATATGGAGACGAATGGGGTGTTGTATAGCTGCTCTGAGTTACCATCGGTGAATGATTTATATGACTAGGTCCATTACCGTCAGACTGTCCACTTGAAGGTAGCATATATTTTGGCCTGAAATCAAAGAAAACCATAAATATGGCTAAACACTTTCGAGATCCTGTTCAACAGTAAGTTAATCTAAAAGTCTGCCGATGATATATTATAATATTTGGTTCATATATGTTCTTTGTCCATAGGGGCGTCGATTAACATAATAAAAAAAAGTCTTATTCCTGGTGCGGCATTAAAAAAATTAAAAAGTCGGTTTCTCTATATCAATATTTTAAAATTTAATTTGGTCTTTTCGTATACATTTTTTCTACTTTAATTAACTTGACTCAAATCTAGATGTTTCGATAATGAGGTGGCACAAAATTAAAAAATAAATAAATTCTCTTCTAAGAAAAAAAATTTTTTTTTTAATTTTGTGCCACCTCATTGGCTCATTGGCTATATCTGCTATAAGATAATATTTTTAGATGTGCTACCATCTATGGTAAGAAGAGAGTATTGACATTAAATTTTGACTGAATCTATATATATATTAAATGATTTTTCTCACCTGTGTATGCTGGGCATAGCACGTCTTCCTTTGTGAAAGTTGATCCTTATTGGTAAAACCAATACAGAACACCCTAAGCTAGTAACCCTCGGAAGTTTTGACATCAGCAGATGCTTCGATAAGAGTCTGCCATATCGTTGAGACATCCTTAACGACTGGGTAGCAGTAGGGGGCACAGTAGATCTTATAGGCCGCAGTGTATTGACACCCCCATCACAGATAGATAGAAGAGTCTGCCTTTTCTTAACCATAGATCTCAACTTGTCAGTTGTCAAATCCATACCATGGAAATTTGTTAAAACTTTCCTACCTAAAAAAAAATTAAAAATAAAATTTTGGAAAACAAACTGAAAAAAATCTAAACAATTTAATTTTTTTGTTCGATCAGATATTGTTTAAATAATGCGTCATTTTTGGGAACATGAACAGTCTCATTATGTGTGTATCAATGCGAGCTGAGTAGATCATCATATCAAACAAAAAAAATATTTTATTCAATTAGGACTCAAAGAGTTGAGACTTACCTTGAACATCTTCAGCGATAAGACGGAATTTTCTGAAAGACCTTTCAGCGTCATTATCTTTCTGTAAATCTGCTAAAGAAACTTCAAAAACTCTGAATTTCAAACCTTCAGAAGCAATTTTGATTCCTTGGGTACGATTAACTAAGGTTTTGCCAACTTGGCGAGTAGCAAACATAGACGGTGCCTTAACATCGTACCAGTCTTTTCTCGTGAAAGGATCCACTCTAAAAAAACATTTAGTTATTAAAAAATCGATAAAAGAACGATTTTATCGTAAAATAATCTATGTATCAGATAACAATCGGTAAATTTTTTATCTTTAAAAGAAGGATTTTGTGTGTTTACCTTTGTCTAAGAAAATCCAACATTTTATTTCTTTATTTAAACTGCCCAATTTAGGGAATAATAAAAAAAATTCGATTTTCATTTTTACATTGATTTATATTATATACACAAAAATCTTGCTTTAGAACCTGAAATATAGTTTTTTTAAGAGAATCCAAGCATAAATATCGCGATAAACATAAAAATATTGGAAAAAAATGAAAATCGAATTTCCCTAAATTGGGCACTTTAAATAAAGAAATAAGACAAAAGTAAACAAAATCCTTTTTAAGATAAAAATTTTTTCTCTACTGTTGTTTTTCCAAAAATGGCGGCCAATTTTTTTTTTGAAAAATGCTGTTTTTGGCAGGACAAATACATTTTTTTTTTAATTTTTACCATGTCTTCCTTACATAAAAATTATTTTCTCCAATTTCTAAAAAAAAATCGAGGATTCTTTGGTTATTTATTGCCAATTCAGTAAAAAAAATTCGTTTTTTGAGGATCGGATACATTTTTTAAAAGACCCTACTATAGGGATCGATACTCTACTTCATCACGGTCATTTTAATCTTTTTTTTTATTACTCTTAGAGGCGCAGATATTTAAAAAATAGTGAAGCAATCCACTCGAAAAATACCAAAAGTGCCGTTTTTGACCCATATCTCGCGAAGCTCCAGCCCAAATTTATTTAATTTTTTTTACAAACTCTTTATGTGTAAAATCGAAAAAATTAAAATAACTTAGCTCATCCATTTTCAGAATATTTTCGTCTAATTTCACTCCACTATAATACACGCTTAATATTGTAAAAAATTACAGCCCGAAAATGGTAAACAGGGTGTTTTTTTTGACGTTTTTGAAGTTTACAAATTTACTCATACGGCATGAAGAAGTTATATCTATTTTATTTTGGTACATCCTAATATATTTAGTGTCTAAACGGCAAGAAATACTTAAATGGAAATGTTTATAATAAATATATATAAATATTTTTACTTACACCTTCTTTTTAACACCCTTTTTACCTCCTTTTGATAAACCCTTATTTTTGCCGACGACCATGTCCTACGACACTTGAACTTGAAAAAGTAAATAAAATTAGAAATTAGCAGGGACGTTAGAGGGGCCTTCCAACAGGTGTGTGTAACTGGAACAGTACCTATTCTATTTGGAACAGGTTTTTACAAATATTTCTTGAAACAGGTATTATTAAGCCCTATAAAGTTAGCAGAGCCACTTGCAAAAAAATCGATGAAACCTATTCCAATAATTGTCGAGAATTTGTCGTGAACGAAAAAAAATTGTCGCTGTTAGTTTTTTTATATGAGGGAATCAGTCAATATAAAATAAATTAGTTTGATTTCTTCGTTTTGCTCAAGCTTTCGAAAACGTTTATTTTCTTTTTCAAGACTAATAACATGAAATACGGAAAAAAATTAAATACAAAAAGGAACATCGGTGTTAAAATATTTTAAAATGACAGTTTCCAAAAACTTCAGTATACAATTGTAACATACAGAGTGTGATTATAAAAAGTATAAGAATGTGTAAATATATATATAAAAAAAAAATAATAATAAATATCAATTCAAGGAGGACGAGTTGAGAAATTTTCTTTGTTTTTTTAATATTTTTTAATTGATATTTATTATTATTTTTTTTATATATATATATTTACACATTCTTATACTTTTTATAATCACACTCTGTATGTTACAATTGTATACTGAAGTTTTTGGAAACTGTCATTTTAAAATATTTTAACACCGATGTTCCTTTTTGTATTTAATTTTTTTCCGTATTTCATGTTATTAGTCTTGAAAAAGAAAATAAACGTTTTCGAAAGCTTGACCAAAACGAAGAAAGCAAACTAATTTATTTTATATTGACTGATTCCCACGAATTTTTTCTACTTAAACTATTATTGAACAGTCACGAAAATATCCACTTATATATATATATATAAGTGGATATATATATATATATATATATATCCACTTATATATATATATATATATAAGTGGATATATATATATATGCCATAAGGAATGGATTTTTTGCATTTTTTTTACGTCAGATGGTCTTTTCGACAATTATTCATAACAATGGTTATGATATTTGATGTTTCTTTGTGAGTGGCACTGCTAACTTAATATTAAGTTAGCAGATGAGCCACCCCGTAGAAAAAAAAACTAATAGCGCGACAATTTTTTTTCGTTCGCGACAAATACATATCGGTCGTTCGACAATTGTTCAGTTCATTTCTGGATGAAAAAATAATAAATCAACAAAGTTACGCGGGTCTATTACCGTGAAAATGTAATATCTCTATTATTCAGCATAGAAAAAGGTATATATATGCCATAAGGAATGGATTTTTTGCATTTTTTTTACGTCAGATGGGCTTCGACAATTACTCGACAATTATTCATAACAATTGTGATGATATTTGATGTTTCTTTGTGAGTGCCACTGCTAACTTAATATTAAGTTAGCAGAGCCACCTCATATAAAAAAAACTAAAAGCGCGACAAATTTTTTTCGTTCACGACAATTATTGGAATAGGTTTCATCGCTTTTTTTGTAAGTGGCTCTGCTAACTTTATAGGGGTGTATTATTAGAGACATGGAACAGTCTCTGACGTCACTGTGACGGCCCTAACGTCACTGTGACAGCGCGTATCCCAAACGGAAGAGGTACAGGTCCTGTTCCAGTGTCACATCCCTACTCGTAGAAGAGGCCTTTTACATTTCTTAAATCTTAAATAGCTACTTTGATAATATCGGCGAAAATAGAAGAAAATGTTTGGTTATTAAAAAGTCAGTAGTTAAGGGTATACAACTTGCAATACGTTGGAACTGGAACAGTGGCACTTGAAGAACTTTACCCCCACCATTGGTCCCCACTATCGGGACAGCGCGGAACGATTATTTTTGCTTCTAAAAATATTTTTAAAATAAAACATTTTAATACCATTTTTAACGAATGAATAAATTTAATTTTATTTCATAAAATAAAACAAAATGGCAGAAAAATAAAATTTAATTACATTCGTTTTTTCTTACAATGTCTTTTATTAAATATTTTAAATAAAAATCGACAAATTTGTCCTGAGGAACTCGTTAGTTAATTGTAAATGATTATAAAGCAAAGAAGGAATTTGAAACATTACCTATTAATAGTAACAATGTAATTCATTTAAAATTCTTACCACCAGAATAAATTATAGTATATATTTCACAAACATTGCACTAGATTTAGATTTTCTTTACATTAGAGTGAATCAGTAAATGTTTTATTTAGATTGAATTTATGACGAAATGGTTTTTCACAAACGTTACATTTAAAATTCTAATCACCAGAATGAATTAGTAAATGTCTTTTCAGATGTGACTTCCGAGTAAATGATTTTTCACAAACGTTGCATTTATAATTCTTAATGCCAGAATGAATTCGTAAATGTTCTGTCAGTGTTGACTTCTGAGTAAATGATTGTTTACAAACGTCGCATTTAAAATTCTTAACACCAGAATGAATTAGTAAATGTGAATTTAAACTGCACTTGTGTGTAAATGATTTTTCACAAACGTTGCATTTAAAATTCTTATCAACAGAATGAATTAGTAAATGTCTTTTCAGCTGTGACTTCAGACTAAATGATTTTTTACAAAAGTCACATTTAATATTCTTGTCACCCAAATGAACCTGTAGATGTGAACTTAAATTGCTTTTATAAGTAAATGATTTTTCACAAACATTGCATTTAAAATTCCTTTCACCTGAATGAATTTGTAAATGTCGTTTCAGATGTGTCTTCAAAGTAAATGATTTTTTACAAACGTGACAATTAAAATTCTTTTCACCTGAATGGATTAGTAAATGTCTTTTCAGATGTGACTTCTGAATAAATGATTTTTTACAAACGTCACATGTAAAATTCTTTGCACCGGAATGAATTAGTAAATGGACATGTAGACTCTCTCTGTGAGTAAATGATTTTTCACAAACGTTGCATTTAAAATTCTTTTCACCAGAATGAATTAGTAAATGTCCTTTCAGATGTGACTTCCGAGTAAATGATTTTTCACAAATATTGCACGTGATTTTCTTTACATTACAGTGAATCAGTAAATGTTGATTTAGATTGTCTTTGCGAGTAAATAATTTCTCGCAAACGGCGCATACATAAATTTTTTCATTTGTGTGAACTAATAAACGTTTTTCAAGATTGCCTTCTTGAGAAAATGTGTGTTTACAAATATTGCACTTATATTTCTCTTCATCATTAATCAAACATTGTTGGCAACCACCATCTTCAAAATTCTTGCTGTTCCTATCAACTTCTAAACGTTGTTCACTTTCATCCTTAATATGTATTTCTTCTTCTTCAATCTTAAAACTGTTATCACTGAATAATTTTGTCTGAATATATGTATTTTGAACTGTACAAGAACCTTTTGTAACGTCAAATTTCTCCTCTATCTTAAGATTCTGCCCCTCTAGTTGCTTAATGTTTACCTCATACTCCCATTCGGGTTCAATTTTTATTTGGGCTTGAGAAGTAATTTGTATTTGTTGAGAACCCATGTTAAAAAATATATTCGCAAAAGCTCTAAAGCCTATCGGAAAGAAACAGACAATAGTGACAGTTGACAATCCAGCGCTGCCAACATAACCGGTTAACATTAACATGGCACTAGAAGAACTTCAAAATTACCCGCCATTGGTCCCATCGCAGGACAATGAATGAATAAATTTAATTTTATTTCATAAAATAAAACAAAATCACAGAAAAATAAAATTTAATTACATTCGTTCTTTTGTTAAATATTTTAGATAAAAATTGACAAACTTGCCTTGAGGAACTCGTTAATTAATTGAAAATGATTATAAACAAACACAATTCATTCTAACCGAATATTTTCCGTTTAATAGAAATTCTATAATGAATTAGTAAATGTTCTATATATGTGACTTCTGAGTAAATTCTAATCATCAGAATGAATTTGTAAATGTCTTTTCAGATTTGACTTCCGATTAAATGATTTTTTACAAACGTTGCATTTGAAATTCTTTTTAGCTTTAAAATTTTTTTCAGCTTTAAAATTCTTCTCAGCTGAATGAATTTGTAAATGTTGTTTCAGATGTGATTTCAGAGTAAATGATTTTTTACAAACGACGCATTCAAAATTCTTTTCACCTGAATGAATTAGTAAATGTCTTTTCAGATGTTGCCTTTGAGTAAATGATTTTTTACAAACGTCGCATTTAAAATGCTTTTCACCCGAATGAATTAGTAAATGTTCTTTCAGAGATGACTTCTGAGTAAATGATTTTTTACAAACTTCGCATTTAAAATTCTTATCATCAGAATGAATCAGTAAATGTTTATTTAGATTGCCTTTGTAAGTAAATGATTTTCCACAAACGTAGCAAATAAAATTCGTTTCTCCTGAATGAATTAGTAAATGTTTTTTCAGAATAGACTTCCCAGTAAATGATTTTTTACAAACGTCGCATTTAAAATTCGTATCACCAGCATGAATCAGTAAATGTTCTTTTAGATGTGACTCCTGAGTAAATAATTTTTTACAAATGTAGCATTTAAAATTCTTATCACTAGAATGAATTAGTAAATGTCTTTTCAGATGTGACTCGTGAGTAAATGATTTTTCACAATCGTCGCATTTAAAATCCTTACCACCAGAATGAATTAGTAAATGTCCTTTCAGATGTGACTTCTGAGTAAATGACTTTTCACAAACATTGCATTTAAAATTCTTATCACCAGAATGAATTAGTAAATGTCCTTTCAGATGTGACTTCTGAGTAAATGTTTTTTCACAAACGTTGCATTTAAAATTCTTAACGCCAGAATGAATTAGTAAATGTTCTTTCAGGGTTGACCTCTGAGTAAATGATTTTTTACAAACGTCACATTTAAATCTCTTAACGCCAGAATGAATTAGTAAATGTTCTTTCAGAGTCGACTTCTGAGTAAATAATTTCTCGCAAACGGCGCATACATAAATTTTTTCATTTGTGTGAACTAATAAACGCGTTTCAAGATTGCCTTCTTGAGAAAATGAATGTTTACAAATATTGCACTTATATTTTTCTTCATCATTACTAAAACATTGTTGGCAACCACCCTCTTCAAAATTATCAATGTTCTTATCAACTTCTTCTAAACGTTGTTCACTTTCATCCTTAATCTGTATTTCTTCTTCTTCAATCTTAAAACTGTTATCACTGAATAATTTTGCCTCAAAATCTGTATATTGAACTGTACAAGAATCTTTTGTAACATCCTCTATCTTGAGATACTGCCCCTCTAGTAGTTTAATGTCTATCTCCTCCTCCCATTCGGGTTCAATTTTTATTTGGGTTTGAGGAATAATTTGTATTTGTTGAGATCCCATCTTATTCGTAAAAAGCTCTAACCTAACAAAAAGAAACTGACAATTGACAATCCAGGGCTGCCAACATAATCGGGTAACATGGTACTTGAAGAACTTCAAAAATACCCGTCATTGGTCCCCACCGACGGGACACCGCGGAACCATTCTTTTTGCTGCTAAAAATATTTTTAAAATAAAACATTTTAATACTGTTTTTAATGAATGAATAAATTTAATTTTATTTCATCAAAAAAAAAACAAAAACAGAAAAATAAAATTTAATTACATTCGTCCCTTATAGGTATTTCTTAAGAATCTATTTTGAGGTATTGCCCCTCTAGTCGTTTAATCTTCCAATTCAGGTTCAATTTTTATTTGAGCTTGAGAAATAATTTCTATTTGTTTGAGATCCCATTTTATTTCTAAAAAGCAATATTAATCATGAGTCCAAAATTTAAATTAGAACCCAAATTTCTGTCAGCAAACAACATTTGCGTATTTTGTGTTGCCTATATTTTCCCACAATATAAAAATTAATTTTGTTTTTGTCAATGTAGATGTTCATATTTCTATAAACATATTTTTAATTAAAATTACTAATTTCACAAATTATTTTATTTTTTACATAATGTATAAGGTATGTATAATTTAATTTTCGATCTTGAGTACAGCACTGGTGAGACACATCAACAAAATTATTGTTTACAGTTTGCCAGTTTAACTACATTTCTAAAAAATATAGGAAATATTTTTATACATAAGTACTGATTTTAAATTCTAGATTCTTGGTCTAATGCAAAAAGTAATAACAGGTACTTATGTACAGGCCTGACGAGAGGGGGGTGTAACGGGGGGATTCCCCCGGGCCCGCAGTTCTCGATGGGGCCCTGGCCCGTACGAAAAATCCCTGTTCGTACTATGCTTCACTTTTGTAATGTGATGGGCTACTAATTTTAAAAATTCTATAGGGGCCCGTAATTTTTACCCCCGGACCCGATTTTTCTCTCTACGGGGCTGCTACTTAGATATATCATGTGTGACATCTAAGTTTTAAAATGTTATTTCTAATATATATTGGAAAGCAATAAAAAGAATTGATTGACTGATTGAATTAAAACAAACATTTTTTGTTCAAGATTCAACGATCTAAAAATAATGGTTTTAAATATTATGGATGCGATGCACTCCCACTTAACTGGTTCTTCAAAACCTCTTGTAGGATATTTAAATCTGACAACGCCGCCTAAAGGTACAAGAAGCTTCTTGTGGGTTGTGGGTCAGATTGCAACATCAACATCAAATTCTACCATTCTTTGAGTCCAGCTTGATCTCATTTTCTTTTTGTCGGGTTTTAAAAATGAGGACTTTTATATTTTGTTTATGTTGCTAATAGTAGGATATGTTCCTCTATTGTTATGAAGTGAAGATAAAATAAACAGTAAACCAGGGGTGAATCTTGGAATATTTAGGGTGTTTTTGGTAAGTGTTTATTTATTTATTTAGGTATCTAGTTTGTAGAATATTAAACGATTTGGTAGCTTAATTTTGGTCATGTACATTTAAGTACTTACCTTATCTGACAAATGAGTAGAATTAAAAGAAAAACATCTTATTGAATTATTATTTACAGTGATAAACCCTTAAAAATACAGAAGGTTTTATACTGGCCACCAAAATTGGTATTATATAGTTACCTACGTGAATATTTCCATAAATAAAGCTTCATAAGGATCTCTAAGTATACAGGGTGATTCATTAAAACTTTTATAATATTTTATTTAGTGTTAAATGAAAAATAACTGCTATTTTTTTTAATGAATTATATCGTCGCACTGATTATAAAAGTAGTTGTTTTTATTAAAAATCAGTTTTAATATATAATTTGAAAAATCAACAAAGTAATATATAATATAATAAATTTCACCTCCACTCGCACATTTATTATTTTTGTAAACAATTCTTAGATATTAAACACGATTTCAGTGAACGTAAGATTGGATTAATTCAACCTTGAATGTTTCACCAACCCATAATTTTTTATGCTTTTACATTTGAAATAATCGTTCAAAGAGGTTGGTCAAATAATAATACCATTTATTGTAACTATTTAGTATGTTTTCTTGGTTACTGGATAATTATAGGTACACATTTAGTTATTAAACAGTTTAGACTTTCGATTCTTCTGAAAAATGTAGAAATCAACAACCCTGTATTAGTAGTTCCCAAAACTCTGATAAGTTAGTAATAATACGACTTACTAGAAAATCTTGGATATTTAAAACACATTTTATGTGAAAATCTAAAAAAACTATAGAGTGAATAATGCGTGGACGTAAAGGACCCAGCACCATTCTTATGGAAACGGGAGCACCGTTAAATTGTCTGAATTTTTGATATGTGATGTCCTGATCAATAGTGTCCATGGGCCCAATCCTATCCTATGGCTAGATCTCGATATAAAGTTCAAGATCCCGAAATTTTAAAATGTGTACCAAAAAGTCCCTGTAAAATATTTTTAAAAGTGTCTGGTGGATATATGTAGTCAAAATACATACTTAATAAATAAAATCAAAATATATTTCCTTACAGGGCGATTCATGTTTCCACAGGTCTTTTTGTTCAAAGTATGTATTTTTAACATGCAGAAATAGACTTAAATATCGATAAAAAAGTCACCGTCAAAGTATCTGTTTCTGTTATTTGCAAAAATTGTAGGCAGCTAAGCTTTACATTTTAAAATTAGTTACAATGTTACAGGGTGTTTCATAACGCCCTGTCAGATCAAAGTTATATTGTTTTTAATGAAACGCACTATGTATTTACTTACTATCTAAGGTAAATAGTAAAGGATCTACAGCTACTCAAAAATCACATTTTTGTAAATTCTGGTGGCTGCTGTTTGGCTACACCAGCCACCATTTAATAAACTACATAGGAGATATATAATTTTCATGTGAAGAATCTCTTGTAAAAATTAAGAAACGCTATTAAATAAATGTATAGGGTGGTGTAATAGGAGGTATGTCAAAGCTCGATGGAATAATCGATTTTCCACAATTGCATATGATTCTCCAAAAATATCAGTGAAATATTCCTAAAAAGGGATAACAAGTAAACCAAAACGCTAGGGCTGTAACGCATTGGTGTTGTAGAAACGAGCTTAAAATATGAATTGTGTTCGATAAAAAAAAACTCAAATATACCTACCTATTTTTTTATTTATTGGAACAGTAACCCATTTAATTGTTTGGTAGCTGTTTTAGATTTGTTGATTTTGTCATCTTACAAGCTCAAGTAAGATCACCCTGTAAGTATGAATTTTTAGCCTGCCTCCAATTAATATATATAACGGTGCAATATAATCTAATACAGTGTGTAAAAATATTTAGTTTATTTTTATCACTAAAAGTTGATATTGGTTAAAATTGATATTTTTACAGTTTAATAATTTAATTTCTCGAAAACAAGCCTTAGGATCCAATTTTACCTATTACAAGTATGTATTTTGACTACATATATCTGCTAGAAACTTTTAAAAATATTTTACAGGGACTTTTTGGTACACATTTTAAATTTTCAGGATCTTGAACTTTAACGCCCTGTATATCGAAATCTAGCCATAGGATAGGATTGGGCCCATGGACACTATTGATCAGGACATCAAGTACTATCAAAAATTCAGACAATTTGACCGTGCTCCCGTTTCCATAAGAATGGTGCGCGGTCCTTTGGGTTCATCAAGATGAGGCCCCAGCTCATTTTTGTGTAAATGTTTTGCGTTAATTAATTAATTAATCGGTAGACAAGGAAGTATTTTTTAGCCTTCGCGTCCCCAAAGACTATTTTTACTTTTCTGATTTTTAAAACTTCAATTTTATGATAGGTACGAAATGTAGGCCATCAATTTTTTCTAGAAACTGAAATCGCAAATCGCTTAGTCGTTAACCTTTAAATGCGAAACGATTTTTTTAGATTCTGTGACTCAACCAAGTTTTTATTGTAAATCAGTCATACACTTGAATGTGAAAGTAAAAAGGTACATTGTAAACAACAAATAATTGACAAAAGATGAAATGCGCGGGAACAAAAACCTGATTTTACATAACCAATTATATTGCATGTTTACGTAAAAGTTATATCACAATCTTGGTTACTTAAAAGTTTACAGTTTCAATCAAAAAGTAATATTAATGAAAACTTTTATGTGTTTATACTCTATTAAGTATTGCAGTTGTTATAGTCGATCCCAACAATTTGTTTATTTATGTAATGCCGAAATTAAAAAAGAAGTTGATCCTTCTGATATTGGTCGGATGTGGCCTTTAAAAGAAAGCTAATCTCTAATGTCAGTTGAAAATTTATAGGAACTACACATTTATTGAAAATATAACTCATTGTGAAATATAACATAAGGTTGGCCATCAGTCATGACGGAGACCATTCAGTTGATATAATCCGTTGCTGAAAAAGAAATATTCCAGAAATATTGAAATTAACAATCCATTAAAACCTTTGACTATACTTTCACAGGTACATATCCATTATCGATATCAGTAATCCTTTGATTGAATACCCAAAAATACCTTTAATAGGTATAAAATTATCAGGTTGCTGTGTCCTTCTGTTCAACTTTATATTGACGATTGTAATCCTTCCTAGAAGGTTCCAGTTATTAAAATGAGAAGTTATGTTTTATCTAGGCAAAAGTACGAACTAACACGTTTGACAATAATTTATTTAGGTCTCATAAAAGAAAAGATTTATGATATTTAAAACAAAAATTGATCCCTTTCGGGGAAGAGAATTGGCCTGTGGAGGGGTTGGTGGAGGTCGGAAGCGATATCCAATATCACCACCGTGCTCAGCATCTTCGAAAATGGGTGGAAAGTGTGTTTTTCTACAGGGAAACCTTGTAAAGCGCGTTTAACCCCCTAGGGGGTGGTTTTTGGCCGTTTTGAAGGGGAGGCCGAAGGTAAAATCTTTTTGGAAGCGATATCCAACACCTCCACCGTGCTCATCATCCTCGAAAATGGGCGAAAAGTGTGTTTTTCTACAGAGAAACCCTGTAAAGCGCGTTTAACCCCCTAGGGGGTGGTTTTTGGCCGTTTTGAAGGGGTAGCCGGGGGTAAAAACTCTTTTTACCCTCAGATTCGGTTTCAGCGACCTCGAAAATGGGGGGATGGAAAAACTAAATTGGCCCTGTCCGGAAAAAAAGGGAAAATCACCTCAAATTCCGACTCCTGACATGGACTATTATGATCACCGCCATTATTAAAGTATTGACACAGATTAGAGACTTTCAGATATGAAGCTCCGCCCATTTCCTTCTGAAAGAACCTCCACGGTACAGTGTTGCCTTTTCATGTAACGTATAAATTTGAATCATCAATTGCCATTAGAGTCAGAAATAAGAAACATGTTTATCAAATATTGTGTTTTTGCCGTCATAGTGTTCTGAAAGATATTTTTGTCATAAATAAACATTAGAAACTTAAAATCAAAGTAAACTGTTAATATAATGATTTTATGAACTGGCAAGTGAACTAGTATGCGAGTCATAACCCAAGAAAGAAGAAGAAGAATATTGTGTTTTTGCTGTCATAATGTTCTAAATTATCTAAATAAATATTCAATCTGACATCCTTCAAAGTGGGTTTTAAATTGGAGTGCAACTATCACTGTCTAATTTCATTTTTCTTGTCTGACCTTCCTATCTGTAACTCTCTAATCTGTGGTATTGACAATATCCAGTTCAGGGGCGGATCTAGGATTTTTCTGAAGGGGGCGATTCCGAACTGAGGGGGGGGGGCACAGTAATAATTTTCGAAAAAATATTTTAATATAGAAACTAAATAGTGCAACATACTACATATATTGCAAAAATAACCAAAACATATTACTATATGGTAGTCTGAATACTATTGAATAATAAAACGCGTTTCGCCAGAGGGGGGGGGCGAAACCTCCTTCGACAGATTGAAGTTTAGTTTTTATTTTTGTTATATTTTGATCTTTTTTGTTTGTATTCTTGTATATTTTAACTTTTCGTTTTTCCTTTGAAATACGATATATTGTTTCTGTGATGTACTAGCAAATGCTAAATAAAGTCTCAAGTAGAACGTTATATCATACTTGCCTTTTTAAAAATACCAGCAATAGTAGTTTATAGAACTTAGTGTGTTATGGTTGTGTTATCTATTTCTCAATTGCCATCAGTCTAGGCTTATTTCATTGCTAAGAAAATGACACCACCAGTAAGGCGTCAAAATATCTGTCGAGTCAACGAGACTGATAAAGAGCGCAGGCAAACGGTCTGCGAATAATCACAAGGTCAATCATTGGAAGTGTGTGGAATAAATTTTGAATTGCAGAATTTTTCGCATGGGCAATTGTATACCCAGATTGTAAATTCGATAAAAAAAACAGAAAAAAACAGTATCGTTTATTAGTTAGTTTCATTCGTTTCATCTTCACTCTTTACACTTTTCAAACACTCCACGCTAGATACTTTATAATACTCAGAGTACTCGTCCATTTTGATGTCACCCTTAACTTTTTCTTTGAAGTGCTTATCTAAAACTTTTAGTTGTGGGAAATGCATCTTTGCCAAGGCGTGCTTGTTATACACATGATTCATAAACTCCACTTCGTAAACATCTTCAAGTTTGGAAACTCTGAGGTGAGCTTTCATTTCTTCAACTGTTAACAGAATACAGTTCCAAGGCGACCAACTATGCTCGCGAATCCAACGAACTAGCCTGGAATAAAGTTATATCTGTAATCTTTGATGAAACTATATGATTACGGTTTAGTCTTAATGTCGTTTCATGTCTTACAAGTAGTCCCTAACTAGTAAAACTGAAATATAGACCTCTTACATAAAAAAATATTTAGGGATTACCCCAAAGTTCAGTATTGGGCCCCTTTTGTCGCCTTTTGAAATTGTGGAAGAGGGTAAACAATAGAAAGAAATATGAATTACTAAATGAACCAGTGACAGAAGATGAAATAGGAGAAGAGCAGAAGAAGAAATTATTACACAGGAACCAACATTAGAGGAAGTAAGAGATATTATCAAGAGAGGTAATAACGGAAAGGCACCTAGGAAGGATGGAATAAAGTTAGAACTGATGAAACACGGAGGAGACATGTTACAAGAAAGAATTGGTTAAGATCATATGGGAAGAGGAAAAAATGCTGAACGAATGGGAAAGTGTAGAAATTATAACGATTCATAAAAAAGAAGACCAGCAAGAATGTAAGAACTTTAGAGGCATTACACTATTAAATGTAGCCTATAAAATTTCATAGTACACTATCAATGTGGATCTATAAGAGGCAGATCAACAACAGATGCAATACACACTATTATACGAACAACAAAATGAAATAGAAATGTTATTTTTAGACTTCGAACAAGCATTTGACTCTCTAAAGAGGTACGAAATTATGAAAGCCTTAAAATAACAAGGAGTAAGTAAAAAACTAAGAAACCTAATAGAGATGACAATGAGACAATCAAAAGTTAGTATACTGGCACAAAAAGGAGAAACGGAAGAAAGACAAGGAGACTCGCTATCAGCTACATTATTGAATCTGGCTCTAGAAATCGTTTTAAGAAAGATACAAAAGGGAAACCTGAGAACAACAGGAAGTCAATTAATCGCATATGCTGATAACATAGTATTAGTGGCAAAAAAAGGAAAATCATGAAAAAAATATTAAACGAGATTGAAGAAGAAGGTATGAAGTTGGGACTAAAAATTAATGTGAAGAAAACTAAATAATGAGATTTGGAAAAACAGGACAAAATGGAGAAACAAGAATAGGAAATAAAAAATTGGAAGAAGTACAAAAGTTTAAATACCTGGGTGTAATGATAAACAATAAAGGGGAAAGAAGAAAAAATAATGGCAACAAACCGAACTTACCAAGCTAAAAAATCTGTTAAAAAGCAAAATATTGACTAAACAAACAAAGATGTACCTATACAGAACAATAATAAGGCCAATAACAGTGTATGCAGCAGAAACGATCACTAGGATGAAAACAGAAGAAGACAAGCTAAGAATACACGAACAAAAAATAATAAGATCAATTCTGGGTCCAGTGAAGATAGGCGAGCAGGAATATAGGGGAATGAATCAAGAAATATTAGAAGAACTGAATGGAGACATATATGGAGACAAGGATCAGAAGCAGTAACAAAGGCTATGCTACAATGGCAGCCAGAAGGAAAAAGAAGACGTGGAAGACCCAGATCGAAATGGTTGGCAGAGGTAGAAGACGACTTAAGCAGGGCAGAAGTTACAAGATGGAAGGAGAAAACAAGAGACCTGAAGGAATGGCGGCAAATCAACGAACAAGTACAATAATGAACCCGAGGATGGGGACTGATCCACCTACAAATGATGCGGTTCAAAATTTCATGACAATCTGAGGTTTAGTTCACAAGTTACAGTGGTTTTAGTGACGCCACTTTTGTCATTTTCAAATCAATGGAAAAATCTGAATTTCGTGTATTGATAAAACTTTTTGTTGCTTTTTAATGGGAAGAAATACTGTTCAAGCGAAGCAATGGATTCACAAGTGTTATTCGGACTCTGCTCCATCGAGAAAAATAAATCAGAGAGATGGTATTGTCTATTGCCAAAAATGATAAAAAGGATTTTTTAACTCCTTTATTCACAGAACCAGCTGGTATCTCAATTGCCACAAAGGAACTAACCAGAAAAGGAATTTCTGGGCAAAAACATAATAATCTGCACTGACAGCAGACAAGCTCTACTAGCCTTGAATAGACAGCGTGTTACATTAGGGCTAGTATTAGAGTGCCATCAAGCTTTAGCTAACGCCTCGATAGATAACAATATTATTCTGAGGTAGGTTAAAAGGCAGGACAGAAGTAAAGGTAACCGCATTGCAGATTGCTTAGCCAAGGAAGCGGCTGGACTAAGACTTGTAGGACCCAGCGACACCTACGGCTTGACGACTTCGGCAATTGCGGAACTAGCCAAACGTTACTCCCATGCTCAATCTCTAAAGAGATGGGATGACATCAAGGGATGCAGTTTTGCCAGGGTCATCCTGGGCGACCCTGGGAAGTTGACAACGAAGAAATACTTGGCGATGACCAGGAAAAACCTACGTGTAGCAGTAGGACTTCTGACTGGCCACTGTCAACTAAGGAAATACCTCCATACAATGGGGATAGTGGACACACCTCTATGCAGCATGTGTGAACAGGAAGACGAAACGGTCAATCATGTCCTGTGCGATTGCCCGGAGTTATCGTCAATGAGTTCGGTGAGTCTTGGCCTACACCTGCCGATATAAAGTAGATGTCTCATAGTGACTTGTCGACTTTCCTGGAAAGGACATGATGGACGATGACCTAGGAGGACAACTCCTCGGAAGGATGTACAATGGGTCAAATGTGGCCTAAGTGCTGTGGGACTAACTCACCCTCCCTACTCTACAGATACAGAAGTCTTTTATTCGAAACAAACTTAATTTACGGCTGCTTGAAGAAACAAACCTTCCAGGAAAAGTGGAAACCTCGTACAATGAAACCGAAGGATCGACATCCTATTGAAGCGTGATTAAATATAAATTGAAATCATAGTAAAATCTCACCTTAGTTGATAGATATCATTGCACTCAGACAAAGCGGAATGGCCGTGCCAAATCTGAACAACGATATGATGTATATCGACATCCTGCAAAATAAAAGCAACAGAAGAAGCGGCTCGATGCAACCTCTCGTAGTTCCTGAGTTGTTTCAAGATAAAACGATGTGGTAGTAAATCGATCCAGGGTTCAGCTCCTTTGTCTACCCACTTGCAATTATTACAAAATCGAAGCCTTTCAGTCCTAGCTGTCAATCTGAAACCGTCGATGGTCTTGAATTTTTGGCATCTCGGACAGAACTGGAGTTTGCTTTCCATCTTTCGTTCTTCTAGCATATTTATACGTCTAGAACAAAACAACTCGTGTGTCTTTGACAATATTTAAAAATATAAGGAAATACCTTGTAACGTTTTCATTGCATTCAACCAACTTGAAGTGATGTATTACTACTGACTCTATTCTTTTCTCTAGCCCTCTCAAGTATTTACTTTCTATTCCTCTAACCATTAATTGGCAAATTCTGTTGATTAAAGTGTTGAGGAGTTCGCTGTCCTGACAATCGTGGTCATTAATGTATTCCTTTATCTGCGTAATTTAAAGTAGCGTTAAAAAATTGTCATTTGTATGACCTATCCCAAATTGTTTACTAAACTTTCCTTCAATATATTGCTCAAAACTCATTTTTCACCAATTAATAATAATACAGACCATGGCCAATCATTTTTGTAACAAAAAAGTTCTTAGCAGTATGTGGATATGGTCGGGCGCTTCAGAGATATGCATAATTTTTAGTGTCGTCTATTGAAGGTCACCAGAATCTGATGCCCCTCAAGTTGTATATTTAGCTACCCCCACCCAACTTCCGGAACTTTTAATTTGTCTAATTTATTTTTTTTAATTTACTTATAATTTACCCTAAATTTTCTGACCATCCACATACTGCTAAGAATTTTTTATGGCTCTGGTCTAATAATAATAATTAAATGTTACCTCCCCATATACATCAAGTTTATCTTCCACGCTCATAGTCCTATCCACTAATTTTTTATACAATGTGAAATATTCCCGTCCTTTTTGACATTCTAGTGTGTCCATAAAGATATGCAAGCTCTTGTAAGTGCTGTACCATTCGACAGGTTTTCCTAAAAAAATATAGGAGAAACGTGTAGAGCGATTTAAGCAAGAGTAAATGCGCATAAACATAAATATAACCGATTTAGATATAGTGTAGGGAAATTAAGTTCAAATTATTTGCAATTAATTAAGGTAACTTACCAATTTGTTTAAAAAAGCGTTCTATTTTCTTAAACTCCATGTCTTTGGCCACCTTAGTCCTTAAACTATCGATCCCTCTCAACATTTCAACCTCTTTTTCCAATAATAAATACAACTCGGCCAATTTGGGTGCCCCGCAATACAACGAATTTATCCTAGCAATTTCACTTTTCTTCCATCTCTCCACCATGGTGAAGAGCATCGCGAAATCTGCAAGAGTTACCGGGAAGATTTTGCTGACCATGTCCTTTCTTCTTCGATCGTCGTCTTCTTTTTTATTTTGCTCTTCAAGAGCTTCAGCTAATCGCTTACGTTTCTGGTACTCTTGACTTAGTTCTTTCAGAGCGAGGCGCATCCTATGGGCTCGATAGTATCTAAAGTAAAAATTTAAGTCTCAACGTTTACGTTTATATTCATTTTCTTTAAATTGGTCATGAGTAGAATGTCAAATAACACAGCGCCAAGAACTTCACTACTGTAACTAGGGGTTTTTGGGGTCGCTAAATCCGAATCCGACGTCCGATTGACCTTATCAGGTCAGGATCAGGTTAGTTGAAGGTCAAATTGAGGAAAACTTCTAGACTTCCAACAACACTATCGAAAATAATAAGGTGACAAAATGTTACCCACCTTTGTATAGTCCTAATTTTTCCAACTACATCTAAACGTTTTTCCCTTTCGTCGGCAGTTTCATAAGGTCCCGGTGTCAAAATTTTATCCGTAACACACGGTATATATATTTCGGTGTTCGCCATTTGTGTCGCCTGTGAATAATCCATGCCTAGGAGTCTGTTTCTCAACACACAAGTTTGGGTGTCACGATGATTTTTTCTGTGGGGAGGAACTTTTTCGGGTGGCGGACCGGTCTGGGAGTGCCCATGAAAGAATTTCTCTCCTAAAAGTAGTTTTTTAAGAAAATTCATTAAAGCGGATTTTAGCGCGAATTATTGAAGAGTTGATTGTACCTATTTTTTTGGGTTCTAGTATTTTTCAATAAAAGTATAATGAGAAATCTGTACTATAGTAGTTTTACGAGAAGCCAGTGACGTCATTTCTAGTTATTTCTATTGTCAACGGAATAAACACGAAAGCACTAAGAGTCGATATACCTGTTTGTATATGTGTGTATCCACCCAACGCAGGTTTCTGTATAGCCTTATTTTCAATTTCCACCACAACCTGCTTTTCTTTGTCATCGTTTATTTGAACTGTAATTATATCGGGAACAGTACCAGCATCCGGATACACTTTACGAATATCTAGGACGTTGTTACAAGCATCGGTGGTAGCTAATTTTAACTCCAAAGTTTTGAATTTTTCGTCCTTGACGAAGCTTTTTAGCATAGCCTCATCTTCCAAGACGACGTCTAGATAACTAATGACTAAGTGTTCCCCCGGGATGCCGAATAATCCTTCCAATTCTTCGCGTACCTATAAAGTTTAACGAAAGTAATCGTTTGATCAAACTAATAGATTTATATTAAAATAGGTCGAAATTAAAAAAAAAGTTAATCCCTCTGATATCGGATGCAAGAGCTACAAAACTTTGCAACACACAATGCAAATTGAGTGTATGCAACACCCAATACATGCTAAGGAAACCGGTAAATTGCTGAAAGAGATTCCGCCATTTATTCTGTTACAACAATGTAAACTTTTGTCAAGATGTCAGATTGACACATAATCAGTTCACTTTAATTTCGACGTATTTGTTATGAACGTCAATATTCACAAATGAAAATTTAATATAAAAATGGATCCAATATTTATCTTTAGCGACCGACACTGGTAAGGCAAAATTTTTATTCCTAAATTAATTATGAATGTTTTAATAATTTTTTTTGTGAAAATATTTTTAAACAAGAAATGGACGCAAAAAAGTTTAACAGTCAATATAGCGTTACAGAAACTCCACAAATGATCTAATAACTAGACCATTCAAAGAAAGATCTTTGGAAATAACATATTTTTTAGTGAAAAGCTTTTACAACTTTTTTGTGTATAAATTGTTTGTTGGTACAGTGTGCTAACAATAATAAACCAGCGAGATTATTGAAACTGTCAAATGTATACAAAACAAGTCTAATTAAGAAAAAAAAGAAGAAGAAGAAGGGGATTAACTCGATTTATTACTAGTCTCTAATGGGGCAACACAAATTTATTATACATCTCGATTAGGCTAATGACCATATGTCATATGTTATAAAAGTAAACTTACATGAGAGAGGTGAAATAGAATTGACTCAAAAAATTACCTTTCTACTTTCTACCTTACTTACATGTTTGATGATTCGTCGTACTTGAAAAGTTCTTGTAAAAACTTTTGCGTTGGACGTATAAAATTTAACAACGACCGGTTCGTCCATGTTGTAGTTGAACGGTGACACAGTTAGATCGATGTCGTCCGGGGGCCATATTGTTTTCTTGCAACCGCAATTGCAGGTGCAAATGCCCTTGCAGACGCAGCCGCATCTGTAACACGGCATTTTCTTTTTTTAAACGACGAAATGGCAATAAAATGTCACTTATTGGCAATTAAAACGTATGATTGAAAGAGAATGACATGAAAGATACGTTTATAGTTGCTAGGCAACTAGTATCTAATCATTTATATGAAAGATGAGATGTTTATGGTTGCTAAGTAACCAGAATGTAGTTTATTGGGGTGAGTTAAAATATTGAAATGGTAATGAAAATTCTATGATTTTTCATTTTTTAAATATTCTTTATTTTTGTTCCTATATTCTCAGCGCAACGGACACTGGCAACCAGCAAAAACTAGGGATGTCAATGTTAGCCAACGCAAGTCGGAAATAGGGTTAATATTGACCACCAGCAGAAACTAGGGAAGCCAATATTAATCCTAAGAGATTACACGGACTAAAGATGGCGGGTTATTGCTAAATGTACAGCATAACGGACATTGGCAACCAGCAAAAACTAGGGATGTCAATGTCAGTCAACGCAAGCCGAAAACAAGGTTAATATTGACCACCAGCAGAAACTAGGGAAGACAATATTAATCCTAGGAGATTACACGGACTAAAGGTGGAGGGTTATTGCTAAATCTGCAGTATAACGGACATTGGCAACCAGCAAAAACTAGGGATGTCAATGTCAATCAACGTAAGCCGAAAACAGGACTAATATTGACCACCAGCAGAAACTAGGGAAGCCAATATTAATCGTAGGAGATTACACGGACTAAAGGTGGCGGGCTATTGATAAATCTACAGTATAATGGACATTGTCAACCAGCAAAAACTAGGGATGTCAATGTCAGTCAACGCAAGCCGAAAACAAGGTTAATATTGACCACCAGCAGAAACTAGGGAAGTCCATATTAATCCTAGGAAGAGAGAAAAACAAGATTCGGAGCAACCTGGTATATTCGTATTTTAATCCCCTTTCGTTTAATCCTATCCCGAGCTAACAAGGAAATACACTTGTATTTCCTTGTTAGAAGGAAAAAAGTTAAAGTAAAAAAGTTTCCTTGCTCTATTGGCAACATTTTTCTCGCTTATAGTAGTTAACTATCTAAAGATAAAAAAGTTCTCAACTCACCATTTTACTCTGCAAAATGACGATATTTTGTCATCTAGCGAAAAAAAAATGACGTAGCGTTTATTTGACGTTCTACATTTTTTATTGTTATGACACTATGTCAGGGACGTACTGAAAAATATCGTATCCAAAATTCATAACGATCGGACACCAATTAACAAAGTTAATCACTAGTTTGCAATAAATATTATTATTTTAAGGAAAATTTTCAGTTTTTTAAAAAATGTCATGTTTTGACACATTTCGCAATTCCGGATCAAAAGGCGACCAAAAAATACGAATCCGACAGGTCATTTTACATAAGATTTCATGTTTTTTAGGTGGATGTTCGCGAGTTGTATTGAGGTGGTCGAATTCAGCACCTCAGATTCCCAACTATTGTCTGGGCTGATATAATTCAATGCATATCGGGGTGGATAGTCCGTGAAGTAGTTGTTTGAAGTTCAGATATTAATTCGAAGGTCTTTGTTGGGAGAAAACAGAAATCGACACGCTCTTGAGGAAAATGAAAAACTAAATGACCTACACCGGCCGCCAGAGCATTTAAATAAATCCAGAATTTTTAAACAACATCTATCATTACCTCACTATTAAGAGCACAATTTTTCTGTGTTTCATATTGAAATTTTTTTTTCTACATCTGCCTAGTTACAGCATTTGTTTTAATATAATAATAATAATAATATAGGGGGGTGAGTGGCTCAGCGGCAGAGCACTGGACTCATAATCCAAGGGTTGTGGGTTCGAATCACACCAAAGGCAGAAATCATTTTCTGATTTTTAATTAATTAAAAAATTTAGAAATTGATTTTCATATACCAGGTGTGATTCCTCACTCGACCATTCACTGTTGGGTTCTAATTAACAGTGCTGTTCCTAAAGTGGCGCTGGGAAATAGTAACAAAGCCTACACAGAACACGAGGCTAATGACCATAGTAGTCGATGCCGTTGACACAGAAGTAAAAAAAAAAAAAAAAAAATAATACTGTACAAAGGATGTGAAATAAAATCACACAAGCTCCCAAGAACAAGGACATTAAAAATGTCCTACACTGCACCAGCGTCTGGACTTCAACAACTACTTCTTGGGCTATATGCCCCACCAGGTATTGAATTACGAAAGACCAGACGTGGTTTGGTGCCCTACCAAGTCGGGGCTTTAACCCAAAAACTTCGATTTTGTCATTAAAGTGAAGATGGCGTTGGGCTCTCCTCGTTTGTGATACACTTGCTATAACGCAACCACTTTTATCAAGAACGAGGCGGGTCGAAAAAACACTTCTTATTGATGAGGCACAATAATGCCGAAACCGGTCTAAGAATGGCAAGCTCCTTTAATGACAAAATCAAAGTTTTTGGGTCAAAGCCCCGACTTGGTCGGGCACCAAACCACGTCTGGACTTTCGTAATTCAATACCTGGTGGGGCATATAGCCCAAGGAGTAGTTGTTGAAGTCCAGACGCTGGTACAGTGTAGGACATTTTTAATGTCCTTGTTCTTGGGAGCTTGTATGATTTTATTTCACATCCTTTGTGCAGTTTTGTCACTCCCATGGTCCTTTTTTGGTATTTTTATGGTTCAAAAAAATTCCAACTTCGAATAATAATAATAATAATAAAAACAAAACGGTTCTGATTTATCCAACCTTGCAAAACAGCTAACTTTATTTTTATTAACACATCATAAAGCAAATTATGATGCGGACCACAGCCAATTAAATAATACACCTCCTAGTATACTAACTGTTTATTATGTACGTACGTACGAGAAGAAAAAATGCTAATTGATACGAATTTGTTAGCATTAAAAGGTATGAGCACTTGTTTTGATGTAACAGTAAATGGAAGTAACGACTAGATAACCCAGCTGGTAGGTTAGGTATGTGAAAGTCTTCAACTGTTTTGAATATTTGTCGTTTACTAGAAATTATTAAGGCTCAATGATAATGAGAACTTATAAAAAATGTTTAATGTAAACAAACGGTTCCCACATTATTTTAAATTCCATGTACTTTATAGATGTGAAAAAAAAACGATTATTCTCTTGCTTTAATATATTGTTACAATAGGTTCTTATGGCATACTTACAATATTAACAGGAAAGCTGTCTAAACCCTGACCAATATTTATGTGTGCTATTTAAGAGCGTTCTATACCCATCAACTCTGTAAAGGACCAGGCACCTTTCTTATGGAAAAATGGCTTTCCGTCAAATTTTCTGAAAACATGGTAGAACTTGATGCTCTGACAAAAAGTGTCAATTGGCCCAAACCGATCCTATGGCTAGTTTTCGAGGTACAGGGTGTTAAACATCGGAAATGCCACTTTTTATAAAATTTGACAAATAAATTAAAAAAATATTACAAGACACTAAGTTTCTATATTAACTGACACAAGATTACTAACTATAAATGCAGAAAAAACGTTTTACTCGCCATTCTTTTGTAAAAAAAACCATCAGCACCCTTCAGACAATTAAATTTTAATAAAAATAACTGCCACTTTAGTCTTTAAAGGTTTGGTTTTTGCACCTATTGCTACATATTTTATATTGAATTGCAAACACCAGTGGCGGCGAAATATGTTGATTTTCAACAGTTTGATTGTTTAAAAATAAACAGTTTTTTCTTTTTAAGCGAATCAAGTGTGTAATTTCTAGTTTTCTGAATACTTTGGCCAGTAACATTGAAGATAGTCCACCCAAACCCTCACACTGCTCCCTTTTTCAATACCGTTTGTTTTTTTTTTCTTCTGATTTTACCTACCACTGCACCTTAATTCTACAACTAATAAATTGTTGTTCCCAAGATGTCGTTTTAATGAATCAGTCGAAAAATCGGTGTCATCTTCTGCCTAGTCTATGAAAAAAAAACTTGTGCTTAGAAGCTAAATCGTTTAGTATTTGGTGAACCGTTTTATTGTTTTAATAATTAACAAGTAGAAAAAAATTGTATATCTGTATATTATTTTTTTTTATTTCAGTTATGATAAATTTTGTCTACTCCAGCCATGACCAAGATAAAACTCAACACCATTTTATATGAGTATCCATCTCACCAATCTCATCTTTTAGAAGGACTGAATTCATTAAGAAACAAAGGGGAACTCCTCGATATTACTCTAATCATAGGTAAGCCTAAGCAAGGTTAAAGTAGTCTTCGACAGAGATATAAAATACAGGGTGTTCCATTTGAAATTACGGAAAAAAATAAAACTCAAGTTTTGACTTACCCTGTATTCGATTTAATAAATGTTCGCAAATTCGTTCGTTTATAAACTTTGACAATCATTAAAAAACTTTGGCTTCAATAGATTATTATTCTTATATACTCCTTTTTAATTATACAGGCCGTTGAACTTGTTAAGATTTCTACATAGAATTATGGAACACCCTGTAACATTGTAACTAAATTTGAAATGTGAAGCTTAAAGCTGCCTACAATTTTTATACACAAACTTTTTTTGGTATCTCTTATGAACTAATATTGTGTTATTACAGAAGGTAGTGAGTTCAAGGCACACAAAGCAGTATTGGCAGCATGTAGTGATTATTTTCGAGCAATGTTCACAGATAACATGCTAGAAGCTCGACAAGATGAAATATGTCTAAACGGGATTACAGCAAAAGGTGAGTAACATTAACCAAAACCCTTGTGTTTCTGCGTACGATTGATATTTCAATACATACAATTCTTTGTTTGTTTGATGCTTCATTAAATGTTAAAGACCTTTCCCAAGCAGCATCTAAAGTTGCGGTTACAGAGATGGGAACTTTGAATAAGTAATTATCACTTTAAAATTGGCTTTTATTACCTTAAATAAGAAAGTTTGAGTAATTAGATAGTAATGATCACTACGAGTTGGTACTTTATGGTTTCAGTACTTCTAAGTAGTTTATAAAGTATCTGGAACGAAATTGTTACTAACAAAATTACGTTCAAGTCCCGTTAACTTTAAAGTTATATTCAATGGTTGCAGTTACTTTGTTTTGTTACTTGTTTATCCCTTCAAAGTTTTTATTACTTTATAGTAGCGATGAAAGTAACTTCTACGTTTTTGTTACTTTAAAATTACTGCATGATATGTTTTACTTCTCACTTTGTTTTAAAATTACTACAAAATTCCAATTTTCCAAAACTTCCACATTTTACAGAAAATTAAAGCAGCAGTTGGGCGAAATGAAATGAAACTCGCGCCCAAATTATAGGTTAGGTCATTTTAGAAAAGAAGAAGATGATATTATAGGTTAAAGTTCCGGAGGGAACTTAACAGTAGCATTCGGAACTTTAGAAAATACTTAGGGAACTTTGAAGTCGTGATAGGAACGTAGTAATTACGTTCCTATCTCTAGTAATCACAACTTTGAAATATCCAACATAAGTCGCCGCAACGTAACGACGACTAAAAATGCTGCATGGGTTGAGGAGTTAGGAGCAAGAACATAAAATCATACGCTTAATATATTTTTAGGGCGATTATGCTTAATGGAAAAGCTGCTTTAAGCGCTTTGATAACTAATCAAATATTAAATATTTTTGATTTTTGCTTAATTTGGATAGTAAATAGTCGTTTTTGCTGTCTAAAAGATTTTTACTATCTTCCCTCTCATGAAAAACGTAAAAAGCTTAATTATCAATAAATATACCCCTCATACGGTCAATATATTGAAATGATTATTGTAAATTCTAAGATTTTTTACTTTTTAATATTCTTTATTTCAATTAATATCTGACATTTCAAGAATCATCTCCCAAACAAAACATGTCATAACCACCCTTCCTTTTTTTTAAAGTCCCTTTTACATAATTTTTTTTTAATTCGTTTAAAATACACTTCCCATAATTTTGTCTCATTTTTTACACCATAACAACATTCCCAAAATTTGTTTTCTTAATTTATTTTTATCTTGAAAAGAAAACCAAATTTTAATTTCTATTTTTCCCACTAATATCTAGTATTTTTCTTTGATTTCTTTTCGTATTCTTAAATTCTCTTTTATTTCTTCATTTAAAATTTTTTTTTAATATACAAATTTTTTTTTTTAATTCAATCTTCCATCTGTGATAATTTCTTTTAATTTTATTTCTCAACATCGTTTCTCTTTCTTTTACTTGTTTTATTTCTTCATTTTTATTTTCCATTTGTGACAATTTTATTTGACATATTTCTTTTACTTTCTTATTTTTCTGCTCCTGTAATTCTTCTACCTCTATTATTCTTGCAATCATTTCTTTTTTACTATCTTTTCTTGTTTCTTCTATTTTTTTATCTGTATCCTTTCTGAAATTTTGTCTGATTTCTTCTAAGCTATTTCCAACACTTCTTATTTCTTTTTTATAGTTTATTCTAAATGCATTATATCTGTCTGCAAATCTTTCTTCAATTCCAATTCATTCTCTATGTCCTGTCTGATTCTAACACCATTTCCTTGAATTTCTTCTCTTAAATTTTTCTCTTGTCCTTTTATGTCTTCTTGTATATTTTTGATTTGCTCTTCTTGTTCCTTTTTAATTTTTTCTATTTGTTCTGAACTCTTGTCTAACTCCTTGTTCATTCTTTGACTTTCTTCCCGATTTTCATCTAATTTTCTATTCAAATCTCCCCTCATATTAATTATATTTTCTTCTAATTTCTTATTCATACTGATCAAAAATTCCATTGACTGATCTTCTCTACTTGTTCTTCCTTGTCTCCTATCCTCCTGTTCTTCTTTTGCTACGTCTGTTTCTTTCTTTGTTTCCTCCATCTTTTGGGTTAACTCAATTTAATTGCTCCACGTTGGGCGCCAATTGAAATGATTATTGTAAATTCTAAGATTGTTTACTTTTTAATATTCTTTATTTCAATTAATATCTGACATTTCAAAAATCATCTCCTACTAAATCTCAATTATTGTGAGATAATGGTTAGTGGAAAGGAATGCTCCTCTTTAAGACGGCTAATAATGATAGAGTCGATACATTGTGGTGCTTACTTTTGATGTATTTTAAAAAAAATTAATTACTCTTTTAATTATACGAAATTTTTGAAAACTGCAAAGTTTCACCTGTTTCAATATGTTTAAGTATTATTTAATTTTTCTAGGTTTTCATCAACTACTGGACTATGCCTACACCACTCGCCTTGGCCTAAATATAGCCAATGTACAAGACGTTTTAGAAGCGGCTTCGCATGTTCAAATGCTTCCCGTCATACAGGCCTGTTCTTCCTTCCTACAAACTCAAATAGATATAGATAACTGTGTCGACATTGCTACAATAGGTAAAAAATAATTTCTTAACTAATATTTGATTATTAAACAGGTGCAGCTAGTTGTAAAAGTATAGTTGCCCCTATGGTAGTTCATTGAACTGAGTTATTTTACGTGTTTTTAGAAAAATATGATTTTAATTTCAGCTGAAACCTATTCCCTCTCACAACTAAGAATGAAAGTATACAGGTATATGAGCGGGCACCTATTAGAATTCTCGAACAGTACGGAATTTTACAGACTCACTCCACAACAGTTAGAAAACTTGCTTGCCTGCGATTACCCAGTAGACTGCTCAGAAGCCGACGTTTTTAGAATAGTTCTTGCCTGGTTCTTCCATGTAGATACAAATGAGTAAGTATAAAAAAATGTTATTTTCCTATTGCGTCTTTTACTTATAATTTACCCTAAATTTTCCGACCATTCACATACTGCTAAGAATTTGCCATGGTCTAACATTTCAATTTCGAATTACAGATTAGACGTTCGTCTTACATATGCCGTCCGTATCATCCGCTACATACATTTCATCGAAATATCAAAGCGAAAACTCGACAGCATTCTAGACAAAGTTTTCGAAGACAGAAAATGCGAATGGCAACTCTACAAAATAGTTCTCCAAGAAGTTTACCGACAATCTAGCCAAGAACAATCACGTTTCATCTCGAACCTTTTAAATTCCAGAGGAATGGAAATGGCCCTTTTGAAAATCGGCGGGTTCGGTATGAGCGGCATCACCAACGAAATCACCTACTGTTTTGCCTCCGAAAGAAAATGGAAACATTTAACTTCGATACCTCACGTCGAACAATGCAATTTCGGGACTGCCGTATTCAATAACGAATTGTATATTGTTGGAGGATGTTTTAATCAGAGTTTGCAGGAAAATATTCATCCGTTTGGGTTTAGGTACACGCCGAGGTAAGCAAAATACTTTTTTCGTTTCGTGTATGCTCCAATCTGTGCTCCAAACTGTGGACGAATCGTTGGCTCTAAAACAAGCCTCAACCGTGTATGCACGCTGCGAACTCGTCCACTTTTCCTTGGCAACTTAAATCCGCAATTGTCCGCTATACGCTTGACGTAGTATTTTCATGAAATTTCAAACAGGGTCGGCTTAACCCTTTCACTGCCAGCAACGCCCTAGCGCGTTGTGTTAGGTTTCTCCCATCTGCCAGCAAAGTGGCTACCGCATGCTCATGATTCGTTTTATGGTTGAAATATTGAGCACACAATACTGACTGTCTACTGTGTGCCTTCATACAAACAGTCTTTGTTATTGTTGCCAGATGAATATTATAACCATAAATTTTTATTTTATTTAGATGTAACAAATGGTCAACGATGGCTCCAATGAAAATCGAGAGATGTCGCTTTAGTCTCAACGTAGTAGGCGAACTTCTATACGCCGTAGGCGGAGCTAGTGAAGTAGACGAATACGATGTCAGTACTTGCGAATGTTACAACCCTCTAATGGATTCATGGTATATGATCCAACCGTTACCTGCTTACGTTACACAACACGCAGGCGCGGGGTACGAGAACGACTACGCGTGTAAATTGTATATAAGCGGGGGGATTGACAGAGATAATGTACAGGTTAGTATTTCTCCACAAAAAAAAACAGTACAAGTTTAGTTTTAACCGTTTTCGTAATTGTAAAATAATACAAATTGTAACATAAGTAGATGGGGTATACCACTACGGCGACGCATAGGGAATTCAATGTGTTAGATAGAGAGAATAGGGAATTCAATGTGTTAGAAAGAGAACGCGATAATGACGTCACGCTTGTCGCCATTTTTTATCCAAATTGTAACGCCCCCTGTCAATGAGTGTAGGAATCTGTAATCTACGCAGGAATCATTGTCTTTTTTGTCCGCCATGTTTTATCCTCTTTTGTTATTATTGGTATAAGAATTCCCAAGTTATTTATTAATGATATTGTCACGAATCCCAAATATATATGAAATAATAACATTTAGGAGTTTTATTTATCAAAATTATTTTAGTTTAAATTTATTTTCTCAATAGAAAACAAAAAATATAAACATTTAATTAAACCAGGTCGCTGATGTGCAGAAACCCGAAAGTCGATGTTAGATTGCCTAATTGAGAGACTATAGTAGAAGTAAATGTAGGGCAATCTATCGAAATTACGAACTCTGCACTGTCAGCGATTTTTTCCTAAAAACTATCCGGGACGGAAAAAATTAGGGAGGCAGTCGTCGGCTGCAGAGTTGATTGTCGGCTAGTCAAGGGTTGGTTAAAAGTTAAGTTCCTCCGGGAGATTATTAGAGTCCGGCATCAGAACCAAAGCCAAAGTTAGTCCTTTAAACGAGAAGAGCCAATAAGGACCTAGTCCTGGTATGCTTATCGCGTTCTCTTTCTAACACATTGAATTCCCTATGCCTCCCCGTAGTGGTGTACCCCATCTACTAACATGTACTTAATTTATAATGAAGTACCCCAAGGTTCCGATTTGAGGACGCTTATAGTTCCGATTTATAATTTTCTAGGATGCAAATTTTTCGTTATTTTTCGCAGAGTTGTCAGATGTTTTGTTACGACGTAAATATGGAGAAATGGAAAGTGTGTACGCCTATGTTAAGAACTAGAGCCGACCACGTAATGCTTAGCGTCGGAAAATATTTGTATGTTTGCGGAGGATGGACTGAAGATTCGCGAGCTAGAACTCTGGTGGACACCATCGATGTTTATGATGTTGAAAAAGATACTTGGAGGGTAAGTTATACTTACAATTGCGACACAGGTTTTGACCATCAATAAAAAGGCACTAAACCTAACCTAAAAAATCATTATCTCTCCCCTCTCTCTCTCTCTAACGCGTCACTTTCTAACACATTAAAGACAAGACATTATTTATCACTCTCACTCTTCAATGTGTTACTTTTCTTTAATTTGGACGTAATATAGTACTTACTTGTGTATTTTTTTTAACCTTTAACAGAATTTCGATGTTAATATTCCAAATTTTATTTCAGATAGTGACTAGAGTACCCACGCCACGGTATCACGCCGGTATAGTTTGCGTGGAGAAAAAAATTTACTTCGTTGGCGGTTTTAGCAGTGACGAAATGTTCGATAAAGATACGGCGGCCATAGAATTCTATGATATAGACACTGGCCTGTGGACGGTGGAAGACAAATATCCTCAAGATATATGGGAACACACTTGCGCCACACTGTATATTCCAAAATGCCGGGACGACATGGAAGTCTTGGCCGGTGCGGAAGTGACAACGTGATTTTTGTATTTTTTTTTATATATAAAGGGTTAAATTGATAGAAATATATTTATTTTTTTATTAATGAGTACGTTGTATTTTTCTGTATGTGCAATGCATGGAATCATTTTTAGACCGGGGCCAATCATTTTTGTAACAAAAAAAATTCTTAGCAGTATGTGGTTGGTCGGAAAGTTTAGGGTAAATTATAAGTAAATTAAAAAAAATAAATTAGACAAATTAAAAGTGCCGGAAGGGGGTAGCTAAATATACAACTTGAGCGTTGGATATTGTTTTTCGTTTTAAATTTTTATCTCCCGCAAAAATAATTTTTTTTTATGAAACTCTGTGAAAACGTTATTCTTTGTGTTTTAACTAAGCTGTAATTTTTTCAAAGGAAAATATTTATTTTTCACTAACAAATTTTCAACTTTTTAACTTTATCAGTGACCATTTTCTACGTTGAAACCTCGACTTTAAGATGGTATGAAAAAAATATATTGTTCGTATTGAAAAATTACGTTAAAAATGCAGAAAACAAAAAACGACATTTTCATAATCGATTTTTGAGTTAATCTAGACAATTTTTTATTCCAAATAAGCGAATTGATGAAAAAGATTAATTTTCATGTAGTATAATGTCATTTACATTCAATTACTTAATTACTTTATTCAATAAATACAATGAATGATTAGCGATAAGTGCTACTGCACTTGTTTCGCATCAACATTATAAATAGAATTATTTATACAATTATACCCAAAGACCAGACATCTGTTTTGAAATTACCGAAAACAATGTTTCGGAGTCGAAAAAATATACAAATATTTTAAGCACCATCTCCCCCCCCCCCCCGTTTTCGAGGATGCTGAACGAGCGGTGGTTAAAATTCTTTTGGAGGTAACCCAACCCCCCAGACGGCCAAAAATCACCCCCAAAATGGGAGGAATCGCATATTCCATTGGTAAAATATTCCCTACACCCCGTTTTTGAGGATGCTGAACACGATGGCGTTATCTAAAATTATTTTTGACTTGAACCCACTCATCAAACTGCCAAAAACTACTTCCAAAATGGGAGAATCGTGGATTCCGCGTCTTCCACTGGCAAAATATATCTTCCCCCTCGTTTTCGAGGATGCTAAATGCGATGGCGGTATCCAAAATTAGTTTCGACTTAACTTCACCCCTCAAACGGCCAAAAACCACCCCCAAAATGGGGGAATCGCCAATTCCGCGTCTGCTACCGGCAAAATATATCTCCACCCCCCGTTTTCGAGGATGGTGACCACGACGGCGGTATTTAAAATTATTTTCGACTTAGTCACACCCCCCAAACGGCCAAAACTCACCTCTACAGGATGAGATTTTTTTATAAACAAAAAAAAAACGCGTCATCTGCCGTTTTTGAGGATGCTGAGCACAATGGTGATGTTACATCTGTACACCGACTTGGCCACATTCCCCAAACGGCCAACAACAACCCTATATAGGGTGAAAAGTTTTTTTTGACCAAACATGAAAACGCGCGAAAATTTTTCACCCTGTAGAGGGAAGATTTTTGGTCGAAAACGAGGGGGGAAGATATATTTTTCGGGTGGAAGACGTGGAATCCGCGAGTCCCCATTTTTGGGGTGGTTTTTGACCGTTTGAGGGGTGGGGGCAAGTCAAAGATAATTTTGGATACCCACCGCGTGCGGCATCCTTGAAATCGAGGAGGAAGATATATTTTTCCGGTGGAAGACGCGGAATCCGCGAATCCCCATTGTTGGGGTGGTTTTTGACCGTTTGAGGGGTGGGGTCAAGTCAAAAATAATTTTGGATAACGCCATCGTGTTCAGCATCCTCGAAAACGGGAATATTTTACCGATGGAATATGCGGAAAACTCGATTCCCCCCATATTGGGGGTGATTTTTGGCCGTTTGGGGAGTTGGGTCACCTCCAAAAGAATTTTAACCACCGCCATCGTGTTCCGCATCCTCCAAAACGATGGGGAGAGATGGTTTGGTTGCTGCTTAAAATATTTGTATATTTTTCCGACTCACAGAATGCACTAATAGGCCAAATAAGATTTTCGACGTTTAAAAAACTCGGCCGATATCTCAAAATCCTTTCATTATTTTTTATCGCACCCACGGAGACATTTAATGAGAACGATATGACTTTTCAACAGGTTTGAGCGAGATTGAGTTCCCCTTTAAAAACTGCGGGGTCCTTTATAAAAATAATTGAAAACGCATGTAATTAAATAAGAGCACATGTGAAAAACATGAAAATTACAGTCACTGGTTGGAGACTGAAATATTAAAGAAAAAAATTGATAAAACCCTCCATTCAAATATTTTTTTTTCACGTTTCTTCCACGCCATGCTCGTTTTTATTGGTTTAGACTTTGCGCTCTGTTAAAATTACCGGAAACTCTGAATAATGCCGGACAGAACCGATATCACGGTTACTGTGAATTGTTAAATTGTAAATGACCATGAGCGTGCGTAATGTTTTTATCTTATAAATTGAATTATTTTCTTTTAATTTGTTTGATTTTAATTTATGCTTTTATTATTTGGATTAGTTAAATATGTTGAACGTTTTCCAACGACACGGTACGAAAATAAATAAGACAAATAGTAGTCGGAAGAATTTTTATTGTGTTTTTATAAATGTGTTTTATTACAGTCAACATCACTAAATAAAAAACAATATCACAAGTACGATAAAACTAAAATTAAGTCAAAAAGACACAAATATAAATAATAAAAATAATACTCTTGGGTATATATTATAAGTCTACTCTAGATTAATTTATCTACTCGGTATAAAAAATTCTATGAAATAAATAAAAATGACAATAATTACAAAAGTGTAAGCTCTCAAAATTTATGTAAATTTTTGCTAAAATAGGGTTATCATCGTTTTTAAAAAACAATAAAAACAATATAATACAGTTTTTGGTTTAATATGATCTATAACGAATTTTGAGGTGACGACGTTTCTCTTCAGAGGTTTTCGTGAGATTCTCACGCAAAAAACATTCAGAACGATATTTTCAAAATATTTTCAGTTACCAAAGACCAATTGACGTATTCTGCAAGCGAATACCAACACTAATGATTTTAAACGTTTGAAAATTATTTCATTAATGTCAACATACAAAATTTTCAATTTTATAAGTCATTGTCAGTATGAGTAAGTAAAATATACATTTTCTAATGGCTAAATATTATTTATTATATTTTTCATTTACTTAACGTTCCTCAAATTTCTACTTAAGAGTTTTTAAATAATAGGAATTTCATCGAGTGTTAAATTTCTAAAAATACCTTTCATCTTATTATCACTTCAAAGAGGGTCAACGAACATGACCGCTAACGTCCCGGTCAAATTTTCTGAAACGTTGGTATGTTATAAAACTTGATGCACTGACAAAAAGTGTCCATTGGCCCAAACCAATAATTTAGTGGCATTTCCGATGTTTAACACCCTGTACTTCGAAAACTAGCCATAGGATTGGGCCAATGGATACTTTTTGTCAGTGCATCGAGTTTTAAAACATACCAACGTATCAGAAAATTTGACCAGGACGTTTTTTACATTTAAATGGTGCGGGGTCCTTTGAGTAAAGTTATTTACTTGCGAGAAAAATCAAAATTTGACAGAATTATTTCATACTAAATGTAATCATTAAGATGAAGATACGATTATTGTATCTTGCAGTTATATTTGAAAAGCATGAAATGTTTAGGGTGGTCAAAATCTCGAAGAAGTGCAGCAACTGGTGACAAAGTATTTTCCATAATATATGGTAGTCCCAGAAAAATGTGAAAAGTTTAAATTGGAAAAGAATTTTTTTAAATCAGTCTTTGAGAAGACTACGAAATTGAAGAAATAAAAAAGTGAGTTTCATTTAAAAAAACTGAGAGTAACAGAACTAAATATTCTAGTTAAATAAAACGGTCGAAAACCCTTGCTTTCCATAGAAATTTTCCAAAACGTTAAACAAGTAGTTTCCGATGTATAGGTATTGTAATCCCGAGACGTGTGTTTATTTTTTATTTATGTCTAAACCAGACCTGAAAATGATTATAGTCTACCTAAAAATTATTATGGGTCATATGTACAAGAGCTGTATCAGTAAGGCTTAGTTATATCATTGTAACAGCAAAAAAAAATAAAATCCTAATTTTAAAACTTCAATTATTACCTATTTTATGTAAGGAAGTCCCATTTTCCTTTATATTATTTATAGTACAAGTACTGTATATTGATTGCAGTGGCACATGGAGGAGTTCTATGATTTTTAGATATTCTTTCTCTAAAAAAAAATATAAATGGTGGTAAAAAAATTGACAATACACATCTTAATTTGAAAGTATCAATGAAAAAAACATCAAAGCACAGTTTCTAGGTACATAATCCATTAAGTGGGATAAAGCCATTTTTGGCAAAATCATGTAACTAAAAATGTATATAAAAGCATTATTGTTAACCTATATTAAAACAGTAAGACTTTAGAAGTCAAAGTTATAATGGGTGTTAATTACATCTGGCAACGACGTCAAAGAGGTTATGACGCGCGCGAAATTGTAACGTATCTCTATGATACCGTTACCCTAATGTGAATTACCAAAACATGATTTCCCCGAGCTGGACAAGAAGATCCCAGCTAAATAATTTTATCAAGAAGTAATATATTATTAACTTTTTTTCATATGAAGCTCTAGTAAATTAAAATTTGCTCGTTATCGTTTTGAATGAAAATAATTATTAATGTTTCCACATTTTATCATTAATGCTTTGTACTCTGAACTTATTTTATACATGTGGTGTCGCCTCAATTTCTAATTTCCGAAGTGCTTGAGTTATTTATAACCGAATGTCAAACTCATACGCGTACTAGTGTATCTGACAGCACATTTGTATGTGACGAGCGCGATAGTTTTTTGCATGAAACAGTTACTGAAAGCGTACTTTTGTCTCTTTTGCTTTTACGCGGCGTTGCCAAATATAAATACTACAGTAGTCAAATAACATAGAGCAGAAATTTGACTATTATGATACCTTAAAGGGAGAGAGTGATTTTTGACGGGCACTATGCTATAGATTTGGTTAAAGCACTTATACTAGCTAACAAAAAAGAAGTACCAACAAACTTGAGAAGCCACAATGGGCGAAAATAAGAAAACAATGAACATTATATAAAATGTAAGGTAACAGTTCAGAATTTTGAAGAATAGTAACCTGCGATCGTCAGATACTAACCCCCTGGCATCCAAGGAATCTGCCACTCCTTCCAAAATATTGGAGGAATATTAGACCAATTTGGTGTCTAATCCACCGCCGATCTGTCCGAACTACCGAAAAATTCAACAACAGGGGTACCAAAACGAAAATCTAATACCAAAAATAAAAGTTTGGAGAAAAATTACGAAAGATTGGTGAACACAAAATTCTTAAGTCGAAAACTATTATCAGTGGGAGGGAAACAGCTCCAGTGGTGGCCTTTTCCAATATTTTTCATAATTTTGAGGAAAGTAGGTTGAAATCTCACAACTGACGCGAGCATCAACTTACCTGAAGGGAAATACACCCTGAAAGCAGACGAAATGAAAATTGAAAGAGGAAAATTAGCAGGAAAGGCAAAATAAAGATGAAAAAGCAGAATAGACTTCCAGATTGCACAAAAAGAGTATACCCTTTAACCAAAGGAACACCAAGCAGCCATTAATGCATTGAACTCCCACGTAATCAACTCCAAGATGGTTTAGGAGTGCCTAGAGAATCTAAACGAACTAGGCATGAACACTGTTACCCTCCTATGGGTTCCGGGACACACTGGAGTGGTGGGTAATGAAATAACAGGGCACTGCGGGCTGAGAGGCCACCTAAAGAAACTCGGATTAGTAGACAAAGAAGAATGCAGATTCTGCGAGGAAGAGGAGGAAACCTCTATCCACATTCTCTCAGAATCCAAGGGTACGATACCTCGGAGAATATCAAATAGAAGAGGAAGATCTACCTAACCTGAAGCATACCGACATCCTGAACTTTTTGAAAGCAATAGGACTGGAGGAACTGTTCTAATCGTTGAGACATCCTTAACGATTGGGCAGCAGAAGGGGGCACAATAGATCTTACAGGTCGCAGTGTATCGACACCCCCCCATCAAAGATAGATAGAACCAAAGGAACAACAGAAGGCAAAAAGAATCCCACAACCCTCTATATTATCAAATATCTAAAGATCTGAGAGAAACTTATCAGATAGAAACACTAAAAGACTTTGATGAAACTACGGGAAGAACAATGTTCTGACCCCCTGCATCTTAAACAGAAATGTTACACAAAAGCAACGTGGGAGCTCAAAAGAAACGTAAAGCAGCTCATAAGATGTTATCGCTGGTGGCATGCAAACTACTCCAGAATTCCCAGTGTGGAGAAGACCAACACTTGCTTAAAAATAGGTTTAAGCCCGCGCTGTGGGGACCACCCAGTAGAATATGAGATTTTCTTAAATATTTAAATAGGACAGCTATTCTTGAGGACAAAGACAGAAGACCAAGAAAAATTCCCATGCAGGGCAGGATGAGTCCATCAGAGCCCTTGGGTGGACAGACCCCCTTCGAAAACTGCATAAGGATATTCAACCGGCGGTATAGTATGAACCCAACCTTCTGGGCCGATCTTTAAAAATCAATTTGGGACGTTGGGGCTGACTAAACTTGAAGAATAAACAGATCCAGGAAAAATTGAAACATTGAAAGATAATAAATAAAACGAACTTACCATTTTCTGCTGAAACAATTCCATGCCTAATGAGAAAATCTAGTGCCACGGGTGTGCTCGTTGTCTTAAAGTCGGCAGTGAGTATTTTCTCCAGGCACTGCTTGGCGGGAAGCAATTCGAACGTTTCGACTTCACCGTCAGCGTTGACAGGTACGAAGTCGACTGGAAGTTCCAAATCGAACACGAATTCGGTGTTTGGAAAGAGGCCTCGTTCGGATTCGAAGAAAAATCTGAAAACGGTATCTAATTGAAACAAGGAATTTATTGAAGTACAACAAATTAAACTACACGCGATGTTTATAATGTTATAAAAAATGCATGAGTTTGGACTCATGAAAAATTCTAGAAAGAAGGAATGACTGGACGAAGGATGACGGAAATATTGATAAAATAACAAAAGCGCAGAGAGCAATGGAGAGGAAGTAAAAAACGACAAGAAAAGCGAATGCATAAGAGACAAAACAAAAGCAAGAGACGTTAAAGAAGAGAGCAAAACAACTAACAAAAACGTTACAAAATAAACATAATTTATTCCTGATCCCAACATATTGAATAAAAAGTAAATTTAAAATTGACGGTCACTAAACAACACTTATGTTGGTACATGAAGTATATACATTAGTGTTCTACTAGTTGATATACTTACGAAACACAGCCTACACTTATCAAATTATTTAGTAGCTGTTCTGGTACAGATGCTTCTTCCATAGCTTCCTTGTGTGCAGTTTCTAATATACCATGACCTACAGATAATCCACCACCCACCATATTGTCCCATTTCCCTTAAAAATAAAAACGTATATAAAATGTGTTAAAGTTAGTTATACCAATAAAGCGCATAGTATAAGCCAGTCGGTATACTGAAACGTGTGTGAAAAGTTTTCTCATGTTAAAAAGCAGTAAATACGTCAAAGAATAATGTATTGTTCCTGTGTCACTTTGTGTAAGAGACAAAACTAGGTACTGTACTAGATCACTAGAAAATGTTAAAAACTATATGTCCAATTGGATCACTCAGGTGCTTCCCAGGTGATAGAGCAATTTAATTGAAAATGAGAAGAGATTTCAAAATTATTGGGAAGTCTCGTAATAAAGTTTTTAAAATATTCCACTTTTTCTATCAATTTTCCACCTCTGATTGCATAATACTGACAAAAGCAGGATTTTAGGTTTATGAAGTTTGGTATAGTATTTAAAAAAAACTACACGCTTAATAATTAACTAACTGGACAACAGATACAGACTACGATCTGATAAGCAAGCTCAATCAACAACCAATGATGGAAAGAAGATTGCAGAGAACATGACCAGAAGATTTAACCAGATAGATCCCAGAGGACTGTTAATGGACAGTTCCTGCCTCAAGCTTTAACAGACATCAAATTTAATACTCTTGTTTTATTATTGAGTAGATTGTAAATGAGCAATAAATACATAAAAAAAGATATTTTTTTAAATGTCTTTACCAGAGAAAATATTAAACATTTCAGTTCATTTAGAAATAAGAATATAGCAAGTTTTCAAAAAAATAGAATTCATAATATAAAACTTACCTGGCCATGTCTGTTTTGTAGGTGATCTTTTTTGAAACCAGAGGCAAAGTCCTGAAAAACACAATATATGATAAATTGGTGTTTTTAATTTTAATTTTGCAAAAACGTATATAACAGTAATTTCGATAATCAATTTTATGTTTTTTATGATTCTTTAACTTAAAAGTAAAACATGCAACGTTACCATAAACCAAAATAATGATTAGTTGTATAACTTTTAATATTTAATAGTAAAATCCATTTTAGGATAATGTCACGCTGAACAAAAGAACTCTCAGTACATCGAGTTTGCATTTTTGTGTTTAATATAAGCTAAGTAAATTATATAATCAAACCAGCGATTCGAATAAACAATAATAGTATTTTTTAATAACATAACATTGAGCTGGTCACGTCAGACCCAATTCGCGAGATATAAATATCCGCCGAGTTAGCAATAAAGGTACTCTTGTCTGGGAGTCGTAGTAGACTCTTGTCTAGGGATCATTGTGTGTACGAGATCGTACAGCCCTATCTCCAAGCCAGCGTGACGTGCCCAACGAAGAGATATGTGTAACTTATGGTAAGGCCCTTTGTATTTTATAGGTGTATATTTTTTATAGTTGTTAATAAACTTGTTTACTGTTTAACCTGGTTTTATTTCATAAAGAAAGGTAGCAAATAATTATAAGTTAATAATTCTCACAACCATTAGGGTCGTGACAATAATTGTCATGTTACAGAATAATAATTATAAATGAACTTGAAACATATACTTTAGTAGGTGAAAAATTTGTAATTTTTGGAACAGGGTGTAATTTTTTTTATTAAATTAAATTAGCTAACCTAACAACAGGTCATCTTCAAAGCAAAAACCTAGAATTCACAATGAGGCTTACCACTAGGTCGGAAATTCTAAATGATATGCATAAACGATAAAGAAGGAGGATTTAGTGTTTCTAGGTAAAAATATCTCAAGATATAATTACCAGTTTCCAGAGAAATTGCAATTTAAAGAATAATTAGTATTAAATCTGCCGGGTAAATCTAGCCAATGGCGTGGCGATCTCACGCGATTAATTTCGTCGATGTCATTTCTGGGATAAATTCTCTTAGCAGGTGCCTACACCAGTCACCAGTTCGACGTAAGTCTGTCATAGGAAGAGTTGATTACTTATTTGTTACTGTCGAATGTGAAATTCTGGATTGCTGTTTGCTGTTTAATTTTTTTTTCTTGACTATTTGTGTGATTTTAGTGTAATTATTTGTCTAAATTTTCCGAACAAACTATGGCCTGTCAACATTTTTTTGACAATTTAACATTATCATTGTAGTGAATAATTTCATAACCTTAGCTCACAGTATTTCGGAATAACATTAGAAATAAATGTCACGGCCGTCAGCTGATATGTCAGTGTCTGGTTGGTTCTTAATCCATGTTGTACTTTCTACAAAAAGGTTCCCAGAAAGAGATTGGTAAATAATTTTATAATTTTACTTTGAAGGTTTAGCTTTTGTTTCAAAAGTCTCGACATGAAACGTACTTAACAGTTTTTAATTTTTTAATCCTTTAATTATAATACTTTCTTTGATTTTTTGCCTACAAATATAAATTCAGTGTTTAACATCATGTAACGCTACCTTTTTCGGGAATCCACAATCATGATTAATAGTCGTATGTTTCTGTTAAAAGAAGTCTAGTGTTAGCTACGACTTCTCTTGAAGTATCTATTTGGCTCTTTCTATTAATTAGAAAAAGATGATGCAAACGGGAAAAAACTATAGAAATGTGGCAACTGTTCATAATACGTCACGATTCATAAATTTAAATTTAATTTCCCAGGCCCCCTTTAATAATGAAGCGGAAAAATTTTGGAAATGTGTTTTACTGGTCATATGGGCCAATAAAAAAATTTCATTACTAATCCTCATTTAATATATAATAAATTTGGTAACTTACGTCAAAATAACAGCAAATACCCCAGAAAAAGAAAAAAAAAATATATTAATGTCTAAAATCTAGGAGAGGGAATTGAGCCAAGCATCTTTCATGGAATGACTATAATAAAAATAAAAAGAAAAACCTGAAAATTCACTTATGCTTTTAATTTTAAACAGCTTAAAATAGTCCCAATCAAAAAATAAAAAATATAAAAATAATAGCTCTGAAGACGACCTGTTGTTAGGTTGAAATCGCTCCAAAAAATACAAAGTTTTCTTTCCCTCGCCTATTGATAAGTGTTTACAAAGTCTTGCAGTCCTTTCATCAAATATTTTAATGTCAAACCAGATGACATTGATACAATTTTTGGATACATGATAAAATAATATCTAATCTAGAAAATTTTTATCGTAGTTTTATTTTAATTAAAAAATAATATACTATAACCGGCTAAACCATGTTTTATGGTAACATGACGGAGGTAGATTGTTAACATAGATTATTTTAAGCCACCGATAAGGACGTAAATATTTTTTTTGAGAAGCAATATGTAGGAAGTTCATTCAAGATAGTAAATTAAGTGCTTTCAAAGCTGGCTGACATATTACTGATACAGTCAACGATATAAAATTAGTGAAATTTTGTCATAAATAATTTATTATAAAAAAATTTATTTCGATAACAAGGTATTCGAAAGTTTCTAAATTATTTAATAGAATTTCGGTCTTGCAAGACCATCATCTTGCCTAGAAAAATGCAATATATTTCAATAGAGGAAAAAAAAATAACACACAGTCTTCTCCACAACAAAACGGAAATAAAATAAAATTTTAATTTATTTATGCATTCAAAATGTGTTAAACAAACATGTTTCGACTAACACTGTGGTCATCATCAGTGTAATACACAATAAAAAACCTAAAAATAATAAGAAAAATGTAACAACATCAATAAATGATAAATAAATTGATGTTGTTACAGATTTCTCATTATTTTTAGAGTTTTTATTATGAATTACACTGATGATGACCACAGTGTTGGTCGAAACATGTTTTGAATGTAAAAATAAATAAAAATTTAATTTTATTTACTTTAATTAAATTTCGTTTTATTTTAACTTCAATTTCTTAATGTATTTGTATCTAAAAACAGGTAGGTTACCTACAAAGAATGTTTGGGACTCGACAGGTAGTTTTAGAAAGTAACCTGCAGCCCTCGGGAAACAAAGAACTTGGCAAAAACTTTCACTCCGCTTTAGGGCCCAGTTCATAGGGAATTTGCACAAACAGAATTTAGCGATATTCTCCAAGATGACCTGGCTTGAAAACTTGGCCTTTTAGACCATCCGTCCTTTCAATATTCCACATTGGAGTAAATTAAAACTTGTCACATTAATGAATACTTTTGTGTAATCTTCTCGATAGACCTCCCACGTTTTATTTTCCAAAATAAATTATTATTTTTTGAATCGCCCTGTATGAAATAGTTCAAAAGATATATTACAATGAGGGTTGCCACTAGGTCGGAAATTCTAAATGAATTTATGCAGAAACGATAAAGAAGGGGATTTAGTGTTTCTAGGAAGAATATCTCAAGATATAATTACCCGTTTCCAGAGAAATTGCAATTTAAAGAATAATTAGTATTAATTCTCCCGGATAAATCTAACCAATGGCGTGGCGATCTCATGCGATTAATTGCGTCGATGTTGTCATTTCTGGCTTAAATTCTCTTAGCACGTGCTTACATCAGTCACCAGTTCGACGTAAGTCTGTCATAGGAAGAGTTGATTACTTATTTGTTACTGTCGAATGTGAAATTCTGGATTGATGTTTGGTGTGTAATTTTTTTTATTTCTTGACTATTTGTGTGATTTTAGTGTAATTATTTGATTAAATACAGTTTCATATGGGCCAATAAAAAATGTCATTACTAATCCTCATTATATTAAATAAATTAATACCTAGTACTGGATGCCTGACGTATCCATTTATATCTACACCATAATTCCTAATTCCAAATAGACACGTAGCACATCTATCCATTTTTAACAGACTCTTGGAAAGGAAATCAGTTTTAACTTCGAAACACTGAAAAAAACAAAGACAAAAATTAATTAATCTAAAATCCGATTAAAAGCTAGACGTATTGATCAATGGCAGAAAAGTTAACACTTTGTTATCCCTTTTGTAAAAGCGTCACGCAGTCCTTAGCGTCGAATAATTCATTTTAGCATAAATTGGCAATTATAAAAATTCAATTGTCGTGTACAAATAAAAAATAATGGGCAGCTAAAGCAAATTAATAATGTTTTCGCAACATGTAAATGAGCATAAGTTCAAAGAAAACTATTTTTAATTTAAAAACCTTTGTTTTAATATTTTTTTTCTTATGCAGCAATACGTAATTTACATTTTTGGAAAAGGTGCTTTTTCATTAATAAGTTGTTTTTTCTTTTAAAATTAAATCGTTTTTATATAACTCATACATACTCACATATACGAAAACACTTCAAGACACTTTTCTTAAGCTAGCAAATTCAAAATTCAATACCAATTAAATGCCCAATTAGGATTTTAATGCATTTTATATTTTCGTTTAATCACACCTTCTGCTAGCTTAACAAAAAGTTGGCAGAGCAATATCGTTAAAATTGGGTTAAAAATGTGAAATATTGTTAGGGCAATTAAATAATAATTAAATGCTATAATTGGAAAATTAATCCACTTCTTCTTTTTTTAATAGTGTGTTTTTCTAATTTACAAATAATTGGCAGATCAATTAAACGCCCTAATTGACAAAGAAATAGATAGCTTTTGTTAGGGCAATTAAATAATTAAAAGCTATAAATATGAATTTAATGCTCTCTTTGTTTTCTTTTAATCCTGTGCCCTTTTAGCTTAAGAAAAAGTTGACAAAACATATAAAAATTTGGATATCAATTTGAAATAGATAGATCGCTTTTGTTAGGGAAATTAAATGATAATTAAATGCACTAATTGGGAATTTAACGCTTTTTTTAATTTGTTTTAATCCTGTGTCCTGTTAGCCTAAGAAAAAGTTAGATGTCAATTTGAAATAGGACAATTAAATGATAATTAAATGCTATAATTGGAAATTTAAAGCTCTTTTTGGGCGGTGGTACAATAACCAATTATAATTTTGTATTAATTTGGTAATATAATACATCGAACAATATTTTCCCGTATTTTTTTTTATAAATTTAAATCAAATAAATAAAGTACCTAACATAACTTGAAACTTGAAATTTCAATCATGCCGAACCATTATAGTAACCTGACGCTATGAAATTTAATCCTGCATACCGACACCGGTTTGATTGTAAACAAAAATGTTATCATATTATTTTATATTGTATCATGATACTATTTTGTTGAAAATATTGGAGGATTGCTGAAAGAGATTATTAAGTTAAGAATCGCATTGTTTATTAAACAATCAATAAAATATCTAGCTAAATAAAAAACAGTTGAGAATGCTCTTCTAGCATTGCCATAGACCCAACAAATTGTAATGAAAGTATTAATACAATTTTAGATTGACATTTCTCATTCTAATCAACACAGCCACAATCTACTCACTTTTACCAAAATCGTCATTCACTATGTGTCTACTTTAAATTCAATGTCATTTCAAACTTCAAAATGTTCATATTTTGGACCCCATTTTGAAGGTGTTCCCGAAGAGGTACGGAAGGGCACATCAAACCTAAGCTTACTTTTTGATGCTCTATAAAAATTTGAAGTCAGAATTTTAAAATGGATAAACACAAAAAAGCTACAGACACACATACACACACATCGAATTCAGATACCGAACCTTTTAATGAAATCCAGAATACAAAAATACAAATGTCGATGTGAATGTAATAAATTCTATATTGGAGAAACATTCAGACCTTTTCAGTCAAATAAGACTTAATGAACACCAATTCTAGGTTCTTTATATATATATATGGAGATGGATTTTTGGTACATTATAAAAATTTATAAGTTGGGTTTTTTGATTGGTTAATAAAAAAAATTATGTGTAGGGGTATTTAAAATTTGACAGGGTTGTTATGGGATGTTTGTTTATGTTTGTTTTTGTTTGATGATAGTTAGTGAGAAGTGATGAATAATTGTAAAAAAGTTTGAAGTTTAAAAAAATTAAATATAAAAAAGTAAAACTATAATTTCATAAAACATTACAAATTACCACCAACGTGGGGCCTATCCTTATTATAAGGTATAATTTAAAAAAAAATGGATATTTTAATAAAGATGATTACAAACATGCGAAAGCAAATGAATAAAAACAAAGAAGAAATCAAAGAAGATTTGGCAAGAAAGATGGAAAACAAAATAAGAAAGATGGAAGACAAAATGGGAAAGGTGGAAGACAAATTGGGAAATACGATAAAAAAAGAAATGAAAGGTATAGAAAATAGAATAGAAGAAATAACACAATACTTGAATGAATACAGATAAAAAAATAGAAGTAACAAGGAAAGATATTAGAAGAGAAATGATTGAAAGAATAGAAGAGTTACAGGAACAGAAAATGAAGAAAGTAATAGAAACGGAATGTGTTGAAGAAATATGTCCAATAAAAGAGGATGGAGTGAAGAATAAGGGAAATGTTAAAAGGTTAAACGAATTTTTAAAAGATAGGAAGAAGAACAATGATAGAGACAAAAACGATGACAGACCAATGAGACATAACAGACGTAGAAGAAGCATGGGGTGACTCACAAGATAACATAAATAATTTTGAAAAGATGTTTTATAATTGGAAAATGAGGAAGAAAATATGAAAAGAAGAAAATTGGATTGATTTGAGTTATTTAAGATATAGGTTAGGTTAACAGTTTAGTGTATTTTGGGAAAATTATAAATTTTAATTATGTGGGGGGAATTTTGAGATGGATTTTTGGTACTTAATCAAAATTTATAAGTTGTGTTTTTTGATTGGTTAATAAAAAAAATTATGTGTGGGGGTATTTAAAATTTGACGTGGTTGTTATGGGATGTTTGTTTTTTGTTGACGATAGTTAGTGAAAAATTAATTGAGAATTGTCAAAAAGTTTGAAGTTTAAAAATAAAATACTAAAAAGTAAAAATAATTTCTTAAATCATTACAATATATAGTGGAGTGAAATTATAATTTTATATGTATGTAAGAGCTAAGTCAATTTTTTTAATTTTTTCTTTTTTATACATAAAGAGAAGCTTTATTTTTAAAAAGGCATTTTTTGGTAAGTTTCGAGTGGATTGCTTCATCCATTTTCAGAATATTTTCGTCTAATTTCACTCCACTAATAGGTAAAGGGAATTAGGTTTTGGATTTGCTTGATTTTCTTGTTGAAAAAAATGTACCATTTAAAAATTAATTAAGGTTTTGTATTCCTGAATACAGTTTAATGTAGCTTTTATACTTTTAATGTTTTTTTATTAGAAAATTTAAACTTTTTTTAAATACTTTTTAACTTATTGACGATCCTTGTGATATTTAATAAGTCAATTTTATTATTTTTATTTCAGAAAAGGTAATTTTTTTACCAATTCAATTCTGTTTCACTTCAGGTTACTTAAAAGATGAAAACAAAAAAATATATATTTTCTCTCTCTCTCTTTCCACTGGATTAAAACCACTCCAGTGGAAAGAGAGAGAGAAATTAAAATACAAACCACTATGAGCTTCCGAAATGAATTACAAAAAAATATATAGATATTGTTTTGTGAAAATGGACACTTTTTGATTTTATCTTAATAGTATAATAATATTTTAAATACAGCAAGTGATAATTTTATTTCCTTTATAATCTTTCAATTTAAACTATTTTAGTACGAGCACAAACAATTTTTAATTGGATTACTTCTATGAATAGCTAACTGTTTTATTTTCAGGTACGCGCTATCTACATAAATTAATAACTTATACTGTGGATCATAAACAAGATCATTAATTTGCGATAAAAATACTGAATAAAACTCCAGTTGAATTTAAAACATGCACGTTATTAATATTCAGAAATTAATTTTGAGGATGCTGAACACGATCGCGGTGGTTAAAATTCTTTTGGAGGCTGCCCAACCCCTAACCCAACCCCCACCCTCGAAAACGGGGGCTAGGAAATATTTTACCGATGGAATATGGGGAATACGTGATTCCCCACATTTTGGGCCGTTTGGGCAGCCTCCAAAAGAATTTTAACCACCGCCATCGTGTTCGGCATCCTCGAAAACAAGGAGAGAGGTGTTTTGGTTCCGACTCACAGAATGCACTATTTGTAGACCGTGAAAGATCTGTTCCTAGACCGATATGGAAGTCCAGGGGGCTTGCCCTTAAGTAACGGCGGCCTTGCTTACGAGGGGAAGTCTAAATTCGGTATGGAAGTGCTCCTAAACGTTGCCCTTTTGAATAATTTTCCTGATTTTTTTTTACTTACCTACGTACTATATGAAATACTAATAATTTAATATTTCACGGACATTATAATTCTTCACCCATCCGTCTATCCATCGTAAACATTTAAAAAAGTGAATGGACTTTATCTCTTTTCATAAAATAAATGATTATTTCCTTTGAATTCTGAGAGCGGCGACACTCTTCGGATGCAAAATTTTGTCATGCAAGGGTTTCGTAGTCCCTAACTTTCAAGGTTTATTTTTCGTTATTAGTGGATGAAATAATTTGTACTTGTTCCTATGTTCTAACATTTTCTAAATTTGCTTTGGTTCTTTTCTAAAAAAAAATGGGAAAATCTCAAAAAAAATAAATCAAATTTTGAAAAAGCGATAGCATAGATTAGACCTTTACCGATATGGACTTATTTTTTCATTCTCTCAAATTTAAAAATGAACTAAAAAGTTAGGAAGTACGAAACCTTTGCATACACTGTTTTATAGTATAGTATACACAACTTCCTCTTAAAGGGAAAAATACAAAGTAACCAAACGGGTTCCTAAGACCTGTTTCTGCCTTTCGGCTTCGTCAGTTAGGCTTTTCTAATCCAATAAATCAAATTCTAAACACGCGAAAGTCAATAGCTATATCCGCTATAAGATAAAATTCGCAAATGTGCTACCATCTATAAATGAAGCTTAGAAGTGACTTTTGACAGCTTCGTTCATTTATTTTTCGATTAGAATAATCATTTGTGATTTTTTAATAGAGATGTTTCAAATAATTCAGATCACAGATTATTATTAATAGATTCTTTATTCAAACAATTATTTTTCTACCATTTGTTCTTCTGTCGCAATTATTTTGAAGTGAGTTATTGATTCTGATTAGCCCAGATTTTAGTAAAATTTGGATATTTGCCATCTTTTAGTTTCTTAATCAAAATCAAAATAACATTTTGGAGCAAAACAAGTCCGATGCTTTTATTGCACTAACGCATTTATTATATTTATAAAATATTAAGTTTCTATTTCAAAATTTTTAAAAATTCTTATATTTGTTTATACAGTGTAAAAATTATACTACATCAAAATTTTCATCCCATTCTAAGTGACAGGTACCCCTTCAATTTATTTAATGTGGGGCATTTTTAGGGCCTAAAATTGTCTATTGACCTGCCTACTATTTTCTGTTTACAATCATAAATTGTGGGTATTTTATAGACCCCAACGGCGGCTCCAGGGGGGTCAGTAGTGGCAATTGCCCCCCCCCCCCCAAGTCCGGCAATGAGAAGATATTTCTCATATCTGCGTAAACCAAATTTTAATTTTTTTGTAGATTCTAGGTCCATTTATATCCTAAAAAACTCACTTTTCCCCCAAAAATGGCCCGAACATTTTTTTTTCGGTAATTTTGACATCGCCAATCGTTTCTTATACAAAATTCATTCTGCGTAAACCAAATTTTAATTTTTTAAATTTTGTTTTTTGTAGATTCTAGGTCCATTTATATCCCAAAAAAACTCACTCAAAAATGGCTCAAACATTTTTTCGGTAATTTTGATATTGCCAATCGTTTCTTATACAAAATTCATTCTGCGTTAACCAAATTTTAATTTTTTTGAATTTTTTTTGTAGTTTCTAGGTTCATTTATATCCTAAAAACTCACTTTTTCCCTCAAAAATTGCCCAAACATTTTTTTTTCGGTAATTTTGGCATTGCCAATCGTTTCTTAGACAAAATTCATTCTGCGTAAACCAAATTTTAATTTTTTAAATTTTGTTTTTTGTAGATTCTAGGTCCACTTATATCCCAAAAAACTCATTTTTTCCCTAAAAAATGGCCCAAACATTTTTTTTCGGTAATTTTGACATCGCCAATCGTTTCTTACACAAAAAGCATTCTGTGTTAACCAAATTTTAATTTTTTTGAATTTTTTTTGTAGCTTCTAGGTCCATTTATGTCAACAAACTCAAAATATTAAACTTTTATATATATCACCCTAACAGCCGACGACGATGCCCCCGCCCCCCAAATCTCTGGGCTGGAGGAGCTGCCCTTGATAGACCCTTACCCGATAATCCAATTGCTTAGACTTAGAAAGTCAACCAAATATCTTGAAACGAACTATAATAATAATAATAATTATAATAAGCCTGCAAGCCAGGCTATTTAACCACAAGCAACAAAAGTTACAGAAAAGGATGAAATTACTTCTGAATTCCTATAAGAATGGACAAAGTTATGCGACGTTCAAAAAGTACATACACCATACACCCTTTAGACCTTTTTGGAGCAGGTATAAGGCGTCATCGGCCTAACGAACAAAGGCGTTCCAAAACCCAAATAAATTTTGCGAACTTTTTTGATCTGATTGAAATCTAAGTTCGATTTTTTTTTTCATGAAAAATTGACCTTTTTGATAATGATTATTTCAACAAATCCCGTCGATGCAGCCCAGTTATTAATGGCACTATTTAAGTTACATTTGAGGATTTTTAGTACTTTCACCTTCTTTTATTTTTCAGTGTAGATAAGAATGCCATTAGTTGTATATCACTTGCTATTTTTAAAATACTAAAATGCAATTCTAATTGGTTATTAGGAATTTTATCGTCCATATTTGTTGGTAAGAATATAAAACATCACCTGTCATCGGCTTTAAATAATCCGAGTCTCTAAGAACTATTTAACCTATCTTTAATAAACGCAGTTACTTATCTAGAGAACTAATAAATAATAAATAATGAATAAAAATTTATTTGGGTCACCGGAAACATTTTCTGAACGTATCAAGTTTAAATTGTCTTATATGAAACCCTATTCATTGTATAAATTTCACTTCAGGTTTGTTTGCCTTTGAAACTATTGACAGATTAAAATTACTAAATTAAAATTTCCGGCGGCGGTTTTTGCAACATTTTGGCAATGTTAGAAACTCAAAAATTGACAACAGGAAAAAAAAATAATACGTTTAATCACTTGCCAAACTAAAAAATTCTTAATTGAAAAATAACATATTCTTTAAATGCTTTCAAATATTTAAAAAATAATTAAATTACTTAATAATTATGTAACAATTTTATCGGTTTTGGGGTCAATGTGATAAAACAGTTTGTGCTTAATTTGAATATTTATCAAAAAATTTGGTCAAAACAAGTGTGCTTATTCTTAATTAGGTATGGCAATATGAATTGTGTTCAACTTATGTATATATTTTTTAATATATGGAATTGATTATGTTAATTTTTTACTATTTCTTTTCCACGACATTAAAAAATCTGAGAGAATAGATTATATTAAGTTTTTATGACCTATTGTGTATGGAATACATTGTTTTTGTTTTGGTCTGTTGCTTCACAAATAATAAAAATATTGGTTTGAAATCTATTTAATTTTATGATACCTAAAGACATCCTAATCATTTAAGACTAGTAAAAAATGCTGTTAAATTCGTAAAATTTGACAGTTTTATTTATATAATAATGTTTACCCCATTTTTAGATTTTTTCGAAAATCACTGAAGCTTCAGAATATTTTTTGGGTTATTATATAATTATATCTAACTTATGAAAAAATGTCACCGTGTACAGAAAATTTTAAAAAGTATATTTGAGTTTTGAACAAAAAATCAATAAAACAATTGTGATCTGACTGAAGGTAATTGTAAATTATTTATTAATATTAAAGTTTTGTGTGTATGGCTTAATTAATTTTAAGATTGTAAATGTTAATTATATTTAAAATATACTGTAAAATCCAAAGATTAAAAAAAATTACACCTAAATATCTGATCTGAATACGAATTAACAAATAGGATACTTATAAGCAAAAATATAAAAAATTAACATTGCGTCATAATTTTATCTTATCTTTTATATATTTGCCATATTCGGTAAATACTTATTTATAAATGTAATACCAATTAGATTTTTTTTAGCTCCTGCTATTTTTTATTTACATTTACGGGTTTAACTACTATACAATACAATTTTTTTTGGAAATTTAAAAAGTTATCGTTTTGTTAAATAATTGGCAGACTAATAAATACGTAAATATTTTTTCAGATCTAAAAAGTTTTAGGACCAAAACTTTATAATTACATTAAATGTTACTGTTCAATAATCAGCAGAGAATGTATCTCTGTTCAATTTAAGTATATTATTTATTTTTTCTTATAGTAAATAAAGTTTTTTTTCATTCATCGTTTTTGAAAATCATTAGGCATAAAATATAACTGAACTGAGTCCCTTCGGATGCATATAATGTATAAAACATACACTTATATATAGTTGTAAAATGTTTAATAAGATAAAATAGTAAACGTTTGGTAATATAAAAATTAAATCTTACTATTTTTGTATTTGGGGGAATCCCTCATATGTCTAACAATTTATCTACTTTTGACGCGACAAACAATACCTACAATATAACTGCTAAATTACTCAATTCTAATATATTTATTATTTTTATGAAAAAAAAAATCACTACAAATTAGCCAAATTTTACCAATGCATTTTTTTAAATTAGTTAATGAAATAAAAATTGGTCAAGTTTTACAAATAATAATTCATGCCTAAATAATATGAATGTTAAAAATTCAACTTAACAACTTTTGTTTACATTACTTTTGATCAACGAACTTCTTTTTTTAAATACTTTTTTAAAATTGGTATTGACTAAAAAACCATTTAGAAATATAAAACACTAAAAATGAATGTTGTGATTAATGTTTCCTTGACAACAAATTTAAAGTCATTATTATAAATTTTTACCAAAAAACAAAAATATATTAAATTATGTAACAACTTTGTTTCCTTACAAAATAAGTAAAACTTATTCTTCTATCACTTCTAGACATAACACAATCAGTATTTTAAATAAACAATTTTCAATTGTGGAAATTAAATTGCTTATAATAATTATTATTCCTTTAAGAACATGTTTAATGCACAAAATTAATGTTAATAAAACTAGAGGGTTATTTTTTTAGGGAAAATAAAAGTAAACACTTACCTCATCTCTCCAACCTTTCAAAGATATAAAGACATTTTCAGCTCTTAATTCTCTCAACACTTTGTCTATTTGACTGCTTCTTTCTTCGTAGTCTCTAAATGCGGGGTTTAGCTCAACACCACAAGATCCTACCAAGAAAACCTATAACAAACACAGACATAAAAAATGAATTTTTAAAACATTTTTAAATCACCTCTGGATATCTCAGCAACTGTTTCATAACGTCTGGTCTCACGAGTCCGACTTGATAGCCCTCCACGAAGAAAGGCTTGCATTCAGGAGATTTCAAACCTGAAAATTTAACAATTTATTCGAAAAAAAAGTTTGTGTATGGGTGTATCTTACAAGATCAATAAGTAGCCATTGAGAGTTTAAAATTAAGTTTATGTACGAATTTTAAATGAAATATAGACCAAAATTTGCCACAACCTAAAGAAATATGGCTAGACTTACCTGACAAATAGAAGCAGTTAAATTTTTGGGCTAATTTATATAAGCGAGACATTTCTGTTTGATGGTCCAATGACATAATGAATGTTGTGCTTGTCTTCCGAAAGTGACAGATACATAATTGATTGGAGTGACATTTAAGTAGGTATTTTTAGAACTCAACTGTATATTGGTAGTTCTGAAATATATCATCTATGGCGATTTCTCTAGACGTTAACACAAAATATCCATAAAATTATAACCTTAAAACAACACTTTGAAGAGTGTCCACCAATAATTGTTATAATTTTTGGGCAGACTACTTTAAGAATTTACTGTGTTACATTGATTCAATTAAATTAATGTGAATTAGTTGACAGAGGCGTAAACTCTTAAAATGGCCTAAAACTGAATATTAAATTTAGGGCATTTCATTTTGCTGACTTGTAATGTCATAAGTGTCATAAATATGCCAACAAATTTTGACACCCGGGCACTGTGACGTGTAAGAAAAAATTAATATTTTTTCCAGTTTTTCAAAATATATCCTATTAAAATGAGCTCTTTTAAAAGAGACAAAAAGGAGGAAGAAGATGGTGAGTGATTTCTTACTAATAGTATGAAAAATGTTATGAAATAAATTTTATAGGAGGTGGAAATCTTTTCCAAAATATTGAGAAAACAACTGTTTTACAAGAAGCTCGTGTTTTTAATGAAACAAGTGTGAATCCCAGAAAATGTACCCCTATTCTCACAAAATTACTTTATCTTTTGAACCAGGTAAGCTTTATTTTTTCACTAATTTTCTGTTTTAACAATAAAATATTTTAGGGTGAAAGTCTTAGTGTCAAAGAGGCCACAGACGTCTTCTTTGCAATGACCAAACTCTTTCAATCGAAAGACATAATTTTAAGAAGAATGGTTTACTTAGGCATCAAAGAACTGAGCTCAACAGCTGATGATGTCATTATAGTCACATCTAGCCTTACCAAAGATATGACAGGAAAGGAAGATATCTACAGAGCAGCTGCCATTAGAGCTCTTTGTAGTATAACTGATGGTACAATGTTGCAAGCCATTGAACGGTACATGAAGCAAGCCATAGTAGATAGGAACTCGGCTGTCAGCTCTGCTGCCCTTGTTAATTCTTTGCACATGACTAAATTAGCTCCTGAGGTGGTTAAAAGATGGGTGAATGAGGCACAAGAAGCAATTAACAGTGATAAGTAAGTGATTTGTGTTTGTTAAATTAATTGTGGTGTGGGTGCTACTATGAAAAGTATGTCAAAACTAACATTTAAATAAAATTGCAGTCATATTTATAATATTAAGTAATGACATTGCAGTGTTTGTTACAGTTACATTTATTTAATGTGAAATTCCTTCATTTTTAGTTGGGTTTTATACTACATACTTTGAACTGGGGTTTTTATTTTTCTTAAAAAAAGGAAAAATGTATTCCATTGGACACCTGTACTTTTAAATTCACAATTTCCTATGTCAAATCAATCAATAAAAGAAAAAGATTTTTCATTGATTTTAGTATTAAATGTAATTTTCCAGCCATTTTACATTTTTTTCAAATTTTAACCAACTTACACCTGATATATAATGATATATCTAAATAGAAGATTTATGTACTACATCCAATAGAAGAAAATGTGTATTATTTAATTTTCAGTGTAATGGTGCAATATCATGCTTTAGGACTTCTGTACCATATCAGGAAAACAGATAGGTTAGCTGTAACAAAATTAATAGCCAAGCTGACAAGAATATCTTTAAAATCTCCATATGCAGTGTGCATGTTGGTAAGTTATTTGGTAAAATATTTTCTTTCTTTACTCTTCACCATTTAAATTTTTAATAGATCCGAATAACAGCTAAACTACTGGAAGAAGAAGATTCCGGTAACGACTCTCCTTTCTTTGAATACATAGAATCCTGCCTAAGACATAAATCCGAAATGGTAGTCTATGAAGCAGCACATGCTATTGTTAACCTCAAACGTACTACTAGTAGAGAATTAGCCCCAGCTGTAAGCGTTCTGCAACTCTTTTGTGGTTCCCCCAAACCAACGCTAAGATTTGCCGCAGTTAGAACTTTGAATCAAGTAGCCATCTCTCATCCAGCTGCCGTCACAGCTTGTAATTTAGATTTGGAAAATTTGATCACAGATTCTAATAGGTCTATTGCTACCTTGGCTATTACTACTTTGTTAAAAACTGGTACGTCTGCTAAAAATAAAATGTTTTAAAAAACACGTCACATATTTTTTTATTTTTGTAGGTGCCGAATCTTCCGTCGACCGCCTTATGAAACAAATTGCAAGCTTCGTTTCAGAAATAAGTGATGAATTCAAAGTTGTAGTAGTTCAAGCCATCAGAGCACTCGCTCTGAAGTTCCCCCGTAAACACAGTACTCTAATGAACTTCCTATCAGCCATGTTAAGAGATGAGGGAGGTCTAGAATACAAAGCTTCCATTGCCGATACCATCATTACTATTATCGAAGATAATCCCGAAGCTAAAGAGTCGGGTAAGTGAAAACGCTTGTGTTTTATGGCCCTTAGTTGCAGCACAAACTTAGTTTAAGCAAAAAAAAATATAGTCCAGTCAAATTAGCTTCAAAAGTAGGTCAATCTGTTTGTTTTTCATGTACTGACCGAGACTTTTTGAACGTGGAGGGCCCTGCGATGTCTCCCATTTTATGAATACAATAAATTTGGAATTGTTTAGAAATAAACATAAAAGATACACACAAATCACAATAAGCACACAATAAATAATAATCTTTATCGAGACGAGACACTTTCTATTTGTCACTTATTATCTGTCTAAGCTAATTCCGGTTGCATTTATAAATAATCGCCTATTCTAAATCTATGATGTTACATTCCTGGTAGAAACAGGTAGGAAACGGATTACTACTTACTCGCTCGTTAAAATGTACTTATCAGTGAAACGAACAAAGACAGAAATAGAATTTGACTGGACTAATACCTTACATTTTCTTGTAGGTTTGGCCCATTTATGTGAGTTTATTGAAGATTGTGAACATGTTTCTTTGGCTGTGAGAATTCTGCATTTACTAGGACGAGAAGGGCCAAAAACGAAGCAGCCTTCAAGGTAACAACAATTTGTTTTTGTATTATACTGAAACTAATGCAGACGGAAATCTCTGTTCTTTCTATCTATTTTTTTGCGACAAGTTTATTAGAAATTACATCGCTCATATGTTGGAAGATGACATACACACACGCCTGATCAAATAGCCTGGCATAAGCTTAATCAATATATTAAAATATCACATAAATGTCAAATCTTTTTATGTATCTAGGTACATACGTTTTATCTACAACCGTGTCATTCTGGAATGCCCATCGATAAGAGCTGCAGCTGTATCTGCTATGGCACAATTTGGCGCTTCCTGTCCAGATTTGTTAGAAAACATTCAAGTTTTGCTTGCGAGATGTCAAATGGATTCCGACGACGAAGTTAGGGATAGGGCAACCTATTACAGTAACATACTGAGCAGAAACGACAAGAACCTTTATAATAACTACATTTTGGATACTTTACAAGTAAGAATTTTATATTTTTAATAATAATAATGTATTTTATTGGATTTCAATTGGATTTTTTGTAGGTATCCATTCCATCTTTGGAGCGTTCCCTCAAAGAATACACCCAAAACCCCACGACACAACCTTTCGACTTTAAATCAGTTCCACTAGCAGCAGTACCAACTTCAGAAGAGCGTGAACACAAACACAAATCCGAAGGTATGCTTATATCTCAAGGTCCAGTGCGTCCTCCGCCAATCTCGAGAGAAGAAAACTTCGCAGAAAAACTGGCTGCCGTCCCTGGTATCCAACAACTCGGTCCGATTTTCAGAAGCTCAGAAGTCGTAGAACTCACCGAATCCGAGACCGAATATTTCGTTCGTTGTATCAAACACTGTTTCGCCAACCATGTGGTACTTCAATTCGATTGTTTGAACACTCTTGCCGATCAACTTTTAGAGAATGTCAGGGTTGAATTAGAGCCTAGCGAAGGTTTTGAAATTGTAGCTGAAATTCCTTGCGAAAAGCTACATTACAACGAAACTGGAACTACTTACGTAGTACTCAAGTTCCCTGAAGATGATCTGCCAAGTTGCGTTGGTAACTTTGGAGCCGTTCTCAAGTTTGTTGTGAAAGATTGCGATCCTACCACTGGAATACCAGACAGTGATGAAGGTAAGTAATGGAAATGATCAGGAGTGCCTCAGGCTATTAACGTGGCTATTTTTTAAGGTTACGATGATGAATACATGCTCGAAGACCTCGAACTAACACTTGGAGACCAAATACAGAGGGTGAGCAGAGTAAACTGGGCAGCAGCTTGGGAAAAGGCAGCGGAAGGTTCGATAGAAAAAGAGGACACCTATTCACTCAGTTCTATGAACACTTTAGATGAAGCTGTGAAGAATATTATCCAATTTCTTGGTTTACAGCCTGCGGAAAGAACTGATAAGGTTCCCGAAGGAAAAAGTACACACACACTTTTACTATCAGGTTAGTACACATATTTTTGTCGGGGATTAGATGGGAATTGTACTGTTCCAACCCTAATCGCCTTAATATTTGGCTAATGACTAACCAATTATAATTGGAATATAATGCGCCACTTAATAAAACTCCATATATTGGGTTATCTCTGAGCGGGTTAACAACAATTAAGAATGTAAAAAGAGTAAGAAAGTTTCAATTCTACAAGAAAGCCACTTTTTGGACCGGGCGGAAATTGGTTTGTCGAGTGCAAAATTAAATTTTTATTTGTTCTAACAACGAGGTCTATTCAAATTATCGGTTTTTATTGGTTGAGACCTCGCGCTATGTTTAGATTTACCCGAAATTCTATTCCGAATAATGTGGGACCGGATGACACGGTCACTGCGAATTGTTAATTTGCAAACGACCATGGATGTGAGTAATGTTTTTATCTTTATTAGAAATTTAAGTTATTTTAATTTGTTCGCACTTCATTTTGTTTTTTTCCCAAGGTGTATTTAGAGGAGGCATCGACATCCTGGTCAGAGCAAAACTTGCCTTGGCTGATGGTGTTACTATGCAATTGACTGTGAGATCACCTGATGAGAGCATAGCCGAACTTATTACTTCTTCTGTAGGTTAAGTTTAAAATAATTTAATTGTTTATTATTTTAATATAAATTTTCTGATAATGTATTATATGAAATATATAGAATATAGTCTTGGACCTTTTTTATTACATTTCCCATATGTTACTTGGTAGACTGGATTATTTTACAGGACAGGCACGGACATCGGTCAGAATGCGTAAACTGAGTGATTCATGAATTTCTGGGTAATCCGAATAAATGTACCGAAGCAATTTTACAGGTGTACAAATACCACCAGTATTTTATGGTAAAAATTGTCAGATGTAAAACGTCATTATCTTAAGCTTGAACATCAGTCAACAACATAAACTTGAAATATTAGTCATTTTTATCAGTTTTGCGCCTATAATACGCGTCATTTGCGGGAACTTTTGATTTACTTCTTTAATTAGAAGAAATCTGCAGCTGATGCGTATCGATTGCTTGTAGAAGCATATGGTGAGGCCGCTTTAAGGGAGAGAAATTGTCGTGAGTGGTTTCAAAAGTGTAAGAACGGTGAATTTGACATCGAAGACAAAGACTGTAGGAAGACTGAAAGTGTCGACCGATCAGAAGAGCGTTGTGGTGATTCGAAGCCCTTTTCAAATCTATATATAGATTGATATTTCATCCTACAGATGGTTTGGGAGTGCCTAGAGAATCTAAACGAAGTAGGCAAGAACAACACTGTTACAAAAAAGGGGCTGAAACACCTTTTCTGGGACCTGAACCCTGAGAGGCCACACCTAAAGAAACTCGGATTCGTAGACAAAGAAGAATGCAGAATCTGCGAGGAAGAGGAGGAAACCTATATCCACATTCTCTCAGAATGCATTACCCTGCAAAATCCAAGGGTACGATACCTTGGAGAATATCAAATAGAAGAGGAAGATCTACCTAACCTGAAGCCTACCGACATCCTGAACTTTTTGAAAGCAATAGGACTGGAGGAACTGCTCTAATCGTTAAGACATCCTTAACGACTGGGCAGCAGTAGGGGGCGCAATAGATCTTATAGGTCGCAGTGTATCGACACCCCCATCACAGATAGATAGATCCTACAAAGCCAGCAATAATTTGTACCCATATAGGTATCCAATAATCGTCAAATCTTCTGAATAAGTTCTACAAAATTTGGCGAAGTACTGATCGCTTGAGATCCGCCTACCACATTACCCCGTCTCACGCGAGTCCGCAAGTTATTAAATCAATTTTATGAACGTTGATACTTATTCCCAAATTGTTTTGTTTATGTATAGAAACTAATAGTATGCAACAATTGTAAAAGTATATACTCAGGGTTATTTTTTATAATGTAAAAAAACAGCGTAATCAATTGTGACCCATTCAAAAGTTTAAACATTAATAGTAATAACGAAAACAGTTTATTATAAATTTATCAAAAATGCTTTTTATTAAGTAAAAAATCTATAAATACAAATTTATAACTACATAAGAAATTGATTTTCTTGAGATTTCGCAATTTCTTCTTTGAATGAAGAAATCGTCTCCTTGGCTAGTTTTAACTTGTTTTTCAAATTAGCGATTTCGATCCTTATTTTTTGTTTTGATTCCAAAATGCTTTTTAATGTCTTTTCTTTCTTCTCTTCAACTGTAAGTATAACAAGTAAAATAAAACATTATTTAACACAATATCCTCCAGTTATAAAATAGCTACAATGTAACGCAATTTTAAAATCTTTCTAGTCTCTTTCAACCTTAAATCCCTTTAAGAGTAAACCGAAACCCCTGTAAAATGATAAAATCGAAGCACGTTCTTTTATGTAAATAAAGACGACTACTGACTTTTTATAGTTCGATTTTTGTCCGCACTGTCGCTTCGATCTTAAAACATGATACCAATACAGTACACCCAAAATTTGTTTAATGGCCTTATTGTATACAGTTTAAAGATTGTGGCACCAGAGGTCAGCCAGATATACCTCCCGTTGTCTTGTGTTCCACGGTCGGAGCAAACGCTCCCTATATTTTTGACCTCTAATAAAAAACTATAAAAACGTGATTTCGTTATCCCATAATATCGGATACCTCTTGAGAATGCGCATATTTTTATTCGTAATCTACGCCCCAAAATCTACATTAATTAATCATAATTTTGTATCCCATTAAATAACATTTTGGCTATTTTTGATCACAGTTTCACTGGACTGTATTAAATGTTTTCTAAAACATTTTATTTGTTTCTACGTAAAGGGCACTTTTATGATATTGTGAACATCAAAAATGACGTTTTATAATATCAAACCAAAAAATTGCATTTAAAAGAAAACATCTCTTACGCTATGGATAGACAATCAAAATTGGAGGATGAAAAAGTCAGAAAACTAAGAAGGTATTCTGATTTGTTCGAACCGCTGATGGAACGCCCGGAAATTTTGAAAAATGGCAAAACCACTAGGCACAGTATAAGCACTGTAGAAACAAATTTAATTAAAAAAGATGAATTTGATAAAACTGTTACGGATTTTTGCGAGCCAAATTTGAACAAACCCATAAAAAGAAGGAACACTTTTTTTGGCAAAGAGGTAACGGCAATTGAAGATCAGGTAAGTTTTTAAAGTGCTAAACTCCAAATAATTGGTACAAAACGTAATTTTTATAAACAGAATCAAATGTTAAGAGGACCGAAAAAAAATCGCATAAACAAATTTTTTGTTGAAATTTTGATCAATTCGGAAATAAAATTATGATGTGGGTGCTTTTTAAAATCTCTTTAAACCAAATTTAAATTTTTACACTATTACACATTATTTTAGGTACTCCCAAAAATATTAAACTGTGAACTACGTAACAAGATGGTAGCTAGAGAAATAAAACTCCATCCACGCAACAAGAAGTCCGTCACCAACGATATTTCATCAAAGAAATTGAATGAGACGAAACATGTCAAAAAAACGAAACGCAAAAGAGAAACAAGATCAAATCAAAATATAGAAAACATCTCGTTCAAGGAGAATATCAGCAAAAAAAATGTTAGTTTACCAAATAACAAATGTGACGAAAAGGACACAATAACGGTCAAAATTGAAGAAGAAACCTCTAAAAAAAGAGTGAAAAAGCGTTCAAAGAAGTCCAAAAAAATCGTAGATAAAACAGAAATAAGAAAAAAATTAGAAGTTCGAAAAACTCAGCCCGAAAGAAGGGAACCAATAGATTCAGAAATTTTAAAAATTTACATGGATAAAACCGTGAAAAAATTCAATAACCTAGAGACAATTTTCGAAACGCCAATTGGCTCCTACGTTATGGGCAAGAGAAAATTAAAGCGATATTTAAACTTTGAAGATACAAATAGTTCGATTAAAAAGGCTCAAAGAAAATCTAGAGTTAAAAAACTCAACCTTGCTTTTACAATGAGCAGTATCGATTTAGAAAGTTTAATGTTAAAAAATGTTGATGATTTAGTAATAAAATGAATCTCACAACAAAAAGTTAATTATTTTCTTTCTAAGTAAGTAAACGAGTTAGTTAGCTTCGTCAGTTAGACTTTAGAATCCAATAAATCAAATTCCAAACACGCTATATCCGCAACCCCCAATGCAAGTTGGGAATTCGTTGCTTTGAACAGTTCTCAAAAAGGGACATCCTCAAAAAAGTAACTTTATCCGCTCATTATATTTCCATGTATAAGTGACACAATTTTAAGTTACTCGTTTTATATCCCAACTCCCCTTAGTACTTACAATTCGTATTATGCTCCCACCTTCCTAAAGTTAACTGTTTAGTATTTGTCAATAAATGATGCATTAACTGTGTAGGATCTTGGAAAATTATTTCATCATAACTTTCAGATACAAGCCCCTTACTTTGTTCAATGCCAATATCCTGGGTACTTCCCGAATGAAATAATTTGAGTATATGATACATTGTTACCTAAAAATTGTACATTTTTTTATATATATATATTTACATCAAATTTAATTTTATTTCAGAAAGAGTATTGATTATTCTAATAGCACTTTTAGTACTTGTTATGAATACTTGTGTTGAGTCGTTAAGATACACTATGATTTGGATCTCTAAATACTTTTAATTATACTTACTGGTCTCTCATTTGGATCATGAAAGTATATTTTAATTACAATTTCGAATTCTCCCCAACCAGTTTCGCTCAGTTCATAAGGGGGCTTAACAACAATTCTATTTTGGTTGGCATAACTTTCGTGTAATTTAAATTGAACTTTTTTAACATAAGTTGACATATCCTCATTATTGCAAGGTTTTACGTATACAGTCCATTGATGAGTATGCCCATCTTCCTCCCGTTTTTTACCGAAATATCTTGCTATGTTGCCGTACACAATAGGTTTTACTATGCAAATACCCTATGAATAAGATTAGGGTTATTTAAAATAATAATTAAAATATCGTCACATCTTACTTTCATTCGGCCTCCAGAGTCTGGTCCAAAATCGGTAGGTAAACTCATACTTTTTTAAATACTTGAAAATCAAAGAATTTTTGGAGGTTATGTTTACATTTCAGTACTGTCATTCATTAGTGATTGAGTAGGGATGGGTATCGAGTATTCGATGTTAGTAAAACATCGATGGACAGCTGTTCGATATTCGATACATCGATGTTTTATCCAAAAAAATCTACGTAAAGGCCCCCCTACACGATCAAACTTGTTTGACAAGCCAAATTTGATCAAAAGTTTGAGGCTTCTGCGAAGTGGCCGAGTGCGCTGGATCATGAATTTAAAAAAAATGGCTTATTTGTATTTGACTTACAAGAAAAGAATTCTTATTAAAAAAAGGAATATATCAAATGGTACAAGCGTTGTCTGTATAATATACAAGCAATGGAACTACAAGTTTGGCTTGATGGGACCACACACCGTCAAACTTGACTGACAAGCCTTCACACCACAAACTAGTTTTTTCAGGCAAAAACAGAAAAGTATCAAACTCACAAACTTCACCCACACACGGTCCAACTAATTTGTCGAGCTGGGTTGACAAGTCTAGTTTGTCAAACTTGTTTGATCGTGTGTGGGGGCCTTAAGACTATGTAAGAGCCTAATTTCTCCATTATTTGAAATAATGCAATATAAAGCTCAGTCTGAAATCTCGTAGTCTCCTTTATTTTTCCAAATTTAAAAAAAATACATTTGGTCAATATTTAGATGAGGAAGTATCAAAAATTCTTAAAACATATTGAATTTAAATATATGGAAAAACAATAGTTAGTTGATAATTTTAACGTTAGTATGACTAGTATGATTGTAAGTTTGTAATATCCATTATTGTTACCAAAGATTGGCAAAGTGAATTTTAAATAAAATATTTTACTCTTGAATTTGTTTATTTGTTAGTTACAGCTCTTAATAAGATTCAATTGCATAAAAAATATTAGTTTCTCAAATATTTAACAATAGTAAATTCATCAGCATATTTGCTCCAGGGTTGCTGTTTGAATATAAAGAAGTAGCCTTAGGTTTTGTTCTGAGTACCTAAATGATTTTTCATATGATATCTCTGAAAAAATTATTTTCTTCTTTATGAATCAGTAAATGTCTATTCAGACTGCTCTTCTGAGTAAATGATTTATGACAAACGTTGCACTCGAAATTTTTTTCACCCCTATGAGTCAGTAAATGGTTTTTTAAGTCAGGTCTCTGAAAATATGATTTTTCACAAATGTGGCACCTAAATTTTTTTTCAACTGTATGAACTAATAAATGTGTTTTCAAGCTACTTTTCCGAAAATATGATTTTTCACAAATGTTGCACTTAAAATTCTTTTCAGTACTTGTGTGAGACAGTAAATGTGTTATCAAGCTACTATTCTGAAAAAATGATTTTTCACAAATATCACACTTGAAATTCTTTTCACCAGTATGAATTAGCAAATGAGTATTTAGGGTGCCTTTTAATGCAAACGATTTATCACAAATGTTGCACTTGAAATTCTTTTCACTGGTATGTATCAGTAAATGTGTATTTAAATAACTCTTAGTAAATACTTTATTACATATGTTGCATTTGAAATTACTATCACCTGTATGAATGACTAAATGTCTATTAAGACTGCCGCTCTCAGTAAATGATTTATGACAAATTTCGCACTTGAATTTTTTCTCGCCTGTATGAATGAGTAAATGTCTATTGAGACTGTAGTTTTCAGAAAATGATTTAAGACAAATGTCGCACTTAAACTTCTTTTCACCTGTATGAGTCAGTAAATGGTTTTTTAAGTAACGTCTCTGAAAAAATGATTTTTCACAATTGTTACACTTAAACTTCTTTTCATCTGTATGAGTCAGTAAATGGTTTTTTAAGCCATATCTTCGAAAATATGATTTTTCACAAATATGGCACTTAAATTTTTTTTCATCTGTATGAATGAGTAAATGTTTATTAAAATCGCCTCTCTGTGTAAATGATTTATAACAAATGTTGCATTTGTAGTTCTTTTCACCAGCATCAACTGATAAAGGCTGTTTAACAGCCTCCCTATCCCCTAGAGATTCGTGATACAACTCTGGTTCGTCTTCGCTTTCTTCATTTTCTTTAATATGTAGCTCTTCAGATTTTATTTTAAAGCTGTTGATGTCGAACATATTGCATTTGTTGTTCTTTTCATCAGAATCAACTGATACAGTTTGATTAACAGCCTCACTATCCCCTAGATACTTGTGATATAACTCTTGTTCCTCGTCGCTTTCTTCATTTTCTTTTTTAATACCTAGCTCTTCAGATTTTATTTTAAAGCTGTTAATGTCGAACGTATTCAGTTGATGCATGTTTATATCAGAATTTTCCAATTCTCCATGTGTAGCTTCAACTTTAAAATCGAAAGTGAATTTATTTTCTATATCATTACCCATATTTTCAAATTCTTCATATTTTATTTTACTATCAGCAGTTTTAAAATCTAAATTTAATCTATTGTCTTCTGAATTCATCTTCTTTCTAATACACTTAGATTCTGTTGAAAGTTAACACTCCATTAATTAATTTTTACCCAAATGTATTTTGTATAATTGACACACCTAAATGTAAATAGAACGTCAAAGGTCCTTTATCCTAAGAGAAGAGCGCGTTCAGGAACGACGCTTCACGCTCTGGTTAAAAAAATTGTTATAAATTTTACACTTGGTTTATTCACTAACAACAACAAAGAGCTATTTGGGAAGACAAAAAAAATAATTGTTGACTTATTTGGTTTTCATAAAGCATCGAAATTGTAATTTTAAAATAAAAACATAATCGATTTTTTGTAGTATCGTGATTGTGTCTTCGTTTACGACAGCGGTTTAAAATTTAAATTGCATTCGGCAAATTATTTTTTTAAACGTTCAAATTAAAAATATTTTAAATTTATATTGGGTACTTTGATTAACTAGTTAATATATATGCTTTGAATATATAATAAATATTGTATTATACCAAAAAAACAAAACTAAATTTTTACAAAGTTTATAACCTGTGTTTGGGATTTGAGACACTATCCGATTGAGGTTATGTTATACCTTAATAAAAGTGAAGTGAGGCCGCCAATAAGTGTGCGGTCTACTTTTCTAGTTTAGTATAGTGTACCAGTTTCTCGTCTAAATTTTGATTTTTTAGCATAAATTAGTTAAAATGCACGTTTTCTTTGAAACCTTTGTCGTTATTGTTTTCTCTTCGGCTGCATTTTTACTAGCTTTTTTAATATTCCTTAACCTCTACTTAATAAAAAGGTAAGCAATAAAATTATACAAAGATGGTAATTAAGATTAGTAATCATTATTTCTATTTATCAGGAATGGATTTTACGTAAGTGTGAACTGTTGGTTCTGCAATGGTTGGACAAAAGTCGCTTATCAAGATAGAAACAGTTTTGACTGCCCTTTTTGTTTGCAATACAATGGATTTAGAGAAGATGGCAGCTATAATAAAGTTATTAAGGCACAACACGATACTTCTTTCACTAAGTATAGTAGACAAAAGGCTGAAATTTACGAAAATGGGTTGTGTACTTATTGTAACAACAATCAGCAACTCAAAGTTTGTCAGTTAGCTAAGTTTATACCAATAAATGAAGAAAATTATGATTTGGAAATTGAACACTTTCAGTAAGTATATTTTTGCATATCAAAACATTTGATACTTTTTGTATTATGCTCCTATTAATACTTTTTGGACAATATGTTTCATTGAAAAGTAGCAAGGTAAGGTAGTAAATTATCAATAAAAAACATGTACATTTATTTGGAGCATCTTAACAGCGCCACAGATATTTTTTTATAACAAATACTAAAAGTTGGGATGTGAATCCTCTTTTGGAAATAAAATTTTAATACAAACTACCTCTAATAAATAAAAATACAATTATATAAATAAAATGACGGTATGAGACAATTTCTTAAGAAAGTCACTTAAATTTGGGACAACCAGTATTTTTTTTTCCATTTTTTGTTTCTTTGAACATTCCTTAGTTTCTAGCATATTTTTAAAATTTCGACTATAGTAGTATTGATTCATTTTAAATTGTATTTGAACTGTGTTAAATACCTACTTATGAAAAATGTTATGCTTTGGTTTAATTGAATGCAAAAAACTCCAAAATTATTATATTAAAATCATTTTAAATATTGTCCTACTAAAATTGGTTTTAGGAAACAACTGGAAAAAGCCTACAAACTCTGCAAAAAGTGTGACAAGGTTTTAAAATCGACAATTGGCAGGCAACATTCTTGGTTATTTGGAAACCGCCTTAAAGACATACGTAAAAAAGGGGCATACCTTTTAAACCTCACAAAACCAAAAGAAACAAAAATACAAAATTCCTATTTTCTCAGGTTTATAAGACTAATTTTAATAATTCTTAACATTTTGGTTTTGTGCCATATTTTAAATATTAGAATAATATACCCAAATGTAAATTTAAACAAATATCTGCCTACAGAAGTGTTCAAAACTTATAAAATAGTTTTAGTAGATTTTTATAAAGCAATATTGAATAGTTTTAAAAAAGACTTGGAGAATTTAAAACTATATCTGCCAAGGGAAGTACAACTTCAAACTGGTGTTATGACTACTGTCACTCTTGTTGGATGTTTTTTGGATTTGGTGCTGTCAATTGGGCAGAAGAGGACTTTTTTGTGGAAAGTCAATGGACTCATTGCCTGGATGCTATTGGTGGTCACTTCATCATTGGCTTTTAGCAACCATTTGACCCTATATATTTTTTCTACAAAGGTAAGTTTATTATATTTATTTATTTATTATTAAATAGGCAAGCCTAATATACAAGTGAGTTTGCTAGCACGTAAATTGAACAAAATGGACTATCAGGATAAGCATAATAGTAATAATAACAGTTTGACCGAGGTCCTTTAGCCTGAATGGAACTTATATTGTAGATTACGATATATTATCAACTACTTCTAACACTAGATGTAAGAAAGGGTACACGCATGAACATAACTTTAATGTCCCACATCTCAATAGCAAAACAAGTTGGGAAGGTAAAACCAATTCAAACATTGGCTTTTTCTTTGTTCTCTTCAGGTTTTAGGGTTTGGATTTTAAAAAAACTTTACCTTTTTGTTTGAAAAGTGTCTGCAAATTGGTTGTTTTCAGTGTACTGTAGAGTGTACTTTTTTACCTTGAAATAATTGCTTCGATTCGAGGTGTTTTTGATATTCTCGTTCTTTTTTACTCCTCGAGAATGAGCTGTTTGGATGGGTTTTGGGGGTGGTAGATAGAACTTTTTGCTTATGAGAGCAGAGTAGAACACAATGTTAATAAATATTATAATTATAAATAAGCTTTGCAAATATCTAAATAAACTAAATTTTAGTATTTTTTTGTCATTATATTATATGTAGAACTTTAATTTTTTCAAAATTGTAAGACATATTTGCTTTAAGGTATTTGCATCGTTGACACTTCTATGTTATTACATTTGGTTTTCATCAATTGAAATAAATAGTACAAAAGAATACCAATTCAAAAAACTCTCAAGGACTGACGTCCACGAAGCAGATTCATCAGAGGACGAAACCGACGAAGAAGTGCCACGTGCTTTCAACGTTTTGTTAAAAACGGAGAAGAGCCCTCCGAAATCAGTAAGGACTTCCCTCAAATCCTACCGCGGGTTTTCTCCAATAAATCAGGCTGTTAATTCAAACAATTTCACTGCCAGGAGTGTAACATCTACCTCAGATTTATACAATAGCTCTAGTAGTAGCGATATTAACCGTAGTTTAGATAACTTACACTTAACTAATTTAGGTCAAAAGTCGCAACGTTGTACGTCGCCAATATTTTCTGTTAATTCTGTTAAACGGCCGATTTTGTCGCCAGCAAAACTTAGGAATATAACTCAAAATCCTTGGACGGCTGGTGGTTTTTGGAAAAACGACGCCAGTGTCTTTACTGCAAATATTGGTTCTACCAATTTGAGTAGATCTTCAAGTCAGAGCTCTGGATTCGAATCTACTCATGATAATATGAATAATTATACGTTTAATTCTTTGCCAGCTTCCCGAGAACCATCTCTTAACGGAGAAGTAGATAGGGTATCGATACTATCGGAACCAGCTTATCACTTCACGCCTATAAGTCCCACTGCCAGTACGTTAGGCCCAGCGAAAACTCCTACGTTATATTACAAGGCTGATAATAACACTTTTTACCCCGTTTTAAGTCAGAACAACATGCTTTTTATACAAAGCGGTATACCTAAACAAAGTTTCGGCAATTCTTCCTTAAAGAATTTTGACACGAGAAGTGTCGTTTCTAATAGTTTGTTCGGCGAAAAACCGATTAGTCCTCTTTTTAAAAACCTTCAGCTGTCCGAAAGTTTTAAAAAACCACAATTTTAGTGCAAAAATGTTAATTTACCGCAATATTTGCAAATGAATTGAAAAATTAAGTAATCCAGATCATTTCCAATTCAAATCAACCAACGGACTTTAAAAATTAGCAATTATGAAAAAAAAATGTAAAATTTCACCAATTTTTCGACTTTCGAGAGTCCCAAATTTCAAAAATGTGTAAAGACTTGAAAAAAATTCAAAAAAGGCCAGGAATAAAAAAAAATTTGATACTTTTCTTCATCCAGTAGAGTGTAGGTGGCGCCCTCTTTATCTAATCTCAAAATTGATAAGACGCTTATGATTTACTAACTTAAAAATATGACCATACCAAATTTCAAGTCAATATGTTAAATAATAAAAAAATTATTGCAAAAAAACGAAAAATAAATTTTATCTTCAACACCCTGTATCTTAGTAGTAGATAATATTTGACCCAGAGTTATTTAGTAAAATATTAATATTTTGGGGTCCTGAACGTATGATTAAAATATTGACCATTCCTTATGATACACCCTGTATATATGCCACTTTACTCCTTTGGGACTTGACTGAAAAGTTCCATCACAGTCGAAAATCTTCGTGTTGTTCAGACGTTCGATTGCACCTTGTCTGGTTTAAAGTCGATTATACAGGGTGGCCCACCTATCCTCGCTCGGACCATAGCTGCTAGGCTGATGAAGATCGGGAAAAAATATTATTGTATGTTATTGAAGGTTCGAAAAAACAAAAGGGGTATGTAAAGTCCACATGACAGATATTCTAAAAATGAAAAAAAATATATAGGGTGATCCATCCAAAAAAAGACCGAATGTTTCGCCCTGTATACACGAAAATAATTTTAAGAAATAGCACAACGAGCCTCCAATAACATATAATAAGATTTTTTCTCGATCTTCATCAGCCCAGCAGCTATGGTCCGAGCGAGGGTAGGTGGGCCACCCTGTATATAACCTATGAAACACAATAATAAACATACAGATTTGTGTGAAAATGGCAGCCACTACTTCACTACGAAACATTCTAATCTGCTGGGTTCATTAATAAAGATATAACGTTTGATAGCGCTTAGTTGCCGCTTCTAAGAAATTTCCGTATATGAGGAGATTTATCAAAACTGCGCATTTGTTTATTTATAGATTTGCCGCTTTAAAACTGCGTTGTGGCGATATGAAGCTGCAATAGTTTTAATATTCTTATATTTTAAAATATTAGTGATCAAACCATTGGTTGATTTGATATGGAAACACATCGTACCTACATAACCTTAACATTATATTTTTAAACTAATTCATCTTTCTTTGAAATCCTCCAAATATAAATACTGTCTACAGTTACTTATTTTATTTCAAATTGTTAATGCTCTGTGATTTTATATTGTTATTTATTTATATATTATAGTATTTATGTTTGGAATAATGTATATATTATGTGTCCATTTTAGTTTGTAAGAAACGAGAATTAATTAGTTTTTAGTTTTTAAGTCAAATGTGATTATTTTAAATAGTTTATAAAGAAAATCGTTGAACTAAATGTTTCTAATAAATTTTTTTGTGTAATTTCTTATATGAGGCCCAACTAAAGTGATTTTTGTCTAAGCAGTTTTTAAAATTCCATTATATCTTCATCGGAGTTTTAAATATAAAATGTGGACATTCCGGTTGACTTTTTATTAAAAAATATTACAATGTGTTCTATAAGCTAGCTTTCTATATTTCTACCTCACTGACCGATATAAATATTTCGTCAATCGTATACGCTAGATTATATTCGTTTTGACGTGATAGTAACAAAAATATGCAAAACATAATATTAAAAAATAAAAATGTTTAGTAATTATACAATTACGAATTTCCGTAATATTTGCCGGACTCAGTTTAAAAGTGGTATTGATTCTTGCTACATTAACTTTTATTTGTGAGAATATTAATTATATTGAATATAATTCACGATGATTTCACATTTTATATATTCCAAAATTATCGGAAAAAAATAGAACAATTGGTGATATATTTTATCTTATTTAAAAAAAGTACCGTTCAGATTAAAATGCAAGTGTCACCAACGGAAGGAATAAAATTTTTCGAATATTTCAGAGCGTGTGATAATAGCAATTACTATGTTAATTAAATCTGGCAACGTCAAAGAGGTTATGACGCGCGCGAAATTTAAACACGTCGAATGCGGTATGTGGGGATATCATTGTGTGAAACAGTTTTAATCCATTAGGTTCGGGCGGGTTAGTCATCCTTGGCTGATTAGGTCACCGGGGATGACGGTGCTCGGCACCGCCGGGGGGAGGGGATGTTTAGTCATTTAGTATAAATAGCTGTTAGAAATAGTTAATTGTTTAGTTTATCATCAACTCCTGATGATGCCAACATAGTTGGCGAAACGCGCGTAGAGTGTGTTAAAATTTGTGTTTTGGTTAGTGGTCGACGATAGTGTTTCAACTCAGTTGATAAACCAAAGGTTCAATTTTCCTAATTTAACAAGTTTTTTCCTCTGATATGATTGTGGACAATTCAAAAATCGTCCCCTAAACCGTCATAAAAAAATATCTTGGCAGCAGATTTTAACATTGTAAATTTAAAAATATTTAATTATATTTCGTGAAACTATCCAGGGATCTGTTTCTGTAGTAAATTGTTGTCGAAACGTCAAACGATTGAAAATATTTTCTTAAGAAAGTGATTTTATATTCCAATAAGAAATTATATAATCGAGAAAAGCCACTTTGAGCTACAGAAATAAATCAAACAATGTTTATAACAATTACCAAATATTTTTTTGCTCTATCAACATTACCCGTTTTATTTTCTGTCTATATTTTATTTATTTACTATGTTGTCACTAATTTGTGTAACATGTAAATATTTTAAACGATATTTAATTTTTTTTAAATCAGAATTTTTTTATAGTCATTCAATTAAGAAAACTTGATAATTTTATTTTCCAGGACTAAATAGCACTTACATCTTTATAAACTATTTATTACAATGTCTTACATGGAGCAAACGCACTTTCTAATTAACATTAAAAGTGATTATTTTAATTTGTAGTATTACTGAAATATGTATTTATTTTGATGGAATATTTTTTTATAAATCCAGAATACCAGTATAAATGTAAAATTTGCAGGTGGTGATTTTTCACTTAAAGTAAATGAAATGCTTGAGTGGTCCGGATCCAATTGGCTGTCGTAGTAATACAAAATTGAAAAGCCAAGTCGGTCTCTCGGAAGGCAATATCAAACCACTTTGAGTAAGTTGTCTAGTAAGCTCTACTCTAAAGTCACAGAACACGTAGAACTAGAAGGCTAAAATAGGTGGAAGAAATTAATATTATTCGTAAGCACATGTATAGATGGAACAATGGTGACCATGCGCAGATCATCAACAACATTGCTAGTTGTTCATGTACTTGTACGAAAATCTAAGATAATAGCAATTTGATTTACATATATTACATTATAATCCGATAAAAGAGCCTGAACTCATCATTTCACGATTATTTAGGATCATTAAGTTCTTTTTTCATATATATTCAGAAGAGAATATACAAGTTTTAGCATATAACAACTGCTGGAATCGTAATAAAGAATTAGGATTTACCACAACTCATTTGGCAACGCTGTTGTTTAACATCAACACCTGTGACTTAGTCTGGCGACATTTTTGTTCAGAGCCGATCTTGCGTCTGTTGTTGTTGAATTGTGTTCATGCGTTCTTGCTTCAGTGTTTTTTTAATTCCGCATTATCCTATTAGGTATATACTTTTCGTGTTATTTTCATTGTGTTATCGTGTAGTATTTAAGAGACCTCACTAGTTTTTAGTATAGTTAGAGTTATTTGACTCGGTGTTTTCAAGTACTCACGGTAAAAGTCTATATTTTAGTGGCCATTAATTCCACTTAAAACACCCCTGTCATGGCAGCGGTTTCACTGCGCAAGCTCACCAGTATTCCTTGTGCTACAGTAGGGATCGTTCCAGCTTCTAGTTCTATGAGTTCTGTGTTTAAAGTTCGGATTCGGTGTTAAAGTGTAGGACCCATATGACTGAACAGTATGGTAAGACACATACATAAGGTGAAGGACACTGTTAAATGTCGATGGACTCTAAAATTTTTGACACATGCATTAGTTTGAAGTCTTTATTTGATACCAATTGTATATTGTCACATTTTCTGTTTCATTAACAATGCAACTTATGAATTAATTTCTAAATATGTATTTTAATTAAAACTTGTGAGAAATTTTTTATTTTAACTAGTGAAAAATCACCATTTCAATGATTGATAGCATATTTTTCAAGATAAAAATATGTCCAAATTAATAGACCAAAAAATGTACCAATGATGGGCAACTAATTAAATGTAGGTCAATTTATTAAGAAAATTGTAACCCTTAGAATAAAATTTTACGAAGGAGAAATACGTACTGCCATTTTTTCTGAAGTATATACTTTGTGTTATTAAAATTCTTGAATCCGTATACAATAAATTTTTTACACATGTTGAATTTTTAAATTTAGTCAAATACCCTCAATCCTTCTAATACAAATATTGGTTTTTTGGATATATTATATTTTAATTACATTAATCTGTTAATATATACCATAGAAAAATGGCCTGGGATACTTTTGTCCCAACAATAAAAAGTATTGAATTAATATATCTTTACTGTTTACCACTTTTTGAGAAAATTGGTTTTTCCATTTTCTAATTTTAAATTGCCCTGATTGTTTCCAGTTGTCAGATTCACCATCACAAAAAAATAAAACACTGGTTATTTAAATTTGTCAACAGAAAATTGATGTACGAAAATTAAAGCATAAACATGTTTTTTTAGTTAATAACTAGTGATACAAGTAAAAGGTGTTATTGATATACATGCATATATTGAAACCAGTTAAACTTTACATTTTCTAAAACTCAGATAAAATTCCTATTATTAACAGAGTAATTAAATTAAAAGAAATGTAGATACTGGCTCAGTGGGCCACAACACTTTTACAACTATGTGCACCAGTTTTGTGGTATTCCCACAACTGCAGGTATACGCCTACCGGACATCTCTCGACGCGATATCTAGCGGCCAGTGTCGAAAATAATTTAGAGTTAGATTGTTCAGTTGTTTAAAGCTGTCAGTTTAAGTTTGATAGGTGCACGACTCTCAGCACTGTCAACTGTGACACAAGATTCCATAACTTTTCAATAACGCTAATAAAATCTTTTCTATACATATAACTCGATTGTTGGCTTGTAAAGGTTTGTTTTCGTTTTAGTGCTTAGTGCACCAGATGTTTCGCGCAAAACAGTCCCTTTGATCTTAGACGATCCGTCAATTTTCAACTCGTACACGTCGGAAACATGATGGCTTTCGACGAGTTTTTTGCCTTTAGTGAGGCTTTTCCGTCGGAAAATTGTTAAATTTAGCTGATCCATTAACATCTCGATGCTTATACACCCAAAAATTATTAAAAACAATAAACAAAATACTTTTGATTTGAAAGTAAATTTTATTTAGGCCAATTTTCATACACTGTAATTTGAAATTAGATAAAGGATAAAGTCATTTTCCGTAGTTTTTAAGAAAGTTTGTATTTCAAATACAAAATAGGTTGGTAGGTATAAAACAATTAATGCAGACTTTATTTAAAGTCCCATTTTAAAGGTAAAAAAATATATAAGATCAGTTATAAGAGCAGTCGAGCTCATAATTGTACGTTTTTTCTAGGTCTTTACATTCCCACGTTATAGGATTATAAGAGGAAAGCTTGGGGTGATTGGGTGGTAGCGTTGGGTAAATATCTCTGGTCTTTTTCTTGATAGCTCTGAATCTAGGCCTAAAACATATATAAACATTGTAGCCTTTATATTTTGTAAATAATCCCCAATATAGAAGTATTAGATGGAGAAAAATAATCAAAATTTTATTACCATCTACAGAAAACGTAGCCTCGTTTTTCAGGTTCAGTATACTCATCTTGAACTAAACTTAAAGAAGTCGATCTACGCTTATCATTTTCTTGTTCTATCGCTTTCTTTACTTGATCCCTCATACCATAGTTGTTAATGTTACCCTGGAATTTAAAGGGTTTTAAAGTTTAAATTTTGCAAACAGATTAACAAGAAGTGAAACTAAATAACAGTAAGATCATTGTATAAGGATAATAATCATCTAACTCAACGTAATTTGGATCCCGACCTATTTATTTTCACTTTTTCTTTTAAAAAAATCATCTAACCCAACGAAATTTTGGTCGTGACCTATTTATTTTCACTTTTTAATCATTTTTAATAGGAAAAATTAACATATAACATATCATCTAACAATACAACGAAAAAAATTTAACAATTAATTTGTATTGAACAAAAATTTTTAATAAAACATACTGTAAACCAAAAAACGACAATAATTAACAAGTATTGTTTATCCGCCTATTTATATCATAAGAAAATAATTTTATATTTTATGTATAATAGTTTCTGCAAAAGAACAACTGTCCAAAAAAATTTAATATATAATCTAATCCTTATACAATGGTATAAGATGTATGTACTTTAAAATTACATTAGAGTCGGACCTCTTGTCTTATTTGTTTTTCTTTCTGGAATTAAGGTAAAATTTAACAATGCAAATGTGAAAGATCTGTTGTTTTGAGAAGCGTGTTTGTTATTAAAATTTTTCTGATAAAATTTTCCTTGCTGTGCTGTTGGATTTTCATAATTTAAAACTAAATAAATTTATTGTACATATTGATTATAAAAAGTCCATCTAAGTAGTGATACTTACATAACTTTCAATGAATTCAAGAACAGGTCGATATTTTCCAAAGTTTCTTATTGTCGGTAGGGAATTTTCGACAATGGGAGGAGCAATTTTTGGAAAATGCGTATAAGCAAGCTCATATGTGGTGGCAAAATTATCATAAAAATTGGGTGAAGAGTCATTTACTCGTGGTGGGGCTATATTATATTCACCCTAGTAGAAACAAATTAAAGTTTGTAATTGTTAATTGCAGTCTTCTTTAACAGGGTGATTGCCTCCATACTTTTTTTTATTTAAAGAAATATAGGTGAGGGGTCAAACCAAACGAAACAGAAAGTAACACAAATTATGTATTAAACAAATTAAGTGGGGTGCTACTGCATTTTAAAGTTCAAATTTAAATTTTTAATATTAAACTTAATTAGTTAGTATAGGTCTGTAAAAAATATTTCTACTTTCTTACCTCATTTTTCCACAGAATATTCCATTTTACAGAACGAGGAATAGTTGTTAAAGGTTTTCCATGAAATTCATGATAATACTCAGTATTATGATTATGGCATTCTCTTTTATACCGTTTCCGATCTTCATACCAATTTCCAGTTTTTACTTTCGGATTGTAAACTATACATTTCTGAAAAACAATTCAGTTGTTGGTAATTTGGAATAAACAAGTTTTTAGTTTTATTTTATAAGCATTAAGATTAAATATTAAATGTATATTAAGTAGTTGTATTACTGGAAACACGAGGCGATCCGACTTCTCTTCTGTCTTCATGTTTTATAAAAAAATCGGCATATAAAAATATGAAAATAAAACTTCAACTGACAATGATCAATTTGGAGAAATAAGTGTCAGTCTGTAATGTAGACAGTATTTAAATAAATAAAAATGATACGAAAATACTTAAAGTGCTTAACAAACACAGTTTAAATCAGTAGGTTTTAGAAAAGAAAAATTAAAATTAAAGTTCATTTAAAATTTGAAATTTGAAATTTTTTCCTAATATTGAGGTTATGTTATTGTTATTAACTATAACACGTGTGCTTTTTTCAGTGTTGCCACTATTTAAATATATGTCAAAATTTAAAGTAAAAAAAATGGCTTGAATCGTGTAAGGACATTAAAGGATAACTTCATTGACATTATTATTAACTATCGAATAATTGATACAAAGTTACGATAATAGATGGTAACGCGAAAATAAATCAATTGATTTGAAACGGCCACAGTAGAAAAAGAATATTTATTAAAAGGCTGTAAAACACACAATCATTTCAAAGTATATCGTCAGTGGCAACGTCGGAGAACGGTTCACGAATTAGACTTACGGCGTACAGATTTATCTTTTCAAAACAAGATGACGCCACCATGGCACTAGATTTATCTATTCAAAACAAGATGACGCCACCATGGCACGAACTTACTTTGGCAATAATTATGGTTGCCTATATTGCGCAAGCTCTTGGCAAGTGTAATTTTATGTCAAATCAGCTGTTTATAAAAATTTTTATAAATGATCAACAAGATCTGTTTATTTTTTATTATAAGTAAGCTTTCAGAAGAATGCCTACGATTTAAAAGTGTTGTTTTATATGTACGTAGTGAATTTTATAAATTAACTGTCGGTAGTGTTATCGCGATAAATTTCCGTTTTTGTAAAAAACTTTATTTCTTTTATTCCACCCAGTTATGGTTTAAATACATAAATTTAAAAGGCTTAAATAATGTTATATGTAGTTGATAAATTATCTAAAAATCATAAAAACCACGGTAGAACAAGTCGCCAGAAAGTCTGTCACCATAGCAACGATCTCAATGCGACTGCAGATCCAACGAAAAAATGTAAATCATAGTAAGCCCTAAATATGGAGGAAACAAACAATAATATCGAAATTAGTGAGACAGATATCAGTGGCTCGCCAAAAGAAGAATCATGTGAGTTTTTAAAGTGCACCCCCAAAGAAAATGGGATGTTAGAGGTGGAAAAATTTGAAAATGAAGATGTGGGTGCTATAGGTGTTGATAGGGAGACTGTGGTTTTGGATAGTAGTGTTGGGGGTAGAATTTTTGCTAAACAAAACGATGACGGGAATTGGTTATTGAGATGGGACGTCGAAAGAAGAAGTGGGAATGATTTTATTGCACTATGCTATGAAGGTAAGTGCTTTATAGTAGTTTTTAAAATTTAGATTATACTATTGTTACGCCACTGGTAGAATCGCAATAGATATTTAATGCAATGCAATATATTGCATTAACAAATCTTGCCCTCATTTGGGCATTACATTGGATTGTAATACTTTAATTTTTTTAATTGGTTTTAAGACTTTTTCGTGTCTATGTACCTAGTACTAAAACACTTGGTTAAAAGAAATCGGAATAAATCCAAACACTTTCTTTCTTTTTTAAGAATGTTTTTTGTACTACTTTTCCATTATACTGTTAGTACAGAAAATAAAAAATTTGAACCTATTTGATGAATTTCCTGTTATTTTGGCAATGTTTATAGTTATTTTCCTATTAAAAATATTACCGTATAGTACTAAAAAGACTAATACTTTTATTACATTAAATTTATTGCCCTTTAGGTTGTTTTTATATTAAATTAGGCATCTCGTAAAACTTTAAAAATTAAGGCTAATATTCGTTTTTAATAAAACATTTTATAAGTATTAAAAGACTATACAAATTAGATATTATTAAACCAAGCAAACTACCAGATTATTTAAATATTGACGACGGTATAATATTCATAAGGTCTTAAAAAAATCTTTAGATAAATATTTTAAGAGTGTAATATTTCTTTTATTTATCTTTTTTGCCTTTTTGTATTAAAAAACATCAAAACATAAGAAATGTGTTAGACGAAAATTTTATTGTCTAAAATAACTTTCTGCAGAAGAGAGTCGCATATTATTATTTGGTATTGATTTCTGTGTTGAAATTTTGATAAACACTCCAATGCACGACGTATTTAAAATTACACGAATGCACGACGAAAAATGACGTAGTAGATTTTTTGTGTCTAATTTTTAATTAACTAAAAATTTCATTTTAAATAAATTTTTTAGATATAACTAGGTTCGGGGTTCGGGATCAGTTGATACTTGAATAATAAAAATAAGGCTGCCTTGTTTTTTGGATACAACTTTTCCATGACTAGCTGAAAAATGAAGTGATTACAATAGGTAAACCATTAAAGGGTTTGTAGATAATTATTCAAAGGCGCAAACAAAATTTGATAATTTAAAAAAATTGTATTATGTGTTACAAGGGCATTCAATGACCGCGTTATTTTTAACATTATATTAAACAATATTTCACATATGGAAATGGATTTCAGTCAATCAGCGAATAGTACAACACAAACAACACAGGAATTGAGCCAATAAATGGAAATACCCTAGTATCTTTGATTTAAAATTGTAGAGAATTGTAAGTTAGATAATATCTTATACTTCACTTTAAAGTATGTTGCCTAATCTAAATTAAACGACACATTACTTGTCATCAATCTATCGACCAATCAGAAGAGAGTTGTGGACAGGGATTCAAAACACTTTTCAAATCTATATAGAGATTATAAAAAATGTACTTAAGAGTGTTCTATACCCATCAACTCTGTCAGTTTCATCCATAACCCCGAAATCCTCGCCCCTTACGTCTTCGCTGAACCCCCCTCTAAAGATCTAGCGGTATTAATTTGAACTGCCCTAAACGCGTAATGTTTGTTTATCTGCAGTTTGACATTTGAGCATTTGAATTTGAGCGCGAACGAAACTAATTTGAGTAACTTGTATAGAAACCTCTTTTCTATAAATTTTGCATACTAACTCACAGTTTTAACAAATAATAAAACAAATTGTAAATCTTAGATGTTTATATATCCATAAAATAAAATAAATTATGAAAAAAAATTAATTCAATGGTATTTGCGAGGGACACATATTTATAAATGCACTACACACTACTACAATTTTGTCCAATGCAGTATGTAACCATCTCTTTTTTTAGACAACATACTCATTGGTATTGTTTTTAAAAAACCAATAATTCGTTCTACATGAATTCGTACAGTGTCAATATTATGTGTATTTTCCAAATCAGTGGGATGTAGTTGATTTTTTCCCTTTGTAAAGGCTGGTATATTTAAATTCGCACCTAATATTTGTAGAGAATCTTGAATTAAAAAACCTCTGTCGGCTAAAACAATATCACCTGGTAAAATTAAATTTAAAAAACCACAGTGTCTGTCAAAAATTTATCACTAGTGTTTTAACAGAGCAGGTTTACCGAAAATTTATACAAGTAATAATAAAAAATACATACAAAAGATCGCCAAAAATACCTGTTATAAAATGCCTAGAACAAACACGTCTATTATTCACTTGTCTTTCAGAAAATGTACCTCGTTTTAAAGCTTTACTCCACGCATTTCTTCATTCACTAGACAACGCATTTAAATGATCCCCTCCGTCTGTCAAATCAGCAGGAAACCGGAAAAATGATACATTATCTCTTTCAGAACGCATTGAGCATTTAATAACACTGCAAAAATGTGGCATTTTCTATTTATTTCTTCTGAATAAAGAACTTTAAAAAAAATCTGATGTTTACATATGAAACTAACGTTGTGTCATAAAGTTGTGTGCAAATATGGCCGACCTGTCACCTACGTCATCCTAGAATGGTCTATATTCAAGTCAACGCAACAATCCAATGTAAATAAATGCAATCAGAATAACTGTTGTCTTCAATTAACTTCCTCGGTTGCGTTAACGAAACTCGAATTCGGGTTTCGCCATACAATGGACCTTTTCTGATTGGCCAGGATTCTGTAAAACGGCGACAGAGCACGAGCGCAATGCGAGAGGTCCCGGTAGCCGCTACACACAAGACAAACATTTCGAGATATAAATCTTCTGGTAAAATTTTAATTTTTAATTGCTTTAAAAGAGGACCGTCGGGGGGCAGCACCTCCCAGTACCCTCTGAGATTTTGAAGCAATGTTCAATTTTAGAAAAAACTACTTACTTTTTTCAAAAATGGTAAATACAAAAACAAAAGTTGTTCAGTGGCAAATGAAGAACGGCGGATGATAACTTATATACGTATATGACTTTTTTTGTATTTTTTTCATGTTATTTCTTTTATGTATATAAAAAAAGTGATCATCCGCCAATCTACGATGAATAATAGGTAAGCTCGGATACAAAAAAATATTTTTTTTTGTTGTGTATTAAGCCCGCAATTTGAACATTAGCATTTCCAATATGGCGGAGGGTATAGAACCCCCTTAATATAAAATAACGTACATACGTCATCGTACTCAGTACTCAGATGAATCTGAATCTTTTAAAACTGGTGCCAAACACTATTCACACACTAAAATGAAACATAAAAAAGTCTTTTTAAAAAAATGGTTTCTAAAGTTTTATAAATAATATTTCCAGCGCGCTCATATAAAAAGACTATTACATATTCTTGGTTGAACCGGATGTTATTTGTTGACCTTATGGTTATCACGTTGTGCGGCAAAGGATGCGCACCTTGTATACTGTTCTTTTAGTATTAACTTTGCAGAATAAGGTATGTGTGAAAGAATGTTTTGATGTATGGAAACGAATACTAATGAGTTTTTTTTTTCGTTGTTTGGTAGGTATCATCCGAGTACGACTCTAAGGTCAAATTTTTGTTTTTTTTAAAGTAATTATTAATTTCATTAATTTATTTGGTTGGATTTTTAACGATTTTGGGTGACTTGTATGCTTTCCTCCTCTGAAAATTTTTATTTTATTTTTATGCTTGTGATATATGTGTTAAAAGTGATATTTTCAGAGCTCTAATGTGAATTACCAAAACATGATTTCCCTGAGCTGAACAAGAAGATAACAGCTAAATAGGTTTTGTCATATGAAGCTCTAGTAAATTAAAATTTGCTCGTTATTGTATTTAAATTTTTGATTTCCGGAGTGCTTGAGTTATTTATAACCTAATGTCAAAGTCATGGTGCATTTGTCAGCACTGAAAGACAGTTACTGAAAGTAGGGACTAGAATTTCAAGCCGCAATATTTTGCTCAAAATTTGTTGAATTGCTGTTTGGTAGGTAATATATACAATTATTTTCAAAATTTTTCTAAAAGTAACTTCAAGAAACACTCTTAACAATCCCAAAAACTAATAAATCACAAGAAAGTAAAATCCCAGGCTGGCAGTATTCCGTTGAAAAACTGTTATTAAAGTTGTTTACACGATAAATATTAATACAGCGTGTTTGTTTGGCCTTGGCACCTGTATTTCTGACAGCCAGCTTCAGTGCCCGATCTACGTGTAACGTGTAAAGCCGTGTCAATAGTAACTTCGGATTTGAACAAATAAATAATGTTCTGTTTATACAAGAGATGGTGAAAACCTTTTGGCTCTTCTACGATTTCATTCAATATGACACGTCTAAGACGTAGGTAGTTTTTGTTTGGATAAGGTTAGGCCGGCGGAACGGGGGGGTTGCAGTCAGTGGCGGAGTTGACATATCCAGAACGTAACAGTGCAATTGCTTTTTTTTATTTCAAATTGTTCAATACACAAGAAATTGCTTTTTGTTGCATAACTAGATTTGCTTGTTTGTTTGTTTACGTACAACAAATTCAAATAAAAAACAAATCTAGGTCACCTCTTCTGTGAGCTATCCTAGTTGACGAACTTTTAGAAAGGCTAACATCCAAAGGCATGCATTATTTAGGGTACGCCGTTTATCTTGCGATTATTGCATTGCAAAAGGCAAATTCGCAGGAACAATTATGATTTTCACTAAAAAGAAAGTACTGAGAGGACTGAAGTCACCAGTTCTGAACGGGGTAGAAATTCCAATTGCACAAGAGGCAAAATCCTTGGGAGTCATCTTTGACCACACGTTGACGTGGAATTAACACCTACATAAAATAATCCAAAGAAGCACAATAACCCTCAACCTGTGTAGAAGAATGTGCGGGAAAAATTGGGGGCTACAACCAAAAATGGTCATATACCAGGGTCATCAGACCCATGATAGCATATGGTTCGGTGGTATGGTGCCAAAGACTCAACAGGCTGGGACGATCCGTAGGTTAAGTGGCATCCAAAGGCAAGCTTGCTTGGCTGCCACGGGAGCTATGAGGACAACCCCAACAGCCGCCTTAGAAGTCTTGCTGAACCTATCACCACTACATGTCCACATACAAGGCGAAGCAGGTCAGTCACTAGCAGATTGACCAGAGAGCAAGCGCCCATAAGTAGACTGCATGGTAAGATGTACAACAAAGAGTTGGAAATCGACCCCGTAATGGGAAAGCCATCGGACGAGACGCTTCCTAAGTATAGCTTCGGAAAAAACTTCAAAAGAATCATAACAGGCAGAGAGGCATGGGGTAATGGACCTCCAATAAATGCCGAAATAACCTGTTATACAGTCGGCTCAAAAACCGGCCAAGCCAAAGACAAGAGTCTCACTGAGCTTAGGAAAACAAGTGACGATATTCCAGGTAGAAGTTGCAGCAATACGTCACTGTGCAGAAGAGTTAGCAAGGCAAGAGTTTAAAAAGTATATACTCTGACAGCCAAGCGGCTATAAAAGCAATCAGCTCCATGCAAGTTAATTCTAAACTTGTATGGGATTGCCTAAAAATCCAAGAGTTGGGCAGTCAAAACAGACTGTCTTTAGCCTGGGTACCTGGCCACACAGGTTACAAGGACAATGAAGAGGCTGACTTACTAGCCCGAAAAGGGACAAGATGTGCCCCGAGTGGTCCAGAACCTTTCTGTGGTATAGCGAAAGCACTGAGAAACACATATGGATGAAAAAGCAATCTCGAGAATGGTGGAATAAGGTGCCGGGAAGGAGACAGGCCAAAGAGTTCATTAAAGAACTATCGCCAAAATTTATTACTAAGTCAGAATATGCGATCAATCAGAATCTTGATTGGTCTCCTGACAGGGCACTGTAGACTCAACAAGCACATGAATAACGTCGACTGGCAGATACATCCATATGTAAGTTCTGCCAAGAAGATGAGGAAACCTTCTGTGCTACTGCGAGTTCGAATAAATCAGTTAATTAGGTGGTAGTAGGGTAACGTAATATGAGACAAATCGAACTTACTGTTCAAAGTAAAGACCAAAAGAATATTCAATCAAAATTCATAACTCCTCCTATATATTATTAAACAATGGGAGCAGACACTTTTTAATGGCCATTTGATATTCCCCATACGAGGTAGAAGTATGTACAGTTCCTTATGATACCCTGTACATTATTTTTATATATTATTATCTCAGTTTCCACTTTCGTTAACTTCTGGTACAATTATTAAATAAAAATTGTCTTCAACTGTACTAATAAAAATTATGGTGCGGTAGAGTAGTGCAGGCTGACCAATTTTATGAATGAAAATTGAGATGTTTTCAATGAATGTCAAGCCCATTTGACCCATGCCCTCTGCCTGCATTTGTAGATAATTACGAATGAGTTGGAATTATTCAATGGCGGATGTGGGCCATAATTATATTTGATTATTCAATTTTTAACACTCGTTTAAATTTTCTAATAGGAACATCAGATGATTGATTGAATGGCTGATAATTTCTCGATTTTAGTCTTCATCGATTTACACTATACAAGATATTTTTATAAATAAAACGAACAATTAATTTAACTACTAAATAATGATGCATTTGTACACGTATAAATATTAGGTACGCCCATGGTAAATCGCGCCTCTCCCGAGTAGATTATTAATCGCTTTACCAGACAAGGAACTAGCGCTGTTGTCCTCGGTAAAATTAAATAATATGTAAAGATTTGCGAATTAAATAATAAAAAACAAGAAAGCTGGTTCATTCTAGTGTTTTCCAAACCCCGTCCAAGTTTGAAGCAGAAGAGCCTATCGGTACGTCAGTTACGGAAACGATTACAAATTAAAATATCAAACAATCAGATTAAATTTCCACTGAAGGAGATAGAAAACAGCATCTTTAAACACAAGGTGTTACAAAAAAACTTGGCAATCTCTCTAGGGGTACTAGATCACTAAAAATTAAATTTAGTTGTGATAACAAGTTCATTATCTACATTTTTTAGGATTTGCTTGCTAACTCATAAAAATTATACTATTATGCGACTCTAATTGTACAGTGGATAACTCTCAAATTATTTTTCCATTCAAATATTCGGCACTTCTCGACATACAGCCAAAAATCATCGATGTCTCATCGGATATCCGTAGGGTCCTTTGTCTAAGACCGACGTGTTTCCTAATTAAGCCTTCTAAAAATGAATCGACATCGTTAGAGGGACACTATGAATAAAAAAATTGGCAAAGCAAACGAAATACTGGGGGTCCGTCACGACTACATCCACATCTGTCATTAGAAAGTCAAATCACGAGCGAAAAACAACTGTTAAGTCTTTCGAGTGGTCGTTATAGTGAGAAACGAAACAGAACCGGATTGAAGAAAGTGTAAGAAGGAATTTTGTTTGATTACCAAATTACGAAAATTTTTATTTCATGCCATAATTTTATTTTTATTTTTTTATTTATACTCTTTCCACTCTGGCTCCCGAGCTATAAACTAAAGGATAAAACTTCTTTTCGGGCTAATAGACCCTGCACTGCTTCAATCGGCAATTCACTGGATTATTAGGCACTTAACATTGACAAACATTGTAAATATTTTCGCTTGAAGTCCCTGAAGCGTGGAAAATATCCAGCGTTAGGCAACCTTTTGCGAATTTCTTCGATACACGCTATACACCATTTTCAGCACCCATAAATGCAGTTCCCAACTTAACCACTAACTCCATTCTTATAAATGTGTCTAATATCACTGAAGAAGAAGTTTTAGTCGCCCTAAAACAGACCAAACCCAAGATGACTACCGGACCAGAATTAATTCTTGCATTTTTAGTTAATCCTCAAATCATACCTAGACAATCGATATAAATATGTCCAATGCCTCGGATTTAAATCACGATCTTTCATACAAAGCTCAGGAGTTCCACAAGGGTCAATCCTGGATCCGTTATTTTATCTTTTTGTCAATGACGAAGATATGAAACATTATCTAGTAAATGGGGCAACCAGTTTGATAGTGTAACTCCTAAATAAATAAATAAAAAAAAATAAAACCTTCAGTACACAAAATGGAGTTCTATAAAGTTTCTTTACCAGTTATTATCAAACAATAAATTTCGTTAGGAATTGGATGAATTTAAATGGGCAAACATTCAAACTTAATACCGCCCTGTATCCTTTTTTTAACAGATCGTTCCTCCTGTGCCACATCCTTATTCCCCTGGAATTTCGAAAACCAAGGTCAAGTTTTTTTGCTACATGCCGTTGTACACGTACCATTCTAAGTATCGTTCTATTCAAAATGAAATTTTTAATTCACTATCAATAGAAACTGGATATGAATAATAAAAAATGAGGCGAACAGAATTCATACAGGATGTTAAACGTGGTTTCGTGACATAAGTCATGTCGTACGTATATTAAGTACCGTTTCTTTAAGTTTTTTATTTATAGAGCTCATTAGTGGTTGTTTTTTAACTTTCTTCTTTTTCTGGATAGTCAGCTAAAGATAAAGAATTGTTTATTTGCAGAACAATATTTATAATTTTATACTATACAAATAGTTTCAAAAAATTAATCATGCAAGGTTTTTCCCGAATTAAAAAATAAAAATACATTTTCTTAGGTGAAATAGCTTCTCATTTTTCGAGAATCATTTCAATAGAGTTAAATATGCAGAAGTATGTCGGCAAACAAAGAACTGGCCATGGTTTTGAACTATTGCGTCAATAATAATAAAATGTGCAATCACTTTTGTTTGTGCTATGTAGAATTAATTAACTGTACACACCTCGTAAAGCATATCTTTTAAACTTGAGAGATCAGCTTGTCAAAAAGTCATCCGACCAATAACAGAGGGATTAACTTTTTTTTTTAATTCGGCATATTCCTTTGGAAATTAAATAAATAATTTATTCTGAAGAAAATCTAAAAAGTCGACTAATTCGAAATCTACTTGTGATTATGAAATTTGAAAAAAATATCGAAGAGTGTTTCTTGGGCTGGTTCACTGGTATATATTATTTCGAAATTCTAGAAGAACACAGTATGAAAAAATTATTTCAAGACTTGTTATTATATTACCGGTAAAGAAAATGGTCGACCTCAATTTTTCGTCACAAGAATCTATCCGTAATTCATTTCGGAAGCTCATAGTGGTTTGTATTTTAATTTCTCTCTCTTTCCACTGGATTAAAACCACTTAGTTGTTAAAAAAGTTTTTTTATTGACGTTTCGGCTTTCCAGATCGAAAGCCGTTATCAAAATGACATAAAATAAATAAATTTACTAGAAACAGAACACTTGATAATCTTGCAAAAATATGACATCAACATAGTATACATAGAATAAGATTTTGAGATTGAAGATGTCAAAATCTGTTTCAATCATATTTTTGTGACGTTTCTGGGAACGAATTTTTGAAAGGATAGCGCATTTGCATATTATAAGAGAATTTATACTTCGTCATAAATGAAGTTTTCTTATTAATATTATCATAAGAAAAAACCAGATAAAAACTTATGATACTATCCCGATATAGAGGGTATCCTTTTTGCAATTAACTCTTTTTGTAAAATAGGTATCCAAATTTTTGAAATATCAACCGAACAATTAGAAACACATTCGTTATTATTTAAGCATATCAATGCTGCTTCTTTAACTTTGCGGTTATAATTATTCGGTTCTTTTAATAATCTAGTTGAAAAATTCCATTGTATTTTATGACCAGAATCCCAATGGAATTTTTCAACTAGATTATTAAAAGAACCGAATAATTATAACCGCAAAGTTAAAGAAGCAGCATTGATATGCTTAAATAATAACGAATGTGTTTCTAATTGTTCGGTTGATATTTCAAAAATTTGGATACCTATTTTACAAAAAGAGTTAATTGCAAAAAGGATACCCTCTATATCGGGATAGTATCATAAGTTTTTATCTGGTTTTTTCTTATGATAATATTAATAAGAAAACTTCATTTATGACGAAGTATAAATTCTCTTATAATATGCAAATGCGCTATCCTTTCAAAAATTCGTTCCCAGAAACGTCAAAAAAATATGATTGAAACAGATTTTGACATCTTCAATCTCAAAATCTTATTCTATGTATACTATGTTGATGTCATATTTTTGCAAGATTATCAAGTGTTCTGTTTCTAGTAAATTTATTTATTTTATGTCATTTTGATAACGGCTTTCGATCTGGAAAGCCGAAACGTCAATAAAAAAACTTTTTTAACAACTAAGTGGTTTTAATCCAGTGGAAAGAGAGAGAAATCTATCCGTACTTGCGTAAGGCTTATTATTTAATGATACAAATGATTTATTTATAATAAAAGTGTCATTCATTCTAGAACGGATATTGTTTATTGTTTTTTAACATAATAAAGCTGATTTCTATTTCCGGTTTGTATACAGGGTGGTCCAAACCTCTGTCGTAGTTCTGTAACTCCTACTATGCAATTCTTAACGATTTATTTAAAGTATATCTGTCAATGGGGGTCAAAACCAAATATCCTAAAAATATTTTCTTGTCTACAGGGTGGCCCAATAGTAAATTAGGCAAATCACTTAATTTTTTTTAAATGGAATGCCCCAACTTTTTTTACAATTTTAGGTACTCTATGGTCAGTACTGTAACGTTTAAATTCGGTATTAAGCCCTTACTACATTAATTAGTTTCCATACCTTGTTTTTCTTGGGTAGATGTGAACCACTGTATGGATTGAATTATCTTATTTAGGAACCGTATATCACATAAGATGTGTTACATTCAGCCTCAAGTTTTTGACTCACTTTATATCCATTTGAACGAGCTATTTAGTTTGGTATTTTCGCCATGGACGTTTTTTGAACAGCGAAATAGTTTCTTTGTTGAAAGCGTAGATTCCAAAAATGTAAAATTTTTTGATCTAGCATCTTATAGTGCTCGACGAGTAGATAAAAATCATATTTCATAGTTGAAAATCGGTCCACGGGAAGCTGAGATATTGCATTTTAAAGTTTATGCAAACATGCATTTAAAATTTTCAAAAAAAAATTACCAAGACTCAAAATTTTAAGAATTCGCCATTTTCGTTTATTCCATCTTATAGTGCTCGACGAATACATTAAAAATCACCCATCAACATCTATTTTTACGCTACCGGTTGTCCACATATCGCGGTTTGAAATTGACGAATTCTTCCAAAACTGACACACTGAAAATAGCTTTTTCGTTAATAATTATTTCACCGAAATTTCCCTCTGCCAAAATGTAGTAAATAGAAGTACTAATTCATTATACAGGGTGGTCCAAACCTCTGTCGTAGTTCTATAACTCCTACTATGCAATTCTTAACGATTTATTTAAAGTATATCTGTCAATGGGGGTCAAAACCAAATATCCTAAAAATATTTTTTTGTCTACAGGGTGGCCCAATAGTAAATTAGGCAAATCACTTAATTTTTTTTAAATGGAATGACCCAACTTTTTTTACAATTTTAGGTACTCTATGGTCAGTACTACATACCTACAAAATATTGTTTCTAACATCCCACCCCTTTCGAAGAAAAACAAATTTTACCGAAAAATATTACATTTTCAGACGCCTATTAAAATATGCAGTGATCTCTCGAATTTAACGTTAGAATTTTAAAAACTACAAGTGGGTAAAGCCAATAGATCAATGATTTTTTTAGACCAAGTTTTAATTTTTTATTTTGTACAGGGTGGCCACAATTTAATTTCACTTTCCAAAAACTTCCACGGCAATTTTTTCAAATTTTTCAAATGGAACACCCTTTATTACTATTCATCAGCGGACGGAGAATTTTATACCCTTCAGCTTCCCCATATACTTACCTATACCTATCTGTCTTCCTTAAAAAATAAATTCAAAAAAACATTTATCTATGTATAAAAAGTCCAATTTCTTCTAGTGTTAAAATTAAGTAAGCTATGTCATAGCAGTTGTATAAAAATATATTTTCAGATTTCAATGAAGGTATATCTTTCTATATCCTGAAAAGTAGGTGATTTTCGATCGTTCACAAAAAAAAGCGGGAAACTTTTAGGTTCGCAACAATTCATATTTACGTTATCGAAATATAGTCCAGTCGAATTTGCAAAAATAGAAAAATTAATTAGCAAAAAGCTAAAAATTGGTTAAAATCTTTATTTAGGCATACTTTTGAATATACTAAAACTCCTGACCCCCACGCCCACGGCTCGATCCGCCATCTTGAAAAAAAGGTGCACTATTCCCGTTTTCTGCTATTACCGCGATAACCGCTGGTCCGATCGGGATGGGAGTTATTATAAAAACGAAAGCTAATTAAATTTCCTATAAAAAAGATAAAATTCAATTTATTCGTATCTTGAATATTTTAGATTTTATAAGGTGATTAATATTCGGAAAAATATTTTTTCGGTCGCAGGCCGTCGTTGGAATGATACTCTCGTCGCAGAACCTGTAAAAAAATATTAATTAACAAAAATAATCAATTTCTTATTTAATATTTATTATAAACATAAACATTTGGCAACTCTTACTGTTAAATATTGTTATAATCAACCAGAAGTGGGAGTAGACTGTTTTATGAGGTATCCTCCGTTTCAGCGGGGTAGGAACTTGCGAGGCTGAATTTCTCTTCCTCGTTTTCAATGTCGATCATGGAAGAAAAATTCTCTTCAAGCTCTTTTTCAACGGAATCCCCTCTTTCCCCGTCGTCAGTCGAAATTGAGTTCAGGCATGATGTACCATGGCAGTTGCCACATATATTCGCGCATAATAGTCCCGCTTTCCTACATCCACAGGATGAAGTGCAGCCTTTTTTGCAATTACACGAAATTAAATTCAGTAATGATTCCGGAGCAGGTGGCATGAATGCGAGTAATGGCTTGAGATCGTCATTGACTTTTCTCCAACCCCAAAGTTCGGGGCATTTCTCATTACCCCGCCACTTCTGCACTTGCAGATAAACGCGGAACGAATGTTGCTGAGCTGCTGCTGTTGTAGGGGGTAGCGAGGCCAAATTTGGTTTAATTTTATACGCTCACTTCATGAAAAGATTGTACCGATGTCGATTCAAAGATGTCTCGTTTTCAGGTGCACCGTAAATAGCCAAGAAAAAACGTTCTCCAGCCTGAGTAATATCCTCATGAGAAGCGTTGTCGTCATCAAATACTGAAACGATTTTACGCAAATTCGCCCGTTGCCTCAATAATTTGAAGCATTTCAGCTTGCCCTTTTGAAAAAGACACGATGTTGTGTCACAACCACTAAATGCGTGGGCAAATAGAATTGTATCTCGAATTCCTTCGCTCGATTGTAAAGTACGAGAACAATAGATCTTCCGTTCGACTTTTCCTCTTCCGGGTTTCATAAAATTTATATTCCGTCCTTCTGGAGTTAGAGCAGTCAATAAAACGAGAAGACCTACGTCCTCACCAACGATAATTGCATTTTCGAAAGAAGATACTTCTATTGCAGTTGTGACGATTAAAGTATCTGCATCGTCTGTAGCCTTTTTAACGATCAAACCCTCGGTCTCGAATTTTTCCGACAACATTGAAATAAGTCGCGCCTAATTTTTATTGTTGCCCAGGAACTTTTCTTGTGTGACAGTGGCTGCCATTGTCTCATCGAAAAGTATTTCAGCACTCGTATTCTTTGCAGACCTTCGGCATTGCTCCGCTGTTTAAGTGCTGGAAGAGCTGTTACATCCATCGAAGACAATTATGGCTGTTGCTCCGAAATGGTTTTTGACATAATTTATGTATGTCGTACATATTGACATGTATGTCTGATTTTGATGCCAAATTACGCGGTGCAAGAGATACCCTCCGTCAACGACATGCATATATTCATCGAGGTTCACACGATCACGCGACTCTGCGAAAACATCGTACAGCGTAGATTTTTTCGTCTTCCTCATACCTTCCTCATTAAACAGCGACAGCGGATATGGTGACAATTCGTATTCGAGGTAATCGACTAACTGTTCCTCATCTTTTTTCGCGATAATAATTCTCTGAAAGAGTAACAGAGGGTCGATTGGTACTATCGTGTCGTAGATTTTGATAGCAGAGTTGACTTTGTCGATACGCTTGAACTTTACATCCTTGAAATTACTTCCGATAATTTTTTTTATTCCTTGCACTCCAACTGTCAATGCATTGTGGCAATCTATGGTGCTATCGCCAACAACTCCAGTACTGATAGAAAAAAATTTTTCAGAAACCGGGAAAGGATCGTGACAAGACAGTCAATGCTGTAGTCGCTTTACATCTTCGTTGTCTCGTTCCATTCGCGATTCCCTTGAACCAACGTGCTGCTCACCACTGACAAAAGTCAAATTACAGAATTGTTCGAGCCCGTCACAGATGTCCAGATAGGCAGGCATTGCCAGAGTCCATTTACCGAGAATATTGTCTGTGAAACCTCGACCAGTCAGGCCGGCAATAACTTTTATGCTTCTCATCGACGTTTGCTCGATAACCATATCTGACCATGTGCCCGACCAAAATTTATCAGTTCTTCTAATGGTGAAAAATCCTTGCTCGACAAATTTATGATATTCTTCAATATCCATATGAGTTTCCAAATTCAACATATCTGTTTACCGCTGTATTGCAAAAAAACTATTGAAAATATGAATAAAATGAATTCCACCTTTTTTATAGGAAATTTAATTACCTTTCGTTTTTGTAATAACTCCCATCCTGATCGGACCAGCGGTTATCGCGATATTAGCAAAAAACGGGAATAGTGCACCTTTTCTTCAAGATGGCGGATCGAGCCGTGGGGGTGGGGGTCAGGACTTTTAGTATATTCAAAAGTATGCCTAAATAAAGCTTTGTACCAATTTTTAGCTTTTTGCTAATTAATTTTTCTATTTGCCTTTTTTCAACCTAATTTCACTGGCGTAATATTTCTACATAGAAAATTACTGATATGCACTGTGTATTTTTTTTATTAATTTAATATAACCAACATATTCTAAAAATAATAAATTCAGCAAATACTTAAATTGTTTTTTGCGTTACAGACATTTTAAGAAAAAAGTCCCTGTTTATGCAATGCAAATGGAGGTCGATCTTTATAGTTAGAACGTTCTAAATGTGATCACATGTTTATTTTTTCAAGAGCAGACAGTTTACTTCAATCGTCTGTTTTTTAGACTGCTCCGGTCGGTAACTAGAGTATAAGCTGAAATTAAAGTTTGAATATAAAATACTATATTTTGAAATAATTTATTATACATATACATATTTCATAGTTAAACCGATATACGTTAACTGTAAATAGAGGGTACTTAGGTGATTCCAAATAACCTTGGTTACTGGGTCTAACGCCTTTATTAACCGAGATACGGGGTGTTTCATCCATTTCGGACAATATTTTCATAGAACCACCCTATAAATTTCTTTCATATTTGGTACAGATAGATTGTTTAATTAGCCCAATCCGGATTAAGAAAAATTTGTAAAAGTTGGTAATCTCTAAAATAGCATCCCGTATATCAGATTTTTTAAATCTAATCGGATACCTATTTAAAAAAAGAAAAAAAAAAGAACAAAGATGTGTTATACTGAAATATTTTTATAAGTGCATAAGGGCGTTCTACAAAAAAAATACAGATTTAATTTTTCGGATTAATTCCGGATACAAAACTCATTAAACTTTCAAGTAGGCAAAAAATATTGTACAGGGTGGCCAAATAAGAATGCGAGGTACTGTATCTGGGAAACTATCCATCGTAGAGGCTTGCGGAAAAAAAATTTATTACTAAAACGACCAAGATAAAAACCTGAAAAATATTTTCAAGTTTCTAGGGGGCGTAACTGCAATCTTGAATCTAAGAGAGTTATGTTTCTGTGAATTCCGCTGTATTAACCTAACGAAAAAATACCTGATCTTTAACGTAGAAGATAATCTGAACCTTTTTTGTTTGACAATTTTTGCTGTATCTCTAAAAATAAAGTGGTGGGGGGTATTCAAAAGTTTCAGGAAAAAACACCCTGTATATTCGAAACGGCTGATCGGATTTTAACAAACTTGGGCTAGTTGAAAAGAGCTATTCTTGGGCTACAAATGCTATAATATTTGAAGTTTTGTTAGTTTCAGATGTCGCCGCTAGAGGGCTTTTTTCGACATTTCAGAAATGGTTAATTTTCTCAAAAAAATTAAATGCATTCGTATGATTTCTTTTTCATTAAAAAGTAGCTAAATGATGCCTAAACAAGCTCCCGAAAACCGCATCTCGATATCTTGTTCCTAACCTAAAATTTAGGCCAGAGAAAATTTTATACGGAAATCCCTTAAATTTTTATTTTTTAATCTAATCTAACTAATTAATTCCTTTTATTATGTAAGTTGTGGCCTTAAAAAGGTCCGATTTAAAGAAAAAGGTTTTTAGTGCCCCCGTAAATGCTGATCATTACGCTCTAGGCATTGCTGAAGCCTCTCATGGATAGACAAACCTGCAGCTTCAATTTCGGCTCTCGGTATGTTACGTAATGCATTACGAATCCGGTTTTTCATATCTCTCTGGTCGTAGGTTGTTATAATACTGCATTAATATGCTCTCACACAATAATAGCATAATGTGCTGAGCAACCATTCAACTGCAAAAGTAAGTTTTGACGTGTTTCCAGTGTCACATCTGCAATAACAACGATAATTTATTGGCCAAAAAGTCAAGAAAGATATTGCCGCTTAGGGATTGCTCGAAAAAAATATGGCCCAATAATTCTGCCTCCCAGTATGCCACACCACACATTTAAACTCCAACGTCTTTGGTGCTGAACTTCACGCAATCAATGCAGATTTTCTGCAGACCATTAATGCATATTGTGCAGATTTTAAAGGTGGCTTCATCGGTCCAAAGAATTTGAAATAAAAATTCTCCATTATTGTGCGAGAGCATATTAATGCAGTATTACAACAGCGTTGGATTAGAAGAGGAAATTTGTTTCCATGGCCTGCGCGATCACCAGACTTAACTTGTCTTGATTTTCAGACTCAACCTACGACCAGAGAGATATGAAAAACCGGATTCGTAATGCTTTACGTAACATACCGAGAGCCGAAATTGAAGCTGCAGCTGCATTTGAGGGGGCACTAAAAACCTTTCCTTTTTATATCGGTCCTTTTTAGGGCCACGACTTACATAATAAAAGGAATTAATTATTTTAAAAAATAAAAATTTAAGGGATTTCCGTATAAAATTTTCTTTGGCCTAAATTTTAGGTTAGGAACAAGATATCGAGATGCGGTTTTCGCGAGCTTGTTTAGGCATCATTCAGCTACTTTTTCATGAAAAAGAAATCATACCAATGCATTTAATTTTTTTGAGAAAATTAACCATTTCTGTCGAAAAAAAGCCCTCTACCGGCGACATCTGAACCTAACAAATCTTCAAATATTATAGCATTTGTAGCCCAAGAATAGCTCTTTCAACTAGCCCAAGTTTGTTAAAATCGGCTCAGCCGTTTCGAATATACAGGGTGTTTTTTACTGAAACTTTTGAATACCTCCCACCACTTTATTTTTAAAAATGGAGCAAAAATTATCAAACAAAAAAGGTTCAGATTATCTTCAACTTTAAAGATCAGATATTTTTTTGTTATGTTAATATAGCGGAATTCACAGAAACATCACTTTCTTAGATTCAAGATTGCAGTTACGCCCCCTAGCGGTCATTTCAGAAACTTGAAAATATTTTCCAGGTTTTTATCTTGGCCGTTTTAGTAATAACTTTTTTTTCCGCAAGCCTCTACGATGGATAGTTTCCCAGATACAGTACCTCGCATTCTTATTTGGCCACCCTGTACATTATAAAGCATTGCAATAAATTATGATTGAAATTATTTAATTTTCATTTTATTTCGTTACATAGTCGTACTGTAAAGGGAACATTTGGTCTCATATTTCATGTCTGTGTGAGCCCTAATCATGCTCTTTTATTTTCTAATTATACCAATAAAAACGTTTGTCTTGTTTCGTCTCGCTCCTCTGCAAAATATATTCGATATAAGCCGGTAAAATATCATGTAGGTTTTCTAAGAACTTCCCTCGTCATTCCAGACACCTTTAATTAAAGAAATTACTTTAATGACTTGCTCCAAGTTATGTTACACTTGGTGTATCGTAGGTACGACGTGTAGGCGGGTCGGTTGCTTGGTTAGAGATATTATCGGGCCGGTACTACAACTGCACTTATTCCCACGTGGAATGTAAGATCAGAGAAAGCTGATTGCATATGTATTTTACTCTCGAGAGTTTTTTTTTTCGATGCAATTCCATTCAAGAAAATTTCAATGCGGAGGTTATGCATTTGCGTTATATCTGCATTCCACTCGAATAGATTTACCGCCGTGATGGTGTTATGTCATATTGTCAATTATCCTGTTCGTTAAAAGTGAAATCAGTGCAAATAATAATCGCCTTTTCTATATGTATAGTAAGAACAGGGGAAGAGTCAGTGGCTGCTATATCGAAAGTTACATTATTTATTATAAAACGAGGAGGTTTCCTTTCATTTAACAATTTAACTGAATAATTAATATCCTTCTATAAGTCGAACAAAATTGATCCAAAACCTATCAAAGCAACCAAAGGGCATGTACTGTGACTTATTTCCCGCGTCTTAATTTCCACAAATCACAAACGCGCAATTTTGAATTACAAATGGTTTCTAGATGAAAAAACTATGACAGCTCCTGTCAGCAGTTTTTTCGAGTTTACCCACGGCAAAACTTGACAGCTGTTGTCACCAAAAATTACAATATTTTTTATAACAAGTAATTATGATCTTCTAAGACACCAGAAAACGACGCAAAACAATTTTTCTGATTTTATTGTCAATAAATTTTGTAATATTGTTTTTAAACATTGCTAGTCAGCTTATGTAGTGAAAATGAGTCGCTTTGGAAGTGATTCTATGATTAATATTGATCTGGCGATTGAGAAAAGTGTACAATACCGTTAAAACCCATACGTCAATATGGAAACAGTTTACGGAATTCTGCAAGGCAAAGAAATATGAGCTTTTGGAAACTACAAGTTTAGAGCAACTAAACCTAATCCTGAATGGGCGTGGAATATGAAGAAAGAAAACGGTGAAAGTTACAAAGAATGATGTGGAAAATAATTTTTGATCCATTTAAAGATATTATCTTCAAGTCTAGTAAGGGAGCTCGTAATGCGAAACGAAGGAATTTGCAGATGTGCGCCAATAAAAGGAAATCGAGCTCTGCTTCATTAAAATTGGAAGAATACTACGCAATGGTTTTATTATGGGACGAAGACACTCCGGCGGGACTCCAGCGAAAATTTTACTATATCGCTTCAGTAGAACTTGCCTGGAGAGGTGGAGAAGCAGTTTAAAATAACTGATTTTCAAAAATGCTACTTTTTAGGAAGAGTATAATATAATCCTCTCTTCAATAAAACGGCCCAGGGTGGAGAAAAAAAAATGGCCGATAGTAAATGGCTGGTCCCCAACACGAAGAACCCTACCTTTTGTCCAGTCCGTCTTTTAAAAATTCTAATGGTTAAACGTTCATCTAGAATAACAACTGATAGATTATTCTTAACAGTAAACCCATCATGGAACAAAGAACAATCAAGTGGATGGTACAAAAACACTGCAGGAAAAAAAAACGAACTTTCGAAATGGACTAAAGAAGCAGCATAGAAGGCAGGATTATCCAGGCAGGAAAATCCTATGCGGTCGACAGCAGTCAGTAACCTGGCTAAAGGAGGGGTCGGTGAACAACAATTAATTCAAATTACTGGCCACAGTTCAGCCAACTCAATTAAGCCTTATCTGCAAATGGATAATGAGCATTATTCCAGCATCATAAACACCCTTAGAAGTGACGCCTCAGAATCTCCAGCTAAAAAACAGAAAACAGAAGATCCTGCAGCCACTCCTCGAGCTTCTCACTCTACAGCTGGACCCATCAACAACATTAATGATTTACCTACACCCAACGTTATCAATGAGTTAAGTTTGTAGTATTTTGTGATTAAATAAATTACCTGTATGCAGAATAATCTGTTACTCAATACCATTCGGGCATCTAATTTTTCCAGAGGCGGATTTGAAGATTTGTCGCACCTGGGCTATCCACAATTTGCCCCCCTCCCCCCACCAACCGTGTAGGCTTACCTTGGTACCGCGGCGGGTCGACGGAATATATTAAGTGAATAATTGTTTAACAAATTACAATTTACAATTTTTATGTTTACAAGTTTTTTACAAATAAATTTTTCAAATATTTTTAATTTTAGGAATAATTTGTTTATTTTTTACTTTTTTTCCGCCCCCTGAATTCTGCCGCCCTGGGCTATAGCCCATTCAGTCCATATGTAAATCCAGCCCTGAATTTTTCCTGTGAAAATTAAAAAAAACACAATGTAAAGTAATATTTTTTTAACAAAAAGCATTCGTGTAGGTGCAAAAATATTACTTAGCAACGTGTTTTTTCGATTTTATTCGGAAAAATTAGATGCCCTTATGATGTTACTTAAAAATATCCAGTCTAGTCTAGACTAGAAACTCACCGGTAGACGCTTGAAGCAGGTGATAAATTATTTGTATAAATTGAGAAATATATATCCCTAGAAGGAATAAGTAAGGTAATAGCAACTGCCAGAGTACGTACCAGCAAAAGTGCATAAAAAGTTGGTATATAAAATAGATGTTAAGAAAGGTTTTCTCATCTCAAAAAGTAAAAGTAAAGCTGTAAGTGAAAATTTAATTTTTTTTTAATAAAAATATAAAAGTTCACTCATTTCCCAATCAAAAAAAACAAAAACTATGGAAAGAATAAATAGGTTGTCCCAGTGTCTACCTGATATTAAAAAACTAGACCATTTGAGATTATCATTCTGTAAAATTACAGAAATAAATATGGTCGTGTATACAAAAATTGATACTTTACAAATTAACATTCTATGAAATTTTCCAGTTACTACATTTTATGTTCTCAAATCAGTAATGAATCACCCTGTACATGTTTTTGGTCAGCGCTTGTCATCACAACCCCAACAAACAGCCCTGTCCCTTTGTCAACTGGCAAAGTTGTTTTTGGTCCTTCCGGCCGGATATCTTGGTGGTTTCCACTCCCTTAATTCCGACGTCCGGTCTCGGACCGAACCGCTAACGCGGTAATCCGATTTTTAGAGGATTTCTTCTTTTTCTTCTAGCTTCTTTCTTCTATTTGTGACAGGTCTTCGATGACCGTAAACGCAGAAAGGCGAGCGTCATAGGCGTACTTTTAAATATTTTCTGTTTGTCTGTATAACGGTACACATACAGGGTGTATCATCATCGTGACACACCCTGTAGGAAGATGTTTACTAAAAAATCCTTATTGAAGTGCTGATGCTGGATGAAAGATATTATCAAAGGTAATACCACGAGTCCTCCTTTAATCTGTAAAATTTAAGAGGATGAGTGGTATTTAGAAAGGTTATTTTTTTGAATCATTTTGTATTAAAAACAAAATATAATCATTTATGCAAAAAACATAAATGTTTATTATTTTCTTTATCACATTCACTAAATCTATTCGCCTCCATTTTTTAAATATTGAGATGTTATAGATTTAAATACAGCGCTCACTTGATTTAGTTGATTGTATACTAACTTAATACAAGTTGCCTATCTAGGAGTATCATTTAAGCTTATTTATATAATGGTAACGTCAATCAAAATAATAAACATTAAAGTTCAAACATGTAATTTAATTGAAGTAATAATTTGTGTATGTGTTCAGAATTTTTTAACTTATTCTAAATTCTAAATCCAACAATTTATGTAATCTAGTACCTACATACTTAACTAGTACATTTTAGAAAACAAGGCATGCGCGACGGCGTTTGGCTTATTCGTTTAGAGTTTGACATTATTTGTCAATTTTAAACGGATTTATGGAGATTTCCGTGTTTATAGACTGAAATGGAAAAAGTGTTTCTAAATTTAGCTAATTTGAAGTGTTTAGGTATTCAAAAACTGATGTTTAATGAACAAAAGTTGAATGTTGAAGTGACTTATGTGTGTTAAAGCGATTTAAAATAAACGAATAAAAATAGGATAGTTTACAGATACATTTTGAAATTTGGGTATTAACATAGATTTGCAATACATGTTAGTATAATAATAATTGATAATACGAAATAAATGTTGTTAAAAATTTGGCGTAGAAATTTATCTCTGCATTATCAAAAAGTTTTACCTTTTGATTTAACATTTTTTAAGTACGCCTATGGTAGATACCGATAAAAAGGGCACCTGCACCTTTGTCGTAGGACGTGATCGTGAAATTGATCCGAATGTGACATAAGCACGAAAAAAATTGATTTTTAGGGGGCTTAATAAACACTAGGTAATTTGTACGATAACGTCATTAAAAAAAATTGAATCTATATTACATAAGAATTTTATTGCGCAAGCAAATATAGCTTAGAAGAAATCAGACAAGATTTAAGAAAAGATACGGATAAAAAAATAGAAGAAACAAGAACAGATCGTAAGAAAGAAATGATTGCAGGAATAATAGAGGTAGAAGAATTACAGAAGCAGAAAAATAAGAGAGTAATAGAAACAGGGTTTATTGAAGAAGTATATCAAATAAAAGAGGATGGAGTGAAGAATAAGAAAAATGTTAAAAATTTAGATAAATCCTTAAAAGAAGAAATTCTAAAGAATTAAAACAGGAGGGAAGAAATTAATGAAATTTCACAAATAAAATTAGCACAAATGGAAAATAAAAATGAAAAAATAAAACAACAAGAAAAGGAAAGAGAAACGATGTTGAGAAATAAAATTAAAAAAAATTATTACAGATGGAAGTTAATTTAATCTTCCAAATATTTTTGTAGGGATCATAGGAACTGGGATCAATGTTTGGAAATCATAGATGAAGTTCCAAATGTGGAAAACAAAATTGGTAATGACAAAATAAATAATATTAAAGAAGATTTGGGAAATATCAAATATGAAATAATTAAAAACAAAGAAGAAATCAAAGAAGATTTGGGGAATATGATGAAAAAAGAAATGAAAGTAAAAGAAACTGAGAACAAATTAAATAAAGAAAATAGAAAGAGACATGAGAAATAATAAAAATATCCAAATATCGGAAGAAAATTTAAATGAAGAAATAAAAATGAATTTTGAAATAGCAGAGGAAGAGAATTTAAGAATACGAAAGGAAATCAATGAAATATACAAGATATTAGTGGAAAAAATAGAAATAAAAATTTGGTTTTCTTATTTCTTTTTAAGATGACAATAAATTAAGAAAACAAATTTTGGGAATGTTGTCATGGAAATTGGAAATAAAGGATATTAAAAGTTTTCTCTATATGTGAAAAAATTACTGATTTATTTCCAAATAATTAATTAACACGGGTTATATTTTTGCCATGAAAGCAATTTCCGTTCGGTCACAATAACTACATTATCAGTGTCTTTACGGTCTTTTTGCAATTTCCATTTATAAAATTTATTAGCCATAATTCCAAGCCGCAGGAATTTTCGAAGAAAAAGACCGTCGACCGTTTCAAGAACGTGACAACGAATAAGTCGATTCGTTTGGGTTCATTATGGATGACCACTATAACGTCGTACTGTTTTCTATAACCAGATTCCAATTGCGACGTTGCCAAATTATAAACGCCGATACTTTACTCACCATCAATATATCTAAAAATTATAAGTATCTTGGCTCACAACTCAAACGGAACTATCGTACTGATCAAGGGGCTCAAACGATGAGATCTACATCATAAACAACTGAATTATTTATTTTTGTGATGCGCTTTTCTCCCTATATCTCTGTGTCTGGTCTTGGTGTGCCTCTGTCAGTTAGTCTGGTCCTGTCGTGGCGGTTTGTTTTTTGTTTTCCCTCCCTCCCTTCCTCCCTGAGTCCCTCCCTCCCTTCCTCCCTGAGCCCCTCCCTTAGTGTATTCCCCTCCCCCCTTATTCCCTTGTACCTTGTGTGTTCCCCTTTCTCCCCCCTTATCCTTTCACTTCCCTCTTTGTCCCCCCCCCCCCTCCCCCATGGCAATCAATCGTAGTTAGTATTGGTCTCTTATGGTCTCTTATGCTTTCCGTGGACATCTGCAAGGTAGTCTGTCAGTTCTCTCAGCTGTTGGTTGGGGTGGTTCCTCAAGTTTTCAAATATCTTCTTTGCTCGGTCCTTCGTGATGTCCAGGACCCTCTTGGATTCTAGATCTCTGAATAACCATCTGTTGGCAACGTACTAGGGTGCCTCAAGCAGATATTATGTTGGGCTTGAATCTTCTTCCTAGTGGAATTACAGACTTGTCCCCACGCAACCGGCGCGTAGGTGAGTACTGGTAGAATAACTATTATTTATTAATTAATTTAACTTTTGTTCTAACCTCTAGTTTACTGCGCCGACCGATTAGTCTTGCACCTTCGCTCTTACCCATTTGGCTTTGTTCATCGCAGACTGCGTTTTCATTGAAGGTTAGTCCTGGGTCTAGTGTAACCCCTAGATATTTCGCTGTATACTCGCTCCATACTAACTCGCTCCATACTATGTCTTGTCCGTACATTTCTAGTTTTCTGTCTGGTGCGTGTCTTCTCGTCTTGAACAGCACAGCCTGGTTTTTCTCCGAGTTGATCGCGATCTTCCACTTCACACACCATTCCTCCAGATTGCTCAATGCCTCTTGGAGATAACGAGTTATCATCCTGGGCTGTGTGCTTCTAGCTGCGATGGCATTGTCGTCTTCGTAAAGGCTTAACACTGTGTTTCTAGATTTCGATATATCTGCTGTGTATATAGTATACAGTAGAGGTGATAATATCGCTCCATGTGGTACCCCTACTCCAGTTCTCCGTATGCAGAGAGGATGTGTCCCATCTTGATACGGAAGCTCCTTCCACCAAGGTATAATAGCAGCAATCTTATCATTTCTCATGTCCTTGTTCGGTTTCGGTATCATAAACACGTCTGCTTTCTTCCATCTCTTAGGAAAGTACTTCAGTCTTAAAACTGAATTCACTATTGTGGTGAGATAGACAATAGCTTTCCGCGGCAAGTTTTTAATAGGCCTGTTCGAGATTTGGTCGCAGCCCGGTGCCTTCTTCGCTGAGACAAACTTCCTCTGGTGAAGTTGGGGTCATAGTCACATTTTCCTCCTTGATCTAGTTATCTAACCTAGCTATAGCAAATTCGACTTGCTCAACAAAGTCGTCGTCTTCATCTTGATATTGGTTCTGCACTCCCTTTCCATTGTTCTTCTCATGACTTCTGCCTTGTCTGCTGGGGTGCTTACTCGTCCGTTGTCTCCATGTAGAGTGGGTGTTTGTCTTCGTTCCTGCCTAAGTATTTTTTGTAGTCTCCATATTCCAGTTTCCTGTGGGTCCAGGTTTTGGACGTAGTTGTCCCATTGTTCGCTCCTGTGGGATTTTAATTCTTATTTGACTTGTTGATTCAGTCTATTTTCTATTCTTTTGTCATCTGGATGCCTGGTCCTGTTTGCGCGCCGCCTCTGTGGATTCATGATTATTACAACTGCTTTTACAGATGCCCCACTATGTGCCCTCTGATGCCTGACTTGAGGCGAGGCTTGATGCGATGCTTCACTATGTTTTTACCCTTAGAGAATTGACAGAATATCAAGCAGATGATCACGATAAGCACAAGAGACCGTGGAACAAAACATAATACAGAACCAACATCACAAAAATCCCCCATGCCCAATGGGGTGCCGCGGGGTTGGTGAAGTGCTAGGGCAGGTTATAGCTCTAGTGGGGAGATACTGCTCTAGTCTGGGCTCATTCTGGTGTACTGCTGAGTCGACTCGGTACATTGTTTACAATAGAAGCAGTCGTGGATGGATTCTAAATTTGTTTTAAAAAATCAGAGACAAAATTTTCTGAAATTAATAATTTTACAAAGAAATTTCCTCAGATCCAACTCCAAACCTTTCGACTTGGCAATAACGCCTCCACGTTCTCGCTGAGGTAAGACCGGATCTTCCTCCTGCTCCCCTCCTAGGCCGCAGCGTAAGGTCGTGCGATCATGAATGAAAACCCCCTCTATCCACTTTAATATTCGTTCATAATTTGTCCCCACCGTCGCTGCTGAGCGGCCAAGACGTGTGCGACAGGCGACTAGAGTTAGTTGTAAATTTGAAAGTGGCCCGGTATTTGTTTCTACCACGGCTGACTTTGATGATTTGAGTAGATCTAGATATCACTTCTTAAGGGGCGAGGGTTTTTTAAAAGACTGTAAACTTCTTATATGTTGTTGACATGAATGACTTTTGAACGTAGGGGGTGGGGTAAAAGAAATAATTTTTGCTTTTGTTTGTCAATCAACTTTTATAATTTTAATATTGAGTTTATGGCGGGCCACAGTGAAAAGCTATAAATTCACACACTATTTATAGACCTTTGGAACAAAAAACCTTCATGAAGAAAACCGACATAACTGGCTAAAAAATTCCAACTCACACTTTGTTAATTATATTTTCGGCACACGGCGAGAAACGTAACCGATACAATAGTATTTGTGAGAGAGAAGAGAGATGATGTGAAAGAGAAGAGAGATGGCATCTAATTTTACGGCGGCTCAGGGAGCGCACTTGCTTTTATAAACATATCACGCACACCTGCAGTCCTTAATATAGATAGAATTTGTGGTAAAAAAAATTGAAAGAGAACTGATTGTCCTTGAAAATGAGCCTAGCACGAAGTCATTAACCATATCCCTTGCACTTCTACAGGGCAAAATGCTTTCACCCCCTCCCCCCTTTCTGATTATCGGATCGAGTTCTTGTAGGGCTCAATTCAAAGAGCAAAAAATTCCGCAACCGATGGAGAAAAAAAATTTTTCCAACTTGACTCTTTCGTTGCGAAAATCGAAAAATAAAATTTGCAAAATCCGAAATTTGGTCGCCATTTGTCCGTTTTCCCGAAAACCATCATCTCCTTAATATATCCTGTAGCAGTGTCCTCATGAAAGAGTTTGCCATTTTGCTGACCCGGTCAGAAATTAAAAAGTTACCTCGGGTCATGACTACCTATCGGAGGAAAAAAAAATCAAGTCACTTTCTTCTCTGCGAAAAACGCGAACACTCTAGGTGTGTTCTCGCCGCTAGACCGATTTAGAGGGGTTAAAATAATACATGTTAATTTACGTGAAAGAGAGACCTGGGATCTATGAAACCACAAAAAACAATTTCGAAAAGAGCGACTTCGTTTATCGGGTTTTTTTCCGCCAGATCGACTCCACTATTTTATTTGTGTTTATATGAACAATAGCCTGACATTACCATTGTACTGGGTACTAAAAATTTTATGTCAATGTTTTGAAAACGACTTTAGACTAAAAATCGAAACGTCAAATTAAAACGAACGTTTTAATATAAAAAAGTGGTATTATTTATCCAGAAAGAAGAATATTCTCACATCAACGAAAAATAATGTTATAGAGCCGTCCCTGTATTCTATTGTCATTTTCTGCAGGGGCGGGTCAAACGATCCGGACTAGAATCCTACAAGGGGTAATTATCTATTATTTTGAGTGAAAAATTACCGGTCTTCTTAAATAGGATCGACTCCTACTAACTCGGAGAATATCTAACGATTATGGCTCGGATTCTAATGATTAATTACGTATGTCTCTGTAATTTAAAGGAAATAACGATAATTTCGTGAAAATTTATGACTTACTTCTAGGAAATGATATAACCGGATTAACTAGAGAGTCCCAAAAATATTAGCTCAGTTAACAAAGAGATATTTGAAAATGTTTTATAATAATAAAATATCAGTACCCAATTTTGGTAATTATGAACATAAAAATCAATTGCCGAATGTATGGAAGGGCATCACTTCAAACGGCTGCACCTATTTTTTTGTTGTGTTTGTAATTGTCAGGACAAGGTTTGTATGAAAGAAAATCTTTGAAAAATTGTAGGGAAAAATGAAAAATTTTGGGTTAAAACATCTCCACTTAAAATAGTGAATTATTGAGAGAGACAGAAGACAGTAGGGAGATCTTTGTGTACTGTACTTGGACAGTGAAGATGAAAAGTAATTTGAGTTATCTGGCTTGATTCGCGGCCAAAGTATTACTCTTTGTCAGAGAAATTACGTCGTGTTTGTTACGGCGGAGAAGACTTGCTTGATTTGCGGCCAAAGTCTTACTGATTAAAATGTGATCTAATTTGTCTGTCTTTAGCCCGACTGCCCCTACTCCAAACAGGGGCACGTGATGTTTTCCGTGTAGTCTGCAAAAAAAGGAAGTTTATATGTGGAATGCGGACGAGTCTATTTTAAGTTGAGCGAGCCATTCGTTTTGCATCTCACTCTTGTTTAATACCTTGCCCAAAGTCTTATCTGACTTTTATTCCACTTGAATGTGGCAGGAGTCGAACCTACTCTTCGAACAGTGACCAGAGAATAAAGGCTGGTGCCCTAACCAACTGAGCCACGGTGTCCGATCATGCAGCTAGTTGAATCTTTTTTACAAGCAGTTCTACTTCTTTGTCTAGTTCTAATAGGTACTGAAAGATTAATATTATCTTCAAGTAGTAATTTGAAGCTTTGCCAATCTGTTAGTCTATTTACAAGTCTCGGAGCATTTTCTTTTTGAATAATTGTATCACTCAAGGTGATAAGGATAGGTGAATGGTCTGAATTCATATCTCATGTTTCTTCTATATTCAAGTAATTTATGGAAATATTCCTAATCACAAAGAAATCAATGAGATCAGGAATTTTTCTAGGATCAGTGGGTCAGTATGTTGGTTTACCAGTTGATACCGGTTCACATTTAAGTTGATTAAACGCTGCCAAAAGTTCCTTACCTTTAGTTGTGGTCAATCTAGATCCCCAGCAGGTGTGCTTTGCATTGAAGTCACCTCCTACAATGAACCTGTGTCCTTGCCTTTCAAGAAAATCTATATATTGGTGTACTTGGGTGGGCAGTATACTGCCGTTATTGCAATTTTATAGGTTTTTGTTTTTATGTTTACAGATGTGGCTTGTATTGTTCTGTTTGGTATTCCTTTTCTTGATTATGCAATATAGATTCTTTTATAAAGCGGCGTTTTCATTGGTATAGTAAATAGGTTAGTTACTTGCGCCAGTAACTTGCTAGACAGCTACTAATCCAATGTTAACTGCTTACTAACTTACTTGTACCAGCAGACTGGCTAGGTAAGTAAATAGCCGGGCAGCTACTAATCCAATGTTAATTGCATACTAATTTACTTGTACCAGCAGACTGGCTAGGAAAGTAAATAGCTGCGTAGGCTATTTACTAGCTTACTAACCTTCCCCCACTACAGTAAAATTTACTGTCCTTGCTACTCATCTCGCTACCAACCCTATGCACGCCGAATATAAACAGTTTTGCGCCAGCCAGTGCTAGTTGATCTTGAATTGCAGGTGATACCATAGTTAGCATCAGATTGTTTAGGAGTTAATCCAAGACACAATATATATTCCTCAGGATCCTCTGTTGAGAGTTGCTTTAAGAGCAAGGCAGACGCACCTCTGGTATTCCTTCTACTTATCCATTTTCTAACCCACAATTTTTTTCCGCTTCAATCTTTGTCCTGTTGGTCACTGATTTCTTGAATTAGACACTGGCAAACTTTTAAGATGGCTCTTTTCATCCGAGTGGATGCTGCATACGAAATTCTACCAGTGCGATAAGCCATATTTTTCTAAAATCTGCTACTGGTAATAGTATTGAGAAAATAGTATTATGTGTAAACGCCTACTAATCTTGGACTTGGGGTAGTTCATTGGCAGGTTAGCTACTTGCACTAGTTGCTAGTACAAGTAACTATACCAATGAAAACGCTGCTTTATCTGTAAACGCCTACTAATCTTGGACTTGGGGCTAGCTAGCTACTTGCACCAGTTGCTAGTACAAGTAGCTATACCAATGAAAACTCTGCTTATTAATCGCACTTCCTCCTTTTGCCGCATTGTCTAGGTGGATCGTATGATATACTTTAAATCCTTTAAATTTGATGTATGACTCCTTGGTGAAATGGGTTTCAGCAATGAGACACACATCAATTTTTTCTATATCTAAAACTGTCTATAACTCTTGTTGGTGTTCCGTTGGCATTCCATTCTAGAATTCTTTAGTGTTTAGCCATTTCTGGTTTTAGGGATTGCACCTTGAGCGCGCTTTTCTAGATTTAAAATACGCTCATCCATCTTGTTTAGTTTGTCCAAGATTTGTTCGAGCGTATTGTCAATATTTGTACTTGTTGTACTTTGGTGTTGCGGTTTTTTATTAGTTTGAGTAGTATTTTGTATTATTGCTTGACTATAGGCTTTATTTTGGCTACAGCTACCATGCAGCCTCGATAGTTTGCTGGCTGACCTTCTCCACAGTGAACACATTTTGGGGTTGCATTTTTTAGCTTATCACAATCAACTGTGAGAGGCCTTCCAGTGCATCTCACACATCTGGGTTCTTTAGCGCAATATTTCTGGGTGTGCCCATAAGTTTGGCATTTTTTACATTGCGGGACTGATTTAGTTTTTCTAATTGGATGAATTTGAACTCTTATTCCTAATATGTCAGTTATACTGAATATTTTATTAAGATCTTCATCGTTGCTGAACTACAACATAAACATATTTAGAGGCTGTTTTGTTTTGTACTTGAGTTTTCTAGTAACTTCAATTATTTTATATCCTCTTCTTTTCATTTCCTGGACTATTTCTACAGGATTACATGAGTGATGAAGATTGATTGCCATTACCTTAATTGGACGGTTTTTTTTTTATTCTCATAGGTGTACCATGACTATTCCTCGTTATTCAGTGTCCTTAGTGAGTCTCGAATTCGCGCTATCAATACTAAATAAATAGCTAAAAGAAGTTTCTAAGTATTTTTAATGAATAAAAACTAACAAACCAAAAATAGAACAGGTCGTAACTTTTATTTCTTAATTTACATTTTTAAACGACGATATTTCTAGATGGACGTGTCCGATATATTCGATAATTTTTATGATCGCCATTTCCAGTGATTATTAGAATTACAAATTATTGTCTGGGGTCTGTAAAATTAATTGCGCTTACATGTAAATATATGCGATTGTCTCGCAACGGATACATTTTAACGGCTTAATGTATGAAAACACGGCTATAAAAGTTGGTACAATAAACTTGGTCTCTGTATTTTTACTGTGAATCGGAAACAAATAAGTACCTGTTGAAAAGGGAGCAATACACTTATAACAATAACACGGTTTTGTTATTTTGTTTTACTTTTTAATCGATAAATAACATACGAGTGATGTTTTATACATGTTGGTGTTGGATTCATTTGTACGAAAGCGTATTGGTAAATTCTAAGCCCGACATAGAAAACGATACTACATTGATTATTAAATAAAATGCGTGTCATGGCTCAGCGGTAGCGTGTCCGCATCTCAACGAGACGACTCGGGTTCGATTCCCGGGAAAATTATGTGGTTCCTAATATCGGTTTAAAAAGATTGAACAAAAATCTATTGGGCACAAGAAACCTCTGCAAGAGTAATCACGTTATAATGGCGTGCAGAAATTTTGCGGGAAAAAACTGGGGATGTAACCCAAAGACCCTTCAGTGGATGAACATCGGCCATCACTTATGGAGCAGTAGTCTGGGGCAGCAGAACTAAGCTCGACAGTACAAAGGCATATCTAGCGAAAATCCAAAGACTAGCCTGCCTGCGTTTGCATAACAGGTGCAATCAGAACGTGTCCAACGGCCGCCATGGAGGTAATCCTAAGCCTTACACCTCTCCATATAGTAGTGGAAGGTATAGCGATAAGGACAACCTACAGAATGGCCAGAGAAGGATCCACCAAACGCAAGTTGGAAATCATCAAACCTCGGATATGCCCCAAGATGAGATGACAAAGAAGTTTAGCTTTGTGAAAGAATTCAACACAAAGCTACGTAAACTTAAGAGAAGTGCCATTAAATGGTACACAGATGGTTCTAGAACAACAGAAGGAACAGGAATAGGAGTATATGGGCCTGGAATCAAATATTCCGAAAGTTTAGGCAAATTTCGAAGCTGAAATCTACGCCATCGGAAAATGTGCCCAGTTCAACATAGAAAGAAATTTTCGTAGACAAGAGATCATCATCATCATGTCAGACAGCCAAGCAGCCATTAATGCTTTGAAATCCCACGTAATCATCTCCAAGATGGTTTGGGAGTGCCTAGAGAATCTAAACGAACTAGGGAAGAACAACACTGTTACCCTCCTATGGATTCCGGGACACACTGGAGTGGAGGGTAATGAAATAGAAGACGTACTCGCAAAAAAGGGGCTGAAACACCATTTCTGGGACCTGAACCCTTCTGCGGAGTAAGCACCAGTACAATACTTGATGAAGTTGGAAAAGAAGTAAATAACAAAAGATCCCAATACTGGATAGGACTACAAGGAATGAGGCAGGCCAAGACACTACTGGGAAACTATAGTCAGAAGAGATCAGACGACTGCATCTGCAAAAGTAAAAACAAGCTCAGAATACTAACGGGTATCCTAACAGGGCACTGCTGGTTGAGAGGTCACCTAAAGAAACTCGGATTAGTAGAGGAAGAAGAGGGAGATCTACCTAACTTGAAGCCTTCCGACATCCTGAACTTTTTGAAAGCAATTGAACTGGAGGAACTGCTCTAATCGTTGAGACACAATAGATCTTACAGGTCGCAGTGTATCGACACCTCCATCAACAGATAGATAGATAGAATCACGTTATAAATATGAATATAGGCTGTAATATTTTCTTATCCTAGCAAAACAGCTTTTCGTATTTAGACCACAAACTTGGGATTTAATCATTTATTTATTACCAACGTACTATAAGCTTTTAATTATAGAATGAATGCTTGTGAGAATCCTTTTAGTAATTTATATTATTCAGTTCATCTCGATCGTATCTGGCTTTAAACTTTCTATTGTCATTTAACTTTAACAAATATCGTGTTTCTTCTGTCAGAAAATCACGGCCCACTATACTTCAACTATCGATAATAGTGGACACAAATAAATTAGATCTCATTTTCTACTATAGATAACCAACGCTAGCAGAAAATTAACTTGTCAGGTTTTACATAACTATTTCCACGAATGGCGCGGCGTGGGATCAGATCTCAAATGGAATAATTACAGGTAAAATATGTTCATTTGATCTGATATTTCACCAAACCAGGACCGGTCGTAAAAAAGTTAAATATACAATAACCAGAAATCAAAAAAAAATCATACGATACTAAATCTGGTGAGTGCGTTGGGTTTTTTTTTCGAGTAGTAACAACATCTTCAACAAACAAAAACTTCCACTCGATATCGCCATCTCCCTCAGAAAAAGCTCTGCTTGAAATACTGATGCGTAATTCCACAATGGTGCGTTTATGTTGCATCTGAGTGTTTCACCATATATTCTAGCTCCAGTTCCACTTGCGGTCCCATCAGTATAACAAACAAATGGTCCTTCACTATAGTTGTTTGTTTCTTCACCTTCCCAACTCAGCTGAACGCTGAAGGGCTTTGTGAAGTTGTTTTTTGGTGCCATTTCATCACTTCTCATCTTCATCAGCGAGTTTGTGATGGTTTTTGTGATTCTACTGTGTCCTTGTTCATAAGGATTCCAGTAGCCATTGCATTTCAACTTAAATGCCCCCATTCTCGCCTTCGTTCTAATATAAATATCAAGTGGCGGAAGGTTTAGTATGGTTTCCATTGCTGCTGTTGGGGTGCTCCTCATGGCACCTGTAATGCAAATGCAGGCTAAACGCTGGAGTTTAAGCAAGCTCCACTATCGCCTTCCTTTGTATTACTTTAGGCCACCACACTAAAGAACCATAGGTTAACATGGGTCTTACCACTGCGGTGCACAACCAGTGTACCATACGTGGTTTTAAGTCCCATTTAGTGTCTACGCCCCTTTTAGCGGCCATTAGGGCCTCCTCCTCCTCCTCTTTCCATTATCCTCCAAAGGATGTAGTGACACCATTTATATTTGATTCAGCAGTTGATTCCATGCTTGCCTATCTTGTGCAATCCCTTCGGCATTATGCAGTCTCATATTTATTAAGGGTTTTGTTTGGTCTACCCAACTAGTTGGAGGTCTGCCTCTTGGGCGTTTGCCTTTTACCCTTAATGGTTTTTTCCAAATGCTTGTTCCAGGTTAGTTTAGCGTCAAGGATTATACCTAGATACTTCACCTCCTGGGTTAATTGCAGTTGTGTTGAAGAGCTTGGGTAGTCTGAGAGTGTCCAACTTCTTCTTTTTTGTGAAGGCAATTAGTGCTGTTTTATTAGGATTAACTTTAAGGTTTTCCTTTAGACACCACCTCTCCACGATATTCAGCGTCTGACGGTATGCAACAAAACATTCGTGATCCGTCAGTGCTTGAGTCAGGTGGTAGTTGGTATCGCCATGTTTTCGGTCTATCGATTTCTTTATATTGGGTATTAAGGTATATGTCCATCGTCCTTTTTCATTCTCTTGCCACTCATTTTGCCATCTACTCATTATTACCTCTCTGTCGATTGTTTTCTGCGATTTGGCTTTACCCAGCCTTCTCTTCCTTTCTTCAATTAAGAGTCTGATCGGGATCATTCCTGCCAGAAACAAACTAGTCTCTGTTTGATATTGTTTTGTACGTTCGTTGTACCTGTGTCAGTCTCTTTTGGTTACCTTTGGCTTTCATGGCTCTTCCCCAGACATTTGATGCGTACGTCGTTATCGATTGAACTACCGATGATAAAAGTGTCCTTTGGTATCCCGTTGGTCCTCCTTTCCTTGGCATCAATCTCGTGAGTAGCGCAGTTCCCTAAACTCCCTAAACGTAAGTCCTTTATCCAATATAATTCCCAGGTAATTAATGTAGTTTTTGGGTATTATGAGTGTTGCAGTGCGTTGGGGTACCTTCTATGAAATAAACCTAATTATTAACACTTTTACGTTCCTTTTTGATGAAAATAATTTCTCATAAACATTCAGTATACTTAGAACAGGAAATCGTAAAACGAATATTTTTTGTTTAAACGTTAAACAACGTCATCATCAGAATCGTTTCTAGCGTTTCCGGAAGTAACTGTATAAATAATGACTACCAAGAAACGGCAGCGTATCTCTCCCAGGACAATTTAATATACAATTAATGGTAAACACTAATAAGATTTGAATAATTGTATAGGGTGTTACGGTGCTAAAAATAAATTGAATGCCTGATTTCTTTAGATTTAAAAACGTCATAACAAATGGCCCACAATGTTCGTTTCCGCAGGCCATTATGTCGATCACAACTAGAACAAAAAATATGACATTTGTTGGTTTCTAATTGCAAAAATTCAGATCCAAAAATCTTATGTGAATTCGAATCCTGTCCGGGGTCGGTATTTTTTTATTGGTTCATTTCATCTAGCTAACATACGGAGTCCCACAAGGTACAGCTTTGGGGCCTATCTTATTTAATCATTATATTGATGGACTTTTTTCAATTCAGACTGCAAGTAATTTTCTGGGTTTCGCGGATGATTCTGCCATTTTTTAAGCAAACTCTTGGATGCAATTAAATAGATTATAACCAAATGAAAACTTTATGTCACAGTCTAGTGGAAAGTTATTTCAGAATTTCAGACATGATATTGTCGCTTGAGGACATAAACATCTTCACTTGCTTCCCCGTATGCAGAAATCCGTAGATCAGAGATCCTTTTCTTATTTAGCTCCTAAATTATATAATACACCCTCGAAATATCAAATTATGTAATGGAGTTTCGCATTTTAAACACAAATTAAAGCACCTAGACAAGTAATAAAAAATATTTTACGTGAAAGACTGACTTATCTTAGGAGATGACGTATCTATAGGCCGCTTCTACTTCTAAAAATGCAACATTATTTAGTAGTTAAATTAATAGTTTATTTTTCGTTTGGATTATTATGAATTTTCCTTAAATAGTGCTACTCTGGAAGTAGCCGATTCCCATATTTTTACCTGCAGTTCTCTTTTGAAAATGGGAAAACTCATTCGATCTATTAATTCTACATTCATGAGCCTTTCAAAAAAATGTTTTTGTGGCGAACCATTTTCCATCTATTATTTCTTTATCTGAATATAATATTCGAATATATTTTTTGTTCATCAAATGTCATATGAGGATTCTTAGAATTAGAGTTACAAAAAAATAAAAAGAAAGACAAAAAAGGGGAAATATTTGTGATTAAAATTTTAAAGGAATAATTTGTTAATAAATCTCAACAAATGTATAAACAACATTCCAATTTTGTGAAATGTTAAAATTAAAATCGCATCCTGTTAATATTATCAATAGTCCAGGAGCTGATTTTCAGTTAGCAAACATGGATAGAATTGTAGGGTTACTAAGCAAAATTCATATATATTGAGGCGGAAAATGCATCAGAATATATGAAAACACGGTCCTTTTTTTTCAGTGATAAAAATAGTTCTAGTAGTAAGAGGTATACTGAAGTTAAATAAAAAATTAGTCTCGCTCATCTGTGAGTATGGATCTGTCACGTGAAAAACTGGAAAATTTTCGCAGTCATGAAAATGTATCAGATGATGGTATACAGGGTGTTTCATAGTTAAACCGACATACGTTAACTGTAAATAGAGAGTGCTTAGGTGATTTCAAATAATCTTGGTTACTCAGGATTTTATAGACTATTTCGCAAGCTCGCTCGGCCATAAAACGATTCGTTCAATAGAGCCCTTGTTTATATACTTGTAATATAAATAAAAAACTTTATGTTCTACTTTAGTAAATGTAAAATATTTATGACTGAGAAAATAAAATTCTATTTTTTTGTCACTAAGAGAACAGATTATTTTCATATACACCGACTGGGGAAATTAGTACGAAAAAATTCACTGCCTCCTGAACTATAATTTGTAATGCAGTACTTTTCAGTTTAAATCAATAATTTGTTATTACAAATGGTATTTAGTATGTCTCTTAACTATAATAAATTATTGTTGTTTTTTTAAATAATTACATAAAGTCCGGGTACGTTCAATACTGCGTAATTAGAAATAGTGTTTTTTATTATGTTTTGAAAAATATTTACCTGATATGGATAATGCTAATAATATAATTAATAAATAATTATTGTTATTTATGAAAAATAACAACCTAGTAAAATATGCTATGAAAAATCAAAGTAATTGTGCGTGCAGTTATTTTATTTTTTAATTTCAATAAGTTCCTTATTGGGATATTTATATACAATAGGCGTCTAAGTATTGCACTGTAAATGTCAAATATTGTACTCTCAAAAACACCAGTAAGCGACGCTACTTACAACACTTACGTTACGTAATATACTATTACTTAATCTCTTTTATATTTTAACCCTCCGGCGGATGCGCCAGCGGCAGATAGCCGCAACTTTTTATTTTTGTGTTATAATTAAAATATGACGAGCCCTTGGATACTGTGCATTTAGGTATTCCTATGAGTAAACCAGTAAGGAATTTTAATTTATTAGATTCGATATCCTAAGACCGGTTTCTGCCTTTCGGGTTCATCAGTTAGGATTTTCGAATCCAATAAATAAAATTCCAAACTCGTACAAGTCAATAGCTATATCTGCTATAAGATAAAATTTTTAGATGTGCTGCCATCTATGGTAAGAAGAGAGTATTGACATTAAATTTTGACTGAATCTAGTCAAGATGTCACTCTCTTCTTTTTTATCCCTTTAAGAAGATAGTGACATCTTGACTAGATTCAGTCAAAATTTAATGTCAATACTATCTTCTTACCATAGATGGTAGCACATCTAAAAATGTTATCTTATAGCAGATATAGCTATTGACTTGTACGAGTTTGGAATTTTATTTATTGGATTCGAAAAGCCTAACTGATGAAGCCGAAAGGCAGAAACCGGTCTTAGGATGTCGAATGTAATAAATGAAAATTCCTTACTGGTTTACTCACTTTGTATTAATCTCTGAAAGGGATAAAAAAGAAGAGAGTCATCTTGACTAGATTCAGTCAAAATTAAATGTCAATTCTTCTTACCATAGATGGTAGCACATTTAAAAATAGGTATTCCTATGTTATTGACTTCGCCTATCGACACATCTGGTGCAATGTGATATTTCTGTTCAGTTGTTACAAGCGTAAGATCCAAAGCAGGTAGAATTTGCAACGTGTTTGTGGCTATTTGCAGCTGGCGCGCCAGGTCCTGTAAGTTTTATTTGTTACTAATTTTTTCAGTTTACCTAGATTGTTTGTTTTGGAAATGTTATATATATATTTTTTAACTATAATATTAAGAATGTCATATTTGTCTTGTTATCAAATCATAAAAAACATGGGATTTTGCGATTTTTTTTAGAAAAAAACTAAATCAAATTTCGAAACAGTGAGAACATAGGAACATAGATTAGAGCTTTACCAATACGTAATTATTTTTTAATTCTCTCAAAATAAAAAATGATCCTAAAAATTTAGGAACTACGAAACCCTTGCATACACTATTTTATAGTATAGTACAACTTCCTCTAAAAACTACAATCATTCCTCAACTTTCTTCTCAAAAACTACCTACTCATCCTGCACTCTAGACGCCAAAAAGAGAAAAATATCTTTTAAATCTCAACAGATATCCATCAGTCAATTGTTTTTGAAGACCACCTGCCTTTTCAATATTCGCAATTTAGATTCTTTTCTACCTGCTGTTACATTGCTGCCTCTTCTGTTGCCGGGATCGACTTTGAAAAACAGTCCGTTTATCTGGCATGTGGCAAAACGAAAAAAAAAAACCGGAAAAATGACCAAAATATAGTCAGGAGCCTCGTATACAAATACTCTTACTGATGATTGTTTTGCAATTGCATATTAATATTTTGTTATGATTTATTTGACTAACTGGATGTTAGTAAAAGGGTAAATAATAACATACTACTATAAACTACTTAAAATTCATTATTGGTAAATCTAAAATAATACAATTTATATAGAAACATTTTTAAACCTTCCGACTCTTATTTTCTTATAAATAATAAACATTGCTGTCTTTGAATATTACCAAAAGAAAATTTTTATAATCATATTGGAAACTGGTTTTGTCTATGGTTCTGTCTATAGAACTGCATCCCAGGGATAGAATGGAGATGACGTTTGGGATATTTTTTGAGCGAAAAAGTGAGTTTTTTAGGATATAAATAGACCTAGAATCGACAAAAAAAATTCGAAAAAATTAAAATTTGGTTTACGCAGAATGAATTTTGTATAAGAAACGATTGGCAATGCCAAAATTGCCCCTACTGCCCCCCCCCTCCCCCGGGGACCGCCGTTAATATTCGGTAAGAAAATTTCACACCAAAGTAATATAAAAAATTATAACATGACATTTGCTTGTCAAATGAAAATCAATCATTCTCTCATACTCTCAGAATTTTTTTTCAGTATACAATTTTTTTTTGTTTGTATAAGAAAAATAAATCAAATTTTGTAATATGTGCCAACACGGTCCTGATATAATACAGACAAAGCGCATGCTCACCACTATCCTTATTCCGCCATGTTGTGTAAACGTTTTTCAGATCAAATAGAAATGTTTTTACCATTCTATCCCTGGGATACAGTTCTGTGGTTCTGTCCTATCCACATACTCTCTCTATCAGTCTCAGTAAAATGACTGATATTGTCTTCAAAAATATCGACTAATTTGTACTCCTACTACAACAATTCTATACCTAAATTAGCAGCTACGATGATTATTTAATACCTTTCGGGATTTAAACATTATAAGACTGTGTAGAAGTTGATAAACCAAAGGTTCCACTTTCCCAATTTAATTGTGTAGAAGTGACTCCGCACTATAAGTCGAACTCCGTTTAGGGCCAATTTTTACGAGTCCACCCACTCACATCCTGCCGTGTGTATGTATGTCTCGGATAATGAACAGATTACAGATTGAACATAGAGCGAGACAAAAACGTACGCTAGACCAAGATAGAATCTGCTTTGAACGGACCAATCTTGTAAATATTATGATGATATCGGATTTGACTAAATTCGCGACTGTATGCAATTAATATAGGAAGCGATAAACAATAATTCGCATTTTGTTGCGATAATGGTAGAATTAATTGTTAATTATGATAAGAGAAAAGAGCGGTGGTATAGTTGGATTGGACCCAGGCACGTGCAATACGTGCTTATTATGCGGCGAGGGGCGATAAATTGTCACTCATAAATCTAGTCTTTGTATTTATAGATTATAAAATTACTTTTCAAATTTATTCGTACTGGTACAGTAGTATAGGCCTAGTCTGTACTTCCTACGTTGGCAAAAATCATTGAAAAATTGCTAAAAAGTCAAATGATAAATTTTTTAAACAATTATTCTCTCCTTTCGACTAGACAATTTGGTTTCCAATCCAAAAAAAATACATCGGACGCAATATTTGCTTTTCTAGAGAAACTATATCTAGAGCTAAATGAAAAGTCAGTTGCTGCGGCGATATTCTGTTATTTATCTAAGGCGTTTGACTGTGTAAATCATAGAATATTGTTAAGTAAACTGGAAAAATATGGTTTTGGATTGGTTAAAATCTTATCTGTCAAACAGATGTCAATAAAAAAGATCACTCAGATCGTCGTTCTCTTGACAGTGATGTACCTCAAGGTTCTGTTTTGGGGCCACTACTTTTTTTATTATATATTAATGATTTACCCGATATTGATATTAATGGATCATGGATCATTTTTGCTGATGATACGACCATAATGTGGCACAACAAACGTGAAGACATTCTAGCTAGCTAAATTAGTAATGATATAATTTTAATAAAACAGTGGTGTGATTCTAACCTATTAAGCTTCAATGTATCTAAAACTAGTTTGATAACGTTTAAATGTAATATATCAGATATTGTTCTTGGTCAACAAAACATACAGAAGCTAATAAATGCTGAATTTCTTGGAATCTGCATTGATGAAAATTTAAAATTCGATTCACACATAAACCTATTATGTAATAAGTTAGCATCTGGATGTTTTGCAATAAGAACAGTTTCTAAGAGTCTAAACTTTGAAATACCTAAAAGTGTTTATTTTGGCATACGCTACTTGGACAATTTGGCAGTAATGTTGAATGGTATAAACAGTAATGTAAATACAGTATTAAAAAAATCAATTTTCCAATAATAATAATAATAATTCTAAACGAGAAAAAAGCAAAAATTAAAATAGCTTCAAATATATATTTAACAAAACCAATAAACACTCTTTTGTGTTCACGAATTATTTATAACTACTCCTTATATCACCGGAATGGAAATACTTTCTATTACAGATAAGGCAAGGTACCGATTCGAGTAAAGTAAGACCGGAAGAAAATCTGACACACTTCGGTAAAATTTTTTCTTTATCAACTTTAATTTGACACAGTTTCCTCGAGTTTAAAGAACTTTCGAGAAAGTACCAATTTTTTTCTATCAGAAAATGCGATACTTGTATATTTTGGATAATTTATGTATACAGGGTACCTTTTTTTAGTCACAAAATAAAAATAACTGATGGAAAGAACCAAAAAGTGTTTACAAAAGAGTAGCAGCAGAAGTAAGTGTTCGAAAAAGTTTGAAATGGGCAGAGGGGGACAGTCTGTGCCGGCTCTTTTTTTATTATTTTTATGGCGAGAATTCGGAAATTGTGTAAAGAAGATACGCCCAAAATAACACTTATTTGAGTGTTAAAAAAAATCAGTTCTTCTTCTTCTAGCAATGCCATAGATCGAACAAATTGTAATGAAAGAACAAACTTTAAAATTTTTATGAAATAGTTCAGAAATCTCAAGTCAATAGGAAATTGTTTAATACCGATCTTAAACTAAAATATAGGAATTGGCGGTTAGTCGATTAATATTGACTTTAGATTGAAAATGGCCCAGAAATCTCAAGTCAATAGTAAATTGATTAATACCGATCTTAAACTAAAATATTGGATTTGAAGCAGCAGCATGATACTGACATTTTGTTGACGTAGTTTGATTATTCTTATATATTTCTAGATAACAATGTAAGTCATGCAGAGTATCATACGACTCTGAGTAAATCTTGTAGTTTCAATTATCAATTACTATTTTTTATGAATGAAAAACATTTGTTTTTAATTAATTATATTTACAGAAATTTATTTGATGACTGTTGTATTTATTTATCAAATTAACTTAACATATTAGGTACAGAAAACACATTAAGAATTTAATAATTAAGAACAATTATATAAAGTTTAAATTGAAGCAAAAATTCTATTAAATTATATCAATAAAATCTGAATCGAAATCTTGACAATTAGTACAAATAAAATTAACTTGTAAGTTTGTCGATTTCCAAGTTTTTTTTTTGGGGCGCATTTGACTGGCCACCTCCGAGGACATACGGTTACCGAGAAATGGCCAATCGCCACCCTTAAATGATGTACCATATGTACGGCTAAATTCTGTAATAAATTAAATTACCACCAGAGGAAAACATTTCATTTTTATTAAAAAAAAGCTAATAGGTTTTGTTTTAGATAAGCGTTTCTCTAGTATTGGTGATTATTATTGATTTTTTATTGTAAAACTCCTCTTTGTAAATTGAAGAATCTCATATATTGAAAAATAATAATAATTTCAAGCAGTTAATTTTCCGTTTTTTATATCATAGAGACATCCTGTAGAAAGTCCAGTATTACATAAACATACCATTATTTAAAAACTCGCCTTCGAAATTATTCATACGATTCAAAATTCGAAAATAAATTTTCCTTCCTTGTTGAGTACGACTAAAAATAGTCAACTGACCAAACCATACTGGCATATGTCGTGTGGGATATAAAAAACACCTGAATATCGTGGGTCGACGAGACAGAAATTGAAGATACCTTAGTTTTTTCCTTAAGAGTATCATTCTGCTTTTATAGACGATGAAATTCCGACAACCGACATTTAAATTGTTTTTCCTTACTTTACTTATTTCTTTACTTTTTCGTGCAATGTATAATTGATATAAAAAAATTAAAAAAAAACTGAATGACACCAATAGCTAAAACTATAGTGGCTTCACATAAATAGAACTTTAAGCACTATAAATCTCCTGGAGAGGATGGTATCTTTCCAGACTTGCTACAAAAGGGCTCTGATATCTTAACTCCTCATCTAGATATTCAAGATGAGCTTCATCTTGGGATATATTCCAAAAGGATGGAGAGAGGTTAGGGTCTGCTTTATTCCTAAGAGTGGCAAACGTCCTCAAGAGGAACCAAAGTCCTATAGACCTATACTTAAAAGTATCGAAAAAATACTTGATACATACATACATCTCAGGCTTCAACTTCCACCTCTTAGCCGCGATTAACATTAAATAAGTGTGACATACTCACTGAAAATCTTGTCTATCATTTAAAAACAGCAAATTGAAGAGATAATTCAGTCTATCCTCGCAGGGTATGATCTTAAACTGGATACCATTCGAGATGCAGTACGTTGAATACGTTCCAGAAGGTTCCATAAGTAAATTGACCAGACTTAAACAGCATATTTCTTGTATGGTTTTAAACAGACAAAAGAAATCGGGATTGCAGACAATGGCCGTAAAGTAACCAGACCATGTCGTGTTATTTGTAGTAACGCAGCATTTGTTTAAGTTAAGGCTTTCAAAGTATAGCAAAAACAATTTTGGTTCAAGAACAGAGTCTTGAGCTGATACGACATTTTACTTGTTAGAAAAACAGTTTTCCTCTGATTCCAACTTGGTCAACTTATTATTAGGCACTTTGTCAGAAGCCTGTTAAAACTATAGGTAGAAGAAGCCAATTTCTTCGAGAGAGTTAAGTGATCAAGGCCATTTATGAGGTTCGAGGTTCGATCAGGAATAAAACCATGCTGGATAGATAGAATGATATTATTTTTTTAAAGAAAAGACTTCAAAACTGAACCAATCCGAGTAGATACTAGATTCGCTTTTCAAGTTAGTTCCTTTGAATTCACTTGAATTTAAACAACAAATACAGACACGTGGGTAGGGTAAGACAGTGTTGCCAGATCTTAGAAAAAAGCACGAGATTTTTTTAATGTTATCGGTCCATTCCAAGCCCGGGTCTTTGGATTTGAATATGCATAAATGGTTTGAAAGCGTTTGCTAGACATTATACAAAGACGCTTTCTAAAGTATTTGAGCCTTAGAATCAATTTATCCTAAGCATCTGAAAATATTTTGAATAAAAGTTAGAGTTAAAAGTGGATATCTAAGAAAACGTACCAAATCTCCTTAAGTGATTTCTCTCAATCGACAAAAAATAACAAGACATTAAACGACAACGTAAAAATTTATTACCAATTGTTTCCCATTATCTTCTACGTTTGGAAATTAATTTATGTTTTTTTTGAGGTTTTCGTTTTTATTCATTTCCTCTGCCTCCAGGTATACAACCAACTCTTGGTTCTTTATTTCATTTTAAATGGGAGGCCACGTGTGACTCTGACGCGAAGCCATAAATTTTCCCCCGTGTAACAACAGGGTTGTAATATGTGGTACCCGCTGTGATTTAATTGCTTTTTAAGATGATTGATGAAGGAAAAACTGCGTCCTTTTATCTATGACGAGTTTTGAGTAATATTACAGTAATTTTTATTGGGTAAGCACTGGTTATAATTTTAATTTCAACTTGTACTTACATAATTTTACAAAAACACCATTAGAAATAGAGAGTGTGGATTTTTTTCTTGTTACGGTCACTATATATTCTGGACTGAATATTTTACAATGACCCATCAAGAGTAATATTTCATTATAAAAAAACTATGTTTATTTTCCACTTTTTTCCAAATGTAATACCACGATCCTTCAAATTTTATCGATTAAATTTTTAGTTTTCACGAAAACGGCTCTATTTGGAAAAACCACGAAAACAAACTGATTGATTCTATCTCAAATCAGTTTGTTTGAATGGGTTTTCCTGAAATAAAGGCATTTGAGTATGGAGACCAAAAATTTAATCTATAAAATTTGAGAGGACGTGTGGTATTTGGAAGGTTAATTTTTGAGTCATTTTGTATTAAAAACATAGAATATAGTCATTTATGCAAAAGACACTTTACACACAAATGTTCATTATTTTCTTTATCAAATTAAATTGAAACATCAAAAAATATTGAGCTGTTATAGTTTTAAATACAGGGCCACCAAGGCATACGTGATTGCGTTTGGCTTAATTCGGATATAGAGTTTGACATTTTTCAGTTTTAAAGAGATTTATGGATTTTTAAGTATTTGGGTATCCAAAAACTGATGTTGTGTGTGTGAATAAACGAATAAACTCGTTAGTTGACAAATACATTTTGAAATTTGTATATTAACATAGATTTGCAATACATTTTAGTATAATAATAATTGATAATGCTAAATAAAAGTTGTTAAATGTTTATATTTGTCATTTCAAAAAAGGTAAACACAGTTTAATCAAAAAACAATTACGAAGAAGCGGTTTTATCAACAGTAAAAACACAAGAGCTTTTTTTTATCGGATAAATTTCTTTTTGTATCGAAACATTTTGCCATTTGATAAAATTACTGATGGAAAAATGTTGAGATAAAAAGAAATTTATCCATAAAAGAAAAGTTCGCGTGTTTTTTGATAAGATAAATTAACGACAGAATATAAGAATAAAAAACAGAAACTTTATTTTTGTTGAACAATTAATAATTTAGCAGAACAATTAATTAAAGGAACAGTTATTAAAAATACAATTACTATAGGTTGGTTGGATTGGTGTACTTATTTTAATATTTTCTTCTCGGGTCTCTATATATGTCGTATTTTCATTTTCTCTTGAATTACTAACAAGATTTTCGTGATAATAATCACTAACAATGTATTAAAATTCAAAAATTTTACGGACTATTCATTGATATTTTTTGCAGTTTTGCCAACTCTTACACTTAATTGCTACGAAATTATAACTAAAGTTGACAAATAAAGTGACGTCCGCTTACTAGATATTGAGGAAGAGAAGTTTTTATCGCGATAAAAAAGGATGCACCTTTTTTATCGATGTCAAAGTGACAAAAGCAATTCCAAGTATATGACGTTTTAACATTGGAGTTAATTTATCAGTATAAAACACAATGATTGGTTAGGATCCTGAGCTGTTATTGGCTGAAACCACAAAATCTGACTGTTTTGACAGATGAAAAAAATAATCAGTATAAAACACAATGGTTGGTTAGGATCCTGAGCTGTTATTGGCTGAAACCACAAAATATAACTGTTTTGACAGATGAAAAAAATAATCAGTATAAAACTCAATGATTGGTTAGGATCTTGAGCTCTTATTGGCTGAAACCACAAAATCTGACTGTTTTGACAGATGAAAAAAAATAATCGAGTAAAACTATTATATTTCCTCAATTCCTGTCAAAGTCAAAATCGAATTTTATTATTGGGCTAATGACAATGCCGTTTCAATAGCGTTACCCAATTTTTGAAGTTTGCTGAATATGAAAAATGTTTAAAATATACCTATAGAGTTTGAAATAAATAAATATAGAAAATTTAACGAAATCAAATCTAGTTTATCTTGCTGATGTGTGTGAATAACGACTCGTCCCGGTTAGCCTGGATAGTACTGGAACAATGGAGAAGAGTTCAAAAGGACCGATAGAAGAAGGCAAAAAACATATTTAGGATCGGTTCTAGATTATATAATGCACTGACACATGAGTACATTTTGTCGCACCTTCACGTTTATGTATTTGTTTCATCTGAATTGCACAAATCCATTAAATACAAAAACATATTGGGTAATGTAAGTACTTAACAACACCAACGCACTGTAATACACGACTAAGTTAATAAAGATGGCGTTTATTATTGATCTGCATAGATCGGAATTCATTGCGACATAAGAGAGTTTGACTTGGGGGTCAAAATTGTAAAGCTTTAAAATATATTCACTTTTGACGGTGGTTTTTATGAAATACTAGTAAATAGAAGAAAGATAATGAAATTGTTGATAGACCAGAATCGGGGGATGTGACTTAACTGAAAGCAGTTGTTTTTAGTACTTGAAAAATGAGTTTTTTGGCAACTAGAACTAGAAAAAAATGTAAAGGAAATAAAAACCTTTTTTTACATTATTTTACACACTTTGCTCCAAAAAATACAAAACTTTTCATTTCCTTTACCTACCGTAGTGTATACAAAGTCGTGCTGTCCTTACATTAGAAAAAAAAATACCAAAAATTATTGTTTTCTTACATGATATTCGTCTTCAGCGACCAACCCCTAAATACAGGGCCGGTTTAAGGCGGACGCAAAGGACGCGGCCAGGGGGCGTCACAGCTTGAAATTTTTTTTTGTAAATGTTTATGTAATAAATAGTAGTCCAAAGCAGCGTTTTAGGCTAATTTTAAAAATTTTCCCAGACCTCCCGGTATTACCCCCCCCCCCCCCCTAAGCTACGCCACTGGTATGAGGAGCGCCAGTGAATTGTTCGCATCCATTAGAAAAATGTCTAGGACCGGCACTGCCTAAATACCGCGAGTACAGGTTTTTAGAGGCCAATATCGTTTTTCTGCAATATTTGATCCGCCATCTTAGAAATATCTTCCTTTAAACATGACACTGAAAACCCCTCGGTACAAATTTTCAAGAGAAATTAGTCAGTAGAAAAATGTATGCCTCAAAGGGTTAATGTGAATGCACATGACATTGTTGGGATATATTTCGAAATGATCTTAATACATTTAATTAGTTTTCAAAAACAAGCTTAATAAAAATGTATAAAGCAACTTATTTAATAATGAATAAATAACCCTTTAATTAAGCAATAAACCTTGCGTTTATTAGATTTTAATGTCGTTCCTTTTTATATTATTTTAAATGGATACTCGTTGTAGGAATATATTTTTTTCGATGTTCCCTTTTAGAGAATTTACTACAGGAAACATAAAATTATTTGTCAGCAATATACATACAGATATTTCAGTTGAGTTGTCCAAGGAATTTCGAGATGATAATAAAAATTACTTTCATTTTTATCGATGCTGCATTTTATATGCCTACGTTTATTTTAATTCGAACTCTATTTTGAGAAACACTTAAGACTATTTTCGACACTATTTTTGTTGGATTAAGCGTTTGCCAGTTCTTTATGTTCTGTAAAATGTACAGGATGGACTACAAAAGCCTCCCCATTTTTTACCAGATAACATTTTAAGGCAAGAATTCTGAAATTCAATCAAACCGTTTTGGATTTGAAGGCACCACTTCTCATTAAAAAATTCAGATTTTTCTGGACAATTTCTAAAATTCTTATCTATTTATAAGTTTGTGTGGATCCTTTATCTATAAAATAAAAAAAAATCAAGCAAAAAAGTACAATGCTGTCCAAAAATACACTGTATTTCTAAACCCTTAAAAATGTAAAGCAAATCAATGTCAATTAAGAATTAAATGTATCTAAAGAACTTCATTTGTTGACAAATGAAACTCAATATTCTTGACCACCTAGTAGAATCCTACAATATTGGTGCTCATTAAGATTCAAATTCAGGCTAACAAAGATATTATTAAAATTATTACAAACTTCCGTCTAGACCAAGAGCCGGAGAGCTACTTTTCCGGGTGCCCGGCCGTCTAGACACTGCCATAAAATTTAAAATTACAGCAATTATGATTATTTTCAGTTTTATTAATATATTCTTTTTTTTTTTCAGGTAGGATTTGTTAAAACTATTGGGGATTCTGGGATACAGATTAAAGCATGGTAAGAATTTATATTATTTTAATAAAAAAGTAAATAGACGTAAAGATAATATTCCAGACAAGGTCGGAAAATCGGGAACATATTAAAGTATATAAGGTGTTTCTAAATAACGCTTACAATATTTGCCTGGAGATACAATCGCCGGGTGTCTACTGGCTTAGGTATTTAGGTATGTAAATCTATATTTATGTTAATTATATATAGATTGTTTATCTAAACCCACCCAACCCTAGTAAATTATTTATACTCAAAAGGTTACAATATTGCCTTTATTCATGAAAGAAAACGTAGTGTTTTTGGAACATTTAAAGGGCAGTAGATGTTTCGTCCCAGTAATCTCCTCTAATCCTAATCCGAAGAATAGAACATTAACAGATAGATTATCGGTGGGTTATTAGGAAATACCAAACTTAATCTGGTTGATTTGTTTTTAGATACCTACTGTAATTGAATTATTCCCAATGTAAAAGTAGTTTATGTTAAACATTACTTGTCAAAAACATTTTAGTTTTGTTTATTATTTCTCATAGTAACGAGGGTAAATATGGAAGGTGTTAAAGTTTTGGAAAGTGTTAGCCGCTGCAATTTTTCCTTGATTTGAGCCTTTTCTGTTGTTGTTCTTGGCCATAAAGGACATGGCGATCGTCGAAGGTTTGCTTAAATTTTTCTACGTGCTCTATATCAATTATTCTTTCACTTGGTTCTGCGAAGCCCGCTGCTTTGTACAATTGATTGATTGGTGTCGGTCTAATAAAATGTTCACTTGAACATAATCACACTGAATTGGCTTCAAAAAGAATTAATTGAAGTTGTCGCTAAACGAAGGTTTGCTTAAATTTTTCTACGTGCTCTATACCCAGTATTCTTTCACTTGGTTCTGCGAAGCCCGCTGCTTTGTACAATTGATTGATTGGTGTCAGTCTAATAAAATGTTCACTTGAACATAATCACACTAAATTGTCTTCAAAAAGAATTAATTGAAGTTGTCGCTAAACGAAAAGCTACTGAAAACAAAGATTTACATTTTATTAAAAAGATAATGTACAACGCAAGAAGAAAACTTCTGCCAAAGTTATCCAAATCGTGATGAGAAGAACATTCAGCAGTGAGAAAATTGTGTCCTTTAGTAACAAATCGAAATAATAATAATAATAATAATAATATACGCCCTGCAATTCACTCCCTTACGAGTGAACCCCAGAAGCTCTGCAGCTTGTGCAGGGGAGGGACGGCTATTATTATTATTTGCCGTGGCGCTCTGGGACGACTTACTGATGCTTGATGGCGCATTTGCTTTACAGTTGTGGGAAAACCCAGAAAAACCACACAACACCATCATGAAGACTTTCTGTTAAATAATGACGAAACAATTAATTCAAATTATTGAGTTTTCCTGCCAAAAAAAATTTGGAATACTTATCTAAATGTAAAAGTTTATATATGGATGGCACTTTCTATTATTGTCCAAAATATTACAAGCAATTATTTACCATATTTGAGCAATTAAATGGACATTATGTTCCTATTGCCTTTTGTCTGTTACCAGATAAATCAACGGAAACTTATAAGTAATGTTTTGATATTATTAAGGAAAAATGTAATGGTTTAGGACATAATTGGGTTCCTCTCAGGCCATTCATAATGCTATATTATTATCCTGGCCCCAATCTCTCATTTTTGGCTGCCGTTTTCATATAACGCAGGTTTGGTGGAGAAAAATACAGCAATGGACTACAAGGATAACACAGAAATTGGTAAACGGTTGTACTCCGTTTGAAAATGCATGATAGCACAGTTTTTATGACGAAGGTCTTTATACCGGATTGTTCAATGCAGAAAAAAAGTAAATGTTGATTCCTTCTTATCTGAATTTTCACTAGATTTTAGTATAACTACCCCGAAAAATCTCGAATACAATACATCATAAAATGTAAATAAGCAAACCCTAAGGGATTAACCAATAATTCTATACCTCAGTGACGGGGAACACGAAGTTACTTTAATATAAAAAATAGTAAACTCTCAATATTAAGTACCTACCCACATTAATTTTTGCACAACACTTTCTGCCGATTAGAAATTTTAATCCTTTCTAAGAAAGTTGAGGGCTACTTAAATTGATCTTGAATTGTAAATATTTTCTACCTGTAGAGATACATACTAACCAAGAATTGTAATAAAATAAACTTTATAATTTTGCAATATTTTCTGATTTATTTAATGTTGTTAGATCGACTTATCTTAGGGGACGAATTGTCCTTAGGGATTAGCGAGCATCTTTCAGTGCTGATGCTGGTCCGAAACGTCCAAATTATAAATCAAACAAATTTTGCAAACTTCTTTACAGTCTTCAACAAAGTTGACAATAAATGGACAGCGATTTAATATTTTTTTAACTTCCGTTTGCAAATGTCCAACTCGCCTACCCCTATAACTTTCTTTCAATCTAACACAGCGATAAAAAGGACATGCTCCGTTGGTAACGAATAACGACGTATGGTAATGAGCAAGTTAAAGTTGCAGAGGAGTAAGTAGATGTAAATAAAACAACAATCAACCTGCTCTCTCGCTGTATACGTTCGATTCCTTTCGTTTGCTTCTACTTCGGTGAAAGACCCAAAACTGCCCACAATCGCATCCCACATCGGTTTAATAGTCCGTCGTAACCAAGTCTGTGTTGTCCACCACCCATATGGTCGTGTTTTTCTTGATTGAAATAATTTAATACATACTATATTATGATTTTTATTCAACAAATACATAAAGTATTTAATAGAAGTTTGTCTTATCCATTTTTCGAATTTTTAGAAATAATAAATTTCAGTATTAATAACTAATAAGGCTTATGTCAAAATTAGATAAGTTATAAGTTTTTATTAACCCAGAAAGGACGGTTCGAATAATTTTTTTTTAAATATAAATATAAAGATAAATCATTACAGGAACCTGAAAGCTAATTAACATTTTTTGTGAAGATTCGGTGGGTGAAGAAGTGGTCAAATCAAGGAGGCGGGTAATGATTTAGGCCGATCAACCATGAAAAAATAGACACATCACTTGAGTGACTTCTTCTTCTCTTTTTTTTTTCAAGTTTATTTTTTTGGGCTGGGGCCGGATGCAATCCTCATTAAAAAATAATTGGCCCATCCTCCGTAAAAATCACTATTCTCTTAGAGGGTTGAACGATATTATACAGGATGACTCTTCAAGCGTTTTAACATAATTGCAATTTGTGAAAAATATTTTTTTTTCAAGCGTATCAAAGTGTATCAAAATATGAATATTACAGTGCGGATCATAAGTGTTATCCCCTATCTAACTCGTTACTGGACTCTTGTTAGGAAAATCGCCGAGACAGGTCGACTTTTGATGTACATTTTTGTATCAATAGTTTACCCCCAATTGCATCCCTTACTGGAGGGGGGCAACCCTTTCGAAAAATTTAAATAGCATGGTGAGTGCTGCCTCATTTGAAAGGAGGTTTTATTTTCCATTCAACCGTGCAAAAAATTTTAAATTTGCTTTATTACGTGATGAGTTATTAATGTTTAAAAATAACAAAACACCACAAACAGGAAGGCAACTAAACTACAATTACAGTTACAATAAATGTTCAAAATGTTCCCCGTTGACCTCCTGGCAAAAATAGAGTCTATTTTTAGTTTCAGCTTTGACGTTTTGCAAAGAAAAACATTAAAAAATAAAATAAAAAAAATAAAAAAATTAAAAAAAATACATATATAGAACAATTTAATCACTTTTTATTTTGTTGGATCTGATTATTAATTTAATCGTTTTTATTTCCCTTGTTTTTTCAAGCGATTAATCCTGGCGTTTTATTTTATGGGGTACCAAAGACGATGTCTCGTCTAAGATATAACATCTATATGGTTCCTTCATTTTGTTTGTAAACAGGACCAGCCCGACCTTAGTCCTTGTCCCATGCACTAGTCCTGATTTATATCCAGGATCCTTTGAGTTAGCTGGTATTCAGTATACTTGTTGAGTTAATATTGGGGCCAAAGATGACCCTTGAGGTATCCATACCACAACATGTACAACGGTTTATTCTTTGCTAATCACTATGAAGAAAGTTTAATACAGGAAACAAAAAAAATCTGAGCAAATCTTCCGTTGAATCACCCTGTACTTTAACATACGCCCAATCAACTACTGGTTTTTTATAATTTAGGTGTATCAGCAGTCTTTTATTTTTTCTTGGTAGGAAGGCCCCGGTAGATTGAAGATTCAATATGAATATTAACTTCGCTGATGAGCAATTATTTTTGATTATAAAATTTCTACATCAGTAGCCGGTCTAATTTCAGAAATGTAGCGAAATAATTAAGTTTTTACAAGGTTGATAAAACAAATTATTTTTGAGGTAATGACGTCATCTTGTAAGAGCCTCGCATAGCGCTAATCATTTGATACTATATGCAGAGCAGATGACACCACATTAGCGATTGATGCTGAATCTCCAGATGAGATAATCTTAAAGATGAATATTTTATCAAAATAATTTATCAGTTGGTGTGAAGGGAATTCTCTGATAGTAAATTCGACGAAAACCATCCGTATGCATTTTTTTACAAGGACAGATATTCCTGAAGATAGTATCTCAGTTAAGGAAATATTATGTAACGAAATAGTTGAAATTTGATTGAAAATATTAACTCGATTTTTCCCTTTAAAGTTCTCCAAAATAGTTATTTATGTGCCAAGGACGAAAAACTGTCTATTATAGTCGAGTCTGCAAATTGATAGCCGAAGCTAGCAAGCAGGCGAGACAATAGACAGTTTTTCGTCCTTGGCACATAAATAACTATTTTGGAGAACTTTAAAGGGAAAAATCGAGTTACTGTTTTCAATCAAATTTCAACTATTTCATTACATAAATATTTCCTTTGATTAATGTTACCAAACATAAACCAGTCAAAAGGATTTGAATGAAAAATATTCTCAAAAACTTATTTATGGCAGCACTTAACTCTATCCCAAAAAATATTTCTCCTAATTTAATTCACATCTACCACATTCAACATTGAAAATTTAATGAATGACACACACGCCCGTGTCTAATGGTTTCAAAAATATCATGTAAACAAGTTCAAGCGGTGAATTCATCAATTTTTCATCATCAAAACTAGAAAATCTCGAGTGTGGATGTCAACTTTTCAACGTGATGGATACAGATCTAAATGAGTCGACGCGTTTTTTTTCTTCTGACACCAGGACCGGCCAAATATATTTATTTGGGGTGTGAATATCATAAACTTATAAAATGTGTTAAATTAATCAGTTTTTAGTTTTATCTTTTTTTACGGCATCATTTGCTGCTTTTAGAATAATTAAATAGTAAAGTAAGGACGATTATTATTATAATATACACCAATTGGAAAACATAAAAAATATTTGAGATTTTTATTCGGCACTTGGCATATTGAAGACAGTGGCGTGCTTTTTGAAAGGGTCAAGGACTGACCCAAATAAATAGTTAATTATTTTTACAATAAACTAAAAACATTTTTCTTTAATTTTATATTTTTTTTGTATCTTTATACATACCTTTCGTCTAATCTTCCACCTCAGATTCGTCAGATGCACTGTCGCTACCGCTATCGTCAGCAAAGTTGATAATGACTGGTTCAATATTTTGGTCAATCCGTTGGTCTATGTCCCACATTTTTTGTTCTTCTTCCAGAACGTGCTTGATGCATTTCTTCCAGTTTTCTGCAGTGACGCTTTGAATAGCTTCCTTAAGGTAATTTTGTATATCCGCCATTTTAAATGTTTTGTTTTCTCGTGCTACTTGTCCTTTTACTTGTGCCCAGATCAATTCTATAGGATTATTTTTTTCATCTGTCAAAACAGTCAGATTTTGTGGTTTCAGCCAATAAAATCTCAGGATCCTAACCAGTCATTGTGTTTTATACTGATAAAACCGCTTCTTCGTAATTGTTTTTTGATTAAACTGTGTTTACCTTTTTTGAAATGTCAAATATAAACATTTAACAACTTTTATTTAGCGTTATCAATTATTCTTATACTAAAATGTATTGCAAATCTATGTTAATATACAAGTTTCAAAATTTATTTGTAAACTAACCTGTTTATTCGTTTATTCACACACACAACATCAGTTTTTGAATACCCAAATACTTAAATATCCATAAATCTTTTTAAAACTGACAAATGTCAAACTCTATATCCGAATTAAGCGCCTTGGTGGCCCTGTATTTAAAACTATAACAGCTCAATATTTTTTGGCGTTTCAATTTAATTTTATAAAGAAAATAAAGTAAAATTACTATATTCTCTGTTTTTAATACAAAATGATTAAAAAAAATAATACCACACGTCCTCTCAAATTTTACAGATTAAATTTTTGGTCTCCATACTCAAACGCCTTTATTTCAGGCAAAACCACTCAAACAAACTGATTTGAGATAAAATCACTTGTCCTGAGGGCTCGTGATTTTATCAATCAGTTTGTTTTCGTGGTTTTTCCAAATAAAGCCGTTTTCGTGAAAACCAAAAATTTGGAGGACTCGTGGTATTGCCTTTGATTAAATTCACAGTGGTAAGGAGGTAATCTTAAAACTGTCATTCCACGACTTAATGCCATTTCATCAACTGCGAATTTTTTATATTTATAAACATGTAGTTTCGTAATCTGTAGTAATTCCGACTTTAGACTATCTTTGTTATAATGGATGTTTTTATCTATCAATTGTTGAATTTCAGCTTTTTTCCATGATTGATACGTATATATATATATATATATATATATATATATATATATATATATATATATATATATATATATATATAATATACACTCTACTTGCTATTCTAATTCTTCCTTATTCTAAATCAACCCTACAATGATACGTTCGTGGAATTAGCAGGTATAAAACGTATTCCTACTTACCCGCTGGTTAAAGTGTACCTATCAGTGAAACGGACAAAGACAGAGATATAGATCTGTACAGCGTTACTATGAGTTATATAAAAGAATAAGCAATAAATAAAATAAGTTATTTGAAATGGGGAGGTCATGATTTATAAATATTACTCATTAATGTTTTTTCCTAAATAATATTGTTTAATCATACTTTTATTGTATATTATCCATAATTAGCCACAACCTTCAACTTTACCTTTTATATTTTGATTATGTTAAAATATGACAACGCTATTTTGCTTGTTTTATGGTCTTGTAAATTCTAAATTACTCTCAAACATTATTTCTTATAGTGTAATCTAAATAATAAAAAAAAGTCAAAACATACAAAATAAAATAATAAGCTCATAAGACAAACAATTTACCACAATCAAGGCTCCGTCCGGTCGGTTTGGACCGCGAAATCTAAACCAGTAAAAATCGATAATTTTTATTAAACCGCGAACTGAAAGCAGCACGTGGTTTCTGTCCCGTCCAAACTCGTGGAGAGAGAACGTGCTCGCATTTTCGACGCCATTGCAGTAGCTTCTACGTATTCAAACAGACAACACACGTCTTAATTTTTACATAGAGATAGCAACCTATCATTTTTGTTGAGCTCATAAGGCTTTTATAAATACATTCCACAATCATAGAATAAAAAATTCGCTCTTCTGAGTAATCCTACCATATGTGCACTAATTGTATTTTTTTTTACCCTTTTGTACATAGTAGGAATGGCCTTACTTTGGCCTGGGAAAATTTCCTATCCCTATAGCATTGTAAGCCATGCCCCCTTTTCAAGATGGTCGCGCCAACTCCACTTTTAAGCCCCGCCCCCTCTTGACACATGTCAACAGGGTTGCCAACTTCGATTGGGTGTTACTAACCTGACATCAATTGTCTTACGCCTCGTGCGACAATATATCCCACTTGTGTGAAAAGTGTCACTTTCCGCACTCGTTATGTAATATACTATATTAATAAACTATGAGTTCATTTCCACACCACCCAAGAGGTAGAACTCACGGCGCGTTGTATTTAATATTTAATGTGGCAAATACATCTCCAAGAGGCCTACAAACCACGTCATCAAGTTTACATTTTTAAGGCTCTTTTTTGTGTCTGTTTTTGGCATCTTTTATTACCTCAATGGCTTCATTTTTTGCCTTAGATGCCTTAGGTTAAGATTAGTAAAAATCCATTGTTCTTGAAATTGTAATTTTATCAGTGGGAGATATTTTTTGGGCCATCAAACGATGATTTCCACGGTTCATAATTTTCCACGTCCCTACGCTCCTGTAGTTGGTCACAAAAAAGTTGAAAAATTAAAAAAAAATGCATAAATATTTTGACATTTCAACTAGATTTTTTTGGACCTAATAAACTTTTGTTTTGGGTCTTAATATTTAAATAAAATGGTGACATTGCTGAAATATTTTGTAAATTTAATCTGGAAAGGCCACGAATCTACAAGTGTGTATGATTTTTTTATTTTGATTTTTGAACATAACTCTTCACTCCAAATCATCATTTTTTTATTTTCCCTGCATTTCAGAAAATATTTTAAAAAAGTTTTATATTTGATTATGGATTTACAAGTCTTGCAGAGCTTTTTATCAATATTTTTTTTTGAAAACTTTTTGGGACACACTGTATATAAAAAAAGTTTCAAATTTAAAATCTTTTATTAAATAAAGATAAAATTTCCCCAGAATTTGAACGTTCTTGTTTAGCAACACTAAAATAAATACGAGACATTACGTTTTCACAAGCCTACCCTGTCTAAGAGGCAGGATGTGTGAGTGATGTTCGAGGAAATAGGAAGCATGCTTCTTAATATTTTTGCGGTAAAGAATCATCAGCGGAGGAGAAAAGATAAAATTAACCGCGATTACCACAGAGATAGTGCTCGTTTCGGTCGGTATATTAAAAATCTGTAGGAAAAATTCCTGGCGTGGAAAATTTTATGCACATTTAAAAAAAATATATAATCAACGAATATAAGTGTGCGTGAAACCAATTTGATGTATTTATAATAGTTAGCAAATAGTTAAAAATGATTTAGTTTGTATACAAAGGAACACAGCGGCTTTGTAGTGAAGTAGGTAGATCTGGTTTCACGTGATCACTATATGAAAGCTAAGGGAGGTATGGAGGGGAGGAGTAAAGATATAAGGGCTCGCGAAAATGCACAAACTGAATTTTAACCCGTCCAAATCGGTCTAGCGGTTCTCGAGATATTGCGAATTGAAAGTATACGGATTTTCGCCGCGGCGAGAACACACCTAGATCCGTGTTCACGTTTTTCTTCCTAGAATTTCGATGTTAGATTTGGACGCTGCGCCTCAGAGTTCTATTGCATAACTCCATATTGGTTTCAGAATAGCCTTGAAAACCAACAATTTGTTGTTGTCTGACAATTGTGATCTGCGACCTATTATCCACTATAGTTTACTGAGTATCAATCCCAGTTGAGTATGTTGAACGGAACGGTTGGACAGATACATTTTCTCTAAGTGAAAGTAATGTGGGCGGACTTTTCTACATTTACTTTAATACGCCAGATGGAGATGTCATCAAGGTTAATTTGCAATGCTCGAGAGAAGGCAGCTGAGTCTTGGTAAGAGGATTGTTATTAATGGGAAGAGCAGCTATGAACAAAAGATTCAGGACTGATCCGAGTACGCTTCCCTGGGGCACACCTCCTGTAACAGGATGCAAAATTGTAGCTTGGTACTGTTGCAATATGAGGTCGAGCATTGTCATGCTGCAAAATCACTTTATTGTTTCTTTCGCTGTATTGTCACAAATCCCATATATAATTAAAATATTAATTTTGGAAAATCAGGTAACAAAGTTAAAAACATTTAAGAATTTTATTTGCCGAAATTATTTTATTTAAACTTATATACATAATAGACAACTCAAAATATAAATATTTAATCAAACAAGGTCTCATTGCAAAATTTGGCTGACAGTGCAGAAAGACGAAACTCTGCAACTGTCAGCGAAATTTTCATAGAAACTCTTTGCGACAAGAAAGAAGGAACAGTCAGTTGTTGGCTAACCGGACACCGTGGCCTAGTTGGTTAAGGCCTCGGTCTTTATACTAGACCAGTCTTCGGTTCGTAGGTTCGATCCCTGCGAAACTCAAGTGGAATTAAAAGTCAGATAAGACTTTGGCAAGTGCATAAAGTTATTTGTGTCATACGCAGTTTCATTCACGCCGGTAAACAAGCCGGATGAGATCGGATATCTCGTGGAACTGATAGGGGTTGGTGGCACATTTACACACTTGTTAGTCGGTAGATCACCTGCATGACAAAGGCATAGTCCTGGGTTTAAGGTGATTGAGGACCGTCCAGATTAGCCTTAGTTGCAGAAAGGAGACGTTCAAATTAAGCAAGCAAGCAAGTTGTTGGCTGGACAGTCAGTCGTTGGCTGCAGAGTCAGTAGTTGGCTTGGTGGTAAAAAGTAGCGTTAAAAGTTAAGTTTAAAGATTACAATAAAGAATAAAGAAGTACCTGAAGATTACAGTCCGGCGTTTGAGCAAATGCCAAAATAAGCCCTCTAAAGAAGAATAATTAATAAAGGAATTGTGACAGGCCCCTAATTCGTTATGTTGAGGTTAGCGATTATTATTAATCTTTATTTAACTTATATCATAAATAATTCTCCTGATAACATATTTATGAATGAAGCGACTTCCGAGGAGCATGTGAATTTTTTTCATTAAACACACTCGACAATTACGAAGGTATTTTACTACGATTCGTTCCATCTCTTTTATTCATTCATAAAACTTTATCGACGAGTGACTTCTGTTAACAAGTCTTCACACCCTTCTTCCTTTGTAACTCCTGAGAACCGGAGATTCTCATGAGAAAATGAAAAACTTATTTATTATTCACGTTGAACAAGGATAAAGTAAACGGCGGGTAAGAAGTATGTTATGTTTAGTACCATTTAGTACTATTAGTCGTGGAGGTATAACTAGATTTTTTTTTGTAATACGTGGGAGATTTTAACTGAACCATTCCACAAAAGGTAACCTACAAAATAAATGATTGGAGATTCTGTAACTTTTTGTACAAATTTTGCAGCAATAGTTTAGCCTCTCGCTATTCAATTAAAATATCTGGTCACCGAGCTTCGCTCTTAATATTCAAATCTACATTTTTAAGCAGCCCAATGAGTATATAATGTAAGTACATTTATAACATGACAAATTATTAATTAATTCGCGAAAATCACGGAGTGGGTGACATCTACTTGAACTACTGATAGGGAGATAAATAAAAAGTTGATTGGCGATTGGTAGTAGTAGGCGGGACAATTAAAAAAGCTGTCAGTGTTAATTTTCAATTGGCTGCAGCTGTTGTTGACGTTTATCAACTGCTTGTCACAGAGGTTAGTTAAATGCATTAAAAGTTGCCCAGTTTTTGGGGATTTCACCCTTTTAGGGCAACATCTACTGACGCTTGATCTTCGCGAATTGTCACGGTGGACAGGCCCCGTTTCCGGGACGGGCAACAGCAGCGTGTAGGGCACACGTGCCGTCAACAGAAGATCGCTCAGCTCACTCTATTTACTATATAAGAAAAACTCTATGTTCAATTGATTTTATTATTTATTGATTTGCAGTGAAGGAAAATTATAGGTCTGATATTCATACTTGGGTAAAAACCTCCACAAAAACCTGTGACCAGACTCTCGACGTGTGACAGATATTGATATCATATTTTTTCAAAAATTTTCAGTTACAAAAATAGTTCATTCGCACATTACATTACAATTTGTTCTTGGAAAATACAAAGTCACAATCAACCTTAAAATGTACTATGAAAATAGAGAATTTTAAATGTCTCTTTAAAGTTTCTTGTAAAATAAAAAATTGAAATCGATGTTAATAGTACACGTGTACAAGCATTCATTCTTTTTCTCTCTCTCTCTCTCTATGATAATGAAAACTTAAATATTAAAACTGTCCGCATAATAAAATAGTAGCCGTAAGGGGTAGTCTCACACTATCGGGGAAGAGAAGAACCTTTACCCGATGTGCATAAAGCATTTCCACCCGCCAAAAAAAAAGATTAGCTTTAGATTAGGTTAGATCTTTGTAATAAATAAAGAAAAGTACGATACGTGTGTCATTTTGACATTTGTTACATTCTGAAAGGTGTCATATTTTGACATTTGTTCATTTTGAGATTTGTTCATTTTGATAGTTGTTACATTCTGACACTTATCACATTTTAATAGTTGTCACGTTTTTACAGGAGTCACATTTTGACAAGTGTCCATTTTAACTGTGTTACTCAACGTTCCTATAAATATTTACCTAAACCCATGATTTCTGAAATTGAATTGGCAACGTTGTATTTTCAATTTTGAATTTATGAGATGGCTGTCATTTGACAAGCAAATTAATTATGTCCGTCAAATGAGCCTTTCCTTTTTTATATAAAGCGGCAAATTTAAAATTGAATTCTTTCAGATTAAAACGCCAGACATTAAATAAAGTCAAAACCTTTTTACTACTATACTATACAGAAGAAAGGAGTGCAGTATTTAATTTGCAGAACGTAGTACAGGTTCAAGAGGTAGAAATTTTATTTTTACCTCATCCTTCAATGCTTATTTGTAGTTAAAATTTAAATTTTAATACATCTGATCGGCCTAATATAGTTTTTGTCTAGATTTAATCTTGTTTCCATGGTTTTTACTGTAATAAACCTGTTCTTTTGACAGATAAATCAGACTGTATTTATTCATAGCCGTATCGTATGTATTTTAATTGATTCAGAATTTTGTATTAATATATATTTCAAAATGGCTTCATTCTAAAAATATTATCAGTCCTCCTAAATCCTTAAAGGCAGAATTATTAGTAATAGCAAGGCAACATAAAAACAAATTCAAAAAATATATTATAGATGAGATGGCCAGAGAAAAAGGAATTAAAATTCTCAGATTGCCTCCGAACCACGCAGAGTTAAATTCCATTGAACTGATCTGGTCACAATTATTAAAAGGTTATGTTTCTCAAAACAATAAAACATTTAAATTTCCTGATGTGCGAAATTTGTTTTTGAAGGCAGTTTCAGATGTAAATAGAGAACATTGGGGAAAATGCATTGGTCATGTTAAAAATGTAGAAAATTCATTTAGGAAAGTGGATATATCAATGGATAATTAATAATAAACCTCAGAAAAGACAATTATAGTGATACCAGTAGTTTTAGTGAAGACAGTGACTTTTAAAGATAGTTCTTGAACTAACTTTTTTTTTAATCTTTGAGTTTAGGTAAGTACTGAAGCGTTACTTTTAATGCCAAGAGATTAAAAAAAGTTTAATCCCAACATATAATCCTCCTTGTTATTTATTGGCTAAATTTAATTCGTTCAATGTTAAAGTGTCAGATGCATAAAGTTTATTTTTATTTTTTGTAAATAATATAACTTCAAAATTTAATCTACGAAGTGCGTATATATATTTTATATGCTGTGACCTTATTTATATTATAGAAACATCTCTCCTTTATATTATATATTACTATAGAAACAAGTTATTATATCTGCCGTTGCTAGGAAATAAAACTGAAAGCTTAACTTTTCTTGTAAATATCTCGGAAGATCGAATTTTCACAGACATGAGACCTACATTTTTTGCAGATTTAGATAGGAATTAGTCTACCCTGAAAGTTTCATTGAATTCTGGATTTCGAGATCCTCTGGACACACATACATACATACATACCTTGCTCGTTTAATAGTATTTGATGCTCGAAATGGTGACCTAAAACTTCAATACATTTATCGATAGCCTTTGAAATGACTGTACACAATTGAGAAGTACGTCTCTAGTAATATGGCCACAAGCATTCCTGATTCGTTCAATCATATCCTCACCAGTTGTTGGTACATTTTGTCTTTCAGGTATCCCCACAAAAAAAAATCCTGGCGAAGTCAGATCTGGTGATCTGGCAGGCCAATTTATCGGACCACCACTTACGTCTTCAAGTAGGTAACTGTGTTAGTTCATTTTCATTTACATTTAATATTATTATACATACAGTCATTAGTTATTTTTCAAATTATTAATTCAATAGTGCCTACTTTTTATTTATTAGTTATGGAGATAGTTTTGCTAAACTATACTGGGGAATCCCCAAAAAGCTCAAGCTACTACAATTAGAAAGTGATATTATTCATAGTATTTTTTCGCAAATGATACAGTATCCTTAGATTTTCTTTGTTAATCTTCATAAAATCCTGATGTTTTCTATACGATATTAAACTTCGCAACATCCTTGTTTTATTTACAAAGGATAAGTTGAGTAGATTAGAAAACAAAACTTTGTTACTGATCATCCCCGATATTTTACAAATAAACTAAAAAATATCGGGGTAATGAATGTTTCTTAGAGATATTTTTTTTGTATCACTAGTACTGTAGGTTTTGCTTAGTACCATTTAATATCTCCAGCAGTGCGATTGAAGAAAATGGGCCATGGGTATGGGAGAGAAAGGAAATAAGTGAACCCTAGTTCCTTACATGCTTTTGTTTTTTGTTTCTTAAGACGTATTATTTGTAAAAGCAACAGAGGAAGTGGTTTAGAATTTCCTAAATAGTTTATAGTATTAATTAAAAATATCTTATTCCCATATTGACAAACATCGTTTAACTAAATAAGAACCACAATGTAAAGTTATTTTTGATCAGTAATTTTTACCTTTCTCCGCCAAGAATAAATTAAAGGAAGAGTCAGATAGGTGCTTTCCGAATATTCAAAGATAAAATTGAAAAAAAGAAAGAAGTCCTACCACACCCGCCGTATTATCCAGACTTTGCTCCCTCTGATTATCACTTGTTTCGTTAAATGGCACCTGGCCTGGCCAACTAGCACTTCCGTTCTTATGAGGAAGTAAGAAATTGGATCAATTCGTGGATCGCTTGGAATAATGATCAGTTTTTTCAACGCGGGAATCGTACCCCATCTGGAAGATGGAATAAAGTAGTGGCCAGCCAGTTTTTTACAATAAAGCTTGGAATTTGAAGTTGTACAGGGTGGCCAAATAAAAATGCGAGGTACTGTATCTTGGAAACCATCCATCGTAGAGGCTTGCGGAAAAAAAGTCATTACTAAAACGACCAAGAGGAAAACCTGGAAAATATTTTCAAGTTTCTGAAATGGCCGCTAGGGGGCGTAACTGCGATCTTGAAGCTAAGAAAGTGTTGTTTCTGCGAATTCCGCTATATTAACCTACCAAAAAATACCTGATCTTTAAAGTAGAGGATAATCTGAACCTTTTTTGTTTAACAATTTTTGCTATATCTCTAAAAATAAAGTGGTGGGGGGTATTCAAAGGTTTCAGTAAAAAACACCCTGTATATTCGAAACAGCTGAGCCGATTTTAACAAACTTGGGCGAGTTGAAAAGAGCTATTCTTGGGCTACAAATGCTATAATATTTGAAGTTTTGTTAGTTTCAGATGTCGCCGCTAGAGGGCTTTTTTCGACATCTAGTCAGAAATGGTTAATTTTCTCAAAAAAATTAAACGCATTGGTATGATTTCTTTTTCATGAAAAAGTAGCTAAATGATGCCTAAACAAGCTCCCGAAAACCGCATCTCGATATCTTGTTCCTAACCTAAAATTTAGCCCAAAGAAAATTTTATACGGAAATCCCTTAAATTTTTATTTTTTAAACTAATTAATTCCTTTTATTATGTAAGTTGTGGCCCTAAAAAGGACCGATTTCAAAAAGAAAAGTTTTTAGTTCCCCCGTAAATGCTCTAAATGCTGATCATCACGCTCTATGCATTACTGAAGCCTCTCATGGGTAGACAAACCTGCACCTTCAATTTCTGCTCTCGGTATGTTACGTAATGCATTAACGAATCCGGTTTTTCATATGTATCTGGTCGTAGGTTGAGTTTGAAAATCAAGACAAGTTAACTCTGGTGATCGCGCAGGCCATGGAAACAGACTTCCTCTTCCAATCTACCACTGTTGGAATACTGCATTAATATGCTCTCGCACAATAATAACATAATGTGCTGGGCAACCATTCAACTTCAAAAACAAGTTTTGACGTGTTTACAGTGAAACATCTTCCAACAACAACGGTAATTTATTGGCCAAAAAGTCAAGAAAGATATTGCCACTTAGGGATTGCTAAAAGAAATAATTCTGCCTCCCAGTATGCCACACCACACATTTAAACTCCAACGTCCTTGGTGCTGAACTTCACGCAACCAATGCGGATTTTCTGCAGACCAATAATGCATATTGTGCAGATTTTAAAGGTGGCTTCAACGGTCCAAAGAATTAGAAATAAAAATTCTCCATTATTGTGTGAGAGCATATTAATGCAGTATTACAACAGCGTTGGATTGGAAGAGGAAGTCTGTTTCCATGGCCTGCGCGATCACCAGACTTAACTTGTCTTGATTTTCAAACTCAACCTACGACCACAGAGATACGAAAAACCGGATTCGTAATGCATTACGTAACATACCGAGAGAGGCTTCAGCATTTCGAGCATTTACGGGGACATTAAAAACCTTTCTATTTTAATTCGGTCCTTTTTAGGGCCACAACTTACATAATAAAAGGAATTAAAAATTTAAGGGATTTCCGAATAAAATTTTCTTTGGCCTAAATTTTAGGTTAGGAACATGATACCGAGATGCGGTTTTGGCGAGCTTGTTTAGGCATTATTTAGCTACTTTTTCTTGAAAAAGAAATCATACCAATGCATTTAATTTTTTTGAGAAAATTAACCATTTCTGTCGAAATGTCGAAAAAAGCCCTCTAGCGGCGACATCTGAAACTAACAAAACTTCAAATATTATAGCATTTTTAGCCCAAGAATAGCTCTTTTCAACTAGCCCAAGTTTGTTAAAATCGGCTCAGCCGTTTCGGATATACAGGGTGTTTTTTACTGAAACCTTTGAATACCCCCCACCACTTTATCTTTAGAGAAGTAGCAAAAATTTGTCAAACAAAAAAGATTCAGATTATCCTCTACTTTAAAGATCAGGTATTTTTTTGTTAGGTTAATAAAGCGGAATTCACATCCCCCTAGCGGCCATTTTAGAAACTTCAAAATATTTTCCAGGTTTTTCTCTTGGCCGTTTTAGTCATAACTTTTTTTTCGCAAGCCTCTACGATGAATAGTTTCCCAGATACAGTACCTCGCATTCCTATTTGGCCACCCAGTACACAATATTTTCTAGAACAGTATTGTAAACAGCGCCGTAACTAGGCATGCTTTCTGGGGTAATTGTTTGAGGATTGTTATCAAGTCAAATCGTGGGGCTTTCTTCTTTCTTTGGGTTTATATTTTCTTTAATTTCTTTAGCTACCTCTTTTGTTGTGACAGGTCTTATTTCTAATTCTTCTTGATCATAGTTCTCTCTTGCTATTTCTTCACCTTCGTTTGGTTGAAATGTATTTTCTAGGTGATCCGCGAATCTGTTTGCTTTTTGGATGTTATCTCTTGCTCAGCTGCCATTCTCGTTTCTGATTGGAGGGTTTTGCAGGTTGGGTCTCTTTAATCTTTTAGTAGCTTTCCACAAGGAATAGTATCTATTGCTGTCATTTGACAATTCGCTGAGGTAAGCATTTTTGATTTTTTGGATTTCTCTTTTAAGATTCTGTGTTGCATTGTTCAGCCTAGTTTTGTCCACAGGTGCTCTAGATTGCTGCGTCTTTGTTTTCTCTTTTCGGTAAGTAGTTCCCTAATTTCTCTTGGTAGTTATTTCCCTTTGTTCCCGGGGTGTTATTCCATGCAGTTTGCTGTAGAATCTTGTTAAATTTCTCTACTTCTTCGTCTAGCTGTTTTATGGTTCTTAGTGGAACTGAGAGATTAATATTGCTATCTAGTTCGATTTGAAAGCTCCTCCAATTAGTCTTCTTATTAACTAAACTTGGTGAGGTTTCTTTTTTGTATTATGGTATCACTAAGAGTGATGAAAGTGATGAAATAATTTTTATACTAAATTATATCATTTATAAGTTGTAATACATAATAGCCATTTACCTTTTATTGTTTTATTGTGTTTAATTGACTATTGCTATTTTACATTGTAATCTTTTGGCAAAATAAATGATATTTACTTACTTGTCATCCTGTATACACCAAATTTTCATTCTTCAAAATATTACACCAATTTCAATGCTTAGAAAAAACGACCATCGTTTTTCTAACTGAAGATAAATCTGTCGATATTTGAAAATATCCAAATCTAAATAAATCATTGCTTACATAAATACGCTTTTCAAATTGCTTTTTAAAATAAATACGTTTATACTTAGTGTAACATTAGAATCATAAATCTCCACCCACGAACGATGGGTCATACGAACATGACCTTGAAATCAAGAGGTCAATTAATTTATTAAATTAAAACCAGTTCGCCGGCTGTTTTTGTTTACAATGTACAATTTGCCGTAATTTAAAACCCATCATGGCACCACCACATGATTTTTTTTATGTTTATGATCGTTGAAAGGTAAGCGTGGAAAAAAAAAGAATAAAATTCCATGTCAGAACCGATTATCTGTGACAAATAATCAAAGGTAATACCACGAGTCCTCCAAATTTTATCGATTAAATTTTTGGTTTTCACGAAAACGGCTTTATTTGGAAAAACCACGAAAACAAACTGATTGATAAAATCACGAGTCCGCAGGACGAGTGATTTTATCTTAAATCAGTTTGTTTGAGTGGTTTTGCCTAAAATAAAGGCGTTTGAGTACGAAGATCAAAAATTTAATCTATAAAATTTCAGAGGACGAGTCGTATTTGAAAGGATTATTTTTTGAATCATTTTGTATTAAAAACAGAGAACATAGTCATTTATGCAAAAGGCACTTTACACACAAATATTGAAAATTTTCTTTACCAATTTAAATTGAAACCTCAGCTGTTAGGCTGTTATAGTTTTACATACAGGGCCACCAAGGCGATTTTTTGACTGGCTACCCCGCGAAACGCCGTAAATAAAAGCGAAGAAGAAGAATGAAATGAAGTCTTTCTTAATTTAATTAATTTTAAGTTTAGTGTTGAAGTGAGGTATGTAAAAATGTTAAAGGCGTTTTGGCGTTAATAAAAACAGGTTAGTTTACAAATACATTTTGAAATTTGGTTATTAACATAGATTTGCAATACATTTTAGTATAATAAAAATTGTTAAATGTTTACATTTGACATTTCAAAAAGGTAAACACAGTTTAATCAAGAAACGAATACGAAGAAGCGGTTTTATCAGTATAAAACACAATGATTGGTTAGGATCCTGAGCTGTTATTGGCTGAAACCACAAAATCTGACTGTATTGACAGATGAAAAAAATAATCATAGACAAACGTCGTAGTTTGTGGTGAATGACAATTAGCACCTGTTTTTGTGGGAATCGATTTACTAATATTTTAGGTCTAGACAGAGGCGTGGTAATAGCTTGGTAATAGGGTAATCATTATAAGCAAACGAGTTAAAAATTCAATTTATTCTATTCGACCAAAACCGTAATTCTAGACCTAGCAAAGGCATTTGACACTGTTTCACATGCACAACTCTTACATACCTTGGAATATCTAGGAATTGGAGATACCCCAGATAAATTTATGACTAGTTATTCAAAAACTGTCTCCAAAAAGAGAAAATTGGATTTGTCGTACCTCAAGGAACAATATTTGGTGTATTATTAAAGCATTTGACATACCCTGCTCATCTAATGCTTGGAAAACATTGGCATGAGAAAGATACCTCTGAAACTATTTGCCTATCTAATCGGCTAAAGTGTAATAAAATATGGTGTACCTCAAGGAACAGTTCTTGGACCGCTTCGTTTCAACATATATCTGAAAGACGGATGACACGGCAATTTTATATGTATATATAACTGGCAGTTTTTGAAAAATATGACAGAAAGAGATATATGCCACATTCAAGCCTTCTTCAGCCGTAAGTTGCTGACGAGAAACTTCGAGAAAACCTTCTTCTTGTCCATACATATAGATAAAAGACCTCCACATACAGGGTTCGCCAATTATTTCCACTCGATCTCTAGCACCGAAACTAAAAGAGATATCAACAAGATTTTTTGTAGGGGTAGACAGTGTCACTCGGACTACAATTTTAAAATATTTTGATGTATACAGGGTGGCTAATTTTTGTGGAATGAAAATTAATTTGGTTTTTTTAAATTGAACACCCTGTATACGATTATGTCTTCTGATTCTACTTAATATTAGATTTACGGTAGTTTTTTGTATTTGTAAATCCGACGCGGCGTTGACAATTTATTCCTATTTTAAGCAGATTTAATGAAAAAACAGCACTTCAGAAATATTAGCACAAAAACCACATTTTTTAAAAAATTCCTCAAAAAAGCTACTGTGATGTAAATGAAACATGCACCTATCACAATAATCACACAACATCTTCACCTGTTGCACAGGGTGTTTGCCGATGGCGTGCCAATAGTCTAGTTTTCAAATGGCAATAACTTAATTTTTTCAAATGGGACACCCTGTATATTTTTCTTCAGTTAGAAGCTCTCCTTAATACGAATTAAAAAAATATAGGGTTTTGCACATCTAACTTTACTATTTACTTTAATAATTGACGTTAAGTGACAAATAACATATTTTACACAATTTTTAATTAGAAATCAAGTTACCTATGAAAATGACAGTAGGTATATTTTGTTATGGCATTAATTGTCAACATAAAATTTTGTATTGTATCACGTCTACTATATTTAATCGGTATTGTGTATAAAAAATGGATTTTAATAAGAATTATAGTGTTCAAGAAAATATTGATATGATATGGATACTGAGTGAATGTCAAAAAAATGCGTTTCTTGCTAGTAGGGTCTATCGTCAAAGATACCCAGAAAGACGTCATCCACAAAAGGGTACTTTTGAGAATTTAAAGAATAGATTTGATAGAACAGGAACCGTCAAGTATGAAAAACATTCACGTGAAACTACAGCTGTTACTATTGACAACGAATATAAGGTAATGATCAGTATAGTTGAAGATCCCAATACAAGCACAAGGCAATTAAGCAATCAGTTAGATATTTCCAATACCACAATTAGACGCATAATAAAAAAGAATAAATATCACCCCTATCATATCCAGCTTCACCAAGAATTGTTACCACGTGATTTCGCGCGTAGAGTGGAATACTGTAGATGGTTAATAAACAAGATAAATACAGAGCGTAACTTTTTAAACAAAGTTTTATTCTCCGACGAAGCCACGTTTCATAAGAACGGTTGTGTAAATAGACACAACTTCCATTATTATCGATGGTCTTTGAATGTGTGGGCGGGAATAATAGGTGATTATGTAATTGGTCCCTATTTCTTTGATGGGACTGTAAATGGAGCTATATTTTTAGATTTTTTAAAACATGATTTTCGCAACTTATTGCAAAATGTGCCTCAAAATTATCGCAACGGAATGTGGTTTCAATTAGATGGTGCCACACCACATTACCTATTAGATGTTCGCAATTGGTTAAATAGGGAATTTCAGGATCGTTGGATAGGAAGGGGAGGACCTATAAATTAGCCTACTAGATCGCCTTGCCTTACACCTTGCGATTTTTTCTTGTGGGGTTTTATTAAAAATATTGTTTACAAAGGTAAATATGAAAGAAAGAATTACTGCAGCATTTAGACAGGTGACCCCTGCAATGCTAAGAGATGTGCGTAAATCAATGAAAAAAAGGGCAAGAAAATGTATAAATGAAAATGGAAGACATTTTGAACACCTACTATAGATTTTAACTTTCACTATTGTAGTTTTCTTACGATTAAACTTTGTAAAATTTTGTACTTATTAAAAATTGTGTAAAATATGTTGTTTGTCACTTAACGTCAATTATTAAAGTAAATAGTAAAGTTAGATGTGCAAAACCCTATATTTTTTTAATGCGTATTAGGGAGAGCTTCTAACTGAAGAAAAATATACAGGGTGTCCCATTTGAAAAAATTAAGTTATTGCCATTTGAAAACTAGACTATTGGCACGCCATCGGCAAACACCCTGTGCAACAGGTGAAGATGTTGTGTGATTATTGTGATAGGTGCATGTTTCATTTACATCATAGTAGCTTTTTTGAGGATTTTTTTAAAAAATGTGGTTTTTGTGCTAATATTTCTGAAGTGCTGTTTTTTCATTAAATCTGCTTAAAATAGGAATAACTTGTCAACGCCGCGTCTGATGTACAAATACAAAAAACTACCGTAAATCTAATATTAAGTAGAATCAGAAGACATAATCGTATACAGGGTGTTCAATTTAAAAAAACCAAATTAATTTTTATTCCACAAAAATTAGCCACCCTGTATACATCAAAATATTTTAAAATTGTAGTCCGAGTGACACTGTATACCCCTACAAAAAATCTTGTTGATATCTCTTTTAGTGTCGGTGCTACAGATCGAGTGGAAATAATTGGCGCAGCCTGTTTATCACCAAAATAAGATATCGATAAAAATATGTCATAAAATTAAATACCTCGGTGCAATGATTGATAGTAATTTAAAATGGGACAAACAAATTGATTTCATTATAAATAAAATCCAATTTACCTTTAATACAAAGTTTCAGGCCTACGCTCTTGACTCTAGACTCTAGAATGTAAGGCCTAGACGACCGACGTTCAAGGAGCAATTTTTATCCCGATTAAACCAAGTATGGCACATAAATAATTTTCGCCTTGGCTTTGGATTAGAAATTGCGCAATTATTGAGTATTCAAAAGATGTATTGAAAGCATCCGGTCGGCTTTCGGTTTGGATGCTGATGCACATGTTCGTACTTCCGTCCTTATCCTTAATCATTTTCTATTAAAAAATTATAGTCTCACTGTCTTGCTACGTGGATGCAAGTTAATAGTTCAAATACAGGACTGGTTTCTGAAACATTTAAATTGATTAGTAAATGAAGGAATTTTTTTGTAAATACCATATAAATTTTAAAGTAAGACAACGACATCTTACCCAAATATAAATGTAAGTCGTTACTTATTTAGTGAGTAAAGAACTAATCTAATCGTTAGTTATCCTTCCTGTTTAATAGTCACTAATAGTTATTGTTCCGGTTGTGATTCACATAAAGGTGTTTTCTAAATTCTTTACATACTATCTCGTACACTCCTTGAGATTACAAACACAAACATGGTATGAATTTTATCAAATACAAAAAACACACTGACCTATTTCAGGTTTATAAGGTAGTTAAAAACTGCTCATACATTTATTACTTCCTTCCATATGGTGAAGCATGGCTGGGATACCCCCATGGTTTTCTGTGCTTGGGGTTATCGCAATGAGCCCAATTTTTGTCCCCAGTTACAATTCGATGCAGAAATCCGTTCCATCTTTGCCTTTGACATTTTCAGTCGACTATTTCCCTAGTCTTAATTTCCACCAATCACAAACGCGCAATTCTGAATTACAAATGGTTTCTAGATGAAAAAACTGTATGACAGCTCCTGTCAGTAGTTTTCGAGTTAACCATCGGCAAAACTTGACAGCTGTTGTCATTGAAAATTGCAATACCTTTGATAACAAGTAATTATGGTCTCCTAGGACACCAGAAAACGACGCTAAACTATTTTTCTGATTTTATTGTCAATAAATTTTGTAATATTGTTTTTAAACAGTGCTAGTCAGCTTATGTAGTGAAAATGAGTCGCTTTGGAAGTGATTCTATGACTAATATTGATCTGGCGATTGAGAAAAGTGTACCGTACAATAACGTTAAAACCCATACGTCAATATGGAAACAGTTTACGAAATTCTGAAAGGTACTACAAGTTTAGAGCAACTAAACCTAATCCTGAAAGATTGGGCGTGGAATATGAAGAAAGAAAACGGTGAAAATTACAAAGAACTAGTTGTGAAGACAATGTGGAACACCGTTGCAAAAAAAAATACAAGAGATGTATTTTATGAAGTGGAAAATAATTTTTGATCCATTTAAAGATATTATCTTCAAGTCTAGTAGGGAAGCTCGTAATGCGAAACGAAGGAATTTGCAGATGTGCGCCAATAAAAAGAAATCGAGCTTTGCTTCATTAAAATTGGAAGAATACTACGTAATGGTTTTATTACGGGATGAAGACACTCCGGTGGGACTCCAGCGAAAATTTTACCATATCGCTTCAGCAGAACTTGCCTGGAGAGGTGGAGAAGCAGTCAATTGCAGAGTTCATTATTTTAAAGAGGAAGTGGATAATTCTGGGATTAAAACAGGTAGATAACATAGTTACATATTTTTAAAACACGAAGAACCCTACCTTTTGTCCAGTCATTCTTTAAAATTCTAATGGTTAAACGTTCATCTACAATAACAACTAATAGATTATTCTTGACAGTAAACCCATCATGGAACAAAAAACACTCCAGTGGGAAAAAACGAACTTTCGAAATAGAATAAAGAAGCAGCAGAGAAGGCAGGATTAAATGCAAAAGAAATAAAAATAACAAACCACTCTATACAGTCGATAGCAGCCAGTAACCTGGCCAAAGGAGGGTTGAGTGAACAACAATTAATTAAAATTACTGGCCACAGTTCAGCCAACTCAATTAAACCTTATCTGCAAATGAATAATGAGCATTATTCCAACATCATAAACACCCTTAGAAGTGACGCCTCAGAACCTCCAGCTAAAAAACGGAAAACAGAAGATCCTGCAGCCACTCCTCGAGCTTCTCACTCTACAGTTGGACCTGTTTTTCAGTTTTCAAATTAATTCCTACATATTTATTATGTATGCATATATAATAGGTAGTATGTTTTGTAAGCTATGTGTATGCAGAATAATCTGTTACTCATGAAATAGTCTTGTCAAATAACATTCGGGCATCTAATTTTTCCTGTGAAAAAAATCGGAAAAACCTCGTCTTCGAGATTTTTGTTGCCACCAGCAGTCATGCTTCTTGTTAAAGTATTACTTAGTAACGTGTTTTTTCGATTTTGTTCGAAAAAATTAGATGCCCTCATGATATTACTTAAGAGAATAACTTTATGATCCAGACACAAACCGACTAATGTTTCGTTATGGTGTTGTGAGGTTTTTCTGGGTTTTCCCACAACTGTAAAGCAAATGCGTCAGTAGAGACCAGCAGGAGATTGAATAAGAACAAGTAGAAAAGGAGAAACAAGTTAGAGCATAAGAGGTTGAGTAGACACTAGTAGAAAAGTTTAAATAAGATGGAGTATAGGAGGTGGAGTAGATATTAGGATAAGAGGTTGAGTAAGAACGATTAGAACAGTTTAAATAAGAAAGAGTGTAGGAGCTGGAGTAGATATTAGCAGAAGAGGTTGAGACACAGGCAGAATTTGTTTTTTTATTGTATGAATATTGAAAAAAAAATATCGAGACAATATTTATCTTCCGCAGCGTTAGTCCGAGTATCAAGTTGTTAAGGTAATCAAGGTCCATTAAATTTATTATGCTCTCTAAACCATTAGCGCCACTTCTGCACTTCTTAACATCCTCACCGAACTCACTTTCAATCTGAATCTTTAGTCTGGTTTCGGCAAAGAAAATCTTAGTACTTATCACCAAATACTGTTGACTGTTCTGAAGTTAGATTTTCATCCTTCATTATAAATAATGTATTCTTCAAATATTTATATAATACAACAATGCCGAAATTTGATATTATTCAATTGTCAATCGAGTCAATCAAGTAGAATGATTAAATATCGAAAATCTCCCCTTATAGTTACATTTTTTGACGATCGTGGCCACACCTATGTTGTTTTAATTAGTTAAATTCTAATTACGAAATAATTCTGATGACTTACTGTTGCTATTATTGGAACGGAAATTAGGCAATGACTAATGAAATAAAACGATGATTTTGTATTTCCAAATACAGATGTAGGGTACGTGTTTGAAATATAAGCATTCACTCACTATTTTTTTCAATTTTTATAACAATTTGAATAATATGGATTTTAACTTCCTTCAACGTTATAATTTGCGCGAAAAGCAACTTATTTTTAATATTGTTATAATACTTAAATTTTTGCGCTAACAGCCTACTACAGAAATTCTCTTCCTTTTGAGATCCTCTATAATAGTTATATTACGTAACAAGTGTTGTAAAAAGCATATTACGCATGAATGGAAAAATTGCTGTACAACACGCATTACGTACTTTACTTTACCTACGGCCATATACAGTGTGCCGAAATGTGGGAAGTCTTCGACTGCCTCGCAATGGGCTCTTCAGGCTGATCTTTGTTTTTGTCTACAGACTTTTTTTAACTCTTTAAGGTTGGCTTGGTATATTTCCCAGTCCTCTTTGAGTTTTGTTCGTTTTGCCTTGTTAAAGGTCTTGCTGTCATTCTGAGGTGTTCCAGTTCGGGGCACCACCAGGTATTGGTTTTGCCATCTATCTGGATCATCCTCATCGGTCAGGATTCCTTATAGGCCATGTCATTTGTTTTGGATAGATGCCGTGTACCTTTCCAGTTCCTCATTATTACCAGGAGTCAGAACCTTTGTATCCCGCAGAGCTCCTTGTAAGAGTCGATTATCCGTCTTCTTCGGGTCGCGGGATTTTAAAGTGGTCCTGAGATCCAGGCTTACCGCATAGCTCAGCCAACGGTGGTTTGACAGAAATGTCATCCGACACCTGCCAGTCCTGAATTTTGTTTGATATTTTAGCTGTCTATTAACGTTTGGCTACGGGCGTTAATATATGTCGGCTCCGTGCCTCTTAGATCTTTCTTAATTATGTACTCATATAGAGACTTACCTCGGGCGTTGATATCATTGCATAAGTCTGGACTTATGACAGGGTACTTAATTTCTTCAAATGGGATACCCTGTATTCTATTGCATCTTTAGATTTTTTGAACAATTTTATTTCGAACAATTTTACAAATTTCTCTTCAAATCCAGTAGATTCCTGCCTCACTATCACTTAACATATTGAAAATGTAGGTATTCTTTTTTAAATCTTTCAAAAAAGTTTGTATTATTTTGATTTTGACAGTTGCTATGACTACCCTGATGACGGGCGATTACGCGATCACTAGTTACTTGCGAATTATTAAATGTTCCGCTTACTTTTATGTATAAACTGTGCGTTTTGTTTACCAAAACTGTGCGATTTGTTTACCGTGCGTAATGAGCTATATACTAAGGCTATGTGTCGCCTGTTTTTGCCTGTTTTCTATAGCGGCCGTAGGTAATAGTATATTATGTAACTAGAGTGGTAAGTAACCCATTACGCACGAAGTGAAAAAGTTTACGCACGAAGCCGCGCAGCGGCGAGTGCCTACATTTTACGAGTGTGTAATGGGCTTACAACTCGAGTAACGTACTATACTTTTTCTACGCCCACTATTAAATAAAGGACATCGTAATTAATGTGATGATAATTACACAATATTTTAATTCGTTACCTTTGACAACAAATGATTATCGTCTGGGGCATCTTTTAGAAACTTATTAATTTGTTCTGGAGAAAGGATTTTCGCTCTTTTACTTCTAAATCCATCCGATTTCCGCTTCAGTAGGGCCATTAGTTTTGGATAATCTGCTATGTTAATGTTATTATTAATGTTTAGTGTAGTTCTCAGCATCGAATAAATGGCCCATAGAGAAGATGGCTTCATAATTTTTGATGTTTCCTCAAAATACACAAGCAAAACATTCTCCAAAAAGGATTTAACGTTATTCTTGTGTCGCCAATTCATAAATTTTCGATAGGTAATTTCGTACCTTTCTTTAGATTTTAGCGGTAACAAATTATGTGTGGCAGCTTGAGCTTTTTCTAAAATCTCCGGTGGAGTGCTCATAATTTCATCACTTTCACTTTCAGACATATTCGTAGGTAAAGTTAAGAAAATCTTTGGAAACAATATTTTGTGACAATAACATGACGTTTATTTCTATAGAAACGCGGGTTATTTTTTGAAAAATTGTATAATGTGTTGCCGACATTTAGGGACATTACTCTTTAATTGGCTAAATTTATGTAAATAGTCCAAATAAAGTGGTACGTAGATAAAAATTTGATTGCAATTTGATAATATTAAGAAATTTAAGTTTTCTTATCAAAAAGCACGTGTATGTTAGGAGATCTCATTACGTTTATGTTATTGTTAAATGTCATTTACAAGGAAAGTTGACAGTGCGATTTTTAACGTTTACTGACGTGGGCGTAGAAAATTTTTATTATTTGTTGCAGTTTCTCTATATTTAACTATGGGGGGATTTGGAGAAGGTTATGACCCCTTTTTTGTCCGGTTAAGAATCGCCAATTATGGTGTGCAATGGCCTAGGCAAACCACTTAGGTCTTGACTCTATACATATTTTGGTTTGTTATTTGGATATATTAGGGATCGGGAGGTTCTCGGCGTCTTGGTTGTGATAGTTTCATCTTTGTCTTCTTGGATAGTGGTCGTAGTCCATTGCTTGTTTTTGCCTGTTTTGTTATTTTATACCATTTTATTCTTTTTTAATATCTTCTTTTCATCATTCTAATCCTAAAATTCGGTTTTCATTTACACTATCTGCATTATTATTCCATATTTTAGATTTTGTTTATGAGATTATTTTTTAATCATATTATTAAAAGGGACTACGTTAATAATAAATTTTACGAACCGTGGGTGAATAATATCGATTTCGTGACCCTTAGATAAAGAAATAAAATTGGAATGGTGTGCTATTTCTTGCAACCAGTCGGTTGGGTTATAAATATTTTCTCTTGTTTATTTTCATAATTGCAAACGTCTGCGAAGTGCTTCCGTTTTCAGAATTAAGTGAAATACAGTGTGTTTCCGTTCTAAAACCTCACTTCCATTCATTGAAATTATTTACACTTTGGATGCAGCAAAAATAAATAATAAAAAATCGATTAGCGTTTCTTGAAGTTCAACTTTAGAGGAAATGGGACTTGAATACCGTGTATCGTTTTAAATCGATTTAGGGAAAGGAAAAGGAAATTTAATTTTAATTTGTTGATTTTCAGAAAAAATAAATATCCACTCTAGAATCTTAATGACACCGTCGTAAATATTTGTTTATCATGAAAAACCTGAAACTAGCTGCCAAATTTAGTGAGTAATAATATAACAAGAGAGTGAGAATAAATTGAAAATAATTTGACAGATTTTTTGAAAACCACAGGGCTCGAGTGGCTATTTCCAAATGGCAACAAGTTTGAACAAAATCTGTCAAATTATTTTCTAATTTATCGAACTCGCGAGTTATATTTGACTAGATTATTTTTCGATTCACAAATTTTCACAATAAAAGATCAATAAAACTATTGAAAAATTTAATTTAATTAATTATTACAATATACGAAAATATCGTTGGAACATTGTGAGTACATTAAAAGACTTAACAATTTAAATTAGTACAATGGAAAACTCAATTATTAAAAATATTTAGAGACTCACTATTTATTGAGGATTTGGAATTGTTTGTTATATTAACTGTTTCCTCCTGCGTATTTTCTCTAAGATTATTTATTATATTTGAATGATGTTCTTGGTAAGTATGGTTTAATCGAACTTGCAGAATTATGACAAGTGACCTTGATTAGTTCTTGTTCTCTTACACCAGCTTTTGAAAGGTTACTTACTGCAGTTGAAAACAACCTTAGACTATGCAACCAACCATCTTTGCACTTTGCTACCTACCCTCTCATTGGTAGATGCTGCGTTCGATTTAGCTCCTTGTGCACTTGACTTTAACAACTTAGTAACCAATGTAACCATGGATAATTAAAAATATTTTGTTTTAAATATGAAAGGTTTTTCGTAAATAGACTCCTGAGTACGTTTTAACAATGTCAAAAAATAAACCAGCTCCTTCAAACAAATCAACAGCATTTTCCTGGTTAAATTGGCATTTTACAAGTAAAAAAATAGGGCTGTTTCACTGATTGAACAATTTGGTAAAGTTTTTTCATCTGTTATATATGATATGACAAATAATATAAAGAAACTAAATCAAAAATATGAGGATGACGTTGTAGCTAACGAATATTTGGAGGAAATGATTCATACGGAACAGAGACAAGGAGGAGGGATTGTAACTTCTTCACGTTTACCCATTAGTTTTTCAAAAAGATGAACAGGGCAAATATCTGGGTTATTTATGTTTGGAGTCAACCATTTACTATTGTGCAGTTTTTGTAAAGATGGGATTATATTCAATGCGGCCAGTATTTAATCACATTAAATCGGTTTCTTTTTTAAAATAATGAACTAAACATTTCGTAGCTTTTCCTCCCCTCCAAGCTAGTTCATACGATGCAACGTGAAAAAACTTTCTTTGCAATCCACAAGGTGTATCTTCGTCCCAATAGTTAAAAATTTTCAACAGTTCTGTATTAGAAAGTGCCACATAACTTTGTTTGTGCTTTTCAGGATGTTTTTGTAAAATTTTTCTTTTTGCATCTCTTGCATTTCGAGAATTTTTGAATTCTATATCATGGAAAGGATCAAAGGATCTGTTATACTTATTACAGTAAAGTTCTTGAACTAATTTTACCATTTCTCGTAGATAATACTTACTATAAATACTTTTTTCAGCAGGGATGGGGTAAATATACAGGGTGACCCAGGGTTAAACCGTCAAACGTTCAGGATCGGTTTTTCAGGAAAGAATAAGATTTTTTATTCCCATAATCCTGCGTCCTAACTTGTTTTGATTTTAGAACAAAAGAGTTTTTTATGAATTGCTCAAAAAAAAATTTGCTTATTTGCGGCAATAATATAAATATTATTAGAATTAAATTATTAATTCCAGTGACGTTCCACAAGGTAATTTAATTGATATTGGGACAAATCATTGTACGCAACTGTTTTTTTGTATGTTCTTTTCTTGGATTAAACACGTGAACACACAATTTTTTTGCTTCTTCAATTTTATTCGTATCTCGCTTAGTTTTTGAGAAAAAAATAAAAACTCGGAAATAAAAATCGTATTTTTTCCTGAAAACCCGATCCTGAACGTTTAAGGTTTAACTCTGGGTCACCCTGTATACAATGTAGGCTATTTAAATACATTATTTTATTTAACAAAAATTTGTTAATTATTAAGATAAGATTAAAAGACAACTAATTATTAATATAAGATTGAACTTTGAATGAGCATTATTCAAATGCAATTCTGCGAGTTTTTCTGACATCAAAGCTGGACCTGTTAATCAATTGGTAGATGTATTATTCCGAAAATATGATTTCAGTCTTTTCATCATTGAGAAACTTCGTTCAGTTCGTTCTACAGAGGCAGTGGTAATGGGTAAAACGGCTAAAATTTGGGATAGCGTAAAAATGTTCGGAAACAAACAAGGATCTGCTACATTTAAAGTATCGACTGCACTTTGAGGAAGACATGAATCTAATTTTTGGTATTTCACTGTCCAAATATCCCATTCACTGCGTAGAATAACCCTGTATATTGTTTGTAAATCATCTGAATATAACTTAATCGCTGGCTCAAAAACGTAAAATAATTATGATTTATATAGTTACCGCATTTTCTTATAAACTTATAGAAGTTTCGGGGGAGGGCTACGCCACTGGTTGTAGTAGATTGATCCAGAATATAATTTCTTTCTATGGTGAAGGTCTTAAATTGTCTCCATTTAGATGTCTCTCCTACCTTTTCAGATAACCACCAATCATGCATTAAAAAGAAACAATTCGAAAAATCAAAAATATGTGGCCATAAAATACAATGGAATTCTTCAATTAGATTATTTACAGAAACTAATAATTGTAACCGCAAATTTAAAGAAGCAGCACTGATATGCTTAAATCATAATGAATGTGCTTCTAATTGTTTGGTCGATATTTCAAAAATTTGCCTGCCTATTTTACTATATCGGGATAGTATCATAAGTTTTTTATCTGGCTTTTTCTTATATCTTTTGTTATATCAATTTTTTGACAACAACTTATAATTAAAAGTCGAAAAAACTTTTTTGAAATAAATAAGTGGTTTTAATTTCCAGAGAGAAGAGTATTTGAAGTACCAAACCACTATGAACTATAAAAATAAACTAGCTTTTTATTATTATTCTTTTATTAAAAATATGATGTATTTTTAGAATCAAAAATATCTCGCAAAAAACTGGTAAACAATTTTCTACTAATTTATTTTTTCTCCGGCACTAAAAATTTGCAAATAATTGTCGTATTTGGTAATTTAAAGAGCCACTACCAGTTCAAATATTTAAATATTCAATTATGACGTTTGTTTCCTTTCATAAAGAATGTTGGATGGAGGCGTTATAATGATATTTAATATTTTTTTATTTGCTACGCGTCATGCATATTGTTCTTAAATTTCATTCAATGTGAACGCACGACAGCCGACATTTTTTTTACTCGAACTTTATGGGTCTATTTCGGGCAACTGTGTTGGAACGTTATACTAATATTTAAAAGTATCATTAAAAATAGGTAGTCCCGTTGGTTTTAAAAGGTTTAATAATCAGTCCAAAATATTAATAGTTATATATGATCCATCTTGATTTTTGTGTAACTCAATTTGCGACTAAAGTACTTAAAATTTCAGAAAAATCCTTACAAAGACTTGAAATTTCCCCTTATAGAAAGACAGTCGAAGAAGGCAAAAAAGTAAAACCCTTATTTTAAATGCATTACTTGTAATTATTCATAAATTGATTGTTGAAAGTACATATATAACTATGAAATCATTAAATCAACGCTTTTGCGAAGTTTGTGTGCTAGATCAGTATGCAATTAGATCCATAAAATTGGTTTCAGATTTAGAAAATCCTACAATAGAAGAAACATTTTATTGGAATTGCTTTTAATGTCTTACTTGTGTCCTATTTGGTCTACATCTTTTATTTTTCAATGATATTTTAGCTTCTAACCGATACTGAGGTCTTCAATCTATGCAGAGGAACCTACAACCCAAGCTGTCTTTGTTCTACAATTTTTAAACACAGTTTTTGTTTTTTATTTAATTATTTATTTATTCAATAAATACAATGAATAAAAAGCACTCGTTTCGCATGAAAGGCATCATAAAACATCATCAACATTATAAATAGAATTATACCCAAAGACCAGACATCTGTATGAACCTTGACCGATCTTCTTTCCAATTAAGTATTCCCTTTTTTCCAGAGCAATTCCTTCAGAATTTTCCCGCATATACACCTACTTGAATTTTCGTTCCAGTCTTTTGGTATTGCTCAACATAGATTTAAATTACAAAAATTTGGGGAAAATGACATGTCATACTTTTATTGGTTTTGTATGTACCTATACTGTATTTGAAAATCAAGAGAGAGTAAATTCCCAGAAATGTTTTGCAGTTATCAGTGTTAAAGGCAGTAAACCATAGACGTGCGTTTTCAAAATTAAATTAATATGGAAATAGAAATATTTAATTTGTTTTAGTTATTTATACCTAGATTACCAATTTTAGATAGATAAACATAATTCGTAAGTAGTAATTTAATTTGGGTAAAATGAAGAAAAAGTCAATATTATTTTAGGCATTTTGTTTTAGGCATATATTTATTTACAAAATATGTATATAATATGTACAGATAATTACAATTATTTATAAATTAATATGAGGAGCTAAAAAAACAATTAAGTAGGTATATGAGAAAAAAAAACCAACCGTAAGGATAAAATTTGACGAGCAACATGCAAAAAATACGACAATATTAAATCTTAAAAAATAAAAATCTAAAAATAAAATTAAAGTACATAAATTAATAATTTTAAAGTTATGGTTCCTCGCACTCTGTGTCAGAAGATTCACCATCTGATTCTAGAGAAATTACAATGGGCTCTATAGTAATATCAATTATGTTATCTAGCTCCCACATTTTTTTTTCTATTTCTGTAACGTGTCTAATACATTTTTGCCAATTTTCACTTGTTACTTCAGATATTGCCTTATTGAAGAGATTTTTAACATCTGATAATTTAAAAGTAGTGTTATTTCTGGCAACATAACCTTTAACTTGAGCCCATATTAATTCTATCGGATTCAGCTCACAATGGTAGGGTGGTAAACGAAGGATTTCAATTTCTCGTTTTTTGGCTATCTCCTCAATATTATATTTTTTATAATTTTGCTTATGTTTTTTAGCAATAGTTAACAATTCTGCCCTCAGCATTGTATTGTCAAAGGCTAAATTTTTAGAAGATAACCATTTTGCAATTTCACCCTTTTTCCATTTAGTGGTTGGTAAAGGTTCAAATAATCTGGAGTGGTAACTTGCATTGTTCATTACAATAACCGATCCTTTTGGTATGAATTGAATCATCTGTTCAAAATATTCCTCAAACACGTCTCCATTCATTTCTTCGTGATAATCAACGGTTTTTTTTGATTCAAATAAGAGTAAACCATTCTCAAAAAAACCGTTTGTACTCACAAACTGCTTCCATTTTTAGTCACTACTATTTGTCACGTTTATCGAAAATCAAATAACTGCATTTCTAGAAACTATTTAAGTCAAAATATCTGTCATTAGAAGCTGTTGCCATTCGGAGGTCGTTAAATAACAATTATCCCTTTCTATTCTGGTTACGCCTATGACGCACGTTAATCCTCTTAGGCCTACTGTAGTAACAATGAAAGATCATAAAATAATGTGATAGTCCAAGAAATTTAATAAATTTTGTATTGAAATTAACAAAAACAATTTAGAATGCATTACAAATATTGAAGTTTTACCGCACGTACTGTACTATAGTTTTGCATACCGAATTACTTTTTATTCTGGGAATTTACTCTCTCTTGATTTTCAAATACAGTATACTTCAAATAAAAATACAAACCAGTCTTAATTAGTTTGTCATAAATTGGATACATGATTTCAGATAAATAATTCATTTTTGAATGTATTCGTGTAGCATAACGGACTAGGATAAAGGAAAAAACAGCTTATTTAAATCGCTAGTATAATTGATTTGTGAAAACCGTAAATAACGGTCATGGCCTGTTCGAAAAACCGATAACCAAGAAAACAAAAAAAAATCAATCATAATAAAGCGTGGCAAAAATAATCGACACTAATACAATTTAGGTGTGCCGAGGAATTTCTTGAAGTGCAAAACAAGTACGCTGATGATTTAACTATTTCAATTGATATTGTTTCCGTTGTAGGAACCGGAAACATTGTGTTAGGGTTCGGTGCTATTCGCTGAGTTGGCTTCGCCAATTTGCTATTATTCTGCTTAGATCGTACGTTAGGCCAGTGCGAAAAAATCGACTTCCTCATAGCCAGGTGTCCAAGATAGCGTCAGTAGGAAATTATTTATGGTAGATTATGATCGAGTCTTCAACTTTATAAAAAATTCCCATAGTTTTATCAAAGGTAATACCACGAGTCCTCCAAATTTTATCGATAAAATTTTTGGTTTTCACGAAAACGGCTTTATTTGTTTGCCTGAAATAAAGGCGTTTGAGTATGGAAACCGAAAATTTGATCTATAAAATTTGACAGGACGAGTGGTATTTTGAAAGATTATTTTTTGAATCATTTTGTGTTAAAAGCAGAGAAAGACACTTTACACTCAAAAGTTCGATATTTTCTTTTACATTTAAACGCCAAATATTACAAACGTAATATAAGTTGCCTATCTAATAGTAGGCATTTAAGATTATTTATTAAGTGTAACGTTTAGACGGTTTGACATTTTGTCAGTTTTAAACGAATTTATGGATGGAGCTGTGTTGTGTGTTACAATAAACGAATAAAAACAGGTTAGTTTACAAATATATTTTGAAATTTGGGTATTAACATAGATTTGCAATACATTTTAGTATAATAATAATTGATAAATGTTTATATTTGACATTTCAAAAAAGGTAAACACAGTTTAATCAAAAAACAAAAACGACGAAGCGGTTTTATCAGTATAAAACACAATGATTGGTTAGGATCCTGAGCTCTTATTGGCTGAAACCACAAAATCTGAATGTTTTGACAGAGGAAAAAATAATCAAAGGTAATACCACGAGTCCTCCAAATTTTATCGATTAAATTTTTGGTTTTCACGAAAACGGCTTTATTTGGAAAAACCACGAAAACAAACTGCTTGATAAAATCACGAGTCCGCAGGACGAGTGATTTTATCTTAAATCAGTTTGTTTGAGGAGTTTTGCCTGAAATAAAAGCGTTTGAGTATGGAAACCTAAAATTTAATCTATAAAATTTCAGAGGACGAGTCGTATTTGGAAGGGTTATTTTTTGAATCGTTTTATATTAAAAACAGAGAATATAGTCATTTATGCAAAATACACTTTAACCACAAATGTTCATTATTTTCTTTATCAAATTAAATTGAAACATCAAAAAATATTGAGCTGTTATAATTTTGCGTACAGGGCCACCAAGGCATACATGATTTTTTGATTGGCAACCCTGCCGAACTGATGTTTAATGAACAAAAAGTTTAGTGTTGAAGTGAGTTATGTAAAAGTGTTAAAGCGATTTGAAATAAACGAATAAAAACAGATTAGTTTACAAATACATTTTGAAATTGGGGTATTAACATAGATTTGAAATACATTTTAGTATAATAATAATTGATAATGCTAAATAAAAGTTGTTAAATGTTTATATTTGACATTTCAAAAAAGGTAAACAAAGTTTTATCAAAAAACAAGTACGAAGAAGCGGTTTTATCAGTATAAATAATTGGTTAGGATCGTGACCTCTTATTGGCCAAAACCACAAATTTGACTGTTTTGACAGATGAAAAAAATAATCAGGTTGATCTTTCTACTGATAACTTTATTTATTGTATTTATTCATGCTCCAATTTTAATTACTAAAAACATAGGTTTGATAGAAGCATTAATTATATCTTAAATCGCTGCAATTAATTTTCGCGCGATTACCGGCTCATCAGTATTTTGTCCGCCATGATCAAGATAGCCGATAGAGTAATCTTGAGAAGAACAAATACTGGAAATCACACCAGACAAACAATTCGGACTACGGAGCTGCACATTCAACAGAAAGTTCTTAGATTGGAGGGTTTTATCTTCATATGGGGAACTGGAAGCAGGGATACCTCAAGGAGCTGTCTTGTCTCTACACAAAAAGAAGATCCAGGCCCAACACAATATCTGTCTCAGGCAGGCTGTCAATTGACCCAATCATAACTGTTATTATTATTACTTTGTTTACTGTAATACTGTACAACATTTTTTATTTAATTTATCGCTAAAAAATGTTTATAAAAAGTATCTTTTGCATAAATCTTTTCTATGCTCAGAGTACTGGCCTACCAAGCGTTATAATCTTGCTTATCTCATAAGTAGTGCGTGTGGCCTCGAACACTTTTTTCATTCGTTTAGTTCATTCATAAGTTCATTTATTATTACATTCATAAAAGCGGCCGCGATTTTGCCATTCATGACGATGTAGAATTCAGTAGGGGGATATTTCCATTTTAAAGATGAATTATTTTTGAATCCCTAATTCGGATAAATATTATTATTTTCTATAAAAAAATAGAAAAAAAATTCATTACAAATTAGTAGAGTCAACAAAATTCTATAACAAGCACAAACATAAAAATGAAAATTAAACAAGCGCGACAAAATATTTTTTGCTGTCCAAAAAGTGGGCGGTCAGAAATGTTTCCAGGTAGTGAAATTGTATGGGTCAATTGCGCTCGTATTACCCTCGATAGATTGGTCAATTGCGCTCAAAACACCTGAAAAGAAAACTAAATAAAACAATGATTATTATAAATATAAATATTTTTGCAAAGTCATAACAAACACTCATAATCTAACCTAACCTTATAATAATTATTATTTTCTGTTGAATATTGGTGTGTACAATAATAATCCTGGGAAACCCTGTTATTAGGAGCAGGTACTAATGTGTTGTCGGGCGCAATTGACCTGTCCTTTTTGGAGTTATTCTATAATCTGTAAGCGTTAACCTGACCGCTGCGTACTATTGGCATATATGCCGAAGAGTAAATAAACATTGCTCGCCCTTTTTCTAAAGTAAGTTCTTGTTAGAAAAAGACATTTAATGAGGTAATTAAATATAGGGAAGATATTGCAATATTATTTTATAAGAGCTGAATGACATTATTAGAGACCAAAATCTCTCAAAAGATTGCTAGCATCCATATTAAAGGAAGTTAACTTACTTCATCCAGACATTAAGATCACATATAAAAAAGGATCTGCTACCATTTTTCTCTAGAAGTGAATACTTTGTTTATTGTAGTGATGTAAAAGGCCTATTAGAAAAAATAGATAGATCTTTTTTAAAAAAATTCTGGTTCGTTAAATACCTTTAATATAAATGTCTTGAAACCCCTCTGGTATTCGTTAATTACAAACAATACATACATCCCTTATCGTTCCAAATAAACGATCCAAAAATACCACCCCTTCGCCGGTATCCTAGATACATCTAAAAATAACAACCCTCCAGGTACTTCACTGCGTTTTTACCGGAAATAAGACTTCCGATTTAGCTAATACAATTTTACAATACCAGTTCCGTTTTCCTGTCCATGAAAGGTAAGCCATCTGGCCTTTAGGGGTCTGTTTTTGTAGCCGATAAGGGCGGGGGGTAGACGGCTAACCGTAATTGTCGAAAGGATCAAGTCAAAAACTATTTATGACTCTTTTGTATACTGAAAAAAAAAATCGTTGACAAATTTTTGGTGGTTTCTCTGACGTGTTGTTTGTCAGTTTTGTGGGATTTGGCGGTAAAACTTGCCACTAATTTAGTTGTTAATAAATAACACATATACACACAGATAAATAACACATTTGTATGTGACTAGTATTTTTTCCAGCGCCAACTTACATTTGAGACATTAAAAATAAATGTTTCAAACATAATTTATTTTTTATTTTGTTGTGCTTTAAATAAGCTCTAATTTTTTCACTTATAATTAATTACACGAGAGCTTTTTTTTTGTCTGAAGTAAACTTGACATGTATCAATAAGAATTTTGTTGCCTGGCAATTTAACGAAAAAAAAACTGCCTCTGAAAAAATTACGAGTCCGTGGAAATTAAGACGATGGAAATAGTCACAGCAAAATATTTATTTTTCGATTTTATATGAATTTAAATTTAAAAAAAGCCTAATTTTCAATCGAAAAAGGTTTCAATGAAGAAAATGAGCACAGATAAAGTTAAAAAATTAAAAAATTTGTAAACCAACTTTTAACTTTGTTTTGTCAAATGGATACTTTAATCAGCGATCCACTGTGACCCCTCACTCTATGATCCTTGTTTTAAATAATAATTTTGTCTTTGACTGAAAAATTTAATTTATTCTCGTAAATTTGAAATTTGAAATTTTCTGAAGTTCACACCATGGTCCCAAAGTCGCATTATTTTTTGATGAAAACATAAGTAAAAGAACTTTGTTCTTTCATTCACTAATATATCACCGTAGATGAGAGTACGCCACTGTCCCCGCATTATGCGAAAAAACGGAGGAGAGAATAAATTTTTATGGCATTGTTTAAAGTCTGATAAATGGAAACGAAACGTATCTACATTTCAAAATCGACTTTTTTCAATTCACATCCGTTCTGTTTTACCATTCACACACTTCATGAATATGAATGAATAACTATATATTGGATTTTGTGTTTTCCGAAATTAGGGACGTACTTAATATATGTATGTATGAGTAGTTTTAAAAGATCAGAAGTCAAATTAAATGGATTAAAGTGCAGATCATTGATTCGATTTTTTAACTACTTTTTGAATAATATTTAAAATCCCATCCGTCCAAATTCCTTCAATTCAAAGTTTGGAGCCAATTTTCGATTTCTGTCAAAGAAGTGAACCGGTGGCCTGCTTGGTAAATGCAAAATGCGACTTTTTAATGCTGAAACTGAAACTCAAGGCGATATAAACTGAATATTATTGACAGATGAAACCGCCAAAATCGACAGTCACTATGAACCATTCATAACAATAGACAGAACTAATTTGTACACCTAATATTATTAGTGGAGTGCCGTTAGTCGTAAAAAGTGAAAAAACTCGAACGAGAGTGTCAGTGAATCGATTTTGATGGGATTTTTTGCATTGTATTTCTATCTAATACTAAAATGTATATATAATAGAATTTGCCGTGATGGGGAAAAAAGAAAAAAACTTATTGACAATAAAATCAGAAAAATTGTTTAGCGTCGTTTTCTGGTGTCCTAGGAGACCATAATTACTTGTTATGGTATTGTAATTTTTGGTGACAACAGCTGTCAAGTTTTGCAGCGGGTAAACTCGAAAAAAGTACTGACAGGAGCTGTCATATAGTTTTTTCAAAGGTAATACCACGAGTCCTCCAAATTTTATCGATTAAATTTTTGGTTTTCACGAAAACGGCTTTATTTGGAAAAACCACGAAAACAAACTGATTGATAAAATCACGAGTCCGCAGGACGAGTGATTTTATCTTAAATCAGTTTGTTTGAGTGGTTTTGCCTAAAATAAAGGCGTTTGAGTATGAAGATCAAAAATTTAATCTATAAAATTTCAGAGGACGAGTCGTATTTGAAAGGATTATTTTTTGAATCATTTTGTATTAAAAACAGAGAACATAGTCATTTATGCAAAAGACACTTTACACACAAATATTGAAAATTTTCTTTACCAATTTAAATTGAAACCTGAGCTGTTATAGTTTTACATACAGGGCCACCAAGGCGATTTTTTGACTGGCTACCCCGCGAAACGGCGCCTTAAATAAAAGCGAAGAAGAACAATGAAATGATGTCTTTCTTAATTTATTTAATTTTAAGTTTAGTGTTAAAGTGAGGTATGTAAAAATGTTAAAGGCGTTTTTGAAATAAACTAATAAAAACAGGTTAGTTTACAAATACATTTTGAAATTTGGTTATTAACATAGATTTGCAATACATTTTAGTATAATAATAATTGATAAATGTTTACATTTGACATCTCAAATAGGTAAACACAGTTTAATCAAAAAACAAAAACGACGAAGCGGTTTTATCAGTATAAAACACAATGATTGGTTAGGATCCTGAGTTGTTATTGGCTGAAACCACAAAATCTGACTGTTTTGACAGATGAAAAAAATAATCAAAGGTAATACCACGAGTCCTCCAAATTTTATCGATTAAATTTTTGGTTTTCACGAAAACGGCTTTATTTGGAAAAACCACGAAAACAAACTGATTGATAAAATCACGAGTCCGCAGGACGAGTGATTTTATCTTAAATCAGTTTGTTTGAGTGGTTTTGCCTAAAATAAAGGCGTTTGAGTATGAAGATCAAAAATTTAATCTATAAAATTTCAGAGGACGAGTCGTATTTGAAAGGATTATTTTTTGAATCATTTTGTATTAAAAACAGAGAACATAGTCATTTATGCAAAAGACACTTTACACACAAATATTGAAAATTTTCTTTACCAATTTAAATTGAAACCTGAGCTGTTATAGTTTTACATACAGGGCCACCAAGGCGATTTTTTGACTGGCTACCCCGCGAAACGGCGCCTTAAATAAAAGCGAAGAAGAACAATGAAATGAAGTCTTTCTTAATTTAATTAATTTTAAGTTTAGTGTTAAAGTGAGGTATGTAAAAATGTTAAAGGCGTTTTTGAAATAAACTAATAAAAACAGGTTAGTTTACAAATACATTTTGAAATTTGGTTATTAACATAGATTTGCAATACATTTTAGTATAATAATAATTGATAAATGTTTACATTTGACATCTCAAATAGGTAAACACAGTTTAATCAAAAAACAAAAACGACGAAGCGGTTTTATCAGTATAAAACACAATGATTGGTTAGGATCCTGAGTTGTTATTGGCTGAAACCACAAAATCTGACTGTTTTGACAGATGAAAAAAATAATCAGTATAAAACACAATGATTGGTTAGGATCCTGAGCTGTTATTGGCTGAAACCACAAAATCTGACTGTTTTGACAGATGAAAAAAATAATCATCTATAAACCATTTGTAATTCAAAATTGCGCGTTTGTGATTGGTGGAAATTAACGAGGGAAATAGTCGCTTATCAGTACATGGTAACTAAGTAAAAATTGGAACTGCTATTGGCTAAATTTATAATGAGTTGTATAATCGGTGCAACTATTTTACACTAAAAAACTGAATCATTAAATAGGACAAACTGTATAACTTATTCACCGAATACTATTTTCGAAAGTCTGGCACGTCGACGTTCTTCGAAACTGACTTAATTTATAAATATGTCAGTTATTTTTCGCGGTTATTATGACAAATAACTTACTATTTTCTGTTTGTGCATAGGAAATGTATCAATAGAAAAACATTTCCATTAATCACAAGCATTCATTAACACTATTTCCACTATACCGACATTTTTTAATTGCCATTAACAGAGCCGGTTTAGAAAATATTGTTAAATTAATAATAAGCAAAAACTCCAAAATTTTCCATATCTCTATAGGCCAGTAAATTAACGCCACAAAAAAAATTCGCAAAATTATTGTGCCGAAATATGACCCTCAGAGCCTTTTTATTTAGACATTACCTACAAAAGTTGTCCCTATGATTTTTTTCGCTACACTAATATTTTTGGCAAAAACGGCGTTTCAAAAATTCGCAATTTTGATAATCTGAAAATTCGCAAAATTATTGTGGTGAAAACGGAAAATTTGAATATCCTCCCAAAACTGGAATATCCTCCCGTTTTTGTCTGAAGACAAAAGATAAGGCAATAATATCCAACTTTTTTTTATTTTCTGGAAAACCAAAAAATATGAAAAAAAAAGAAAAAGTCCATCCACAAGTGGACAAGCTAAGTTTTCTAATGATGTGCGTTGAAAACCGATATGGTCCTTGATTACCTATCTATTAATTCCGATCATTTTTGAAAACTCCGGAAATCCCAAAAAAACGCCCTAAAAAACATGTTGTTTATGAAAATACACAAAAATAATTTATTGAATCTTTCTGAATATATCTAACACCTTGCAAAGCCCCATTATCCAAAAGGATTCGGTGAAATGAGTCTTGATAAAAAAAATATGAATAAATTTATAGGAGGTTCAAAATATCGAGCAAAAACAAACTTTGGCCCGGTTTTTCAATAATTCAGGGAAATAGACAAAAGGAAAAAGTAACATGATATTATAGCTACAGGTTCATTCTTTCATCTGAACTTTGAATCATGAAAAAATATTAATTTTTACGTGATTTATTGGGAGTGTCATTCCTTTACAGCGTGCTCTCTAAATGCAGGGCAAGAGCTAAAAATGGGGGTGCGTTTTGGAGCCGGTTATGTCGAAAAGTATCATATTTTTGACAAAAATGATGAGGATCATTTTTGTAGGTAATGAACTGATCTTCATTTTCGTCCAAACAAAAATTCTGTAAGTGTCGGTGAAAATAGGCGAAAAAAGAAATTTCTACTATTACAGGTAAAACTAATTAAAAAATTATAAAACTATATCCACTAAATTACGACTTATTCCAAGTTCAGATCTAAAAAAACAATTAAATTTTAAAAATGCGATTTATGTCCACACTATTTCAGCGGGTCGTACTAATCAGAACTTCAGCGTGTTTAATTTTAAATTCAGTCACTTTTTATTGGATCACCCTGTATTTCGTATAAATCTTGTACTCTTATTAAGCGTATACGGTCTATTTATAAACGAACTATATCCAGTAAATTTCAAGTGATTTGAAGTCCAGAGCTAAAAATAAGAAAAATCTAAAAAAATTAATTATACTCCGTTTGAAAATGCATGAAAGCACAGTTTTTATGGCAAAGGTCTTTATACCGGATTGTTCTATGCAGAAAAAAGTAAATGTTTGATACCTTCTTATCTGAATTTTCACTAGAGTTTAGTATGACCACCCCGAAAAATCTCGAACACAATACATCATAAAATGTAAATAAGCAAACCCTAAGGGATTAACCAATAATTCTATCGGTACATTGTGATTGCGCGCAGCGGTCAAATTGCGCGCAACGGAAGGATTAATGCAGGTAATCCAAATTCTTTAGAAAACGTAATCCATGTTCGTAATAGATATTCAGATCAGTAATATCTGTTTGTGATAGCAAGAATTTGACATTTAATACCAGTGAAATTGTGTGTGATTTCGAAGAAGCTATTCACAAAGCAAGCCGAAACGTTTGGCCTCAGCTACAGTTAATTGGCTGCAGATTCTACATCAGCCAAGCTTGGCTGAGGAAAATACAGAATGTTGGACTCAAAAGAGAGTATTTCGACAAGGACAGTGAGTTGGGGACATGGCCTTTTATATTTACACAGTGCTGATGTTTCGGAATGCTTCGTTGAAGAATTGATTGCAGAAGCCCCCAACGATACCCGTATAACCTTCTGCGATTATTTAACGGGGAATTACATTTCTGAATCTGCGAGATTTCCTCCAGAGATGTGGGCTTCATGTAGCCCAAGCCGAGAACGGACAACCAACGCCTGTGAATCTTTTCATAGCCACTTTAATAAAAGATTTTATTCTCCCTATCCTAATATTTTTGTATTTTTAAATGAATTGAAAAATGTTCAAATAGGAACTTATGTGCAATTAAATAGCGTACATTTACAAAAAAATATTAAAAATATTAATTATGAAAGAAAATTAAAATATGTAACAAACTTGATAGGGAAATTTAAAAATAAAGAAATATCCAGAATAGAATTTGTAAAAACTATATTATGTTACAAGTCATGTTCAAATTAAATATATATATATATATATATATATATATATATATATATATATATATATATATATATATATATATATATATATATATATATAAGTGGATATTTTCGTGACTGTTCAATAATAGTTTAAGTAGAAAAATTCGTGGGAATCAGTCAATATAAAATAAATTAGTTTGATTTCTTCGTTTTGGTCAAGCTTTCGAAAACGTTTATTTTCTTTTTCAAGACTAATAACATGAAATACGGAAAAAATTAAATACAAAAAGAAACATCGGTGTTAAAATATTTTAAAATGACAAAATGACAGTTTCCAAAAACTTCAGAATACAATTGTAACATACAGAGTGTGATTATAAAAAGTATAAGAATGTGTAAATATATATATAAAAAAAATAATAATAAATATCAATTCAAGGAGGACGAGTTGAGAAATTTTCTTTATGTTTTTTTAATAGAAATGTGTATATTGTACTCAGGTCATTGATGTCTGTTCTTTTATTCATTGAATTTTGATTGTTATTTATATGAACCATTTCAAGAAAGAGACGCTTATTGAGATTTCGTTCATTATCGAGAATTTTGACATTATTATAGTCAATCACATGATCTTTATCTATTACATGTTCAGCAAGGCGACAAGATCTCACATTCCTTCTGCAGTCACTTTTGTGAGAAGTTATTCTATCTTTAATCATTCTACTTGTTTGACCAATGTATACTTCATCACAGCTGCTGCATGGGATTTCATAGATTATATTTGATTTATTTTTGACTGGTATGGGTGTTTTCAATTTAGAATGTATTTGTGAAATAGTTTTCAAATTGGTTTTAGCTATTTTAATATTGTCTTCATTTTTAAACAAATGTATGAGTTTTGATGTCAAACCATCTATATGTGGTAAAGATTTAAAAATAGAAATTTGGTCAGTTGTTGTTGGATGGTTTGAATTTGAAACAGAAATAGAGGTACTAAATAGAATTTTATTCACTAAAGATTTAGGATATGAGTTTTCTAAAAGAATGTTCTGAAGCTCTTTTAGACACTCATCTCTCAAAGATGGATGAGTGACTTTAACCACTCTGTTTTTGAGGTTATTAATTAAATTTATTTTGATTTTCATAGAATGGTTTGAATGAAAATTTAGGAACCGATTACTATTAATTGGTTTTCTGTACCATCTAGTAATGATTTTATTGTCATTCGTTCTTATTAGTTTTAAATCCAGGAATGGAACTGAATTATCAGTTTCTTTTTCAACGGTAAACTGAATATTTGGATCGAAACTGTTAAAAATATTTAAAGTTTCATCGATACAGTTTCCTGGTACAGAGAGGATAAGATCATCAACATATCTCTTGAGGAAAGGAATTTCGAATGTGATTTTATTTGTACAATATTCTAGGAGTTCATCTAAAACGTAACTTGATATTATTGGAGAGATATTAGAACCCATGGGAGTACCGAAAATTTGTTTGTAGAATTTTTGATTGAAGACAAGGCATGTAGAGTCAAAAATGAAATCAATTATATTCATAAACATTTGTTTTTCAATATTGCAGAGGTTGTTAATTTTGTTCCAATTTTTGTCGATACAGCGTTTAACTAACTACTCTAAAGGTAAGTTAGTGAATAGAGATACCACATCTAAACTTATAAGAATATAATTTGGTGCTAATTGAAAATCGTTAATGAATTCACTAAAGGAGAAAGAGTCACTAACATGATATATGTTATCGTTGTCATATGAGTTGGTCAATATTTCAGTAATAAATTTCGTTATTTTACTATTTGGGGAGTCTATAGAGGAAACAATTGGTCTCATTGATAAAACGGGTTTGTGAATTTTTGGTAAAGTATAAAAGCGTGGTGTAATTGAGTTATATATAGTTAACTTTTTAGCAATTATTGCATCAATCATTGTTTTCTTCTTTAGTTCAGATACAATTTTATTAGCTTTCTGTTGTAGAGTGCAAGACGGATCTGCTCTAAGTGGTTTGTAATATTTTGTATCATTTAGAAGTAATTGGCTTTTATTAATGTATTCGTCTCTATACATTGCAACAGTTACATTACCTTTATCACTATTGATAATGCAAACTTCAGGATGTTGTTTTAGATATATCTTGCACTTATTGAACATAATAGTAAATTGATCAATGTGATTATTATTTATATGAGAAAAGTTTGTGATGATATTGGTGAATTGTGCACGATATAGGTTTTTACTTGTCTCATTGAAATTTTCGATAATGTTTTCTAAATCTGCAAGAAGCGAATCTATTCTTAAATCTTTCATAGTTGGACACACACTAAACTTAGGACCATCTTTGAGAGATGAGTGTCTAAAAGAGCTTCAGAACATTCTTTTAGAAAACTCATATCCTAAATCTTTAGTGAATAAAATTCTATTTAGTACCTCTATTTCTGTTTCAAATTCAAACCATCCAACAACAACTGACCAAATTTCTATTTTTAAATCTTTACCACATATAGATGGTTTGACATCAAAACTCATACATTTGTTTAAAAATGAAGACAATATTAAAATAGCTAAAACCAATTTGAAAACTATTTCACAAATACATTCTAAATTGAAAACACCCATACCAGTCAAAAATAAATCAAATATAATCTATGAAATCCCATGCAGCAGCTGTGATGAAGTATACATTGGTCAAACAAGTAGAATGATTAAAGATAGAATAACTTCTCACAAAAGTGACTGCAGAAGGAATGTGAGATCTTGTCGCCTTGCTGAACATGTAATAGATAAAGATCATGTGATTGACTATAATAATGTCAAAATTCTCGATAATGAACGAAATCTCAATAAGCGTCTCTTTCTTGAAATGGTTCATATAAATAACAATCAAAATTCAATGAATAAAAGAACAGACATCAATGACCTGAGTACAATATACACATTTCTATTAAAAAAACATAAAGAAAATTTCTCAACTCGTCCTCCTTGAATTGATATTTATTATTATTTTTTTTATATATATATTTACACATTCTTATACTTTTTATAATCACACTCTGTATGTTACAATTGTATTCTGAAGTTTTTGGAAACTGTCATTTTGTCATTTTAAAATATTTTAACACCGATGTTTCTTTTTGTATTTAATTTTTTCCGTATTTCATGTTATTAGTCTTGAAAAAGAAAATAAACGTTTTCGAAAGCTTGACCAAAACGAAGAAATCAAACTAATTTATTTTATATTGACTGATTCCCACGAATTTTTCTACTTAAACTATATATATATATATATATATATATATATATATATATATATATATATATATATATATATATGATTTTAGAAGAAGTACCCACTTTTTATTATCTTAATTATTTAAAATTAGTAAATTTTCCGTTCAAACATATAAGAAGTTAATAAAACTTCCGCGCAAAGCTATAATCACAGTATACCTTTTTAAAGACATGTACCATGGGCTTAGGACACCCTGTTGAGAACCCTGACCGCTGCGCGCAATTGCAGTCTGCCCAATTCTATACCCCAGTGACGGGGAACACGAAATTACTTTAATATAAAAAATAGTAAACTGTCAATATTAAGTACCCACATTTATTTTTATAAAAATAGTATACCTACTAGATATTAGGTTAGGACATTTCCTTAAAATTTAATAATAAATATACACACAACCAAATTTATATGATATAGATACTAAAAAAAAAATCGTTCTTCTCCCAAACGAAGTCTAATTCATGTTTTCCACAATTTGTCTCTTTTAACGTCTCCATTAATGTCTACTAAAAGTTTATCCAAAGTAGGTATCTTTTTTTGTAAATAAAACGAATGTAAATTTTAACTAAACTAATTTACAATCTGCACAACACTTTCTGCCGATTAGAAATTTTAATCATTTCTAAGAAAGTTGAGGGCTACTTAAATTGATCTTAAATTGTAAATATTTTCTACCTGTAGAGATTACCTACTTACCATATTCTTGTTGATTAAAATGACTAGAAAATTTAAGACAAGAATTGAAATAAATTGGTATTTTTAAAAATTTTACCCAAGATTTCATTTTGGAACAAATAATGCTAAACATTTTATTTTAGAAATTATCCGCCACTGATTTATGATGTTATATTGAGGTTTATCTTCTGGGTCATAAAAATTTCGCATTCAATCATTTTCAAACAGAGTATAAGTTTAAAAATTCGATTTATCAGATTTGCGATGTGCTAAAAAACCTTTGGGAAATTATTTACCTCTAAATGTAAAGATCGGAGTTAATCAAAAAATAGAATTTGGTAAAATAATTTAAATAATAGACGATATCCACACAACTTTATCAGAGGTTTGAACTAATCAGAACGCCCTGTATTTCATATAAATCTTGGACTGAGAAGTAAATAATTACAGTTCGCACCATTTACTCAATTACATCAGCGGCGGAATTTCTCTTTAACTATATATAATTATAACAACGACACTATGAACTATATAACTATGTAATTCTTATTCAAAACGCGTTCATTCAAAAAAACCAATGTCATAAAAACTATAAACCCCAATTCCAAGAACCCATCATCATTTCTGCACAACCATCACCCAATTACCATTCGAACCGATCTTCCCCTCTCGCCCCTACACGAGTCTCCCCCTCCGGTTGTAAAATACTACGTTCAAGGTGATTCATTCATGGAAAAGACATTTCATTCATAAATCCGCCGCGCGCTTGAGTAGATCGGATGTCCGTCCGGTTTCGACTCGAAGAGAGAGAGATAGAAGAAACAGTTAACTAGATTCCACTTTACCAGTTTTAGGTTTCATTCATTTTACCTCAGTGTGCTGTGGCTGTCGTGAGCAAAGCTGTATACAAGACGGCCGTTTTTTTAGAAACGGACGTAACTTAGCGACGGGCTGGGTTGCTTATCGACACGTTTAGCTATAATTTAGCGATTGACACTTTAAAATCGGGATATTGTTAATCTTCGAAGCAGGTGTGGTGTTTGCGACAGTTTTTTTTTTGGTTGCGGGCGTTAAAGTTATGGTGAAGAGCTGGCACGGTGTGGACGCGGTGTGTCGGTATGACAACGTAGATACAGTGAAAGTTCATTATTTGGAATTTGAGGCGGAGAATTGAGATTTCTCTGTTGGCGTTGAAAAAGTATGTAATCTTGTATTAGATCAACAATTTTATTAATAATTGTGTGTATTATCCAAAGGTATAAAAGCCCAGGCCAGGATCCAGATGCTGGTTTTGGGGGTGGCGCATTATCTAGTTTTATCTACCTGTCTGTGTTTCATAAAAAGTCTTCTAAGCGCTTGACACTAATGAATCCTTAATATCGATCTACTAGCATTAATATTGACCAGCCACCTAACAGGTTTTTTTCTAGAACTTGAAGATATTAAAAAATTTTTGTGCTCTGAATCCTTTTGGCGTTGGCGATCGCCACATCGCCACCCCCTCTGGATACGGGCCTGTAAAAGCCTATTTTGAACCACAAAAACAAAAAGTGGCACTTCACCCTCAGAATAATATCGGAGGATAAGACTTTCAAGTCTTCGCTTTTTTAAAGCCTGATTGCAAGTTTTTGTGAGTATTCTTCTTTCTTATTAGTGGAGTGAAATTAGACGAAAATATTCTCAAAATGGATGTAAGAGCTAAGTCAATTTTTTTTAATTTTTTCGATTTTATACATAAAGAGAAGCTTGTAAAAAATTTTTCAATAAATTTGGTGGAGCTTCGCGAGATATGTGCCAAAAACGGCATTTTTGGTATTTTTCGAGTGGATTGCTTGACTATTTTGTAAATATCTCCGGCTCTAAGCTCGTGGAAAAATAAAAAATAAATTAAAATGACCGTGATGAAGTAGAGTTTTTTTAAAAATTCATCCTAACCTCAAAAAACGAATTCGCGCACATTATTTCTGTTTTTTTACTGAATTGGCAATAAATAACCAAAGAATCCTCGAAAAAAATTGGAGAAAATATGTACTTTTATGTCGGGAAGACATGGTAAAAATTAAAAAAAAAGAAATGTATTTGTTCAGCCAAAATCGGCATTTTTCGAAAAAAAATTGATTTGGCCGCCATTTTTGGAAAAACAATAGTAGAGAAAAAATTTTTATCTTAAAAAGAAGGATTTTATGTGTACTTTTGTCCAAGAAAATCCAACATTTATTTCTTTATTTAAAGTGCCCAATTTAGGGAATAATAAAAAACAAAAATTCGATTTTCATTTTTTTCCAATTTTTTATCGCGATATTTATGCTTGATTCTCTTAGAAAAACTGTATTTCAGTACAAAAAATGTTTAAAAAAAATAAAAAAAATATTTCAGGTTCTAAATTAAGATTTTTGTGAGGGAACGAATCAATATAAAAAATGAAAATTCAATTTTTTTTTATTATTCCCTAAATTGGGCACTTTAAATAAAGAAATAACATGTTGGATTTTCTTAGACAAAAGTAGCCACAAAATCCTTATTTTTAAGATAAAAATTTTTTCTCTACTATTGTTTTTCCAAAAATGGCGGCCAATTCAATTTTTTTTCGAAAAACGCCGATTTTGGCTGGACAAATACATTTTTTTTTACCATGTCTTCCCGACATAAAAATACATATTTTCTCGAATTTTTAAGAAAATTCGAGGATTCTTTGGTTATTTATTGCCAATTCAGTAAAAAAAATAATGTGCGCGAATTCGTTTTTACTAACTTTACAAAAGGCACGTTGTTTTTTTCATTGATGCATCATGATAAGGATAATAATGATTGGAAGCTAATTTTTTTACATGCTCTATATTTTAATAATACCTTATCTAAATTTAAAATGATCACCCATGGAGTGCCACAAGGTTCTGTACTTGGGCCGATACTATTTATTATTTACGTCAACGATCTAACTAAATATTAAATGTTTCAATAAGATAAAATCGTTTATAGGGATTAATAAAACTAGAATTGCATTCAGAAATGAAGTACATGGGTTCTTGCTAGATAATTGCTGCTACAGTATTGATGAATTTCTTGCTTTCAATGGTTAGAACCATTTTAAAATTTGCTGTTTTTCTTTTTTCAATAAGTTTTTTCATGTATTAAATTTTCTAATTGTGTATGTGTAAAAATAAAATCTTGTATTGTTTTGTTAATATAATCATTTAAAATATTTGTTTTTTATAAAAATGATTATACAGGGTGTCCCAGAAGTACCTTTGGAAAATTCAGGGATGAATAGAAGTGGTAAAAATAACGTTATTGTTTCATATAACTTTCCATATGGGCCTTCGTTTCCGAAAAAAAAATTTGACTTAGCTCTTACATCCATATAAAATTCCAATTCCACACTATATGGAGATAGGTTAAAGGTAAAATATCCTTGTGAATGAAATTGAAATTTTATCGACGGAAGATGTTTTTTGGGCCATCAGACGATAGTTTCCACGGTACAATCTATAAATCGCTCTAGCTTGGCCAGAACGCTTTCATGCATCAGTTTTTTTATTTTTTTATCGTGTGGAATCGACCAAAAATGTATCAAACAATTTTTTTCCGAATATTCAATGGTGGGACGCACAAAAAAAATTAATTCTAAATTGTGTTGTTTTAAAATCAAGTTTTACGCCTAAAAAATATTTTCAGAGACATAAATCGATGTAAAATATTATTAGAGTAAACGAAAATTCGGAATATAATTTTTTAATAGATGTTTGGGGGATCTACACGTTAAAAAATATGTGCATATGCATGTAAGGGTTCTGAGCAAGATACAGTGATTTTAAATAATAAAACAAGATCCAAAAAAAAGTCCAAATTTTATTAAAACTAACGTTGGTTTCGAAATTGTTTGTCATTTAGAAACAAACTTATTACAATTGTGTCACAAACTGAGTAAAATATCAAACGTGCGAAAAAAAAAATAAAAAATATTTTGAAAAGAAAATTTTAAGAAACAGTTTTAATTTAAGGAATTCAACGAAATTAAAATACTTTTAATTAAAAATTATTTCCGCCTCACCCTGTATATCGATTGAATATGCCACGAATATGCCATTTAAACATAATATTAGTAGAATCAGAAGGTAAATAAATATTTTCTAGAAATATTACTTCTCAACAAATAAATTTCGGAGTAAAATATTTATTACTATAATTATTTCATTCATTATATCACAAAATCCACTGATTGGCGTCGAGAAATATTTATATTTTATCACTGGTAGGTCAAAATATTAAATTTTTATCAATGAATTTAAGTCAAGGGTAACACCACTATCATAATTTAAGTAAATATAAACAAAGGTAACCGTAGCCTTGATCCGAAGACTGACAAATATTTGTACAGAATGTTTTATAACCAAATAACAGATTTTATAACATAATTTCAGGTTAAAGCAAAAATTCCCAACTTGCACTTATTTTACATACATAATATACTGATTGAAAAAAAAAATACAATTTTATGTTGAGAGTACAGTCGCTAGTAAGGTATACATTTTAAATGGATTCTATTCTGGTAAACTACATACAATTTATTTAGAAATTATGGTGGAACACATTCAGGAGACACAGCGTGTATAATTATTTGTTCCCTACTTTGAAAGTATCCAAAAAATGTTGACTTCCATGTCAAAGAGATCAACTTCTCTGCATGATTTTTCTTTACGTATTTAATATCCACCCTATCTATATTACAATACCGTTTGTCCCATTCAAATCGGACCAATAACAACGAAGTCTGATAACGTCTCTGCGCATGATTTTTCTTTACGTATCTAATATTCAATACCTCTATTATGCAATGCCGTTTGTTCCATTAAGATCGCACCCCTAACAACGAAGGTACCTCTTACAACCACTTGATGAAAAACTACCCTTACTACTAAAGGTGATAAAGTAAATTAAACTAAAAGTATTTGAACAAAATAATAAAGCAGCTACGGATGAATTGAAACAAAACAGCTGAAAATGTGGAGGTCGATGAATATGTAGTAGAGAATGAAGATTTACTTTCTTTGACTCCTAAAATAGAACTAAATAATTAAAAAAATGTATAAATGTGATAAGAATCAGTGTGAAATTAGGCCATCCACAAATGCAATCTTTTCACGACATGCAGGTCCTGTTATATTGAAAAGAAAAAGTAGAAAAAAAAAAGGGAGGAAGCGGAAAGAAGGAAAAAACAGCGATAATTAGAAAGATAACAAAAGCAAACAAAGTAAAATTTTACATGCATTAAATGAAGAAAGGGTGCTAAAAAATAAAAAATGTGGGACATGCGAGAATGAGCTACAAGCATCGCATGAAGTATCGCATCAAGCCTCGCCTCAAGCCAGGCATCAGAGGGCACATAGTGGGGCATCTATAAAAGCAGTTTTAACTTTAACAACTACGGTACTGACAAGATACGGATAGTGGCTGGGGTTCACACGACCTTTCGAGGATCATTCCTGAGAAGAGTCTTGAAAATCAAATTGTTTTGATTCCTCGGAAACGGTGATGCTCGATGCGATGCTTTAGTCGATGCTCTATTCTTTACTATGATCGATTAACGTTTAGTACATGTATTTGATGCGATGCTTCACTATGTTTTTACCCTAAGAATCGCGTTTAAAATCAGCAAATCACTGCTCTATCATTTGTCTCGATGGAGCAGAGTCCGAATAACTTGACAAGCCATTCCTTCACTTAAACGGTATTTTTCGCATTAAAAATCAATGATTGATGAAATTCAGATTTTTCCATTGTTTTGAAAATTACAAAAGTAGCGTCAATTTGTGAACTAAATCTCAGACTTTCATAAAATTTTAACACGTATCATTTGACCTAAGTATCATATGAATTTGTCAAAAGTGGCGCCATCTATATGTTAGATGAGTTACCTTTATGAGAATCACAAACGAAAACTATTTTTAAATTGTTTAGTTTCTAACAATAAAATAGTAGTTAAAAAGAACATAGTAAAAAATTGTGACGTAATATTTTCATTCATTAAATTTATTGTTAGCTATAAAATTGTAATCGTGATCTTTAGCATTAAATTATACATTAATGATTAGTTCTAAGTAAAGCGGAAAAGTTTAATTTTATTATTGAATATAAAAAAATTTGCATGATGACTTGTAGTTTTTTTATTTATTCATTAATTTTTTTTTGTAATTGATAGACTTCCTAAATTCTTAAGTATCTAATATCTTTTTAGGTACAGAAGGTTATAGCTTTTAAATAAATAACAAACATTAGAATGTACAGTTTTCTTTGCGAATGTAGAAATTTGCTGAGCTTTTGATAAAAACCGTGGAAACAAGATTAAATCTAGACAAAAACTATATTAGGCCGATCAGATGTATTAAAATTTAAATTTTAACTACAAATAAGCATTGAAGGATGAGGTAAAAATAAAATTTCTACCTCTTGAACCTGTACTACGTTCTGCAAATTAAATACTGCATTCCTTTCTTCTGTATAGTATAGCGATATTCCTAGTTTGCAGAACTTTTGCAATTTTTAGTGTAAAAATAAAAAAATAAAACGTTTTTTGTCATTTAAACATTGTTTCTTTCATCGCAAACTTCTGCAAAAAGTTATAGTTACCATCGAAGTTTCAAAACTTTTGCAATTAATGTTAATTGATTGTCTATATCTACTGGCCTAATGTGCCTACCACACATTCTAATGGTTCTGTTCGTGCGGTAGGGATGAAGGCGTTTGATTGTGGTGATGGGGATATTGAAGACTTGAGCTTTTAACGGAAGTTACAGGCTTGCACATCGAAGCGGTTTGTTGGCTGTTTGAGGCTATAAAGGCTTGGGTGTTGAAATTGAGGATAGCATCTTGGGTGCTGCATAGGGGTAGGAAGTCGAGTGGAGAGGAGCAGAAGTCGAGACCGTTCCAGATTCTCTCTTTGAGCAGGTGCTCAAAAAATTTGCCTAGAACGTTGATAAGGGAAATATGTCTGTAAGACTCGGGGTTTTTGGGGTAATTTTCTGGTTTGGGGATGAGTATAGTGTGGGCATAAAGTTATTGGGGAGATATTTTAATTTTCTGCTTTAATTGGAAAATACTTTAAGTGATGTTTCAAACATCGACATCGTTATGAATTAAAAATAATAAAAGTTTTACTCACTCTAAATCTAAAAAAAACGTATTTATAGATCAAAAAATGTAATAGAAACATTTTACTGTAATGATTCTACAAGTATTTCCTGAAAAATATTTAATTAACGAAAGGTTAGAATTATGATTGTTATACATTACGAACATGGTTATCAAAATAAACACAATTTTTTAGTGTGTGCGAAAAACAAGAAAATCCCATTTTATCTTTACGCAAATGTTTACTAATTCCAATATATTAACATACGATATTGTGTTTGATACATTGTAATTAAAAAAAAGTACTTCATTCATGAACTTTATCTGTATCGTTGTTTGATTTCAGATATTTAGAAGCTCAAAATAAAAACCAAATAGATTTTGGATAAAAATATTTACATTTAGATAGATTCTACCTAATTTTGCATTAAATTCCCGATACATCCGTCATTGTTTACGTAATTTTAAAACTGCGCAAAAAAATAGATAAATATTTATTTAATGGATATTTCTAGAAATTGACTACGCGTAGTAGCAAATTAAATGTTTTTTGAATAAAAGTATTTTTATTCATAAACTGAAAATATATAAAATCACTATAGCGAGTGAGGTAAATTCAAAAAAAGTGTATGATAGATAGATAATTTATTTAGTCCTTTGAAGAACATTACAATGTTATAGGACACGTCAACAAATTGCTTAAGGCAAACCTTTACATATAAAATACATACAATATAAAAATATATACATAAAAAAACAGTTTGATATAATAAATAACAAAATCTACACATTTAAAACTTATACAGGGTGGCCAAATAAGAATGCGGGGTACTGTATCATCGTAGATGGATAGTTTCCCAGATACAGTACCTCGCATTCTTATTTGGTCACCCCGTACATTCACTTTGCCATTACAAGAAATCATAGTGGTAAAATTGAATTAATTTATTTTTTATGTTTTCACTAAACAATTTTAATGTTTTCTTAACTTTGTATTAATCTCTGAAAGGGATACGAAAGAAGAGAATGACATTTTGACTAGAATCAGTGAAATAAAAGCTTTGCAACACACAATGCAAAATATGTATGCAACCCCAATACATCGGGAATTTTTTTTTTGCTTTAAAAATTGTCAATATTCTCTTCTAATCATCTAAAAATTTTAATGTCGTTAAATCTTTGAGATGTGGAGGAAGATGAAAACTTCTTTTTCAGCATTCCTGTTTTCTTCTTTCGGACTGATTGATTTTTAAATTTCCAAATACTTTCAACTATTTTTAAATGTGTCTACGTATTTTCACGTATTTTCGAATATTTTTACCCATTTTTCACCTATTTCTCTGTATCTTAAATAATTTGTAACCTTTTCTCAAGTACTTTCAAATATTTAAATTTGTCTGCGTATTTTCCCGTATTTTCGAATATTTTTTTTCTATTTTTCACCTATTTCTAAATATTTTTAAAGAATTTTTAACCTTTTTTGAAGTACTTTAAAATGTGACTATTTTTTTTTAAAAGTTTTATCGATTACACCATTGTTATTATTTTTTAAATAAAACTATGAATTTAATAACAATAACTTTAAATACCATGGTTAGCCTCACCTTTTAAATAATTTTTAACTATTTATATTGATACGAAATGTCAAGGTTTTTTTTTAAAATTTTATTAAACTAGCAAAAATGAATTATCGAAATTGAAAATTAAATGACTAATTAACACTCACACTCATTCACTCATTAAATCTAATATTAAACTATTAAACAATAAAAAAATCCCACAAAAATACTCTATAACTAACACTAAAACTACCTTTGAACTGTGAAATTGAACTTTTTCCTCTTCTTATTAAATTTTACTAAGTCCTTCCTCCTCTTATCAAACTCTACCTCCTGTCTTTAGGCCTTAACAAACTCTTCACTCAATAAACCTTCCAAGTTCTATACATTATACAAAAATTTTCTTCATCACTACAATTTCCTTAAACCTTTTATCTTATCAAAAATTAAAACCTTTTTTATATACAAAAATTAAAACCTTTGACATTTCTCTTTTTGTCAATCAATCTCCCAAATCACCTGTCACTCTTTTTCTCGTTACCTTTTCTATATACAAGGTGATTATTTCATTGCAATATATTATTATTTTAATTAAACGTTAATTTTTAAGACGTTAAAAAATGAGTTTTGAAAATTGGAAGGAAAAACGACGTTATTAATTAAAAATGTGCAAAATGAATGTTCATAATAATTTTACTGTATAATATTTCATTTTTCTAATTAAGCATTTTTTTCATTCCAGATTCTTCAAGTGTGGAGGAGTGTCTTTCTAGACAACAAATCTGTGGACAAGAACAAAGTACGATGTGGCTCTTGGATATACCTCAAACACATAATGGTATGTTACAATTTTCATAACCAGATTTAAAAAACAATGTTTTCTATAGTCTATTTGAAAATACATACGGCCACTACTGAATGTAGTTATTCTGAAACCACTTATAATAACAGAAAAGAAACATTCTCGCTCTTGAGATTAAAAGAAAATTCTGAAACACATTGTCTCTTATGTATTTTATACGTATTTCATTCTATCACTAGAGATAGAATCTTCTTTCCGCAATTGCTTAAAAAAATAAGGTTGGCCATGAATGTCAAATTAACTGGTCAGTGTTTGTTGATGTGGTCTTAATATTGGTTTGTAAAAACTTTTAATTTATTATAAAGGAGGAGAAAATCAAGCAATTCAGATGTAGAATTTGAACATACTCCTCCAGAAATAAAAAATATGCCGATGATATAACTCAAAATTTACTACCGCAAAAATCCAAGCTTGAATATAAAAATACTACACAATGTTGAGAGGTTTCATTTTACTATATTTAATTTCTATTTTCTGTGGCCGTGGAGAAAGTACAGTCTGTTACTCTGTTGGAATGAAAATCCGACACTCGTGGTTCCTCCACTCGTGTCGAATTCTCATTCCAACCTTGTTACAGAATATACTATTACAGGACTGGCTCAAGAGACTCAGTATTACCCCGAATACAATATATCATGAAATGAGATTAAACATTCTCCGTGTTGTGCTCAGACGCAGATTTTTCGGACCATTGGGAATTTTAATTTTTCTAAGAAAATTAAGAACTTCTTGGGTGATCAATTTCCTCTTTTGAATCTTCGGTAAATCCTATAATTACATTAGGTAGTTCATTTTGGATTCAAATGATTGCAATATTTTATTTAAAAATTCAAATAAACTGATTATTTAGTGCATATTATGCATATTTTAATAGGCTACAGTAATTTGTAATAAATATTGACGAAACGTATTGTCTTATTTCCATTTCGTGTACGAGCAAATTTCTTTTTGTAACGTTTAATGATTATTACCAAATGAAAAATAACTCACCAATGGATTTTAATTTTCGTAGTTCGTAGGTTGATGTACAGATGGTGCCACTATTGCTAAAAAAGTTCACAAAATAGTGTTAAATTTAGCTAGAAGTTATTCCTTCTGTCTTACTTTGTTGTAAATATTATTTTTACTTTCCTCCAGATTTCCGAGTTATATTTTTGAAATACATGACCTGAAAATCATTACCGCCATTTTTTGTACTACATTGTAATAGGGTTGGATAGATACCGTCGATGTCAAGCGATTTGTAAGGATGAAAGAAATTTATGGTCCAGTAAACTTTGACATTGGAGAATCTATTTCGACTCGGTGAACAGTAAATAATGACTAAGTAGCGTACGTGATAATTTTCTATTGTAAACTTTAATTTCTTCCAATTTTTTTTCATTCAAAAACCACAAAATTATAAATCAAAAATAACAAAATAAAAAATCACAAAATGAAAAATCCCAAAATTGAAAATCACAAAATCAAAAAACACAAATTTAAAAATGAAAAAACCCAAAAATCACAAAATCCAAAATCACAAAATCAAAAGTCACAAAATCAAAAATCACCAAAATAAAAAATTACAAAATCCAAAATCACAAAATTAAAAATAAGAAATCACAAAAAGAAATAAAAAAGTCTAGCCAAAATTTAAAAAAAATTGCACATAATGAATTAACCATTTGCAATTGTTTTCTTTTCAGATTGCGAAAAGTTACTATGCTTCCGTTACTACGACGGTACGTCACTGGACTACATAGCCCAATCAGATCCTCTAATAATCAAACACCCCGTAGACAAAATCAAAAAGTTAATCAAAATAAAAAAACAGAAATGCAATGGCATAGAGAACGACGCGTTTCAAGACGAGAGTGAACAACAAATTCACTTGAAACCTTCGAATTCCTTAGAAAATCTAGAAAGTTCCGAACAAATTATATCCGGGGCTAAGAAAAAATCACCGAACGGATTGAGCATGAGCGCTTTGGGCGGTACCAAGAAGAAAATTAGATCGACGAATGGTCCGAGGAGTCCTAGTAGGGAGTATTTCCAAATTTGGGATGCGTCGTCTTCTCCTTCACCAGAGTCCGAAGGTATTATATATGTTTTATTCGCAATGAAAATGATTATAGTTCCTATAATATATTTTTGTATCAGTAGAACACTGAACTCATGACGCAAGTGTTAATTAATTATAAATGTATGTTTAATTTTCAATCATAAATTCATTTTCATTTCATTTAATAAACAAATAGGCAACGCCGCGATATTACTCTGCGTGAGAGAAGGACAACATTGAAACACAAGATCTCTTCGTTCCCGTGCCCGTACCATCCGGTACCAGTCACGTGTTCCGTTTTATCTGGAAAGATCCAGCCGGCGTAATCGAAGCTAAGAAACAAAACGGACTTCCGGCTCACGCCATTATATCATCAAAAATTCTCTCGTAGACCACAGTCCATACGACTGCAAATTAGCCAAATATATTGTAAAATAACGAAATTAAAGTACTCAAATATGTCCAGATGCATCAGTATTTGTTCTATTGCCGGTATCCTTTGTTGTTTTTATAGCTTTTTTCATTCTCATAAAGCAGTGGGTTCGACTATTCCATGTGTGATTCCTCACTCAACCATCCACTTTTTCAATATAAAATGTATTTTTCCCATGAAACCCTTATTGACATGGTTTTAGTATATTAAAAGTTTTAAAAACAGACGTTTTTTACAATAATATTTTTATTGTTTAGAAAATGCCTGCGGAATGGATTTTTCTACAGAGAATGTAGCTCCTCCTCTTCCTCCAAGAACTCTGCACAAACCATTGGAGAGGTGCCACGCTTTGGGCACCCCCTTCACACCTCCCGTAGTTTTGAGGCAAAACAAACCTAGAAAAATTCAAAAATTAGAAGATACTTTTAATTTTGAACTCATTGATACCGATGAAGATTTAAAATCTTTTGGTAAGTTAAAAAAAATAAGAGAATAATTTTTGTTGAAAATTTAATCTGAAGCAGCACTAAAACTGGTGCTTACATGTTTTTATATTTTCTTTAGAGTTACTTATAGATTAAAATGATTTTTAATGAACATGTTTTTGAATGGGAAAATTCTATCTTAATCAAATAGAATTGTTGAAAAATCTTAATGTATTTTTAATTGAATTATAATTATTACTTTAAAAAAACTTTACTTTCTTATTCAACTTAAATTACGTGAGAATAAAAACAGTTGAATAAAATTGTTTGAGATGAAAATATCTCTTTGTTTTGAAGAGCTAACAATTCATTGGCGCAGGTTAAATATTATCCTTACATTTTGACTTTTTTTTTATTTTAGGTATTACAACAACAACCACTCCATCTTCAACTATAGATGTCGACATAACCGCAAACACCAATAACAAAATAAAAGCCGCTCTAATTGAAAACGGCAAAAAACTTATTGGCTGTGATAATTATATAAGCACGGTCCTTAGCAAAAGCATAGATTTAGAATCTAGTCCACAAAATACTCATTTAGGTGAGTAAAATAAAAATAATAAGAATCTGAAATAAATGGACAGTTACCTATAATAACTGCGAGCGACAAGTGACATTATATACAATTGTTGATTGCATCCATCAATTTATTAGCCACCAAAATGTCATTCTTGTAGAGAAGCTTCTAATGATTGATTTTTACTTATTTAAAAGTTATATAACTAAATATTTTTATTACATTTGGCACTTGACACACAGATTACATATTGGAATGACATTTGACACTTGACACACATATTAGACATTGAATGACACTTGAAACACATTACACATTGGAATGACATTTGACACTTGCCACACATATTAGACATTGAATGACATTTGACACTGGACACACATATTACGCATTGGAATGACATTTGATACTTGACATATATTGAAGTGGTTTAAAGAATTCTCAAGTTTTAATTTTAATTTTTATTTTCAAAAATTCACATTGTCATCTGTCTATTCTAAAAATCAACATCAGCAAACATCTCCTAACAACCATTATCTTTTTTTTAAGTCCTTTTTACATAATTTTATTTAATTCGTTTAAAATACACTTTCCATAATTTTGTGCCATTTTTTACACCATAACAACATTCCCCCAAAATTTGTTTTCTTAATTTATTTTAATCTTAAAAAAAATAATAAAATCAAATTTTAATTTCTATTTTTCCCACTAAAATCTTGTATTTTTCTTTGATTTTTTTTCGTATACTTAAATTCTCTTCCTCTGCTATTCTCAAATTCATTTTTATTTCTTCTTTTAAATTTTCTTCCAATATCCAAAAGCATTTTTTTAATTTCATCTTCCATCTATGATAATTTCTTTTCAAATTGTCTATTTCCTTCTGTATTTCCTTAATTCCCTCTTCTGCTTTATTGTCATCTTGTTTTTGTTCTTGTCTTAATTTTGTTCCTGTCTCCTTCACACTTTCTTCTACTTGTTGATGAAATTCTGTTTAAGATTCATACCATTTTATTTCTAGATTTACCATCCTTTCTTGGGTGTCTTGTACCCCCAATTTAATTGCCTTTATTTCTTCTTTAATGTCTTGCTTGACTTCTTTTTCAATTTTTTCTTTGAAAATCTCCTTTTTTTGTATTTTTTTTATTGTTTTTCTTTCAATTTTTCTAACCTCTTCTTTATTTGTTTCTATTTTAGTTTCAATTTTTTCTATTCTTGAATTGATGTTACTTTTGTTTTCTTGTATCTCTTTCTTTAATTTGTTATTAGTTTCTTTTAATTTTATCTCTTGTGACACCTTTACTTCATCTATTCTAGCTACCTTTTCCACTCTTATTTCCTTTTTCGTCTCTTCTATTTTAATTTCAGTATATAAAGTTGACTCTTCTATTTTTTTAAAACATTCGCTACTTCTTGTTTTATTTCCTCATTCATCACTTTTTCCAATTTGTCTTCCATCTTTCTTCCCAACTCTTCTGTATTTTTATTCATTTTATTCTTATATTCGGTTGGCGTTCTACTTCTATCGACTGTCTTTCGTCTTCATTACTTTCATTACCATTATATTCTTCTTCTTGCGCATCTATTATTTTATCTCCAATAATATTTGTTTGCATTTCCTTATCTCCTTGTCCTTGCTCTTCTGACAATGGTAGTATGTCTTCCTCTTCCTGTGCTTGTAAACCTATTATTCTCCCATTTCTTAGATCCATTTTGCCCCTTTATTTTAATTTGAAATTTGAAATAATATTGGAGGGTCTGCCATACTTATGAATTATTTCATTATTAGGTATAGAAAAAAAGGATAGTCAAAGTTCAGTATCAACTCAAAGCTCCGGTTCAGGATCGGGATCAACCGATATGGTAGATGGTGAGATTAATAATGATATGACTGGGAAACCGCACAGACCTTTGACCAGAATAATTCAAGAATTAGAAGTCGAAGAACATTGTCATACGCCCTTGCACAGACCGAGAGCGGAATGTAAGGAATTAATAATGAGGCCGCAATCGAAAGCGTTACAAAGAGTAAGTTGTTTCTCGGTCTCTCTCTCTCCCTCCATGTATTAATTTTCCTATTTTCAGGTCGTAAATAGCGCAACAATTCCATCGGATCTGCCAGTTTGTCCACCCACTCCTACGCACCATTCTAGAAAACTTAGAACGTCCGATCTACGGCCTCCTAACCTCAAATCCACCGAACCGCCCGACGTACGAGTTAACGGGGAAGTACCGGCTAGTACTTCACCGCGTGACAGGAACGTGGAAGATCCCGATTTAGAGACGTTGATGATAAGGCTAAAGCCCATTTTGGGATTGGATAGAGACCCTGCAAGGTAAGAACGTTCTAAGGAACTTTTATTTGATAAATATCCCCCAAAAACTCATTATTTTCTTTGGTTTAAATAAAACTTTCAATATCATCTAGAGATACAAGATTTTCAAACATACGATTCGCGGGAACGGCTTCAATATTTAAAACTATCGATAGATTTAGCCGGTGAAACCAATTTCTTATTAGTATGCATCAAGCTCCCATCGCAAGCGCTACTCCGGGCATAAGGCTCTTGTTTCGGGATATTGTTATGACAAATTCTACAAGTGCTCCTTTTAGTGCAGCAAAAATATTTTAAATACAAATCATACTTACGAATCCAAAAACAAATGCATAGGCCATCTTTGTAAGCTGTTGCACAGAAAGAATCAAACCGATTCTAAGCACTCATTAATTATTATTCGTGTTTTTTAGAAGACTAGAACCAAACGGTGAAGCCAGTGGAGGTATGCCTTTACCACTTCAGAGACTTAGCACAACTAGATTACCTTCCATTCCGGAAAGATCCCATAGAGCGTTGATTCTAACTAAAGTAGAAGGAAGCGAAGAGGAGCCTTTACCTCCATGTAAGTATTAGAGCGTTCTAGGTAGCCTAAACTTTAATTGTATTCACTATTTAGTATGTTAGATAATTACATCAAAGTTCTACCGCAGGTAGTGCCAAAGTAAACAGATGCTAGAAGAAATATATCTATATAAATAAAAATCAAATGTTTGTTCTTTATTTCTTTAGGTATTTGTTTATTTTTAGCTTGGGAAGCTCGAATGGACAGCCACGGACGCGTTTTCTATATAGATCACTCTACGCGCACCACCTCCTGGACAAGACCCGGAGGTAGTACCAGCGCCATTCCGATAGCAGGTGCTGAACAGCACAGAAGGCAGCTCGATAGGAGATACCAAAGTATAAGAAGGACCATCAGTTCGAACCGATTAGAGATAGTCGACTTTTCTTCAGCTCCTCCTGGTTGTAGATTATTGACCAGGCCTGATTTTTTTACCATTTTGCACATGAATCAGGTAAGAAAAACTATTTGAGGTATATTGGAGTGCCTTTTATTACCTTTTTCCTACAACCCTGGACCGTCTTTCCAGACATTGAGTCGGGTTATAGGTTCTAGCCTCTCTTCCTCTGCTTTCTTTTCCATTACGCTTTTTTAAAAAATTTCTCCCCCTGGTCCCAATTTTTCTTACTGGCCATCATCCATCTAACCAACCTTCTGGTATTCACTCTTTCCCCCCAGTTTTACCTTCAAAACCATTCTCTGTGCTCCCCAACGGACACATGTAGATATTTTGTGCTCTGTGTCATGTCTTTCCTCTTAGAAGTCACACTCGTCCGTTTCCGTCTTTCCAATTCTGTTTGTGTATGCTTCGTAGCTCCCATATCCGCATAGCACTTGTGTAATGTAGAGACTACTTCTTCTATGCTTACATTAAGCCGGGATCCAACAGCTCGTTGAATGCCACTCTACGCTCCAAGCTTGCCCGTTCACATCCAGTCAAGGTCGTGATCGCGCTCTTTGAGTTCCTTTGAACTGTGTTGATTTACCGACAAATGACGGAACTCAACTATCCAACGGCCTGTGAATGGGCGAGCTTGGACAACAACGGTTCAAAGGAACTCAAAAAGCGCGATCCCGACCTTGACTGCCTGTGAACGCTCAAGCTTGGAACATGGAGTGACATACAACGAGCTGTTGGATCCCGGCTTTACAGCTCAATCCTAAAATTGTCGAAGCTCGTCTGCCCCTGGCTAGGCACCAATACAATTCCACTTGTAAAATGGCGGATAATCTCTTAAAACACAATAGTCCTCTGACCTGGAGGTTAAGACACTTTATGAAAGTGCATGATGATTGAAAACTAAGGAAGAACTCAATTAGAATTGGCAAACTGACTCTCTAATACCTGGTTGCCTACTGTTTTCATTATGCATCTAAAATTAGTATTTACTGACAGTTGACACATTGATTTCAATAACTGTCATTGTAGTTTTTTGAATCATGGAATATTTTGCACAATAAGACAAAACATTGTGGGTGAGACTCTGATAACTGCTCTCTATTACATATAGTGAGTAAATTTGTTGAAAGTGTTTGGTAGATTTTTTTTTTTTCGGAGGTGAAGAAAATCCTTTATGGGGAGTTTATGAGTCCTTAAATCTCAAGGTCTATGAGAGTCTCCTTTTCAGACTTACTAAAAACTTCATCCACTTAGTAGGCCCGTCTGACCAAAGCCCAAGTCCTGACCTCTTTGTTGTGTTTCTCAGTACCCAATCCAGTACTTTTGTGCCATGTACAAGTCCTTTACTGGGTGGAAACTGTATAGTTCTGGCTCACCAGTTGATTGCCCAAATATGAACTGTCTTTTGCGGTCCAGTGCCTCGCATCTGCACAGTATATGTGTCACTATTTATGGTTCCTTACTGCACAGTCTGCATGTCATTGTACAGTCCCATCTTGTTGAGGTTCCCTTTTACAGGCGCGTGGCCAGTCAGAAGGCCTGCAACGATTTCCAACTGGCCCCCATTCATTTTTAACAGATCTGCCGTTCTTTTGTTGCACGGTCCTTTGATGTATTCTTTCCCGTGTTTGTTTCCTGAGACACTCACTTTCCCAGTAGTTGACCTAAAGGAAGACACTTTAAGAAAGTGGTTGCCTGGTTGCCTACTGTTTTCATTATACAACTAGTCTTTACTGACAGTTGACACATTGACACAGAAGGCCTGCAACGATTTTCAACTGGCCCCCATTCATTTTTAACACGTCTGCCATTCTTTTGTGGCACGATCCTTTGATGTATTCTTTCCTGTGTTTGTTTCCTGGGACACTTTCCCAGTAGTTGACCTGGAGGAAGACACTTTAAGAACGTGGTTGCCTGGTTGCCTACTGTTTTTATTATACAACTAGTCTTTACTGACAGTTGACACATTGGCCACAGAAGGCCTGCAACGATTTTCAACTGACCCCATTCATTTTTAACAGGTCTGCCATTCTTTTGTGGCACGATTCTTTCATGTATTCTTTCCCGTGTTTGTTTACTGGGACACTTTCCCAGTAGATGACCTGGAGGAAGACACTTTAAGAAAGTGGTTGCCTGGTTGCCTACTGTTTTCATTATACAACTAGTCTTTACTGACAGTTGACACAGAAGGCCTGCAAGGATTTTCAACTGGCCCCCATTCATTTTTAACAGGCCTGTCATTCTTTTGATGTACGATTCTTTGATGTATTCTTTCCCGTGTTTGTTTCCTGGGACACTTTCCCAGAAGTTGACCTGGAGGAAGATACTAAGAAAGTGGTTGCCTGGTTGCCTACTGTTTTCATTATCCAACTAGTCTTTACTGACAGTTGACACATTGATTTAAAGAACTGTCAGTGTAGTCTTTTGAATGATTGAATATTTTGCACAATAAGACAAAACTGTGATAACTTTGTTGCACAATTATAATCTGGTCTCTATTACATATACTGATGAGTAAATTTGATGAAAGATGAAAGAAAGATAATAATTTTTGTGTGTTTGGAAGATTACTAAGTTTCCAGTTTTATTTTGCCGTTGTTGAAACAATTTGCTATAAGTACTGCCATTGAGAGATTCGTTTATTCAGCTCACTAACCCATCTGATGAAAATAAATGTAATCTCCATTGATTTTTAAAAAAATAATTTATAACAACAATTTAAAGGTTCAAACTTAAAGATTATTTGTTACAATCATAATAGCCAAGTATAATAATTTATACCAACATTTAGTTTTATAATGCAATGTTTCTTTTTGTTGCAGGAAGCTTTAGCTCTGTATAACAGGAACCCAACATTGAGACACATGATTGTAAAAATACGCAGAGATCCGAACGTTTTTGAAAAATATCAGCACAACAAAGAGTTGGTCAGCCTAGTCAATTTATTTGCTGATGCCACTCAAGAATTGCCCAATGGTTGGGATACCAGAAAAGATAGAACTTCAAAGGTAATATTAATATGCAGATTTTGTTACTTTTATATTTTTATGTTTGTTTATGTCATACTAATATCTATTTTTTTTAAATATTTGCTAGAAATTTTGCATTTTAAAAGTTATAAATTTTGAATTTTGAAATTCGAATTTTGAATAAGGAAAAGCTATTAACAAGATTTAAAATTTACATTCCTTTATTTAAGCAAAAACTGTATTATGTATCAACAAATTTTGGAGGCTTATTAATGGTTATTTAACGAACAATTGTATTAATAAGGGCGATTAAAAATGAGATTGTTATTCGCCATTTTAATTCACGAGTTCTTTACAGAACTTTTCCGTCGACCGTATTTTTCAAAAATAAAGATATCTTACTTTCAGTTTTAAGAAATTAAATAATGACATACAATGACAGATAGTAACTGTCAATGTATAATAAGAGCAATGTTCGTTGGGTTGCATATAATAAAATCGTTGATTAATAGAAAATCATTCATTAATAGGGGTCATTAATCAACAATTTTGAGTTTAAAATGCCAGGGGAACGCTTTACAACATCCCATTTAAAATTCATTTGAACTAATTTAGAATGATGACCGCATCCAACGAGATATTCCCTATTTAGTTCAAATGAATCTCAAAGTCTATGTTGTCAAGCGTTACCCTGACATTTTAAAGGACTTCGTAAAAATTATTAATTTTTAATAGGCCTCCAAAATTTGGTTTGATTAAAAAATTAACATGCCGCTAAAAGTTAAACTTTTAAAGGATGTTTTACATAATAGACCCATTAATACACGATTGGCCTTAACATGGATCCTCATTTTTGGTTTGCAGTAATTACTATTAATATCTATACAAAGGTGGAATTTTTTGAACCATAAAAATTTCAAATAAGGACCATGGGAGTAACAAAACTGCACAAAGGATGTGAAATGAAATCACACAAGCTCCCAAGAACAAGGACATTGAAAAAGTCCTACACTGCACCAGCGTCTGGACTTCAACAACTACTCCTTGGACTATATACCCCACCAGGTATTAAATTACGAAAGTCCAGACGTGGTTTGGTGCCCGAAGGTGTTAAAAAGATACAAATATTTTTTTTACTCTAAAACTTTTTAATATCCAGTGTTGATATTTAATAAAAAATGAGGCCGATCGTCGTCCCATCTGTTTATTTTTGAATTTACATTTATTAATGTTCCAACTTTCGAAGTTTAAATTTCAAATTTTAAAATTGGATGTATTTGATATGTTTACTAACATTTCCCATTTTTCCTTATTCCCGCTTGCTTTTGGACGGATAGCAATTTTTCATTGACCATACTAACAAGAAAACCACTTACATGGATCCCAGATTACCATTCGATCTTTCTGTACCTAGAAGGGTACTGGAAGAGGGACAAGTAAGTATAATTTAAGAACTAGTAGGAAACAATTATCTTTATTTAAAAAAAATAATTATTCATTTACCTTATTTACCTTATTTATAGTCAAATTTGACGTCGTTGGGGTTTCCCCCAAATATGATTATTCGTTTCAGTAAACTTAAGAACAATCCGGAGCTCTTGTGAAAAGCAAATTTCACTTCTATTTTATGAGGATTTTCTAATATAAGATTGTATTTATATGGGAACACTTGGCGATGGAATGTTTCTCGACAACTTTAAATTTCTGAAATGATGAGGCAGCACTATGCAAAGATATTTAAGAAAAGGGTGGGAAAGCATATTATTTAAAAACTACTTGATATTTATTAAAACAAATGGAAGCAAATTTTCATAGATTTAATACAGAATGACGCGCATATTTCTTTTTGTGATTTTCCATTTAAAATTAACAAAATAAATACTTTTCTAAGGTTTACAAAAAAATCAATCTCCACCCTAAGTTTCGTAATTATTAGAATTTCCTGAAAATTTCACAAAAATCAGACTAAAACTGAAGGCTTAGAATGATTTTAAAATTTTTCAAGTGGTTTGGTTTGCTCTTAACTTTCAACATAAAAATTAAGAAAGGAGGTAACATTTCTACTCTTATAATTCATCGTCAGGACAGCTTAATCGGTAAAATTAGTGAGCATCGATCAAGCCGCACTGACCGCGTTTAGATTACGGATGGGTGACCACTTGCATGCAGATCGGTATTGTTCAGAACTTTGTGAATTTATTTCATAACAATTTTATAGATCAAATTATATATTTAATGATATATTTTTTTGTATTAATATTCCATACTCTATTTTTATATTTGTTCTTTTTATTTCAGGCGCCAACGCCGCCTCCTCGACTGTCAAATACCAGCACGTTACCAGCGTGTAGCATCCCAGATGTACCGGTAGCTTACAACGACAAAGTGGTAGCCTTCCTCAGACAACCGAATATCTTCGATATCTTAAGAGAACGTCATCCTCCTGTAGGAAATTCTTCTTCTCTCAGAGACAAGGTCAACGCCGTGAGGGTAGATGGCACTAGTGCGCTAGATCGATTCAGTCATGACATTCATTTGACGATTTTGTTGAGGTGAGTTTTGTTAATGTTGCTTTTTGGTTTTGTATTATTATAAAATGGTGTTACTGTCGTAAATCAGTGAATATTACGATTATGCAGCCACTTGCAAGGTCGGCCTCTTTAAATGCTGTCTGGATTTCAATGTAGAATTTGTGGACTGTATAGATTTAGTTTGTTGTTAACACCGTTTATTTAGAATTTTAAAACGGGAAATAAACAAATAGAAACATTACATTGGTTACACAAATAACTCTTAAATGATTTGTGCATCAGTTACCCAGAAATCACTTATAATTTTATATTTTATAAAAACGACATTATGATTTGAACGGTCAATTGTGTACTGTACTTGGACAGTTAAGATGAAAAGTAATTTGAGTAATCTAGCTTGATTCACGGCCAAAGTATTACTCTTTGTCAGAGAAATTACGTCGTGTTTGTTGCGACGGAGAAGACTTGTACATAAGTAGAGTATTTACATTCATTGGAAATTGCCTATATGAAAGTAAATACGAGAAATCAACCTTACAAAAAATATCCTTCCCAAAATCTGAGCTCGAGCTTGTATTTGGTAAGACAATTCCATGAATTTAATCTGCCGTGACACATAAATAAATAACAAACACACATCGTTAACCGGGCAACCTGGTATTATCGATTTTTTATCCAGTTATATTTTCTCTTCCTTCATCATAGGCTAAATATACGTCAGCAAACTACGATTTTTGAATTTGTATATGGCATTTTTTACATATGAGTGGAATTGGACCGATCTGACTGTCACTGTGAATTGTTAACTTGCAAATGACCATGAGCGTTCGTAATGTTCTTCTTTATTAGATATTTTATTTTAATTTGTTGGATTTGATTTTTATTTAGTTGGCCTTTATTGTTGGACGTTGTCAAACAATCTAAATATACAAATTTGTTTTACCTCAAAACAACACCCTGTATATCGGAAGTAAAAAGAGCAGAAAATATTAAGTTGTCATAAAAACTTGATTATTTTCATCAACAATTCTACTGGTAAAAATTTCAAAATGATTTTTATTTTATCTATTATTCAATACCTCGTATTGTGGTTACAAATATTTGCTAAACAATTATATTGAATCGTATTTGTTTGAACTATTTACTACTTACTAATTCCTTGACTATTTAAGTCGAGGATTTTTATTTAATATTTTTAAAAACTGTGTTATTACAAACATTTATATAATAATTTAGTGTTTCAAAAAATGACTGATTAAAAATTGGGTGGTTTTAATTATTAAAAAAAAATTATAAATATAAAATATAAAATCCAAATATTGACAGTTGCCAGCTGTCAAATAGCTGTCAAATGCTTTAAAGAAAAAAGAAATCTTATATTAAAGAATGTTATCATATGTTGTTGAAGAAGCTGAATTCAAATAAGATGTCAAATCGATAATATTGACAGTTGACAGCTGTCAAATAGCTGTCAAATGCTTTTTAGTAATAAGAAATCTTATATTAAAGAACATAATCATATGTTTTTGAGGACACTGAATTCAAATGTAATGCCAAATCAATAATATTGACAATTGACAGCTGTCAAATAGTTGTCAAATGCTCTTAAAATAAAGAAATCTTACATTAAGGAAAAGAAACTTATGATTTTGAGGTCACAACAGATTCGAATTAAGCGTCCTCAAAATCATAAGTTTCTTTTCCTTAATGTAAGATTTCTTTATTTTAAGAGCATTTGACAACTATTTGACAGCTGTCAATTGTCAATATCATTGATTTGGCATTACATTTGAATTCAGTGTCCTCAAAAACATAAAATTCTTATTCCTTAGTGTAAGATTTATTTTTTTTAAGAGCATTTGACAGCTGTCAACTGTCAATATTACGGATTTGAAATATTGTAAAAGCAAAAGAGCACATATTATTTAAAATAAACAAAGATTTTGATATTTAGGATTATACTTTTACAGTTTTCAAATAAAAGTTCATTTTTATTTTATTTTCCTTTAATTTTTTATTTGCGAATTTTAAGGAATTACAAAATTTACTTGGCAAATATTTTGAAAGCTTTTTATATGCTCTATTATGAAAACACTTTATAGAACACCTTGAGTTCATATCCTTTTTTATTTTTTGTTAATTACTCTCGAGGTAAACCTTTCACGTTTACTTTCATAAATTAATTTATATTTCTGAAAAAATCCAGTACACGTCTTAGTTGATAGTAAAGAGGGCACCACTTTCTAATAACCCAACCCGACATCTGGCGGCCAGTGCCGACAACAATGTGCTGGCAGATTGATTATATATATAAAAGTTTAATATTTTGGGTTTGTTGAGAAATATCCTCTCATTGCCGGATCGGGGGTGTAGGGATTCCTCTACTGTCCCCCCTCCTTGGAGCCCAAAAAATACACTTTTTCTCTCAAAAATGGCTAAAACATTTTTTTCGGTAATTTTGACATTGCCAATCGTTTCTTATACAAAATTCATTCTGCGTAAACCAAATTTAAATTTTTTTGATTTTTTTTGTAGATTCTAGGTACATTTATACCCTAAAAAACTCATTTTATCTCTCAAAAATGGCCCAAACATTTTTTTTCGGTAATTTTGACATTGCCAAACATTTCTTGTAAAAATTGATTCGGAGTAAACCAAATGTTAATTTTTTTGAATTTTTTGTAGATTCTAGATCCATTTATACTCGAATTTTTCTCTCAAAAATGGCCCAAACATTTTTTTTCGTTACTTTTGACATCGCCAATCGTTTCTTATACAAAATTCATTCTGCGTAAACCAAATTTTAATTTTTTTGAATTTTTCTTGTTGATTCTAGGTCCATTTATATCCTAAAAAACTCATTTTTTCTCTCAAAAATGGCCCAAACATTTTTTTTCGGTAATTTTGACATTGCCAAACATTTCTTGTAAAAAATTGATTCTGAGTAAACCAAATGTTAATTTTTTTGAATTTTTTTGTAGATTCTAGATCCATTTATACTCAATTTTTCTCTCAAAAATTGCCCAAACATTTTTTTTCGTTACTTTTGACATCGCCAATCGTTTATTATACAAAATTCATTCTGCGTAAACCAAATTTTAATTTTTTTGAATTTTTCTTGTTGATTCTAGGTCCATTTATATCCTAAAAAACTCATTTTTTCTCTCAAAAATGGCCCAAACATTTTTTTTCGGTAATTTTGACATTGCCAATCGTTTCTTATACAAAATTCATTCTGCGTAAACCAAATTTTAATTTTTTTGAATTTTTCTTGTTGATTATAGGTCCATTTATACCCTAATAAACTCACTTTTTCTCTCAAAAATGGCCCAAATATTTTTTTTTCGGTAATTTTGACTTTGCCAATCGATTCTTACAAGGGCAGCTCCACCCCAGAGATTGGGGGGAAGGGCTGTTAGGATCATATATATATAAAAGTTTAATATTTTGGATTTGTTGAGAAATATTTTTGCCGGACTTTGGGGGGGATTGCTCAATTTCGTAAATTATTAATTATTTAAAAAAAAATCACTGGCTCTTGGGCTATATTATAGATTATATAATACCAAATATTTAAATTTTAAATACTTAACATTTACAATTGGAGAAGATTCATTTTGTAAACAATATTTTACCCCCAAAAAGTTTAATCTTCATATCGCTTATGCGCTAAACAATCCAACACATATAAATCATGTATTGAGTGTTTTCTATATTCCTACATCATCTGACATTCCAAATTCCAAGTCAAACAAGATAAAATTGTTATGAATTACACTTCCTATTTTATTTGTTTACGATAAACTAGAATTGTGATTTGTCTATTTAATTAACGCATCTTATAGTTTATTAACTGAATAAATATTTTAAAATGGTATCTCTAAAATGTATGGCATTGAACATTTAAAACTTCTCACGGTGTTAAATTTCTCTAGTAAATATTTTCATCTAAATCGCGCTTTTGTTCGTTCACGCAAATTTTTTAAAGCGAATTAGATATAGTAGGTACGTAGTTTATTTGGTAAATAAAACCATTGTATGGTTTAATTAGAGACTAAGTAAGTCACCTGCATTTTAAAACTTTTTTGTCCCGACAACAAAGTTCTAGAAAATTTATTTTTATTGAAATTTGACGTACGTGTCTTTATAACTTCACCAATTTAAGACTGTTTAATGTAAAAGGTTATAATTTGGTGAGAATGTGTCAAAGAGATGTAGAAATGTTTTAATGAAGACCGAATTTGAATATCTTTATTGGTTTTTAATTGGTGAGATCTCGAAGTCGAAATTTGACGTGGTTGTCTTTATAACGTCACCAATTTAAAACTGCTTGATATACAAGTTTATAATTTGGTGAGAATGTATAAAAGAGATGTAAAAATGTTTTCTTGAAGACCTAATTTTACTATCTTTATTGGTTTTTAAATGGTGAGATCTCGAAGTCAAAACTTGACATGGTTGTCTTTATATCGTCACCGATTTAAAACTGCTCGATGTACAAGTTTATAATTTGGAGAGAATGTGTAGAGGAGACGTAGAAATGTTTTCTTGAAGGCCTAATTTTACTATCTTTATTGGTTTTTAAATGGTGAGATCTCGAAGTAGAAATTTGACATGGTTGTCTTTATAACGTCACCAATTTAAAACTGCTTGATATACAAGTTTACAATCTGGAGAGAATGTGTATAGGAGATGTAGAAATGTTTTATTGAAGACCTAATTTTACTATCTTTATTGGTTTTTAAATGGTGAGATCTCGAAGTCAAAACTTGACATGGTTGTCTTTATATCGTCACCGATTTAAAACTGCTCGATGTACAAGTTTATAATTTGGAGAGAATGTGTAGAGGAGACGTAGAAATGTTTTCTTGAAGGCCTAATTTTACTATCTTTATTGGTTTTTAAATGGTGAGATCTCGAAGTCGAAATTTGACATGGTTGTCTTTATATCGTCACCGATTTAAAACTGTTCGATGTACAAGTTTATAATTTGGAAAGAATGTGTAGAAGAGACGTAGAAATGTTTTCTTGAAGGCCTAATTTTACTATCTTTATTGGTTTTTACATGGTGAGATCTCGAAGTCGAAATTTGATATGGTTGTCTTTATAATGTCACCAATTTAAAACTGCTCGATGTACAAGTTTATAATTTGGTGAGAATGTAAAAAAGATATGTAGAAATGTTTCCTTGAAGACCAAATTTTACTATCCTTATTGGTTTTTAAATGGTGTGATCTTGAAGTCGAGATTTGACATGGTTGTCTTTATAACGTCACCAATTTAAAACTGCTTGATGTACAAGTTTACAATTTGGAGATAATGCATAAAAGAGATGTAGAAATGTTTCCTTGAAGACCTAATTTTACTATCTTTATTGGTTTTTAAATGGTGGGATATCGAAGTCGAAATTTGACATGGTTGTCTTTATAACGTCACCAATTTCAAACTGCTCGATACAGAAGTTTACAATTTGTAGAGAGTGTATAAAAGAGATGTAAAAATGTTTTGTTGAAGACATAATTTTACTATCTTTATTGGTTTTTAAATGGTGAGATCTCGAAGTCGAAACTTGACATGGTTGTCTTTATAACGTCACCAATTTAAAACTGCTTGATGTACAAGTTTACAATTTGGAGATAATACATAAAAGAGATGTAGAAATGTTTCCTTGAAGACATAATTTTACTATCCTTATTGGTTTTTAAATGGTGGGATATCGAAGTCGAAATTTGACATGGTTGTCTTTATAACTTCACCAATTTAAAACTACTACTACTGTAAAAAACTATACAAAACTTTTTCTTGCATCATACTATCGATAGCATGAGTTTTTTTAAATACAAAGATATTTTCAGTCAGTTTAGTGAATTTTATGTAAATATGACTCTCAAACGATTTATTTATGGTTATAACATTTATTGTTTTATAGCTATTAGAAAAAAATATAATGATTCATTTATTATTTATATTAAACGAAAATGATTATTTTATTTGCAGAGTAAGTTTATGGTCATTGCTTTATTTTTTTTAAAATTTATTTCAAATTATTGTCGCTGTATTTATTTAGAAGCCTGAAGATGGTCATATAATGGAATTATACTATATCCAACTTAAAGAAAAGCGATGTAAACAGACGTACACGTGCTGAGATCGTGACATTTCTACTACACAGGGTGGCTTTAAGGGTTTTAACCACCCAAATAACTAGTTATGTTACAAATTCAGCTTTTGACCGTAAACACGCACTGTGCAGATGTTTTTTCAAATAATTTGCACCTTATTCGATTTTGCGCTTTTATTCACATTTTTTGTAGCTGTATTAGAGCATGGACAGAATTTAATGAGTTCTGATGAAGTTGGTATCCACCTTATTAGCCAGATTTAACCCCTATCTAATTTATCGAACAAATAAAAAACTGCCATCTGTTCAGAATCTTTCCGCTAGTTGGATCGATCTAGTATTGTTTTACGATAAAGAAGTTTATCCTATTAAGTTTTAAAAAGTTTCTACGAACATACTTTCAACGGATTTTTTTCTAATTCCTTTTATATCCTACGCCAACAATCGATAAAAATACACCTTAGCAGACGGACTTAATCCTTAATACACCTGTATATGGTAGTCGTCGTACCAATTATCGGATAATTATTCATCTACCACATAGAAAGAAAATTTATTTCATTTGTTTATTTTATGTAATCAATGGTTATAATAAATCAGCGCGTTTGTGTCTGAATGACTGAAAAATCGAGACCACTCACCGAGAAAACGAACATTACAACCGAAACTATTTCTATATTTATAATCGAGAACGGCCTACAGGGTGTATGTTTGCAGTGTTTTCAATCTATCTATCTATATAAATAAAAATCAAATGCCGAACGTATGTAAGGGCATCACTTCAGAACGGCTGCACCTATTTGAGTAATTATTTTTTGCTGTGTTTGTAATTGTCCGGACAAGGTTTGTATGAAAGAAAATGTTTGAAAAATTGTACCGAAAACTGAAAAATTTGGGTTAAAAAATCTCCATCACCACCACCAGTGAGGCGTCAAAATATCGGTCTAGTTTATAATCGTCGAGTCAATGAGACTGAAGAAGAGCGTAGGCAGCGTTTGGAGGCAAACAGTATGCGAATAATCACTTGGTCAATCATTAGAAGTGTGTGGAATAAGTCTTGAATTGCCGTGTTTTGGGCAGTTGCGTGCTCGAGAGTCGGCAAACCATCGGTGTTATTTGTTTTCTCTCCCGAAGGAAAGACAAAAAATATTGTATATTATAAAGCCTTGCAATAAATTATGGTCAAAGGTAATACCACTCGAGCTCAGATTTGGTCGGATATAAGTTTCATGTAGAGTATTTACTTTCATTGGAAATTTAACGAGATCTGTGAAAAAATAAAGAGACCGCAGGTCGAGTTATTTTGTCAAACAGATCGAGTTAAATTGCCTATATGAAAGTAAATACGAGAAATCAAACTTATAAAAAATATCCTGCCAAAAATCTGAGCTCGAGCTGGTATTTGGTAAGACAATTCCATGAATTTAAAGTATTTAAATTGACGTGACACATAATCAGATAATAAACACACATAGTTAACCGGGCAACGTAGTTATATTTTCTCTTCCTTCCTCATAGGCTAAATATCCGATAGCAAACTACGATTTTTGAAGTTTTATATGACTTTTTTACATATAATTGGAATTGTCGTAAGTAATATCATAAGAGTTAGAAGCTCGATGAGTGGCTGCAGGATCTTCTGTTTTCTGTTTTTTAGCTGGAGGTTCTGAGGCTCATTATCCATTTGCAGATAAGGCTTAATTGAGTTCGCTAAACTGTGGCCAGTAATTTTAATTAATTGTTGTTCACCCATCCCTCCTTTAGCCAGGTTACTGACTGCTGTCGACCGCATAGAGTGGTTTGTTATTTTTATTTCTTTTGTATTTAATCCTGCCTTCTCTGCTGCTTCTTTAGTTCATTTCGAAAGGTCGTTTTTTCCCACTCGAGTGTTCTATTTTTAGTAATCAAAATGTATACAAATATTGAATCCCTTTTATCGATTTATATCGAGCCCTAAAACCAATCTTAATTACAAAAATGAACGTCAAAGTTTCATGATGTCGTTATCAAATAAACCAACATAAATATACAACACTTACATGTTTGCCGATTTGGCCAGGTGTGGCAGATTTTATTCTTTATCACCAAGGGCGTATCTAAAGTCAATATTTATTACTTACCAAGATTTATCCTGTCATATCTAATAAGGCGTGTGGCTTAACTAAGTGTCTGTTTATGTGTTGCATTTTGTTTTATTAGTAATTACAAAATGATAAAACCGAGAAATTACGTCGATAGGACTTGAATCGGGACACGACGGTGGCGTTTAAATTAAACACACATTATATCTCGGTAATAAAGTTAAAAATTTGTCGGAATGAAAACGCAAAGCTTAAAATAAAATTAAATTAACATCCTGGGGGTTTTTTGCTTCTGGTGGCAATTTTTTAAATACAGGGTGAGTCACAGTCCATTGTGGCTAAACAGTTAATAGTTTGAAAACTTTGTTTATTCACGGATACGTGGGTTGATAAAGGCTACATTTTAAAATTATTTTGAATTATACAGGTTATCCCAAAAAAGTGTGGCATATCAAAGTTATATTATTTCTTATTAAAGACCCTAGATTTTATTGCATTTGTAGATTATAAGTTAAAAATAAGATAAACTTTCTTTCTATACCTAACCTTTTTACTTTTCGAGATATTTTAATATTTCTAAAAATGGAAGCACTTACAAGAAAACCATTAACTTGGAGACCTATGGAAACAGCCGAATCCAATTTTAACTGAAAAAAATTAGACTAATAATTGAAAGCAATAATGTATTTAGAGTTGTTTAAAATTATACAGGGCGTCCAAAATGGGGCGATTCTCTAATGACATATCCAAACGACAATATCGTTTTTAGATGTGCTACCATCTATGGTAAGAAGAGAGTATTGACATTAAATTTTGACTGAATCTAGTCAAGATGTCACTCTCTTCTTTTTTATCCCTTTCAGAGATTAATATAAAGTGAGTAAACCAGTAATTTATTAGATTCGACATCCTAAGACCGGTTTCTGTCTTTCGACTTCATCAGTTAGGCTTTTCGAATCCAATAAATAAAATACCAAACTCGTACAAGTCAATAGCTATATCCGCTATAAGATAACATTTTTAGATGTGCTACCATCTATGGTAAGAAGAGAGTATTGACATTAAATTTTGACTGAATCTAGTCAAGATGTCACTCTCTTCTTTTTTATCCCTTTCAGAGATTAATATAAAGTGAGTAAACCAGTAAGGAATTTTAATTTATTAGATTCGACATCCTAAGACCGGCTTCTGTCTTTCGACTTCATCAGTTAGTGTTTTCGAATCCAATAAATAAAATTCCAAACTCGTACAAGTCAATAGCTATATCCGGATATAGCTATTGACTTGTACGAGTTTGGAATTTTATTTATTGGATTCGAAAAGCCTAACTGATGAAGTCGAAAGACAGAAACCGGTCTTAGGATGTCGAATCTAATAAATTAAAATTCCTTACTGGTTTACTGACAATATCGTTCTTATTTTAAATAGGACACCCTGTATTTTATAATCCTATTCCATTACCTTTTAAAAATTGTATAGGTTTACTATGTCTAAATCTATTAATTTTTGAGTTATTTTTATTTTTGTTAAATTTTACGTTATTTTTCCACCGTAATGTCTAAATATAACACCCTGTCTTTGATCAACTTAGACTATGATCTCAAAAAATTACAGATGAATCCACTTTTCATAATAATGGATTAGTTAAGATATTAGACCAAAAATGATGTTGCAATAGTCTAAGCTGATCAAATACTGGGTGTTATATTTTAGGCATTACTGTGGAAAAATAATGTAAAATTTAACAAAAATAAAAATAACTCAATAATTAATAGATTTAGGCATAGTAGACCTTTATAATTTTTAAAAGGTAATGGAATTTGCTACATAACAGGATTATAAAATATAGGGTGTCCTATTTAAAATAAGAACGATATTGTCGTTTGAATATGGCATTAGAGAATCACCCCATTTTGGACGCCCTGTATAATTTTAAACAACTCTAAATACATTATTGCTTTCAATTATTAGTCTAATTTTTTTCAGTTAAAATTGGATTTGGCTGATTCCATAGGTTTCCAAGTTATTGATTTTCTTGTAAGTGCTTCCATTTTTAAAAATATCAAAATATCTCGAAAAGTAAAAAGCTTAGGTACGTACTTATAGGGAATACTTAAGAAAGTTTATCTTATTTTTAACGTATAATCTACAAATGCAACAAAATATAGGGCCCTCCATAAGAAATAACATAACTTTTTGGGACAACCTGTATAATTCAAAATAATTTTAAAATGTGGCCTTTATCAACCCACATATCCATGTATAAACAAAATTTTCAAAATATTCACCGTGACTCACTCTGTATATTTTTTAAACTATTGCGTAAATGATTAAAATAAATAATGTAAAATATAAAATTATCTCTTACGGTTATCTTCGTTGCCCCCTACGAGCAACCCCCAGAAGCCCATAGGAAACATGTGCGAGTTAGGAAAAACGGAGGCTGTGAGAAAAACCTCACAACACCATTGGAAATTTAAGTATTTGCCGAAATTTGGATACAGGCTATAATAATGCTTCATAGAAAATCGTAACACAAAGTACCTGATTTGAAATACTATTACACAATTAATTCTTTCAAAAATACATTACAAATACCGTCCATAAAAATTACCTTAAAACAAATACCGTGTTTTTCACTACTCATTACATAATAGCCGTATTGGCATGCAAAACTGAAAAAACCGTTAGAAAAAAATCAACTAGTATAGCATGAGTCAGACAGTGCCAGTAACAGACATTACCTATGCGGTATACGGAATGTCCCACGACAATTATTTTTTTTTCGTTTATTTATGTATTTATTTTTATAATTCGCTAGTTATAGGCGTATATATGACAGTAATTATATATAATAAATCTGAAAATTGGCCAAAAGAAACTGTTTAATTTTCAATTACAAATTAAACATACAAATTCATTTCATTAATTATTAAACAAAGCGACAACTGCGCTATCTTACGTTACTGAATGGCAACGCATCACATATTCAAATTAAATCAAATACAAGAAGTTAAAACCTTTCTTTCTCCATGAGGGGGAGAAAGACTTCGGTCAATCTTGAGACACAAGATTAGAAACGGATTTCCGTCGAATATTCTCACGTAGACCACAGTCCATACGACTGCAAATTAGCCAAAATAATGGTAGAATATTTCATCCGACTTAAGTGCGAATGGGACCGCATTATCCATGAGTGAGATGCAAGACGAGCATCTCTCGCTTACGAAAACACTTTCGCATTCCAGTACATAAAAACTGTGCGACTATTGTTTTAGGAGGAGTGATTTTAGTTTTATCGAAAGCTTGAGACATCTAAAAAGATTGTGTAACAAACTTTTTTCTTCTAAGGCTTCCTTTAAATAAATGTTTATTTCTTATTCCTAATTGGCGATATAAATAAAAAAAAAATTAAAGGGGAAACATTGATTAAACCAGTAACGTTCTAAAACTGTGATAGTTTTTGGGACATCCGCTACATATGCATGTCAGTTAACAAGAATAGCTTGCAGGTAGTGGCCGACAAGGACAGGTCGATTTAAAATTAATATTCACATATTCATTATCTCTAATATACGCGAATAATAATCGTAATAACAATAATAGTTGGGGTTAAAAAAGTAACCAAAAAAAAAACATCATGGAAATGTTGCAATCGCGTTCTATGTACGTGACTTAATTAAGTCGGAAACGAGATTTCACGAGATGTGGCATTACCTGAGAACCGTGAGTATACGGGGTGATTTCGTAAATAATTTATAATGATATAATAATAATAAAACGTCCTTATTACATTAGATTTTAATAAATTTTCTTTCTAACTTCTTTAAACCATGAATCTGTCTGGTTGATTGTCTGTATATTTTTGAAATACTTGTATATGTTTATTTTGTCACGAATCCCAAATATACATAAAATATTAATTTCCGAAAAAACGTTTAGGAATTTTATTTATCAAAATTATTTTAGTTTAAATTTATTATTATTATTTACTCAATAGAGATCAAAAAATATAAACATCTAATTAAACCAGGTCGTTGCAAAATTTCGCTGATGTGCAGAAACCCGAAAATCGATGTTAGATTGCCTAAGATGTAGGGCAATCTATCGAAATTGCGGATTCTGTCATGTCAGCGATTTTTGCCTAAAAACTATTCGCGGCGAGAAAAATTAAGGGGTCGCGAGTTAGCCACAGGGTCAGTCGGTAGTTAGCCGCAGGGCAAGTCGAGTGTTGGCCGCAGAGTCAGTAGTTGGCTGAAGGGTCAATCAAGGGTTGATTAAAAGTTAAGTTCCTCTGGGGAAGTATAAGAGTCCGGCATCCGAGCCAAAGTCAAAGCCAGGTCTTTAAAGGGAAAAAGCCGAAAAGGGAAGAGTGACTAGCCCCTATGGTCCCAGTGTGTTTAGTTAAGATTTTATTGTTAGTTATATTTAATCTAGGTATAATTGAAGGGTGACCCAATGAAATTGTATTTGTTTTGTACTTCTCTTGTTTTATTTCTTAGAGTGAGTGGTGGTGTTAAAGCGTAATGACTGCTAAGTATTCGGGGAGAGACCTCCGTAGCTTCGTAAAGGTCGAAAAGGCGTTTCGCCCTGGATACGTAGCAGCTACACGTAGGCCAATAAGTGGACCGCATGACAATATGTCTCGATTCATTTATTTCTTTTCAGGAACTTTATGTGCCATATATAATCACTGCTTGGGATTTTGTATTTGTCAGCGAAATTATCTTCTTTGATTAGTTCATTATCTGTAAAAGCAACGTGTGCCTTAACCTAACAGACTGTTATTTTTTCATATATATCGAGTTACCAGTTCACATTTTTTAATTTTTCTATTACACTTTTACAATCTATTCCTTCCCATTCGCATAGAATATGGAGGTTTCTTCTTCTGTCTGACAAAACCTGCATGTGGTTTCTTCTGCCAGACTTTTTCATGTGTTCGTTGAGATTACAGTGTCCTGTAAGCATGCCTACTATTGCTTTGACGGACCTTCTGTCCTTGCTCAGTAAGTCTGCCCTGAGGGTAAGTGATGGTTTCTTGAGAATCCTTTTTGCCTGCCTCTGTCCTGGGGATTGTTCACACCAGATTGGGCCTGTTTTTCCACCCATTTGCTGATTGCTTTGCTTTCTTAACTGTTGCTTTTGCTATACCGAAGAAGAGTTCCAGGTCGCATATTTACATATCCTCCCATACGAGCAGCGTATTGAAATCTGTGAACCTGTGTAACAACCAATAATTACGCTACAAAAGCTCGCTGATTTAGGCACTTATATTCTGCGCGCGAAGGCTCTCCTAGTGTTCGATATTTCCGCGCGCTTTTGCCATGCCAGTCTTTGCACTACTGTCACGTGTTTGTTGATGAATCATTTTTTCATAATATGATTGAATTTTATAAGTCAAACCCCAAGTACTTTGAAGACATTGCAGCAAGAGACATCGAAACAGTTTCTTAATGAAGGAATGGTTTATACGCAGCCCTCTTCTTTGGATGACAGTTGTAATTAGAGAAAATTACAAACTCCTACATTAATATAGTTGAAAATAATCCCAGCAAACATATGGGGAAAATGCTAAACATATTTAATAAAAAAATGTATCAATTAGTGACCCCTTCAGCATTTTTCGACTTTTGTTCATTGTTGTCAAAACAAAAAAATCCAATTGGAAGGAAACTACGTGTACATCCAACTTCCATTAGTAGAAGAAATACCCAGAGAACACTAACCTGCGGATCGCGCAGGATTCAGTCTGGAAGGCCATCAAAAGAGGAAACAAACAACAAAAGAATAAAAAGATCTCGCAATCTTTCCAAAAACATAAACCTTAATCAGCCTAACGCTAAAGGCATGGTGAAAACCATTAGTTGGATGTCGTCGTATAGGAGGGCCTGCATAGGTGCCTAAAGCAATGGGCTTTTGTAGCGTAACTATTGGCCACAAAGGTTCACAGATTTCAGCACGCTGGTGCCGTCATATAGGAGGGTTTGCTTCCGGGCCATAGAATGCCTTGTCTGGCCATTTCGTCTGCTTGGTGTCCTTTGTGAACTCGTTTACTTAATTTGTAGATCTAGTATTTGATCTATTAGATGTTGATCTATTTTGTTTGTGACGTTACTGCAGTTAATAAAGCTTCGATGCCTTGAGGGAGACCCGGGGACGTGTAGCGTGTACGGTTGAGATTAAGATTAGGTAACAAGAATTTCTAGACTGTTAACTTTGAAATAATAGAACAAAAAATAGTGTTAAACATTTTTTTTGCGGAGGTGAAGAAAATCCTTTATGGGGAGGTTATGAGCCTAAAATTCTCAAGGTCTACTGTGAGAATCTCCTTTCCAGGCATACTCACTAAAAACTTCACCCCCTGGTTGGGCCCGCCTGGCCGGTGACACTTAGGCCTGTTGGCCCATTGTATCATCCCTCTCTTTATATGTTTACAATACCCAATCCAGTCTGCCTTTGGTTTGGGGAGTTTTCCTAACCTCTTCTTGTGAGTTCGTCTGCTTTCTGGACGTCACTTCCTTGCTGCACAAGGCCTTGAGTGCCGCTTGACTGTTAAACATTAATGTGTTTCGAATTAAATAACAAATGTTGGTACTGTAATTTTCATTGGTACTGCGTAATAAATAATAGTGAATACACTTCTTATACGACTTAACTTTGCAACATTTTAGTGACCAATAAATCTCATTATACGACCTATAACAGTCAAAATAAATTGTTTTTATACGCTTCATATTTTTTATTTCATTGGTATTTATTTCCGTAAAGAATTTGAATTATAAAAATTTCGACATGTACTTTGTTTGTTTTTTTATTCGTCGATTTTATGGCTCTTTTGAAAACAATACTAGCAGGAAATGTATCGGTGACAAAGTATCGAAGATACAGCAGAGATTTTTATTAGAGGATAGTGTATGCAAAATTTTTTTAACTGGTCCATCGTTGCAAACCATTATTATACAGGCTGTAATTCTAATATAAAGACTTTTCAGTATTAGTTTTTAGATATATAATGCAAAAAACCCCATCAAAATCGATTCACTGCCACTCTCTTACGAGGTTTTTTACTTTTACTACTAACGGCACTCCACTATATGCGATTTCTGCAAATCAGAATACATCTGTCAGAAATGTCACCATCGTAAATGTTTTTATTAATTTTATATGTTATTTTCTGTTTAAAAATTTGGTACTTCTATTTCTGCAGGTCCATAATTTGTAGTAATTTTTTATTAAACAATTATAATAGAAAAGTTCCCCAAGTTTTTGTCTGAGAATGGATCTCAGGAGTGGTGGTGGTGGGAATCCTAATAGTGGAGTGAAATTAGACGAAAATATTCTGAAAATGGATGTAAGAGCTAAGTCAATTTTTTGAATTTTTTCGATTTTATACATAAAGAGAAGCTTGTAAAAAAATTTTCAATAAATTTGGGCTGGAGCTTCGCGGGATATGTGCCAAAAACGGCATTTTTGGTATTTTTCGTGGAAAAATAAAAAAAAAATTAAAATGACCATGATGAAGTAGAGTATCGATCCGTATAGTAGGGTTTTTTAAAATTGGCAATAAATAATCAAAAAATCCTCGAATTTTCTTAAAAATTGGAGAAAATATGTATTTTTATGTCGGCATTTTTCGAAAAAAATTGAATTGGCCGCCATTTTTTAAAAAACAGTAGTAGTAGAAAAAGAAGAATTTTGTGTGTACTTTTGTCTAAGAAAATCCAACATTTTATTTCTTTATTTAAAGTGCCCAATTTAGGGAATAATAAAAAAATAAAAATTCGATTTTCTTTTTTTTTATATTGATTCGTTCCCTCACAAAAATCTTACTTTAGAACCTGAAATATAATTTTTATTTTTTAAACTTTTTTTGGACTGAAATACAGTTTTGCTAAGAGAATCAAGCATAAATATCGCGATAACAAAATTGGAAAAAAATGAAAATCGAATTTTTATTTTTTAGTATTTCCTAAATTGGGTACTTTAAATAAAGAAATAAAATGTTGAATTTTTTTTAGACAAAAGTACACACAAAATCCTTCTTTTTAAGATAAAATTTTTTTCTCTACTATTGTTTTTCCAAAAATGGTGGCCAATTCAATTCTTTTTCAAAAAATGCCGATTTTGGCTGGATAAATACATTTTTTTTTTAATTTTTACCATGTCTTCCCGACGTAAAAATACATATTTTCTCCAATTTTTAAGAATGGTAATTTATTGCCATTTCAGTAAAAAAAAAATAATGTGCGCGAATTCGTTTTTTGATATGATACATTTTTTAGAAAACCCTACTATACGGATCGATACTCTACTTCATCACGGTAATTTTAGTTTTTCTTGTTATTTTTCCACGACTCTAGAGCCGGAGATATTTAAAAAATAATGAAACAATCCACTCGAAAAATACCAAAAATGCCGTTTTTGGCACATATCTCGCGAAGCTCCAGTCCAAAGAACCCCGCACAACCTGAGCAAAGAGCTCCGCGGATTTAACATTATTTACTACTTAAAAAAGGTAATCTTTTCAAAAGTTTAGTATTTGCTGCGTTCAAAAAAAATACCCTCTTATGTTTTCGAGGTCGCTGCATTCAAATCTAATGCCAATATAATAATATTGACAGTTGACAGCTGTCAAAACTAGCTGCAGACAAACATATGTTTCTGAGATCGCTAAATTCAAACTGAAGGTAAAAAAAAACGATATTTTAAAAACAACTGAAGCATTCTTGCTGTCACCTAATTATTACTCTATCTTGACACATTATCATGCACAGTCAAATATTTAATTAACGATAGTACTCAACTGTAAATAACCCTTTTTGGCATCAGATTTGAATTAAGCAACCTTAAAGACATATGCTTACTTGTCAATTTTATCAATTTCGATTGTTACATTCTGTTTGACAGTTATTTGACAGCTGTCAACTGTCAATATCGATTTTTGAACTCAGAAACCTCAATTTTATTTTATCAATTTTGATTATTGCTTGTTATTTGATAGCTAGTTGACAGCTGTCAACTGTATATCGACTTTTTGACAACATAGTTGAATTGAGCAACCTTAAAAACATATGTTTACATATTAATTTTATCAATTTTGATTGTTACATGCTGTTTGATAGTTAGTTTGACAGCTGTCAACTGTCAATATTATTATATTGGCATTAGATTTGAATGCAGCGACCTCGAAAATATAAGAGGATACTTTTTTTTAACGCAGCAAATACTAAACGTTTGAAAAGATTACCTTTTTAAGTAGTAAATAATGTTAAAACCGTGGAGCTTTGGAGCTCCGTAGGAGCCGAAATACGCAAAATTGAGCTTTGTGCCCATTGAGACTTTTGCTCCAGATGCCCAAACCAACAACATATCCAAATTACAGTCAATTTGACCGGGAGCCAATTCCCATAAGATTTGTGCGGGGTTCTTTATTGAAAAATTTACAAGCTTCTCTTTATGTATAAAATCGAAAAAATTTAAAAAAATGGACTTTTAGTTCTTACATCCATATAAAATTCTAATTTCACTCCACTATAAATATAAAATTATTCACACAGTCAACGGTCTTAAAAATGCCCTAGTTTTGCTTATTCAACGAAAAGGCAAAAATAGATTCTGCTTTCGGTCTTACCCTTATCGCGCCAACCTCATCTAGAACATATAATATACGTATTTCCTCTATAACTTTTCTAATATCGAGAGATCAATTTATTTAAACCACGCCCTTTATCGTGGATAGATAGTGAGTATGACTGATTTTTTTTCAATTAGTTTATTGGATGGTGTGAATCAGCGCGTGAAACGACGCTTAATTTTGTTTATTTCAGGGACTTCACAAATTCACTCAGACTAATATAGTGTTGGCACTTTTGGGTTAATTTCAACGGCATTCTATCTACTCTATCAACAAATCAAATTAATCAATAATTGTTTATCACTTAATTTAATTAGTCTTGTTGATAAAGCTGTCGAGTAGTATGCACATAAACAGATAAAATACAAAACTAGTGTTCATAAAAACACCGTATTATGTTTTTTAATTTTGATTGGATAATTAATCCACTTATTATCAAAAAAATACTTTATTAACTTAATCCCATAAAATACAAAGTATTAGTGTAGAAGGCTATGATGGGATGTGATCCTGAAAATTCATCGCCCGCAATTCAGGGAACTTTTTTTTGATCAAAATTTTTCAGTTTTTCACCTCCCAGATATATTATCCATACTCACAGATTAGCCATATTATTTTGTTAAATTAACCTTTGGTTTATCAACTAAGTTGAAAACTATCGTCGACCACTCAACGCGCGTTTCGCCAACTATGTTGGCATCATCAGGAGTTGATGATAGACTAAACAATTAACTACTTCTAACAGCTATTTAAACTAAATGACTAACACCCGCTCCCCCCGGCGGTGCCAGGCACCGTCATCACCGATGACCTAATCAGCCAAGGGTGACTAATCAGCCAAGGATGACTAATCCGCCCGTACCTAATGGATTAAACTAAAAAGCGGACTAAGAGGAATTGGTCCTTTGTCTCTGTTTAAACTAGTTTTACATTAGCCTATTTCTATACTTTCAAATGCGCCCAACAATTTATTTTTAAGTAATTTTACATTGTCTATACTTATTCTATGATTTTCCGTACGCCCACATTTTAAGTGAGCCATGTGCTCTTTAAATCTGACCTGTACAGAGCGTCTAGTCTGTCCAACATACTTTCTATCGCAATCCCCACAACTAATTGTGAGTGTGTTAAAATTGTGTTTTGGTTGAGTGGTCGACGACAGTTTTCAACTTACATATTATTTTGCTTAGAATTACTAATCCTACAATTCTATCCATGTTTGCTGGCTGGGAAAATTAGTACCGAAAATCGTTACTGTCTCCTGGACTATTAGGTCCTGTACTATTATAATTTGTTTAATTTAATTTTATGCTGCGGCTGCAAAAACATTGCAAGTTTGCAACTCGTCAATATGCATCCCACCCCCATGAGAACGTTTATCGCGTGAATTGATGGACACGTGTGTTGTTAGAGCCATTTCTAATTATTTTTTTTCGTTTGTTATTGTCAACCGATCTGCATATCCGATCTATATTCCGGAAATTTGCGTTTCCGGACTCGACCGCGCCTCAAATTAAAAAAAAAGAAAAAGTAGAGGGAAAGTCAGTTGACATTATAGGAACTATTGATGGTTTTTTTAGTGAGTTGATTTATATCCCCATGGCTCTACTGATTTTTAAATATTTTTTTTTGGAAGCTGAGCTAATTTTGATTTGATACATTTTAACCTTTAACCTTTAACCTTCGAGCGCCAGACTGTTTTTTAAAGCCTCAGTTTTATTATTTATCAATTTCTATACTATATTTATTTAAAACTATGTAATTTCGTACCAAAAAAAATGAAATTTTAATTATTCTTTTGTAATTCTTTTGTATTAAGATAAATAATAACTCAAAAAATACCGCATTTAGGATAGGAAATGCTCAAGAAATATACTTTGTTTTTTGTATTCGATAAATTAACTCCGATGTTAAAATGTCATATACTTGTTTTTGTCACTTTGACATCGATAAAAAAGGTGCATCTTTTTATATCGCGATAAAAACTTCTCTTCCTCAATATCCAGTAAGCGGACGTCACTTTATTTGTCTATGTTAATACCCAAATTTCAAAATGTATTTGTAAACTAACCTGTTTATTCGTTTATTTCAAATCGCTTTAACACACATACCTAACTCACTTCAACACTATCTATCTATCTGTGATGGGGGTGTCGATACACTGCGACCTACTGCTGCCCAATCGTTAAGGATGTATTAGAGCAGTTCCTCCAGTCCTATTGCTTTCAAAAAGTTCAGGATGTCGGTAGGCTTCAGGTTAGGTAGATCTTCCTCTTCTATTTGATATTCTCCGAGGTATCGTACCCTTGGATTATGCAGGGTAATGCATTCTGAGAGAATGTGGATAGAGGTGTTTCCTCCTCTTCCTCGCAGAATCTGCATTCTTCTTTGACTACTAATCCGAGTTTCTTTAGGTGGCCTCTCAGCCGGCAGTGCCCTGTTGGGATACCCGTTAGTATTCTGAGCTTATTTACAGCACACCATTAAGAAGCCCGGCTTGAGCACGGTCGTCCCTCAAGGAGAAAAATCGTGATTTTTCCTCTTGAGAGAAGGTCATGCCCAAACACTCCACATACCCCCCGGAATCTTTCAGTTCCGGGTCTTCTTACATTTATCCCGCTGAAGGCAGTTATAGGGATATTTGCTATCAATCAAGTTTTTAGGGGTAGCGATAAGCGCTTTTCTCCCTATATCTCAGTGTCGTGTCTTGGTGTGCCTTTGTCAGTTAGTCTGGTCCTGTGTGGCGGTTGGTTTTGGTTTTTTGTGTTCGTCCCTCCCTTCGTGTTTCCCCCTCCCCCCTTATCCCCTTGCCCTTCTGCGTGCCCCTCTCTCTCCCCTTGTCCTTTCCCTTCCCCTTTCTCCCCCTTACCCCTTTCCACCCTTTTTTTTGTGGTCGCTTTTTTTTTTTTACACCGCCGCTTCTCTTCCTTGCTCTTACTCTTAACAGCCGCCGTTGGTTAGGGTGGTCCGGAGTTGTACGTCGATTCGTATCTTCGGGACTCCCTCATCGTTCGCATGTGAGTTCCTCAATTTCTCAAAAAATTAGATCAACTTGTGATGACTTTGGCAATCAATCGTAGTTAGTGTTGAGGAGTTGCCTCCTCGGTCTCTTATGCTTTCCGTGGTCATCTGCTAGGTAGTCTATCAGTTCTCTTAGCTGTCGGTTGGGATGGTTCCTCAAGTTTTCAAATATCTGCTTTGCTCTGTCGTTCATGATGTCTAGAATCCTCTTGGTTTCTAGATCTCTAAATAACCATCGGTTGGCAACGTACCAGGGTACGTTGGTAGCCTGCCTCAAGCAGATATTATGTTGGGCTTGAATCTTCTTCCTAGTGGAATCACAAACTTGTCCCCACGCCACCGACGCGTAGGTGAGTACTGGTAGAATAACTGCATTAGTTAATCTAATTTTTGTTCTTACATCTAGTTTACTACGCCGACCGATTAGTCCTTGCATCTTCGCTCTTGCCCATTTGGCTTTGTTTACCGCATGCTATGCGTGTTCATTGAAGGTTAACCCTTGGTCCAGTTTAACCCCTAGATATTTCGCCGTAGAGCTCCATACTATGTCTTGTCCGTACATTTGTAGTTGTCTGTCTGGTGCGTGTCTCCCTTTCTTGAACAGCACAGCCTGGTTTTTCTCTGAATTGATCGCGATCTTCCACTTCACACACCATTCCTCCAGATTGCTCAGTACCTCTTGGAGATAACGAGTTATCATCCTGGGCTGTGTGCTTCTAGCTGCGATGGCAGTGTCGTCTGCGTAAAGGCTTAGCACAGTATTTCTAGATTTGGGTATATCAGAGGACGTGTCCCATCTTGATACGGAAGCTCCTTCCACTAAGGTACGATAGCAGCAATCTTACCATTTCTCTGGCATATCCCATATCGCACATCGCTGAGCTTATTTTTACTTTTACTTTTACTAACTTATAGTTTCCCAGTAGTGTCTTGTCCTGCCTCATTCCTTGTAGTCCTATCCTGCCTCATTCCTTGTAGTCCTATCCAGTATTGGGATCTTTTGTTATTTACTTCTTTTCCAAGTTCATCAAGTATTGTACTGGTGCTTATTCCGCAGAAGGGTTCAGGTCCCAGAAATGGTGTTTCAGGCCCTTTTTGGCGAGTACGTCTGCTATTTCATTACCCTCCACTCCAGTGTGTCCCGGAACCCATAGGAGTGTAACAGTGTTGTTCTTGCCTAGTTCGTTTAGATTCTCTAGGCACTCCCAAACCATCTGGGAGTTGATTACGTGGGAGTTCTAGGCATTAATGGCTGCTTGGCTGTCTGACATGATGATCTCTTGTCTGCGAAAATTTCTTTCTATGTTGAACTGGACACATTTTCCGATGGCGTATATTTCAGCTTGGAAAATGCTCGGAGATTTGCCTAAACTTTCAGAATATTTGGTTCCAGGCCCATATACTCCTATTCCTGTTCCTTCTGTTGTTCTAGAACCATCTGTGTACCATTTAATGACACTTCTCTTGAGTTTTGGGATGGTATTTTTGTCCCATTCGCTTTTGTTACTTAGCTTTGTGTTGAATTTTTTCACAAAGCTAAACTTCTTTGTCATCTCGTCTTGGGACATGTCCCAGGTTTGGTGATTTCCAGGAAGGAGTCAAAACTTGCGTTTGGTTAATCCTTCCCTGGTCATTCTGTAGGTTGTCCTTATCGCTATACTCTCCACTACTGTATGGAGAGGTGTAAGGCTTAGGATTGCCTCCATGGAGGCCGTTGGGCACGTTCTCATTGCACCTGTTATGCATACGCAGGCTAGTCTTTGGATTTATGTTAATACCCAAATTTCAAAATGTATTTGTAAACTAACCTGTTTATTCGTTTATTTCAAATCGCTTTAACACACATACCTAACTCACTTCAACACTAAACTAAACATCAGTTTTTGAATACCTAAACACTTCAAATTAGCTAAATGAAGAAAGACTTTCCATCAGTCTATAAATGTACCTATTATAGACATTCAAACTAATACTTAACACGGAACTCTCCATGGCATAAATCAGTTCTTCTTCTTCTTCGCTTCGTTTATGGCTTGCATACAAGTGCATTCAGCCATAAATCCGTTTAAAATCAATTGGACCCTGTACCTTTGATAATATTTATTTAAACATTTTTTTATTTTGTCTTGTAAATAGTTATTCTTGAATTTTTTATTGGCACTCCGTTACATAAATTATAATTTTTAATATAGTTAGAAAAATAATCTTAAAATCTGAGTTTAATGAAAATTCACTTTTATTTATTTTTTTTCTAGTTTTATCAGCGAAAATAAAATATATTAGAAAGCACCGGTTATTAAATCTGAATAACAAATATACAACATAAATTTTCTTTCCAGTCATTTTTGCACTTTCATTTTCTACGCGAATGACGAAAAACCAGTCAAGTAAATAATGAATTCTGTCTCTGAATAATTTAGTTACGTACTTAATTGTAATAAAAATATCCTAGATTAATTTACAGTGGTCTTTTGGAATGCACTTGGTATTTATTTACAGGAAAAATAACAACCAAACTGACGTTTTGTTAACATTAATATGGATTTAGTCAGATCAAAGATTGTTTAACTTGCCGGGTAACGCGACTGAATAAAATGTATTTTGTATAATAATACATAGTGAAAGTATTATGGGACATCCTATATCTGCATTTGCATTTAACCCCTTTAGGTAAACATTTTTTGAAAAAACCCGGATTTTGACCCACATTCCAGAAAAGAACCGTGCGATCAGGCACATCGACTTTTCTTATCTTTTTGAATTACTGTTTCGAAAAAAACATACTTTTTATCAGTAAAAATATTTATGTATACTTTTTCAACAGAAATAATAATAATAATAGTATTTATTTAAAATAAATTATCCAAAATTTTCTTTTGTGTGATATATTTCGAAGCAAGGTGCAGCACATACCCCAACATTGCAAGTATTTGATATTTTACAATGCCCTCTATATAAATTCACGAAAATATGAATCAGTCGTCACGAGTGCAGACGGTGAATTATCTCGAGTGGGAACAGTTTCGCCTCTTTAGCTCACTCGAATTACTCGAGCGCGCTGGTTAAGGGGTTAAATACTTGTACAAAAAATTAGTAATGAAACAAGTATGATATTGATAAAATGGGTAATTGACTTTATCTAATCATTAGCCAACACACCGTATATTTTTTTAATATCAGAAATTACTTTAATTAGGTACTTTAAAGGATTAGATATATTTCATTACGTTAAACATGTTTATTATATCTTTCATCACATATAAATTTTGAAGAATTCGTTGATCTACTTTTATTATCAAAAAATTTAAAACAAAATATAATAATTTTCGCCGATTTATTAATAACCGTTAACATTTTGCAATATTATTGTTTTGGTTTCGATAATTTGACCTTGATTTTTTGTGAATGAATAAATTAGTAAATTACAACAGTTCAAAACGACAAATTGTTTTTAGTAAATTATAGCAAGACAAAAAGTTAAAAAATAATTCATTTTTATCATGACCATGTTTTTCACATTTTTCCTAATAGTTATATCATCAATTAGGTAATTAATTGCATAAAAACGAGAATATTTTTTCATATATAGGGTGATTCACATATTTTTATAACTCAGTGTCCTAATTAGAGGACAAAAAATATATACAGGGTGAGTCATTATCTTTTAAAAATTATAAAGGTCTACTATGCCTAAATCTATTGATTTTGGAGTTATTTTTATTTTTGTTAAATTTTACATTATTTTTCCACCGTAATGCCTAAATATAACACCCTGTATTTGAAAACTTTTTAATGTTGATGAATTCGTTGATCTATTTTTAATGATTATCAAAAAATAGTTTAGAAAAAAATTATTAAACCTTGTTGATAGTTTAATAATAGTTTAAATTTTTAGAAATTTATTTTGAGTTAAGGAATTTCGATTATTTGACCTTGATCTTTTGTATATGCATTAACTGAATTTTTAGTTGTGATTATTACAATTTTAAATGTCTTGTTTGTATGAATTTGGTCTAAAATGTAGTCGGCTATACTAATTTCTCAATCATATCATATTTTAAATGAACCATGTGCTCTTTCAAACGAACAAATTCGAATCTCCTAATTTTCCCAACAAATTTTTTGTCACAATCTGTACAACGAGCTTGTAATTGCTACATTTTCCAACATAGTCATTTTATCTTTTGGGTCACTAAACAGTGTTTGCTATTCGATTGAAAATAAATTTCAAACCTGCTTTGTTGAATTGCGGATTTTAGGGTACAAATATATTTTTTAGGTTCATATTTTGTATACAGGGTTCGGCAAGAGTGCGAGATAATCCGAGTACCACTTTATAGCAAGAGTTAGGATATCATCAATGTTAAAGCGTACGTAGGGCCTTATTTTTAAAATATTTTCGAATACAGGTCACTCATCTATACTATATTTGAATCTGATCCGCAACTCTCTTCTGATTGGTCGACACATTGACGACCAGCATTACAGTACAATACCTAGCCGCCATTTTTCATCCAGCATTGAAGGAAACGCCATAAAATATAAGTTTTAGCCATTTTTATTCAATTTTAATCTCAGATTGAAAAACAGTGAACATTTAAATGAAATTCAACAATATTAACTTGGTAAATGAACATAATTTACTAATAACGTCGGCTATAATTGGTCTATTGAAACACAGAGGGCGATTTATCGATATGTTCTTGAAAAACTACAAAATCGTGTTATGATATAGACCAGTGCAGATAATTTTTGAAACCAAATAAAATAATAGTAGGATGAAACTCATTGGAAAAGGAAGAGAATATGACAAAAATAATTTACAGGCGCTCTGGGGTGGAAGGGGGGGGGGAGTTTTTAAGGGTAGAAAACTGTTTATCTCGATTTCCGCCAAAACTACAAGTCCTATGGAAAAAAGTTAAATAGCAAAGTTGTAGGTAATAAGAAGATCTACAACTTTTGTATTTACACTTTTTTCACATAACCTCAAAATTTATGTGAAAAATTCAAATAACCAAGTTTTTGGCTTTTAATTTTTATCTTTTACAAAAAAATTTTTTTTCACGAAATTTGGTGTAAACTAACATTTTTATGTCCCAAACACTCTGTATTTTTTTGTTTTAAAATATTTATTTCTTTAACCTTATTTTGACTTAATATCGAAAAAGCAGTCTAATTTTCAATCGAAAATTCTCACGTCAAAATATCTGCTTTTTTAAAAAACTCGGTGGGCTTTTTGTTCGTTGAAATCTCTACTTTTTGATGGTGTAAAAAAATATACATTACTATAGTAAATGTTCTCAAAAAATGCAAATAAGAAACGAAGAAAACTCCGAATTTCTTTTTTTTAATCATCATGTACAATTTTGAGCTATTGTATCCAAAATATTATTTAAAGTTTTTGCCTGAGAATGGAATTCAGGGGTGGTGGTGAGAATCGTAAATATAATATTATTTACACAGGCAACGGGCTTAAAAATGTAATAGAAAACCAAATTTGCTTTATTTTAAATGGAGCATCCATTTATTTATGCACGCCTTTGAGTAATTTTATGTTAAATGTAAAATTCATCTAATTGGTCTTCTTGGTCGAAAAAAAATTAGGAAATCGTGTGATTACATATTCGTTACAGTGACTATTCGTATTTTATATTATTTTTGTTAGGTAACATAAATTTAAATCAATTTTTAGTGTTATTTCCCTTATCTTGGCATGTAATTATTATGTATTTTATAATTAACATTTTTTAATTAGCCATTTAACTATAAGGAGATCACTTTTATTTTTTGTATAGAATATTTTACAATAATATTTTATCGCAAAGGTGTGGAAGCAGGAAGATTTTATTTAACGATTATGGCTATGAAAAAAATAATTTTTTATCGTTGAACCATTAGTTATTTTCCCCGTACGATAATGGAATATCAGAATAAACTAAGTATATTCAGACTAGTCGACAGCACACTCGTTCTTATTATTATTTTGAAATTAGATTCCAGTATGGTTTCTGGAGTTGTAGTCTGTAAGCCTGACATACTTTTCAAGATACGCAACAGATGAGCATCCGTTCTATTTTCGTTATTTACGGAGATGCACAAATTGTATCTTTATTTCATCCATTTTATATACTCGAGAGAAACTTATTGCATATGCATACAAATCGTAATTGAAAAAGATCTGGCATATAAATCATTTTTATTATTCCATTATTTTAAATTTATTGTTTTTTAATTAAAAAATAAAATATATTTAATTTATTCCTAATATTAAAATTGAAAAATTTAATTCCATTTTCAAGATTAGAACTTTATAAGCGTTTCTTCTTAATGAAATTAAAAACTCACATATTTAATCTCTCCTTCAATCATTTTCTTCCATGTTTTTCCCCTTCCCTAAAGTTGTTTTACATCTTTCTTCCGTTTGTCTAAGCTTGGTACCTTAGTTCCTTTTATTCTACAGTTATTTCTGCCTACCTATGTTTTCCCATTCTCAATATATCTTGTTCCTTATTTTATCTTTTTGCAAAATTATATATCATTCTACTCAATTTTTGATTTTGAATCGATCCGCATGATTTTCAGCGTCCGCAAAGGTCAAATAAAAAAGTTGCAGATGGGATGTGAATCTTTGCTCGGCATTGAAAGTGTATGCGCCGACACGTCTATCTTTGCTCGGCAAATGTCACTTTTGACAAGTGTTACATTTTGACAGTTGTCGCATTTTGACAGGTGCCTTGTTTTGAAAGGTGTCACGTTTTGACAAGTTTCACATTTTAACAGGCGTTACATTTTGACAGTTGTTATATATTAACAGTCGTCACATTTTGACAAATGTCAAGCTTTGACAGGTCACAAGTGTTACATTTTGACAGTTTTCATATTTTGACTGGTGTCATGTTTTGAAAGGTATCACGTTTTGATAAGTTTCACATCTTACCTGGTGTTACATTTTGATAGTTGTCATATATTGGCATGCGTCACATTTCGACAAATGTCACGTTTTGACAGGTGTCACTTTTGACAAATGTTACATTTTGACAGTTGTCGCATTTTGATATTTTTCGAAAAATGCTAATTTTGGCTGGACAAATACATTTTTTTTAATTTTTACCATATCTTCCCGACAAAGAAATACGTATTTTCTTCAATTTTTAAGAAAATTCGAGGATTCTTTGGTTATTTATTGCCAATTCAGTAATGTACGCGAATTCGTTTTTTGAGGTTAGGATGCATTTTTAAAAAACCCTTCTATACGGATCGATACTCTACTTTATCACGGTCATTTTAATTTTTTTTTTATTTTTCCACGACTCTTAGAGCCGGAGATATTTAAAAAATAGTGAAGCAATCGAAAAATACCAAAAATGCCGTTTTTGGCAGATATCTCGCTAAGCTCCAGCCCAAATTTATTGAAATTTTTTTACAATCTTCTCTTTATGTATAAAATCGAAAAAATTAAAAAAAAAATGACTTAGCTCTTACATCCATCTAATTTCACCCCACTATACGCGAACTTTTTCATTTCATTTTAACAAACTTGCTAATAAGGTTAGGTTAGGTTAAACTGTCAAACAATGAAGGCATAAGGCGACTCGATGGGTAAGTTAATGTATTTACACTGGAATGCGATTGCTAATGTAAATTAAATGGACTTTCATTATTGTACAAAATAAAAGATTCCTTCTCAATATAAAATTCATATTTTGAAAAAAAAAGTAATTATTTCAATTTCATTAAAACAAATATTTGTTAACATTAAAAAAATTCATTCTTCAGATATATTTTTAATTTTTATTCTCTTTAACACCCATTGATATTCAAAATAAACACATTCAAATGCAGTCCGGATACTGAAGTCTACCAACAGCTGATATCATTGCGGTTGATCGTTATAAAAACGGAAAAAAGTCGGCTTTAATTCAATGACCTCAACGCGTTCGTCAAAAGGCTCTATGCGCGTTTTCAGGGACGTACGTTAATGAGACGAAAATAGGAAAAAATGTTAAATAAATAAAAAAATATATTGAAAAGTAAAATTAGCTGAATCACGGTTATTTCGATTCCAAAACACCATTGCCAGAATATTTATTCAAAGCCAAAAAAACGTGGAAATCTCGTTAGAGATATTAGAACACTAAAAAAAGTTGTTTGCTTAATAAACAGCCTTTATTTTTGAGACAGGAAATTGAAATTTAGAAAAATAGGAAAGTTGCTTATAATTTATTGCTCTCCCAATATATTTCTTTTTAATTTGGAAGTGGTAAAATAGACCTCATTTCAGCTAAAAACCAAATCGATAAGTCTATCCAGCGGCGCGCGGAGGGATTAAATTGACTACTTTTACATACAGAATATTTAACAATAAAATTATTTATATGCGCCCCACTGGGAACACTTGGCGATGGAATGTTTAAGAAAATATTTAAGAAAAGGGTGGAAAAGCATATTATTTAAAAAATACTTGATATTTATTAAAACAAATGGGAGCAAATTTTCGTAGACTTAGATTTTCAAGGGTTCGGTTTGCTCTTAATATTAATACTCAAAAGAAGAAACATTTGGCAACACTGTGCATCTAACACGGAATAAAATTTATGACGTAATTGGTGACGTGCAACTAACTATTTTTGTTTTTAAAAGACTATAATTAAAAAATTGGTGTATTTACGATTCGGTCTGTATTTTTATTTTTTCAAATTATTTCTATGAACTTCAAGACAAAATTGATATCGGACATGGGAAGTGGGCATTTATCTCCACGTGGTAGATTTTATTAGGTCTTAATTTAACGACCCAATCAAAATGAACGAAGGTCGTCGACCTCTTTGATTATTATCAGCACACTCCCTTTCGGTCCCTTTGTCACCTGTTTTCAGAGCAACTCTTGTGTTAAATTTCATTCAACAGTGAATAATAGTTTTCTTTTGATAAATGATTCTGTAAGCTGTGCGATGTGAAAATAGTGCATAAATATTTGAGTTTTAGTAAAAAGGGATAAAAATAAATAAAATATTGGCGAATTTTTATTATAATAATGGAATTATGGGATTTTGTCGCACTATTGGGACACTCTGTATGTATAATGAACTACATTTAAATCTAAAAAAACGTCTCTGTCAAATTTTCTGAAACATTGGTATGTTATAAAACTCGATGCACTGACAAAAAGTGTCCATTGGCCCAATACCACGTTTTGTAACCAGATTTCTCATAACAGACCTGTTTTATTGGCGTTTATTGTAGAATATATGAATTATAGATTATTTAGCATTAATTTTTTATAAACAATCACCGTAGAATTTGGTTAGTTAGTTCTCAGCCGTTCTTCTAGATGTTCAAAAAGCCTTTGACCAAGTCTGGCATGCCGGACTAATTAAAAAGCTTATGAACATATGGCTTAACATCTCCAAACTCATCCACTCTTATCTCACGGACCGAACTATCAAAGTCAAAGTAGGCAACGCCACCTTTCACTCCCCTTGCTGGAGTGCCCCAGGGCTCCCCGTCCTGGCCCCCTTCTCTATCATCTACACATCTTACTCCCCCAAACCACCCATCGTCAACCCGTCTTCTATACGCCGATGACACTGCTCTGATTTCGGTAGCCCAAAACTCTAACCAACTTAGCATCCGAACCCAAAACCTACTGAATCAGTTCACCAGCTGGAGCAATAGGTGGAGGTTCTCATTGAATCCTCAAAAAAGACAATTCATCATCTTTAAACATCCGAATTCAAAAAAACCCACCCAGCTCCCCCAATACGTCAATGGAAATCTCCAGGGAGTAAGGCTCGCTCAATAAAGGGAAGTAGACTATTTGGGTGTTCGATTTTCTCAAACACTTAAATGGTGTCCTGACCTTGAGAACACGCTCAACAGAATGCGTAAACGAGCCGGCCTCCTTGGCGCTTTATGTGGCCGGTGCAACACCAAAACACTGATCCAAACTTACAACTCCTTCATCCGCCCCGTTGCCGAATACAAAGCAGTCCCATAAGGCGTACTACCCCCCCCATCTAGCCCGAAAAATCTCCTCACTCGAGAGACGTATCCTACGAGGATATCAATATCTCCCCTATCTGTTTCCTTCTGGAGAAGTTTACAACAACGTCTCCAGCGCCCCAATTCTCTCCAACTCCTAAGGAAAAAATACGTCTCTCGCACTCTGAATGGGTCAAACACCCACGCCCAAAACCCCCTCCTCACCCCCTGGCGACCTCGTCGCCTCCCCCTCTTCAGGAAACCCAAAGCCAAACTCCCTAGTTACAGGGTGGTTCGAAAATAAGTAATACGTTTTTTTATAACAGCTTTAAAAATACGAGCAGAAGTCATTGCATTATGAATATATAGTTTAAGTAATTACTTCTTGGTGATGAATCATATTTTATATAGGGTGACTCACAAAATGTGGATACAGAGGGCATATAGTGCATTTAGCTTTAATGAGTCACCCTGTATAAATGATGTGTTATAAATTTTTTGTATTATATTAAACAAATGTACGATCTGCCACTCTATGTCATACCCACCCATGTTAAACTGATTGCAGAAACTTTAAAAATGAGAAAAACTATGTTTTGTGCACTACCATGTATTTTAAAAGTTTCTCCGTCAACTTTATAAATTAATACATTTTCACATTAACAAAAGTTTAGTATTTATTTATTTCTTTATACGAAAATTAAATTTCATTATTTAAAAATAAAAAAGAAAATCGTTTCTTTCTTTTTTTCTGTTTCCACTCGAAGGGACACGTTGACCAGACACCCAGTATATATTGGGATGCGTGGTCTGTTGCCAATACCCTTTCCTCTTTGCTGCATTGAAAAGTTAACCATTGTTATAAATCTTTGTTTTCATACTTTTTTAACTTAAAACTTACTTTCATTTATTTGTTTCAGGTTAGTACGAATAATGTTTGTCTTCAGTATGTAAGTAAAAATACTTTTAGGATTCAAAAATTTTATTTAAACATATATCTACCGTACAATTTATTTTACAAATTTCCAATTATTTGCTTGCAATTATTACTAAAAGGGGGAGATAAGATTTCAGATTTTTTTATCGTTTTTTACACCCTTTCAAGTACTTAAGTGCCAAGTTTCATCGATATCACATTTTGCGCGAGGTCCAACTTTCTGACAATTATCCATTTACTTTACTGTACTTTATTGAATACAAATAATCTGTACAGAATAGTATGGAATTAAAATTTTCATATATTTGAACATACTAAAAATTTTCAATGAAAAATTTCCATTTAGCTATTCATTTTTATCTAGAACGGCCCACATTGAAAACACAATCAATAGATACATTATTATTTCCCAAGGTTCCAGTATAATCATAACCTTCTTTTAAATAAAAAAAACTAATAAGTTTAAGTAAAAATAATTAACATGTAGCATGTAAGGACAAAAAAATGTGACTCATAATTATGAACTATTTTTTTATGGGTAAAATGTTCTTGTACCTGGAGAATAGGTCAGTAAGCTTTAAAAAAGAGATGGAAAATGTAATCAAACATTCTTTTATTCTGCTTATCAATTTCATGGTATTCAAAGTAAAACGCACATTATAAAAAGGTGTGTAATGTGTGCAACCATACCAGTTTTCTCGTAGAATTATAATATACTATCAAATATAAAATCAGTTTAACGTGAAATGAACTCCGGAATTTTTTTAACGGAAATGGAACTAAATCAGTCTGTTCGCTTATTCTGTAGTATAGTTTTAATAAAAATATCCCGAAGTGATTTTTCTGTACCAGAATTTCTCACTTATATACAGGGTGTTTGTGGTTGGCCCTCATTAATTTTCTACGGCGGATTGTTCCGACTTTGTCGGGGCGGGTACTCCGAGGAGTAGTTGTTTAACGTACAGATATGATGCAACTCTTCGATATATCTGGAATGAATGCATGAAAAGAGGAAGTTCTGCATATAAAGTGGCTTTTATAGGACATTTCATTTGACTCAGAACATTCTTAATTAAAAAAGTATTGAATATGAATAGACCCTTGCGGTGTTCCATTTAGTATCAATCTTGTAGTGGATGTAAATCCGTTTTCTCTTAACTTTTTTATGACATTACAGCTCATTTTGTTGTTCAAAATTGGAAAATGCATGCAATTTTATTAGATTTTGTCCCTGCAAAAGGATCACACACATGTACATCCATAGGCAGATGTGGGGGGGGGGGGGCTGCAGCCCCCCCTTTAGGTTACGTTTTTTAATATATTCCATAGCCTCCCGACCCTCAACTCCACCTGATGAGGTGGAAGACAGCCCCCCCCACCTTGAAAATCGGCTGGATCCCCCCTTGTGTAAATCTATTGCTCAAATATTTCAGAGCACATTACAGTTCTATGGCCTACACAACAGTCAGTATTTAAGGTGTAACAACAGTAATTTTACTTTTGCCACAGAGTTAGCAAACTTAAATGAAAATTTTCATTCGCAAGATAAAGTTCAATGTAATTCACGCTGTGACAAAATTAAAGCTGTTGTCAAGAAAATCAAAAAGTCTGAGCAACTTAAAATTAATTTTGAAAAATTTTGTGATACCTTAAATTGGAAAATGCCAAAATTAAATGTTTGAGATGCTGTCTTGGACCATAAATTATGGTTCGCAGAAGCGTTGTAGGAAAATGTTCACATTAAGATGTATCCTTAAAAGCTTGAAAGCGTGGCTTGAAAAACTTGTTTGTTCAAAGGTTTGGCTTGATTATTCAAGAGCTTGGCATAGCTTTTAAAAACCAAGTCAATCCTGTGAATCTCTATAAATGGATGGATATATAACATGCTCTCAAAGAGAGCAATAAAAATCAGTGTAGATGATGTTACTATAAGAGGCATGGTTGTAAAAGGTTGTCCACAGGGAGGGGTGCTCTCACCACTACTGTAGAACATGGTCCTAGACACCTTAGTCAATCGCCTCAACGATGACAGTTTCTACACTATAGCTTATGCAGCCGACCTAGTGATTCTGCAAACAGGAAGATTTGAAGGAATACTCTGTGCTAGAATGCAAGAGGCCCTTAATATCATAGAACAGTGGTGCAAAGACCACTCACTGTCAATAAACCCAAAAAAGACAGAGATGGTTCTTTTCACGAATAAAAGGAAGCTTGCAAACATCGAGGCCCCAAAGCTCCTAAATACTAAATTGAACTTTCCGCAGAGGTGAAATATTTGGGGGTCACCTTTGACAGCAAGTTAACATGGAACTCTCACCTAGAAAACAGAGTCAAAAGAGCATACATATCTTATGAACAGTGCTGTAGAACCATTGGCACCTGGGGAATGTCACCTAATGTTACGGCCTGGATCTACACTGCAATCATAATACCTATGCTAACGTACGGTGCGATTGCCTGGGGAGTCAAAACTAGCCAGCGGACAGTCGTACGCAAATTGGATCAAATCCAAAGAATAGCATGCCTCAACATAACGGGGGGCATGAGAACCACACCAACTAGAGCAATGGATGTGATCCTTGGTCTCACCCCCCTTGATATATTTATTAAGGAGGCTGTGGTGATGACCATGACACGGCTACGCTTTACAGGTATACAACCTGACGTAGGATCTGGTCAGTCGAGGTGTAACTTGTGGCACGAGGTCCCACTGTTACAAGCCAACACAGATTCGATTGCACCAAGATATGCCTTTTACAGGCCCTACAGGGTAATAACAAAAACGTACAAGAGGCTACATTGGCAGCAGGTGCCTTGTGCATCTACACCGATGGGTCTAAAACAAATGAGGGGTCAGGCTGTGGAATTTATTCCAGATCCCTGAATCTCAATATAAAATGGGCAATGGGTTCTAATGCCAGTGTAGCTCAAACAGCTATCTCAATCGCCGCAAAAGAGACTACCAGTAAAAACATTACTGGTAATAATATTTACATCCTCACGGACAGCAGATAGGCACAACTAGCTCTGGATATACCACGGATTACATCAGGTCTAGTACTAGAATGTCACCAGGCCCTGATCGAAGCTTACAACAACAACGTGGTCACGTTAGCTTGGATCAAAGGTCATGGAGAATCAAAAGGCAACCGTGCAGCTGACTCTTTAGCTAAGAAAGCAGCCTCCCAAAAACTTTTGGGACCTGGCACTTTCATAAGCTTATCGGCATCAGCTGTGGCTGACCTACTGAAGAAACACTCCCTTGACAAGTTTAAGGGTAGATGGGACCACGAAACAGGTTGCAAGCTAGCCAAGGAACTATTACAGTAACCGAACAGCGAAACAGCCAAAAAATACATGACTATGAACAGACAGAACCTGCGCACAGCCACAGGTATCCTGACTGGCCACTGTCATCTACGAAAACACTTCTACAGGATGGGGTTATCTGACACTCCACTGTGTAAAGGATGTGAACAGGAAGACGAGACTGTCGAACACATTCTTTGCGAATGCCCGACACTCTCACAAATGAGACATTTTCTTTTCGGCGAGCGGTGGCTAACACATGCCAACATGAGGGAGCTACCTTCAGGCGACGTCATCGCCTACTTTAAACAAGTAGGCTGGCTGACGAGCTAAAAGGAAGGCTCAACCTCAGAAGGACGCACAATGGGCCAAATGTGGCCTACGTGCTGTGGTGTGACCAACCCTTCTAGATTTACAGATACAGATACCTGTGAATCTCTGAATTAATAATAATAATAATAATAATAATAATAATAATAATAATAATAATAATAATAATAATAATAATAATAATAATAATAATAATAATAATAATAATAATAATAATAATAATAATAATAATAATAATAATAATAATAAAAATAATAATAATATACGCCCTGCAATTCACTCCCTTACGAGTGAACCCCAGAAGCTCTGCAGCTTGTGCTGGGGAGGGACGGCTATTATTATTATTTGCCGTGGCGCTTCTATAGTTGTTAAAATGTAATTTCGCATAAAAATAAACTATAGTTTATTTAGAAATCTTCAATCGTCCCTCAAAATATATGACTGCTTACCTGTACTGAGCTGTGTAAGGTAATATATAACGAGAAAATAATTACATTGATTGATATTTTTCACAATTTTTTTTTAATTATACCTGTAATTAATTTAAAATTTGCTTCTGTGCGAGCATTAAGATAAAAGATAATGTTGGGAAAAATCTGCTTATAGTAATAGTTTAAAAAAATAGATGTTAGCGTGTATAAAAGTAATTTTAATATGTCGCAATGTCTATTTAAAAAGTATGAAGTTTGTCAAGTTTGCAATATTTTTTTTTAACTTTTATGTCAATGGCATCACTAACTTGATTATTAGCCTCGTGTTCTGTGTAGGCTTTGTCACTGTTTCCCAGCACCACTTTAGGAACAACACTGTAACTAAATTAATTTAATATACTTTAAACATTTAATCACATTTATTTTTGATCATTCTTTATTTTTAAATTATTATAAAGGATATGTTCTTCTTTTGCTCGAGTAATATTTATTTTATTATAGCTGTAAAAATAATAAAACATATTTTATAAATTGTCATAGAATACAAATTATCTAAAGGAGAAATATCCTTACACAATCTCCAAAAAGATCAATTTCGAAATCCTACCCTTTCATTTATTTATTTATAATTTTTCCACTAAATCTTCCTCCCTGTAGTTCAATTGCTTGTTATATAATAGCAATAAATAAGTCCCCAAAAATGTGTCATGAATCATTTCTTAAAATTTATGAGTGTTATGACTTTTTTAAAATAAACTATTTACAAATTCAGTTTTGTTGGTACGGCAAAAAAAAACATAAAATTCAAGAGGAAATCGATACTCTTCCATTGGCGTATCCAAAATAAAAAATATTAAAAAAAGTAAGCAACATTCTGATCCTCCCTGTATTTCCCTCAAAGCGTGACATAATTAAGGGATATTCCCTAATCGCTTTTAAACATTCAACCTGACAGTTATTTAAAGATAATTAAAAACACAAAAACCAACTCACTGGATAGATCATAAAACAAGTTCCTGCAATTGTGGAACTAAAAAGGTGCATCTAAATGTAAAAGTATAGTTGGTCCACTGCAGTGGCGTGATTTTGGGGGGTGATTAAACTGGAACGAGACGCCACGGGGGGCGAAAAATTTTGGAAATTTATACTCGTAAAAACGTGATTTTAGCGCCTTTATTGCCTTAGTTATTGGAACAATTATTTTTTAGTAACAAGTATTTTTTCGGAATATCATTAGGCTTTGGGGGGTGATTGATCACCTCCCTTATTTACGCCACTGGCACACTGTTTGACATACTTAAAATTTTATCGCTCTTAACTCTTAACTGGTTTCAATATATGCATATATTTCATTGCATTTTTCTTTCGAAAAGTATTTTTTGTACGTCAATGTCCAATTCCCTTTCAGTATTTTTTTTTTTCCAGTTTATTAGGGTAAGGTTATAAGGATTCCCGTTCAGATTGTTTATTTTTACAGTGCAAGGGGTGTTGCGTATTGAATTTGAGGTTTTTAGGATGCCTTTTAGAAACCGCACGAATTTTGTAGAACCATAAAAAAAAGGTTAAAAAAAGGGTTCGGTTTAACAAGAGTTAGATATCAATAAAAGTTCTCTAAATAAAAATAACTGTAAAAAAAATTGTTTAGTTTCAAAAACGCGCATTAAAAGTCATGTCGAAAACTGTGTGGAAATTTATAAATATATCTAATATTAAAAAGTAGTTAACTCTGTAAAATATTTTTCGAGCTATTGGCGTTAAAAATTTTTCAAAAAATTATAGAATAAAAGACAGTTATTGTAATTTTTAAAACTATATAAAAAATTTAATTCAGTAAATTCAGATCACAAAGTTTTCGAGATTTTGTTGAAAACATATATGTTTAATAAGCAAATTAACCTTATTTCAAATGACGAGGTGTCAAATGTCTATTTATAGTGATTTAACATGGTTGCCTGATTGACACATGCCACCAAAACTTTACGTCACAATTAGGTACAACGGTACCAACTTACAGCAAATAATTTACTTGACCCATTATTTAAATAAAAATATCAAAAATAAAAAAATGTTTATAGCAATATATAAGTTAAAGCTCACTTTATTCGCGTCTCTTAAACTAGCAGAAAAATCAATACATGTGCAATTAAAGTCTAATTAAATGTCCTAATTTAATTCTAAATTAGGGCATTTAATATTACATTAATTTTAAATTATGGCATTTAATGAGCCTTTAATTGTCCATGTATTGATTTTTAATTCCGCTGAGCCTTTAATTGATTTAATTGATTTTTAATTCTGCTGACTTTGTTCTGCTAGCTTAAGATTCGATTCGGTACCGGTTTCTGCCTTTCAGCTTCATCAGTTGACCGATTTAAGATATTGATAAGTGAAATATGAGAGACTTGATACAATTTCATTGAAAACTATTACTACATATGACAATACTGACTCAGGTTGATAATAGAAAGCCTTGAACCATAATTGGTTTACGTACAGTTTATACAAAAATCTAAATGTAAAGTTTATTGATATACCGATAACGAATTAATAAAACCAACTCATCTTCTACTTATACTTTTAAAATAAAAATTTTATCTAAAACTAAATAAATATTTAATAAATTGTGCGAGATATTGATACGTAGCGATATTATAATGTTAGGCAGCGTTTGGAGGCAAACAGAATGCGAATAATTTCAAAGTCAATCATTGGAAGTGTGTGGAGTAAATCTTGAATTGCCGTGTTTTTCGTATGGGCAGTCGGCAAACTATCGGTGTTATTTGTTTTCTCTCCGGAAGGAAAGACAAATAGTATTTTACATACATTGCAATAAATTATGGTTGAAATTATTTAATTGTCATTTTATTTCATTACATGGTTGAACTGTAAAATTTTACTACACCTGAGCGAAGCTAGTTAGTTATATAAATAACCGTAAAAAGCCGCCACAGAATTTCTGAAATTTACTAAAAATCTAAATCTCAAGACAAAGTAATTCTTGCAAAAAGGTATTTCTTTGTTAAAAAGGTGTTTATGATGGATTAAGCCTTCAAACGGTACTTTTCAATTGTCACATGACCTATTTAACAAAACTTTTCAAATACACGACAAAAGCCCGTAGGAAAATTTCTTAATCCAACGAATAATAAGGTCATTCATTGAGCCATCAAAAAACCACATGACGCGTGTACCGCCCATAGCAAAAAGGATATGAAGAACAACTTCTCTCACTTGTTGAATAGGGGTGACAAACAGGGTAGCTCAAAGGTAAACGGGTTGTATTGGGAATTTGGAAAGTTGATTCTAACTTACATTAAAAATACTGCATTACAAAAGTTCTGTAAACATTTTACTCTAGTATCAATACAGTGGAGTCGATCTGGCGGAAAAACACCCGATAAACGAAGTTGCCCTTTTCGAATTTGTTTTTTGTGCTTTCATAGATTCGAGATTCTTCTTTTACGTGATCACTATATGAAAGCTAAGGGAGGTGTGAAGGGGTGGTAAATTAACATGTAAAGATAAGGAAAATCGCTTTTTCGCACGTAACTCGCGGAGTTTTATTCGAATCGAAACTATTTCTGTATATAAAAAAAGTTCTCGCGAAAACGCTTTAACTGAATTTTAACCCGTCTAAATCGGTATAGCGGTTCTCGAGATATTGCGATTTGAAAGTAAACGGATTTTCGCCGCAGCGAGAACACACCTATAGACGTGTTCGCGTTTTTCGCTGGGAAAAAAGTGACTTGGAGACTTGATTTTTTTGCTCCGATAGATAGTCGTGTCCAAATTTCAACTCGCTATTTTAATTTGGGGGGAAGGAGGAGGACAAACACTGATTCATCTTTGACTCGAGGTAACTTTTTTAATTTTTGACGAATCCGGGCGAGGATACGGCTACAGGATATATTAAGGAGATGATGGTTTTCGCGAAAACGGACAAATGGCGACCGAATTTCGAATTTTGCAAATTTTATTTTTCGATTTTCGCAACGAAAGAGTAAAGTGGGAAAAATTTTTTATTCGCCATCGATTGCGGAATTTTTTTCTCTTTGATTTGAGCCTTACAGGAAATCACTCCGATAATCAGGAAGGGAGGGAGGGGGGTGAACGCGTTTTTCACTGTAGAAGGGCAAGGGATGGGGTTAGTGACTTCGTGCTAGGCTGATTTTCAAGGACAATCTCTTTCAAATTTTTCTACCACAAAGCTCTATCTATATTAAGGACTGCAGGTGTGCGTGATATATTTATAAAAGCGAGTGTGCTCGCTGAGCCGCCGTAAAATTAGATACTGCGATAAGAGCTAAGCGCTCCCTTTCATCACTCTTCTCTCTCACATCATCTCTCTTCTCTCTCACAAATACTATTCCGTTTTCTTTCAAATCGCAATATCTCGAGAACCGCTAGACCGATTTAGACGGATTAAAATTCCTTAACTTTTATGTAGTAAAGTAAAGTAAAAAAGAACCACAAATTTTTTTTTTCGAAAAGAGCGACTTCGTTTTCAAACCAGATCTACTCCACTAATACGATATTTTATTATTATTTAATGTACTCTCACGTTTTTCAAACATACTATAGTGAACAAACTCTAATCTGAGCGATTATGTTTTCTTAGTGATACCCTGTATACTACACATCCTTCGCCGACGTTCGCATCCTCCCTATATACAACTAGGGCCCTCCGGCATACCGGAGCACGTCTTAGATGCGAAATCGATCATCTATTTTCAATTTCAATAAGGCCTCCAGGGTTTAGCCCGTTCAGGTAGAAGTAATTCACCGGGTACCGTTATGTTATCTACGCTTCGAGACTCGAAAATTAGAAATATTCGACATCCACCTGTCGATCGTGTAACATACGAAGACCGTTTTTGTGTACATTGTTCGACATTTGACAAAATTTGGTCCTTCGAGCCAGATTTTCTCTAAAATATTTGTCTTTCGAGAGCGACAATATTTGTCTTTCGAGAGCGACAATATTTGATATATTTCTGTAGCATAATCTTTAATAATCTTTTCACTAAATTCAAGATAATGCTGTTCTTTAGGTCGTATAATATGCCTTTTTGAAATCTTTTAAAAGAATTTGTTTATTTTTGGTGTTAGCAAATCTACGCTTGAACCTATTTCAGTGTAAAAATCTGGTTCACTATCATTTTTCCCGTTGTAAAATCGCCTTGTTATTCTCCAATTTTGCCTTTTATTCTGGCAGCTATTTTTACATACTGCAAGAACTTTATATCCAACATCAAATAAAGCTACACCACTGTAGTTTCCACAATTTTTTAATATTACTCCTCCTTTTTAAACAGTGGACTTAATAGGGCTTCACTACAACTACTTTGTTTGTTAAAAACTTTTCTGTGAACAGCGTAAATTAAAAGTTGTATTGGCAATATTATCGTACGTGTAAAGAGGCCTTAATCATATAAAATTCGCAAGCACATAAAACAATTTAAATTAAAGATTATGTATTCCTCAATATAAAATTATTTCTGTGCTCTCAACAACGGTACTTTAATTCATTATTAAGTACGATGTGAAAAAGTCCTGTAAGTGGTAAAGATAAATTAATTTGTTTTTGTTAATACGTAAGAATGGGTACCAAGCCCTATTTTTTTTAAATTAGCGTTATATTATATGGAAGTGATCTGAATATGAAAGCTATAACATCGCATTAACACAATTGCAGCTTTTTTATTTTTCAAAACAGAGTGTGGACTTTCTGTTATAATATTATGTTATATTTAATTTTCAATAATTTGGTTGGCTCCTGTCAAAAACGATTCCAGCTTTTGTACTTTTTAAAACAAATTTTGGACTCTCTTTTAGAAGATTTTTAAATAATATAATAAAACAAGAACCAATCACGATAAAACTAGAAAATAGGCAACCAAACTGGAACAGAAATAATACTTATAATGGTGATGGAAACAACCAAAGGGTGGGAAGAGCAAAAGAGACCAAGGAAATGATGGACGGAGAGAATACGGGACATAGATTTGAAAGAAGGAAAGGCGCTGCATGAAATGAAAATAAATGGTTACATCATTTGAACAAATAGTCCAATAAACGAAGGTGCCAACCCGGGCATCAGGTCTGTCTGGCACCATTTTTTTTTCATTTGCAGGTATTGATGGGTACATTCACCCCCGAAAATCTCAGCTGTCTGAAATTTGTGGAAGTGCGGGAAAATGGCCCAGTGGTCTCAAAAATGTGTTTTTTTTTCGCCTATTTTCGCCGATATTTCCGAAAATATGTCACTTAGAGAATTTTTGTTTTTGACGAAAATGAAGATCAGTTCATTACTTACAAAAATGATCCTCATCATATTTGTCAAAAATATGATACTTTTCGACATAACCGGCTCCAAAACACACCCCCATTTTTAGCTCCTGCCCTGCATTTAGAGCCCGCTCTAAAGGAATGACACTCCCAAGCGGATTACAAATTTTTCAATAAATCGCGTAAAAATTAATATTTTTTCATGATTCAAAGTTCAGATGAAAGAAGGAACTTGTAGCTATAATATCATGTTACTTTTTCTTTTTATCTATTTCTCTGGATTATTGAAAAACCGGGCCAAAGTTTGTTTTTGCTCGATATTTTGACCCTCCTGTTTTTTTAACGCGGTTTTTGTGGCGTTAATTTATTGGACTAAAATCTAAAAAGTATATAATAGATTTTCAAGAAACGTATTACAATACAAGGCATAGGGAATACTGTGAACAAGATAAAGAAGAAGAATAATTCTTGTTTCACTCGTTTGGTAGTTTTTTGACTCATCCTAAAACAGTATACAAAAATCATTGTCTTCTATCTCGGAGATACTGTACAGAAAACAAGAAGAATCGTATTTAGAATAAAAAAATTTAAACTACCACAAGGAACTAAACTGGGACCACTGAAGTGCCTACTGTATACTTAAATCTTTTTTTGGAAAATAGCACTATAGCACCTTTATTGATGATCTTTCCTACCCAAATTTGGGCATCCAATCGGGAAATTGCAAATGTTTTGTTTGTTTTCTTACGGTATACAGTGTGCGCGTAAACATGAAGATATCTTTGACATCCCGTAAGATACAATAACTAAATTTTGATTATGTATATTAGATGGACTAGCGATTTTAAATTTTATATTTTCGACGTTGCCAAATGTACAGTTTCTGAGATATACGAACAATATGTTTATTTTTAAATGGGACAACCCATATACTTTACAATTTTCTGTTACAGTTTTTTATTGCCGATGCAGCCAATATTGACCATTAATTTTATAAATTAGGAAAAACATTTTTATTTTGTAATTAATATTGCAGTATAAACAGAAAACAATACTTAAAGAAAAAAAATTAAAGGATATGTTCAATAGGACCTCCATCTAATATACATAACCATTTTGTTATTGTATCTTAAAGTATCTTAAAGGTATCTTCATGTTTCCATACTTTACCCGCGCACTGTATACGCTTCTCGTCCTAACTAAGACGCCCTCTGGTGAAAAGTGTGAAAACCGAGCTAAGGAGTAGTTTTGACATTTTGGGTTATTTCTTTAGCATTGTTAAGTATTTTTCGTAGAGTTTTTGTCTTTTTTACAAATAATTTTGATTTGTTGTTTTTTTTTATAATGAGTAATCATTATTGTCGTGTAGCTAAGTGTTCATCATGGGGAAAAATAAACCCTGAACTAAGTTTTCATTTGTTTCCAAAAGCAGGAACTCGCCTAAATACAACTGAAAATATTACACTTTAAAAGATATAAAATAAATGTTTATGTATAGTTTATAAAATAAAATGAATGACAAAATAAACACTCGACAAAAATAATACAAAATTTACACCTACAAATAATTCAAAAAAACAAAATTGATACGAAATAAAAAAATAAATACACATGAAATATCCCATAAGAAAGCACAAAGTAAACAAATTATTACGCCTTAGCACAGTTCCAATTTTCACCGCATGAGCGCTGCAATCTTAATCCGAGTTACCAATAGTTCGTTTATAAATTTACCGTTTGAACAAAACTAAAAGTCTTCGATCGTAAAATTGACCGCAGAGTATCAGCGGTAAATGACAGGGTTGGATTGTATCGGTGATGTTTTTCTTTACTTCACTTGACATAACTGGAAAACCTAAAAGTTGTTTTTTTATCAGTCATCCTACAAACTTATTGAGTGACCGAGTAAATTATGTAAATCACAAAAGAGACGTGTTACATTTATCACATGCCGTCGCATATCGAATTAGTTAATTTAAGTATTCCGGAAAATAAAAATATTATCAGCAGTAGCGCTTTGTTTTAAAATAGCATTATGTGATAAATGGAAAATATGTAACCAGGTTAATTCCTTATATATAATTTTATTTATAACAAAATTATATAAACATCCGTCGAAGAAGAGAAAAATAGTTGAATAATCTCTGCCCGAATTAGAAAAATAGCTGAGTCGGTATTTAAGGTTGTGCTTGTGAGATGAGTCTAATGCCCTTGGGGCAGGTGTAATTTTAAGATTTATAGATGATGGAAGCGTTTCAAAGTTATGAAAATTATAGACTGCTCTCGTGTGTGCAGCGTAGTTCTAACACATATGGTCTAACAACTAGCCCAGATATTTTAAATTTTAGAGACGCCAACGACCGATGTTTTGATGGTACGTTAAAACAAAAGCTATACCACTCGAATGACCGAAAGTTCAATAAAATCTTTTTCCTTTTTTTAATTTTCTATTCACGACAATACTAGAGCTATTCCATTAATATCGAGCCTAAAAGACTAAAGATATCTTTTACCGAAAGTCGTTGGATGCCAAATCGGGACCATATGGTGGATGCTACTTCAGTCAAATGGCGTACAACACATTAAAATACAGTGTGCGATAATTTCACAAGCCTATAAAAGTTTTTTTCTAAGCCCTTTTGTAGCCCAGAACAATAGAAAAAGGTTTCGACAAACCAAAAATTCAGAGTATTAAAGATTGAATAGAGTATCGTATCTGTATCTGTAGAGTAGGGAGGGTGAGTTAGTCCCACATCACTTAGGCCACATTTGACCTATTGTACATCCTCCCGAGAAGTTGTCCTCCTAGGTCATCGTCTACCTTGTCCTTTCCAGGAAAGTGGACAAGTCACTAGGAGACATCTCTTTTATATCGGCAGGTGTAGGCCAAGACTCACCGAACACGCGCTCTCTCATTGAGAATAACTCCGGGCAATCGCATAGGACATGATTGGCCGTTTCGTCTTCCTGTTTACACATCCTGCATAGAGGTGTGTCCACCACTAGCCCCATTTTATGGAGGTGTTGACAGTGGTCAGTCAGAAATTCTACTCCTAGACGTAGGTTTTTCCTGATCATTGCCAAGTATTTCTTCGACGCCAGCTTCCCAGGGTCGCCCAGGATTCATTCATAGGCTTAGTGATCTGGAGTAGACACCACATCCTGAGCCTTCTTTGGTTTTGGAGCCGCCTGTGTATATGCGTATTGCATTTGCAGCATCTGACTCCGTATTATGTTTTATTTGTATTTTGTAGGGTTTGTTAAACACAAACTTAGGTTCAATTACATCGCTGACCGCCTGCAGCAGAGGTAGTGCAGTAAGCGCTTCTCGCCATAGGCTTAATCTCAATTGACAGACTCCTACTTCGGGGTTTACACCAGCCGTGCGAAATCGTAACATGGCCATCAGCGCAACCTCTTTGACGCGCCAGGTCCAGAGGGGTCAGACCAGTAATTAATTCCATTGCCGCGGTTGGTGTTCTTCTCATGGCTCCTGTTATGTTTAAACAAGCCATTCGCTGTATTTGATATAATTTGTTGATGGCCGTTGTTGTAGAACCTTCGGTCCCCATGCAATGTCTCCGTATGTTAACATGGGTCTTATGTTTGCAGTGTAGATCCAGGTGACCACTCGGGGTGAAAGACCCCATATACGTCCCACTGTCCTCCGACATTGCTCATAAGGCACATATGCTCTTTTTGCTCTGCTTTGTAGGTGAGAGTGCCATGTTAGCTTCCTGTCGAGGACAATACCAAGGTATTTCACCTCTTCAGTGAAGTTTAATTTGCTTTTGAAGATTTCAGGGAGTTTTAAGCCCGATATTCTTCTTTTCCTCGTGAAAAGGACCATCTCAGTTGGGATTTATAGACAGTGAGTGTTCCTTACACCATGTTTCTATTAATTTGAGCCCATCCTGCGCTCTATCGCATAGTATGTTCTCAAATTTGCCGGCCTGCAAGACAACTATGTCATCTGCGTATGCAATTGTGTAGAATCCATTATTGTTGAGGTGATTAATCAGGGTATCCAGGAGTATGTTTCAAAGGAGGGGTGATAAGACCCCTCCTTGTGGATATCCCCTCATGACCAGTCCTCTCACTATGATGTCTTCTACACTGACACTTATTGATTTACTAGAGAGCATCTTGAGTATCCATTCGCTTACTACCAGCGGTACATTCCTGGAGTTGAGTTGCTGGGTAATTGTTGGAAATGTTGTTTTATCAAACGCTCCCTCAATATCTATGAATATACTCAGGGTGGATTCTTTATTGTCCAATGATCTTTCAATTCTACCAACCACTAGGTGAAGGGCCGAATCTGTGGATCTTCCCGGAGTATATGCATGCTGGTTTGGATGAAGTAGGAAGATTATTGATTTATCAATTTATCAGCTACCAAAAAAAAACCTTTTAAGCGCAAGCGGCATCCTTTGTCTGTCCACGTGGACCCGACTCATCCTATTGGTTGGATATTCAAATGAAGCGCTTTGATAAGACTATGTGGCGTATGCAGTTTGTGGGTAATAGCGAATAGAATCGCAGAACAGTTCACCGCAGCGTGAAATGCATTTGGTCGGGTAGCCGATCCATTAATCGATTACAACTTAGCGATTGTACACGTTTTTATTATATCTCCTGTTCCATGTATACCTACTTGCAAAATAAAGTTTTGTAGATGTTGTTTTATATTAATTTCAAGAATTTCAAATTATGTCATTCAAGAGGCCCATGTTTCCATGATTTCGTATAGAAAAATCTAGTTTTATGGAAAATTTGGAAGTGTCCCGTAAACGCTGAACAAACTGGTTAAAAAATATTAAGTTCCCTTTCAATTGCATACATAAAAATTCGACTTACATATTGAATTCCCTAAAAGAGACAATAAAACTTTTACTCACAAGGGATTAAAAGCGTTATTTTCGCTAATAGATAGAACATTACACCATTAAAAGTATATTAAATGCAATATTGTTTTGAGTTTCGAGTAGTTGACCTTGATTTTTTTTTTGGGATTGAATGATGCGAATATTTTAGTCATTTCCACAGCTCAAAGTATATTAAGAAATTGTCGGATTGTTTTCTAGGAAATAACAACAAGACAGATCTTGACTTGTCTACAAAAATTAAGTAAATGGTTAATTTGACGAAAACTTATATAGAAAATATATTTATATACATATAATGCTTTTTGAGTTTTACATTAAATTGTTTGTAGCTTATGGATCCTTATATTGATAAGTAGTTCATTTGTATTCTTTTAGATACCCAAAAGTAATTATTTGTTATTGGTTTAATAATAATAATAATAATAATCGTATTAGATGCTTTGTTTGATGAGTTTAGTGCACAAAAATAGTAATTGGAGGTCAAATTAAGACTAAATCCGTCCATTCATGCCGTAAGAAAAGAAAAGTTATGCAGAGCTTATAGTATAAATAACTAAAATTAAAAAAAATATATCAGTCAGGAAATATTTGTGGCATTGAGAATAGACTGATTTAGAAGTGGGTAGACCAATAGAAATTTTGTAGTTCTCTAAATATCAAACTATACCTATTCACTCAGCAAGTTCTTAGGATGACATATAGATGGTGCCACTATTGACAAAATCCGTATGATTTTTAGGAAATAATAACCTTCAAATAATAAAATCAGTTTTTGGTTTAAAGCCCCGCCAAACCACGTCTGGACTTTCGTAATTCAATACCTGGGGGGGGGGGGGCATATAGCCCAAGAAGTAGTTGTTGAAGCCCAGACGCTGGTGCAGTGTAGGACATTTAATGTCTTTGTTCTTGGGAACAAGTGTGATTTATTTCACAACCTTAGGTAGTTTTGGTACGCCCATGGTCCTTTTTTGGTATTTTTATGGTTATAAAAAATTCCACCGTCGTCTATAGTTTTGCAAGCTTTGATTTTATTATAAAAGTGAAGAGATGGCGTTGCACTCACCTCCTCTTTCTCGACTTAACCGTTTGTACTAAGAGTTGGTGGGTTCAAAGCGATCTTCAGAAATAGAAATTCGAGCTAGCCTGCTAAAGAGGAACAATAATTCCGGAACCGGTCTAAGAATGGCAAGCTCCTTTAATAATAAAATCAAAGTTTTTGGTTTAAAGCCCCGACTTGGTCGGGCGCCAAACCACGTCTGGACTTTCGTAATTCAATACCTGGGGGGGCATATAGCCCAAGGAGTAGTTGTTGAAGTCCGTTGCCCTTAAAATGGCCACAATCATCCAAAAATTTTCACATATTAGAAATCGTTCTACTGAAAACTGGGAAAGTATTGGAAAAAATTCTCATTTGACCAACATTATTTGTACACATTCGGGGAATCCGCAAAAATATTTCCAGAACTTTTGGGCACATTTTTGAACATCTATTGCGATCTATTGCGAGTTTAGATTTTTAATAGGGAAAATCTCTGTATGTGGCCATTTTCTTGAATGTGAAACAGGCAAAATTTTTAATTTTAACACACCTTTTAACTACCGGCTATTTAAAATCACAGATTTTGTTTGAGCCGCCTGTGCCGTAAAACTCCCATAAAATTTTGATTTATTACTCCGTGTCGATCGCGATTTCAGTATAACCTTCAAATGATGTGTCAAAATTTGATGACAATTTGGCGTTTAGTTCAAAAGTTGCAGTTGGTTTAGTGATGATATTTTTGTAATTTTTAAAACTCCCAGTAACAATAAATTTGGTTTCTCAATCATGAACGAAATTTATTAGCAAGTCGTGAAAATGTATCGAAAACCACGTTTAGGAACTAGTCAATAGATAAATAGTAATTCGACTGCTTTTTCCCCACCCATCCCGGCGGGTAGTTCATTTGTTTCCGTCCACCTTCACGAGGCTTCGTCGAAGTCCAACTGTATCGACGATAGATAGATATCAGAGTGTGCTGTGCCTCCGTACTCGCTGAAGGAGGAGAGAGCATGGGTTAAAACGCGTGCATAGCCTACTTCGTACTTTACGATACAAATACAAATAATTCAAATCTCGAAGGGTTCGTTGTCGGTGCCGGATTTTTAACATTGTTTTAAGTTGGAATGGTGATCGTACGAAAATCTGTGATTTTTTCTGAGTGCGTTTTGTGGAGATTATTCGTATTTTTTGTGATGTTCAAGGAATGCCGGTGAAGTGGTGAAAATGATTTTGAAACTTTTTTAATTTTTTTTTATTGATATGGGCATTGTTACCAAGACCATTGGAGTCATATTCAGTCTGTAAGTTTAAAAAAAAAATCAAATTATGAAAACATTCGTAAATAATTGGAAAATTACCAAATCTTCCCAAGGGAAACGTTTTTTATTTAGGTTAATATAAAATAAGCGAAGTCTTGAAATATATTCAAAGAATTATATAATTTTGCGTATTTTTTTAGAAAATTTACTATCAGAGGTCAATAGTCTCAAATGTTGGTGAAGGTGAAGTAAATTTTCATTTTCTTATAAGAAAAAATAAAATTAGTTCAGATTGCTAGAAACCTACAATTTGTAATGACATTTTTCCGTTTTGTTTCATAAGAATTACAGTGCCGGATCTAACTATCTCCTGGAAATTTCTCAGAGGGGGCAAGTCAGCTCCATGTCCATGGCACTATGAAATTATAAAAAAGAATCATTCTTCAATGCCATTTTGCCGCCCGCGGCAATTTCCCCCTTTGCCCTCTCACCCCTCAATCCAGCACTGAAAAATCATCAGCCAAAATTCCGGAATCAATAGGACTTGCTCCTTAAATGTGACATATTTATATCTCTGCAAGAAAATATTTATTATAAAATCGTAAAAAGCCTGATTAATATTCCTGAAAATTTCGGTGAATTCGCATAAACAAACAACAAAGATTCAGAAAATTTTATAATAATTCCAAATCTTAAAAATAAACAGATGAATGAATGTTATTAAAGATTATATATCGTATATATTAAAATTAATGATTTTATTAGATTAAAAAACGAAAATAATATTTTGTCAATAAAATTGTGGTGACATTTTAACGATTCATTTTAAGTGACGAGTGGCACTTCGTTTGAATGCTATTTTAAAGATCTATTCAACGATTATAACTTTTTTGAATTGTCTTATGGTTTATCGGTTTATTTTTAATTTTTTTTTAAATAAACAAAAAGATATTAGTTAATATCTATTTGATAATGAATTTTGCATTCAATTTGTTTCTTTCGATCAATTTAGGACTTACAAAGATGTAATGAATTTTTTCGACTCGATTGTATTATTATTAAATACATATTAACTTTTTAAATTATAAGAAAATGGCGAAGATTTCACAATAAATTAATTATTTTTATATTAGCATTGTCTTTGAGCGATGTATGTTTATAATTCTGAGAAACTTATTGTTTGTTTTTAAAGATTCGCTATTAAACATGCATATAAATGAAAATGTAAGTAATTTTTAGTAAAAACAAAAAGTACAGGCATCCGAGACCAAATCTTATCATCTCAAAAATGATTAATATTGATTATTTGTTATTATTTGACTTACTGAACGTTATCTTGTAATAATAAAATGAAATAAATAAAAGTTATCATTAATGTACTTAGTTATTTTTAAAAAATATTAAAAAACATATAAGTGGAGCATTGACTCCAAATAGACATTCCACTATTTTAAAAGACATATTTTCAATATAAAAATATTACTTCAAAATAAGAATAAATATCAACCCAAAATGCCCCAGGTTTAATCTTATCACAGGATGAGTACTGGACAATCTCCTATTCCAAAACGCAAAATATTAGAGGCAAACAAAAAATTACGCTGAACAGGGGATAATCCCTTATTAATTATTTGCTCTACAGGCCTTGGAGGCCTAGGGTTTTCATTAAATTTTATACAATTTACTTTATTATCTCTATACTTTATAAAGTTCATTTCTTCGCCATCTATTTTCGAGTATGTCTGGCATTATTTCACGCCATTTCCTTCTGACTCCTGTTTTTTCTTTCCAGTTTCTAGCTTTTATTGTCTTTAGATTTCTTCTGCATTGTTGATCCATCTCTTTCTGGATCTAACCTTTCTTTTTCTATACATATATCCCAGACCCCTTATTATTTGAGCCTTGACTGCTATGATACCAGGATTTTTATACAGTTCTTCCAATTCCTGGTTTGTTTTTCTTCTCTACTCCTCGTCAGTCTTTATTCCAGCGGAAATAGCTCTTAGCATCTTTCTTTCCCACCTTTTTATCCTTTCGTCTTTTTCTTTATTTAAAACCCACGTCTCACGGGCGTATGTTGTTGTTATAATCACTTAGATGAAACAAATTTAATATTTATAGAAATATATTAAACTAATTTTAAATTGCAAATCCTAATACATTTATATTTATAAATTACTTTAATTTTATTAAACACCCATAAAGGCATTTAGTATATTAGAATCTGGCCAACAGTGACCAGTGACCAATGAGCAATTTAATTCTAACTTATCTAATAGATTTTGAAACTTAAAACTCATCAGCGTTCCTAGGTTCTGTAGAATGGATTGCACTAAACTTTAACGCGCACACACAAGCTCTGCTTTTGCACTAAAAACACTAGACTAACTCAAAGGACTTGATCCTCTTAAGTCTTCTTTCTAAACCAGTATTATCAAGGAGCTGAATAGCCTCGACATTGACATGATGATGAAGTCTTTCTTCATGACTCTTGGCTAATTTTTTGATGGTCTGGTCGACAGTGTCCATTTCCAGATCCCTATGGAGGTCACTATTGCGAATGTACCAAGTGGTATCTACTATGTTCCTCAGTGCTTTGTTTTGAAAGCTTTTGCTGATTGCTAAGTTGCTTGCTTTGGTGCATCCCCATAGTTGTATACCATAAGTCCATACAGGCTTAAATATGTGCTTATAAAGCATAAGTGGAGTTTCTTCCAATTAGCCAGTACATTTTCTATATTTCAGTTCAAGTTCTTTTCTTTTTAACATGCACTTTCCATCGAAGTTTGGCATCTAAGGTAATACCTAAGTATTTTGCTGTGTTTGAATATGGAATCAGATTATTATTTATTCTGACGGGAATATGATCTATCCTTTTGTTTGTAAAGTTAATGTAGAGTGATTTAGTTTCATCAAATTTAATTTTCCATCTCTTCGTCCAGTCATAGATACGGTGGACAGCTGTTTGAAGCTTGTGGGTTGCTTCTTCATTGCTCTTTCCTACTGCTAGAATGGCAGTGTCGTCGGCGAAGGTGGCTATGGTATTGTTTTCTAAATCTAGAATATCACATATGTACAGTAAGTATAGGACAGGTCCTAGGACACTCCCTTGTGGTACTCCAGCCTTAATTTCTTTGGGCTTCTTCTTGCCTAATTCTAAAGTATCTTTCCGATATATATGAATGGAGCATATCTGTATATTGATTTGGAAGGAAAAGCTTGAGCTGATGTATTAAGCCTTCATGCCAAACCTTATCAAACGCTTGTGCTATGTCAAGAAAGATAGTAGCACAAATGTTTGCTCTTCTAATGATTTCTCTATAATGTTGGTTATTCTATGAACTTGGTCGATCGTCGAGTGCTTATTTCTAAATCCATAATTTCTCTTTCCTCGATAAGTGGGAAAAATTACTTTAATACATAGAGCGGAATAATATGGTTTTATATCATTACTTATTTTTATTTCGGATAATTGCACCGTTTTTAGACTTCTAAACCTTAAAGCTTAGAAAAGTCTTATGGAACGCTTCTGTCTGTCTGTACGCTTTTATAACTCAGCTTCCAGAACCGATAGAGACTAACGGACAATGGATATGAACTCGGGATACCTTGAATGTGTGCACGCCTAAATTTCAGCTTTCTACGACGAATTTTCAAATTTAATAAATAATTTTTTGTTTAGAAGTCTATTGTTCTCGCTCTCTAGCAGGTGCTATTACTACTTTTGTTACTATGAGTGCATATCTTTGCTCTATGGTTTATTGAAGCCTCTTTTGACCAACCATTATTTGCACCATTTCAACTCCCACATCTGGTTATAGTTAGAAAAACAACAAGAATAGATGACCTCGACGCAAAATATAAGAAATTGTAAACTTGTAAAACTTTATTGGGTCATTTAAATATATTTTTCGTATTTTTACCATTTACAACAGTATAAAATATATATTTTTTTTCACATCATTAAACGAGATCTCTACTAATTAACATTGAAATAAATTGCCATTTCCCAACACCGTTTAAAAAATAAATTATTGCTACACTTCCTCTCAAACTTGAATTCCTGCAAAATTGTGATTCCGATTGGTAAATATTGTAACAAAAAAAAATAATTATAAAAAACTTACGATATACCAATAATACTTTCGTAGATAGTCGATAAATGTTAAATTATTTGTTCTAAAACAGCCAGACGAGAAGATAAACATCCTGAAATCGTTACTAATTATAAAGTTTATTATTGTAAACAAATAGTATGATGAACTTTAAAATACATTTTGAATTGCATTCAGATATACGCAACAGTCTAAAATTGTATCTCGATATTATTGTACATGACAATACCTCCATAAATAAATGTAGGATTTTGGTTTTATAATAATAATAACTTTTCCTACGACCACCTATGAAAATGGCAATTTCCGAATTGTTTTGACACTTCTAAAGTGACAAATATCATTAGTCCCGTTAAAGAAGCAATATCACACAGTCGTGTGATATATTTTACTTTCACGCATAGCGCCTGTCAAAGTGCTGTCAATCGTTATGAATAATTAGTAGTGAAAATGGAAAGTAATGAATTTTTGATGGAATTTACTCCACCTGAAATATCGGTGGCGGCTAAAATTACCTGCTTAAAGCTGCTGCCACAAAAGTCAAAAGAAAGGTAGGTACACATATTCATACGACTAATTCATGGAGTGAAGAAATATAAAAGTCATTGAAGCTTCTTTTTCTGAAGATATTATTTAAATTAAGTTAGTAAAAAATGTATAAATAAAAACATAGAATTACTTTTAATATACTTAATATAAAATATAACATCGAAAACGCATCTGATTAATGATTAATAAAATGATTTGATTTCGAATACTACATTTAAAAATAACAAACTAAAACTACTTTTAACAAGAATATCCCTTTATTATTATTTTCTTTAATCGAATAATTTTGGTGATACTTAGTTATTGCTATATTCTTAAATATTCTTGATACGAAAAATAAAAATAATATTATTAAAATATAAGGGAACATTATAAAACTCAACTAATACTGTTAATAAGAGCGAAGTTCGTAATATAATGAATAGCAACATGCAAAAGTTGTTTTTTTTTGTTAATTAAAAATTGTCTGCGGAATAATAATATAGTTGTTTAAAATAAAAATAAAATTTTCTACAAACAACACGTATGCCATTGCAGAATAGTTTGAATTTTAAAATAGATAACGGTAATTTCAATATAACACAGCGTTTTACTGTATGACCAGTAAATAATAATTTTCATTTTTTATTTGTTCTAATGGATCATTTTTTTAATATATATCAGAAAGTACCCGGCAGATTAGAGCGAACTCGATATATGCGCATTTATGGGCAAGTTAGGTGTTCACCGCTTTACGTTTATGGTTTATATGATGGATATATGACATACACACCCTCATATGCACACCCACACACACACACAAAGCGTCTTTTAGAAGATTTTATTTTGATTTGTCAACTTTTTTTAAGGATTTATTTTTTATTGACATTACTTTTTTATTTTATTTTTCAATCACTTTTTTGTTACCATAAATACCTACAGCTAGACTATGTCCGACATGGGCGTTTCATTAACAGATAAATGTGCATATATCAAGTTCGCTCTAATCAGGTTAAATTCGCGCTAGCTCCAAATCTGTACATAGGATGGACTTGGGCCCGTGGATACTTTTGATCGGGATGGGATAACGAATAAATTCTCGATGTTTGGGAGAAATCAACCGAAAGCCATTTCCGTATCAAAAACTGTGGGGTTATCTAAATTAGTTGTTTAATCCATCCAACTTATTTTAAATTTATATTGTCCTATGACGGCATTCTAAATCGCCGAGTGAGCATAATTATAAAAACATATATTTTTATAGTTATCCACCACCAGCTGTCTATGCAGCATTTGAATCATTGATTTTTTTTTTAAATTAACTTATAGGAATCACCCTGTACAAGTATATATTTATAATGCGTTAAACATATGGGTCGTTGGTATCTAAACATTTTGCTAAACTGCATTTCATTAACACAAATTCGAACTAATTTACATTTACACTTTTGTTTTCTTCCTAACAATACCGATAACAAATACACTTTTTGAAATGTAAATTGAGGACACAAAAAAGGCAAATCTACGTTATGTCATCGGTTTTTTGTCGAAGTACAATGGTTCGAGGTTAATTTTTGTTAATATAAAATTGTTAAGAAATATATATTTATATTAGCTGTACAACTTTGCTTCCGTCGTTTTCCTGTAGATGGCTTTGGCGGTAAGTAGATCATAGACGTCATGCAATCAACTTGAACATCTTTCAACATAACCCCATCGATTTGTATCTGCATCATAAAGTTATTCTCGATTGAAAATGTCAGTTTGAGACTGAGGTTCATCAAATGCTCTCAAATTATCATGAGTGATTTTAACGCTTCAAGAACGGTTTTCAAGAGAATTTTCGAAGATTCGGAATTGGAGACATTACTTAATAAAGTCAAGAAGAATTGGCACAATTTCAAAACGCCTCAAAGACATGGAAATGATTCAGAAGCAAGACAATTTTGTTCTGTATGAGTTTCAAATTTTTTCCATTCGTATCGGAGGCGAGATAACAACAATAACTTGTTTTTCCCCTCTATTCAAATCTAAAATGGAAATATTAAAATTGTTTTGATATTTTTAATATGTTTCAAGTTTTACTAAAGCCGAACCTGGATTTTCATATATCTTAATAATTCGGTACATTATTCGTAAGAAGTGTAAGCTGCATGCCAAAAATGGAAAAATATACTGAGCGATTGAAATGTTCTGGCCAAATGAATAATTGGAAATTGGAAATATGGAAGCCCATTAAATATAGGTTATTTAGAATCCCCTATGTAACTTCTACCTACCTTTAAAATATTTCCCTTTACCTATGAAACACCCTGTATATTGTAACGGTTGACTAACTAATTAAAGAGAATACAAAACTTATGTTCAATACACAGAGAAAAAATTAAACAAATAATGTAATTTCGAAAATAATGTTTGAAACTAATTTTAACTTAGTAATTGCAAAAGAAAATATAAAATTCCAGATGTCAGATTTTAACGCGTTAATCCCATAAGAGATTTTCACCAACAATTTTAGGATATTTACAAACAATTTAGCAAAGATTTCAATAGCAAAATTTAAAGTAATATAATCTCAGATAAGTCTGCGATCACAATAACAATGAGAACATTGTTATTTTATATGTTTGAATAAAAAGAAATTTTAAACTCAACCTCAAATTTCAATATCATGATGTATCAATATGATTAATTTAAATTCAGGGGAAATAGAATAAATCGGGAAAATAAAGTGTTGGGACTTCTAAAATCAAAGAATTACTGTAAAAAAGGCAGTAATAATAAAGTTGTATAGAATTTTAGAAATCGATAATGACGAACTTAAAAAGTCTGGGTGTAAATTTAATATAAAAATTTTTAAGTAATAAACTGTCAAATTTTAATCTAGAGAGCTGTGATGGTTTATAAAAACTACTTTTCACTGTCAAGCGAGGCTTTTGATCAAAATCTCTTGAACTGTTCACATCGGTGCTCGTAATAAAAACAAACGAAATTTAAAATCAAAGCAATACTGATTGAAAATAAAAATTAAAAGAAATTTACCTGTCAAATTAAGTGAGGTTATATTTTTGTAAACCAAGAAACTTAAAGTTAAATCAAGAGAAGAAGCCCGATATTTGTTTCATCTTTGTTCCTGTTAAACTACCCAGATCCAATTGTAACCAGAATTAGAAATAAAATCTAAGTCGTCTTGAAGGTACCAATTCACAATATTAAATATCGATATTTAAGAACGCTTCAAAATAAAAAAAGGCCACAAGTATTTTATTTAATTAGGTTAGATTATACTTTAATGAATAACTAAATAATTTAGATTAGAATAAGAATAAAAGGTGAACCGTTATTTTTGATTATCAATATTTACTGAGTCGTTATTATCGATTTTTACAATCACGCGGCCACTAGCTGAAGCACTACCTCTCAATTTTTCTACTGGAAAGTAGATGGCGCCCAAAATTATCAACAACAAATAATTACATTCTGCCTGAGATTATGACAGAAGGCAATAAAAAAATCAACAGAAGGTTATGTACTAAAACTAAAAATCAAATAAATAAAATAACGAAATTAAATATTGAACAAAAGTAATTTTTCTCTTTTACACAAAAGATAGTACGTAGCAATATATTTCACAAACTTTTAAACAAAAACAGGCACACAAAAGATTATTACCACGCCGGATCTGTATATGTGAAAATATTTGTACTGGTTAATTATATGCTGAAAAAAAAGGAGCGAGAGAAAAACTGACTGGCAATCTAGATTAGATTTTTCATATCGCACGCACCATATTTACCAATATTTGTCTTATGTAAATAGAAGTGAACCTTTTATGTATGAGTTATTAATATTTGGTTTGTAACAATCCCAAAACTCACAGAACGTAATCCGTCTTCGTATATTTTTCGCACTCGGCTTACGCTTCTGACATAATAAATCATACTCTATTGAAAAATTGATTGAACATAATTTACTTCGGACGTTTTTTGCGCTCAGCTTATGCTACGAGAATATATAATTACACTCGGGTAAGAAAGTAATATTAGTGACCTTAATTAAATAAAAAAAATAGATACACATTTATGCAATTGTTGATTCGATTTTTGATTTGTTTATTCGATAAACGATTGCCACTTCCCGCCTGTTGCAGTTTCACGTTCGATCAAAGATGCCCTTGTGTTAATTGCTATGATGAAATTGAATATTAAGAAATTAAACTAAAAGGACGGCATATGTAAATAAAATTGTAAATTGTTCGGAAAAATGGTAATTGTAATTAAAAGTTGTTAAATGCAATTTCCCATGAGTGTATACAGGATGGAAAGAGATGGGAATAAATGTCACGCTTTTAGATCATACACAACTTTTTATAAACAATATTTACGGATAAAAACACAAAAATTTTAACCAATAAATAAATCAAAATAGGCCAGATCTGGACTACGAGGTGGGTGCTTTTAGTGGAGTCGATCTGACGGAAAAAAACCCCACAAACGAAGTCGCTCTTTTCGACATTTTTTTTTTGTGATTGAAACGACTTCTGTATATAAAAAGAAGTGCTCGCGAAAACGCTTTAACTGAATTTTAACCCGTCTAAATCGGTCTAGCGGTTCTCGAGATATTGCGATTTGAAAGTAAACGGATTTTCGCCGCGGCGAGGACGCACCTATAGACTTGTTCGCGTTTTTCGCTGGGAAAAAAGTGACTTCGAGACTTGATTTTTTTTCCTCAGATAAATAGTCGTGTCCAAATTTCAACTCGCTGTTTTAATTTGGGGGAGAGGAGGAGGTAACTTTTTTAATTTTTGACCAATCCAGGTCAGTAAAATGGCAAATTCTTTCTTGATGACACTGCTACAGGATATATTAAGGAGATGGTGGTCTTCGCAAAAACGGACAAATGGGGACAGAATTTCGGATTTTGCAAATTTTATTTTTCGATTTTCGTAACGAAAGAGTAAAGTGGGAAAATTTCTTTCTCTTTGATTTGAGCCCTACAAGAACTCGATCCGATAATCAGGAAGGGCGGTAGGGGGGTGAAAGCATTTCGCCCTGTAGAAGGCAAGGAATAGGGTTAGTGACTTCGTGCTAGGCTCATTTTCAAGGGCAATCAGTTCTCTTTCAATTTTTTTTTACCACAAAGCTCTATCTATATTAAGAACTGCAGGATATACGTGATATATTTATAAAAGCGAGTGCGCTCGTTGAGCCGCCGTAAAATTAGATGCCGGGTTAGGAGCTGAGCGCTCCCTTTCATCTCTCTTCTCTTTCACAAATACTATTCCGTCACCTAATTACACAGCGGCTGAGCGAGCGCACTCGCTTTTATAAATATATCACGCACTCCTGCAGACCTTAATATGGATAGAGTTTGGGGTAAAAAAAATCTTGAAAGAGAACTGATTGCCCTTGAAAATGAGCCTAGCATGAAGTCACTAACACTACCCCTTGCCCTTCTACAGTGCAAAACGCGTTCACCCCATCCCTCCCTTCCTGATTATCGGATTGAGTTCTTGTAAGGCTCAAATCAAAGAGAAAATAATTCCGCAATCAATGGCGAATAAAAAAATTTCCCCACTTTACTCTTTCGTTGCGAAAATCGAAAAATAAAATTTGCAAAATCCGAAATTCGGTCGCCATTTGTCCGTTTTCACGAAAACCACCATCTCCTTAATATATCCTGTAGCAGGGTCCTCAAGAAGGAGTTTGCCATTTTGCTATCCCGGATTGGTTAAAAATTAAAAAAGTTACCTCGAGTCAAACATTACTCAGTGTTTGCTCTCCTCCTCCTCCCCAAATTAAACTAGCGAGTTGAAATTTGGACACAATGCTTGGGTCACGACTATCTATCGGAGGAAAAAAACAAGTCTCGAAGTCACTTTTTCCCTGCGAAAAACGCGAATACGGCTTTAGGTGTGTTCTCGCCGCGGCTAAAATCCGTTTACTTTCAAATCGCAATATCTCGAGAACCGCTTGACCGATTTAGACGGGTTGAAATTCAGTTAATGCATTTTCGCGAGCACTTTATTTTATATCCGACTAAAACTCAGCGAGTTACGTGCGAAAAGCCGATTTCCTTATCTTTACATGTTAATTTACCCCGAGGATCCTCGAATCTATGAAATCACAAAAAAAAATTCGAAAAGAGCGACTTCGTTTTCAAAACCAGATCTACTGCACTATTTATGAAAAGTGGTATACGATTAAAATTTGAATTCTGCCAGGAGATTTCCCTGACACACCTTGTACATACAACTTATCGCTATTTTAAATCATAATATAATTTGTTTATAAACAAAGCAGATCGTCGTAAAATATGAATAAATTACTATTTTTCTTTGTGACGAAAATAAAAAAATTAATCTCTTGTTTTTGCGGCTAATAAATTAATTTATGGGTTAACCTTATTTACGTAAGAATTTATCCATAACAATTAAGAAGTATATATTTTTTAATAATATTATAGTAAACACCATCTGTTACAATTTAATAAAAAAAATATCAAAATATACAAATATACCCGCTACTTTTGATGACCACTTGAAAATAAAACGATTTATGCTATGGAAAATCGGCTATTTAAATTTGACGTCGCGCTCAGGTCCGACTCACTGATAAGTGATGTTTGATTTACAGTGGTGGAAAATCCCATAATAACGCGATCAAGTTCGTGATTGCAATAAATAAATATTCATGTTATTAACGATGTAGAGAGAGAGAGAGAGTCCGAAAAACGGTAATAACGGTTATTATCACATATTATATTAGTTTTGCTGTTAAAATAAAATAGGTCAATGGGATGCCATCCGGATGATCCTGGGGTGCAACTTAGACGGTAAAAATTCTACCTGCTCTGTCTGGGATGCAATTCGGCGGTATCCTATTTGCCTCTGCTGGAACTATTTTCTGTAAACCAGACGCCAAGCTTCCAGTTACATGTTTAATATTTAACATTTCCTTTGACATATAAGAAAGGCGAATCTTACAAAATGCGATCAATAATCTTCAACTATAAAAGTGTTCTATGTAGCTCTGGTTTTATCGGTGATGCAGTGAAAGAAATTGTACAGCCTAACGCGAGGTTTACACGGTGCCAGTAAGCGTGCAAGTACAGTGTAAACAGATTATTGCTAGTGACTGGCAAGACTTAAGTAGGTACCAGGTGAATCAAAAATATTTGATTCACCGGCACATGACAGCCTTCCCCCACTACTTTTTTGGACTTCTTGCACTGTGTAAACAGGTCCCTGCAAGTCAATAATCCACCTTCTTCTTATAGTGTATCTCCTATCGGAGGTTTGCTATCGTCACAGCAATCGTGACCTTGTTGACTGCAGCTCTGAACAGTTGAACTCTGCTACAGTTAAACCAATCCCTCAGGTTCTTTGGCCAGGACACACGGCGTCTGCCAATGCTCCCCTTTCCACTAATCTTTCCCTGGACTATCAGTTGGAGGAGTGTGTATTTCTGTCCTCTCATTATATGACCCAGGTATTGAAGCTTTCTTTTTTTCATGGTGTTAATGATTTCGCATTCCTTCTGCATTCGGTTCAGCAATTCTATCGGTCCAGGGAATACGCCACATTCTACGGTAACACCACATTTCGAATGCTTGTAGTTTGTCGATGTGGTTTTTCTTGAGGGTCCATGCTTCAACTCTATACAAGAGCGTGTAAAAAACATAACAACGCAGCATCCTCATCCTAAGTTTCATGTTAATATCCCGACTCGTAAATAACTTCTTCATTTTTACAAAGGTTGATCTGGCTATCTCTATCCTCGTTCTTATTTCTCTTGTTTGGTCACCCGATTGTTCTATTCATGTTTCAGTGTTTTATTCAATTTTGAAATAGTAATCACCACAGAAGTTAAATAAGTAAAAGGTAAAAATTTGAATATCAAGATCAATGAAGAGGAAACAGCAAAGTTTGTTCGACTCTACAAAGAATAGAGAATATATAGTTGTACCATTCTGATTGAAAATTTGAGCATGAGACGCGTCGCTACAGGGCTTGTTCCAAAACAGTTGAATTTTCTTGAAAAACAATATCGCGAGCAAGTTTCTTTGGACATGCTTGATCCACCGAATTCCAATCCAACGTTCACGGAACTCATCTTAACTGGTGATTAGACACAGGCACAGAGCCACGATTGCGAACGAATTAAAGTTCAAAACCGTAACAGCTACGATAAACCAACATATTCACCTGATCTAGTTCCATGTGACTTTTTTGTCCCCCAAACTCAAATTGCCGCTCCGTGGAACTCGTTTTGAGTCATTTGAAGCCTTAAAACAAAATTAGTGGAAGGAGTTGAAAAGCGCTGGAATAAGTGTATAGCCTCGAGTTTTGATGATTGAATGTCAAATTTGTATTTTATTTAATAATTCCCGGTACTTTTTTGACATAATGTATGCTTCCTTCATTGTCAGCTGATTCCATTCAGAGGGAGCTTATTTTCTGGTACAGTTGCTCTAGATGCACTTGTTCCCGTTAGTTTTTGTCAAAAGTAAAATAACCAAAAGTTATTTTATTTGCATACAAACTTTAACAACTCCTGACTTATAAACGTTGACACTGTTAGCATCGATAACAAAAAAAAACCTTTTCATTCATTCAATCAAACGCTCAACCGGTTTTTAAAATGAATTCTACGATACGCCTGGCACTCTATAAACGTAAAATGTGCAGGCATATGGCGCGTTTAAACTTTTTGTAATTTATTAGTTTCTTCGCTAATTTTGTTTTCTCACTTAGCGGAATGATCTTTTTTTAGAATTTGTTGTTTCTCGGTATGTGGTTTTATTCATAAATAGAAACGGACGGATTGAATGAAATTTTTTTTTGTCTAAGTATCTTTGCATTGGGTTGTTTTATTTTATTATAAAAATATCCCAAAAACATACTTGCTATTTTAGGAAATTATGGAAGTGGGTGCAAATAATCCATGTTTAAATTTATTACATTGTTAGCAGCGGTCCTTAAGCTCTGCTAGATATTCTATGGTAAATACGAGACCAAATAACTAAATACAGAAGGAAACGGAAAAGGTAAAGGAGAAAGAACGGGAAAAAGGGATAAGAAAGAAGCTATAAAAAGGAATGGCAAATAACATGGAGGAAAAAAGAACCGCGAAAGAATCAAAAAGAAGATGAACGGACAGGAGAGTGAAGGGAAAGAAGGAAAGAGGCAAAGGAAGTAACAATACCGATAATGTCAAAGTTCAGCACTATTGTACGCGTCAAGGGTTAAAAAGATGGAAAAGGTATTGAAGATAAGGTGGTTGGAGAAATATATTCTAAATGGAATTGTATTAGAAGGTGAGAGAGGACTTCTATGAAGAGGTGGATGAATTGATTGGGAAGTTCCTACCCGATAAAAGAAGTAATTATATTGGAGAAGCTTGAGAAGGCCACATAGACTTTGGTTTGGATCAGAAGAATAGGAATTGCATTGGATCTAGAAGTAGTAATCACATGTTTCCAAATAAAAACCAATGAACAACGTTAAAGTGAAAATAGCTATAAATATATTTCGAATTTAGAGAATAGACAGCACCATAAATATTGTGAAGTTAATTCAAATAAAAACGCCAATAACACGCGACATTCGTTAAATCCGTCATAAATTAAGTTAAACCGTTGATCCGCGATAATGCTGTTTTCAAGAAGTATTTTTATTGATATATTTAATTACTATTATAACGAATTTATTTTATTTTTATACTGCCTTATCTTTTATTACAATTTGCAATATTCGGAATATAATGGTTAAGAGTAAAAAACTCGTAAATATAAAAGTCGTATTTTTATTAATAATATTTCACAATACTTTGATATCCTGAATAAATAAAAAAAAATATGTTTTGAAAGGGATGCGTTTATCAAAAATCTACCAGACGATATTAAAAACATTTCGTAAATATTTATGACTTTTCGTGGGATTATGTTATACTTAGTTGTAAACCATGTAGAGATGAAGACATTTTTCTCTCCTACTGTTAAATATATAAATATTGCTCTAACAACTAGATATCTCTTGTACAATATAATTAATTTATGTTTTTTATGTAAGTATATTTTTTTATAACTAACATTTTTATAGAAAATTGACTACTCAGATAAATGAATTTCTCAAAAGTGGTTACGTTAATACTATTTTCCTTTACCAAATCATACACCTTTCAACTATAAATTTTGGTTTCCCTTTCTTACTCTTCTTCCTTCTTATATATACTTTCGTTTAATTTGACACACGACACACACGTATCGGTACAATCTTCAATCATTTACTCGTTAGATTTCTTATCGATAATTTCTTTAAATATCACAATTTTTCTTCTTCCTTTTGAAATAGGATAAGGTCCTGCCGGTTCTGTTATTCTGTTAACCTCTTTTCTGTGATCCAGAAGCTTTAAATTTGGAAAGAAGTAGATCACATTCATTTCCAGCTGAACAGACAGAGCATTTATTCTTGTCCATTTTGGTCTGATTTTATCTTCTTTTTTATTCTTTCACTTATTTTACCTACCTTTCCAGTTTTCTCAAATAATGTCCCAAACTACTTGTGAACTTGTTCTATTTTTTGATTATAAAAATAACAGGATTTAAACTTTGCGCCATGGTTTTCAGATACAAAACAAAAAATTAATAGAATAAAAACGAAAAAGTTTATTATTTTGATATAAATAAACTTCAAAACGGAAACTGTGCAATTCTTATTTTTTTATTCTAAAATGCTTGTTTCTTTTAACATCTGGTTATTTTTATCTTTGATGGATGAATTCTTTGTTAAAAAATATTTACCTTTAAATTGTTATTTATACAGGGTGAGTCATGATAGACGCGACGGTCCATTGTGGCTAAACGGTTAATATTTTGAAAATTTTGTTTATTCATGGATATGTGGGTTGATAATGGCTACATTTTAAAATTATTTTGAATTATACAGGTTGTCCCAAAAAAGTGTGGCGTATCAAAGTTATATTATTTCTTATGGAAGACCCTATATTTTATTGCATTTATAGATTATACGTTAAAAATAAGATAAACTTTCTTGAGTATTCCCTATACCAAAGCTTTTTAGTTTTCCAGATATTTTCATATTTATAAAAATGGAAGCACTTACAAGAAAACCAATAACTTGGAAACCTATGGACTCAGCCAAATCCAATTTTAACTAAAAAAATTAGACTAATAATTGAAAGCAATAATGTATTTAGAGTTGTTTAAAATTATACAGGGCGTCCAAAATGGGACGATTCTCTAATGACATATATTCAAACGACAATTATAAAGGTCTACTATGCTTAAATCTATTAATTTTGGGGTTATTTTTATTTTTGTTAAATTTTACATTATTTGTTTACCGTAATGCCTGAATATAACACCCAGATGAATCCACTTTTCATAATAATGGATTAGTTAACCTTAATAACTTTCATTATTATGATACTCAAAACCACACAATAGATCGTCAGTTATTGGCCCATATTTCTTTGATGGCCATTTAAATGGGAGGAAATTTTTTGCAATTTTTAAGAAAAAGTTTCTGGGAACTATTGGAAAATGTATCATTAGATATTAGACAAAAAATGATGTTGCAATAGTCTAAGCTGATCAAATACAGGGTGTTATATTTAGGCATTACGGTGGAAAAATTTAACAAAAATTAAAATAACTCAAAAGTTAATGGATTTAGGCATACTGGACCTTTATAGTTAACTAATCCATTATTATGAAAAGTGGATTCATTTGGGTGTTATATTCAGGCATTACGGTGGAAAAATAATGTAAAATTTAACAAAAATAAAAATAACTCCAAAATTAATAGATTTAGGCATAGTAGACCTTTATAATTTTTAAAAGGTAATGGAATTTGCTACATAATAGGATTATAAAATACAGGGTATCCTATTTAAAATAAGAACGATATTGTAGTATTACGAATCTTCGTCTGCAAATTTCTATTTATATTTCTTATATTTTCATATTTCCATCGTATCTTTGAATAATTAATTTATATACCATTTTTTTAGTAAAACAAATAGTTTATAAAATAATATTTTTCTCTTAAAAACGGATAAAGAATTGAAAGTTGTTCACTCTGCAAGTCATAATAGAAAAAATGTTATTTTCCATCACGACATCTATCTTGAATTACACTTCACAGTAATATAATAAATTTGCATAATAAAATAACTTTGAAACTGGATTGACGTGGTGATACATACTACTAATAAAACGCACTGTTAAAATCGAGTAGTAACAATTAAAAATAAAATTATAATAAATGAAAAATAAGAGAGGTTAAAGATATATTTATTTATTTTAAAAAAATATACTTTGTTTTTTCTACATTAATCGTACATAAATATGGTGAAGGAACAGGTCACTAAGAAAATTTGTTTGACAGTTAGTTATAGTTTGAATTTGCCTGAACAAAGATACGTATACAAAGCAAGGTCCAGAAATTAGTATTTAGGAATATGAAAACAAACAAAAAGTTAGTAACAAGAAATACACAGAGATGACATCGAAACAAGACATGCAATAAACACATATGATGACGAAAACATAGAAGACATAGAAGAGGTTTGTTGGATAACAATTATTGACAAATATGGACACATGAAGTTAATGAACAAATAAAGATCAAAAATAACTTACGAGAACACTATTTGAGAACAAATTCAATACAAATACAAGTAACAAAAGTAAGAGAACTGATTACAAGCTAATAAACAGCCATAGGGAGAATTTGGAAAAGAGGTGGAAGAAGATGGCAGGGTAAAACAAAAGATAAAGTGTTAAAAAATTACACGTCACGAGGATAAACAGGACAGCATGAATGATCCAGAAGTTATAAAAAATTAACAAACCATGGTAAATTAGCCAAGTGAAAACATACTGTATAAAAGACTAAGGGCACTTGTCGAAGAACAACTAAATATATAAAATATTCTATCGGTCCAAGAAGCCGTATTTATAAATTATGTACATGGAATAAAACTGTACAAAGTCGGTACCACATAAAGGACCCCGCACCGTTCTTATGGAAACGGGAGCACTGTCAAATTGTCTGAATTTTTGATAGGTACGTGATAGTACTTGATGTCCTGATCAATAGTGTCCATGTGCCCAATCCTATCCTATAGCTAGATTTCGATATACAGTGCGTTAAAGTTCAAGATCCCGAAATTTTAAAATGTGTACCAAAAAGTCCCTGCAAATATTTTTAAAAGTTTCTGACGGTTATATGTAGTCAAAATACATACGTAATAAATAAAATCAAAATATATTTCCTTACAGCGCGATTCATGTTTCCACAGGCCTTTTTGTTCAAAGTATGTATTTTTAACATGCAGAAATATCGATAAAAAAAGTAACCGTCAAAGTTTCTGAATATTGGATATATAATGTATAGTCTGTCCACGTAATAAGTCATAAAGAAAGGAACACACCGTCAAAGGTACCGCTGGGACCGAAGCGCTCGGCTTTCCTTTGAAGAAAGGAGCCATGGAATTTATGACTGTATTCCTCTTTAAGGTCGCCGGCGCTGCGGCGTCACACTCGACATAGGCGGTACCTTTGACGGTGTGTTCCTTTATTTCTGACTTATTACATGGACATACTGTAGATCTTGACGTCCTCGTTCAAAATTGTAATTGGTTAAGTTGGATCCTGTAGCTTGTTTTCGAAAAATTAAACGATTAATCTGTAAAAATATCAATTTTTACCAATAGCAATTTTTAGTAATAAAAAATAAACGAAATATTGTTTGTTAATGACGCGTCATTTAATAGATTTGATGAGAGTGTTTCAAATACCTTATTTCTGTTCTTCAATTGAGCAGCTTTTTTACTGCTGGCTGCCGTTGAAAAACTTTGAGCAATTGAGTGTTCAGCGATGATCGGCTTCAACGTTGTATAACTCTTAAGGACCTTTTAATCTTTGTTAAACTAAAACTATTGTCAACCATGTGTCAATTTTAAATCCATGGGTAATTTGTAAAATTTATTAAATTTGTGATCATTTGATGATTTCCCTAGGAACCCTTTTTTCTAGGCCTGAAGATGGCTGCTTAAGCCGAAACTAGTTGCCTTACTATATATTTTTTCATCGTTAATAAATTTATGTGGTATATACTGACTTTGTGCAGTTTTATTCAATAAAACATTTTAGCCACATTCGAGAAAATGGATAACTTATTCCACTTAATTATGTACATATTGAAAGGCTCCTGGTTGGCAGATCCGGTGCGACCGGATGCTTTAATGACATAATACGCGACACAAAAAAAAATCGTTTACAAACGTTTCATCTCAAACACAACTCGTATCTTACAATAATTATTTCATATATATTTTTTCCATTCGACCACAAACGATTATACTTTCTAATAGAACCAATTAAGAGTATACGTTTTTTCTTTTTAAAATTCCAACGCAAGACGCTCCAATGAAAACTAACCAGTAATATTTCTTACAAATATGTTCTCATTAAATGCTCGTTTTGCTGCACAAGACCGCCCATAGCAGTTCTAGTTAATAACATGGTGAAGTGAATTTTTCGAAAAAAATTAACTTTAACATTAAGCCGTGGGCTACGAGGGTACCGGTGGAAGAGTCGAAAATTCGCGTTTTTTAATCAACTGCTTGCATTAAATGCTCTATCTAATTATGAATCATTTAGTGAGTTTGACGGGAAAATCTCTAAGGATACTGTATGAATGGAAACTGTCACGTGAAATTATCGATACAAGTTTAAAAACATGGTTGTGGGCAATCCTAGTGAAGGATTTTTCCTTTTTTTTTATTATAACATTTAGCAAAAAATTGTGAAATTCAGGCGTGTGTACATTAGATATAACACAGGGCCCAGAACACTTTCCTGAGTTAGTCCAGAGGTTATGTAATATAACGATAAGTAATTATTTTGATACCTGATTCGAAAAAAGTTAAATTGTTTTTAAGTTATTCTGTCTACTGTCGAGTATTGGTTAAGAATTATATTGTCTCTAGTTAGTTAGGTTATGTATTAGCAGCTTTTCATATACTTTGGACTACAATATTGGTTGGTTTGTAGCCTCGACTGGCTCAGGAATAAGTGTAATTTGTATAACTTTCCATTGCAAATGAATTCAATTTAGTCCTATTACGGATTCTGAATATAAAATTGTCTACTGATTTTTTAAGCACTATATCTGCGATTAGCCAATGACTTTTCTCGGGTTTAGGTCATTTAGGATTATTGTTGTGATATAACTTGGATTATTGTCTTCTGTAACGGTACTTATAAAATTTGTTTCAAATATGTGTTTTGAAAATATTTTTCAGTAGTTTGCTTTCTCGGCATTAGTTTCAGTTTTTTATTAGATTTCCATAAGTATTTTCGATTTGTTTCGTTAGAGCACATTCTTTATAAATATTCTAACATTTCCGATATCTTTTAGTTCCATCGGGTGATTTGGTATTTTGTCAGTATCCTACACTTCCTCTTTTCACTGATGTTTATCTCGGACTGTAACTGGCGCGTCTTTTATTGTTTCAATCAGGGGTTATCCACCATGCTGGCTTATATAGTTCAATCAATTTGAATACAACTTTTGATGCATCTCGAAACATTTTTAATAATGTCAAACCCAAACACATAGTTTTAAAGATAATTTTTTCGGATCATAGTCTAAGCTGATCAAATACAGGGTGTTATATTTAGGCATTACGGTGAAAAAATAATGTAAAATTTAACAAAATTAAAAATAACTCCAAAATTAATAGATTTAGGCATAATAGACGTTTATAATTTTTAAAAGGTAATGGAATTTGCTACATAATAGGATTATAAAATACAGGGTATCCTATTTAAAATAAGAACGATATTGTCTTTGAATATGTCATTAGAGAATCGCCCCATTTTGGAAACTAATTTAAAAACCGAAACTAGTCTTATAAAACTAGAAGATAATTCTTCATTGAATATTGAAAACACATCAGTGCCTATTCAACTTGTACATGAAAATATGCCTTTAATTGTCAGGATAAAAGGGAAATTAAGGTTGAAGCAATTTCTGTAAAAACAGAGCCAGTCGTCTCAGCGAAGAAGAAGCAGAAGAAGAGCAGAAGGAGCAAATTAAAAATATACAAGAAAACATAAAAAGACAAGAGAAAAATTTAAGAGAAGAAATTCAAGAAAATTGTGTTAGAATCAGACAGGACATAGAGAATGAATTGGAAGAGAAGATATGTCAATTAGGGGATAAATTAGATGAAAATTTAAAAAGTCACATACAAGGAGAAGTAGATGAGAAATTGGTAGATTTTCAAAAAGGAATAGAAGAAGTGAAATTGCAAACAAAAGCAAATGAGGAAGGTTTAGAAGGATTTAAGGTAAAGGTCGATGTAGAACTTAAGACGGTATGTGAAATTATGGAGGAGAAAAATAGGATATGTCAGAAGAATGTGGAGGTTATGGACAGATATGTAAACAAGGAAATTACAGAAATAAACAATAACGTGCAGATGGTAATAGAGGAAAATTTATCTAAGGGGGATATGCAAACCATGGGTATTAAATTTGATGTGAATTTAAATAGAAATAAAATTAAAAGAAATTATGGAAGATTAAATTAGAAAAATGTTTTTGGATATTGGAAGAAAATTTAAAAGAAGAAATAAAAATGAATTTGGAAATAGCAGAGGAAGAGAATTTAAGTATACGAAAAGAAATCAAAGAAAAATACAAGATTTTATGGGAAAAATAGAAATCAAGAATAACTCGATTGAACGTAACTTACCTTCATACAAATGTGCACACAATAGTACATTAAGCAACGCATTTCATATGTCATAACAGAATGCCATATGAAATAAGTTGCTTATAATACTTTTTATATTTTGCCATTTTATTAATTTTTTAATAAATTTATACTTTGCATATTATAGAGAAGTTTGCTTTAAAAAAAATGAGTTGGTAGCACTGTTGTAGAATTTTTAAAATTTGACAGAGTTATTAGATACAAATGACAAGACAAATGTCAATTCATGTCATTTGTTGATTCATATTACCAACAGTATAACACAAAAAGTTGCGTACTCTAATGAAACATTAGAGTACTCAAATGCGTATCATAATGTAAAATATTATAGATGCAAAATATAAAAAAAAAGTAACAGTCCTTGGAAAGTACAAAATGAAAATCGATTTTTTCCAATATTTCATTAACTGTTAAACATTTTGTAATGAAAATGGATATATGGCTTTCTTATCGTCAGAGCATCTTTTTCATATAAAACCACGAAATCTGTACAGCCCATAAAAATTTTAGGGGGGTTTTGAACCACTAAAATCCCCCCAAAATGATGTATTAAACCAACGGTGTCACAATACTAATTTAATTGTAACGCATAGAAAAGTTTGGGGGGTTTTAGGGGTTCAAACCCCCCTAAAATTGTTATGGGCTGTACAGATTTCGTGGTTTTATACGAAGAAGATGCTCTTACGATAAGAAAGCCATGTATCCATTTTCATTACAAAATGTTAAACAGTTTATGAAATATTGGAAAAAATCGATTTTCATTTTGTACTTTCCAAGGGCTGTAGTTTTTTTTGTGTGCATATTTGCATGTTCAATCGAGTTATTTTTGACCCCAGAATATGTGGTTCAATTTATGACCTACTTTTGTTACACCCTGTATATTAATAATTTTTTAAATGATCCTTGTATAAAGCAAATGCAGATAGATGTATTGTATGTTAAAGTGTGGTATTTATTAAAAAAAAACTTTAGTTTAATTATATTGTTTAAAGTCACAAATTGCGGACATAGTAATAAAAAGTTACGGGTACAAAGCACTAACAATAAGCATGTGAAAAAAATAATAATAATACTTTAATGCATTAAGATGACCGCCTTAAGATATACGAAATCGAAATGCACAATAAAAACCTAGTGCTTATTCGAATTAAGCATTGTTTACATCACACGTACGCAATTCTATTCATTTGTTTACGATTTAATGAAACCGAAAAAGATTCCACGGATAAAAGTGACAGTTGATCGTCTCGGGGTTATCTAAAATTCTAATTTTTTTCTTAAAACAGCTTGTTTGGCGTTTTTGAGGTCATTTGTTCAATTCGACCGTTAAATTTTGTTTATAACGGATTTTTGATAATGATTCTAGAGTGATTAAGTGAGACAGATTTATTTTTGCAAACGTTTTTTATAAATTCCTAGTTTATTGCTAAATTTTGTCACTTATCGTTTGAGTGCAAATCTCCTGACGTAATAGATCTCGTAGCTCTGTTTGTGAGGGAAAATTTTTAATAGGTTTGGGGTCACGATTGTTTTATTAAACTTATTTTGTAAAAATATGAGTTATGTATTGATCCCTCTTAGTATATTCAGTGCCGGTCCTAGACATTTTTCTAGTGGATGCGAACAATTCACTGGCGCCCCTCATACCAGTGGCGTAGCTTGAGAATGCGTAATCAGGGAAAATTTTTAAAATTTGAGTAGCCTCAAACGCTGTTTTGGACTACTTTTTATTATATTACATTCAGAAAAAAAAATGGCCGCGGCGCCCGCTTGCGGGCGCATCCTTCGCGTATGCCTTAAACCGGCCCTGAGTATATTAGTTCATAGGTGAAGCCAAAAATGCTTTATTTTTATTATTTATTATTATTATGACTTTTGCACTACTCAGCTCGGAGATGGGTATCATTTACCCGCGTACGAAGTACCAAAGGGATTAGGCTCAGTTCACATGGCAAAATTACGCACTGTATGGCAGGTATTTAGGATAACGGCCTTCTGGATGTCAAAGAAGGTATTTTTAGGTAGTCCCAGTTTGGCAGGGTCTTGGGTACTACGGCGGTCGATGATATAATTACTGGAACTATTTCCCGTCAATTAGCAGGATAATTGATATAAAATATTCATTACTTCATATAACGTTTAATATATAATTAATTTTAATGTTTATGGTATCTTTACCCGTTAGAAACAAGCTATTCTAATCTGTTTTTGCAACATTGACAATGATTATTTCACAACATGCCATACCTCCTTGTCAAGTATAGATGAGGAAATCCGGTCCTACACGTTGCATTTTATTCGCTAAATTCTATGAAAATGTAGACGTAAAACTCATCAAAGTTTACCTGAAAACTAACAAAATCGCTACAACAAAAAAACTATAAAAAATTCATGCTGAGTCCGTCATTCTCATCAGAAGATACTGATACTGACTATTTCACGTACTTTTCAAATGAACCAATCACAAGCTCCAGTCAATTTCGGATTGACTTGACTTGACTTTGATTGGCCTGTCAAGTTTGGTGTATTCAGATTATGTACGTGACAGTTAAACGTCAAATATAAATAATCACGCTGTGCACGCATTTAAAATTGAGCAGATTTGGGATTTCGTTCGATGTCAATGTTTCCTGTTTATTAAACTTTATTGATTTTTCTGATCAATTTGTTACCTTTTTTGCTAATTAATACTACAGTATCAGGCCCGACGAGAGGGGTGGGGTCGGGGTGATTTCATTTATTAAAAAAATAACCAATTAAAAGGTCATATTTAAAATAGTTGCAATGAACGATTTAAATCATTTTGTATTGAAGTGGAACGACATCCTTATTTTTAATTACCGTTTTCACCTAATTTTAATTAAAAAACATTTTATTGCTCAAAATTAATAGCTTAAAAAACACGCTGTGTAACGATTTTCAATTGTCGACCCCGATTTATTGCCGATGTTTAGATAGGCAAATAATAAAAAAAAAAAGCATTTTATAGAGTAGTTTGTATTTAACGACTTCTGCAATTATATAGTCTAAGCAATTACATCGGATCACATAAAAATATTTTTATATTCACTAAAATACAAATTAATACGTTTTTTTTGTTAGAGTGGGTAAAAATACCTGCATTCTTTGTAATTGGCGAACAAAAGAGGATAAATACCATCGCATTTGTACGGGAATTGAAGGAAAACTGAATTATCGTTAACTTAAATATTTAGAATGAAAAATAATAATCTCAAAATAACCCTTAAATTAATACATTTATTACAAAAATATTTCCATACTCTCTGAAGCACTACAAGGGCGTCTCCAGCCGGGCAACGTCGCCGGGTGTTAGGGTTATACAGATCTGGCAAAATTTCAACGGAACATAGGATTTTCAATGTATTTTGGACAAGAGCTCATGTAGGAGTCGACCATCAGAATATATAATAAATCTGCGCGACGACACTGTTGAAGCACTAACGATTGAGATTTAAGAGTCACTGTAACGTATGAACTAAACGTCAGATTAATACTTCCATCCTAAATATCAATATCATATAGATTTGTCGATAGTGGCACCATCTGTATGCCATCCTACGAACTAATAAATAACTGCATTCCTAACTAAGCATCTAAACGATAAACATCTTAAATATCCCATTTTCCCGATGTTTTTCGTATTTATAAATATATATGTTATGGCGAATTAGTAAATCCCAAAATAACCGTATACGCCCAGAGGACAGTGACTTATGCGTTTTAAGTAAGTTAAATTTGTTTTTCCGAATAGCCAGACCGAAATTTGGAAGTATAATTTCGTTTTTTATTCGAAAGTTTTGGGTCGACATTTACAATTATCATTATAGATAGCTAGAAATTGGGCACATCAAAAGATTATATTTATTGTTGATATGTTAAATATAAATCATAAATATATTATAAAATTTGGAGTCAATGTGCAAATTTTGACAGAGGCGAGAAAACTTTTATTGTAATTATCGTGTATTTCTTGAACAATGATGTTCAATTAGGCAAATCTTAACAAGAAATCGCTGTTACCGTATTTTTTTGTTTTTTTTACGAGAGTTCATTGAAATTTGCAGGACCAATTTAGCTCATCGCGTAATTTATAAATTGGTTCCTTTAAAATAAACATTTTCTCTTTTTACGAAATTAATATACTCATCGTTTAAGATTTTTTTAAATTGTAGATATTTATTCTTAAAATATAACTATTTAAGCAAATATTTTGAAAAGAATGCTGAAATAATATTCGTATTTTGATAGAAAACGAAGATATTGTATAATTTTCAAATGGCTTCTGATTTTAAAACTTTTTGACTCCCCCGAAACATCGTCCAAAGCTGGAAAGTGTTCTAATACCTTTAGGGGGCCCCAAATAACTGTGAGTTTGCATCTTTTTGGCCCAGGCATTTAGCCTCAATCTATTTTCAAAGTTGTGCCATGTTTTATCAACTCAGCTAAAAAGTTGATTCTGCTCTTTTATTCAACGATAATCATACAGAGGCGGATCTAAGAGTGGGAGGGAGGGGTGGGGGATATGCCTTTTAGGAGAAGAGATCGGCTCTTCGACGATCACGTCATCTAGCTCCTCATCCTTGAGAATGAGGTCATGCAGATAGTGGTGCATTTTTGGACGATTTTTCGGGAAGCATGGCCTTATTTTGGTCTAATTTGCTTGGACTATATCCAATTTAACATGATTTGCAACATCTTTTTACCAATCTAACGCTTTTATATTTCTCATTTTAAAATATTTCAGCACCTGCTTATCAACAAGACGCTTTTAAACGGTCATTTTCTACTACTCGTAATTATCTAATGCCGATTTCGCTCTTTATTAAATTTTCGCCAAGTTATAAGAACATCCTGCTTGAAGTGCCCCGTTCTGTTATTAATTTGTCCTTCAAATACACAACCCCTCTGTTTCTTATTTAAATTCAAATGATTCACAACCGGAAATGTCAGTTATTTACCCCAGGGGGAGTCGCTCCGTAAAAATATCGATCAAAGATTCTCCTAAAAATTATTCAAGTACAGTGTGTACCAATTTTATATTGGTCAGTAGGAAAGGTCATTTTGAATCTAAACTACATTTTCATATCGACCTTGTAATTGTTCTCTCTGATCTTTAGTAAATTTATCAAGAAACTTAATAAATCTAGTTAAATTTCGCTTAATGTAACCTCTCTCAGCTTTTAGGTAAGTTGTTACCCTTTTTTTGTTTTCTCATTCAGAGTTTTATTTAATAGCAAATAATAAAGAACATATTTGCTTATATGTCTCAACTACTACCTCCAACGTCTTTCCAATTTTCAACAACGTACGCTACCCTTCAAATGATTTCATAAAAAATTATGTATATTTGCTTTTCGACTCTATCTATCCGGCTCGAAGGACCAACTTTTGTACGTTTGATTAGGTATATATAATAATTATTATTCCTTTACTAAATTGAAATATAGACTTGAAAAAAATTCAAAAAAGGCCAGGAATAAAAAAAAATTGATACTTATCTTCATCCAGTAGAGTGTAGGAGGCGCCCTCTTTATCTAATCTCAAAATTGATAACACGCTTATGATTTACTAACTTTAAAATATGACCATACCAAATTGCAAGTCAATATATTAAATAATAAAGAAATTAATGCAAAAAACGAAAAATAAATTTTATCTTCAAGACCCTATATCTTAGTAGATACCATTTGACACAGAGTTATTTAGTAAAATATTAATATTTCGAGATCCTGAACCTATGATTAAAATATTGACCATTGTATTTGATTAGCCAGTTTGCAGTTTTAGTTTGTTTTTAACAGATAAAAGGGTTAGACGTGTTCTGGGCGATTTTTTGCTGTCGCAAAAAATGGATATTCAGTAAATATTTTAAAGTTTGATACAGAAACACGATTTCAAGATATTCTTCTATCGCTGCTGAAAATTATTCTGTGATTGTAAAATGAAACAGTCGTGATTTTAAAAGCATTTTTTTTTTTCAAAAAAAAACTTATCCTTCTTTCCAAAAAGTTCTGACTGTACCACTGATTCTTATCAATGCCGATTAAATTTCATTTTAATATCAAACTTTTGTGGGTTTATAACATTTTTGTTTGTTTACAAGTGATAAACAAATTGCGGTTAATTTTAAAAAGGGATGTAAATGCAAATGAAAGGATAAATAAACAAAGGATCAAAAAAACCGCCAAAACAGACTAACGTACAAATGTGGACAAATGCTTCCAATTTGAAATATAATTTTTTTTAATATTACATAAGAAACATTCATATTTGAACTAAATTTTAACATTAAAAAAATAAATATTTAGTTAATATGTAATAAATAATCTTAGTTTAAATATATTAAAACTTCTTAAATGAACAACGCTATAATTCAATTAGAAAAATATATTTTATTTACCTTGAAAACGATATGGTAATTAAAATTAATGCTGTATATTAGGGGAGACAACCATTACGTTAATAGAAAGAGAGAAAAGAAGTTTTCTCTCTCTCTAAATGACACCTGGATTCGGTATTTTCGTGGAGGAAAGAGTCCTGGAAATTTAATTTTTTTTCTCGTATCCCAAATTTTTATTGAGTTACTAAGAAACTTATTTCTCAATTTTTCTTTTTCACTATTGGATAGACAATTTTAAGCACTCTAAAATTTGCATTTAAAAAAAATAAAAGGGCAGCTATTGCACAGAAGCGGATAAAAGGGACAAAATATTCTAGGATAAAATTTTTTTTTTGTATTCTATAAAAACAAACTCATTCTACAGAATATTTGCTAGACATGCCGTCTGTAAATATTATTGGCCAAAATTCTACGTAAGTTCGTGTTATTTTATCATTATGATTCATAAGTATGACTATATACATTGATTGGTAAATAATACACTTGTGGTAAGAATGGGAGTCCTTAATTTATATTATAGCATGATTAATATGGAATTTTTTAATTTAAATGTGGAAATGATTTAAAACAAAATTAATTAATTGCGCAATTTCGTTGTGACAAACCAAATCTATAAAAAAAAGCTGTGTAAGTTTTATTTAGAAAACAGAACAATTATATTACGGAAAATTTACGATTTTTTCTATAAATTCATTATATCTGACATTAGGAACATGAATGTACATTTTTTGTAAAAAGTTACTTCAATTTTACATTATTTTATTGCATATAACTATTATATTTGTACGCATCTAATACAACGATGATAAGATTTTTCTTAACGTTAAAAAAGCTATTAAATAGACGTAAACATCACTTTGTATCAAATACATTGTGAAGTAAATATTATGGACACTCGGTTTCGTCTCGTAGTACAATTTTACCACCGCGTATTCAAATCCTCCAAGTATCAACCTTCTACATGTATCAAATATAACCATTTTGTGTTAACTAAAAAAAAATACAATAATTAATGCACCAAATTTTGTCCTTGAAAAAGCATCATCAGTCAATTAACTTTGAAAAATCTTATAATTTTTTTTTGTTACAGCCTCTTCGAGCAGGAGATAATGTCATATGTCCCCGCTATGACAGTAGACAATAGAACAAATTCTACTGCCAGAAGTCCAAGAGGTTCCCCCCAACCATCCCCGATAGCTTCGCCCGGTTTGAGTCGACACAGGGTGACTGCCCCGCACAAGAGGGATTTCGAGGCCAAACTTAGGAATTTTTATAGAAAATTGGAAAGCAAGGGATACGGCCAGGGACCTGGAAAGTTCAAGTAAGATTTTATTTGTGTAATTTCTAAATCTCTCCAATACTTGGTTTCCAATCCAATTCTTTAGTATTAAATTTTATCTTACCCAGCATCTCACTTTGGTCATTTTGCATATCCCTCTTCATATCTTGATATTCACTTCTGGATTCCTTTCTCATGTCTTCTATATTAGATTCTATTTTTCCCTCTAATATCTTACATTTTTCTTTGATTTCCTTTCTTGTTTTTAAATTTTCGTCCTCTGCAATAAGAATATTTGTTATTAACCCTTCCTTCATATTTTCTTCTAATTTCATTATTTCATTGTTTATCAAATTATAGTTTGTGTTCGTTTTCATTATCACCTTCTCCATTTGTCCCATTCTCTTATCCTTTTCCATTATTTTCTGTTCTGTCAATTTCTGTTTGCTTTCAAATTCTTCACATTTCCTCTCCATCTTTAACATGTTAGTATTTTCTTTCATCTCTTGCTTTAATTATTCTTCATTTATTTTCATATTTTTTTAAATCTTGTTTTAACTCTTGTTGATTTTGGTCCATCTTTGTGTTCAAATTTTCTTGGTTTTAGTCCATCTTCTTTACTAATAATTCAAATATTTTAACCATATCATTTCCTTCTTCTTTTCTTTGTCCTTGTTCTCCTCCTGCTAATGTGTCAATCGATATTACCTATTGTCTGTGTTCTTCCAGTATTTCCGAGATTTCTTCCTGTCTCAGATTTTCCTCTTTTTCTTTTATAATAACAAAAGTTTCTGGATCTTCTCCCTCCAATGTTAGACTTGCATATAATCTTTCTATTATATCTTTTTTTAGTCCCTCTGCATCTTGTCCTTTAAATCGTATAATCTCTTTCCTGTTTCTTCTTCCAATTTTCTTTATATTTTTCGTACTATTAGTTTTTAATTTAAATAAGTAATTTGTGTGGTTTCTACTTTTGAAGCCCCACGTTGGGCGCCATTTGAGATGGTTCAATAATTCTCAAGTTTTAATTTTTAGTTTTTATTTTCAAAATTAACACTTTGACATATATCAATACCAAAATCAACAACTATCCAATTTAAGTTTCTTTACATAATTTTTTTAAATAAACAAATTTTCTAAATGTCATTTATAAAATTTCTTCACAATATAATTATATAGAAATGCTAGTTTAAAAATAAGTTGAAAGCATTTCTTTTGACACATCCTCCATTTTCTCAAAGCGTTCCGAATTTATCAGTTAATCCCCCTCAAATGCCATTCTGAACTCGTCCTATTTGTAATTTTTTTGTTTTACAAAAATCTCGTTTAATAATTATTAAAATACGACCATTTGTTTAATAGGCTTCATATTAGAAGGGACCACCTATTAGAAGACGCCTTTCGAAGAATAATGTCCGCCAACAAAAAGGAGCTCCAAAAGGGAAAACTGTGCGTGGTATGGGACAACGAAGAAGGTCTCGACTACGGCGGACCCTCCAGGGAATTTTTCTTCCTTCTATCCAGAGAACTATTTAATCCCTATTATGGTTTATTTGAATATTCCGCAAACGACACTTATACTGTACAAATTTCGCCTATGTCTGCCTTTGTTGACAACTACCATGATTGGTAAGTAATTTAATTAATATTTGTAAAAAAAAAAGTATTCAAATTTTCTACTTTCTAAATTGGACCACTATACTTTTACATTTAGCTGCATCTCTTTTATGATATTCTCACAACTGCCGATACAGATTACACTTGTTTGAGTTGGAATTTCTAAGATCAATGTTCTTGCTTTCAAACGTTTCGAATTTGTTGTGTGAACAACTCCTAATGATTCTGCAAGTTGAGCTAGCGTCTGACATAAGTAATGCCTCCAATTCTTCGTCTATAAACTTTCTCGGTGCGCCAGAGCGTTCTTTATCTTCAACATAGAAAGCAGTATTTTTGAAGCGTCTTACACAGTCCCTGTATTTTGTTTAATGTTAAATCTTTTTTAGGTTTAGATTCAGCGGCCGAGTTCTAGGTTTAGCACTAGTCCACCAATACCTCCTTGACGCTTTTTTCACTCGTCCTTTTTACAAAGCCTTACTTCGACTACCCGTAGCCTTATCGGATCTCGAAAGCCTAGATTTCGAGTTCCACCAAAGTCTTCAATGGATAAAGGAACACGACGTGTCCCTCCAAGGAGAGCTAGAACTGACTTTCGCTGTCACCGAAGAGGTTTTCGGTCAGGTTTTGGAAAGGGAATTAAAACCCGGCGGCAGAAATGTGCCTGTCACTGAAAAAAATAAAAAGGTAAGTTTTCAATAGATAATCAAAACAAGTTTAATAATGATTGAGAAAATTTATGATATTTCAACTAATACCTGTTAAAAGTACTAGTACCGGTCAATGACTGGTTTGGGAAACATTTTGTTAAATCTCTTTTTTTAAACGCTGTTTTGATGACAAAGTATGACCAAACTTTTCAAAAAATCAATACTTTTGATAGAAGATGATTTTACTTGTTTGTGGGAAAGATCAGTGGGTACACTTAATGAATTTTAGAAGTTCATAATTTATTGTAAAAATAATCAGAAATTAAATTAATTAAATGTTGATCAAGCTTCTTAGATGTTTATATATTTTATCCTTGGTAACCTATGTCCTGGTTCACTGTGTACACAGATGTGGTTCATTGTGTACCGCTGGAGTTCCACAGTGTACCAAGAGTGACTTTTTTTTCTATTCATAGTACAAATAATTTTATATTTAACCACACTAATTTAGACAAAATCGAACGTTTAGATGAAACGAATCTTCCTCATAGAGACTGTTTTTATAACAAATTAAAAGACGAGCATATAAGCTCGAAAGATTATTTACATTGTCAATTAGTTTGGAGAAAATTCGGGGTGAAAACTTTAGGAGACTATAGTGATCTGTATATAAAAACAGACATATTACTTTTAAAATCGGTTTTCGAAACTTTTCGTGAAGCATGTTTTAAAACATATGTAAATCCAGCTCATTATTATACTCTTCCGGGTTTTACGTGGGACTGTATGCTTAAATATACAAAATGTAAACTCGAAACAATTCAAGACATTGACATATTACTATTTTTGGAAAGAGGGATTCGTGGCGGAATTTCGTCCCAATTTGGATTATGATAAAACTCATGAATGATAAAACCTTGTACAAAAATATTAAATATGATGATGATAAATATTTGATTTACTGCGTTATTTTTTTTTTATAATTTCGTATCAAAAAAATTAGAAATCTACTAAAGGTGGCAACGCTGCAGCGAACGATTTATTGTGCCGTGTTGTGATTGCTATGATATCCCTTCTTCGTGCTATCGGAAGAGAAATTGTAATGCTCTCTCAACATTTAACAAGCTTTCCTTTATGCTCACACTAAAACGTAAACCCACAAATATATTTTTTCCGAATCACTATATCGAAATTGAGAGGAAACAAATGTTATTAGAAATGAAAAATTAATGTAAAACACGTATTATTGTACTTTTATTGTTAAGTTTAATACTGTATCTTAACTCAAGCGTATTCTAGGGGAGGAATATCCGAATGAGTGTACAAATCTTTAACTTTATTATTAAACTCAACAATTTTACTAAAATCCATATTATCCTTTTTCTCCTCTACCTCCAAATATTCTCGTTCATTTCTTTGTTTCTCCTTTTTCTTTTTCTCATTTTTATTTTTCTTTACACCAATAGGCTCTTTATAATTCGCCTTGGGTAATTTCAAAACTAAATGACCAGTAATTTGAGACCTTTGCGCAGTACTTTTCTCCACTAGTACTTCTTCGGGAAAAACGAACTGGAAAAATTTATTTTTAAAAATGACTTTAACATAAATAGGTTGCACATCGACATCAATTAAATTGGTATCTAAATATTTGTAAATTTCTATTTCCAAGACAAACTGCTTGGGATCGTCATCGTTGAAAGAAAATTTTAATTTCGCCTGATTGACGTTTAAAGGTCTGCCATCTTTGTTAAATAGCGAAACCGGTTTTTTTGGCTGATTTTCGCAAATATTCATAGCAGATCTCTCGTTCTTTTTTTGTCTATTACATATTTCCCTTCTAGTTTCCGGGCAATGTTCGCTGGTCATTTTCCAAAAATCGTCATCCGATATCTTGGATGTATCTATGTGGGATACCCTTTCTTTTTGTTCTTTCCTAAATTTGTAATATTTCAACTGCTGTTTTTTAATTTTCCTCTCCAATTCTCCAATCTTTTGTTGCGCTTTTATTCTATCGCTTATAATGATTTCTTTGCTATCTAATGTAGCCAATTGAGGCAAATTTGCAATCACGTACTCTCTATATCCGTCGTAATCTATGCAAGGATTGCCCGTCAAATAAAGATGTCTTAAATGTAAGTTGTCCTTTAAGGAGCAAACGCTTTCCAGGTCACCTACAATGTAAATTGTTAAGGGAAAGAGTTATAACATTGTTTCAGACTGTATTTACCTATGAAATTCAAGGTTAAGTCTAATTTTTCCAAAGATTCACATCTTTCCAAATTTTCGATTTTCTCGATATTATTAATAGCCAAATTCAGATACTGCAACTTCTTCAATTTATTTAAATTTTCAATTTTAGTGATGAGATTCGCTTGCAGATACAAAATCTGGATATCCCTACACCAATTATTGATGTGTTCTATTTTGTCAATGTCCTCTTGGTGGAGGGAAAGTTCTTCTAAAGTTCCAATAATACATTCATTATGTTCCGCACGTTTTCTAATTAATTCTTCAGTGATTCTAACCATATTTTCGTAAATATTTGACGACACTTTTACTTATGAATCTGAATGATCCAGTTTAAAATATTATGTCAATAAAATAGTTGGTATAGCAACCAAATTTCCGAAGTTTCGCTTAATATGTCAATAAAAAAATTGTCATGACTACCACTTGGTGCAAACATAAAAGATATTGACTAAAAGCTCGCACAAAATGTGATATCGATGAAAATTGGCACTTAAGTAAATGAAAACGATAAAAAAATCTTTGCTTACAATTTTGAAAACAAAATCGAAAAAAAATACAAATTTCGAAGAACTAATAGCACCACGTGAAAGAGCGGAAAATTTGACTAAAAATTATATTATCATAATATAAAAAAATCGAAAACTATACACGCGCCGAGCCGTCGAATACAAATATTCAAGCGAAGTGTTTGGGAAAAAACTAAAGTATCTTTGCCGAATATGTAATCAAAGAAAAAAAAGCAAGCATTTCCCAGGAAGCCATTAGTCTTTTTTTTTTTTTTTGATCAAAGGAAAATGTTCATTAATATCATTAGTTTTTATACTCAAATGCCGAAACCATTCATCATAACTTAACTTAAAAATTATAGTTTGGTATCAAAGAATCACGTAAACCTCTTTACTACAACAACGCGTTCTCGCTGCCGATTGCAAACTGAGGAATGATGAGGGATTGGGATTAGTGTCTTATGTCACGTACGTTTTCAACTGTAATATTTTAAATTTGGTTAATGGAGGGTGTGGTTCACTGTACCTGCATGGTTCATTGTTGAACAACTGACCCTATAGTTTAGTAAAGAGAAATTTTTATTAAGAAATTTGTTTCGGACAGTAGTTTTAATTAAATTAAACTGGGAGAAAATCTGTTCATATGTTGCGTTCGATACAGAGAAGCAGAGCAGTTGTTTGCAAAATTAGAAATAATTTCATATTTCTAATTTTTAGCATATTCATCTAACTCTTCTTCTTCACCACTCCTGAACATATGCCTCTTTCATCCGTTTCCATGCCTTTCTGTCTTGTGCTGTTTGAAACCATCTTTTCCCCGCTATCCGTTTGATATCGTCCATCCACCTTTTCTGCGGTCTGCCTGCGCCTTTGGTCTGTCTTGGTCGCCAATGTGCTACTCGCGCTGTCCAATTGTCATGGTTCTGTCTGGTCACATGCCCCGCCCACTGCCATTTGCTTTCCGAGATGCGCTTTATGATATCCACGACTTTAGTTCTTCGTCGGATTTCCTCATTCCATTCCATTGCTCTTTGCATCACTCTCAACTGTTCCGCACTTCTTTTTGTTATTGTCATTATTTCTAAACCGTATGTTGCTAACGGCAGTATACACTTTCCGCTTTAAGTTTATTGGTATCTCCGTTTTTTAATATATAGTTCAACTTGCCAAAAGGTGTCCATGCAAGTCTTTTCCTACGTTTTATTTCGGCAGTTTGGTTCTCTTTGCCAATTGTGATAGTATGCCCCAAGTATACCCCAAGCTTACTGTCATATCAATAGTTATGTCTCATCCTATAGACTCTGGTACAAAAAAAATACTATCAAAATTTAGAATACAAAATCTGTTTTCAGATTTTTTGAAATAATATTTTAACTTGAATATCCTTCATGGCCATATTTAAAAATATATAATCGTTGAATATAAGTAAGACATAAGAATTACAATGGGGAAGCAAACTGTCAATTCGTCCTATGTAGAGGGCGCCAAGTGTTTGTCATCAAACGGTACATTAGTTATATGGGATAATTTGTGATTTTTCGTTTTTATTCAGAGAAAGGGGTCGTTGTGCTTCTTTTGGGTGCAAATAAATGGGAGTTTCAGAATAAAGAAAAAATTCATAACTTTTTTGTTTAGATGAGTTTCCCGTAATCATCCCCATTAAAAGACACACACGTGATTAACCTAATGAACAGACATCTGTATTTGAAATTCTTTTTTGTTTCAGGAATACTTAGAAAGAATAGTAAGATGGCGGTTAGAACGTGGAGTGTCTGAACAAACAGAATCCCTAGTTAGAGGCTTCTATGAAGTCGTAGATCCGAGACTAGTCAGCGTCTTCGACGCCAGAGAACTCGAATTGGTTATAGCCGGTACTGCAGAGATCGACCTTATCGACTGGAGGCACAACACCGAGTATCGAGGTGGCTATCACGATCAACATCCTGTTGTCATGTGGTTTTGGCAGGCTATCGAAAGGTAAATTTCATTTTCCAAAAAAAATCGTGACAGTTATCAATAAAGAAAGCAAAATTGGTTCGAAAATTGACATTTCATTATTGTTTCAGGTTCACCAACGAACAAAGACTTCGTCTTCTGCAGTTCGTAACGGGAACCTCAAGCATCCCGTTCGAAGGGTTCTCAGCTTTGCGAGGCTCCATCGGGCCCCGAAAATTCTGCATAGAAAAATGGGGCAAACCGAACAGTCTTCCAAGGGCGCATACTTGCTTCAATAGGTTAGATTTGCCTCCTTATCCGACATCGGAAGTTTTGTACGAAAAATTGCTTCTAGCCGTCGAAGAGACGAATACGTTTGGCATAGAGTGAATATGTACTTATTTTTGCGTAATTTTTTATTTGACATATAAAGGACTTTATTTGTCAAAGGTTTTGTTCGTTCTTCTTTTTTCTAGGTACGTTATTTTCTATGCGAAAACTATTATTAAAAGCATGATCGTAAGGCAAACTCATGAGATGCTGACATAACCCATCTAAACTGACATTTTACAAGTGGTTACTGTCATATGTCAAAATATCGCTGACAACATTGACAGAAATATTTTGACTTTTAGGTGGTTATTAGGTAAAAGACGTATTAAATGAAACCCTATGATTAATACTTCAAATGTCATAATATCTGTCAAAGAGTATGAGATTTTGATGAGAGAATCGATTAAAAAGGCGATTTTTGACAAAAGTTTATTGCTAAAAATGTAGTAAACTTGCTTCCTTAAAAAGTCCATCCACAAATTTATAGGAATAGATAAGAAAATGTAAATGTAACTAGAAGATTGAAGGGCGAAATGTTTATTTCTTTGGAAATAATTTTCGAGCAATTTTTAGTTCATTCCGAATAAGTTAATATTTAAGTTATTTGGAAAATAAAAAGGGATATGTATCTGAGCAGTTCCAGCCAGTATAGAAAGCCAGCAATTATTGATACGTTTCGAAACAAACTTTTAATTTGGCGAGTGACGTTTAACAAATGACATTTGACATCTGTCAAATGCCAATTATTTGTAAACGTAGCAATGTTTGTTTAGCTGAGATGGTATATTTTGACTATAATTACTTACCAAATAATAATTTTAATGTTTTGTGTATATTTTATTTGTGTATAGCCTCATAGGTTAAGCTCTGTACATTAATTTATTCGTTTCTATACTATTTTTTTGTTACAACTTCAAGTTATAATTTATTAACGAATGTCTTATTTTATTTATAAAATTTGGATGAATGGGACTCGAATCAGAATAGTTGGCTGGTCGGTTCTAGATTTAAATTAGTTTTTTTTTTGTAATTTTCCTTATTGAGATTTTGATATTTGTTGCATTAATTTATTATTTTATAGTTTGTAATAAGTTACCAATGATTATTCTTCTTAGAGTTAGTCTTTAGATTGTTCGTTTTTAATAATGTTGTGATTTGTTAAATTCTAGTCAGTAAAATATATAAATATTCAGTTTGTGCATGTCTTTCGCTATTTTGAAAAAAATAACGAGTAAATTTTTCAAGATTTACAATATGCTTTTAATTAAAAAATTATTTTTAACCCTTTTACTTTTTGCTTTGTGGCATATATTTATGATCAAAATAACGCAGGACATCCTATATAGTAATACACTTAAGTGTTATTACAAGCCGTTTATCGTCGAAATTTAACCGCCCTGTTGCGTCATTTTTGCTAATATGGTTTGTAACATTCCATAAAATAAAAGATATTTGTTATGGAATTGTTTTTCTGTTCCTCTCCGATATTCCCAACCCTGGTCAACGGTTGAAAAGGCCACTTAATACTTAATATTTTTGAAAAAGGATTCCAAAAAAATCCAAATTTCTTTTAAAACTGATTGTGCAGGAGAAAAGCGCTCTTAATTTCGAAGCAAACTTTGAAATTGAAGTTTTTGAAAGAGAATTTCATTTTTTCCGCATAAATCATTTAATTTCTTTCGTCCAAAATTCAAATATCTGTACCAGGCGAGCAGAAGCGCGAGGAGGTTTTAAAGTTGTCTCGGTGACATTGTTAGTCGTAAAATTCAACAAATTTTGTCTAAAATTCAGAGTGCTGTATCCAGCTAGCAGAAGAGCGAGGAGGTTTAATTTCAAATTTTTCTCAAAGACATTTTTAGTCTTAAAATTCAACAAATTTTGTTTAAAATTCAGAGTGCTGTATCCGGCTAGCAGAAGAGCGAGGAGGTTTAATTTCAAATTTTTCTCAAAGACATTTTTAGTCTTAAAATTCAACAAATTTTGTTTAAAATTCAGAGTGCTGTATCCGGCTAGCAGAAGAGCGAGGAGGTTTAATTTCAAATTTTTCTCAAAGACATTTTTAGTCTTAAAATTCAACAAATTTTGTTTAAAATTCAGAGTGCTGTATCCGGCTAGCAGAAGAGCGAGGAGGTTTAATTTCAAATTTTTCTCAAAGACATTTTTAGTCTTAAAATTCAACAAATTTTGTTTAAAATTCAGAGTGCTGTATCCGGCTAGCAGAAGAGCGAGGAGGTTTAATTTCAAATTTTTCTCGAAGACATTTTTAGTCGTAAAATTCAACAAATTTTGTTTAAAATTCAGAGTGCTGTATCCGGCTAGCAGAAAAGCGAGGAGGTTTAATTTCAAATTTTTCTCAAAGACATTTTTAGTCTTAAAATTCAACAAATTTTGTTTAAAATTCAGAGTGCTGTATCCGGCTAGCAGAAGAGCGAGGAGGTTTAATTTCAAATTTTTCTCAAAGACATTTTTAGTCTTAAAATTCAACAAATTTTGTTTAAAATTCAGAGTGCTGTATCCGGCTAGCAGAAGAGCGAGGAGGTTTAATTTCAAATTTTTCTCAAAGACATTTTTAGTCTTAAAATTCAACAAATTTTGTTTAAAATTCAGAGTGCTGTATCCGGCTAGCAGAAGAGCGAGGAGGTTTAATTTCAAATTTTTCTCAAAGACATTTTTAGACTTAAAATTCAACAAATTTTGTTTAAAATTCAGAGTGCTGTATCCGGCTAGCAGAAGAGCGAGGAGGTTTAATTTCAAATTTTTCTCAAAGACATTTTTAGTCTTAAAATTCAACAAATTTTGTTTAAAATTCAGAGTGCTGTATCCGGCTAGCAGAAGAGCGAGGAGGTTTAATTTCAAATTTTTCTCAAAGACATTTTTAGTCTTAAAATTCAACAAATTTTGTTTAAAATTCAGAGTGCTGTATCCGGCTAGCAGAAAAGCGAGGAGGTTTAATTTCAAATTTTTCTCAAAGACATTTTTAGTCTTAAAATTCAACAAATTTTGTTTAAAATTCAGAGTGCTGTATCCGGCTAGCAGAAGAGCGAGGAGGTTTAATTTCAAATTTTTCTCGAAGACATTTTTAGTCGTAAAATTCAACAAATTTTGTTTAAAATTCAGAGTGCTGTATCCGGCTAGCAGAAAAGCGAGGAGGTTTAATTTCAAATTTTTCTCAAAGACATTTTTAGTCTTAAAATTCAACAAATTTTGTTTAAAATTCAGAGTGCTGTATCCGGCTAGCAGAAGAGCGAGGAGGTTTAATTTCAAATTTTTCTCAAAGACATTTTTAGTCTTAAAATTCAACAAATTTTGTTTAAAATTCAGAGTGCTGTATCCGGCTAGCAGAAGAGCGAGGAGGTTTAATTTCAAATTTTTCTCGAAGACATTTTTAGTCGTAAAATTCAACAAATTTTGTTTAAAATTCAGAGTGCTGTATCCGGCTAGCAGAAGAGCGAGGAGGTTTAATTTCAAATTTTTCTCAGACATTTTTAGTCTTAAAATTCAACAAATTTTGTTTAAAATTCAGAGTGCTGTATCCGGCTAGCAGAAGAGCGAGGAGGTTTAATTTCAAATTTTTCTCAAAGACATTTTTAGTCTTAAAATTCAACAAATTTTGTTTAAAATTCAGAGTGCTGTATCCGGCTAGCAGAAGAGCGAGGAGGTTTAATTTCAAATTTTTCTCAAAGACATTTTTAGTCTTAAAATTCAACAAATTTTGTTTAAAATTCAGAGTGCTGTATCCGGCTAGCAGAAGAGCGAGGAGGTTTAATTTCAAATTTTTCTCAAAGACATTTTTAGTCTTAAAATTCAACAAATTTTGTTTAAAATTCAGAGTGCTGTATCCGGCTAGCAGAAGAGCGAGGAGGTTTAATTTCAAATTTTTCTCGAAGACATTTTTAGTCGTAAAACTCAACAAATTTTGTTTAAAATTCAGAGTGCTGTATCCGGCTAGCAGAAAAGCGAGGAGGTTTAATTTCAAATTTTTCTCAAAGACATTTTTAGTCTTAAAATTCAACAAATTTTGTTTAAAATTCAGAGTGCTGTATCCGGCTAGCAGAAGAGCGAGGAGGTTTAATTTCAAATTTTTCTCGAAGACATTTTTAGTCTTAAAATTCAACAAATTTTGTTTAAAATTCAGAGTGCTGTATCCGGCTAGCAGAAGAGCGAGGAGGTTTAATTTCAAATTTTTCTCAAAGACATTTTTAGTCTTAAAATTCAACAAATTTTGTTTAAAATTCAGAGTGCTGTATCCGGCTAGCAGAAGAGCGAGGAGGTTTAATTTCAAATTTTTCTCAAAGACATTTTGTCTTAAAATTCAACAAATTTTGTTTAAAATTCAGAGTGCTGTATCCGGCTAGCAGAAGAGCGAGGAGGTTTAATTTCAAATTTTTCTCAAAGACATTTTTAGTCTTAAAATTCAACAAATTTTGTTTAAAATTCAGAGTGCTGTATCCGGCTAGCAGAAAAGCGAGGAGGTTTAATTTCAAATTTTTCTCAAAGACATTTTTAGTCTTAAAATTCAACAAATTTTGTTTAAAATTCAGAGTGCTGTATCCGGCTAGCAGAAGAGCGAGAAGGTTTAATTTCAAATTTTTCTCGAAGACATTTTTAGTCTTAAAATTCAACAAATTTTGTTTAAAATTCAGAGTGCTGTATCCGGCTAGCAGAAGAGCGAGGAGGTTTAATTTCAAATTTTTCTCAAAGACATTTTTAGTCTTAAAATTCAACAAATTTTGTTTAAAATTCAGAGTGCTGTATCCGGCTAGCAGAAGAGCGAGGAGGTTTAATTTCAAATTTTTCTCGAAGACATTTTTAGTCGTAAAATTCAACAAATTTTGTTTAAAATTCAGAGTGCTGTATCCGGCTAGCAGAAAAGCGAGGAGGTTTAATTTCAAATTTTTCTCAAAGACATTTTTAGTCTTAAAATTCAACAAATTTTGTTTAAAATTCAGAGTGCTGTATCCGGCTAGCAGAAGAGCGAGGAGGTTTAATTTCAAATTTTTCTCAAAGACATTTTTAGTCTTAAAATTCAACAAATTTTGTTTAAAATTCAGAGTGCTGTATCCGGCTAGCAGAAGAGCGAGGAGGTTTAATTTCAAATTTTTCTCAAAGACATTTTTAGTCTTAAAATTCAACAAATTTTGTTTAAAATTCAGAGTGCTGTATCCGGCTAGCAGAAGAGCGAGGAGGTTTAATTTCAAATTTTTCTCGAAGACATTTTAAGTCTTAAAATTCAGCAAATTTTGTTTAAAATTCAGAGTGCTGTATCCGGCTAGCAGAAGAGCGAGGAGTTTTAATTTCAAATTTTTCTCAAAGACATTTTTAGTCTTAAAATTCAACAAATTTTGTTTAAAATTCAGAGTGCTGTATCCGGCTAGCAGAAGAGCGAGGAGGTTTAATTTCAAATTTTTCTCGAAGACATTTTTAGTAGTAAAACTCAACAAATTTTGTTTAAAATTCAGAGTGCTGTATCCGGCTAGCAGAAGAGCGAGGAGGTTTAATTTCAAATTTTTCTCGAAGACATTTTTAGTCGTAAAATTCAACAAATTTTGTTTAAAATTCAGAGTGCTGTATCCGGCTAGCAGAAAAGCGAGGAGGTTTAATTTCAAATTTTTCTCAAAGACATTTTTAGTCTTAAAATTCAACAAATTTTGTTTAAAATTCAGAGTGCTGTATCCGGCTAGCAGAACAGCGAGGAGGTTTAATTTCAAATTTTTCTCAAAGACATTTTTAGTCTTAAAATTCAACAAATTTTGTTTAAAATTCAGAGTGCTGTATCCGGCTAGCAGAAGAGCGAGGAGGTTTAATTTCAAATTTTTCTCAAAGACATTTTTAGTCTTAAAATTCAACAAATTTTGTTTAAAATTCAGAGTGCTGTATCCGGCTAGCAGAAGAGCGAGGAGGTTTAATTTCAAATTTTTCTCAAAGACATTTTTAGTCTTAAAATTCAACAAATTTTGTTTAAAATTCAGAGTGCTGTATCCGGCTAGCAGAAAAGCGAGGAGGTTTAATTTCAAATTTTTCTCAAAGACATTTTTAGTCTTAAAATTCAACAAATTTTGTTTAAAATTCAGAGTGCTGTATCCGGCTAGCAGAAGAGCGAGGAGGTTTAATTTCAAATTTTTCTCGAAGACATTTTTAGTCTTAAAATTCAACAAATTTTGTTTAAAATTCAGAGTGCTGTATCCGGCTAGCAGAAGAGCGAGGAGGTTTAATTTCAAATTTTTCTCAAAGACATTTTTAGTCTTAAAATTCAACAAATTTTGTTTAAAATTCAGAGTGCTGTATCCGGCTAGCAGAAGAGCGAGGAGGTTTAATTTCAAATTTTTCTCAAAGACATTTTTAGTCTTAAAATTCAACAAATTTTGTTTAAAATTCAGAGTGCTGTATCCGGCTAGCAGAAGAGCGAGGAGGTTTAATTTCAAATTTTTCTCCAAGACATTTTTAGTCTTAAAATTCAACAAATTTTGTTTAAAATTCAGAGTGCTGTATCCGGCTAGCAGAAGAGCGAGGAGGTTTAATTTCAAATTTTTCTCAAAGACATTTTTAGTCTTAAAATTCAACAAATTTTGTTTAAAATTCAGAGTGCTGTATCCGGCTAGCAGAAGAGCGAGGAGGTTTAATTTCAAATTTTTCTCAAAGACATTTTTAGTCTTAAAATTCAACAAATTTTGTTTAAAATTCAGAGTGCTGTATCCGGCTAGCAGAAGAGCGAGGAGGTTTAATTTTAAATTTTTCTCAAAGACATTTTTAGTCTTAAAATTCAACAAATTTTGTTTAAAATTCAGAGTGCTGTATCCGGCTAGCAGAAGAGCGAGGAGGTTTAATTTCAAATTTTTCTCGAAGACATTTTTAGTCGTAAAACTCAACAAATTTTGTTTAAAATTCAGAGTGCTGTATCCGGCTAGCAGAAGAGCGAGGAGGTTTAATTTCAAATTTTTCTCAAAGACATTTTTAGTCTTAAAATTCAACAAATTTTGTTTAAAATTCAGAGTGCTGTATCCGGCTAGCAGAAGAGCGAGGAGGTTTAATTTCAAATTTTTCTCGAAGACATTTTTAGTCGTAAAATTCAACAAATTTTGTTTAAAATTCAGAGTGCTGTATCCGGCTAGCAGAAAAGCGAGGAGGTTTAATTTCAAATTTTTCTCAAAGACATTTTTAGTCTTAAAATTCAACAAATTTTGTTTAAAATTCAGAGTGCTGTATCCGGCTAGCAGAAGAGCGAGGAGGTTTAATTTCAAATTTTTCTCAAAGACATTTTTAGTCTTAAAATTCAACAAATTTTGTTTAAAATTCAGAGTGCTGTATCCGGCTAGCAGAAGAGCGAGGAGGTTTAATTTCAAATTTTTCTCAAAGACATTTTTAGTCTTAAAATTCAACAAATTTTGTTTAAAATTCAGAGTGCTGTATCCGGCTAGCAGAAGAGCGAGGAGGTTTAATTTCAAATTTTTCTCGAAGACATTTTAAGTCTTAAAATTCAGCAAATTTTGTTTAAAATTCAGAGTGCTGTATCCGGCTAGCAGAAGAGCGAGGAGTTTTAATTTCAAATTTTTCTCAAAGACATTTTTAGTCTTAAAATTCAACAAATTTTGTTTAAAATTCAGAGTGCTGTATCCGGCTAGCAGAAGAGCGAGGAGGTTTAATTTCAAATTTTTCTCGAAGACATTTTTAGTAGTAAAACTCAACAAATTTTGTTTAAAATTCAGAGTGCTGTATCCGGCTAGCAGAAGAGCGAGGAGGTTTAATTTCAAATTTTTCTCGAAGACATTTTTAGTCGTAAAATTCAACAAATTTTGTTTAAAATTCAGAGTGCTGTATCCGGCTAGCAGAAAAGCGAGGAGGTTTAATTTCAAATTTTTCTCAAAGACATTTTTAGTCTTAAAATTCAACAAATTTTGTTTAAAATTCAGAGTGCTGTATCCGGCTAGCAGAACAGCGAGGAGGTTTAATTTCAAATTTTTCTCAAAGACATTTTTAGTCTTAAAATTCAACAAATTTTGTTTAAAATTCAGAGTGCTGTATCCGGCTAGCAGAAGAGCGAGGAGGTTTAATTTCAAATTTTTCTCAAAGACATTTTTAGTCTTAAAATTCAACAAATTTTGTTTAAAATTCAGAGTGCTGTATCCGGCTAGCAGAAGAGCGAGGAGGTTTAATTTCAAATTTTTCTCAAAGACATTTTTAGTCTTAAAATTCAACAAATTTTGTTTAAAATTCAGAGTGCTGTATCCGGCTAGCAGAAAAGCGAGGAGGTTTAATTTCAAATTTTTCTCAAAGACATTTTTAGTCTTAAAATTCAACAAATTTTGTTTAAAATTCAGAGTGCTGTATCCGGCTAGCAGAAGAGCGAGGAGGTTTAATTTCAAATTTTTCTCGAAGACATTTTTAGTCTTAAAATTCAACAAATTTTGTTTAAAATTCAGAGTGCTGTATCCGGCTAGCAGAAGAGCGAGGAGGTTTAATTTCAAATTTTTCTCAAAGACATTTTTAGTCTTAAAATTCAACAAATTTTGTTTAAAATTCAGAGTGCTGTATCCGGCTAGCAGAAGAGCGAGGAGGTTTAATTTCAAATTTTTCTCAAAGACATTTTTAGTCTTAAAATTCAACAAATTTTGTTTAAAATTCAGAGTGCTGTATCCGGCTAGCAGAAGAGCGAGGAGGTTTAATTTCAAATTTTTCTCCAAGACATTTTTAGTCTTAAAATTCAACAAATTTTGTTTAAAATTCAGAGTGCTGTATCCGGCTAGCAGAAGAGCGAGGAGGTTTAATTTCAAATTTTTCTCAAAGACATTTTTAGTCTTAAAATTCAACAAATTTTGTTTAAAATTCAGAGTGCTGTATCCGGCTAGCAGAAGAGCGAGGAGGTTTAATTTCAAATTTTTCTCAAAGACATTTTTAGTCTTAAAATTCAACAAATTTTGTTTAAAATTCAGAGTGCTGTATCCGGCTAGCAGAAGAGCGAGGAGGTTTAATTTTAAATTTTTCTCAAAGACATTTTTAGTCTTAAAATTCAACAAATTTTGTTTAAAATTCAGAGTGCTGTATCCGGCTAGCAGAAGAGCGAGGAGGTTTAATTTCAAATTTTTCTCGAAGACATTTTTAGTCGTAAAACTCAACAAATTTTGTTTAAAATTCAGAGTGCTGTATCCGGCTAGCAGAAGAGCGAGGAGGTTTAATTTCAAATTTTTCTCAAAGACATTTTTAGTCTTAAAATTCAACAAATTTTGTTTAAAATTCAGAGTGCTGTATCCGGCTAGCAGAAGAGCGAGGAGGTTTAATTTCAAATTTTTCTCGAAGACATTTTTAGTCGTAAAATTCAACAAATTTTGTTTAAAATTCAGAGTGCTGTATCCGGCTAGCAGAAAAGCGAGGAGGTTTAATTTCAAATTTTTCTCAAAGACATTTTTAGTCTTAAAATTCAACAAATTTTGTTTAAAATTCAGAGTGCTGTATCCGGCTAGCAGAAGAGCGAGGAGGTTTAATTTCAAATTTTTCTCAAAGACATTTTTAGTCTTAAAATTCAACAAATTTTGTTTAAAATTCAGAGTGCTGTATCCGGCTAGCAGAAGAGCGAGGAGGTTTAATTTCAAATTTTTCTCAAAGACATTTTTAGTCTTAAAATTCAACAAATTTTGTTTAAAATTCAGAGTGCTGTATCCGGCTAGCAGAAGAGCGAGGAGGTTTAATTTCAAATTTTTCTCAAAGACATTTTTAGTCTTAAAATTCAACAAATTTTGTTTAAAATTCAGAGTGCTGTATCCGGCTAGCAGAAAAGCGAGGAGGTTTAATTTCAAATTTTTCTCAAAGACATTTTTAGTCTTAAAATTCAACAAATTTTGTTTAAAATTCAGAGTGCTGTATCCGGCTAGCAGAAGAGCGAGGAGGTTTAATTTCAAATTTTTCTCGAAGACATTTTTAGTCGTAAAATTCAACAAATTTTGTTTAAAATTCAGAGTGCTGTATCCGGCTAGCAGAAAAGCGAGGAGGTTTAATTTCAAATTTTTCTCAAAGACATTTTTAGTCTTAAAATTCAACAAATTTTGTTTAAAATTCAGAGTGCTGTATCCGGCTAGCAGAAGAGCGAGGAGGTTTAATTTCAAATTTTTCTCAAAGACATTTTTAGTCTTAAAATTCAACAAATTTTGTTTAAAATTCAGAGTGCTGTATCCGGCTAGCAGAAGAGCGAGGAGGTTTAATTTCAAATTTTTCTCAAAGACATTTTTAGTCTTAAAATTCAACAAATTTTGTTTAAAATTCAGAGTGCTGTATCCGGCTAGCAGAAGAGCGAGGAGGTTTAATTTCAAATTTTTCTCAGACATTTTTAGTCTTAAAATTCAACAAATTTTGTTTAAAATTCAGAGTGCTGTATCCGGCTAGCAGAAGAGCGAGGAGGTTTAATTTCAAATTTTTCTCAAAGACATTTTTAGTCTTAAAATTCAACAAATTTTGTTTAAAATTCAGAGTGCTGTATCCGGCTAGCAGAAGAGCGAGGAGGTTTAATTTCAAATTTTTCTCAAAGACATTTTTAGTCTTAAAATTCAACAAATTTTGTTTAAAATTCAGAGTGCTGTATCCGGCTAGCAGAAGAGCGAGGAGGTTTAATTTCAAATTTTTCTCAAAGACATTTTTAGTCTTAAAATTCAACAAATTTTGTTTAAAATTCAGAGTGCTGTATCCGGCTAGCAGAAGAGCGAGGAGGTTTAATTTCAAATTTTTCTCGAAGACATTTTTAGTCGTAAAACTCAACAAATTTTGTTTAAAATTCAGAGTGCTGTATCCGGCTAGCAGAAAAGCGAGGAGGTTTAATTTCAAATTTTTCTCAAAGACATTTTTAGTCTTAAAATTCAACAAATTTTGTTTAAAATTCAGAGTGCTGTATCCGGCTAGCAGAAGAGCGAGGAGGTTTAATTTCAAATTTTTCTCGAAGACATTTTTAGTCTTAAAATTCAACAAATTTTGTTTAAAATTCAGAGTGCTGTATCCGGCTAGCAGAAGAGCGAGGAGGTTTAATTTCAAATTTTTCTCAAAGACATTTTTAGTCTTAAAATTCAACAAATTTTGTTTAAAATTCAGAGTGCTGTATCCGGCTAGCAGAAGAGCGAGGAGGTTTAATTTCAAATTTTTCTCAAAGACATTTTGTCTTAAAATTCAACAAATTTTGTTTAAAATTCAGAGTGCTGTATCCGGCTAGCAGAAGAGCGAGGAGGTTTAATTTCAAATTTTTCTCAAAGACATTTTTAGTCTTAAAATTCAACAAATTTTGTTTAAAATTCAGAGTGCTGTATCCGGCTAGCAGAAAAGCGAGGAGGTTTAATTTCAAATTTTTCTCAAAGACATTTTTAGTCTTAAAATTCAACAAATTTTGTTTAAAATTCAGAGTGCTGTATCCGGCTAGCAGAAGAGCGAGAAGGTTTAATTTCAAATTTTTCTCGAAGACATTTTTAGTCTTAAAATTCAACAAATTTTGTTTAAAATTCAGAGTGCTGTATCCGGCTAGCAGAAGAGCGAGGAGGTTTAATTTCAAATTTTTCTCAAAGACATTTTTAGTCTTAAAATTCAACAAATTTTGTTTAAAATTCAGAGTGCTGTATCCGGCTAGCAGAAGAGCGAGGAGGTTTAATTTCAAATTTTTCTCGAAGACATTTTTAGTCGTAAAATTCAACAAATTTTGTTTAAAATTCAGAGTGCTGTATCCGGCTAGCAGAAAAGCGAGGAGGTTTAATTTCAAATTTTTCTCAAAGACATTTTTAGTCTTAAAATTCAACAAATTTTGTTTAAAATTCAGAGTGCTGTATCCGGCTAGCAGAAGAGCGAGGAGGTTTAATTTCAAATTTTTCTCAAAGACATTTTTAGTCTTAAAATTCAACAAATTTTGTTTAAAATTCAGAGTGCTGTATCCGGCTAGCAGAAGAGCGAGGAGGTTTAATTTCAAATTTTTCTCAAAGACATTTTTAGTCTTAAAATTCAACAAATTTTGTTTAAAATTCAGAGTGCTGTATCCGGCTAGCAGAAGAGCGAGGAGGTTTAATTTCAAATTTTTCTCGAAGACATTTTAAGTCTTAAAATTCAGCAAATTTTGTTTAAAATTCAGAGTGCTGTATCCGGCTAGCAGAAGAGCGAGGAGTTTTAATTTCAAATTTTTCTCAAAGAAATTTTTAGTCTTAAAATTCAACAAATTTTGTTTAAAATTCAGAGTGCTGTATCCGGCTAGCAGAAGAGCGAGGAGGTTTAATTTCAAATTTTTCTCGAAGACATTTTTAGTCTTAAAATTCAACAAATTTTGTTTAAAATTCAGAGTGCTGTATCCGGCTAGCAGAACAGCGAGGAGGTTTAATTTCAAATTTTTCTCAAAGACATTTTTAGTCTTAAAATTCAACAAATTTTGTTTAAAATTCAGAGTGCTGTATCCGGCTAGCAGAAGAGCGAGGAGGTTTAATTTCAAATTTTTCTCAAAGACATTTTTAGTCTTAAAATTCAACAAATTTTGTTTAAAATTCAGAGTGCTGTATCCGGCTAGCAGAAGAGCGAGGAGGTTTAATTTCAAATTTTTCTCGAAGACATTTTTAGTCGTAAAATTCAACAAATTTTGTTTAAAATTCAGAGTGCTGTATCCGGCTAGCAGAAAAGCGAGGAGGTTTAATTTCAAATTTTTCTCAAAGACATTTTTAGTCTTAAAATTCAACAAATTTTGTTTAAAATTCAGAGTGCTGTATCCGGCTAGCAGAAGAGCGAGGAGGTTTAATTTCAAATTTTTCTCAAAGACATTTTTAGTCTTAAAATTCAACAAATTTTGTTTAAAATTCAGAGTGCTGTATCCGGCTAGCAGAAGAGCGAGGAGGTTTAATTTCAAATTTTTCTCAAAGACATTTTTAGTCTTAAAATTCAACAAATTTTGTTTAAAATTCAGAGTGCTGTATCCGGCTAGCAGAAGAGCGAGGAGGTTTAATTTCAAATTTTTCTCGAAGACATTTTTAGTCGTAAAACTCAACAAATTTTGTTTAAAATTCAGAGTGCTGTATCCGGCTAGCAGAAAAGCGAGGAGGTTTAATTTCAAATTTTTCTCAAAGACATTTTTAGTCTTAAAATTCAACAAATTTTGTTTAAAATTCAGAGTGCTGTATCCGGCTAGCAGAAGAGCGAGGAGGTTTAATTTCAAATTTTTCTCGAAGACATTTTTAGTCTTAAAATTCAACAAATTTTGTTTAAAATTCAGAGTGCTGTATCCGGCTAGCAGAAGAGCGAGGAGGTTTAATTTCAAATTTTTCTCAAAGACATTTTTAGTCTTAAAATTCAACAAATTTTGTTTAAAATTCAGAGTGCTGTATCTGGCTAGCAGAAGAGCGAGGAGGTTTAATTTCAAATTTTTCTCAAAGACATTTTGTCTTAAAATTCAACAAATTTTGTTTAAAATTCAGAGTGCTGTATCCGGCTAGCAGAAGAGCGAGGAGGTTTAATTTCAAATTTTTCTCAAAGACATTTTTAGTCTTAAAATTCAACAAATTTTGTTTAAAATTCAGAGTGCTGTATCCGGCTAGCAGAAAAGCGAGGAGGTTTAATTTCAAATTTTTCTCAAAGACATTTTTAGTCTTAAAATTCAACAAATTTTGTTTAAAATTCAGAGTGCTGTATCCGGCTAGCAGAAGAGCGAGAAGGTTTAATTTCAAATTTTTCTCGAAGACATTTTTAGTCTTAAAATTCAACAAATTTTGTTTAAAATTCAGAGTGCTGTATCCGGCTAGCAGAAGAGCGAGGAGGTTTAATTTCAAATTTTTCTCAAAGACATTTTTAGTCTTAAAATTCAACAAATTTTGTTTAAAATTCAGAGTGCTGTATCCGGCTAGCAGAAGAGCGAGGAGGTTTAATTTCAAATTTTTCTCGAAGACATTTTTAGTCGTAAAATTCAACAAATTTTGTTTAAAATTCAGAGTGCTGTATCCGGCTAGCAGAAAAGCGAGGAGGTTTAATTTCAAATTTTTCTCAAAGACATTTTTAGTCTTAAAATTCAACAAATTTTGTTTAAAATTCAGAGTGCTGTATCCGGCTAGCAGAAGAGCGAGGAGGTTTAATTTCAAATTTTTCTCAAAGACATTTTTAGTCTTAAAATTCAACAAATTTTGTTTAAAATTCAGAGTGCTGTATCCGGCTAGCAGAAGAGCGAGGAGGTTTAATTTCAAATTTTTCTCAAAGACATTTTTAGTCTTAAAATTCAACAAATTTTGTTTAAAATTCAGAGTGCTGTATCCGGCTAGCAGAAGAGCGAGGAGGTTTAATTTCAAATTTTTCTCGAAGACATTTTAAGTCTTAAAATTCAGCAAATTTTGTTTAAAATTCAGAGTGCTGTATCCGGCTAGCAGAAGAGCGAGGAGTTTTAATTTCAAATTTTTCTCAAAGACATTTTTAGTCTTAAAATTCAACAAATTTTGTTTAAAATTCAGAGTGCTGTATCCGGCTAGCAGAAGAGCGAGGAGGTTTAATTTCAAATTTTTCTCGAAGACATTTTTAGTCTTAAAATTCAACAAATTTTGTTTAAAATTCAGAGTGCTGTATCCGGCTAGCAGAACAGCGAGGAGGTTTAATTTCAAATTTTTCTCAAAGACATTTTTAGTCTTAAAATTCAACAAATTTTGTTTAAAATTCAGAGTGCTGTATCCGGCTAGCAGAAGAGCGAGGAGGTTTAATTTCAAATTTTTCTCAAAGACATTTTTAGTCTTAAAATTCAACAAATTTTGTTTAAAATTCAGAGTGCTGTATCCGGCTAGCAGAAGAGCGAGGAGGTTTAATTTCAAATTTTTCTCAAAGACATTTTTAGTCTTAAAATTCAACAAATTTTGTTTAAAATTCAGAGTGCTGTATCCGGCTAGCAGAAGAGCGAGGAGGTTTAATTTCAAATTTTTCTCGAAGACATTTTTAGTCTTAAAATTCAACAAATTTTGTTTAAAATTCAGAGTGCTGTATCCGGCTAGCAGAACAGCGAGGAGGTTTAATTTCAAATTTTTCTCAAAGACATTTTTAGTCTTAAAATTCAACAAATTTTGTTTAAAATTCAGAGTGCTGTATCCGGCTAGCAGAAGAGCGAGGAGGTTTAATTTCAAATTTTTCTCAAAGACATTTTTAGTCTTAAAATTCAACAAATTTTGTTTAAAATTCAGAGTGCTGTATCCGGCTAGCAGAAGAGCGAGGAGGTTTAATTTCAAATTTTTCTCGAAGACATTTTTAGTCGTAAAATTCAACAAATTTTGTTTAAAATTCAGAGTGCTGTATCCGGCTAGCAGAAAAGCGAGGAGGTTTAATTTCAAATTTTTCTCAAAGACATTTTTAGTCTTAAAATTCAACAAATTTTGTTTAAAATTCAGAGTGCTGTATCCGGCTAGCAGAAGAGCGAGGAGGTTTAATTTCAAATTTTTCTCAAAGACATTTTTAGTCTTAAAATTCAACAAATTTTGTTTAAAATTCAGAGTGCTGTATCCGGCTAGCAGAAGAGCGAGGAGGTTTAATTTCAAATTTTTCTCAAAGACATTTTTAGTCTTAAAATTCAACAAATTTTGTTTAAAATTCAGAGTGCTGTATCCGGCTAGCAGAAGAGCGAGGAGGTTTAATTTCAAATTTTTCTCAAAGCCATTTTTAGTCTTAAAATTCAACAAATTTTGTTTAAAATTCAGAGTGCTGTATCCGGCTAGCAGAAGAGCGAGGAGGTTTAATTTCAAATTTTTCTCAAAGCCATTTTTAGTCTTAAAATTCAACAAATTTTGTTTAAAATTCAGAGTGCTGTATCCGGCTAGCAGAAGAGCGAGGAGGTTTAATTTCAAATTTTTCTCGAAGACATTTTTAGTCGTAAAATTCAACAAATTTTGTTTAAAATTCAGAGTGCTGTATCCGGCTAGCAGAAAAGCGAGGAGGTTTAATTTCAAATTTTTCTCAAAGACATTTTTAGTCTTAAAATTCAACAAATTTTGTTTAAAATTCAGAGTGCTGTATCCGGCTAGCAGAAGAGCGAGGAGGTTTAATTTCAAATTTTTCTCAAAGACATTTTTAGTCTTAAAATTCAACAAATTTTGTTTAAAATTCAGAGTGCTGTATCCGGCTAGCAGAAGAGCGAGGAGGTTTAATTTCAAATTTTTCTCAAAGACATTTTTAGTCTTAAAATTCAACAAATTTTGTTTAAAATTCAGAGTGCTGTATCCGGCTAGCAGAAGAGCGAGGAGGTTTAATTTCAAATTTTTCTCAAAGACATTTTGTCTTAAAATTCAACAAATTTTGTTTAAAATTCAGAGTGCTGTATCCGGCTAGCAGAAGAGCGAGGAGGTTTAATTTCAAATTTTTCTCAAAGACATTTTTAGTCTTAAAATTCAACAAATTTTGTTTAAAATTCAGAGTGCTGTATCCGGCTAGCAGAAGAGCGAGGAGTTTTAATTTCAAATTTTTCTCAAAGACATTTTTAGTCTTAAAATTCAACAAATTTTGTTTAAAATTCAGAGTGCTGTATCCGGCTAGCAGAAGAGCGAGGAGGTTTAATTTCAAATTTTTCTCAAAGACATTTTTAGTCTTAAAATTCAACAAATTTTGTTTAAAATTCAGAGTGCTGTATCCGGCTAGCAGAAGAGCGAGTAGGTTTAATTTCAAATTTTTCTCAAAGACATTTTTAGTCTTAAAATTCAACAAATTTTGTTTAAAATTCAGAGTGCTGTATCCGGCTAGCAGAAGAGCGAGGAGGTTTAATTTCAAATTTTTCTCAAAGACATTTTTAGTCTTAAAAGTCAACAAATTTTGTTTAAAATTCAGAGTGCTGTATCCGGCTAGCAGAAGAGCGAGGAGGTTTAATTTCAAATTTTTCTCAAAGACATTTTTAGTCTTAAAATTCAACAAATTTTGTTTAAAATTCAGAGTGCTGTATCCGGCTAGCAGAAGAGCGAGGAGGTTTAATTTCAAATTTTTCTCGAAGACATTTTTAGTCGTAAAATTCAACAAATTTTGTTTAAAATTCAGAGTGCTGTATCCGGCTAGCAGAAAAGCGAGGAGGTTTAATTTCAAATTTTTCTCAAAGACATTTTTAGTCTTAAAATTCAACAAATTTTGGTTAAAATTCAGAGTGCTGTATCCGGCTAGCAGAAGAGCGAGGAGGTTTAATTTCAAATTTTTCTCAAAGACATTTTTAGTCTTAAAATTCAACAAATTTTGTTTAAAATTCAGAGTGCTGTATCCGGCTAGCAGAAGAGCGAGGAGGTTTAATTTCAAATTTTTCTCAAAGACATTTTTAGTCTTAAAATTCAACAAATTTTGTTTAAAATTCAGAGTGCTGTATCCGGCTAGCAGAAGAGCGAGGAGGTTTAATTTCAAATTTTTCTCAAAGACATTTTGTCTTAAAATTCAACAAATTTTGTTTAAAATTCAGAGTGCTGTATCCGGCTAGCAGAAGAGCGAGGAGGTTTAATTTCAAATTTTTCTCAAAGACATTTTTAGTCTTAAAATTCAACAAATTTTGTTTAAAATTCAGAGTGCTGTATCCGGCTAGCAGAAGAGCGAGGAGGTTTAATTTTAAATTTTTCTCAAAGACATTTTTAGTCTTAAAATTCAACAAATTTTGTTTAAAATTCAGAGTGCTGTATCCGGCTAGCAGAAGAGCGAGGAGGTTTAATTTCAAATTTTTCTCGAAGACATTTTTAGTCGTAAAACTCAACAAATTTTGTTTAAAATTCAGAGTGCTGTATCCGGCTAGCAGAAAAGCGAGGAGGTTTAATTTCAAATTTTTCTCAAAGACATTTTTAGTCTTAAAATTCAACAAGTTTTGTTTAAAATTCAGAGTGCTGTATCCGGCTAGCAGAAGAGCGAGGAGGTTTAATTTCAAATTTTTCTCGAAGACATTTTTGAGTCTTAAAATTCTACAAATTTTGTTTAAAATTCAGAGTGCTGTATCCGGCTAGCAGAAGAGCGAGGAGGTTTAATTTCAAATTTTTCTCAAAGACATTTTTAGTCTTAAAATTCAACAAATTTTGTTTAAAATTCAGAGTGCTGTATCCGGCTAGCAGAAGAGCGAGGAGGTTTAATTTCAAATTTTTCTCGAAGACATTTTTAGTCGTAAAATTCAACAAATTTTGTTTAAAATTCAGAGTGCTGTATCCGGCTAGCAGAAAAGCGAGGAGGTTTAATTTCAAATTTTTCTCAAAGACATTTTTAGTCTTAAAATTCAACAAATTTTGTTTAAAATTCAGAGTGCTGTATCCGGCTAGCAGAAGAGCGAGGAGGTTTAATTTCAAATTTTTCTCAAAGACATTTTTAGTCTTAAAATTCAACAAATTTTGTTTAAAATTCAGAGTGCTGTATCCGGCTAGCAGAAGAGCGAGGAGGTTTAATTTCAAATTTTTCTCAAAGACATTTTTAGTCTTAAAATTCAACAAATTTTGTTTAAAATTCAGAGTGCTGTATCCGGCTAGCAGAAGAGCGAGGAGGTTTAATTTCAAATTTTTCTCAAAGACATTTTGTCTTAAAATTCAACAAATTTTGTTTAAAATTCAGAGTGCTGTATCCGGCTAGCAGAAGAGCGAGGAGGTTTAATTTCAAATTTTTCTCAAAGACATTTTTAGTCTTAAAATTCAACAAATTTTGTTTAAAATTCAGAGTGCTGTATCCGGCTAGCAGAAGAGCGAGGAGTTTTAATTTCAAATTTTTCTCAAAGACATTTTTAGTCTTAAAATTCAACAAATTTTGTTTAAAATTCAGAGTGCTGTATCCGGCTAGCAGAAGAGCGAGGAGGTTTAATTTCAAATTTTTCTCAAAGACATTTTTAGTCTTAAAATTCAACAAATTTTGTTTAAAATTCAGAGTGCTGTATCCGGCTAGCAGAAGAGCGAGTAGGTTTAATTTCAAATTTTTCTCAAAGACATTTTTAGTCTTAAAATTCAACAAATTTTGTTTAAAATTCAGAGTGCTGTATCCGGCTAGCAGAAGAGCGAGGAGGTTTAATTTCAAATTTTTCTCAAAGACATTTTTAGTCTTAAAAGTCAACAAATTTTGTTTAAAATTCAGAGTGCTGTATCCGGCTAGCAGAAGAGCGAGGAGGTTTAATTTCAAATTTTTCTCAAAGACATTTTTAGTCTTAAAATTCAACAAATTTTGTTTAAAATTCAGAGTGCTGTATCCGGCTAGCAGAAGAGCGAGGAGGTTTAATTTCAAATTTTTCTCGAAGACATTTTTAGTCGTAAAATTCAACAAATTTTGTTTAAAATTCAGAGTGCTGTATCCGGCTAGCAGAAAAGCGAGGAGGTTTAATTTCAAATTTTTCTCAAAGACATTTTTAGTCTTAAAATTCAACAAATTTTGTTTAAAATTCAGAGTGCTGTATCCGGCTAGCAGAAGAGCGAGGAGGTTTAATTTCAAATTTTTCTCAAAGACATTTTTAGTCTTAAAATTCAACAAATTTTGTTTAAAATTCAGAGTGCTGTATCCGGCTAGCAGAAGAGCGAGGAGGTTTAATTTCAAATTTTTCTCAAAGACATTTTTAGTCTTAAAATTCAACAAATTTTGTTTAAAATTCAGAGTGCTGTATCCGGCTAGCAGAAGAGCGAGGAGGTTTAATTTCAAATTTTTCTCAAAGACATTTTGTCTTAAAATTCAACAAATTTTGTTTAAAATTCAGAGTGCTGTATCCGGCTAGCAGAAGAGCGAGGAGGTTTAATTTCAAATTTTTCTCAAAGACATTTTTAGTCTTAAAATTCAACAAATTTTGTTTAAAATTCAGAGTGCTGTATCCGGCTAGCAGAAGAGCGAGGAGGTTTAATTTTAAATTTTTCTCAAAGACATTTTTAGTCTTAAAATTCAACAAATTTTGTTTAAAATTCAGAGTGCTGTATCCGGCTAGCAGAAGAGCGAGGAGGTTTAATTTCAAATTTTTCTCGAAGACATTTTTAGTCGTAAAACTCAACAAATTTTGTTTAAAATTCAGAGTGCTGTATCCGGCTAGCAGAAAAGCGAGGAGGTTTAATTTCAAATTTTTCTCAAAGACATTTTTAGTCTTAAAATTCAACAAGTTTTGTTTAAAATTCAGAGTGCTGTATCCGGCTAGCAGAAGAGCGAGGAGGTTTAATTTCAAATTTTTCTCGAAGACATTTTTGAGTCTTAAAATTCAACAAATTTTGTTTAAAATTCAGAGTGCTGTATCCGGCTAGCAGAAGAGCGAGGAGGTTTAATTTCAAATTTTTCTCAAAGACATTTTTAGTCTTAAAATTCAACAAATTTTGTTTAAAATTCAGAGTGCTGTATCCGGCTAGCAGAAGAGCGAGGAGGTTTAATTTCAAATTTTTCTCGAAGACATTTTTAGTCGTAAAATTCAACAAATTTTGTTTAAAATTCAGAGTGCTGTATCCGGCTAGCAGAAAAGCGAGGAGGTTTAATTTCAAATTTTTCTCAAAGACATTTTTAGTCTTAAAATTCAACAAATTTTGTTTAAAATTCAGAGTGCTGTATCCGGCTAGCAGAAGAGCGAGGAGGTTTAATTTCAAATTTTTCTCAAAGACATTTTTAGTCTTAAAATTCAACAAATTTTGTTTAAAATTCAGAGTGCTGTATCCGGCTAGCAGAAGAGCGAGGAGGTTTAATTTCAAATTTTTCTCAAAGACATTTTTAGTCTTAAAATTCAACAAATTTTGTTTAAAATTCAGAGTGCTGTATCCGGCTAGCAGAAGAGCGAGGAGGTTTAATTTCAAATTTTTCTCAAAGACATTTTTAGTCTTAAAATTCAACAAATTTTGTTTAAAATTCAGAGTGCTGTATCCGGCTAGCAGAAGAGCGAGGAGGTTTAATTTCAAATTTTTCTCAAAGCCATTTTTAGTCTTAAAATTCAACAAATTTTGTTTAAAATTCAGAGTGCTGTATCCGGCTAGCAGAAGAGCGAGGAGGTTTAATTTCAAATTTTTCTCAAAGACATTTTTAGTCTTAAAATTCAACAAATTTTGTTTAAAATTCAGAGTGCTGTATCCGGCTAGCAGAAGAGCGAGGAGGTTTAATTTCAAATTTTTCTCAAAGCCATTTTTAGTCTTAAAATTCAACAAATTTTGTTTAAAATTCAGAGTGCTGTATCCAGCTAGCAGAAGAGCGAGGAGGTTTAATTTCAAATTTTTCTCAAAGCCATTTTTAGTCTTAAAATTCAACAAATTTTGTTTAAAATTCAGAGTGCTGTATCCGGCTAGCAGAAGAGCGAGGAGGTTTAATTTCAAATTTTTCTCGAAGACATTTTTAGTCGTAAAATTCAACAAATTTTGTTTAAAATTCAGAGTGCTGTATCCGGCTAGCAGAAAAGCGAGGAGGTTTAATTTCAAATTTTTCTCAAAGACATTTTTAGTCTTAAAATTCAACAAATTTTGTTTAAAATTCAGAGTGCTGTATCCGGCTAGCAGAAGAGCGAGGAGGTTTAATTTCAAATTTTTCTCAAAGACATTTTTAGTCTTAAAATTCAACAAATTTTGTTTAAAATTCAGAGTGCTGTATCCGGCTAGCAGAAGAGCGAGGAGGTTTAATTTCAAATTTTTCTCAAAGACATTTTTAGTCTTAAAATTCAACAAATTTTGTTTAAAATTCAGAGTGCTGTATCCGGCTAGCAGAAGAGCGAGGAGGTTTAATTTCAAATTTTTCTCAAAGACATTTTGTCTTAAAATTCAACAAATTTTGTTTAAAATTCAGAGTGCTGTATCCGGCTAGCAGAAGAGCGAGGAGGTTTAATTTCAAATTTTTCTCAAAGACATTTTTAGTCTTAAAATTCAACAAATTTTGTTTAAAATTCAGAGTGCTGTATCCGGCTAGCAGAAGAGCGAGGAGTTTTAATTTCAAATTTTTCTCAAAGACATTTTTAGTCTTAAAATTCAACAAATTTTGTTTAAAATTCAGAGTGCTGTATCCGGCTAGCAGAAGAGCGAGGAGGTTTAATTTCAAATTTTTCTCAAAGACATTTTTAGTCTTAAAATTCAACAAATTTTGTTTAAAATTCAGAGTGCTGTATCCGGCTAGCAGAAGAGCGAGTAGGTTTAATTTCAAATTTTTCTCAAAGACATTTTTAGTCTTAAAATTCAACAAATTTTGTTTAAAATTCAGAGTGCTGTATCCGGCTAGCAGAAGAGCGAGGAGGTTTAATTTCAAATTTTTCTCAAAGACATTTTTAGTCTTAAAAGTCAACAAATTTTGTTTAAAATTCAGAGTGCTGTATCCGGCTAGCAGAAGAGCGAGGAGGTTTAATTTCAAATTTTTCTCAAAGACATTTTTAGTCTTAAAATTCAACAAATTTTGTTTAAAATTCAGAGTGCTGTATCCGGCTAGCAGAAGAGCGAGGAGGTTTAATTTCAAATTTTTCTCAAAGACATTTTTAGTCTTAAAATTCAACAAATTTTGTTTAAAATTCAGAGTGCTGTATCCGGCTAGCAGAAGAGCGAGGAGCTTTAATTTCAAATTTTTCTCAAAGACATTTTTAGTCTTAAAATTCAACAAATTTTGTTTAAAATTCAGAGTGCTGTATCCGGCTAGCAGAAGAGCGAGGAGTTTTAATTTCAAATTTTTCTCAAAGACATTTTTAGTCTTAAAATTCAACAAATTTTGTTTAAAATTCAGAGTGCTGTATCCGGCTAGCAGAAGAGCGAGGAGGTTTAATTTCAAATTTTTCTCGAAGACATTTTTAGTCTTAAAATTCAACAAATTTTGTTTAAAATTCAGAGTGCTGTATCCGGCTAGCAGAAAAGCGAGGAGGTTTAATTTCAAATTTTTCTCAAAGACATTTTTAGTCTTAAAATTCAACAAATTTTGTTTAAAATTCAGAGTGCTGTATCCGGCTAGCAGAAGAGCGAGGAGGTTTAATTTCAAATTTTTCTCGAAGACATTTTTAGTCTTAAAATTCAACAAATTTTGTTTAAAATTCAGAGTGCTGTATCCGGCTAGCAGAAGAGCGAGGAGGTTTAATTTCAAATTTTTCTCAAAGACATTTTTAGTCTTAGAATTCAACAAATTTTGTTTAAAATTCAGAGTGCTGTATCCGGCTAGCAGAAGAGCGAGGAGGTTTAATTTCAAATTTTTCTCGAAGACATTTTTAGTCGTAAAATTCAACAAATTTTGTTTAAAATTCAGAGTGCTGTATCCGGCTAGCAGAAAAGCGAGGAGGTTTAATTTCAAATTTTTCTCAAAGACATTTTTAGTCTTAAAATTCAACAAATTTTGTTTAAAATTCAGAGAGCTGTATCCGGCTAGCAGAAGAGCGAGGAGGTTTAATTTCAAATTTTTCTCAAAGACATTTTTAGTCTTAAAATTCAACAAATTTTGTTTAAAATTCAGAGTGCTGTATCCGGCTAGCAGAAGAGCGAGGGGGTTTAATTTCAAATTTTTCTCAAAGACATTTTTAGTCTTAAAATTCAACAAATTTTGTTTAAAATTCAGAGTGCTGTATCCGGCTAGCAGAAGAGCGAGGAGGTTTAATTTCAAATTTTTCTCAAAGACATTTTTAGTATTAAAATTCAACAAATTTTGTTTAAAATTCAGAGTGCTGTATCCGGCTAGCAGAAGAGCGAGGAGGTTTAATTTCAAATTTTTCTCGAAGACATTTTTAGTCGTAAAACTCAACAAATTTTGTTTAAAATTCAGAGTGCTGTATCCGGCTAGCAGAAAAGCGAGGAGGTTTAATTTCAAATTTTTCTCAAAGACATTTTTAGTCTTAAAATTCAGCAAATTTTGTTTAAAATTCAGAGTGCTGTATCCGGCTAGCAGAAGAGCGAGGAGGTTTAATTTCAAATTTTTCTCAAAGACATTTTTAGTCTTAAAATTCAACAAATTTTGTTTAAAATTCAGAGTGCTGTATCCGGCTAGCAGAAGAGCGAGGAGGTTTAATTTCAAATTTTTCTCGAAGACATTTTTAGTCGTAAAATTCAACAAATTTTGTTTAAAATTCAGAGTGCTGTATCCGGCTAGCAGAAAAGCGAGGAGGTTTAATTTCAAATTTTTCTCAAAGACATTTTTAGTCTTAAAATTCAACAAATTTTGTTTAAAATTCAGAGTGCTGTATCCGGCTAGCAGAAGAGCGAGGAGGTTTAATTTCAAATTTTTCTCAAAGACATTTTTAGTCTTAAAATTCAACAAATTTTGTTTAAAATTCAGAGTGCTGTATCCGGCTAGCAGAAGAGCGAGGAGGTTTAATTTCAAATTTTTCTCAAAGACATTTTTAGTCTTAAAATTCAACAAATTTTGTTTAAAATTCAGAGTGCTGTATCCGGCTAGCAGAAGAGCGAGGATGTTTAATTTCAAATTTTTCTCAAAGACATTTTTAGTCTTAAAATTCAACAAATTTTGTTTAAAATTCAGAGTGCTGTATCCGGCTAGCAGAAGAGCGAGGAGGTTTAATTTCAAATTTTTCTCAAAGACATTTTTAGTCTTAAAATTCAACAAATTTTGTTTAAAATTCAGAGTGCTGTATCCGGCTAGCAGAAGAGCGAGGAGGTTTAATTTCAAATTTTTCTCAAAGACATTTTTAGTCTTAAAGTTCAACAAATTTTGTTTAAAATTCAGAGTGCTGTATCCGGCTAGCAGAAAAGCGAGGAGGTTTAATTTCAAATTTTTCTCAAAGACATTTTTAGTCTTAAAATTCAACAAATTTTGTTTAAAATTCAGAGTGCTGTATCCGGCTAGCAGAAGAGCGAGGAGGTTTAATTTCAAATTTTTCTCGAAGACATTTTTAGTCTTAAAATTCAACAAATTTTGTTTAAAATTCAGAGTGCTGTATCCGGCTAGCAGAAGAGCGAGGAGGTTTAATTTCAAATTTTTCTCAAAGACATTTTTAGTCTTAAAATTCAACAAATTTTGTTTAAAATTCAGAGTGCTGTATCCGGCTAGCAGAAGAGCGAGGAGGTTTAATTTCAAATTTTTCTCGAAGACATTTTTAGTCGTAAAATTCAACAAATTTTGTTTAAAATTCAGAGTGCTGTATCCGGCTAGCAGAAAAGCGAGGAGGTTTAATTTCAAATTTTTCTCAAAGACATTTTTAGTCTTAAAATTCAACAAATTTTGTTTAAAATTCAGAGTGCTGTATCCGGCTAGCAGAAGAGCGAGGAGGTTTAATTTCAAATTTTTCTCAAAGACATTTTTAGTCTTAAAATTCAACAAATTTTGTTTAAAATTCAGAGTGCTGTATC